>OY754332.1:26860163-28318606 GCA_963573305.1 Pyrrhosoma nymphula
ATGCTATTAATTTACCAATATACGAATTAAATAGAGTACGTCTATAAGTATTATAATAAATACATAAGCAATGTTGTTGTGTAATCTCCATACGCTTCGTATTTAAATAACCACTATCGTATGATTTAAAGTGTAGAGATAAGCTTATTTTCAAAGTCTCACTTTCCTGCATATGGTGGGCTACGAATACACAAAAATCATGTACCCTGAGAGAAAAAACCTTCATTATATTCCATCCATACCCAGAAGGAACGAACAAAAGAAAACAATTGACCATATTGCCGAATTTAATTATGTTAAATAGGTAGAGAAAGTCTAAGAGAGGATTAATAGAAGAAATATATAATTGCTTCATAATAAATTTACATAACATTAGTATTTTTCAATTTATCTACTGAATAATACTTTACTAAGTGTATATATAAACTTTCTAAATGTAAGCTTAGAATGAGCCCATTGTTTCACCGAAGAGTGAAATTAAATGGAGGGATAGTTCTAAAATTATTCATCCTTGGCTGAAAAAAAAAAATAATCAAATAAATTTTCCCCACTTAACCAGCGAACTAGCCAGGCTACAAGGTATTCTCGATTCAATTACCATCAGCTTAGTGCCTCTCGGAATCCCCTGATCAAAAAAATCTTCCACTATATGGAGTAAAAGATAAAACAAATCTTCTTAAACTAATGCACTGGTAAAAAATTATGGTAATTTCTGAGTGAATTGAGAGGTATAAGTATAATGGCAAAGGAGTAACGATGGCCTTGTTAATAACACTCTTTCAAAATCCCAGCACAGTGGCACCTGGCTCTTAATCTGGCTATTTCCCTTTCACTACAATGGAAGTTTTTTTTGCTATTTTTCTAATATTTTTCATTTAAAAAAACTTGTTTTGACTCAATGGCCTTGTCGCTTTTTTATTTTCTCTTGCATTCTGTATGATGATAAGATGTGCGATAGTTACAAAATCATCAGTTTTTTGCTTTTGCAAAAGTTCTTCATCCAACACCTGAAATTCTTTCATCATGCCTAAACACGAAATAGGCTGCAGAGCACTGGAAACTAATTACGTAGTGGCATTCTTGGCGAAAAAAACCGGGTTTAAAAAAATATTAGACCATCTATTGCGCTGGCATAGTTATTTGCACAGGAAATTAATCTTTAGGTTTGGTAATGAGTGTCTCATTGCCAAGTGGAATGTGGATACGATAGTGTTGGGTGTCAACTACGTCCTTGATTGTTTGCATCTAACTGCAAGACTTTCCTTGATTTCCACCCGATTTTTATGAGAAATTATACTAGGGAAAATGGCACAATCTGCAGAGATGGGCTCTTTATTTAAAAAGTTCTTTCAGTATCAAAAACTCCTACTTACTTTTTTATTTAATAGTTTTCATAATTATGCGTAAAGATGGTAGTAGGCTCAGGGAAAACTCATATATCTAAAGACATACAAAACAACCCTTTGAATACATTGTAATGTGATAAAACAACCATCCATTTTAGCTGGCCTCTTGGTGGAAGTATTTCTCGCTTGTTCTGAATAATAGCCCATCCCAAATTCCGTCCTATAAATCTCCGGGAACTCTATGATTTTCACTTCGTACCACAGAAATTCGTGCAATTCTAATTATTTTGAAAATATCAAGTTTTTAGATAATTTGAAGCTAGTTTTTACACACATAAAATCGGTGTTCATATTACCTCTAGCCAGTAAAAGCTATTTGAGCATTATTATTTTTCACTTTAATGCTAAGCTAATAGATTTGGATGCTAATATTTCATATCTCAAATGTGAAGAAGCGGTTTTTGCAATGCATACATTCTTGATGACGACTCCCTCGGTACGCGCTTTACTTAATGGCAATTCAAAGCTTTCTTGTATAAAGCCCATTCCACAAGCAATCGTTTCGTTCTCCGCGAACTCTGTATATTTAGTTTCGTAGCAGCGAAATGCATGTGAAAACTATTTTTTCCTTTGCCTATTGATCCAGATAATGTGGCTGTTATCAGGAAGGATATTTCAACATGTCTCTTCCAACGAGAGTTTACCCTATTAAGGAAAGAATATGCAACGAGAGCTAGGATGAATAGACATATTTTAACAAATATATACGTTTCACGCAAGTGTATTCCAACATTCATCCATTTGACATAAGCAATTTTAGGGGTAATACAAAGTAAACTAGCATCCTTAATTTATTAAATTATGAACATTCAAATAGGTTGATATGTGTTATTTTTCCCATAGCTCCCTTCTCAAAGTTAAAAAAGCAGAGAAACTCGTATCTCCTAATATCAGGTAGTGCTCCGTTTTATCCTTGTGGTTATACAACCAATAAGTCAAATAGAAGTGGCGCTGAGGAACTAGTGAAGCTAAAGCTCTAGATTAGGGAAGTACGGTCAACGCAACCAAAAAATACCTATCCAGTACATGAGGAAATAGAAATGTTTGTACGGGAAAAAAAATTATTTCCAAGCACTTAAGCGAGTTTGAGTCATGTGATGTCATCAATTGTGATGTTTTATATAATACTAAGATGTTTTAATACCACATATCTTCCCCAATTTTATCCGTTGTCGTAATCGGTCTAAAACATACGTTGCCCGTACTTTTCTAATCTAAAGATTTAAGTTGAGCCTTATCAAAGCGTTTTCTGGACTTCTGTCACGAGGGACTGAAGAATAGGATCCCGAGGGGACGCATAAAAATGAAGGTTTGAAGCATGATATCACATAAACGATTGTTACCAGTGAGACTCCTGTAATTATAATATGTGCTGGATGTCTACGAAAGCTTTCCATTTACTTTAGTACAACAACGAACTTGATTGTAATTTGTTTTAAATCCTGTGCACTAAGGAGCGCACTTCTAAACAGATCGGGAGTAGAGTTGATGTCTGCTAGGCAACAATAGATTTCGATTATCACATCCATGATTGTCATTTTTTGTAGATTTTTAGTAAAGCAAACACGGGTGTGATACATTTTTTAGTAACTGAGAGATTCATGTTTTTCTAATACGCTAATACCAGTAGCTTCATTAACTTTTTTGGGTTACATCGTAGTATATGTTGGAGATAAATTCACCCCCTGCCACAACCAGTTGAGGTGTCTCACAGGGTATTATGTACATACATATTGATACTCTGAATGAAAATATAATTCTTTCAAATCTTCTTTTCGCTGACGACCAGGACATAATTGCACAAGACTCTGAATAAATTAACTACACGTGCAGGAAACTTTCAGAGGAATATAAGAGATGGGGTCTAAAAATTAACTGGAAGAAAACCCAGCATCTAACCTGCAGCAATGAAGATGTAGAAAAAGACAGGAAAAAGATAAAAAAAGTCACCCATTTCAAGTATTTAGGATCAGTAGTACAAAGTGATGGATCCTCGAAAATAAAAATAGAGAATCGTATATGCCAGAGTGGAAGGGCAATTGGAATATTGAACCCCTTACTATGGAGCAGCAATATTATTAAAATAATAGAAACAAATAAACAAATAAATAAATAAATAAATAATATATATATATATATAAGGCAATAGTAGAGAGTATAATGCTCTATGGAGACGAAATATGGACTACAACCGACAGAGAACAAAGTAAAGTGCGAGACTCGGAAATGGACTTCGGGCGAAGATCGGCCAGGATATCAAGAGTAGAAAGAGTAAGAAATGAGGAGAAAAGGAAAATCATGGAGGTGAAGAAGGATGCAGTGGAAATTTTGGAAAAAAGAAGATTGAAATGGTTCGGACACGTCCAAAGAATGGGGGATGAGAGAATACCGAAAGCTGCTCTAAAATGGATACCGGAAGGGAGAAGGAAAAGAGGAAGACCCAAGAAGTCATGGTGGGATGGAGTGAGGAAGGAAATAGGAGGGGGTTAAATATGGGAGACGCATTTGATGGGGACGGGTGGAGAGAGGGTATTGGGTGATGAACTTAAGGGTAATAAGGAATTTTGCTCATGAAAGAAGGAGGGGTTGGGTTTGGTGAGGGAAAATGCTGCAGAGTGAAAAAATCCCAAATTTAAAAAATGAGCGTGCATCGTTCGACCCCTATCGATCCCATCCGTGGAACTGAGTCGCTGGAAGAGAGCGCGTCTTGCATCCAGTTCCCATTGCATTGGCTCATGACCCGCGAACTCCAGTCATTTGACTCCAACATCGTCGATAGCACGCCGCCACGAGCAAAGTCGGTCACTTCGCGAGCAGTTGTTATGCCAGCTGGAAATTTGAATCGCAGCGGAAAGAGAGCGCTCATGAAATGAAATTGCACCCACATCGAGTTTCCCATCTTCTCCACATCAACTCTCTGAAGCATTCGCGAGCTCTCACGACCACGTAAGGACATTCGCGGACAACATAAGATAAGGATTTCACAGTCGGTTGAGTACATTTTATTTTTTTCGTAACTTCGCATTGATTTTCCGCACTTTAGACTTTCGTTCTAATCATGTGTTCTAACAAGATAGTTCGAGGGAACTATAATGGAGTACTTGAGATATCCAAAGCATTTATCGCAATAATTATCTGGCTGTGCATCAAAGATACCCCTGATTAAACAGGCATCCGTGAATGAGCACACAATACTCAAATCCTAAGGCATAATTTTGGCTCCTGTTCATCGAGGAATCAATAGGATGTCTAGCAAGCTATCCCGCAGTTTTGATTTAAGTGTTCAACAGCATTCATTAAGAGAACGGCTGTGTTGCAGAACGCGCAAAAACTGCAACGTTATCAGCTACATGCCTTTAAAAACTTTCAAAGTGCTATCAGTTGACATTCTTATCCACTAGAACACATCCCAAGAGTGAAATTGAAATATTTCCATTTCAATGGATAAGTTTCCAACCACTGAATCTCATCCTGGAGAACATGCTTGGGTAAATCTTTGGCTAGAGATACTCCAAGATCGGTATAATAGGTAACAAATAATATAATAGGAATCAGCAGAGCAACCCAAAAATTGAGGTTTCGAATTCAAACACGGATACTGTGTTTGCACTAGAATTTGGGTCATCATTTATATGACATATCGTGAAAAAGCTTCAGCAGTTGAAGGACCTAAAGCCCACATCTACCTAATAGTAGAGCAGCAGAAAAAAAATTCAATCACAAAGCACGTGGGTGAAAGTGTAAAATATTTAAGTATTTACAAAACCTGCCTGGGAATTTAATATGAAAAGATGTTTCTAAATCCCTTGTCCCAAGGGATATTTTTTCGTAAAGTTATTTATGAAATCCATGCTCGCGTAACAAGTTTCAAAAACGTGAATACCTTGATGCCACGTGAGCAGTAAAAATTCATGAATTTGGCACTGACCGGCTGACGGCCTGAATGAGAATAATTACTGCGAAGACGTCCCTAGTGCATAATCGGTACGAAAAGAACATATAGCGAAGAGTTTTTTTTACAGTCTTCGAGCCTAAGTATAGTAATTATGAGGAAATGATTGCAGCCTGAAGTATTAACTGAATGAATTAGATGCAAACGTGCTGGATCACGATAAGGCACACAGAAATACCAACGTAGCAGTTCCCAATTAGTAATGGTTTATTTATAGGTCAAATTAAAAGAGATGATTTAACAACAGTTGTTTGCACAAAATAGTTCTGCTTTCACAATTCAATAAAATAATATCATCATTTCGCTCAAATATACGACGCTTATTATACTAACGTCTTTGCTATATTTCAACTGTTGGCAAAATGGCGGAATTCAATAAGGTTTTCTTCTCAAGAATGATCAAAGCTCATGCGCGTTTACGAACCAATCAGTGGCCAAGTTTCGTCAAGTAACAGAGTTATCTAATTTACAAAAAATCATAAAATATTGGGATGGGTATGCACAGTCCTGAGGTTTTGAAAGTTTTATTGAAATATCCATGAATCAATTTCTGACAAAATTACCGTGGTACACCGGATTAACCCTTTGACTACCAACGGGACATATATGTCCCCGGTAGATGTGCCGTCCCATAAGTACCAATGGGACATTTGTGTCCCATTGGTACTTATGGGTACTTAGAAAGGAGAAAAAAATGGTAGTCTAAGGGTTAAGAAAATTTGACATCGGAGCAACTTTCTCGAAAAATCTGCGACTTGTAAAATTTTTCTTTCGCTACTCTTATGGAAATCCATTTTACAACATAGCTATTTTCACAATCTTACCCAGTCTCCATCATCTTATTCCAAATTATGGGTTCTCCTTTTAAAATTTACGATTTTTTATTTCCAGTTTTATCCCTATAAGTTGAAAGGTAAGCAACATTAGTGATGAATAGTTGCCTGAGAAAGAAGTTCACCTGGAATCACTCACCATAATAGATTGGTGAGCAGCTGGATCACAAGAGGCTAAGATCGCGGGGAGTAACTGTTGTGTATACAGACCCTTAAATGTATATCTTATTTCAACAGAGCTATTTACGGAATTCTGAATCATACCGCAACTGAAATAGCGTGCACCTTATTATCAGTATCAATCAATTTTTGCCATCTGCCGCAATGAATAGCTAAGACAGTAATTAAAAATGCCGTGGGACAAAGGTTTCCTAGACAGGGTATTGATCTAAGGACATCCAGCTTTCCACGCCAATGTATTTTGATTATCTGAAGATTGTTCAATTGCTATATTTTCATTCGAGGACCCTGGGAAGTTAAGAGGACTGCCCACTTGCCCAAACATACCGAAGGTGTGGTTGGATTCTCCGTTTAGGCAATCTTTTCTCTGTAAATGTCTAACGTATCAGTGGCAAATAATTTCATTAGGTTAATTAGGCACTGCCCCTACAACTCCAGTAACTTTTCGGCATCTTTCTTTCGTGATCATTGCCCGCAGAGCGTAGTTTCTCCAAAATAATGAATCATAATTAAGGCAAATGTTTCACTATTACTGATAACTCAGAAAAAAAGCAGTCCCATTTGATCCCCCCAGGCAATATGGGTCATGGGGTCAATATATAACCGTGAAAAAAAAAACTTTCCAACACCACAATAGTTTTTTTTTAACTGCCGGTTTCGTTAGTTCGTAACATTTTCAGGCGTAACATCTTGCTCACCTGCTGGTGTTTACAAAGTTACGAAACCGATAAGATTTGATAAAATCTTTGTGGAATTGAGAGAAAAATGATCAATGATTGCTACATAATCCAAATTCCATAAATTAGAACCAGAGAAGACGGTTTTTTACTTGAGATCAATTCAGTGGGGGATGCGAGGTGTTGGGCCTCTTGCCAGCCACCACGCCACATGCGACCGGACCCGGAAGCTCTTCTGCCTGGAGCGCAGGAGTGGCAGAGTAGGGGTGGGGACCTGGAGGGTTGGGAGGGGGACCGAGGTCAAGTGTGTCAAAAGGGTTTGCGATGTCTGGGGGCAGCGCGCGTAAGTTGGAGGCAAGGAAAGCAAGAATCCAGGAGCGGATCGCTTCGGGGGAACCTGATGGATATGACATTCATTCTCGGCGTTCGCGCGTCCGGGGAACTCGAGACGTATCTATGAATACGCCCTCTATCGCTTCGGATGCTGCAAACAAGTGACAAACTGCACACGCACACTGCTAGCGGCAGAAGACCGTGAAGGACGGCGTGTGATCCGTGCCAATCGGCGCCCAATCACGCGTGTCACACCGAGAGCAGATTTGTTCATCAGAGTGTAAAAATTCCACTGGGGAAAAATCACTCGCTTTGTCCGTGACTTGAACCAATATCTCTCGATATCGCACCGGGTACTTTAAGCTATATCGAGGGATCTGGGTTCGAGTCTCGTTCTAGATGAGAGATTATCCCTCTGTGGAATTTTGCACCCATCTCCAATTGTTGGTGACTCAATACCATTACTATCCTCAAAATTCTTCATCCTCCAAATTGGTTTATCAGAGTTTTCCCGCATTTATTAAACAAGATTTTAATTTCACTCTCAACTTCTGCCAAGGGATTATTAACGAATTTTAACTTCATTTCCCGGGAGATTTTTTTATTAATATGCAACCCTTGGGCTTCGTTGCATCGCAACTTCATCAGATGGAAAACTGAACTTTGCGCTATATTCGACAGAATAAGCATAAGATTAAACTAAATTTAGTTGGCAAGGCCCACCTGAGAAATGCCTACGGTAAAAATAGGAGGGGTAGAGTTAGAAATGAGTAAGTCATAAAAAAATACCGAATGGATGCCCCGGTATTGGTCAAATATGAAAGGAGCGCGCATGATGAAAAATGAATGACAGTTGAAAAACGAAACTGATTTAGGATAGAGTAGGAAACGATGTGAAAGGAATAATTTGACCTAATTTCATCCTTAAATACATATTAATTCTAACTACATATCAACTTCGGCCCCGTTAAGTCCCAAGGACTTGTCAGCGAGCTCCACGACAACATAAACATATGGCAACCACATTTTTAGCAGATGTATCCATTTTCTACTTATTCACCTACGCTAGTATTTAACCTACTAATATATGTGTTATACGTTAAACTAAAATTTTAATTTTATGGTGAAAGTTAAAGTCATCCTTCTTTTTCAGTGCGAGAGTGTGCTTGAAACAATCCACGAATGAAACTGAAGCAAAAGACGTATGCAACGATGGGGCAGTGTGGAAGAGACAAGTAAAACAGATCCAGTTTCCTGGTCCTCACACAAATAACAAAGCACTTGCGACTTATGCCTGACCCGAAATGGAACGATAGGTGTGCATGCATGCATATAGCTAGAGCAGGATGGGGGAGGGTTGAGGGAGGGTGGGGAGAGGGAAGGAGAGGAGTTGTGGGAGGGAGAGAATAAAGCGATGAAAGTTACGGGTTATGGTCTTCGTCCCACAATGCATTCATCCACAGATCACGCTTGAATCAGAAAACGCGTCCACTGCAATTCGAAAACGAACCAAACACCAACGGGGGCTGCCGGAAAGCAGCAGGTAGCCTCCTAATGCATTTTAGAAAATTTGGATTGCTGAATCAAAAACTTCCATTGAAGCCATTGTAACAGGACAGCTAACTATCTGTATTTACTTCATTTCAACATTCAACTGGTGGCTTTGATAAATATGAAGCTGAATTCTTAATCTAGCGTTGGATTCAATCATTAGCTCAATTTATTTAATTAGTTCAACTACCTTACTTGGATGACGTTTGAGTGTGATTGAGAATGTCCCTTCGTCAAATTTAATATCGAAATTAATAGATTCTACGATATAGTTTAAAAACAAAGGAAACATCTTACGCAACTTAAATGCATGACGACTCTGATATATAAATTAATTTCATTTATTTTTTGGAGAGAGATTGGTCTGGGAAGAGAGAGGAATACTGATATCCATTGAGAGAGTGAATCAAAACTTGACTTTAAATCCTCTCTCAATGACTATCCACTTGACCTGAAATCAACACCCTATGGAATAGGTCGTTACACAAATTTGAGTTGAAACCATTGCGAAAATACTAAAATTCTCTTTACAGCTACTAAAGTTATGTATTTGCAATTGCATCATGCTGTAATCTCTCACAGTCGAATAATCCCCGCGATGCTTCGGGAATACATCTGTATAACTTAAATAGTTGTGGTATGATGCGCGAGATGCTGAGGCATTAGAAATGCGACCATGGTTTAGAACGGGCGCGGTATGAGTCGACGTAACGAAATGAGCAAGAGTGGAAGACTTCTGCAGAACAAATGAAGGAGGAGGAATTAAAGCGAAGCATGGAACCGTGAGGGAGATCCCTTGAGAAAGTTACTCCACGACCATTGATTTAATGCAGGAGAGGGGAATGTAGGGCAACGGCAGTTGCCCATGTAGTGCTCTGAGGGAGGGATTAGGGGGGGAAGCAGAAGAACAACCCGAGATCAAGGGACTGTGAACAGCAGAGAGTCTCGGATTGCGACGTAGGAAAGGAATGGAGACGATGAATTAAGACTAGAAGTACCGGAGCAGTCATTTTGACCTCTTTTCAATTTTGACAATCCATTACTTCTGATTGGCTCGTCCCAGTTCTTGTATATTTCTGGACTTTTATTTATTTTGGCAGGTGAGTGCAACGTGAAAATATGAACCTCATAGAAGCCATAGATTTTAATGTACATTACCTTCTACCGTTTAGTACCATATGAATCACTTTCACCCTAGGCTATGTCTTCCCTGTTTTATTGGAGTTTTGTCATTTTAGAATGGAGTTTTATTGCCTTTTGTTAGCATAATTTTCATTATAGTTTTTAGTTTTTTTATAAACAATGATAATCGTTTGTAAGTTCTGAAAATATGTATTTATATACACGTGCGTAAAGTTATAGTAAAATCATTATAATAAGCCTGATTCAACTTGGATGGCATACGAGTAGTTTTTACTTCAAAATAGATACGTAAATATGGACCAATAGCCGTTGATTTCCTCAGGATTATTTGGAAACCTATTAACATGCAGGAAACAATACTTATGCACTTTGTACTACTTTTGAGCAATTATCGATGGAAATGTGGAACAGGCAAAGTTGAAATGGCAAATTATAGTATGTTACTGTAAGCCACCATTATTCCAAGAACAAATAATAGATAACAGACATTTTCAAAACAATTTGAATATTATTTTGATTTAAAATCTTAAACTAACCTTTAGAAAACTAAGTATTCCTAAGAGGTCAAATTGACCCCTGGCGGTACTAATATGTAATGCGAAAAGTCCGGTACTTCTAGAGATAATTTTACTTCTCATATTTAAGTGGTGTACACGATAGCATAATTTTATAACGAACTCGAATATATAATCTACATTGCATGTGTCTACTAAAAGTGTTAATAATTAAGAATATTTAATGGTAGCTTTTACAACACCACGTAACAGCCCTTAAGAACACGACCTGGGTTTCAATGCGTGAGCATCATCATCAGGTAAATAGAAGTATCGGGAACTCTCTTGTACAACGGAGGGGAAGGAGGGGAAGAAGAAAGGGAAAGGAGGAGGAGGGTGGAGGATCATTGAATCACCGCCTCAAGGATAGGGGAGGGGGGACAGACACTCATTGACGTGAGGGTCACGAAGTCTTTTTGAAACTTCGAGTAACTCTAGAGCATTGTGCTCGCGTCGAAAGTTGCTCAAATGTTATAACTGATTAAATTTTACTTGGTTGGTACCTTGACATATGACAGAAAACATTATAATAATATGAAATGTACCATTTCGCGTTAAGATAATGATCTGTACGCACGTAATGAAATTATTAATAAATATATTAAATGCACCATGAGGCTCTTTGTAAAAATAGAATTGAGTTGCCAAAAAACCAAATGAGTAAAATGCAGATTTTTTCACTCATGTTTATAGATACCTACTACTTATAAGACGTGTGTAGAGTTTCACGGAAACGTGCATTGGCAAACATCGCTCCAGCTACATTAAGTGTAGGCTAATGCCAACGCTGGGTTCCATCGCCACTTCCTCCATTCCCCCTAATATATTCTTACTTTTCCAGCCAGCACCCCGAACCTCTTCGGAATAATTACAATAACTTTGTTAATTCCACTGATGATTTGGATTTGGAATAAACCATCAGTAGAATTATCAATGTTATTGTAATTATTCTGTAATGGATCAATTCCACAAGGTCAAGCCTACAACCGTTTCCTTTATACCGCAAACCTCATTGGCATATATGATCTCAAGCTGTCGGCCACCTCCTCAAGTGACCAACCAACCGGAGAACCACACTCGCAGCGCTTATCACATGGCAGACGGATTGCAATTTCACTAAAGAATCTGGGAGCTTTTCATTCGCTCTAGTGTGTTGGTGACTTTGCTACAACAGCTTCCATTCGTTCCAGAAACTGCGCACTTCAAAACAAATCTGGATCAGGATTAATGCGCGCTGAGCAATAAAAGAACTTCGATAATTGCATCCGCGATTTTTGTTTTTGTGTTGATTGGCAGTAAAGGCGTCAGAGATGGATAATATGAAGTTTTTAATTACTCTTTGGTAAAGAATCTTACTTATTTTTCTTACTCACTGTCTTACTTATCATCTTAGTTTTTTAATACTTATTTTGAACGAATTCGATAACTATACTAAAAAACTTCGGCCGTGACTGTTGTGCGCCCACAGAATGCTACCTATGGGCACGTTACCTCAAGTGTCGCCTGCGCACAGAGCTCTATTAGACGTCGTTCACGAGCACGGAAATGTACTCATGTGTTCCGATCTGCGCTAACTTCAAATCCTTGAATGGGTATCTCCCTCGCTCCGCCATTGCTGGGATTCAGACTTTGGCCTTCGACACGTGTGGCCACAGTGATTTGAGGTGACCAGCGTCTTCGCCGGGTTATCGCCGTAAATTGGATTCTGGGGCAGTATGGAGGGGAGGGTGTGGTCATTAGTGGCTTAGACGAGTGCGCCAAGGGGCTCAGCATTCCGACCGAAGGACGGAAACACTTGGCTTAATATTGTAGGCACGCGAACGGTGGGGACTTAAACCGCTCAAATATTCGCCGTCGCATGGGGTTTGGATTCGGGACCGCGATGTGGGAAGCCCGGCAACACGATGGCCGCCAATCAGATTGAAATTGACGGAGTCGGCTTCAACTCCGCGAAAACTAATCTTGAATGGTAGTATAAAACAACTTGTCTAGCAGGCTCAAGGAAGAGGATTTTGCAGAAAGACGTGGGCCAACCCGCGAACACGGAATGCCTATATTAACGCGGCCAACATGCAGTCCCGGCGTTTCAACCTGCAAATGCCCCTTGGAATACGGGCAAAACTGCAACCTTGAAAATGAATAACTAACGTCGTGAAAACTCGAGATTGGAGGAACAAATAAAACAATTTTTAATTTTAACAGAATTACGCATTTGGTACTTCCGGTTTCAAAAGTTCGTCTAAGAGAGAACCTAAGGAAAACCACACAGCTCCGGACATAAAATTGGAGCCCTCAGAGAACTTAAACGAAATATTATCCACCGATGACCAGGCTATCATACAAGATAGAGACGATAAATTGCAAATTAGCTACAACAACTGAGGGAAACATATAAACTGAAAATCTGGATAACAGAAACAATAGTGTTCTTAGGAGACCAACCGATAAGAGCAAAAATTGTCATTGAATCATACATAATAGAACAGGTATCACATTCCTAATAATAAGGATTTGACATAACCTACAAAGAAGACGAAGTCATAACGAATAAAATTAACGATTTCCAGAGGGTGTGCGGGACAATAAGATCCTTAAAAGTTAAAACGAGGAGAGAAATTCAAATAAAATTTTATAAACGAATGGCAGTTGCTTCATGGATTAGAATGCTTGGCAACGAGATAAAAGAACCTAAAAGAAATAGGAACATCGAAGTGGAAAATTCCTCCAATCAGTAAAATACCGTGCTAATGAAGACTGAGGAATACAGGCAAAAGAGAAGAGCCTGGTACTCAATCTATTGCAGAAAAATAAAAGAATACAGAGGAAAATATAAATAGCCTGTAGTGAGGATGCCAAGAGAGATAATTCCAAAGAAAGCTATAGTGTAGGTGGTGTAGGTCATCAGGAAAGAGAAGAATCGGAAGACCAAGGACCGTGAAAGTGAAGCCGGAACAGCCAAAGAGCCTGAACCTGGAAGGAAGAAGAAGAAGAAGTCTACCTATCTAGTCAACGTATCGACATTATCCTCAGGTAAAAATTATTTTTCGGGCGTCCAGAAATATAGATGGTCAGGGAAGGGTAGGATGGGGAGGGGAAGGTTTAGAAGGATGGTTTCCCATTCAAGTGAAGAAGGGAAGATGACCTTCCACCCCCCTCCCCCTCCCGACGGCACCCATTTTTGACGGCAATACATTGCTATATCATGGTATCGTCACACCTTTCTGTACCTTTCTTGTGGCGATGTTTTCCCCTTACTTCCTTTGCGGAACGATTGAAAACGCACTTGAAGCCGTCATTCGAAATGAGAGAAGGAGATTAAGGTAATCATGGGCTGCTGTTAGCTGTTTATGTTTATTTTCCATCATTCTTAAACTTTTTGGCACGCGAGTTATTTAACTGGCTGATCATTTGGGAGAGGTGACCAACAGTTAAGGTCATTTGCGCAATTGAGAAAAGGTAAGTAGGTTGGTGAGGGAAGGGTTATCTTTCGGGAAAGTAGGAAGGGTGGAGAGAAACCAGGCGACAGACGGCATTAGCCTGCTCTTTACGAATTGTGTCAAGGGGATCATTTTTTAACGTCCCATTCGATGGAAGAAGTACTATACGTGAAGTGCTCCACACATAGAACCCAAGAAGGGATTCCACGGAAAAATTTCCGCCCCTGCCAGGAATCGAACCTCTCGATTCGGTCCCTCGGAATATGAAAACAGTGCTATCGCCACCGCACCAACCCAATCCCCCCCCAATTTTCTAGTAAAGCTCGTAATTTTTCTCAATGATTTCACTCCCGAATCAGTTTTGTTTTGACAAAAAGAGTAATGAATGGAGACTAAAAAAAATATGCATGATCGTAAACTCATGACCTCAAGTATTGGGCGGTCCAATATAAATTACCATTCCTTATCCTTATATCCCTTCCTTTTTTCATGACTGGTGTCCCAGCATTCACCAACACACACCCTTGCGGCGATTCCCTAGATGGTATGTGAACGCAGAAACGTTTTTGAAATTCACCTATTTCCCACCAAAAATTGCTTCTTGGCTTGCATGATTTTTACCCTATACTCAAGAAAGGGTTGGGACAAAACATAAGCGTACTGAGCAAATGGAAAACCGTGATTCATCTACATCTACGAAGCCACCACTAGGGTGTGTGGCACGGGGTGATTCCACACCAGGCATGCAGCACTCGTCCCAGCACAAATCGGAACCTCGCACTCTCCCCGGCCGACAGGCGCAGGCCAAAAAGCAGGCAGGAGAGATTGTGGGGGCTCCAGTAATTTTTAACTAATTACAAGTGCATTTTAATTTTGAATGCATTTCCTTTTTAAATAATGAACTTTTTTACTAACCACTAATGCGAGAGTTGAATAAATAAAGAAATATGATAGTGGAGCATATGGCGTGAGAGGAAGGGGTACACTGAGAAAGTCAACGATGAGTGCGGTGAAAGAGAATCTTAAGAAGAAGAATATTAGGAGTCTTAAGAATAGGAGAGCGTGAATGGAGAAATGCATGAATAAAATAGACCGAAAGATATATGCAAAGATAGGGCTCAATGGAATGAATTAATAAAAGAGAACCAATCACCTAAACCTAACAGCAATGAGTAAGTTCTTTGACTTTGCCTACCCTAAAATGGAATGGCTGATAAGTATGTAGGTATGTTCTCACGACTGCATTAATTTTGAAATAAAATTCTAACATGCTGAGATTTGAAAAAAATAACGCTCAATCTACCTAATAGGCGAGTACGGGTGACACAGGAAACTATTTTTTCTCCCCATGAACACCGTTGGAGGCTTATTATGGTGGCGTGAATGGATTAGGAGGAAGAGGTAGAACAAGAAAGTCATGTTCTGAGAGTTTTTAAGAGGAGAAATACTTGCAATCTTAAGTGTAACAAAGCGTGTATGAACCATTTCATGAATCTGGCAGATTCACAGGAGGTTTTCAAGGATAGATTGTGTGGTGAAAATTATTCAAATCAAATGCCAGTCAACCGCTAATAATTTAGCTCTTTTAACCATGGCCACGTCAAAAGGGAACGGCGTTATAGGTTATTATGCATGCTTGTATGCAACTGAAAATGCTAAAGATAATGACGACGTAATCCGTCATATCGGACATACTTTATAGATAAAACTAGGTATGTATTTTGAATGAAATATCATGGTCTTGAAGGTCAAACGACTATCGGATAGAATAACTGGTGGCAGTATTTTGCAATGAGAGGGAAAAATAGGGCCAATTGGGAGGGATGTTACTCTCCGAAAAGTTATATCACGACGGATAAATAGAAACGGATAGGGATTAAAGTGGCTGAGATGGAAATAATTGGAATGAGATACGTGAAGCAAGCATAAAAGATGACGCGGTGAATGAATACGATGACGCGAGGATGTTAGTCGATGATATACCAGATGGTCAGGCTGTGTCGCGCTGATACGCTGGGGATTGATGATTGCTGATGGTATAAAAAGCATAGAAAAGCTTTGAATACAGGACACCGTCTCTGGTGTTACTCGGTGGAACTCTCACATAATTAATGAAAAAACAAGTACTTGCTGATGATTCCACTATTTATTTGAAGCAAAACGACCTGTTTTTCGGCATATCTTGCCATCATCAGGCCCTGATGATGGCATTATATGCTGAAACCTAGGTCGTGTTGTTTCAAATAAAGTTTGGAATCATAAGCAAGTACCTACTTTTATTTTCATTCGATAGAAAAACTTAATTGCTCTTGGACTGATGTTCATATTAAACATACATGGTAGGGTGGTAAAATTAAGATCACGGATCCACTTCGATCACTTTAAGAAATTATGCTACGGCGCAGTCATCACGCGTAATAAACTGAAACGAAGATCCCATCAGTGGAGAGGTAACGATACACGCAAATGGTCTGTCATCAAATATTAGCTGATAATCGTTTTTGACGATCGGTAGCCAGATGGCCACATAAAGATACGGATTTTCGCCCACGTAATCGGGTTCAAATAAAAATGCATTGACCAAATTAAGCCCTGTAAGTTATAAAATGCAATATGCCAATTATGTATTCAGGCAATCTGGTAGTCTGGAGCTTTCTCGCGATTACAGTCAAAATCGTACCAACCGGGAAGTATAACTGGAAGCTCTCAATCAAACAAAAACTCTAACATAATGAAAAGTTAAGAAAACTTTGTAATTCCACATAAGTATTTAATGTACGACCTAGGTTTCCACGTGGCATGTCATCATCTGGTGACAAGAAAGAAGACACCAGATGATAACGAGCCACGTCGAAACCTAGGTCGTACATTAAATACTTATGTGGAATTACAAAGTTTTCTTAACTTTTCATTATGTTAAGTCGATTCCATGAAGTCACGCCCGAGACAACGAAAAACTCTGAACGCAATTTCGATCAACCGGAAAATGTTCATATTCAATGTGAGCAATGAACCGCCGCCGGTGAAAAACACCTGAACACAAACAAGAGTCTCAAAATGTTCCTTTTGTCTGTTTGTTGAGAAAAAAACTTTTCGACCGGTTGTTTATTGGAAGGCCATTGATAAATAATATATTTTCTACATAAATTACGGATATTTTACAGGTTATGTCGATATATCCCTACGTTTTTATATAAAGTAAAATTAGCGTTGCGTTGATAGCAGAAATATTCCATTGATGCAAGTTCGAGTTTCTTTATGCATTTGCTTGTCATTCTAGGAAAAATTAAATTCTTTCTTTCGACATAAGTGGGAGAAAGTAACATTATTAGTGCCGACGAACGGATCGAATAGTTTTAAAAGTGCCTGGTTGTCAATTCCAAGTCATCATAAACTTTGAAAATAATTACATTACTGTAAACATAGACGCATGAGGTGAAAGGTAAAATTAAAAAATGTATCTGCGAGCTCAAAGCATAAAAATGAATGAAATGAGAGATAATGTGAATCTACGGCCTAAATACCTATACTGGGCAAATTGCAACAAAAAAATAATTGTTGATTAGCACGTTTTCGCAGTTGGTGGTGCTCATACCTCTGCGTCCTTCCAGGTTATAGTTCGCATTTTTAAACTGGGCTGGCAACAGTTTCATTAGTGCTACTCAAGGAGGTTAAAATGAAATGGAGTAGGCATGACCGTGAACGCTCATGGGCGAAAGTGAAGCAAGAATAGGGGTGCTTGGGAAGGGTTTTGTGCCGAGTAGGTGTTGCCAAACCAGTCACAAAACATCGCCTTGCTTGTGGTTTTTAACTTAGATTTGACGAAAATCGAAAGCGACCGCCGGACACGTAAGCCAGAGGAAGGTCTAAACTGTGCCGACTGTAATGGCGGAATTGGATTCAAGAATCAAGTGGTATGTCGCCTCCATTTCTTTTCTAACCTCCTTGGTGCTACTGCCAACGTCTTCAGTCAGAGGAACTTCACCAGAGCATATCAGAACATTCTCATTTAATCAGATTTACGACCTGAAGAATCTAATGGAAGTACTAGCGAACCTAGTCAGTCCGGTCAAAAAAACGAGGAAGTATCCGGAGGAAGCAGAACTACTTCTTTATCATTCTACAATTATAAGAAATTAAGTCTGTTACAACCTTCGTCAGTCTTGGGAACTCCATCTCTAACGTGGAAAAGCATATAGCATTAAAGAAATGAACTTTTACTTTTTTTTTTAAATAGTTCGTCTATTTCTCGATCTATGTTTACATATATTTTAGGTGTTCTTCCTTCATCCATTCTTTCTGCGTGTTCTCTCCATCTATGTATGTATTCTCGTATCGTTTTGTTGATGCCTTGTACGCCGATTCCTTACCTTATATCCACATTTCTTTTTTGTCCGTGTATAGTGTATGTCCAGAAGTCCTTTAAAATTCCATTTTAAATGTTTATAATCTTTGTTCGTTTGTATTTGACATTGTTTAGTTCTCACTTCTGTATATTCCACAAGGAATTTCCATCGTTTTATATAATGTTACATTTTACCGTTTATGTCGCTGAAGTTGGCAATTTTTTTGCGAATGTCTATTTCATTGCAGAATGGTAGTGTTGTTCCAAGAAAGTTAAAGGATGTGACTTTGATTGCCTAAAATACATTGAACTTACAAGCATTAAAAAAGCAACAAAACTAATTACAAAAATGTTTATGATAAATTATATTGATCGTAATGAGCGTACTCTGACGGTGCTCGTCAGCCAAAACCTCCCCCCTCCCCATTGGCACTATACCACTCCATCTCAAGCGCATCTCTTATCTTCATATCGCTGGCTCCGTGGAAACGTAACTCGAGCATTTTGCAAGCAAGAGTAAACCAAGTCCTTGACTGATAAGTCTGTCAATCACGCAGCTTTTAATCAAGATAAATTGTGCAATAACAGTGCGATGAGGAAACACCTGGCGTTGGCGAAGAGTCTGAAATATTTCACCGTTTAATGGGATGCAATTCATTTGAGAGTTGAGAATGAGGGATCCGAATCGATACCTTGCGGTGAGATTACAGTGATGAGACCAAGATAATTGCCAACTGCTCCGTGAAGATCCGAAGACAGATTGTGAGGCAGTCTAGCGCTAAACCACAAGGAATGTCACTAATATATTTAGCATGAGAATTGCATCGGCAATATTCAATACCCACAATCCATTTTCGAATGCCTAGCTACTATTGCACTATACATTTATTGTCGAGTTGTACTATTTCCGTACAACGAATGGGTATAAGGATACACCTCAAGAACAATCCATATAAAGAGGGCTTCCAAGGATTGTTAGCTTAACGCATTTATAAACTTAGTTTCTTATAAGGAATATTTAAGGTAGTTTAAATATCGCTTTCAGTAAAGTTCAACCAATTTGGCCTTATAACAGCGAAAAATATATAATCCTTTTAATTACCCCAAAATATTAGACGCAAATCGCAATAATTTTCGAGGTATTTTTTTCGAGAAATTTCCATGAGAAAAGACACGGCTATGTTCTACAGAGAGACTTTATTGAAAAAAATTAGGATGTTTTGACTTAAGAAGTCACTGGTTAACTGCTGAGACTGGTTAACACACCTGACCAACAATTGGAAGATCCGGGTTCGAATCCCGGTCAAGTCAGATGATTTTTTCGTAGCGAATTTCACTCTCTTGGGTGTGTATCTTTGCACCCGTGCGCGTCACTGCGTTGGACATCAATTGCGCAACTGCAATTTTTGGAAAATTTACAAATTTAGTTTGAAGTTAGTGCACGCCATAAATGTAAGACTGTGTAGTTCGTATACTTTCTCAACTATTTCCAAAGATAAATTTACCACACACCGCAATGTTTTTTACAAAACCTCAAAAAACCTTCGGTTGTGAATGCGTTTCCAGCGCTCTGTGAAAAAATGAGTCAATTTTACGATGCATATATAATTCATTACTGAGAATTTCAGTCTTATAAAACAAAGATTCGGCGCCATTAATATTACTATATTTACTACAAACTTATTATAACTGTTTAAGTTTGAGATAAAATTTGAACATGGTGGCCATTATGACTTGAGAAAATTCTGGCTCAAACCACCATAAACGCCTTCCATTCAATGCCTTGAGTACTTTGTTACTCTAAGCTTTACTATCTACTTATTTAATAGCCTGTTATAATGGTCCAATAAAAACCGCCAGTATATGCATACATTTTACGAAATGTAGCGATAGAATAGCGAAATATTTAATGGTAATCTTTCGGAGGTTGTGTAAAGGACTCCATCTTGAAACCCATGTATAACTTTTAGGCGATAACTGGTATAAATGTCTCCTCTCATCAGTCCAATTCAGTCTATGGTGATCGCCTCCATAGTTAATTTCCTAGGAGTCGAAATTATTACATACACCTGAGACCAATCTAAGGAGTGCGTACGGAATATCAGCCCAATTCATCGGTAACATGCAAGGCCGAAGCAAGGGTTCGCGTGAATTCTGAAGCGCACAACTGTGGTGTCATGTTTCGGAAGCGAATATTTAGATCCAGGATCTCTAAAAAATACTGCATGCATACAATTTCAGATATAATGATGAAACCGTAACTGCAGCAAGAAAAAGAACCCGTAAAAATAGTGCTAAGTGTAGGAAAATTTGGGAATTCATACTTTAGGATTCATACTTAAAATGAAACACTTAAAATTAATGATTCCACCAGGTTTTACTATTTTTAAAACTGTAAGGAGTTTCACACGAAGACGACTGATATGAACAATAGACTGAAAGCACTAGGCACACAGAGAAAGAAAGAGGAGGGATTTTTTTTATCAGTTATTGACCAAATCCAACAAATAATGATGAAGATCGAGGGATGAAAGCAAAAGAGTGATAAGAAATCACTATACTGAAGGAAAAGTAGCCTCCGATATTTTTATGCAAAATATGACATTTTTAAGGCAGTGGAGGGGAAGACAAGTAGGGGGAGAACCGCGGTGAAATATTCCGGATGATATATGCACGCGATTGCTTATATTAGCATGCGTAAATCGAAGTGAAGTGAAGACATGAAGGGGTCAGCCGACAGGAGACTCGAGTTGAGAGGCGAGTCCAAGCGAACTCAGGGTCGATAGCCTTGGTTGACAACGATGGCAATAAACCTTTCGGTTTACTTCGATTCAATAGATCACTAAGAATGCGTAAGGCTGAAAGAATTATCCCTCAAAGCATTACTCATTCTCACTAGTGCCACTACTCGGTCATCTGGCAAGGCATACTTTCCTTCGGGTGGCGTAGCAAATCTAACATAAATATTTAGGGAATATTTCTGTAAGCCATAAATCACACCAAGAAACAGAATACGTTTCCTTTGCATATGAAAGTTACCTCTATATCTGTAGTCTTATGAGTCGCTTTTGAGTGGTACTTCGATATGCAAGCACGGACTTCTACGGCAGTATGGGTCGATAGTCGTAGCAATCGGCCGGTTAAATCGGTGACCGGTGAATCGATTCGGTGAAATTCTGATCTCATGACTACGAGTGGGGATAAAAAATTTGAACAACGAATAAATATGCCGGAGGAGGACTTATTGTTGAATATGAAAATGTTTTAAATGTTAAAGGTTAATTAAAGAAGAAATTATGAATGCTCCAGTGTTGAATAATAAGTTACATAATATTCCTCTAACTTAATATCTTTACACATGCACATATGTACTTAATGGAATTTACACAAATTTATAATGTCCAAAAATGTCGGTGGAACTCGAACAGTGTAATTTCAAAACGCATAAATCGCCGACACAAGGAGATTTTCGAAACAACCATATTCATTGTTTTTCCGGCAAACATTTATTTGGGAAAAACCAGAGGTTAAGTGTAAGCATAATAATGCCACGAAATAAACGATGCACATGGAGAATTCGCTACACTCTATACTTCCACGGAAGCAAACTTCCATGTGTAAAGCCGCTTTTGCAGATGAACTTGAGTAACAATTACTCATAAATTCTTGAAAATTTTTATCCATTTTATGGATATCGTTAGAATTTTTTCGCCATGGCGCAGGTATTCCGGCACATGGAAAGAAATACAATAAGGGCGATTCCGTATAAAACACCCAAATGTATTTTGATCGTCGTTCAGATCCCCTCAAGATGTAATACGCATTATATCATCGCTCTCTTGCGTAGGTTCCCGCGTAACAGTTCAATAAGCCCTAAGGTCCCGCTTGAAATTTCAAAATATTATCATCTTTAAGAGATACACGCGTAAAAGTAACGGTGGTAAACAACATGTGCCATTATTAACAGCACTCATTCCGTTTTCTCCGTGATTTCCGAGAATACGACTCTAACTTAATGATAGCCCACGAAAAATAACAAGCAGTAGAGTTCAAGAGGCTCACTGAAATAGAAACAATTTCGTCGGGTCCTGAGCGATTCCATGAACTGACTGAAAGTGACTAATTTTTGACATTGTGAGAACATTTTTCACTCAATACTAAACTAAGAGCATCCAGGAACGGATGCAATGTGAATGCAGATAACTACTATTTTGAGTCTTCGAAATAATTTCTCTCCATCTTGACTTCATCCTGACGGAAACATAATTTAAAAAAACAGTGAGTATAACCAATAATTACCGTTAAGGGCAAGGGGAAGCAAATGAAAATAAATATAGGTGGATGAAAAAGAGATTAGGTGCGTTCTGAAGAGTCATGAGGGAACAATAGTTTAGTCACAAAATACACGAATAAACGTTGCAGGAAGTCACGTGCGCAAGTGTGTTGAAATTCGACATAAGAAAATCACTTGATTTGACCAGGATGACGAACCCGGAACTCCCAATTAGCAGCCAGGTGTGTTAGCCAGTGACATAGCAATATGTCAGCCCTTACTAGATCTTGTCACCTCGTTAGCTTAAACCCCCGCTCTAATTAAGCTTGAACGAAAACATCACCATTCTTTAACTGGCTAACAAACCTGATCGGTAATCATGAGATTGCGTTTCGAATCCAAGTCAGGTCAGATGATTTGAACACGGAAAATTTTAAAACGTGAGTCATGAGTTGCGAGAGATATCGGAAAACCTATTAAGAGACAAGGAATCCAGAGGAATCGACCAAATTCCCCACTTTTTGGAGTTCAGGGCAGGGAAATGACGCACCACAGCAATCGGCCTTCGAACATCAGCACTACCGTGGCTCATTTCTATCTATTAACTCCCTCTCAATCTAAAAAAGCAATGGTTTGCTGTAGAAATCCAGTAATGGACAAGAAAAACTGCAGAAAGTGTAAGAGTTTTTCAATCCGGGAAGAAGGGTCACCAATGATGTAAGAAGCAGGAAAGATGGGACCAGAGTCGCGCAAGCCAAGAATGCATTCTACCAAAAGTGTCTACAGACAGCCAGCAACACAAGCTAGGAAGTGGGAAAGCACTCCATAAAAAAAAACAATTATAGCAGGCTCTTATATGGCTGAAGCCTGAACAATAACAAATTCAGAGCAAAGGAGAAGGAGCAGTGGAAATGCGGCGTCATCGAAAAATATGGAAGATCAAATGAATGGGGTAGCAGAACAAGAATTATGAAGTCCAACGGAGACTTTGAGAGGAAAGATGCATGATCAAGGTTCTGAGCAGATGGAGAAACAAACTTATTGGATACATTTCGCATTCAAACAGCCTCTTGAAAACAATAATATTTATATAATATGTACTATTTACAAAGGTATGTTTGTCTGCCCGTCTGTCTGTCTTCTGTAATACATGTTTGAAGAACTCCCAGGTGACCTAGAGAGTTGGCATTTGGCAGGAATACAGGTCGTGGCCTAATTTTCACCGTAAAAGTAGTAAATATTGGGGAAAATTAAAGAGATTTTCATGCTATACATTCAATTTTGATCCCCATAAGAATAGTATTGAATTCAGTGCATGGGTTTATTTATGGTTTTTAAATTAATTGCACTCAGATACAAGGTTGAAATTTTCACTGTTGGGTGGCTGAAAGAAATAATGCTCTAATTCATGCATTAAGTTTTCCTATACCCTCTACTTGGTCCTCAAATTTGCAATCTTCACCTCAAACTCGTCCGTTTTCCGCCATTCCAACAGCACCATTTTTAATTTCCTTAGCAACCGCAGCATTGACATGAAAAGGGAATTTATGCTTGAGGCCTTTATGGATTACGCAAACTGATCAGTATAAGAATTACAGTGATATTTTATTTGGGGTATTCTATCCCAACATGTTTAGTTAATCACTTGTACAGGGTACATGCATTTTATACGTCTAATTACAGGGATTCCTTTAATCCTTTGCAACAATTTTGATTTAGTTTTTTTTCCCGATGAATGTGGAAGTAGAAATGAATGGGAAGAATAGCCTAGGAAGACTATTATGCGGGACGTCAAATTGAAGACTTGTTTAGGAATCAAACGGTTAACCGAGGCGAGAGCGGAGTGGAGGGGCACTGTAAACCTCTTAGGATTGATGACCGCTGATGACGGCGATCTCAATCTGGAAGGCAACACGGAAGTAAACAGTGTTTTGCGGGAGCAGAGGCGTGCAGGTCAGGGCAATGCGGAGTAAGGTCGCATTCGCCAAAGGCCTCACTCACAGAAGAAGCGACGGCCTCCCGCATTGCTGTGCGGCTTAAGCGCTGCCACCGCTGGGAATTCGCTGCTTTGAGAATGGAAGTGACCTTTGCCCCCTATTGTGCCGAAATGCAGACCGAAACGGGAGCTTCGACGCGTGTTTAAAGAGATGGGGAGTGGGTCAGCGAGAGCCCCAGAAAGAACCGAAAGGCATGCGATTTTTTTCCACAAGTTTATAAGCTGATTCAGGGGTCACATGGGAGTGACATTTGCAATTTTCCAGTCCATGGGTACTTTGTATTCGTTGATGGATTTACTAAATATATTCTGCAAGTAGGATGCTATTTCACAAGCTAATTCTCTATACACGCGGGCAGAAATTTCTTCAGGACCAGGGGATTTATTTGGACTTAAGGATTTTAACAAGTTTTCTATTCCGTGAGTGCAAATATCGATAGGCGGCATCTTTTGCTGGAAGTGATCATTTACCTTTAAGGATGTAATCTGTGATGAATTGGTGAACACACTTTGAAAGTAGGAATTTAATAAGTTGGCTTTGTCCGAACTGCTTGTTAATAATTCGCCCTTTTCGTTTCGTAGCGGAATAACAGTTGAACTATTGCCTTCCCTTACGTACGACCAAAATGCTTTTGGGTTTTCCTGTAAATTTTCTACTAATGTTTTTCTTTTGAAATCCATAAATCCATTCCGAAATGCTTCCTTTTTAGTGTCTTTAGACAATTTGTATTTTTTAATTATTAAATTTTGATCACCAGTGGACAAATCTCTACGGAGTTTTTTCATCTTGGCGTGGCATACTCTCTGACGTGTTAACGGTTTTCTCACTTCTGCATTGTACCATCTCGGTTCGCTGCCCTCTTTTTTAAATTTACTTGGAATATATTTTCTGATCCCCAAATGTACGATCGACAGAAAAGCTTTCCAACTACCCTCCGTTTCTAACTTTAGGCTTGATTTTTGGAAGTTGGGAAAAGAATTTTTTTAGATGACTTTTGAACGCGTTGAAATCGGCTTTGTTAAAAATGCAGAACTTTCTTATTTGTTTAAAACTTTTAATGATATTCAAAGAGAACTTTGCAGTAACTACTCTATGGTCACTAATGCCCTCAACAGTGGTTTCCTTGGTTACTTGCTGCGGTATATTTGTTGCCAATAAATCAAGAATGTTGTCCCCCCTGTTAGGCGTCGTAGCTAACTGATGTAGGGCATTTAATGAGAACGTATCTTACACAACCAGGACAGTGACCATGAAGAACTCCTAATTTAAACCAAATCTTACACACTATTTTCATGGATGACATTTAGGAGACTCCTGCTGATATTATAAATACATTTTGCCGGACACCTTGTGTATAACATAAAATATTTCTGTATTGCTTTGTGTAAACCATCCAAATGAGGGGAAATGCTCTTAATGCAAAAATTAAGTTAGTCTTATCGATAGCATGTTCCTACTGGGCCAAAATCGCAACAATGTAAATGTCGTTATAACGCCCTTCAGCAATCTCCTTACTTTCAGCTCCTATAATATTCAAACCACACCTTTCCCCAACACTCTCAAGCAAGCCACTTTTCAACATCCAATTATCATTTTCCTACACGTGCTCTTCACATTGATATCATTTGAATCTAAATTTTGTAAATTTCTATTCCTTATTCACCATGCAGGGAATATAAATGGCCAGCTTTGGATATTTTCTTTGAAATCCAGAAATTTGGAAATAAAACAGATATTTGCTTTTGCGTTTGCTCCTCATGATTTTTCTAATAGCCCGTTTTAATTACTTCCCTAGAACGAGGCTGGAGGAGGTTGAACAATGTGGAAAATTTGCATATCGATAATGCACTGTTTACACATTCAATATTTCATAGTTCCTTGAATTGCAGCTGCCAACGGATATAGATCTCAATAAACAATAGGTACTCCCATTAATGGGATAATGAGCTTACTTATAAAAAAGTAGAGATTTGAGAAAATAAAAAAAAATTCCATTGTTTTGGCCCTGCTTTGTGTTGGCGGTTTTCGTGGCCGCCGCAATAAGCTAACAAGGGGAACGCGATTTGAGGAATAGGATTATTTCTCTCGGGGGTGGGCGAAAGTGCGCATGCGTCGGAGTGGATCAGGAGATGTCTGTGACGTCAAGCAGGGGCACTGTCGCGCGTGCTCTTTGAGCGGTGCCCCTCCCCCGGCTCACCTGAGCACCCCCCACCCTCCCCTCCCGGCCCCCTCTTCACTCCTTTCGGCACCCTGCCTGATTCGATTGGAAAACGCGAATGACAAATTAGTGCGGGGCATGGAGATTCACCAGCCATCATTGGAAATCCTGTGACTGAATAGCATGTACATTTCCTAGGAATAAACAGTTTCCCATGAGGCCAAGAGCTGTTTCGGCAGAATAACTCCTGCGCTTCTGCGAATGAAAGCAACTCAACAGTCTCATTCCCTTAATGCAAACCCTTGTATTTCGTCGATTACTCAATGTATCAACTATTTCCTTTGAAACTATTCATCAGCATTATGTGCCTACATTACATTTTTGGCAGATTTTGGAAACACGAGCTCTATTTTTGCTGACTCAAGACACATGGCCAACAGAGTAATACAAATGCTTGAGTGCAGCAAGATTTCGGTATAAAAAACATTTGATGCACCACCGGGACATTCTCACATTCCCTCTTCGCCTTTCGGAGAATCTCACAATCGGATATTTAAAACAAAAACAATTCATTCCGCGCATTGTAAACATTTGCTCGGACACTTGAGTTCCTCCGCAGATTCCTATAGCAGCAAATATCCCCCAAATGCCGGTTCACTTTCACAACTATGACTAAAGTATGCTATTTCCCATTGTGAAAGAATACGGCGTCGGAAAACTGTTCATCGTACCGGTCGGCGCAATATTTTCCCGTGAAATTCTATGTATTTACCGCCAAACACTCAGCATCGACGCCACCCACATATTTAACGACGGTGCCTCAACCATTGCGACTGTCTTAAGAGAGAGGTCGATTGATTATTGAAAGTTAAAACGTAAAAAAAACACTTACTGATGGTGGAAACGTCCATCTTCCGGTTAAAGTCTTCTGTAGCAGAGCAACGAGATATCCATTCAACGTCACACTCACACAACACAGTCGGCCTCGGGGAAGAAAAGACGGAGCAGCTAGAGCATAGTAAGAGTCGATAGGGTCGACGGCGAGGTGTCTCTCACCACTTTGCTTTGACAAGTGATCTACAGCTCCGATCCCACACCACGTATTGGCCCAAACAATTCACTCACTGCTGTACTTCACACGCAAGCACGTTTTCTGCCGTGGTCGCCTCAATCTTAAAGCCTTTAGCCGGTCGGACTTCCCCTCCGCCCCTTCCTCCCTTGCCCTATGCACTCCTCTCCCCTCCTTTCCGCCATCCCCCTCCTCCCCTCCTCCTCCGCCCATCCATCCCCCCTCTCCGTACCCCGCCCCCACCCCTCTCTCCCAAACCCTCCCCTCCCCACATTGCTCTTCGATCCACTAGCATGTGACGTCACTTCACAACAGTCCCTTATCCGGCGACCTGCAGTGGCGCTGCTCGTTACGTCACACCGAGACCGACCCGGCGCAAACTCGGAGCGGGTCGATAAGGCCGCTCTCCTGCTCTCCCCTTACCCCTCCTCATACTCCTCCTCCTCACCCCCCCCCCCTCGCCCCCCTCCCTTCCCGCTCCAGAGACCTCAGCCCATCACATGCACACGATGTTTTCTGTACGCAGTGTAGCTTTTTTAGAACAATGCGTCGATTGACGGGGGGTTGCGTATGATGCCGACGGCGAGTGCCGACTCGTCATCTTTCACGTGTTCCGGCGTGAGCGGCCGAGCGAGCACGGGTGCCGCTGCTCTCGACAGTTTCCCCCCCCCCCCCCCCGCCCTGGTCACAGCTCCCCGCCGTTCACACCTGAGCTGGGTTGCTTTCCGGACTTCCGGAAGCCCGCCGCCCGGTTGCGGCATTGGTGCTCCACTCACTCGCCCGATTGCAGCTGTCCTTTGGAGTCGGTGTTTCTCCAAATGGACGCAAAAAAATAATCAATAGTTTTCCACGCTCTCTCGATTCAATCAAATTTCTCCGAAACTATGCCATAATTATGTTTAGGCGTCACTCCACTTCATATTTTAATTCCCCAGTATTTTATTTCTAGTATATATGTGTGTATGCGTATGTTTTTGCATGTATTTGTGTGTGTGTGTGTGCAAAAATGTATAGTTAGATATATACATAGTTCGATTGAAATATAATAATTTTCTACTCAATGTGAACGGTGAAGCTCAATTATTATTTACAAAGCAAGTTTTGTTGTCATTTATCATCACATATTTGTGTCAATGTTTTTAATTATTCAATGCAGGTTTTTTTATTATCATCATTAGTTAATTCATGGTTAAACTGATTGTAACTCTCTCCAGAAGAGGCAGAAGCTGCAAAATCAGAAAGATACACTGTCGAACTGATAGGCAAAATAGAACCTTCTTTTCTCATTGCAAAGCTACGAAACAAACAGCATTAATAGAGGGAGACTCTTAGACAACACAAACTCTACTTTTCTTCCTTTCCCTTTTCGAATCCCTTTACCCTATTCACTCCCTCTCTATTATTAGTGTACAAACACCCCCTGCCACACGCCCCTGAGGCGGCTAGCAATGTAGTTTTGGATGTATACATAGAAAATAACACAGTTCAAGTCTGAGTAGTTTAAATCCAAGAATGCGAGATAGTTCTCGTGGAAATTATATTTTTGCCTCAAATTAGCCGTCTCACTGAATATTTTTACGCCAGGATTAAATGATTTTAAAAAATAAGTACTATGTCCACAATTTAAGATAAAGATAAAGCGATCTTTTATAAATGTGGTTAAAAAATCATACTTATGGCGGAATCAGCTGTGAAATTGAATTGATTAAGAACCATATGATAGAACGCTGTAAAAAACATTTTTTGCGCACAAATACATTTTATTGAAGCATTTTGACATTTTAAGTTATGTAGAGTATTCCACACTGCACCAAAGATACGTTTCTAGCTAGCTTCCCCCGGTGATTTTAATATAAGTAATTAAATATTGCGGAAGATTTTATGCCCATTATCTAAGTTTAACATGTAAGTATTTAAAAGAAGTTTTTTATACGTTGAACAAAAATTATTTAACCAAAACTCAAATGATATTAAATTGACAAACAGCATATCCAGTTTATTTAAAAGAGGTAAGATATCGCTTTTTCTGAAAGATTGGAATATTTTATAAAGTGAAAAATTATTCCTGCTGTGGCTTACCGTTATATTTTTTGATAATTATTTCTTTAAAATGTATTTATTATGCATAATTTCGTCATGAACGTATTTTACATTTACAATTATAAGACTCACTTTGTATTTTTTCTGTGTTCGTTGCACTCACGCTACTATGGTTAATTTATACAAGTACAGTATGCAGAGCCACCTAAAGCTCTAAAATATTAAAAATAGTGCTCAATGGTCAAGCTAAAAATTAGGAAACTCGTAGTATGGTGTTTTAACTAAAACCTCGATATATTGCGATGATATTCTAAAGTTTCAGAAAAGAACTTCCTATTTATCAAATTGCTATAACTTAAAGCTAAACTAAATGATATGATTAGACACAGCTAACAGGTTCTTTAGCTAATTGCTATTAATTCATTAACATTATAATAAATAAGGCAGTTATTAATCGTGGCATCAATTATACTACGTGATCAACGCTTATTTCCACAAAAATGGTCACTAATTTTTTCAATAAAATTATGATACTTTTCCTCATTTTATAACATACTTAATAGCAATTATTAAACAACTTAAGTAATAGGCTACATAATATCCCACATAATCCGCAGTATTATTGGTGCGCAAGTATAAAAATAATAGTCTTGCTATAGAGACCCAACCATGGTGATAATAATAACATCGTATAGCACCTGAGAAACATTTTATGAACTCTAACGGCAATTAGGAATGGCAGGTGACGCACTCCTGTATTGATATTATCCTCAAAAAGGAGACGATTATTTAATGAAAAAATCGGTGGAGGCGGCTCGATGAAGGAAGAGGTCAGAGGTGCGGGGGGTGTGGGGTTGATGAGGGGGTTCTCGAAGAGGGGGGGTTGAGGAGAGGCGGTAGTTTGAGGATGGAGGGGCGGTGAGAAATGTCCGAAATTCTCTGCTTGCAATCTTTACTTATTTTTTCAATAAAGACGCCTCGCAATATAACATGACACTGAAGAAATTTTTATGATAATGCCCAATCGATCGGCTCCTCTTTATTATGACTTATTGTTAGTGCTTGTCAATTTGTTCCTGTTCGCTAGCATTCAGCCGGAAAGGTTGACTGAATATTCTCAAACTGGTGTTCATCGAGGGTCATTGGGTATTTCTTTCGCTGTGTCTGCCTTTTAACTAAAGGCTGAACAGTGCTCCATCCTGAAATAAAATTTTTAATCGTCGATTTTTCGAAGCGATGTTTTGAGATAGTCCATCTATCATAGGCTGATAGGTCATTTCCGTAACACGTGAATAAATACAATAAAAAGATTGTATTTCATATTTCAAAATGCCCAATGATGGAAGGAAGAATTTTCATCTGAATTGTTTGAATTAATTTGATTGTTTATCAAATGCATTTTTAAATGAATGAATTATAGTTCGTCCGTTCCATCATGCATATTTGGGAAATGTTAAAATGTGCTCCTCCATTAATTTCCGTTTCAAAGTAGAAATTTTACCCGCGCTACGAGCTGTTTTCATACAGAAACTATTTATATTTATTTTTAATGAGTTGGTTGGTCCCACTTAAAACGTGCCTCATATTTGTAAGCCGATTATAAGGATTTGCTTGGTGTTCAGTTTATTAGTCAAATAAGTGTACTGTTAAATTGCATCTCCAAGCCCAATTAGTACATCATTTATTGTAGATGGCCAAAAAGTATTTTACGATATTTTATTCTTGAGGCTTTTGATGTTTCTGATCCACATCCAACAATTCCTTTTCTTTCTAATATTTTCAAGTCATTGCCTTTCCCCACCACTCAATCACGGAACTTCCTCATTTCTCACCCTCCTCTAATCTCATCCCTCATCCACTTTCCTCCACGTTCACATTCCGAGCGCTTGCAATCTTTTTCAGTCTTTATTTCATTGTGTTCATGTTTGGGAACTGTATATTATACAGTGCATAATGCCACACTCCATATGAAGGTCTTCGCTAACCATTGCTTAACTTTTCATGAAAAGGGTCCTTAAAGTATCTTTGCTTTTCCATTGCTAATCTCATGTATATAGTGTTAGCAAAACTTGATGGCACTCGCTTGTAGAGAGCATGACTTCAGTGAGAGGTAAATATACTAGAAACGTGGAACAAAAGGGCCTGCGTTCCCCCCAGAGGGGCCCAAAGGAATTTCTCAGTTCCTTTGTCCAATCACCAATGTATACTGACCTCAATTTATACTATGGAGAGTGCCAACAAGTTTTGCTGTGCCTATACCTTAGCAGGGCAGCGTATATCATCCGTTATGGTGCTTCCTTGATATTTATTTTTTTTAACTGCTCAAGGCATTCTACCTTTCAACTAATACAGATCTTTCCTCCCTTCTATTTCATCACAAGAGAAGCAAACTTTTCATCAAGCACAGACATCACTCGTTTCCCAAGACTGTAGACATTGAATGCAGATAATCGTAGAATATTTAACGTCAAGAGAAATCTATTTCTCCAGAGCGCAGAAACTGTTATTAGGAGGCCAATACAGAATATTTTGGATGTGGGTTCAGAAACATCAAAACCTCAAGAATAAAATATCGTAAAAACGTTTTTGGTCCTCTGCATAAATGATATAATAATAGTATTAAGAGCTGCCATGTAATGGTTCATTTATTTAGCTGAATAACTAAATGTAAAGCAAATTTCAATATCGGTTTACAAATATGTAGTACATTTAGAGTAGGAGAAACTCATTAAAAAGCAGTGAATATCAAATTTTATGAATGGAAACACCTCGTTGCGTAGGAAAATTTCTAATTTGATACAGAAATGAATTTAGAAACTTATTGTAACATTTCCCAAATATACCTGAAGAAACAGACGACCTGTAATTCATTCATTTAAAAGCGCATTCATTTGATAAAAAAATCAACTTCATTCAAACAATACGAATGAAATGACTACCTTTCATCATTGGAAATTTTTTCAGATGAAATATTATCTAAATATTTTATTGTTTCACTAAATGAATGGGTTATGGAAATTCCATAGAAGCCAATAAACTGCTTGGAAAATTAGCTAGGTAGAATTTTTCATTGCATACTAACATAATAAACCCGTTCCTCTATATCCATCACTCTTATGATTTTCTAATAAGATTATTCCGGGTATTATGGTGTAATACGCATTCTTCATCCTAACTGACCGTGGTAACCTGCGACATCCGCCAATAATTAAGCGAAGAAGAAAATGTAGCACTATTTGGGCAAATAAACTGATAACAACTCTTCACTCGGTAAATCTCAGAATTTCACTATTGAGGCTGAGTCACAAAATAAATTATTACTTGATTTCAATCTTATCTCATTGCCACGCATTCCCAAGACCCAATAGGTAACCTGACCTTGTGCCTATTCTCTGAGACGATCTTCAAGGTTGTATTTTGGGTCCATTTATTTTTCGCTATAAAGTTGGGATTTCCATTGTGTACTTTATCATTACAAACATATCCCTTGTTTAAACTTCCAGATTCACGACAATTAGAAGTTACAAAAACAGCAAATTGAGATATGCTCTCTAATTGCAGTTGTCTAAAAGATCACTACTACATATATTAGAGAGCGTATCTTATAAACTATATGAGAGAGTTTATGTGAAAATTAGGACTGAGATCCTCGCTGTCTAGAATTAATGCATGTATGAGCCGTTGGGAGCAAAATTGAAGTAAATCAATTTTGTGCTATATATTATTTAAGTGCGCTTTATTATTTCCTATATGATTTCTGTTTTTTGCATGAATGATGTGAGGCTAGTTTCAGCGGTTGTTAACTATAAAGCAGTCACCCAGTATTTAATTAGGCATTTATTTTACTTTGAGCCACTTTTCTAATCTGTCTATTTTGAATAACACCACGAACAGCTCATTATAATCTCTCAAGCATCATCATAATGACGCGACTTAATTATAATTACACAATAGGGAAATATGGGTAAAACTGCCAATATGGGAATACCAGTTCCGACCCGATCACCGAAGTTAAGCATCGCTGAGATAGGCTCGACTTTGGCCGATTATATCGTCCCCAGTGCTGTTCATCTACCTGCAGTGGGCAGACAGTATGTGCTAAAAGACCTTAACAATCGAGGCACGTTATTACTACGCTCCAACTATCGTGAGGCCGCCGACAACTGACATCATTTGCGCCATTTGGGATACGAGGATTGGTCGGAAGAGGGAGGATTATTTAGAGAAATGGAGGAATAGTGGAGTAAAACCAGGCGTCGACATTAGCCTACTCTCAAATTAACCACCGAGGAGTCCGCAGTTGGACGTCTAATCCGATGGATGAAGTATTAAACTCACGTTCTGCCCACAAGATACGCAACTACCAATTAGTATTGCACTGATAAATTTCCGTTTCAAACGATTGTGAAACTGGGATAGAACTTCAGTTTTCTAGCCACCACATCGACCTGATCCCCTAGAAACATGTGTCAACTTGGTACCTACATTGGATACGCCTATTCAATTCCCCACGCGTAAATTTGCGGCGTTTATTATGTATAAGTGAAGTTTTATATACATAAGTAGTATATATATATAATGTCTTGGTAGAAAATCGCTCTCGGCGACGATGCACATGCATAAATAAAACAGTGATACACTAAACAAACACAGAAACACACAAAAAGGACACTCACAAAAGAAAACTTGGACGTTTCGGCGGTCAGGCCGCCATTGTCAGCGGTAGAAGAATCATCAGAAGAGAAAGATTCTTCTACCGCTGACGATGGCGGCCTGACCGCCGAAACGTCCAAGTTTTCTTTATATATATATATAAGTTAAGTTAAGTTTCTATATATATATATATATATATATAAGTAGTATAATATCTGCTGCGCCTTGAGCATGCTTGCGGCCCTTGTTCCTTGATTGTATCATACCGGAAAAGTGAAAATTTGAAGGGGGTTACCTCACGACTGAGTGAGTCAAAGTAAATACTTAATTCCAACTTTACGTGTATGTCGCTTAAAACATACTGATTTCGCTGATTACATTTCTCGGCAACTAGGATATATATTTGGATTGTAAAACTGCAACTTAGTCATACTCTTCTAATTGACACAATTATTCCAGCCAAGGGAGTCGACTGCAATGCCATTTACATTGAATTACCGCATTTTGGCTTCCATTACTCCAGTAATTAACAAATAACTCAAAATATAATAGAGAAAGTTGCCTAAATGTTATTATCATTCAAGTATTTAGATAATGCCAACAAAATTACTGCTGTCGCTCAGCACTCTAAACTTGGTTCTCGTTTTTAATACTGTCTAATTATTATTGCTACCACCTCACTCCGCACGGAAATGTGTCACGTATGGCATGGTTTAGTTTCCCGCATGAAATATCAGTATCAGTATATCATACTGAGTTTTGCTTGTAGGCATAAGTAGTGAAAGAGTACTCTCCTTGTTGATGATCTTCCCTTTCGTTGCCCTTCTGGCTGGTTTTTGGTCGTCACAAAACACCACAGGGAGTGTGCGAAGTTCGACCATGAACTGGGAGGAGTATTGCAAGTTTGGTGTGGAGTACCCCGGTCCACACACCCTGGAGGTGGCTATAACGGTAATTTTAATATTTAGCTGTTCTATTTATGAGTTGAAGTGTATGATATAAGTAGTGAATTTAGTAGTAGTATTATTTCTTCTGCTTCAATGTTCATAACATATTCACAGACAGTTTGCGAACCAGAATTCATATTGTCCTTTTATTCTTGAATGTCGCTATTCCCGACAGAATTAGTCTGTAGAAAGGTAAAACAATGCCATACAGAGTCAAAGTTGCAAGTTAAAACTCACTGCCAAGCTTTGTATAGCTTTTGTTCAATAGAACCTCAGACCAGGACTAAGTAAAACCACCAAAACTCGGATTTAATTTAAATTATGTGAATGCCACTGTTATAATAATTTAAGAGGATGTGACCTTCGAGTATAGATGGGTAGTGCGAAAGCGAACGACTCAAAATAGAATATTTACTTTAGAGAACTAAACGAATTACTCACTGCAACAAAAAGCTAATTTTCAGTTTGAACTAAAAGTCCATTATCCGCCGACAACTCCATCAATTGAAAATTGTTCGTTTTACCTCGCAACTATGTGACGAAAATTACGTGTATTCTTTGCAGACGATGAGACCACGTATTTAGTCACCAGGTGGCATCACTTCTGATTTTTCCAGGGCAGGGTTCGTTATACCATACCTGAATGGTGATTTATCCGACGTTTTTAATGATTAATGCATGCCGAAGAAATGGGCCAATAGGAAACAACTAGTTATTTCGAGAAGGTGACACTACACCTGGCCAAAGCAATGAAGCAAAGGTTCATGGAATATACGATGCTGCACGACAATAACCCAAGTAAAGACGGAGTTCTAATAACTAGGGTAATATGAAAAAAATTATGCGTACCACCAGAAGCAAAGCAAAATTTTCAAACACTGAGCATTTGGATTGGTGGATCTGACGAAAGATTGGGGGTACCGGAAAGCCAGGAGGATGATTTTATAATTATTCATTATTATTTATCATTTCCGAAAAGTCAATATTATAAATTACACGCTGACAAACGATAAATATAAGAAACGTTTTTGTAAGTTTAAAAATACTGCCGGTACACTTCACCTTTGGATCGCATTGTGACTCAAAAGGGGGAAATAGACAATTTCGTAATCATTCACTGTTTATACTTTGCTTAAAGAGTCAAACGAAACCAGAAAATGGGTACCCGTTTGCTGGTTTTTAGGTCATTTGGAGAAGTTACAGACAACTGAGGTATTTGTACCTTTGCGGAAAGGTGGACATGTTTACCAGGTGTAAAAAACTAGCCACTGAAACATGTCACAGACACTTTGAGCTTAAACCTTTGCTATATCTCAAACGGTCGTAAAATATCGACGTGCGCTAATTTATAACGGGCAAAATGCTGACGCATTCAGCAACTAACTCGCATATGAATGCAGCTCGCTGTCGCACGCAGAGAAATTTCCCGTCTTAAATAGCCAGTGGTGGAATTATACCACCCCTAAAATTGTTTTCCGAAGCACAAGATCACAGAAATGAGGCTGCAACCCTAGTTCATCCAATCTGAAAAAGACGCGTTTCGTCGAAGGCCGGCCGAATAGTTCACATGACCTTCTGCATCAGAAGGGAAGGGGAAGTTGGATGCCTCGGGGCCTGTTGGCTAGTAGTATTCTCCCTTTCGAACGCCGACAGCCGTGAGAAAGACACCAAACCGGCAGCTCGGCCCAACGCTTCGGCGAGGAGGAAACATTAAGGTTTTACCGCATGAGCATTGACAGTTGGCTACCCAAATACTATGTCACTATGTTGCATTCGTGTGACATTGAGTAATATACGCATTCTGTTACTTGGTGTAGGGTTCAATTAATTGTATCCCCTAGTAACCCAGTCGGTGACTGAAGCTGTGAAGTGACGTAAGAAGCAAACGTAGTAATTGCCTCGGTTTCATTTGGGGAGGACTATTTGGGGTATGGACGAAGGGTAGAGAGAAACCCGGCGTTGGCATTAGCCTGCTCTTAATGTTAGATAAATATGCCAAGGGAACCATGGTACAACGCTCCATCCAACGGACAGAGCACTTTACTTGGAGTACTCTCCACGCGCCACCTAGGTAGGGATCAGGATTCCACTGAAAAATCCTTGCCACTACTGGAATTCAAACATAGGCCCTCAGGATAGGAAGCTATTACTCCGGCCACCACACCAACCCAATCCCCAATCTATCTGTTTCTATTAGAACTCGTGTTTACAAATTATGGTAGGCAATCTGCATAACAGCGAATACTTTAATTGAATAGATAAATTAGGTGAACTATATTTCGGTGAACAACACCTACATATATGTACAATTTGTATTGTACACTCTACCCTGCGAGCTACCGCTGTGGCGTCTGGCAGGCAGCGCTAGGGCACCAGCCATTAAAAGGGACGGGAAGGAGTAGGAAAAGAGAAGGTGAACTGTGTGCTAACGGAGATACTTAGAGCAAAGATTCACAAAGCGTCTTCACAGGGTCGCCATGAAATATTAAAAAGCTCCATAATTCATTAGTCTAATTAATTACAGAAAAAGAAGTCGCATGCAAAAAATGCAATATTTACAGAAAAATAAGTCGTTTACAGAAAATGAAATAGCATCTTTTTGTAAAAGAATCTAGAAATAATTGAACTACCATAAGATGCGTAACTGAGTACTTAGAAACTACAAAATGCGCCAAAGAAAAAGGAAAATGTCTCAAAACTTGACGACTTGAGAAAATTTGAAGTAATTTGCAGGTTCATGCATCCCATTAATTATTAATTTAATGTTAATGAAATGAGTAACAAATAAGTGAACAAATTTGTTCAAGAATGCTTTATTTTTATCTTTTACTAGTGTTTAGTCATACTTTTACTTATTGCAGGGTGCCGGGGGAAAATAATAGCTCAAAAAAGACGCCGCAAATCGAAAAAGTTTGGGAACCACTGACTTAGAGATTTCCTCGTTTTTTGCTATGGCCATTCACGTGCGTGGGAGACAGGAGGATTTTGGTACCTATCACTCAGGCAGCATACCTCTCGTCATTTGTTCCTTATATCAGTTCTAAACATGTAGTGCGGTGTTAAAACAATGTCTTCCGGACACGCGAAAGCTCGCGTAAACTGAATTTTTCAAATAAGTATTCTTAATGAATGAATAAACAATGCACATTTTCGCTGATAAATTTAATGAAAGACCGGTTTCGTATATTACATTAATCGGTGAAAATATAGTTTATTTTTTGGTGACCTTGAATTGTCACATGGCTGAGCGAGAAACAATTAATTTCATTAGGTAATTTTATCCTACATGTTACCCCAAGTTCAAGGTGGCATCCAGCTTAGTCCTTCCATGAGCTGCGTTACACTCTCAGTTCTCTAAAGCAATTTTTAACGACGGCTGCGGATTCCTTTTTCTTTTTTTTATTTCGCGAATTAAATCTTTTTGCACAGGGTTCCTACTGTACTTACCATCACTGCCACAGAGGATAATTGGAAAAGAAGACATTCTGGGCCACGGACGAGGCCATTCACCTTGGCTGTATCGCCCACTTCCCGACTGCTTCCGCCTCTTCAAACCTGCCACCACTTGCCCCGCGCGCTAAGCCGCCGAGTTGACCCTCAGCACCTCACCGCCTCCCGCCATTGTCATGCACACGGACAGTGTTTCCGGGCGGATGTTTACCTTCCCGCCTGTTCCCGGAGCATTCACGATATCTCTTGCCCGAATCCGGAGAAATGTTAGAGGAGTAATCTGAGAGTTATTCCTTCAACATACGCCCGGACTTAAGCCATGTACACTAGGGTGGTCCTTATTTTTCGATTTTTCGATTTTCTTTCGGAACACCCCCCCAATTTATGCCAATTTGTATGAAAACATATCCTGTAAAATATAATTGCAATTGGATAACGGGAAGACGTGCCGCATCGCACTCAAAGTTGTGAAATTTTGGAGTTTTTGGCTATTTTTCGGGTATGAATCGCGATAATAAGGCGCTGGTATTTTTCAACTGATTTTCTCTGGTAACCAACGACTCATTGGACATTTGACATGCTGCACCTAAAACGTTTTACAATTGTGACCGGTGGTTCCCGAGATACGGCCCCAAGAGTGAGCGCGTGCCACCCCAAGTGGCGCCGCCTCGCGCCAATGCTCGAAGCTCCCAAGTCCGCCGCTTCATTCGGCGTTAGTCCTATTATCTCGACGAAATGCATTGTAATGCGATATTTTCTTAACACATTTTAAATTTATTAATCTAATTAAATTAAAAAATGCACAGTTGAAAATTCAATGTAAATACTGTTTTCTGATCACAATAATAAACCCAGTAGTATACCTACACTTCATATTTTAACTGATGTAGAGGAAGTGTTGGGTATCATTGTAATTTAGATGCAACACAAAAGCTTAGGGCTCAACACCTGATTACATTGTTTTATAATCATTATATATAATTATATATTATAAATAATGTACAATATATTAATAATTAATAATTATATATTATATATAAAGTACAATGCAGGCATGGGACAAGCGTGAAAATATACATAAGGAGATGTTTCAATGAAACACTGTTTTCTATGAAACAATGAAACATTGTTTCAAAGACCGAATTAGTCGCTCCAACACACAGACTTGAATCCTGGCCGGCCGAGCCCAAGGCTCACCTATATAGACCGGACAGTTATCATGTACGTTTACAGCATAGGAGCCAGAGATTTACTTCGATCTAAAGACAACTGCTAAGGTGGAGCTTATAGTGGAGTGGACTGCTGGATAGGATTTGGAAATGAAAACTAGAAACGCCGATCAAATATTCCTAATTGGTCATTATGAGAATAAAATTGTTGGTTCTAAGTTGCCATGTAATGGACAGGTGCTAAGGGTTCTTTTCTATAAAATTCGTAAAGTAAGTTTAAATTTGCGATCTAGTGCTAATCTTACATTGAAAGAAGTGGAAGTTTTTTGGGAGAAAGCGCGGATACCAACGCGGAAATTTCAGCACAGCATCGGAAAGTTGGAAAGTCTCTACCAGGAGTGGCGGTTATTGCAAAAATCTTCAGGACGAAGAACTCGGTCGCAAAAGGAAAAAGAGTTAAAATTCGTGTCAGCCCTCGATGATCTGTTCGACATCGCTCATGTCGATGCTATAGAGATAATACCTCAAGAAGAAGACATACTTTTCCTCCTCAGTCAACGAGAAAAGGGCAGACCGGGAACCGGGCTTGGACTGGATATCTCTTTACGACAGGGAGAAAGGAAGGCATTCTGCGACGCGAACAAGAGGAATTACAACTGCGGTGGTCTAAAGGCGACGAAGGTGTGGCAGGTAATACTTTGACCTGACCTAAACCAATAAACAATTTGCACTACTGAGCAGTTTCTGTAAAATAGTAATTATAATATGCAAATGTAGGACTAAATTGCTGTTTTTTACTTTAAATCTCATAAATTTTGCAAATTGTTCCTAAATATAGTTGAACCATCCCCACTGACATCTTCAAAGGACAGCAATGACGAATGTAATGGGTCCAAATGTTTTGGGGGAAGAGCAGAGAAAGTTGCCACCAGTAGTTCCTACAGCCCGAGAGTAAAGCGGGCTCGAAGAGACCTTGTCACTACGAGACTTGTCGCAGCTTTCGACAAATGCAAACTGAGCGACAGGGAAGCAGTTCACATTTTGATAGCAGCTGCTGAAGCATTTCACCAAAATGTTGACGAATTTGCCATAAATCACTCATCTATCCGTCGCTGCCACGTGCGTATACGGGCGGAGTATGCAACCAACCTTCGCAGAACATTCGCATTAGAGAAGCTAGATGCAGCTACCATAAACTGAGACGGAAAATTGCTTCCAGCATTGATGGGCTAAGAACTGGTGGATAGGCTCCCTGTTATAGCCACCAGTCGGGGAGCTGAGCATCTACTTGGGGTTTCCATTTCACCATCAGGCAGTGGGAAAGATCAAGCCGTTGCCGTGTATCAGATGTTGGAGGAGTAGAACCTACATGAAAATGTGCAATCATTCTGCTGCGATACAACTGCGGCAAACACTGGGAGACTCGATGGCGCATGTGTCTTATTAGAGAAGCTTCTCAAAAAGGATATCTTGCTTCTACCATGCCGACACCACATATACGAGCTGGTTTTAAAAAGTGTCTTCGACGCAAATTTTGGGAAGTCTTCGACTCCTAATGTTCCTCTGTTTAAAATGTTTCAGAATATGTGGCCTTCATTAGATAAGGACAATAACAAAACAGGTATGCAAGACAGACGTTCGGTAGAAGTGCTGCAAGAGGAAGTTGGAAATATTCTACCGTTTGCGCTACAACAGTTGCAAGAAAATTACCACAGGGAGGACTATCGAGAACTTCTTGAGCTCACTGTCGTGTATTTAGGAGGGGTTCCTCCACGCGGTAAATCGTTTCGCGTTCCTGGTGCTATGCATCATGCAAGGTAGATGTCGAAAGCACTTTACTGCCTGAAAATATTTCTTTTTCGCTAAGAGTTCTCCTTGTCAGCCGAGGAAGAGACCTTAATCCGTCATATGTGTTTGTTTATTGTGCATCTGTATGTCGAGGCATGGATAATGGCACCGAATGTGGTTGAGGCTCCGAGGCGGGAATGTTCTTCAAAACTTTGTATAAATACAGGAAAATCGACAGTACAGTTAGTGATGTGACAATGAGCAAATTTCGGAACCATTTATGGAATTTAACCACGGAAGTTGCAGCCCTAGGCTTTTTCGACGACAATCTACCAGCAGTGGCCAGAAGACGAATCGTAGAAACTCTCGAATCAAGCTTCACTGATAGTGGTGACGAAACACCGAAAATATTATCCTTGCTTCCGAAAGGTACTGACTGCTTCGTCAATAAGGGTCTTGAAGACTATATTTTCTGAATCAAAAAATCTTTCCCAACGACTTAAAGTCCCTATGACATTTCTCTCCAAGGATCCAGCTGACTGGAAAAGTGATAAGGCATATAAAGAAGGACCAAATAATGCAATGCAACTGAAAGTGCTGCTGAAAGGGGGGGCTAAATTGATGGAGGAATTTAATGATAAGTTATCGAAAGACGAAAGTCAGAAACAATTTTTACTAAAGGTTGTGTCTAACTACAGGCGTAAATTCTCACTCTAATAGAGCTACATTGTCAAAATAATTTTGATATGTTATAGAGAATCAAGCATGCCAGCTCACTTCAATATTTAAATTTTAAAATAGTGTTTTATTGTCAGGGTTGTTCGTCAGAATAGATGGGTGTGTTAAGTGCTGACAAAATGTTTCCTGCATTAAAAGAAAAATAAAGATACAATCATTGAATCTTCAACAATGTGCATTGTTTAATTTAATTAGATTAATAAATTTAAAATGTGTTACGAAAATATCGCATAACAATACATTTCGTCGAGAGAATAGGACTAACGCCGAATGAAGCGGCGGACTTGGGAGCTTCGAGCATTGGCGCGAGGCGGCGCCACTTGGGGTGGCACGCGCTCACTCTTGGGGCCGTATCTCGGGAACCACCGGTCACAATTGTAAAACGTTTTAGGTGCAGCATGTCAAATGTCCAATAAGTTTTTGGTCACCAGAGAAAATCAGTTGAAAAATACCAGCGCCTTATTATCGCGATTCATACCCGAAAAATAGCCAAAAACTCCAAATTTTCACAACTTTGAGTGCTTTGCGGCACGTCTTCCCGTTATCCAATTGCAATTATATTTTACAGGATATGTTTTCATACAAATTGGCATAAATTGGGGGGGTGTCCCGAAAGAAAATCGAAAAATCGAAAAATAAGGACCACCCTAGTGTACACACTGTGACATCTCTGTTACTATAGCTAGCGGGGGAAGTGGTTCGCGGTAATGTTCTTCAAGAGAACAGCAATATCCTCATCTGCTGTGGCAATGATTTGAACACGTTTAATTTTCTTGTGATCTGGCAGCAAAGTTGTGCGCATCTCCGCCTTCATTTGTTTGTGAGCAGAGAAATTAAATTTCATGAAGAGAAATATTTGAAATGTAAGTGGTGAATACTGATCCAACTAATCAGCGAGTGTCAAAAGCCCCGATAAATAAATATTTTTTTTCTTTTTACCTGTGTTCTAATATACTCTTCTGAGTTATTAGGCGCAGACACACGATCAAATAGGAGTATATATCCCATTTCAAAGTATAATAATAATGACAATTATCAATTAATTCTATTCATATTAGCAATGCATAGTTTTACATCTCCCGCCAAGTATCGCTCATACAATCCAATCGTCATCTATATCATATGCAAAGTGGTCACCAACGCTTAGTTGTTTCCATTACTTGGCCATTGTCTGTGGCTTCCTGTGTACTCAGCGGTGAAATCATGCTATCCATAAGTTGCCCCCGTTTCATCCAGCAAGGACGGGTGCAGGAATGTATGTCAATTCTGACACAATAAATGTTCCCGTGTGTACGGGAGTTTAGATCCCATGGTTCCTAAGAACAGAGACCCTTTGCGGCAATTTAACAAAAACTACCTATTTTTATTTTTTCTTCACTTCACGTATTTTTCATTCAGAAAATAGACAGACTAAGAAATGAAATAGACAAGTACCAATAAATGTTATTTTGACAAAATTTTCATAATTTTCCGTGTCCTGTGCACTCAATATGTACTATTTTGTCCTGTGACTTCATTCTTCTCCTGTCTCTCGGAGTGAACGGACGTGCCTGGCAGACCTCTCCCTGGAAACGGGGTTTTTGTTTTCCTCAGCGAGTCAGAAACCCTTTTCTACCTGTGTTGTGCATCTGCCTGGTAATCAGCCTGTTCATCACCGTAGTTCCTAGTTCATTAGTGATAAGTAGCCTAACTTGATTTACTTACATTTATCGTGTGTTACAGAGTGCCTTTATTTATCTTGTTGTTGTGTCTAACTTTTTGCCTGGTGTGATTTAGTCAAATCAGTGTTCTAGCTATGTCGTAGTAGTGTTGTTAACTCCTTTTATTGTTTAATTTTTAATCATATCGACTAGTGCACAGCAGTACGTGATTGTAAGGATTGTAAACTCCAGAGTTTACTAAATTTATCACACTTTCGTCACCGTTAAACACAGCTCACTCGCTCTCTCTCCATCAATCTATTCTGCCAAGCACAGGACTATTTTATTTCAACCGAGTTTACATCTACATCTACAAAAGAGTTTCTTTTAAGAACGTTTATTTCAACAATGTTTAAGTGCGTGGCTGTAAGTTAGCTTCTTTCTTGGGAAATTGATTGCGATAGTGTTAGGATGGCTTTGAATAGGTCTTCCGTTGCGATAATCAAAAACACCGGCGAGAGTGCGGCTCTCAGAGCCCGCATCGCTAAGTTGGAGAGAATCCTGCGGGAACTCCAGTCCGAGAATGAATAAGTGGTGCGCGTCCCTTAGGTGGATGGGAATTTGGAGAGCCTCTCTAAAGTTCGCCGTGCCCTACGGGCGGCATGGATTCGCCCGATCAGAAACAGCGGCTGGACGATCAGGAGTTTGCGTGGAGGTCCATCTTCCGATGAAGGGGCAGTGCCATTACGTAAACCGGACGTTTGGAGGGTCGTATCTCGGCGAAACGGTGGTAAGGTCACTAGTCCAGTCTGTAGGGAAATTTGAAGGTTTTTTCGTGATACAGGTTAAGAATAGTCAAAAGTTGTAGGGAAGGGAGAGTTGTACATACCTGTTTATTTTTAAACTTCGAACTAGACCGTTATAAACTAATTAAAGGGGTTCAAAGTTGGCTAAAAACGGTTTTTCAATTCTACAAGCCAAGGTATTCACTTTAGGAAAAAATGTTTCAAATGTTTTTTGTAGACAATTAAAAAACACATAATTTGAGCTATGGTAAGTTTATGTTCAATAATTATTTATTGCAAAAACTTTGAAAAACCCCCCAAAATGTCGTGTTTTTGCATATCAATTATTTATTGCAAAAATGACTTTTTTAATAATTGTTTGTTTTGTGATTAAGGCCCGTGTTATGACAAAAAAAATAGGATTTATAAAGCCAATTTGGTTAATTTGTTGCTGAGTTATTCCATTTGTTTATTAAAAACATGTCTAATGTTCAATGCTGTAACATTTTATTGGATTAACACACAGGGTCGCATAAAGGCTCATTCTCTTTGTAAAGGTCCACAATTTAATAATATTAAAGAAAAATTGAAAAAATATAATTTTCAACCCCTCAAATAACGCTTACAAAAATAGGGCGTTCTTTTAAAATAAATAAATGAAGCTGGGGCCCCCCTTATAAACTGTAGATATTTTTTTCTTCAAGATTTGAGTAGCTGAGGTCGAAACGAAGAATTAAAAAAAAAGTTATTTTTCGACCAATAGCAACCGAGATAAGAATTGTTTTTCAAAAAATCACTGCTCCGTTGTTTATAATAATTAATAAATAAATCTGACGGTATTTGGACCTCAAAGACTTATATTTTCAATATCTATTGTCAGATTTACAAAAATTTACTTGTAAGTGTTAAAAAACATGAATGAAGTATAGCGAAGAAAAACAAGGCCGGCCGGCCGCGGTGGTGGGGGTAGCGCGACGTCAGCTCTCGCGCGCGCGAGAGAAAACTGAGTTTGCTACTTCAACTCTGCTGCGCTCGGAAAAATCTCTCGTATCTCGGAAAGTTCTGATCCAATGTCGATGTTTTTTTTTAATCTGGGGTACCTCAAAAAGTTATGAATATTGGTCATCTTACTTTATATATAAATATTATATTTTATGTTGTATTCAACCATGTTTTAAAGTTTTACATTTTTTGGTCTGGTTTAATTGTAATTTTTATTGAACGTATTCTATGTAAAATTATAAAAGTTATATGTATACTTTATCACAGTTTATTAATGTACTTTATTATTCTAAAAATCTCAAAAATATTTAAATACTACTTATTACAATAATAGTTATACTATTTTTATGTCAAATAAATAAACACTATTTCTTTTTATGACCATTTCTACATTTTTCTTTTCGTTAAAATAAGTATAATTTTACATTTATGGCATTTCAGCTGGAAGTGTTAATATTTTTTACAAACTAACAATGTCATTGTTAATAAAATTTGAAGCTACCCCAGATTAAAAAAAAACATGAAATTGGATCAGAACTTTCCGAGATACGAGAGATTTTTCCGAGCGCAGCAGAGTTGAAGTAGCAAACTCAGTTTTCTCTCGCGCGCGCGAGAGCTGACGTCGCGCTACCCCCACCACCGCGGCCGGCCGGCCTTGTTTTTCTTCGCTATACTTCATTCATGTTTTTTAACACTTACAAGTAAATTTTTGTAAATCTGACAATAGATATTGAAAATATAAGTCTTTGAGGTCCAAATACCGTCAGATTTATTTATTAATTATTATAAACAACGGAGCAGTGATTTTTTGAAAAACAATTCTTATCTCGGTTGCTATTGGTCGAAAAATAACTTTTTTTTTTAATTCTTCGTTTCAACCTCAGCTACTCAAATCTTGAAGAAAAAAATATCTACAGTTTATAAGGGGGGCCCCAGCTTTATTTATTTATTTTAAAAGAACGCCCTCTTTTTGTAAGCGTTATTTGAGGGGTTGAAAATTATATTTTTTCAATTTTTCTTTAATGTTATTAAATTTTGGACCTTTACAAAGAGAATGAGGTTTTATGCGACCCTGTGTGTTAATCCAATAAAATGTTACAGCATTGAACATTAGACATGTTTTTAATAAACAAATGGAATAACTCAGCAACAAATTAACCAAATTGGCTTTATAAATCCTATTGTTTTTGCCATAACACGGGCCTTAATCACAAAACAAAAAATTATTTAAAAAGTCATTCTTGCAATAAATAATTGATATGCAAAAACAAGACATTTTGGGGGGTTTTTCAAAGTTTTTGCAATAAATAATTATTGAACATAAACTTACCATAGCTCAAATTATGCGTTTTTTAATTGTCTACAAAAAACATTTGAAACATTTTTTCCTAAAGTGAAACCTTGGCTAGTAGAATTGAAAACCCGTTTTTAGCCAACTTTGAACCCCTGTAATTTGTTTATAACGGTCTAGTTCGAAGTTTAAAAATATATAGGTATGTACAACTCTCCCTTCCCTACAACTTTTGACTATTCTTAACCTGTATCAAGACAACGTCATAAATGACACTTTTTTCTCTCCACAGACTGGACTACACTCTGAAACGTAGATCGGGAGATGATGTGGCAAATCTCATTCCCGTTTCAAACAGATACCAGTTGTTGCCGGATGGAAACTCCGCGGTGTGTGACGTGCCTACTTCCCGAGACCGGCACCTAGGAAGAGCCGTCAGAGTGGGAAGGGAAAAATCTTAGTGATAGGAAGCAGCAACGTCCGCCTTGTGATGGCCCCTTCGCGGAAAAGGGCAGGCCGTGAGGGTGTGAGCCACCGTGTGACGTTTTGGTGCATTCCGAGTGGCGGTGTTCCGCAGGTGACGCAGGCGATTGGTGCGGCGGTTCGCGGCACGAAGTGCTCCAGATTGCACGTTGTGGCCCATGTTGGTGTCAAAGACGCCATGGACCGAGGATCCGCGGAGATACTGCGTTCCTTCTGGGAATTGGACTCCGAGGTGAAGCGGGTAAGAGGTGACGTGGGGGTCGACACGTTGCTCGCAATTTGTAATCTGTTCCTGAGGATCGATCATGGACCCCTGGTTTGGAGCCGAGAGGAAGGCATAATCCAGAGGCAACGTCGTTTCTGTACGAACAACGAAGACTCCTTCGTTGACCTTCGGCCGGCAATCCGATTGTGTCGGAATCCTCTGAACCGGTCTGGTGTCCATTACACGCCCGAGGCAGCTAAGTGTGTAGCTGGTAGTATTTTAGAGCACTGTAGACCTTTTTAGGGTAGAGAGTAGGGCAGGGAGTAAATCATGTAGTGGGTCATTAAGTAAAAGGGTCACCGTAATTATTAGTAGGAATGAGAGCTTTTTTTCAAATCCAGAATGACTTACCACCAGAAAGAAATAGAAACCACGGTTCAGGTACATCAAAATCTAGTGTAATTAATATTATAAAATACTCTATAGACAGCACTTGTAAGACGTATCCCAGGGATTTCATTTCCATTATGGTTGCTAATTGTCGTCGTGTCAAAAACAAAGTCACTGATTTTCACCATCTCATAGAGAGCACGGACGGTGATGTAGTAATAGGAACAGATAGTTGGTTACAGAATGAAATTGCGAATACCGAGATCTTCCCAAAATCATATGCAATATTCAGAAAAGACCGAACAGCGAGAACAGGGGGAGTATTTATCGCAGTCAAAGATGAGTTCGTCAACAGAGCCAAAATATTTCCAGATAATGATTTAGAAAGTGCGTGGTGTTCTATAAAATGTTCAACAAAAAGAATTTTTATTTGCACATATTATAGACCGCCTGATGCAGACTTAAATTCAGTTCTAGAGTTAGGTAGACAGGTGAAACGTCTCACACGTCAAAATAACGAAATTAGCATAATTATCGGCGGTGATTTCAACGTTACCTCGATAGACTGGAAGACATACAGTTTCAAAAATGGCGGAAAAGATCAGGAGTTGCGTGACACTCTACACATTCACATCTAACTCCTCTGCTACGCCAAAAGCTGGTAACCTCTTTAGTTTTACCTCATATAGAATACTGCTCGCTGGTGTTCACAAATATATCAAAAGAACAAATTGCCATACTACAAAGATTGCAGAATTTTTGTATACGATATATGATATATATGATATCTCACGCGATGAACATGTCAGCCCGTGTTATGAGATTTTAAATTAATTAAAAATTGAAGAAAGGCGTATGCTGCAAACGGGTGTATTTATTTTTAAATTATTTAATGTAATGATTCCACTGTATTTATATGATCAATACGTATATAATAAGGACAAAAAAGCGAATGACTAGAAATAATACGAACTTAATAATACCATGCCATAGAACATCTACTTACAATAAATCATTTTATGTAACATTGTGTAAATTGGGGAAATCTCTTCCTCACAATATAAAGACGTTGACATCTGTGTATGCATTCAAGAGAGCTCTGAAACAGTATGTATATTCTAAATATTAGTATATAAAATGTAACATGCACTTATTTATTTGTTTTATTTTTTTTTGCAAATTATGTAATATCAGTGGCTATTTCTACAAGGCATTGTAAGTGTTATGACTTTAATCGTTTTATGTAATTTTTCCCGAGACAATACCTACCTCTAACATTATATCTCCTGCATGTCATTATGAGAATGTCGTTTTTTTGTAAATATTATCAGCAGCTTAAAATATAAATAATTTTAAATGCCGTGTACATTTGCTCCATGGGATTACATAGTCCCAGAGTAAATAAACTTTATCATATTTCCTTACATCAATTAATCACAACACCGACCAGAGGAAACAACGTTGAACTCACAACGAACGAACAACGGCTAAGAACTCTCTTATCCAACATATTACGTCGTGGTGTGTTCCGTAAGCTTTTAACATTTCAAGTAAATTCAAATGAGGTAATTTATCGAAAGCTTTTTTGAAATAAGGAAAAATCGCGTATACTTGGACAAGCTTTTCTCCCGAGGAAAGAATGTCCTGAAGGAAGAGGGCCAACTGCGTTTCGCAAGACCTGCCTTTCCAGAATTCGTGCTGATTTAGCGTTAAAATGTCTTAACTATCTAAATACCACATAATCGAACTGACAATTATATGTTCCAATATCTTGCATGAGATAGACGTAAGAGAAATCGGTCTATAGTTACTGGGCTCTTCCTTATCACAGCTTTTAAATATTGGTGAAACGTTCGCATTTTTCCAATCGTTAGGAACACGATGTTATGTTAGAGATTTTTCAAATATTATTTTTAGGTATGGTGCTATTTCTGATGCTAATTCTTTATAAACTCGGGCGGGAATTTGATCGGGACCGAGTAATTTCCTGGAATTAATGGATTTCAGATGACTTTCTATTCCCCGAGTAGTGATATTAATAGACTGCATTGGGTGCTTATATAGCCTAGGCATTGTAGCGGTGTCATTTGAAGAGCATTTTGTATAGACGCTTTGAAAAATGTTGCTGAGGATATTTGATTTATCTAATTTGTCGTTTGCTCTTTCTCATAGATTGTTCTTTAGTGACGTTACTGTTGATTTGCAGCCTTGAACCTTCCTCACGTACGACCAAAATGCCTTTGGGTTATCCTCTAAATATTCACCCAATATTTTATTTCTGAATTCCGTTCATGTTTTTTTAAAGGCCACCTTAGCTACTGTTTTCGCTATCTTGCATTTTTCGCATAAATTCTTACACTCCTCTTCGTGGAGATCCTGACGGGCGTTCTTCATTTTTACGTGCCAGATTCGTTGTCGCTTGAGAGATTTCCGGACGTTCGCATTATACCACCTAAGTTCAGTATTGACCTTTTTAAGTTTACTTGGTATTGCGCTAGTTATGGCTAGTCGTGTGATGCTACGAAAAGTATTCCATGTATAGCCAGTACAACGGTAATGTCACTAAGTTTTTTATACGAGGTCCATAGTTCTCGTTTTAAACCTTCGAAATCCACCTTATTAAATAAGTATACCCTCCTCTTTATGGGTGCCTATTTGTCAGTACTAATATGGAATCTAGCTTTCACTGCTCTGTGATCACTAATTCCGTTCACTGTTACTACGTTAAGGACGCTTTCAGGTATGATGGTCGCCAAAAGATCTAGAACGTTGTTTCCTCTGGTCGGTGTTGTCACTAATTGATATAAAGAATTGGATGTGAATGTGTGGAGTAGAGAGTCGCACAACTCCTTATCATTGCCACCATATTTGAAGGTATACTGTATGTCTTCCAGTCAATCGAGGGATGGTTGAAATCACCACCGATAATTATGTTATTTTTGTTATTTTGACGAGTGAGACGTTTCACCTGTCTATCCAACTCTAGTACTGAATTTAAGTCTGCATCAGGTGGTCTATAATACGAGTAAATAAAAATTCTTTTTGTTGAGCATTTAATGGAACACCACACATTTTCTAAATCATTATCTGGAAATATTTTGGCTCTGCTGACGAACTCATCTTTGACTGCGTTAAATACTCCTCCTGTTTTTGCTCTTTGGTATTTTATGTATATTGCATATGATTTTGGGAAGATCTCGGTATCCGCAATTTTATTCGAAAACCAACTTTCTCTACCTCTTGCTACATCAGCATCCGTGCTCCCAATGAGTTGGTGAAAATCTGTGACTTTGATTTTTATACTAGGGCAATTAACAACCACAATGGAAATGGAATCCCTGGGATACGACTTACAAGTCCTGTCTATCGAGTATTTTATATCATTAATGGCACTTGTTTTTGATGTACCTGAGCCGCGGTTTCTATTTCTTTCCGATATTAAGTAATTCTGAATTTGAAAAAAGCTCTAATTCCTACCAATATTTACGGTGACCCTATTATTTAATGGCCCACTACATGATTTATTCCCTGCCCTACTCTCTACCCTAAAAAAAGGTATTTTGTAGAAAACATGCACGGTGTGCCGCTGATACTAGGTAACAGATAAGAATTTAAGTATTAGAGAGTACTACTACTACTGAGAGCTACACTACCTATCGAAAAACCTCGATAAAAGCCTCATTGGCCGCTGTTATAGTCCCTTATCTTTCGTAGGATAATCACATTTTAAATCTGTCCGTTCTGCAGTCTAGTTCCCTAATTTTATTCTCATGATCTGATCTACCGTAGCGTGTCGGATTTTGTAAAATATTATCGACGTCGTCAGAGAATAGACCGGTTTGGAACTTACATAATAGATTGAGTCTAAATTTTAATCGACGGTCTGAAAGTGTTTCCTATCCCAGTTGCTGCAAAAGGTCAGTAACACTAACGAGATTATTATAATGGCCTTTAACGGTTCTTACCGATCTTCGCTGCACGCGTTCTAATTCAGTTTCCAAGCCTGTCTCATAAATCAAGAGTAAAAAAGTTCAAATGTAAAAGGTTACGGCGATAATGTGTGCCATTTCAACGTTATTATTGAATAAAGATTTACGACTTTCCACACATAAACAAAACTTTAAGTACAACTTAGGTTTCAATCGGTGAATTACTCGAAGAAAATCCGAAATCTTTTTGGTCATATGCGAGATAGCTTCAGGGAAAATCTTCAGCCGTAGATTCGTTAATTGATAAAGATGGCAAATTTGTCACCGAAAATATTGACAATGCTAACACGTTAAATTCCCACTTCGAAAGTGTATACACTACAGACGATACTGCATGTAATTTTGACATTTCATTCACTGAGGACCCGATGAAAGAAATCACTATTCAATGCGATGGGATAACTGAACAGCTACAGTTGATAAAAAATAGTAAATCTCCGGGTCCGGAGGGAATACCCGCGCGTGTCCTCAAGGAATTAGCGCCACAGATCGCACCGTTCTTAGACAAAATATTTAAGAAGTCATTGTCTGAAGGAAAGATACCAATAGACTGGAAAATTGCAAACGTTACACCGACATTCAAAAAGGAAAACAGACGACCCAGGGAACTATCGGCCAATTTCATTAACGTCGATTATAGGCAAGATACTAGAACATATCGTCGTTAGCAATACCATGACGTTCCTGGACAGTGGTAACGTCCTCCATGGCTGTCAGCACGGCTTTCGGAAAGGTAGATCATGTGAAACACAGCTCTTTCTTCATGACGTTCTCAAATCTGGTGAATCGAAAAGACAAGTGAACGCATTATTCCTAGATTTTAAGAAAGTTTTCGACACGGTACCTCATAGCAAACTTTTATACAAACTACAGTCATACGGGCTGAACGAAACAGTAGTAAACTGGATACGCGACTTTCTGAGTGATCGTAAGCAAAAAGTAGTTCTTGACGGAATTAGCTCTGATGTAGTTAAAGTGACATCAGGTGTCCCACAAGGAAGCGTAATCGGCCCCCTTTTGTTCATTATATACATAAATGACCTATGCTCTCGAATTAGCAGTAAAATACGATTATTTGCTGACGAAGCTGTCATCTATCGCGAAATTAGTGATCACTCTGACTTTGAAACTCTATCATCGGATTTAAACAACGTTCATGTGTGGAGCCAAGAGTGGGGACTTGAACTTAATCTGAGCAAATGCACGGTGGTACATTTCTTGCGGAGGTCGTCCAACTATTCCCATGTATATGTTGTGGATCGTGTTAACATTAAGGCGACAGATGAAGTGAAGTATCTGGGAGTTACGATAACCTCGAACCTTTCGGGGGGAACACATAAAAGAAATATTTGTGGCAAAGCTCTGAAGAAGCTAGGATTCGTCAAGCGTATTGTGGGAAGATTTTCAGATGAAAAAGTAAAAGAGAGGTGCTATTTCGCACTCGTCCGGCCACACCTTGAATATTCAGCCAGCATATGGGATCCGGTGCAGAAAGAATTAATCCGGGAACTTAATAAAATACAAAGGAAAGCTGCGCGATTCGTCAAAAACTGCTACGGGCGTACTGACAGCGTTACACAGATGCTAAACGAGTTAGGCTGGGAGCCGCTAGAGACTCGGAGGCTGCGCGCTAGGCTTAGATTGCTTGAACAATTGAGAATAGATATCTTTCAGAGCGACACGGAGAACATCATATTAGAATACCACTATATTTCCAGGTCCGACAGAAACGATAAATTAAGAGAGATATTTTGCCGAACGGATAGGTATGGGAATTCCTTTTCCCCCGAACAATAAGGGACTTTATTAAATGCTAGGCGTAATTTCATTAGAGCGTTTTCTTTTTATATTTAAACGGCTGGTGTCCTAACACCCCCCGCCACACGCCTATTGAGGCGGCTTGTGGGGTAGTATGTAGATGTAGATGAATGCTACTAAATCATCCTGAAGCCTGACTATGATGTGGTAACATCAAAATCTAGGTGGTAGTTAAAGTTTTATTTATTAAGGCAAAAGTGCAAACTTTTATTCGATCGTAAACAAGTCTGTTAATACATAGTTGCTCTAGGAAATTGCTCTTTCATTATAGTAAAACTTCAACAATTACTGCAGAAAAACATCGAAGACTGGGAGAAATGGAAGCATGGTGATGCCGAAGAATGATAAACCTCAAATGTGCGAAGAGAGTCAAAAGTGAAAGTCCTTCGAAGAGTTAGGGAAAAAAGAAGTAAAGTGAAAACTCTTCGAAGGAGACGAGACACACATATTGGACCCCTTTCTGAGACATTACAGCCTCTTTAAAATAATAGTGGAAGAAGGAATGAATGAGAAGAGTTATCTAGGACTACCAAGGATGACATTAATATTAGAAAAACCTACCGGACAAGATATATAGAAGGTTTATATAGAAGAGAGTAAAATCTTCTAGATTTTTACAGGCGCAGGCCCCCATCCCCCTTGCAAGACTTCTTTCTTCATCTCAGTATACGTCCTTCCTCTTTTCATCCCGTCTATAAAACCTATTCTATTTCTCCCCCTTCCCTGCTTATCCAACATCTTCCACTCTATCATGTCCTTCATAATCCCTTTGCCCCTTATTACCTCTTTCAACCAAATAACCAAATACTCGGCCTCCTCCAAATCTTCTCCAGCAGTTTCCTCTCTGCACCCACCATACTCCAGCACTTCCTCATCTGTCTTCCTTTCCATCTATCGCACTTCATCCATTCTCATCTGCAACCACAACTCAAACCCCTAAAGGCTATTTTTATCCTTTTTAATTAGAGTCAACATATCTACATCATACAAATCCATATTCAAATCTTCACCAACCTTTTCATTCTTACACAAGGTCCTCTTCAACACCTATCTCTTCTTGCTGAAAACCTCCTTTGCTAGTGCAATTTTCCCTCTAATGTCTATGCTACTACGCCCATATGCATTCAACGTACTACCGAAAAAATTAAGTTCTTCCACCAGCTCAAGTTTGTGACCTTATAATTATTTATGTGGAACGAACAAAGTTTTTTCTTTTCAATTATGAAGGAGTTCCATAAAGTTTCGTCTCGAACCATTAACTTAATTTGTGACCTCCCTCTTTCTTCGATTTCTTTTTCCCAGAAAGTCTCATTACTTCCGTTTATATATGATTAATCTTCAAAGGAAGGTATACAGGAATCAAATAATCATAGAAATTAAAATGAAGAACAATAGAGGAATTAAACAGTTACTTGATTACGGTTATAAACGGGGAAAATGAAATCAAAAGAAAAAATGAAACAACATTGGGATGGAGAGCTGAAGCTATCCAATCTTCGCATCAATGACTACCGATGACGAACACCACGTTCTGGGATCCTAAGTGCCTTGGACTCTACCAAGAGTCCTCCTTTTTGGTTACAATAGCCTTTTTAACTCCATAGTCCGGCGTATAGTGTCCCCGCTGCGTGGAAAGGCCCGACGGGAAGGAGAAGAACCACGGGTCACCTTTTTGTGTATACCGGGAGGAAAGGTGCCACAGGTGACGAAGGCAATGAAGTCGGCGTTCAGGGGCGCGAACTGCTCAAAGTTGAATGTGGCTGCCCATATTGGGACCAATGATGATGTGAATATGGGATCAGAGGAGATTTTAGGCTCTGTGAGAGACCTATGCTCCGAGCTCCGCCGTATTCGCGGAGGATCTGGTACAAATTTGAGGCTTACCATATGCAGCTTGGTACCTAGGATGGATCGGGGTTCGATGGTTTGGAGCAGAGTGGAAGGCATAAACCAGAGACTCAGTGAAGTATGTGGGAGCGAGGGAGCGGAATTCGTGGACCTCAGTTCAGTGTTGGATGAGGGCATGCATTAGTGACCATAGAGTAGATACCGCAAAGTTCTCTTTGAATATCATTAAAAGTTTTGAACAAAGAAGAAAGTTCTACATTTTAACAAAGCCGATTTCAATGCGTTCAAGAGTCATCTAAAAAAATTCTTTTCCCAACTTCCAAAAATCAAGCGTAAAGTTAGACACTTGGGTAGTTGGAAAGCTTATCTTTCGATCGTACATTTGGGGATCAGAAAATATATTCCAAGTAAAGTAAAAAAGAGGGCAGCAAACCAAGATAGTACAATGCAGGAGAGAGAAAATCATTAAGACGTCAGAGAGTATGCAACGCCAAGATTTAAAAAAACCGTAGAGATTTGTCCACGTGATAAAAATTTAAGAATTGAAAAATAAAAATCGTCTAAAGACACTACAAATGAAGAATTTCGGAATGCATTCATGTATTTTAAAAGAAAAACATTAGTAGAGAAGTAACAGGAAAACCCAAAAGCATTTTGTACATACGTAAGGGAAGTTCAAGGCAATAGATCAACAGTTATTCCTCTGAGAAACAGTAAGGGCGAATAATTTGCAAGTAGTTCGGACAAGGCCAACTTATCGTATTCCTACTTTAAAAGTGTGTTCGCCAAGTCATCATAGGTTAAATCCGTAAAATATTATCACTTTCAGCAAAAGATGCCGCCTATCGATATTTGCACTCAGGGAATAGATAACTTTCTAAAATCTTTAAGTCCAAACAAATCCCCAGGTCCTGAAGAAATTCCTGCCCGCGTGTATAGAGAATAAGCTTGTGAAATAGCACCCGACTTGCAGAACTAAGGACCTCGAGGCAATACAGGAGTGGTGCGATGCGTGGCAGCTAGAATAAACATTAAAAAAAACGTTGTTATGTATTTTTGAAAACAGAAAATCGCTCCTTGTAACAGCTTTTGCGTAAACAACAGCAAATTAGAGACTGTAAAATCCGTTAAATACCTCGGAGTTCAACTGACTAATGATCTCTCGTGGAGTAAACATATTCGAGAAATTACCGGTCAAGCTAATCGTAAATTGGGATTTGTTAAAAGAGTACTTGGCAAGTGTGACGATTAAGTTAAGGAAATCAGCTACTTCTCCCTCCACTGCACTCCACTTGTTATATGCTGCGTATATTTGGGATCCTTATGAGATAGGCTTGGAAACTGAGTTAGGACGCGTGCAGCGAAGATCGGCAAGATACGTTAAAGGCCGTTATAATCATCTCGCTAGTGTTACTGACCTTTTGCAGCAACTGGGATGGGAAATGTTTTCAGACCGTCAATTAAAATTTAGACTCAATGTATTATTTAAGTTCCAAACCGGTCTATTCTCAGACGACGTTGATAATATTTTACGAAACCCAAAACACTACGGTAGATTTGATCATGAGAATAAAATTAGACAACTTCACTGCAGAACGGACAGAATTATAATGTCATTTTTCCAACGAACGATAAAGGACTATAACAGCGGCCAATGAGACTTTTATCTAGGTTTGTCGATGGGTAGTGTAGCTCTTAGGAATAGTAGTACTCCCTAATACTTGAGACACTTTCTGTTACCTAGTACTAACAGCACGCCGTGCATGTTAATGTGCATGCCAGTTGTTCCAGTGATAGGAAGCAGCAACGTCGGCCGTGTGATGGCCCCTTTGCGGGAAAGGGCAGGCCATGAGAGTGTGAGCCACCGTGTGACGTTATGGTGCATTCCGAGTGGCGGTGTTCCGCAGGTTACGTAGGCGATTGGTGCGGCGGTTCGCGGCACGAAGTGCTCCAGATTGCACGTTGCGGCCCATGTTGGTGTCAACGACGCCATGGACCGAGGATCCGAGGAGATACTGCGTTCCTTCTGGGAATTGGACTCCGAGGTAAAGCGGGTAAAAGGTTACGTGGGGGTCAAGATGACGCTCGCAATTTGTAATCTGTTCCTGAGGATCGATCGTGGACCCCTGGTTCGGAGCCGAGAGGAAGGCATAAACCAGAGGCTACATCGTTTCTGGACGAACATCGAAGCCTCCTTCGTTGACCTTCGGCCGGCAATCCGATTGTGTCGGAGCCCTCTGAACCGGTCCAGTGTCCATTACACGCCCGAGGCAGCTAAGTGTGTAGCTGGTAGTGTTTAGACCACTGTAGACCTTTTTAGGGTAGAGAGTAGGGCAGGGAGTGAATCATGTAGTGGGTCATTAAGTAAAAGGGTCACCGTATATATTGGTAGTAATGAGAGCTTTTTTCTAATTCAGAATGACTTACTAGCAGAAAGAAATAGAAACCACGGCTCAGGTACATCAAAATCAAGTGCCATTAATATTATAAAATACTCGATAGACAGGACTTGGAAGACATATCACAGGGATTGCATTTCCATTGTGGTTGCTAATATTCGTCGTGTTAAAAACAAAATCACTGATTTTCACCATCTCAAAGAGAGCACGGACGTTGATGTAGTAATAGTAGCAGAAAGTTGGGTACAGAATGAAATTTCGGATGCCGAGTTCTTCCCAAATTCATATGCAATATACAGAAAAGACCAAACAGCGAGAGCAGGAGGTGGAGTATTTAACGCAGTCAAAGATGAGTTCGTCAGCAGAGCCGAAATATTTCAAAATAATGATTTAGAAAGTGCATGGTGTTCCATTAAATGTTCAACAAAAATATACTTATTTACTCATATTATAAACCACCTGATGCAGACTTAAATTCAGTTCAAAGTTGGATAGACAGGTGAAACGTCTCACACGTCAAAATATCGTAAATAGTATAATTATCGGTGGTGATTTCAACGTTCCCTCGATTGACTGGAAGACATATAGTTTCAAAAATGGCGGTAAAGATAAGGAGTTGTGCGTCACTCTACATATTCATATCTAATTCCTTACATCAATAGGTCACAAAACTGACCAGAGGAAACCACTTTCTAGATCTTTTGACGACTAACATACCTGAAAGCGACCTTAACGTAGTAACAGTGAACGGAATTAGTGATCACAGAGCAGTGAAAGCTAGATTCCATATTAGTACTGACAAATAGGCACCCATAAAGAGGAGGGTATACTTATTTAATAAGGTGGATTTCGAAGGTTTAAAACGAGAACTATGGACCTCGTATAAAAAACTTAGTGACATTACCGTTGTACTGGCTATACATGGAATACTTTTCGTAGCATCACACGACTAGCCATAACTAGCGCAATACCAAGTAAACTTAAAAAGGTCAAGTAAACTTAGGTGGTATAACGCGAGCGTCCGGAAATCTCTCAGGCGACAAAGAATCTGGCACGCAAAAATGAAGAACGCACGTCAGGGTCTCCCCGGAGAGGAGTATTAGAAGTTATGCGAAAAATACAAGATAGCGAAAACAGCAGCTAAGGCGGCCTTTAAAAAAACATTAACGGAATTCAGAAATAAAATATTGGGTGAATATTTAGAGGATAACCCAAAGGCATTTTGGTCGTACGTGATGGATGTTCAAGGCTGCAAATCAACAGTAACATCCAGGGGCGGATCCAGGATTTTTCTTTGGGGGGGGCACAAGGGTCTGATGGGCTAACGGTCTTCTCATATTTGGGATTAAAAAACAACATACAACAATTGATGTACGAAATATATTTTTTATTTTAATATAGAGATCACTAATATGAAAATATTAATTAGTTACATATATAATAACGGCAGTTTTCTAATATGTTTCCTGCTGAAGAGTTCCAGTCCTTTCCATTATTTAAGCGTCTGGGGGGGGGGGCACGTGCCCCCGTGCCCCCCCCCTAAATCCGCCTATGGTAACATCACTAAAGAACAATCTATGAGAAAGAGCAAACGACAAATTATATAAAGCAAATATCCTCAACGCCTTTTTTCATAGCGTCTATACGAAATGCTCTCCAAACGACACCACTACAATGCCTAAGCTATATAAGCACCCAATGCAGTCTATTAATATCACTAGTCATGGAATAGAAAGTCATCTGAAATCCATTAATTCCAAGAAATCACCCGGTCCCGATCAAATTCCCGCCCGAGTTTATAAAGAATTAGCATCAGAAACAGCACCATACCTAAAAATAATATTTGAAAAATCTTTAACACAACATCGTGTTCCTTACGATTGGAAAATTGTGAACGTTACACCAATATTTAAAAGCGGTGATAATGAAGAGCCCAGTAACTATAGACCGATTTACCTTACGTTATCTCGTGCAAGATATTGGAACATATAATTGTCAGTTCGATTATGGGGTATTTGGATAGTTAAAACTTGTTAACGCAAAATCAGCACGGATTCCGGAAAGGCAGGTCTTGCGAAACGCAGTTGGCCCTCTTCCTTCACGACATTTTTTCCTCGGGAGATAAGATTGTCCAAGTAGACACGACATTTCTAGATTTCAAAAAAGCTTTCGATAAATTCCCTCATTCGAAGTTACTCGTTAAGTTGGAAGCTTACGGAATACACCACAACTTAATATGTTGGATAAGAGAGTTCTTAGCCTACCGCGAACAGAGGGTAGTTCTAGATGGCATTAGTTCAGATGTAGTAAAAGTAATGTCAGGTGTACCTCAGGGAAGTGTCATCGGTCCCTTATTGTTCCTTTTTTATATTAATACATCACTACCGTTGTTACGAGCAAAATTCGTCTATTCGCAGACGACACAGTGTTGTGCAGGGACCTAGGCAATGAGTCTGACAAGATCGCGTTACAAAAAGACCTTGATGCTATAAATGAATGGTGCAACAAAACGTACACAACTAATCAACCAACTCATCAAATGTAGAGTCAGTTAAATACTTAGGTGTGACACTTACTCAGGACCTGTCTTGGGGGAAACATGTCCGGGAAATCTGCGAACGGGCTAGTCGCAAAATGGTATTTATTAAAAGAATATCAGGAAAATGCAACGAGAAGGTTAAAGAGAGATGTTATTTTTCACTCGTGAGACCTCACTTGGAGTTTGCCGCTAGCATATGGGACCCTAACGAAGTAGGACTAATCTCCGAAATTGATCGAATGCAACGGAGAGCAGCAAGGTTTGTGAAAAGTTGTAACGATAAACTTAGCAGTGTTACCGAATTGTTGAAGGAATTAGGGTGAGAATCTGGAACTGATCGAAGGGAGAAATACAGGTTAAATATTTTGCGCAAGTTTGGAGCAGACAGTTTATTGCCGGACGTTCAACATATATTGCTAGAGCAAACGTACTACGGTAGAGGCGATCACAAGAATAAGATGAAATTCACTGCAGAACCGATAGATTTAGAATGTCATTTTTCCCACGCACAATAAGGGATCATAATAGATGCGATAGATCAATCATGTGAAACTCCCTCCCTCACTAGGTAGAGTAGAGTTTTCACTTGTGTTTATTAACATAAAATAATTACTAACACTTAATACCGCTTGATATGTCCTGCATTATTTTATTTTGTTCTCTGTATGAACTAGCATCTTGTACCATTCATAAATTAACAGTATTAGTAATATTAACGACTAGATGTGTCTATAGCATTGCTCTGCATGTTTGCATGTTCAAAAACGTATGACTCTCCTAGTTTCTAGTTGGACTTCGCACTCTTCTCCTGACTGCTTTTTGGCCTGCGCCTAGCGGCCGGGGGAACGTGCGAGGTTCTGATTTGTGCTTGGACGAGTGCTGCATGCCTGGTGTGGAATCACCCCGTGCCACACACCCTAGTGGTGGCTTGCACGGTACTTCGTAGATGTAGATGTTTTCTACATAAGTCTTGAGTCTCTGTCCATTTGTGTAGTTGCAAAATACAAATATACTAACGGTCCCTCTCCTTTGTGAGCATACCTGTAGTGTAGTGCTTTCGTCATAGTTACACTAACTTTAGGGTATAGTGTAATGCATATTGGTGAATACTCACCCCCTGCCACACACCCCTGATGTGGCTTGCAGGGTATTTTGTATATATAGAAGAGATCATCTATAGCATCCGACCACTTGGTCCACTCGGCTGCTTAGCAAGCGACTCGGGCAGTGGAGTGTCGCGGCTGTATCAGCGATCTTTCCCCGGGCAGAAGACCTCTTGAGAGCGCCATCTCGCCCGCACACCGACAGCTTATCTCCCGGCGCCAAGGTCAACTTCAATACCCATTTATCTGTAAATAGTTTCGTGAGTCGTTGAGCAATACCAAATCCCCTTTGTTTTTTCTTATCATTGTTGCCTTCCGAGTGCCTTCGTTGGGGAAATATTGCAAGTCTTTTGCAAGCTGCGCCTCCTTCAGTTCGATAGATGGGTTTTTCGGATATGATCTTAATGTAGTTTTTTTCTTTGATATTTTCAAGCGTCCAGTCAATTTTGAAGGTAATTTCAGGTATTGTCAGATTTATACTGCACAATATAAATATTTTAGTGCAAAAGTCACTATAAATCACTGTTTTTAAAAATCACGCTTTCTTACAGAGTCAACCAAATACATTTACAGCGCCTCAACTTTTGTAAGAGAAAATTTATTTATTTGTTAAAAATAATGAATATCACATTCAATTCAAAGAACAACTAGTGATTTACATGCGGTGTATTGCTACTTTAAAATTTATTTAGTAGGTCTTAAAGATATGGGTATCAATTATTTGGTATGGGCTCATTAAAAAATATCTGTCAACGTCAAGTATTCAAAAGGCAGCTAAGGAAGTCTCTCTTCCTCAAATGTTGCTATTGTGTGGGGGAGTTCTTTTTTCGGTTAACTAACCACCTATAATGTATTTTTTCTAGTTGTAAACAATTTACGCGTCATATACATTAAATGTAATGTGTTAGGCACAGAATAAATGTAATTATTATTACTGGGTCATCAACCAGCATGGGGAGACGAGCCCGACTTAATGTAGGTTGGCTTTTTGAGATCAGACCACTGACGTAATTTGTGCCATTGTAGATATGTGGTTGTGGACGGTTGGTGAAAGAAAATTGCTTCGGGAATAAAATAGAGTCGTAGAGAAACTCGGCGCTAGACTATGTCTACTCATAACGAAAGATGCCAAGAAGTCCACAGCTTGCGGCCCATTTGATGGACGGAGTAATTCACATGAAGTGCTTCCCACATGGCGCCAGAGTAGGCCACTGAGAATCTCCACCACTACTGAGATTCGAACCCGGTTCCTCTGGTAGGAATCCGGTACTCTGGCCACCAAACCCACTTTTTACTTCCTTCGTATTTAACAGTGGGTGGACGGTCAGTTTATTCAGATTTTTGCGGGAGAATCCCAGAGCAAATCCGTTGGACGCCTCGAGAAACTACCGCTTAAAACCATGAATGGTAAAATGTACCCGGAACTTGGTCTGCGCGGGAATCCAGCATGTACTAACTAATTTGAACTAATAAGCACTAAACTAAATTGGTGAACTAAAATAATTGTGAAAAAATTTAATTACACAATTTTTAGTAACAAAGTGCCAGAGTTTTATCGTAATAATAGCAACTTTACTTGATTGAACCGCATAAGCTTTCGAATTTTCGCTTTTATATTTTTTTAGTTCAGCTATAAGGATTTTACATACCTATAGCCTCATAAAACATTAATTTCTTTGGTTTCAGATCGAATGAATGGCTCTCATCGTATACACAGGAAAGTTATTCCAACGCATAGACGTCAGTACGCAAAAACGAGATAAAATAATTCTGTCATAGATTATTCAAGAAAAACGTTCAGCAACAATCTTGGAATGCTACGTGCGAATAAAAAGACATATGGGTCATTCCATGTCAAATCAACCAAAAAAATGGCAAAATTTACCTGACCCTTTGCGATTTTGATGAAAATTGGTAAAGTTGTTGGTCCTACAGAGAAACTAAATAATAACAAGTTTTACACCCCTGGGCCAAATTTACTTTGTTAGAAATTTGGGTCTAAAAATGGCCCAAAATCAAATTTTAGGTCTGCTATGTACCTTTTGAATTTCCGTAACTCGGATACTAACACACTAAAGGAATTTTGTGTTTTGTCAATTTAAAGCTCTTGAAATTGCCTTTCATTTGATATGTCACATTCTGAGGTTAAAAATAATAATAGGTCAAGGGTCAAGGTCAACATATTTTGACCTTGAATTATGAAAAATGGGATATTTTATTTTGCCTATTTTTTTTCATAACAATATACATGTTTCATTAATATATGTACTAACTTTCAAAGTGGGATTCCAAATACGACAGGAGTTACGAATTATTTTGTACACCTAGGACACTGGAAAATTTTTTTTAAGCCTGTTCACTATAAATTATATACAAAAAGCTATTCATGAAAGTAGGTTTATTATACCTTCATTCTCTCAATTGACATAACTGAGTTCCCAGATCTGGTCTTAGATATTCATATATCATTAGTATGGATTGTAGTATGTTGGTTACTTCTTGAACTTTTGTGTATGTCAAACTATAGGTTCGTCCTGTTGGGCATTGCGGATCTACTTTTGTTAAAACATCTACTGTTGGAACCCGAAAGATATCAGGTTTTTGTGGATAGACAAATGATGTTGCTGGTCCAGCAGGTTGAAGAAAACTTATCGTCACTTGCTTTTCATTGTCACTTTCAAATACACAACCTAACCACCACTGTTTATCATAAAGGCATGAAAAAAAATCTGTGATCTCCTTCTGTAACAGTAATTCTTTCTTCTCTGGTTATAAATGAAAAATAATACACTTTGGAACTTAATTTTTGTTTTAATAACGGAATCGCTGCATGAATATTCTAAGTCCCTGGAATTGTTCGTGACTCTGTAAATCGTTTTTGAAAAATATTTCTTCTTGTTCATAATCTGAATTTGTTTTGTACATAAATTTAACTGTTGTTATGTTTTCTGCTTCCCACTGGAAAAGTTGACGTGTCACAAATTGATGTTCATATGGCCGCTGTAGGCTTGCTCGAGCAGCAAGTATTTTTTCAGTGCCACCTACACCATCACAGGATCCCTTTTCATGTGATGTGGCAAAGTAATGCCACTCTCCTTTTACACCGAAATCTTCCTCATGGTTACACAGGTTGATGAATTTTTTTCAGTTTTTGTACTGTGCTGCAGGGCCATCAGAGAAAAAATATAACTTGTGTAGTTTTCCATCAGATACTATACTTAGGAATTTCATTAGCTCCCTTTGAATCAAATGAACAGCAACAGTATCATGCCGAAGGCAGAAGGCATTAGTTTGAAATGTTGTTTGCTGTGAATCACTGAAAGAATGGCGAATGAGTACATTCAGCTTTTCTACTAAAGTCTCTATGTACTCGTCTGTGGGTTTTGAAATTGTTTCAAGCGTAGACCTGTCTACAGTTAAAATAAAAAGAACTTTCCACTGTTTGAAAATAATTGAATCAACTAAGTTGTCTTCCATTCCACGGCTTATACGTTCCTTTACTGGAGAGGAACCTGGACAAAACTCACAATATCCCAACAAATACTGAGGTTGAAGAGGATTATTTAACATTCTTGAAAGAAAATCTTTGTATGTTTTCAAAGAGGTTTTATCACTTTTAGTTAATTCACTAATATTGCCTAATTCCTATCAACATCAGTTTTACATTTCGATGTATTGTACACAGCTCTGCAAATTTAGAAAATCCAACCTTTTGTGCGGGATATTTTTGTTTGAATGTGTGAAATATTTCTCTAAGATTGTTTAACACAAGCCTCTTCTGATCATGTACTTTAGCATTATCTTTCTGTACAGAAATAAAAAATTTTATTCCTGGTATTAACCTATTCACTTCTTCAGATTCATAGAAGTCTTTAACTAGTATAAAATCCACAGCTTCAGGCTCTACTTCAGAAACTTTTAAGATTCATTACAATAAAGTTTTGTACTTTTCTACACTTTTTATTTTTTAAAAACACTACGCGTTTCACCAATTTCATGGCACCGTCAGGTGTAGTAGTTTGTTAGACTAACTTGACGATGCCATAAAATTGGTGAAACGCGTAGTTTTTAAAAAATAAAAAGTGTAGAAAAGTACAAAACTTTATTGTAATGAATCTTTAACTAGTGTTACAACTTCTACAGATAATGGCATTCCAGGTTTGGGATTTGGTGTTGCCGTAATCCTCTTTTATTTGATTAACTGTTTAGCTTTACGTGCCATGAAGTGAGATACATTAAACTCTTGCTTTTTGCTCAAGGTCCAACTCTTGGGAAGTATGGTTAATATTTGAATTCTCAATCTTGCTTGTACTTGAATTTTTTTCAACTGGTTAATGATCTCATCTTCATAATTTTCTTTTTTATCAATTTCAGAATCCTCTATATGTAACAATTTCCTCTTAACTACAGTACTAATCTTTTTAGTCTATTTCTTAAGATATCTTTTTTGAGACATACGTTTTTTTAGATATAAGAGACCAAACTTAGGTTCAAAGTTTCCAAACCTGTTTCACACTGAACCAATTTTTCTTTAGTATACATATACATCTTCTTGAAAACTAGAGTTAGAGTACATATATGTAAATCTTTTGCAGCATTCCTAAATAAATTAGAAACATGTCTAAATGAGTCTGAAATTCGAAGGGTTAGGAATAAACATGCAGTTAAATTAAAACCCTGGATGACTGAGTCATTGATGAATAAAATTAAACTTAAAATTATCTATTTAATAAGCTACGCCATCACCCATTCAACGAAGGCTTGAGAAACGCGTTCATAAAATTCATAAAGAAATCGCGTAATTGTATCCGTAACGCGGCGAACTCCTTTTATATGGAACAATTTGAAAAGGCAACTCGTAATACTAAGAAACAGTGGAATATTTTCAGCGAATTAATGGGAGCAAGGCAGAAAAATATTCAGGAGCATGAACTAATAATAGAAAATCGGACCATAACTGACCCAGAGCAAATTGAAAATGAGTTCAACAAATATTTCATAAGCATATTTGAGTCAACAAAAACATATCCTAATTTAAAAAATAATTCACTGATTGATATCTTATCAAATAATGGAAATAATTTCAACACTAACTCATTCTTTTTGGAACCAGTCACCTCACCTGAAATATTAGAAATAGTCAACGCCCTCCCCTCTCAAAAATCCGCCAGGCCAGAGTGAGTAAATGCAGGGTTGTTAAAAACTATCATAGCAGACATCCTAGACGTACTATATAGTATATGCTATTTTTTAAATTAACGCTTAGAAAATGGGAGATTCTCTGTATCTTTAAATAAAGCAATTGTTGTTCCCATACACAAAAAAGGCGATATGCGTGATGTATACAATTACCGGCCTATTTCTTTGCTCTCAATTTTTTCTGATGTGCTTGAAAAACTTGTAAAAAAGAGACATACATTTTCTGGATAAAAAGAAATATTTTAGTGAAAAGCAATACGGCTTTAGGGTCGGTAAAAGTACAGAGAACGCTCTGGAAAAAATTATGACCCAGATTTTTCAGTCGGTTAGCAGGAACAAAAACACTGCTGCTGTCTTTATAGATATCCAAAAAGAATTCGATACAATGAACCATATGGAGTTACTGGACAAATTGAGGATGGCAGGAACACGTGGCATTGCTCTGAATTGTTTTCAAAGCTCTTTGACTTCACGCTCTCAGTATGTGAAGGTCTGCAATAGCCTAAGTAGTTCTGAAAATATTTGTTCTGGAGTGCCCCGAGGGTCAGTGTTAGGTCCTATATTATTCTTAATTAACATTAATGATCTATGTAACCTAAACGTAAGAGGTAAATTAACTGCCTTTGCAGATGACCTAGCTTGGACTTATGCTGGTCTGAACTGGGAGGAGGTACAGTAGAACATGCAATCTGATGTATATGAAATTAGCAAGTGGTTACTAACTAAAAAACTAAAATTAAGTGAGAAAAGAAAAATAATATGTTTTAATATTTGTAATCGTTTCTCCATCGATTTCAATGTTGTGTACCATTATTCAAAGTGTACTTATATGAATTGCAGTGTCTTTTTTATACTGGAACGAGTTAAAGAATACAAATACCTAGGTGTAACAATTGATGAGCAACTAAAATGGGAGCAACGTATTAAAAATGTCACAAATAGTTTGAAAAATTGTAAAATTAAACTATTTTATTCGAAATAAGTGTTATTTAACAAATATGTATAATATATATTATGCCTTTGTACAGGGCTATTTTTCTGGAACAAATGGTGGTGGAACTCAGTTGTCACTACTCATAACTCATTAATGACACGATCCAAATCACCTTAGACTGATTTATATGAGTTTAGGCATTTTACTTGGACCAGAAAAGGTGTCGGAACGCAGTTCCGCCGCGTACCGCCAGAAAAAAAGCCCTTCCTTTGTATATTATAGGGTAAATTATGATATAATAAGCTGGGGTAGTGCTTTTAAAAATTCACTCGAACGTGCAGAAACAGCTCTAAAAGCAATAGTTCTTACTATAGCTAGAGTAGGTCATTGTTCACCTTCTTATCCAATATTCGAAAAACTACAGATACTCCCTTTAAGGCACATACTAGGTGCTAAGACTATTCTACCTTCGTAGTGGAAATAACCCAAAGGTCTTGGATAAGCCTCATTCATACAATCTGCGGACAAATGTTTTGCCCAAACCAAATATAACCCTTTTCAAACGATGTTTTCTTTAATTGGGGCCAAATATTTTCAATAGCTTGCCACAGAGTAACTAAGCCAGTTCTAACATCAAAACTTTCCTAAAGCAGATGAAACTCTGGCCATTTACTAGTGGGAGATGAGGGATCTATTTTAGAGATTGCTATTAATACACCTTGTTTTGTACTTTTGTGTATTATATTTCTATTCCTTTGTTTTATAACTTATGTATATTATTTTTATGTTACAAAGAGTTCCTCTTTCCAACTATAGGCATTTTTATAATAAAATAATGTGCTAGTATTACTATAATATTTTGAAGGTGACCCCACCAACAGGCAAATGCCTTAGGGATCACCTAAAGCTCCAGCCTGTAATTATTTTATATTATGTACAACTTGACAGAGCAATAAATATATTACTACTATATTATATTTAGGTCTTTTGTTGGACTTCGCAGTTAGCTGTTCGGTGACTAATAAGTTAAAAACTATTGCCAAGTAGAAAATTTAGAACGTAAAATTAAGTTAAAAAATAGTCAGTCGATAAAATCAATGCCGCTGCAGATAAAATGAAGAATTTCAAGAAAAAGAGAATAAAAGGTTTTTATAAACTTGCTTCTTCAATTAAAGAGTTGGAAGTATACGCGAAGTCTTAATAATTCCGAAGTCGAAAAGAGAAGATAGAAGTAGGATGAGAGTGGAACCTATTTTTCATTTCGCAGGAGTAAAGGTATCATTAAAACTGTTTGATAACATTCCTAGTACTAGAGGAAAATCCAAAGCATCAAATAAGGTGAAGGAAATGGCTATTTTATTCAGTAAAGAATGAAGAAAAACCTTAAAAAAGGAAGCAATTTTACAGTTGAGAAAGAAGACAGAATATTTCATAATTTAAAAAAGAAGAAATAAATTTGCAGCCGACATAAAATGCAAATAACTTCATCTCCTTATCAATAAATTATCATTTTGACTCGACCGTCAAATTTCTAGAGAAGCACAAATAATGCCAACTGAAAATATTTAAGTTGTACTCATATTGATAGAATCATTTTGGTCACACCTCTATTGATTCTTCCGCGAATTCTATTTGATATTCTGGCTTATTTTTCCATTTCCGATTATGAAAGGTACTGAACTTCTGGTACTTAAAATCTAAATACAGTTGATCCAAGTCCCAATTTTCCCCCTCCGGCCGAACCTGTTCTACTAATTCAAATGTCATCCGCAACAGCATGCAAAGCTACTCACCACATGAACAATATTGACGAAATCGCGTACCACCAATAAAATCACGAGCTCCAAAGAGAGCGGCAGGGCATAAACAGGTATTGCGGAACTTTGTGGCACTCGCATACGTAGACAGTGACGCCAGGGAGACGAAAGCAGACGAAATACGTAGACAGTGACGCCAGGAAGACGCGATTGATGGCACTAAGAAATCTAGGGTCCCTTCGGAGGTATTCGCGGGATACTTTCTGCTCCTCTCCCCGCCGACGAGTTGCACCAAGTGCGACGAAAATATTCAGCTATTGACGGCGTCGTATAGGCAGAATATCGGAATAATCATAGATAAGTCGGGAATTGGCTTTCGTAACATTTGACTCCATAAGTCAGAACTATGACAAAGGCCGCGAATGACATTGGCAAAAGAGGTAGAAGAAACTCTTAACGTGGCTGGAGCGACTTTCAACTACAGCAATGCATGAAACTTTGCAAACATGTTCTCATTAGTGACACACACACACACACACACACACACATATATATATATATATATATATATATATATATATATATATATATATATATAGATTTAAGGGAAAAAATTGCATCACATCGATTTAATTTTTTGAACATTCAATGCTGTTTTAACATGTAGCCTTATGGCACATGCCATACATTTCGTTATAATTCTATTACCAATGCGCATATTTTCTTCAAAACATGATTTAATACATTTTTTATTATTATAATTGTTGCTAACAGAATCAAGGTGTCATGCCGAGTCCAGTATTAGAGAAAAAAGCATATTTTAATATAATTTCAAACACCGCGCCGAAAACTCAAGTCATGCTTTAATAATGGGAAAGTATTAATTAAAAAACTCTTGTATAATGTCCATTACTGCCTACGTGGTGATTTCAAATTTAGATGCACTTGGGTGAAATGTGGTCCAAGAATTTTACTTAATTAAAAAATTACTCAACAATTATTAAAATGACCCACGATTACCGCTCCAGCCACTTTAAAAGAAGGAACATTAGGTGTTCCAAGAAACGGAGAGCGTGTATGAAGCAATATACCATTGTAACTGAAGTAAAAGAGGTATGAAAGGATAAGGCAGTTAGGAGGATATTAATAATACAAAGGCAGTGTACAAGCCTAATACCGAGAGCTAAGTTCTTTTGACTGTGTCCACCCCGAAAGAGAACGGCGTGATGGATATGTATGCTAGTATGAAACTACAAGAACAATGATAAGCAGAGCCAAGGATTGGAACGAAATGTCTTACGAAGAAGAGACATTGCTCCTTCGCGCACACAATCAGCAGATTGCCACTTGCCCAGAATCAAATGGAACGAGGCCTTTGGACCCATTTCCACACCACACAATCCCTCGTGGAGGCTTTTAGACTCTGCCCATGAAACATTTTCCAACGCGACGCTGCTAACGTCTCAATCGAGACGACCTTCTTCTGCATCCCACGGGATCTTGCAACCGTTTTCCCAGTAAACACCTTTTTGATATCTTTGAGTCCACCTCTTACAATGAAGAAGGTGCGTTATTTTTAAAAACTTCTTGTATTTGAATTACGCATTCACAAATATACCGGACATGAATTTAATTGGAAAGTAATGTTGTATCACGGAAATAATACTTCTTAAAAATTACGCACGCTTGACAAAGTGGCAACCCATCACGTCATAGGGAACCCGAGAATGACGTCACGGAATGGTATCGCTTTCCACAAACTGATGTTTTGCCTTAAGAAGTTCGGCTTTTTTTCGTAGTTTGACGAAATAATCATTTTAGTTTACTTTGCGAAAGACAATGAAGTAGAATGATTTGATCCTTCAAGTTGAAATACAAGAAGGTTAGAGAGGCGATACCTTGCGGTGACGTCAAGCCACCGAAATGCCGTTTTGGATCACGTGACTTTCAAATTTCTATGCGCTTTTGAAAGGCAAATATTAATTCCTGCAGTTGACGCATATTCATTTATATTATATATCGTATTTACTCATGTAAGCCGCGCACGTATTTCCCCAAAACACCGGTAAAAAAGGGGGGTGCGCGGTTTATACGAATCTTCTGGATTTTCGAGAAAGCCACGCACCTTTTTTCCCCCTTATTCCTATTTGTACTTTTTCCCATATTCCCTTCCTTCTTCCATTGCTTCCATTGCTGTGTTTCTTTTTTTATATTTCGCATCAGTAAACATATCGACGTTAATTCAGAACCCATGGTGGATCGACCCCCTCAGAAAATATCAGTTGCCTTCAAGCCTCAGTCGTGTTCACTTCGTGCTCCTGTGCACTGTGTTGCCATAAGTCAATCACTCGCTTTAGCCCTCTCCCTGTATCTATATTCATGGCCCTCTCCCTGTCTGGGCAGTACATTTGGCAACCACTACGAGAAGCACCCTCCACTGCGAACCAACCCCCGACTAGCGAATACGCTCGAGCCATCACGAATGCACACGAAGCTCAGACGCAAAGATATTAGAATGCTAGTATAAAGCTGCGGAGCATGTTAGAGCTCCATAGTCTTCCTGGGCATCTTAAAGAACCTGTAAACAAAGACTACGAGAGGAAAATATTGACCAGGTTACGATTCCCGATGGCACAAGGTCTGCTTTTTTAGCCATTACACGTTTGGATCAATGGGCCATTCAAATGGAACATGAAGAGACTATACATAGAGTGGATGACAAGTGCTGTGCATAAACTCCCACGGGAAAAATAAAAAAACAGATCAGATGCAATTCTGTACATGGATTTTTACATCATGGAAGCTATTTCTGGAGGACTTACAATAAACTAGTCTTAAAAAGCTTTAACCCTTCAGTTCTTGTCACGCAAGTAGGCGCGCGGGGGTCTGGAGGATGCCCAAAATTTAAAATGAACTACTAATGAATTATTAAATTTTCTTAACTTATTTCACTCGAATATTCTATTTGCAAATCAGTTTAAAGCATTAGTATCATTTAAACAACAACATCAATTAATTTTACCTTAACATTCATCAGTATCATAAATGTCCGCATATTTTAGTATAATTTCGTGGAGTTGAAATAACTTGCCTGCAATAATATATTAAAACAAGTTTTTACTTCTCTCGCAAAATATAGGTTCTAGATACATCGAAAGAGAACATTTTTTTAAATCGGTTCACAATAATTATAATTAGGGAGTTTTATAGCATGTGGACAGAATGTACAACGGTTGTATGCGCACGGAGTCACTGTGACCCCCTTGAATTACGAGAATTTCGTACAATTGTGAATAAAATTGAAATTATTTAGTATCTTATAAATATTTTTATTTGTTACGGTTGAATACCAAGTTTTTTGACGGTACTTAAGAAGTAAAAAATTCTATCGTGCAGTTAAAAAAAAAACAAAAGAATGATAAATGCGCAGGGGTCTGACCCCCGCGCGCCTACTTAAGAGTTATTAAATGTTGAATTTCAAATGACATGGATGGCCACGAATACAATGATGTATAGGACAGTGAAAAGGACGATGCAGAAGAGCTAAGTAGCAGCGAAGAAAACTAAGAACGAGTGACTGTTTCGCTAAAAACAATTATAATTGATTCATGATTCTATTTCCACGAATGTCTTGTTCTTTAGATTTACGTGAATTGTAAGTGGCATTAAATTGAGATCAGTTTATTTCCATGCGTTCCATAAAATCCCAAGTGTTCTTGAATTGCCTGAGTCCACACAGCGATTGCGCAGACAGCAGATGACGTGACAGTCACTATCAGGTACGGACGTCGTTCTGCTTTTTTTCTGAAACCCCCAACAGATTCCCGTTATCATCGAATAATTACCGGTTTCAACTTATATTGACATCGTATTAATTTAATTTTTTTTCCTTTTGAGCCTGCCCAAAAAGTGGGGGCACGGGATACTCGCTGACACCATTAAATAAGGCATTTGAGTTATTGATGACATTTTTGTCGTGTTCACTACTTCAATAGAATAAATGAATTTTATGCATGCTCTCCACTATCTTATTTACGATTGTCCTTTCGGACGAACGAAGGGTTACTTGTTTAGAAACAAGTCCCTTTGTAAGACCCACGAGGTCTCTCGCTCTCTCTTTTAACGCTCAACGCACCTCATCATTGTTTAAGGAGGTTCCGCCGCGACTGTGTGAGTCAAAACAAATACTAAATTCCACATTTTTGATATTTGCTCAAAAAAATCCTGCTTTCACTGATTCAATGCGTTACCTATAGAAACCCAAAAGTAAGGTACAAAATATGCAGATTATTCCACGAATGTATTTTAAATGAGCACTTTATTCCAGCCATAGGAGCCGACTTCAGCGCTATTTCCTACGAATTACCGCATTTTGACTTCAATTACGGCATTAATTCTTCAATAACTAGAAAAATAAGGTGGTAGGATGCCTTTATTTTATTTTTATTCAATTTCTCATATAAATAGTTTTCCGCGAAAATGGCATTTATATTTTATGGAAAAATACTATTTTTCCCCGTGTTTCTCTCATTCCCCCATTGAACACCATATAATTTCAAGTTCAATAAAAGAATAAAATAGCGTGGAAAGGTATTATTTAGTTGTTCATATCAGGTAGAGGACAACTTTTTCTACAAGTAGACAGAATATGAATAAAATGACATTTAAGTCATTTTACGGTGGAACCACCTTAAACTACTTCATAATAATGCGTGTCAAAATGATTCCTGCTGGATCTAGTAGTCGACCATGGATTTAAATCCCCATTTTAAACAAACGCTGGAGTGAGTAGAGCGGATTTTTGTCGATTTTTTCCAGTTTAGGTGTGGTTGGTAGATTACAGGGCTACAAATGTATACTCGCTCATCAAAAAAAATTAAGGTGAATAAAGTTAACTGCTCCCTACGCGGCTGAAATGAAATGATTACGCAGAGCCAGAAGAAAAGCAACTGCTCTCTGCAAGGGCATCTATGCAATCCAATTGAAATGATGATAAATCAAAAAAAATGACAAAACTATCAGAGGGACTGGGTTGGGAGCCGATTGAACCTGAAAGTTTACACTCAGGGCTGTGATCACAAGAGAAATACGTACCTCAGGAGGTTCAGGCCGACACAGGGGATATTATTTTATGCAAACAATGCACTTGCCGAACAGGCCAATGTAAATAAATAAGAGAAATTCAATGTCGAACAGATAGATTTAAGAATGATGTCCTCCCGTGCATCGCCAATGATTGTAACAAAAACAATAAAACACTTATCCATGAAAACACGCCAACTCCCCGCTCAGCCTTACGGCTCTCTCGATTTACCCGCAACGCACCTCATAAATGTTTAAACTACTTTATAATTATACGTGTCAAAGTGATTCCTGCCCCTCCGACCCATGGCTGCCAATCCCTGTACCACTGAATGAAGGTATTATCACCATAATTACTCCAGGATATGAGAGCAATATACTATGACATTATAATCGCCTATTCGTAGCCAGTCACTCATTTTTACGTCAACAAGCTTAAGATAGATTATTCTTGCAAAGAAAGTATGGCACCCTTTATTAATTCAATTCAATATCTAATATCAGCCTTCCGAAGCAGTGTTCTCTGTCTGTATGCTTAAAAAAATGCACTATTTTAACTTTCTGATGATATACTGTTTTTTTATGAAACGCAATGTAATGCTATCAAACACTTTGCGAATTTAAAACAGTATCGTAGTCCAAAGTTTACAGACTACAAATGAATGGTAGTTCAGGTTGGTAAAAACCTAGTAATAATAGAAAAGTCCCCTACTTCTCGAGCCTTAATTCGTTGCACGATTAAAAAAACAATTCATTATTATTATTTTTACAACGCAAAATTCATGGCTCTTTATTCCCGTTTCTTTTACGAAGTACTTAATAAAATGCCAGGCATCTCAATTTTTCACTCACCTATGGAAAAGAACACCATGAAGAGGTTCGAGACAATTTAAACCAACGTTGGATTTAGCTTCAGTCTCATAAAATAGCACTAAGTAGGAGAAATTCTGTTATTAAGGGCTGATTCATCAAAATTAACTAGTAATGCTCTGTCCATAAATGAAGAAAGAGTACGGGTAAGATTACTCACTATGATCGCTAAATGCAGTATTTTTTCAGGAATTTAACGAGTCTTTTGAAAAAAGCTTCAGTGCAGAGTCTCTTAACATCCTCCTCCTACCTACCATTTTCTCATAGAAAGTATCGATATATTATCGGTAGACAAATACATGCATCGATGTATTATTGATGCATGTATTTGTGAATTATGCAACGTTACTGGGGATCGGGTTTGGTGTGGTGGATGTCCATCACTCAATGGCTTTCTATTTCAAAGACCCTCGTTTGAATCTCAGCGGTGGTGAATATTTTAGTACTATTAAGACCCTTTATTGGGTGCTTAACCTTCCACTGCCCAATTTTGTTAGCAAGTGAATTGATTTCAGTAATACACTAGTCATTATATTTCATTTTTGGCCTAGTAAATACGTATTTAGTATTTTTGCCATTTTTTATAATCCCACTACCAGGAAAGGTGGTTCATTTGGAAATTAATCCGAGTCAATATAATAAACTAGCGATTGTAGAAGTGGTGGACGAATTTGTCCACGTGGGCAGTAGATGATTAACGGAAGGCATTTCAAGTGCAGTGCTCCGTCCGTCGGGTGAGACGTTAAACTGTGGACAACCTGGAGCCTTTAGTTAAGAGTAGGCTGTTGCCAACGTCGGGTGTCTCACCACCCTTCCTCCAATTCCCAATAACCCCCGCACCACCAATCTACCCACCTATCCTCTGTCAGTCCGTTCCCCAAGTAACTGGCTTTGTTCAAAAGCTGGATTCGTGTTGGGTGCCTATACATCGCTCGGGTGTCCACTATACGTACGAGGCATCGCAGGAGGTAGCGCGCAGGCTACTTGAGCTCACTCGTAGAATTTAACATAGACGGTAGGCTACAGGGCAGGTCAATTAGTGGGGTCAATAGTTATGTGTTGCCAGTTAGTAATTAAGCAAAGAGTGCTCCGAGTATAGGGCCCAAGAATAGTTTAAATGAAGACAGCAATCTTGAAATGTCCCTGAAACGCATAAACAATAATCATGAAGCAGTATCTGTTGCAGTAGTTAACTGCCGAAGTTTACAAATTAAGATTACAGAATTTCACCATCTTATTCACAGCACGAAGTGTAACGTCATTATTGGCACAGAAAGTTGGCTGACGGACGATATTTACTCTAGTGAAAATTCTCCTAAATAATTCAACGTTTACAGAAAAGATAGGTCCAACCGAACCGGAGGTGGAGTATTTACAGCTGTAAAGAGTGCCATCGTCAGCCAAGCGGAAATTGTCCCAGATACCATCCTAGAATCTGTATGGTGCTCTATTAGTTGCCCTAAATCAAAAACAATATTCGTTTGCGCATACTACAGGCCACCTAACCCCGACGTCACCTCAATTTTAGAACTCGAAACACAAATAAAGAACTTCACATCCAGGAACACCGAAAGAAATTTAATCATAGGTGGAGATTTCAATACGCCATCTATAGATTGAAGGACCTACAGTTACATATCAGATGGAAGAGAAAAAGATATATGCGAGTCCCTGCAGTACACGTTCTCATCAAATGCCCTAAATCAGATAGCTACGAAACCTAACAGAGGGGACAATATTCTTAACTTATTGGCAACAAATATACAACAGCAAGTAATTAAGGTGAACACTGTTAGGGGCATTAGTGATCATAGAGTAGTTACCGCAAAGTTCTCTTTGAATATCATTAAAAGTTTTACACAAAGAAGAAAGCTCTACATTTAAAAAAGAGCCGATTTCAATGCGTTCAAGAGTCATCTAAAAAATTCTCTTCCCGACTTCCAAAAATCAAGCGTAAAGTTAGACACGGAGGGTAGTTGGAAAGCTTTTTTTTCGATTGTATATTCGGGGATCAGAAATTATATTCCAAGTAAAGTAATATTAGAGGGCAGCGAACCAAGATGGTACAATTAAGAAGTGAGAAAATCTTTAAGACGTCAGAGAGTATGCCTCGCCAAGATGAAAAAACTCCGTAGAGATTTGTACACTGATGAACAAAATTGAATAATTGAAAAGTACAAATTGTCTAAAGCCACTACAAAGGAAGCATTTCGGAATGCATTCATGGCTTTTAAAAGAAAAACATTAGTAGAACAGTTACAGGAGAACCAAAAAGCATTTTGGTCATACGTAGGGGAAGTTCAAGGCAACAAATCAATAATTATTCCACTACGAAACGAAAAGGGCGAATAATTTACAAGTAGTTCGGGCAAGGTCAACTTATTAAATTCCTTCTTTCAAAGTGTGTTCACCAAGTCATCACAGATTACATCCGTAAAAGTAAATGATCTCTTCCAGCAAATGATGCCACCTGTCGATATTTGCACTCACGTAATAGAAAACTTTTTAAAATCTTTAAGTGCAAACAAATCCCCAGGTCCTGAATAAATTACTACCCGCGTGTATAGAGAATAAGCTTGTGAAATAGCACCCTACTTACGAAAATATATTTTGTAAATCCATCAATGAACACAAAGTACCCATGGACTGGAAAATTGCAAATGTCATCTCATATTCAATAGCGGTGATAAGGAACTGCCATCGAAATTCAGACCGATATCCCTCACACCTATCTCTTTTAAATGCCCTTGAACATATAATTGTAAGTTCAATTATGAGACACCTCAATATCCAGAACTAGTTTGGTAGTGGCTGGAGCGGTAATCGTGAGTCGTTGAAGGCACATTCTAATAACTTTTCAAGTAAGTCGAAAAAATATTCTTGGACCACATTTCACTCAATTACACCTGTTCATACGCTGGAAATCACCATACATACAATAAAGTATATGATGCAAGAGTTGTATTTCAAATTTTCGCCTTCATTATAGGATTGTTTTGACTTGGATTATCGGCGCGGAATTCAAAATTTACGAAAAAATCATATCTAAATACATTTTTCCTACTCGGCATGATACCTTGATATTAGTTAGCAGCTATTATAATAGTATGAAACTTATTATTTCGCATTTAGGAGAAAATCTGTACATAAGTAATCCAATTGTTTCAAAGTATATGCCGAGTGCCATAAGAGTACTAGTTAAAATATCATTGAATTGCCAGGAAACCAAATCGGTAGCATACAGTTTTTTTCACTTTTATCGATAGATATTACTAATAAGGACACGTATGCAAGGTTTCACGCAAATCTGTACATAAACAAAAATCGCTTCAGCCACCTTAACAAAAACGCAACACGGATTCAGAAAGGGAAGATCTTGCGAAACTCAATTAGCACTTTTTGCCCACGATATTTTAGTCTCGGGTGAACATAACGTACCAGTTGATGCAATTTTTCTTGACTTAGAAAGGCATTTGATAAAGTTTCCCACAGTGCGCTACTCATGGAATTAAAATCCTACGGTTTAAACGACGACGTAATTTCCAGGATTAGAGAATTCTTAAGCAATCGCGTGCAAAGGGTTGTATTAGATGGCGCTATCACTAATGAAGCAAAAGTCACAACGGGTGTCTCACAGGGATGTGTCATAGGCCCACTTCTGTTTCTTTTGCACATAAACGACATCGGCGAAACAGTTGACAGTCAGCTTAGATTATTTGCAGACGACGCAGTGGTGTATAGAAAAATCCGTAGCCTTAATGATAAGCAAGCGCTAACTAAGGACCTCAAGGCAATACAGGAGTGGTGCGATGCGTGGCAGCTAGAATTAAATCCGAAAAAATCCGTTATTATGAATTTTTGGAAACAGAAAAACGATCCTTGTAACAGCTATTGCATAAAAAACAGAAACCTAGAGACTGTAGAATCGGTTAAATACCTCAGAGTTAAACTGACTAATGATCTCTCGTGGAGTAAACATATTCGAGAAATTACCGGTCAAGCTAATCGTAAATTGGGATTTCTTAGAAGAGTACTTGGCAAGTGCGACAATAAAGGTTGGGAAATCACCTACTTCACCCTCCACTGCACTCCACTTGTTATATGCTGCGTATATTTGGGATCCTTATGAGATAGGCTTGGAAACTGAGTTAGGATGCGTGCAGCGAAGATCGGCAAGATACGTTACAGGCCGTTATGATAATCTCGTTAGTGTTTTTGACCTTTTGCAGCAACTGGTATGGGAATCGCTTTCAGACCGTCGATTAAAATTTAGACTCAATCTATTATGTAAGTTCCAAACCGGTCTATTTTCTGACGATGCTAATAATATTTTACGAAATCCAACATACTACGGTATATCAGATGATGAGGTTAAAATTAGGGAACTAGACTGCAGAACAGACAGATTTAAAATGTCATTTTTCCCACGAATTATAACGGACCATAACAGCGGCCAATGAAACTTTTATCTAGGTTTGTCTATAGGTAGTGTAGCTCTTATTAGTGGTAGTACTCCTTAATACTTGCATCCTTACCTGTTTTCTAGTACTAGCAGTACGCCGTGCATTTTTCTACATAAGTTTTGAGTCTCTGTCCATTTGTGTAGTTGCAAAATACATATATATTAACGGTCCCTCTCCTTTTTAATAATATCTGTAGTGTAGTGCATGCCTGTGAGGCTTCGATTCGTGACAAGCATTAGCGATTTATGTTAATGCATAATTAGTCGTAGTTTCACTAACTTTAGGGTATATTGTAATGCATTTTGGTGAATAGTCACCCCCTGCCACACACACCTGAGGTGGCTTGCAGGGTATTTTGTAGATGTAGATGAAAAATAAGCCGGAAGGATGGGAAGAAACATTGAAGACAACTTCTAGGTGATCCAATTTGGATTTAAGCAGAACAGGGGAACCAGGGAAGCCCATTCTCTATCTGAGATTAATGGCAGAGAAAACGATTCATGTAAACAAGCCGCTGTATGTTGCATTCGTGGAATTGGAGAAAACCTACGACAACGTGGAATGAAACAAGACGTTTAGGCTGTTGGAAAAACTCGGGATGGATCACAGCGACAGAATAATAATCTAACTAATATACAAGATGCAAGTCATCACAATACGAATGAGAGAAAAGGAAAATATAAGCTAAAATTTAAAAAATAGTTAGACAATGATGAGACCTCTCACCAGCACTGTTCATTATATACTTGGAGGAGGCTTTACGAGAAGCACAAGAAATGGGACTGCATGGAACTAAGATTAACGGAGAAGAAATAAACATGATCCGCTTTGCAGACGATATCGCATGTCATAGCAGGAAATCTTGAAAATATTCCACGATCACTGAACACAATGGACATAGTTCTTAAAAAATATAACATGGAAAGAAAAAAGAAGGCCAAAATCCTTGTATGCGGAAGAGAGAAGCTGAAAGCAGAAGTCACGCTAAGAAAATGGAAATTAAAGCAGGTGGATTCCTTCACCTAACTCGGAAGCACCCTCACGTGGGACGGAAGAAGTACAACGGACACCAATCCCAAGATAAGAAAGCGTTCATGAGGGAAATGTTCAAAGGCAACTACTGTGTTTAAAGACGATAGGACTAGAAATGAAACAGTACATAAAAACATTCGTGTGGAGCGTGGTACTCTATGTATCGGTAGCATGGACCATTGGAAAAACAGATCATAAAAGATAACATACTTTCGTTACCTGGTGTTGGAGGATGTTGAAGATCAAATGGACCAATTAAACAAGAAATGAAGTAGTTTATAGAAAAGAGGAGGAAAATAACTTATGGATCAATGCACAGAAAAGAAGAACCAGACCGATTGGGCACACCCTGAGGCTCAATGAGTTTGCGAAGAATTTAATTGAATAAAGATACAGAAAAAGATCCCAAGAGGAAGTCCTCTACAGTACATAGACCACCCCCAATAAGTACATAGACCAAATAAAAAGTGAAGTACACAAGAACAACTCCCAGGGAGTAAGGGAACTAGTATTAGATAGGGAAGGATATTTTGTTTCATGCCGTACTTAATAAATGCCTCAGCAACCGAAGGTTGTTTTACAATATTTATGAAAATATTACGGTGGGTAAAAGAATTATTTTTTCAATAAATGAAAAAGCATACGAACTACTCACCGTTACATTTCTGACGCAATGTATGCGTCAAAACTTCCTCATTCTTTGAGAACTGACCCCCTCGAACACGCAGTCGTACTAAATCCTATGGTTAACAGATATATTTACGGAAATGTAATTAAAATTTGTACAATAAAGGGCTAATATTTTGGTATTATTAGAAAAAGATTTTTATATAAGATATAACTCAATGAATCGTATGAATAGTTGTAACTCGAAGAAATTGCCTTAAAAATATTTCCAAAAATTTGCACATTTACATACAGAAAACCTTTTGAAAATTTAATGTTTGCTTAATACACTTTATCGTTTAAAATTAAACGCAAAAATAAAACTTTGCAAAACAATGCGTCTTGGATTTGAAGCAGGAGAGCCTACAAAATGACATTGGAACAATCGTATCTACCTTCATCATACATGATGTCGTTCAGAGTCAATTAATGTCACTCCCATATGAACTATCACGATGCGCTTGATTTTTTTACTGACCAATCCGAAAGAGCAATGAAATATTGATATCTCATTTCCCGTTCAGCTGGTTTCCATTTCTGTTTAAGGCGGCAAGCATGGCCAATGCTTTCTTCTGAACACATTATGCTTTCCATAAATGTAATACATCTAACCAAAATATTAAGAATTCTTGAAACATATGACAGACCTGCTGATCGTGAGCCAACGTAATAAAAATCATACGTTTGAGTCAAGAGTAAGAGCGGTTCGCCTAGATTACAGCCAGCAATATTTAATAAAAATGTTATCACGATAAATCGGTATCAAATCTCTAAACTAGTAACGCATGCGTACCACTGAAGTTAATTCATTGGAGTCTCTTGGTGACGGAAAAACTGCCGAAGTTAAATAAGCAGCAGGATACAGGAACCGAATGAATGATCGCAGATTCAAAATAATGGCTCGACAGCAGAGGACTGGCAAAGAAAAGTTCTCCCTTATTAATTGGGGTAAAGATGAGTATAATTTCATTCATGAAGATATTTTACACCTTTTCCCATGAGTGGTAAGGAATTCAAAATGGGTCTGAGAAATCTTGGGACCATGCAACCTTATTATTAGTATTTATTTCCAGACTTGTATTACAGTCTTCAAATACTGTAGCATTAAATCTACAAAATGTCATTTTTTTCAACTGCATATATTATTCAATTAATTTAACTAAATACTCCAATAGTCATCGACTTAAATGAAATTTAATATTGAAAAAATAATTATTAAAATATCCATTTGTGAAAGCAAACTAACTGATCCTTTTGAGGGTCATAATTACCATGCAAAACTATTGCCAGCAATCCCCTCACGTAGAAAACTTAGTTGAATATGTGCAATGAAGGCTGCTACTCTACCTATCTGTCAGTCATTCACGCCTGTTTGAGAAATTCTAGGCAACCTTGGAAATTTAAAGTTGACACGAATGCATGTCGTGACCTAAAACCGAATGGAATATAATAAAAACAGCGAGCAACAATTAAAAGAGGTTGTTTTTACTTCCTAGGTACTGTTAACTTTTAATCCCATAGGAAAAGGTGGAGGATTTTCTTTGCTTTTTTAATTACTGCACTCTAGGAACAAGGTTGAAATTTTCAGCGTTCGATGACTGAAAGAATGCATTATCAACCGAAAAACAGTAAACACCGTAAACAAAAATTTAAACGAGTTGTTATTATTATATAAATTAGCATTGCCTTCAGTGAAGGGCTTTCTTTTTTAATTAATTTAACTCAAGATAAAAGGTTACATTTTTACCATTAGATAGCCAAAAGAATAAAAGGTTTTCATTCGATTTTCCAACACACTTAATTTTTTCCCATAACAATTACGTTTCTGGCTCAAAAATCTTCCATTTTTGCACTTGCAATGTTCTTTGCAACCGCAGCAGAGGGTTTAAATGAAAACTTACGCTTGACGCTTACATGACTTAGGTTAACTGTTTAATATGAGAACTGCAGTGAGACATTGTTTACCCTAACCTCTCCATGGATGGCTAATGACTCATTCATAGTAATATCATTTTGTACGTCACATTAAAAGGACTCTCTTTAATATTTCCTTTTTCCCGTTGCATTTCAATGGGCATGTTTAAGAAAGCACCACCCATGCAGTCCAGATATAGTGGCTGGGTGCACCACGTGCGCGCCAAAGACCTCTCCCATGAGAGCGCGCGCGCAGCCTGGAGTTCCGGCTCCGTTCCACCTACGACGCCATCGCGGAATGCTCCGAGAGATGGATCCCCGTGCGCTGATGGTTTTTAAAGTACGTCTGCGGCCGTGCGCTGCTGCTAAGCCGTGAGTGGCTCCGATAACATAGTTCATAAATAATTCCCCCGCGTCAATGGGCCACCCTCCCGGGGGCGGGGTCGGAAGCAGCAGCCGCCGCGGGCCGACAGACCACCCGAAGCCGTGCTCCGGCGAACGCTGCCCCGCTCCCGCTGACGACGCCATGCTGGCCCACGCGACTACGAGGCCCCCAACCTCCGCCCCCGGAGGCCCACCAGCCGCCCTCCTCGCGGCGCTCATCACTCTGCTGCTGGCGGACCAGGGTCTCCCCCGGGACGCGACCCCCTGCTGGCGCCAGCGCGGTCCCCGCGACCCCTGCCTGCCCATCCCCAGGGCCATGATGGAGGTGCTCGAGGCCGGTGGTCAGGATTTGGTGCGCGCCATCCTGCCCTCGCAAGTCGGTAAGGCTCGATGCCTAAGGTCAGTGGTGTGCGCCACTGGCAAGCAGGGTTGCCTCCTCTCCTGGGGTAGTTTTTCATGCGCGGCCCTTCCCGCGAAAGGTTTACAAATGTCTGGAATTTTGCAATCGGATGGTAGGTATTTGGTTTCCCCTGTGAAAAATGTTGATATTAGTCAGACCAGAATCTATTATAACATCAATTATACCCCTGCAATGATATCATGTTTTTCGAAATGATGATATTTTAATAATGTTTTAGTTCACTAACGTTTTGTTATTATTGACCCTCAGATCGACAGTAAAAAACTTAAAATACAAATAGATACTTGTATTCTAACCAATATTTGTGTTAACGGCTATTGTACTTGGTAACATTTCACACTCCAATGGCGAATTTTCATGGTCATCTATTCTTTGGCTTGGGCTAAGGCACTAAATACTTCATTTTGGCCTGCTGTTCCGAGATAAACATTTCCCATCGTCTTCAGTGCTGGTGATGCCGGAATGTAAGGCAGGGGTTTGTTTGCCTTTGTGGCAGATATAAAATTTATGAACACTCAAACACGACAAAACAACAACAGAGAATATGTACAAATAATGACACGTTAGCGCCCTGTGTTGGGGCTACTCTCCTCTCCAGGGCCTGCGTATCTCAATGGCTTCAAGCATGTTCTATTAGCGTTCGCGTATTAGTATCGTCGTGTATTTCGGGAACAGTATCGGCCCAGCATTTACCCTAGAGTGGAGGAAATACATGAAACCACCCGCCAAGCCAAAAAAATAAATAAATATACCATGCATAAAGTATGTAAAATACAATTAAATGAAGGATATTTTAACTTATGAAGTCATTATCAAGCCCTTACTAATGACTTTATGAGTCGAGACCTTGGTGAGCAAGTAAAACATAAAAGGTTGTTGTGAAATACAGTCTCCTCCATTTAATAATGGAGTGCCATATGCTTACGCCTAAAATATAGTCTAAAATATAACTTGTAAAAATTTAACAAAATAAGGAGTAACTCCGTCACTGGGTACATGTCCGTGTGAAATTACTAGGATCGCAGGGGTAAAAATACTGTTGGATTTCGGTGATCATTGTGGAATTACTGGCCGTTGTGTCTTTTTTCCTTCTTCCGAAACCGCGGAAAGTCTTGAGGAGGTATGAGGGTGGCTGTAACAGGCAGGACACTGCGCACGCCCTCACGTCAATGCTATCATGTTTGTATACTCTTCTTATTGGGTTAGATTGACGGAGATTTATTTCTGCTTCAGGCTTTCGCAGCGCTATTGTGCTGGTATCTCCATGTTTTTCGGGTAAAGCTGCGTCGTTGTATCTTGACGATGACGTTTCGTAGCCAATGCAGACCTCATCTTCAGATCAGGTCCGAATGCTAAACGGTGGAAGTTGAACTTCTTCATTTTTTCGGGTGGAAGTTGGTCTGTATTTATACCGTCCTCAGGGTGGCCTTCCGGTTGCGCAGCCAATCAGCGTTGAGCACCCTGAGGATGGTATAAATACAGGCCCACTTCCACCCTTTGTCATTCAGACCTGATCTGAAGATGTGGCATGCATTTACTACGAAACGTCATCGTCAAGATACAACAACGCAGCTTCACCCGAAAGACATGGAGATACCCGTGATTGATTAGTTCGTCCACAGTATTCCCACCATATTTTCAGGATAATACATGCGTATTTGAATTATCAAAAACATATGCAAAACAAAAGAAATATTGCTATGGAATGTTGCTTAACCTATACATTTAGTCGCCCGAAGTAAAATATTCTGGAATTTCCTACCTACCGGAATTACCCTCTAATTGAACATCAGACTACTTTCTATCATTCATTGGTCGTTCAATCCTCAGATTGGTTGACTGGAGCCCTCCATCCTTCCCTATCTAATACTTGTACCCTTACTCCCGGGTAGTTCATTATATAAACTTTCTTCTTTATCTGGCCCATGTATTTATTCCATGGCCTTCCTCTTCGGACTTCTCCCTGTATCTTTCCTTCAGTTATATTCTTCTCAAACTCATTGGGCCTCAGGGTGTGCCCAATCAATTTGGTTCTTCTTTTCTGTCTAGTTTTCCATATGTTCTTCTCCTCTTTTACTCTTCTGTAAACTTCAAAATTTCTTTATTTATCCGTTCATTTGATCTTCAGTATCCTCCTCCAACATCATGTATCGAAATCTGGTAATCTTTTCTGATCTACTTTTCCAATGGTAAATGGAGTGCCAGGTTAACTGTACGTAAACTGTGTAGTGCCAGGAGAACAGTACGTAAACTGTGTAAACAGTTTACGTACTGTTCCCTTTTTCGTAGTTCTATCTTCTTTGAACACAGTAGTTACTTTTTCATTACAAACGCTTTCTTAGCTTGAGCTAATCTACGCTTGATGTCCGTTGTACTTTTTCCGTCCCACGTGATGGTTCTTCAGAGATAGGTGAAGGAATTCACCTATCTCGCGATAGGCTCTAATATCTCTCCTCTTAGCGTGACTTCTGCATTCACCTTCTCTCTCTACCGCATATTAGGATTTTGGTCTACTTCTTATTCCTTTTCATGCCACATTCTCAAATAGCATTATTCATTGCGTTCAGTGGTCTTTCAAGATAATCACGATTTCTTGCTGTGACGGCGATATAGTCAGCGAAGCTCTCTACTTGCTATGTTGCATGTTTATTTATTCTCCGTTGATCTTAATTCCGTTCAGTCTTATTTTTTATGCTTCTCTTATTGCCTCCTCCAAGTACATGTTGAACAGTGCTATTAAGAGGTTGCATTCTTGTCTAACTCCTTTTCTTAATTTTAGCTTCTATTTTCATTTTGTCTCTCTTTCGTATTGTGACGACATGCATCTTGTATAGTTGGTAGACTATTCTTCTGTCCTTTTATCCATTCCGATTTTTCCCAAAAGCCCGTACATCATGTTCCACTCAATTTGTCTGAGGTTTTTTCCAAGTCCATGAATGCCACATACTACTCGCAACATTGCAACATCGCAAAGGTGGGGCAGAGAAAGGAACCGCTTAGATTGTATTGAAGATCATTTTTTATCGCTATGCCGCTTTGCAGAGCTCAATTTAGTGTCCATTTCATATTTTCTGCATGCACACCGCTTATTTTGGGATTCGTTGATTTGCAAAGGACTGTATATTCGCTACTCAGGGATTTCCCAGGGGAATAACTAAAATTATTTTAGCTTGGATAAAGGCAAAATTTCATCGTCACATCCACGAAATAATTCCGACAGTGGCATTCCAAATTTTTAATGGCAAACCTTGCTAAAGGATTCCGTAGCAACTGTTCTGTAGAAAATATGACATTGGAACAGTCATACTTTTAAGAAGATACTTGTATGTTAAGTTCATATTTTTAAATATATAGGACCATAACTTAGTCGAGAAACAATGCTGTTTTATCAAAATATTACTTGCTAAAATCACGCGCACTATCCAATGTCAAAAACTACGTCATCTGAGATATAGTGTATGACGTCATGGAGCGGTATTGCTGCCAGCCATTGCAAACGTTTTCATGTTTAGTTCAGCTAGTTTAATCATATTTGATGAAAATAAAAGTATTTGTTTCCTTTTTGGAAGTCGACGAACTGGTATGGTTCGATCCTTTCATGACGAAATATACGTAGAGCACCTGGTTTGTCAGTACAGCGCGTATGCCTCCTAATGGTGATTCATGGGCAGCGTTATGGTTACTCTCCAGGTAGTCATCTTAGAAGTGATCCTACCTCGAGTAGAAGAGTGAATACGGGCCTAAGGTATTACTAGGCTTTGGTTTCTCTTGCGGCATACTAGCAAAAATGTGCCAAAGCTTACCAGTAGAGTGCGGTAACCATAAGCAGGGACAGCTGCACGTGGCGCGAGTACTGTGAAGGCTGGTAACCTTGCATATTTCAGTCAAAATTACTGCTAATTGTGGAAGAATAGCTTCAGGCGGCCGAAGCTAGGATGGGCGGCGCATGCTGTATAAGGTTGGCAACACAAACTGGAAAATTGATGCTTAGAATGTGGAAGTTGTGTGCGGAAAATACTGATTTGATGAACGAAAAGAATATGAGACGAATGGATGTTTTGTGTGCGTGTGAAGCCAAAGGCAAGGGGCGGGATGTTGTTACAACTGATGACGGTGGGTTAGCACTGCGGTCAGGAGTTGAAGATAGTGTGCATGTCCGTAAAGGCGAAGGCTTGATCCTCAATTACAAAGTTAAGATGCAAGTAAGAAAAAATGATTTAGTATCACCTAGGTTGCTCTGGGTTCACATGAAAGTAGGTATTCGAAGAGTTATGATTGTGGCATGTAATGCATCAGTGGATAGAGAAAGTGACATTGTGAAAGATGAGTTTTGGGGAAAACAGAGAGGTTCCCGATAAAGGTGACCATGGTGAGAGAATAATTGTTCAAGGTGACATGAATTGCTGGACTGGTGCAAGACGGAATGCATCTGAAAGAGTTTTTGGGCCTTTCGGTGACCCTCGAGTGAATGGTAATGGTGTAAACTTGCTGAGTTTGTGCTTGGAAAAAGGATTGTTTATTTAGAATACATGGTTTAAAAATTAGAAATCCATATGTTTGCATGGAAAAGGGACGATTGTAAGAATATGATTGTTTTCAATATGTATGATGAGAGATTGAGAGAATTAGTAATACAGTAGATTCCGATTAATGGGAACACATCGGGACCGGTGTACTTTGTCCCAATTAAGCGGCTGGCCCATTTATCCGAAGTATCCCGTAAATATGTTTATATAAGCGTTGAAATGAAAGTCAGAAAGCTAAATGACAATTGAAACGCAAAATGTTTAATTGCATAGTATTTAAACAATAAACTAATAAGAAAACATACATTATAAACATTTTTGGAAACCTTGTGTCATAAAAAAATCTCTTGGCATCGATTTACTTCGGATAAATTCCCTTTACGAAATCCTGCAAAAGGATTCGTGATTAGATATATAATTAACGATGGGATATTTGATAAGAATAATTGATGATCTAAAGCTTCATTTGCATAGAAACCAGGGAGTATTTATTTAATGTGTAAATCCTAGTTGAAGGCATTATTCCAGGATGTTCTGCTTCATTCTCTTCACTCTCGTCGCGCATACAAGGTCGGCACAGGCATCTGAGGACGATATCGGACTTCCTTCGTTGCCCTCTTGCACGAAGTAGCGTCACAACCCATTAATAAATTTCCTGGCATCTGCAGAAGTCACTTGGCTACACTGAGATACGTCTTCATCTCCATCAGTCTCCTCGTCTTCAACCAAACTTTGTTGTCTCGCTAGTATAGTTTCCACTATATCATCTTCGCTGCTATCATTGTTGTCATAACAGTCCATATTGGACTCGATCCTTTCAAACTCCTTTATGTTCTTTACGCAGCTCGAAAACGGATTAATTTTTACTTTCACATTCAAGTTCTTCCAATATTTCTGCACTTGAGTGCTTAAAACCACAATGAATGAAACCATTTCTAATCGTTTTACTGGTGACTTCTCGCCTGCCATCTACCAAAAACGTTACTGCTTGCAGGACGTTCACCTTTGAGCTCACTTCCTTGGCAGTTGAAGACGATGTTAGAAAATTATCTTTAATTGATGCTAGAATTGATTGATCAATCAATTTTGCGCGGTATATTGTTTTCAAATTTTTGATGATCCCATGTCTATTGACTGGATAATAGATGTTGTGTTGGCTGGTAAAAATTCCAACTGAATGTTTTTTAAGACGTTGGAGCAATTAGGGTGTGCCGTACAAATATCCAGAATAAGAATCACTTTCCTCGATTTCCGCGCTAGTTCCTTATCCCAACTGCTTAACTAATAACTGAAGAGGCCTGCATTCATCCACGCATTTTTATTGGCGTAATATTCCACCCGTAAGCTGTTCATTCGAAATTTCTTAAAGCAGCGAGGGTTAGCACTTTTCCAATCACCAAAAGTTTCCTTTTATCACTTCCCGACATGTTTGAGCAGCACAAAACAGTAATCCGTTCCATCGCTTTTTTAGACCCACTTAGGGTAAAGGTGAGCTTTTGGTTCTGATATGTCTGTTGAAAGTGGGTGAAAATCGCGTTATTGCTGGCGAGACGAAAGCTCACCCCACTTAGTTACACATAACTGTAGCAAAGAAAGCCATTAGGTGGCTCGGTAATACAGGCCGGTTTCATCGGCGTTGTACACATCATCTGCACAGAATTCATGAAGTAGGTTGGGTAGCCTCTTACATCTCCATTCCTCTGCACTTACGAAGTCAGCACAATGTTTTTCTCCGTGAGCATTTTTGAACTTTATTTCGTTTCTACTCTTCCGTCTAGATAGCCAACCATCTCTTGACTTGAAATCAGTATGGCCAAGCTTCAAAGCTAACTCCTCCGACTTATTTTTTATATAGGTCCACTGACACTAACTCCTCGTCCACTAACAATGGAAAACCATTGATTAAAAGCGTTGCAGTAAAACACTGGCGGATAGGGCTGGACGACCTATCGCTGATCCGGTGTTTTCTTACTTATAGAATTCACCTCGGCAAACGCCAGAGAAAAAAGGTTGTTTCGCGTTCCGTTTCTACCCTTTAGCCAATACATGACTCTGGGGCCGGAATTTTCCTATTCCCTTACCCTTTTTACCCATCCCTTATTCCTTCCTATTCCCCGCAGCCTTCCGTTCCCCGGTCATGAGCGAAAGCTCGAATACCGGGTGGAGGGTGGTTGCCTTGCGCGGAAGACCCGCTTATCCACTGATTAAAAGCGTCCTCGACATCAGGATCCTTACCTTGGCGTTGGCGTTTTTGAGTAGCACCTTGTTTCCCTTTACTGCTCCAATCTTCTCTAAGTTTATCCTGCTGCTGTATTAATCGGGTTATCGTTGATTTTGGCACTCTTGTTATATTCGCCAAGCAACGAAGACTGGTTTGAGGTAGATGGTCCTTAATTCGGTCCAGTATTGTAATTTTTGCAGCCAGCGAAAAATCCTTACGCTGCATGTTAACCTGAATTAGGAACTTTTTCGGGGGAAATTTCGGGAAATTAGGAGGAATCACCTCCACCCTTATTTCCTCAAAACATTTTATCTTACGACAGATCGCCTACAGCCTAACCTTCATCATAATGGTATAATACGCTAATGAAGCCAAGTTGTGTACCTACACAGTATGCACCTCCGTGAGCACAAAATCTAAATCCACTTCTAGCTGGACTACCTTCAAACGAAGGCGAGTGTACAAACAGTGAAGCATTAATTAATAGCGCATTCATGACTTACTTCGTTTTGCGACGGTAAATGAGACAGTAAAGGTTGCAATAGATTCCCTCCCTGGGGATTGGCTCAAATTCGTAGGGAAAATGTACCAAATGATTTACAAGAACTTAAAAATTTGTATTTCTTCAAAGGAGTAGGAGGAAAATACAGCCGATGCATGGCCCGATTAAGCGGCTTTCTGTCCCAATTAACCGGAGAAAACTCAGGGACTTTCATCGATTGGGTTCTGTTCTTGATGATTTGTCCCGAATAAGCGGCTGTCCCAAATAACCGGTGGCCCGTTTAACCGGAATCTACTGTATATACAAAGGTAATGACGGGTACCAAATGTAGAGCAGACCACTATCTGGTGGTCTCTCGAGTGAATCTGGGTAGAAAGTGGGATCCGAGGAAGAGAAGTTCGCGAAAGCAAATGACAGTAAAGGTGGAGTGGATGTTAGAGTACGAGGTTAGAGTACAGCATGGATGGATTCTTGAGAATATGCTATCCCCCAAGCAGAGAGATTGGGAAGAATATATTGGTAATGGGAGCGAGAATGATGCGTGGGTGAGTTTGAAAGGAACAATTGTAGAATGTGCAGAAAGTGCGTATGGAAAAGTAGTGGTAGGGGAAGTATAAAGCAATGCATGGTGGAATAAACAAGTGTTAGTTGTAGTGAGTGGAAAACGAGACGTATAATAGATTGATTGCAGCAAAATCTAAGTAAGGGCAAGTGAGGCCTCTGATGAATACGAAGAGAAAAAGAATGCATATAAACTCGGCGAGAAATAGAGCAAGGAAAGATTGCGTGCGGACGAGGCTAATAGACTGCAGAGTGATTTTGAGATAAAAAAAGATGTTTTGGAAATGGATAAAAAGGACAAAGCAAGGTGAGAGCAGGGTAATGGATGCAATAAAGAACAAAAGTGGCGATATAGTGTGGGATGAAAGCAACGTCATGGACTGTTGGAGAGAGTACTTAACGAAACTTAACGAAAAGGTTGCAGGCGATGAGGATAAGTCTTGGGAATTAGTTAGCGAGAATGTCAGTATCGAAAAGGAAATAAGTGAGAATATTGAAAAATGGGAAGGCTGCAAGTATAGATGGGATATCTAGTGAAATGCTGAGTAAGCGAGTAAATTACTCATAATTCGCTTGTGAGAATTGTATAATTTATAACTAAAAGCTTCTGCTGTTCCAACGTATTGGAATAATGCAATAAACGTTCCATTGCACAAAAGGAAGGGTGGAAATACCGAATGTAAAAAATATAGTACAATTATGAGTATTCCGGGAAAAGTACTCGGTAAAATATTAATCAAAAGAGTAACTACTGACAAAATCCGGGGTGAATATGGTTTTCTCCTAGAAGGAAGAGCCCAAAAAAATTACAGGGGCTACTGGAGAGCTTGTATGAAGCAGCTAGGAGAATGGATTTGAGGATAAATGCCTCTAAGACCAAAGTAGAATTTTTTTTATAAGTTGAGTAGTCAGAATGAATATATGTTGCGGGAAGATGATAAATTAATCGGACAAGTCAACGAGTTTGCGTATCTTGGCCGACTGTTTGTGAATGATGGAAGGATAGATGAAGAGATATGCCGGTAAGTCGTAGGTAGGAGCATCTGGAGCATATCAAGGAATGAGTGTTTGCCCAAGGACGCGAAAAGGACGCGACCTTGTACAAAAGTGCTCTACTCCCGAAATTATTATAAGGCAGTGAAACCCGGGTATTCCATGATAAGCAGAGAAAGAAAATGCAGTGGGAATGGGGTAGCTGAGAGGTTTTCGTTGAAAAAGTAGGATGAATAGTTAGGAATAAGTGCGTGATGGATGAATTTGGGTTGGATGCTCCAGTAATGGACATGTATAAAAACAAATGTGATTCGTTGGTTTGGCCATGTCGAGAGAATGAAAGAGGGTCAAATAATGAAACATATAACAGTAGACCGCACAATTTATGGGTTAATATGACAGAAGAGACTCTAAAAGAGGTGGACTATTCCGAGCCTTATGAATAGGAGAGCGTGTATGAACCAATGCATGAGTGTAAAAGAAGCGAAAGTGGTTTGCAAGGATATGGGCCCTATCTTAGGGCACTGTGGAGGAAATTATTAAAAGGGGACCAGTTTTCTAGGTCTACAGTAATAACTAAATGCTTTGATCTTGCTTAACCCGAAAGGGAACGGCGTTATGGATGTGTGTGTATGTATAACCTCAAAATATGGAGATGTTGTTTTGAATCACGTGACTATTTTTTAATTGTAGGCTCTTTTTAAGGGATACTGTTAATACCTACGGTTGATGCGTATACACATGAATCACAAATTTCAGTTTTTCTTTCATCTACACTACTCAAATATGAGGAATAAGTTTTATACATGTTCCCCATTGTACAGAAACGGTCCTGTTCTCCGTAGAACCCGTTCCTTTTCTAAGGATTTCAACGAATGATGAGCGCCTAGCCCATGTTTCTTAGGGTGTCTATTAGAAGAGAGGAAGCTTTGGGAAATCCACGGAAACATTCCTGAAATTACTTAGCAAGTATTCTCTCTTTTGGATGAGTTTAGGAAAACAATTATATGGTCAGTTGCTAATGCCCTGTCAAGGATTTTTCAATGATGAACTCATTAACGACAGGTATGAATGAAGTAACCAACTTCTGTCAAATAAGGTGAATTTATGGATTTCCTACAGAACTTGAAATGAACTGAAAAGATATATCAACAGAGGGCATTGAAGAATTTCTACTGAATGTGCCAAGGAATTTTTGCAGAGGGAGTATGGGAATTTTGTAAAACTTTCTTTAAAAAAGGTTTTCGATATTTTAAGCAAAGGGTAGGAGTTCTTTAAAAGGTTTAGACCAAGTGTACATAATTTTCTTACATTTTCTTGCGTACATTCACTACATGTTAACATGCATAAGATATTTGAGTAATTTACATTTAATATATTTAAAGGATATATAAACATACAAGAATGATCAACTCATTTAAGTACATTTTCTTCCGATGAGGGAATAAAGGCGAATATTTCCGTCATATTGGGATAAATCAGATGAACTTCATATGCAAATACGTCGTTTTATTCGAACGATACCACTTTGTGACGTCATTTGCTGAACTCTCAATCACGTAGCGCTTCGGCGCCTTCAGCCATGCATAACTCTCGACAAGACATGTTTTTCATTACGCAAAGTTTTTTGTTGGCATATTTTTTTCTGTCCATAAAATAATATGAAATTCATGTCCACATTTTTAACAATAATGCACGTTCCCAGTTGTCGTGCCTGTGAAGAGGTCGCAGTCCGACATGCATGTCTGGATGCACGCAATTTGACATACCCCTTAGGTCAAGGCGACGAGCGAGTCAGTTGCATGCCCCTGGAGTAATCCGGAGGAGTTTCTGGGGAAGGTGGCACTCAAGTGCCGCGAGCGAGTCACGAGTCGACTCGTTCCACTCCTTGGCACCTCTCCTACTCTTAAGATAGCTTGAAAGAGATATCACTTCAAATTAAATTCAATTAACTTTACCTCATTATAAAGAAAAACGTCCCAGCTTTCCAATGATAATAAAATATCAGCCACTTACTGTATAACTTTTCGAGATATTTCACAAGAAATACTAGCCATTTTTCCATGGGAAGTGGTAAGGGTATGCATGGGAAGTATTAAGGGTATACACTCCAGGGAGACTATTTTTTTATAATAAATTTCTAACGCAGACATTTCTTATAAACGCAGACTGGTCAGAAATTTAACATTGAAGTTTGTATTGATTCTAAATTACTTTTTATTAAACTACTCACCGCAGTAATGTTTACAGAATCGTAAAAAAATCTTCAGTTTTGAAAAAGAAATCTTGGGCGTATTCAGCGTGCGGCGCGATAACAATGAGTCAAGTTAACATCTTATACATGAATATTTAGCTAATTACTGAGAGTTTCAGCAATTTAAAAACAAAGTTTTTACGTAATTTATTTTACAATATTTACTTCATGCTCCTTTCTACAGTATTTTAATTTAAAAAATAGATTATGGTATCCATTATGACTTGGGAATAATCTCGCTCAAACTGCCTTAAGCCGTGACGAGGGGAAATTTCCACGTGGAATCGATTCTGTATTTAGCTGCTATTCCCGTCTTCATCGGCTTGCCGCTCGCTTTATAATCAATTTCTAAAAATCACTAGTAATTTAGCTAGTTCTTTGGGAAGGCTACCGAAAACTGAGGTCATTTGTGACTTTTAGGAAAGGTGAGTGGGTTGATGAGGGAATGGTTATTAAAGGATTGGAGAAAGGGAGAAGGGAAACCCGGCGTTTACATCAGCCTGATCATTACGAAAGGTGCCAAGGGGACTGATAGACGGAGTACTTTACGTGAAGTGCCCTCCACAATACGGAAGATTAGATAATGAGAAAAAAATTAGGGAAATTAACTGGAGAATGGACAGGTTTAAAATGTCATTTTTCCGGCAAGCTAAAAAAGATCATAATAGCTACCTCTGAGAATTCATCACTAGGTTTTTCGTTGGATAGTACAGCTACTTAATTCATATTCTCCCTAATGCTTGTTTCAAAACCTAGTATCCTAGTATACGGAAGAGAGATGCAGAAAGCAGAAGTCACGCTAAGAGGAGAGAAATTAGATCAAGTGGATTCCTACAACTACCTCGGTGACACCACCAGGTGGGACGGAAGAAGTACAACGGACATCAAGCATTGAACAGCTCAAGCTAAGCAAGCGTTTATGATGAAAAGGCATCTACTCTTTTCAACGAAGATAGGACTAGAAACAAGGAAACAGTACGTAAAAATACTCTTGTGGAGCGTGGCACTCAATGGATCGGAAACATGGACCATTGGAAAAACAGACCAGAAAAGATTAGAAGCTTTCGAAACCTGGTGTTGGATGCTGCAGATGAAATGGTCGTACAAAACAAGAAATAAAAAAGTTTACAAAAGAGCAGAAAAGGAAAATAACATATGGAACACTATACAGAAAAGAAGAACCAGATGGATTGGGCACACATTGAGGCACAATGAGTTTGCGAATAATTTATCTGAATGAGATAAAGAGGAAAAAGTGTCAAGAGGAAGGCCAATGGATAAATACATAGACCAAATAAAGAGGAAAGTGCACAAGAAGAATCACCAAGGAGTAAGGGAACTAGAATTAGATAGGGAAGAAGGATGGAGGACTGCGGTAAACCAATCTTTGATTTGAACGACCAATGATATATTAGCGCATATTGGTGAAAAATCACCCCCTTCCACACACCCTTGAGGCTGCCTACAAGGTGTTATGAGGATGTAGGCTAAAGCACTCAAGTTGGTATCGGTATTTCAATGGAAGAGTTCGGTAAATAATGGGACTCGAACCTGGGCCCTATGGATTGGACGCCAATGCCCTACCACCCACGCCTACTCGATCGTCCCCAATGAATCGCTCCAACATTTAGATTATTAAACGCCGAGTCTTTGCATATGATGATCTACCTCTTCAGGATGAATAAAATAATGAAAGGAAAGATCCAAATGAGAACTCTTAAGCCCTTTTCCCGCTGTTAATATTTTCATACATTTATTCATGAACTCCATAATTTGACACGAGCAGTAAAAATTCATAAATTTGGCGCTGACTGGCTGACGGCCTGATCAAGAATGTTTTGTCGTGAAGACATCTACGGTGCATAATCGGTGCGAAAAGAAAAAAATACCTAGTGAAGAGTTTACTACTGAGTCTACGGGTCTAAGTATAGTTTTTACAAGGAAATAATTATAGCATTAAGTATCTTCGGAATGAATTCTATGAACAAACACACTAGCTCACGATAATGCACATATAAATGGAACCTAACAGTTCCCTGATAGTAATGCGTTATTTATTGATCAAAATATACAACAGGTGATTTTAAAACGAACGATTGCGCAAAATAATCCTGCTTCTGCCATAAAATGAAGCAATATCAACAATTCGCTCAAATATACGATATGTATAATATTAACCTATTTACCTGATTTCAACTGTTGGTAAAGATGGCACACTTCAATGACTTATTTCCCAAGTAGTCTAAGTATATAAATATTTGAAAATTATTCTCTATACTTCATATCTAAGAAGCCTCTGGCAAAGAAATGGTCAAAGCGCATGCAAAGCGCATGCGCGAAAAATTACCAATTATCAGTTGTGTTTCGTAAAGAATTTACAGTGTTAGCTGATTTACAGAAATTCACAAAATACTGGTACGTGCATACACAATACTATTTTGGGAGTTTTCATGAATTATTCATGAGCTGATTTACGAAAACAATTGCCTTGGGACACTGGCTTTATTCTGTAGCACTCCGTCGGATGGACTGGGGTCCACATTAAGAGTAGGCTAGTGCCGACGCCGAATTTCTCTCCTCTGATCCCCTGATGAATACCCTCCTTACCAACCTAACCACCTATTCACTAAGGTGCAAATGGACTCATTCGTCCATCGCCTCCTCAAACATACAACCAATCAGGAGAAGCAAGAATAAGTGGCATTACACTGGATGTAAAGCCAAAAAAGGCTCCATACGAAATAACGAAATGTGTGTCTGATGTGCAATTTTGCGGTTTCCTGTGAGAAATATTACAATATTTAAAAATTAATTTCTACCTGATGATCCTAATGTTCACTGAAAATAAACTATAATAGCCGATTTAATACTGCGTCATGTGGAGTTCCTTGTGATTGATACGGTGATAAATTTTGATTATCTTGCGTGTAAGCCGTTATGCTAATCACTCCTCAGTATTCTATGACACTGCATACTCCTCAATATTCTATGACACATTCATATAATGCATGTTGGTGACTACTCAACCCCTGCCACACACCCTTGAGGTGGCATGCAGGGTATTTTGTAGATGTAGATACTTTTGCAAGGAAAAGAATTTTCCAAAATATACTAAATCATATGCCTTGTATTTTAATATTATTCCTAAGTAGTATTCATCATTTTACATGAAATAATTAGTTATTGTTTTTCATGTTGAATCGTCATCACGTTGAAAGAAGCTATCCAGGGGCAATGGAAGCTCACAAATCGCGGACGTTTGGTTTCGGAGATAGTTAAGAAAGTTTTCGAGACGTGTCATCATAAACACCCAGTGAGACAATTATGTTGCATGCAAAATGAAATAGTAAATGCATACATATTGTTGCACCACTGCAAACCTACGGGATGCGATATAGTCATACTTTAAGTGCCAAAAACTCAACGTCTCTCCTCCTCTCACAATAATTATTAACTAGTAAATAGGGTAGAATCTCACGAATGTTGTTCACCGCGCTGGCAATATGTATCATTCGCATTGCAATTACTTTTTCCCTTGAAGAAAATGAGCACATTTGTAGAACACCTCTCCCACTAGCATCCTCAGCTACTCAACAATAACCGTGAAAACGCTTATTGGTTCCTCCCCATCCAGGATTGACCAATGTGTCATCAGATATTAAGTTCGAGCCCTGAGTCGTCGGGAGTGCTACACAGAAGGAATGAATCATTGGGGTGATAAAGACCCAGCCGTCATTGGAAACAATTATGAATCAGTCGCAGAGTGTCAAGGGCCGATTGAAAAAGAGCAGCGAGAGGAGGCAATATTAATTTTCCATCACTACGAGTGATATCATTATTATGCGATGTGCAATGGAAAAAAATTCCAAAATTAAAAATAAACTGACCAAGCATAAAGGAAAAGGTCTGGATTCAACAGCTTCAAAACTTTTTCATGCGTGATTTTTAGCATTTTCACTGATTTTGATAAAAATGTTACATATTCACCACGCATTAATCAATTAGTCTATAATAGCTAAAACTGGGTTAATTTTTAAATGGCAAGGAAATAATGCAAATCCCTCCCATAAGAATACCGCCAACTGCTCCTCTCAAATAGATTAGCAAAACTCAGACAATATGGACTATTTTTCATACCTCGTTTGGCATATTCAACTGCGGAGAAAATTGAAAAAAAACCTTCATTTCCATGCCGATATAGGACAACAAAAATGCGGCAAGTAGCAGAAAGACTGATTAGTAACTGAAGAGTCGCACGACTCGTGAAAAGCTCCAATTGACACCGTCATTCTGTTTCCCAAGGTCATTCAACAGACAAAATGAAAAATAAAATTATATATTCTTCAAGCATTGGTAAGAGGCTCCAAAAAGCATCATAAAAAGCCTATTATGATACTTAAAGCAATATGTAATAAGGATAAACTCAAGGAAAATCATCAAAACGAGCTTTCGATTTCCTCAGAAGATTCAAATGATATTGCGTTCAATTTGAAAATTATGGCTAAATGATAAGCTGCACAATTTTCCAGAACAAAAAGCAACTTTCATTCATTCCTCTGTAATCCTCTCCTCCCCCAAACACTTGGTTTATTAGGAAGCTTTTTTATTCACTTCCCTACCTAGTGATGATATAGTACGAGGAGACCAGGGTCGTAATTAAATTAGTTCTTCTTTATGGAAAAGAACGCATTATTTATTCATCCAAAAAATTCAATAAGTATTTTTTTCAGGCATTCAAGACAAGCATTGCAGCTGAATTTTGCTTATTTAATTCGCATGTCATAAAACTGGTAGCAGCGCAAACGGGCAAGTAGCTGACACGAACGAACAAGAATGATTTTCTGATTGAAACCACTAATTACGTCTGCCATCCTCGGCGAAGATGGGAAATATTGATTGCTTGTTGCCGTATTTTTATTCATCGGAACGTAGCAGGCCTCGTTGTATGCTTGTCTTGCATTATGATTGATTCGTTCCGCTAATGAGTGAATACACACCAAATGTATGTTTCTTATTAGTTTCCGACTGTAATTAAACGACGCAGTACATAAACTACGCTCTATCGGCGTGGCGTAGGGATCGGCATGAAGCGGTGACGGACGTCACGAGGCTAGTGTACTTACTTGGCGTCACGGATGGATACTGTAAAATTTTGGTACCATTAAAAACCACCATTTTTCGAATCGTTTATTAATGATACCAAACGGCGTAGAGAAGTGGGACCAACTGGGTGCTATTTAAGTTTTCGAGCTAATTACGGCAAACTTATTTTTTAATTAGTAGACTTCCCCGCCTTGTATTAGTAGTACCATGTCACTAAAATGCAGTACATGGGTAAAGATACTAAAATAGCCGGAGAGTTAGATGGGAATCGAAGGATTAATTGAGAAATGCAGACGGAGGTTTGGAGAGAAACCAGGCGTTGACATTAGCTAATCATACTAATATATAAAAATTGAATGGTGTCTGTCTGTCTGTTGCTTAACCACGCTAAAACTACTGAACCGATGGAGTTGAAATTTGGCATGCATTAAGAAAATGTATCTGGGTGTAACATAGGTCATTTAAAGAGCCCTTAGGGCCCCCAAAGGCCCCCCCTGGTGGTTCCTTGTGGTCCATGCTAAGCATTGACTTCGGTGCAGTGGTTTCATTTTTTGCTTTTTAAAATTACTTACACTCAAAATAGAGGGCTGGGATTTTTTAAATCGGATGGTTGAATAATTGTTGTTTATAATTCGTTCAATCGATTTTCTTTTACGCTTCTTCATTGTCTAAAAACCATGTTTTTTGCTGAAATATCCCACATTTTTATCTGAAATCAACATTAGCATATTTCCTTGACAACCAGAGATTTGATTTTCAAAGGATATTTACGCCTCTAGCATTTAAATATCGCGTTTTCCTGCAGCTACATGATAGCATGTTGAAAGAAAATCTGTATAAGAAGGGCCCAGGCTCCCAAGGGCCTTATTATAGATTGCTTCGGGGGGTAATTGATAAATTCAATGCATATTTACAAGAAGTATACTCTTCAATGTTTATTCTCAAAGTAACTCTCATAAGGGATGTATATGAGAGAACACTTACGTAGTAAACGATACTCATAAAGGAATTAAACGTGCAAGAATATTTACGTGGAGCAAATAGTAATGGTATTAATGCCTTTGTTGCTACAACAAACTCAGTGTTGTTTATTATCGTTTAATACGCAGATGTACTACACGAAGTGGAACAATCTGCCTCTCATTACGTTTACAAACTGGTTTTTAGACCAATGCCCACATCATACGAACGAACGAACGAACGTCAACGAACATCATCGAACATCAACGAACACACCATACAAGATAGGTTACGAACTCCTCAAATGACTACGCTGACAGAAGTCTTCAGGCTTTGTGGTTTTATTATGAAATACGCACACCCGTTGAATTTCATTAAGATTGCGAAAACTTTTTTAGACCAATTCCCGCATCGTAAACGCTAGGAGTTATTTATATAGGCTTAAAAGTATAAAAGTGCAGTTAACTTATATTCACTTAATCATCGAGTTGCCTATTCAAGACTCTCACTCGCCGCTGTTTCCCCTCCGTGAACTTAAAAATATATCCATCAACATGCCAAATTTACAAAAAAGAGTAACCTTTCGAATAAATTTTCTAAAGCAAGAGGAATGTGTTCTTGAACGAGAAAATGAGTCCTTGCAAAAAAACGACAAATATTAGATTTGGATGCTCAAAGACATGTCCACCAGCGATCTCATGATCATCTCCCCGTAGTGTTTCTCGGGTTACGCTAAGATCCGCACAAATTTCATCCTAACCAAACCTACGGACGGGTAACCAGCTATAAATCTGGTTCAAATATAGACCCATCTGTTTCGAAACTTCTATCTGTTTTAAGATGGTAGAAATTATAATGACGTCACTACATGCTTCTTACCCGAAAGAAGAACGGAAATTCTGCGCAATGAACGACATCCGTGCATGAAAATCGACAAGTGCACTAAGAATCACCATATATTTTTTATTTAGCAAACGAAACCAATGATTATGGCTACCCTTTATGCCGAAGGCGCAGTTCGGGTGATGGAAGATTCATAGGTCAAATAAAAATGGCTGCTGCTGCAAATACTCCTTTTGAAGTTGTCCACCGCTGGATTGTACCCTACTCTCCAATCGTGATTAAGACACTCAATGCACATATCAACGTTGAACTGCGCAACTCATTGTCTCAACTCACTGTCATTGAATGCAAATATATCTATGTACACAAGGGAAGCGATCAAGCTGTTAATCACTCAGAATACGGCTCAAGAGAACCGGAGGGACGAGGTGGCTATCTAACAACCTGGGTGCTATTTAAGTAGTAATGAGTCTGAACGGCAAATTTTTGGGTTTCCCGTGCATGAAAGGGGATCAACAGTCACCCATCTCCCCGTGCACCTGAAAAACGGTAAACATATCTACTACAACGGACACAACATACAATATAGGTTACGAACTCCTCAAATGACTAGGCTGTTAGTATTCTTCAGGTTTAGTGGATTTCTCATAAAATGCGTTCAATGTTTTTCACACCCGTTGAATTTCAACGGATACCTCCAGCTAGTTGCGAATAAAAAGGGCCAAGGGGTTCCCGCACTTGATGTTCTCTCCAACAAGGGGCCGTTCAAGTACCTATTACGTAAAACGATTTATACTACTTTTGACCTCCCCCCCCCCTTCCACCTATCTAAGACAACTTAAAAGTTTTCAACCCCCCCTCCCCCCCCTCCCTCTCAGTCTTACGTAAGACGTTAGATATTTGTATCTACTCTTTGTTAAATGCTCGCTTTCAGCAGTTTCATCTTTCCATAGAAGCCATCGTACAGCTTTGAGCACTGGATATCGTATAATTGTGCAGTGCTAGAGTACTACATTCATTGAGCATGGAGGTATTGTAGCTAGCCAGTCAGGCGACAGAATAGGAGCATTGGTGCAGCGGTGAGATTACGGAAAATACGTCATTAACGAGCGGATGCTCCACGTCACTGGTAAATTTCATTCAAAACGATACAATGATATCAGACGGACAAAAATCTTACGTAAATTGGTTCCAAACCCCCTGCCTTCCCCTACATAAGAGAATATAAGATGATCCCAACCCCCACCCCCCCACCCAAAAACGTCTTACTTAATACTTGCATGACCCCCAAGCACCCGGGTAAGTATCGGTATCACTCGGAAAATTACTCGCCAGTGCTAGAATTTCATTCAGTAGCAGGATTTGTGGTAGTCCTGTGTATATTGGCAGAAAAACTTGGTGGCACTATGTTGTGATGAGAACAAGTCTGGGAGAGGAAAGCATACCTGATAAGAGGTGGGACAAAGGGGCTGAGAGTCCCCCGAGAGGTTGCTCAGGAGTTTCTCGGTACCTTTGGGGTGGTATTAAGATTGACGCATCGTGACACGGCGAAAACAGACGGTGGCATTTGAAAGGATGGTGATGCAGTCATTACGACGGCTAGACGTACACGGACGATGAGCGAACTCGAACTCACGCTACGTCAACGACAGCCAATCAGAGGAGAGCTTTATTTCAATTAAAAATAATCATTCCTAGGTTTTCCATCTCAGTCTTAATTTTACAATGAAGCATAGGAACATTTCCATTCCATGCTGACTTCGCAACACAACATCGCACTTGCCTTCCCGTCGTTTTAGACTCTGCGCACCAAGTAGTACACTTAAAAATAGATTAGGAGCAGAGTTGATGTGCGATAACAATAAAATAACGTCGATTATTGTATCCACGATTTCTGTTTTTGGTGCTCATTTTCAGTATAAGCGTCAAATAGGTATTATGTAAGTTTTTAGTTAATCTGTGGTAAAAAGCTTACGTCGTGAAACATTTATTTTGAACGTATTCGATATCTATATACAGAACCTTCGGCCGTGACTGTTGTGTTCCTGAAGAATGCTACCTACCGGCAGGTTACCAAACGTTTTGCAAGCGTACATTGTTCCGTACAACGCCGCTTGTGCGCGCGGAAGTTCGCTGATGTGTTCAGATATGCGCTAGCTTCAATACCTTGAATGGAAAGTTCCAATGATTAACCATCTTGAAGCAGTATTCGTCAGTATTTTTGCTGATAATTTATATTTTCATTATAAAATATTAAAATAAACATAGCCGCACAACAGTTTAGAAGTCTATTTCCAATTACGGTCGATAATTGACACTGCTAGGGGTCATTCAAGTATTACGTAAGGCGATTTTTGCCGCTTTTTTAACCCTCCCCTCCCCCACGTATGACAACACAAGATTTCATGAACCCATCCTCTCCCCATTTTACGTAAGTTGTCATATACTTTTATATCCATGCACATAGATAACGATATACTTAAGGGCGATTCCCTGTCCAAGTGTGCAAAAATTCAACTCACCCCCTCCGTTGTTTTTATTTTTTTACGAAATAGTATATAAATTTAGAGATATGATTTTTTAGCCGGATATCGATATTGGTTTTCGAGATTTCGCGATTCACAGCAAATGCAATCGCAAAGAAATGATCATGTTTTTCTGTAATTTAGCGTCAATTCAAGCGTCCGCCCGCGGCGTCGCGGTAATCCAACAAAGAAATTTTCCTGGTCCGACAATAATGAAAAATATGATCGATCTCAGAAGTGGCTAAAACCTTACGTAAGATTTTCTCGGACCTCCCCACAACCCTACGTAAGACAACGCAAGGGAAATTCAACCCCCTATCCCCCAAAACGTCTTACCTAATACTTGAATGACCCCTTACTCTTGTCAATCGCAATTAACTCCTTCTTGGCGGGAAGACGACGGAAAACTGAACGCGGCCGTCCGTTTCCGTCACCTCGGTAAACATCACTCTCAGGAAACTCTCCGCTGGCTAGTGGCACCATGTTTTGCAATGCCTATACTTCACTTTAAGGTGGCTGGAGCGATTTGCGTGAAACTTTGAATTCATGTTCTCATCAGTGATACCTATAGATAACAGCGAAAAAAAATGATTAGATAAAGACATTAAATTATGGGAGGTTAAACTGTAATATTGTGTAAACCCCGTTGCGCCTTTTGCTGAGAACAGGATAAAGCTAACGCTGGAGTTTTTCTGCACCCTTCCTCTATCCCTTTCCTCTCCTCAACGGCGCGAATGGCATCAATGTTCTCAGAGTAACCAACAAAAAAGGACCCAATAAAAATGTACCACTTACTAAAACGTGAACACAGTGTAAATTGAAGCGTCCATTTTCATCATAGTTTTTGCTTCTTCCTGTAGCATTAATGAAGAGTGATAAAGCGATGTACTTTGCTTCCCCTCCACTCCGTTCCGTGCACGCTGTGGAGTTCTTGGGCTTTTTTTACACTTCTAGTTTTACTGCTTCCTTGCAGCCGTTCTACGCTTTCTCTTGCGTTGCTATCAGGCTTAGTTGCATCTCAAGTCCTCGGCTAAAACCGCAGGGTAAACGGTCCACCGAGGAGAAACATGTCCAAGGAAGGCAATGGAGGGATGAATAAAAATGCCTCAAAAGCAAACTAATATTAAATGGTAAGGCCATTAAAGCATATAAAAAGAAATGCTTTCACGAGTTAAAAGGACATGTGTATCGGGAATTTAACGCATTTTATACTTTGGTGACATGCATAAGGCTATGAAAGCATTAATACTCGAGTGGACAGGTTTCCGCGATTTTTTATAATTTCTTTTGACTTTTTTCGATATCCATCGTGATTTTTTGCTTATTTATTGTAACATAAACAAACAAAAGCGATGGATACCCAAAATAATCAAAATAGACTTAGTATTCATGTTTTAACTTCTAAGGGAACCACTGATAATTGAAGGCATTAGTGATAGAATAAAAACGAAAATGTGAAATGTTATATTTTAAAATGAAACACAAGAATAGTCCATATATTCCCTTTTCTTATTACCTTTGATACCCTTCACTTTCTACTTCCAGTACGTGTTCCGGAATTTGGAAAACCTAAAATGAGATCTCAGAGGCACATATTAACTTTTAAAATACCAGACGCTAAAAATGGAGAAAGACTTAAATCAGCCGAATTGAGATTGGCCCTGCCATGGAATTTAAGCAACCATAGGACACTGGGTAAGTTTTATTTTTACTTACACCAATATTTATTCCTAAATAATCTCAGTCGTCATCACTGCGTGCTTTGGCTGTCAATGAGACTCATTTCCACTACATAATATTTTCTATAATGAGAATCTATTTCCACTTTTTACTATGAGAGTTGTTTAATCACTTGACGGAACTCGCAATGACATTGTGAATTTCAATGGTATATCCCATTAAGCTTCTGTCATAGTAAAGAAAAAGTTGTAAATAGCAATTTTCTGAAGATTTGTGAAAGGAATTTTATGTATAAGCATAGCTTCAGCAGGTAATTCTAAATGATTTCAAAATTAATAATATTGGCTGAATTGAATTTGCTGTCAACTTTGACAACAAGTTTAGATATGGGTATATACTTGAGAAGTATTGACATTCCTGCATTCCATTAAGTTGGCAGTTTTAAAATCAACTGTAAGCGCTCTCTGAGTTGATATTATCCGGCACAGATTCATTGAAAAACAGAGCTAAAGAAGAAGACAACAATCTGCCCGATTACTCTTTACATTTTGGACGATGAATGAATTAGTTGGAATGGCTTATAAACAGCCTTGGCTTCGTCGAGGAAGAGATTCAACTCTTTAGTTATGAATAGAAACCAATATGATAAAAAAGTAGGTGGACTGGTTAGTATTTCAGTTAAATAAAAAGATCCGCTGAGTCTATTAACAACGCAACAATGTTTTTGTTTGCATAATCGCAATGCACGCTTTTACGCGGTCCCGTGGTACCTTTTTAATTACTCGTAAACCCATTATTATCTGAAATTGCACAGTTTCAAAAACTAACCAAATGTGGTAAACATTTTTCTGTAACAACATGGTGCTTCCATATATGTATTTGGAACATATGGGTTCTACCTTTCCCAAAAGCGCATGTATGTACGCTGCGTGGTATTCAAGTAATTCTCGTTCAAATTGGTGCTAACGTTTTTTCAGCGGCAAAAATCGGGAGTTGCTTCCATCGAAGCTCCATTAAATATTTAAAACTACTGCTTAGTGTTAAAAATGTTCCATATTTATCACGAAACGTATAAATTAAAGAAAATATCTTATGAAGTTTATTTTACGTTACAGTGGCGTCATTGTTTATCGAGATATAACGTCTCAAACTCGAGTAAATCGATTTTTTTCATGAACAGTCAAGATTATAATGATAGTGATGTGGTTAATAAGAATAAATTTAAAAAATATTTTAACCAACAGTTTATTATAGTAGATAACAATTTCTGACCTTATGGTGCATCAATTTCGGATATGACCCACAGTGCAGCGGCTCACGATGGCGATGAAGCAATGCCAAGAAAAGCTCTATGGCATAATTTTCATAACAAGGCTTTTCTGTTCAAGGGCATATTATGCCTCCAGTTATAATGTGTTAAATCAGCCCCTATCTCCCATCCACAGAAAGAAAATATGAATAATCTTCCCAAATAACCGAATCATTTGTGAACAAATTTCATGTTTCCTCTAGAATGCGTAAGATGTGATGCGCACTGGTGTGTTTTTCCCGATGGAAATACAACAATAAATTTCTTACGTATTGCACAGCCTTTTTTTGAATAGGCACTTTGCTCAGTATTCGTGGGTAATAACGAATAATTTAAATTTAGAGGTAAGTACCCATAATTTCAAAAGAAATTTGAGAGAATCTACAAAGGAAATCTAACACACGCCGACAGTTTATAGGGATGAGTTTCAACTTAAATTTAAATTTTCTAGAGCATATAAAGTTTCATAACCTTCATCATTTCAAAATTTAACCATCAAACTGGAAACTTAATAATTCCAGATAGCAAAGAGCTACCAAAGGGTTACTTTCAATGCCGGAATGTTTAATATTTGAAATCTTAGGTATACGCTAGACATTTGAATGGTGAAAAACAATTCTTTAATATTGCATTTTTGAGTTAGTTATAATGAACAAATTTAAATAAATAAATATATATATATATATTTTTTTTTCACTTTTTATTATTTCCGAAATCCATTGCGTTTGGTTTCTTATTCACAACGTTTCGCCTCTCTTCCTGGAGGCGTCGCGACGCGTCGTCCGGTAAAGTAGTAACACTTTGCCTGACTTCACCTCCAGAAAGAGACGCAAAACGTTGTCAAAAAGCAACCAAACGCGATGGATCCTGGAAATAATGAAAAGCAAATTATAAAAAATCGCGGAAACCTGAGGAATAATTTAGACTACGCATAGGCTAATCTATACGAAAGATGTTTCATATTGATAGAGGAACTTTGTAAAAATAAGCTTAAACTTAAAATTGGGCCGAGCAGCAAGCAGAAAGACAAGCCTAAGTAAACCACTAAAGATAAGAGCATGGCATACACGACGCTTGTATGGAGCTGGAAAACTGGCAAGCCTTACACAGGAAACGAACAGCTTAAACTGAATATCCTGGGAGTCAATGACACCTGGTGTCCTGGGACAGGAAAATGCATGACGGATAATGAGCCAATCTTCTGCTCTGGCAGTGAAGACCAAAATCATAGTAAAGGTGTATGGGTCGTAATAACAAAGGACCTATTAGGATCAGTTGTGGATCTCGTCCCATATTCTGATCGTACTGCCTTATTAAAACTCAGGGCCAAACCAGTTGATCTCAATGCTATACAAGTATACGCAGCAAGAGCGGAGACAGCAGACCAGGATATGGAAAAATTGTATGACGAGGTCAAAGAGTTTGAAATTAAATTAACTAAAACTTGTTTCATTAGAAATTGTTTCATTAGAAATTAGAAACTTCATGACCAATAAATAGAAAAGGTATTTCATTAGAAATTGTTTCAATAGAAATTAAACTAACTAAAAAACGACTATAAATATATTTATGGGAGACTTCAATGCCAAAATAGGAAAAGGCCAATTTAAAAATATAGCTGGGCCTCATAGTATTCGAATTAGGAATGAAAGGGGTAACTGAATGTTACAGTTCTGTCAAGAGGAAGACATTAAAATTATAAACTTTTGGTTTCAGCTTCATCCTCGCCACTTATATACTTGGAAATCCCCAGCAGGCAGACCTCAAAATATAATCCGCAATCAAATAGATTTTATCCTAATCAGCTCAACCGTCAAGAGAGCTTGCACGTATCCCGGAGCAGACGTGCATTCTGACAATGTACAACTCATAGCCGTTTTAAAATCACCCTTTCAAGGGCAAAAAGTTAATCGCACAACGACGGATAGCACTAGAGAAAATGAGGGACCCGATAGTAAACACTGGAATAAGCAATGAGATAAACACGTAAATTCAAGAAGTAACAACAAATATTGGAGAAGGTCCAACACAATCGTGGACAACCCACATAGCAGAAACACATCTCTGAGATGTCTCTGAGACAGCTCTATGTCCGCTTTTGTCTTAGTCTCAGAGACATCACTGAGAGGTCTCTGAGATCATTCAATCAAGATGATGAATGAATTTCAATAAATTTATTTTCGTAATAACACTAACATGGATATTAACATATAATTGACATTAGTCTTCTTTAGCAGACTCCTTTGCGTCTTTATCCACGACTGCCCTGGAAAGATAACGAAAATTGAAATATTACCAAGTAAAACGTTTGCTAAGCTTTTTTCAGGCTATTGAGAGGGACAAATAGAAACTCCGAAGAAATACACTCATAAGACGAAATATTAAAACTTTACTCAGAAATATCCAGAAATATAATATAACATATAGGTATGTTAAGATCTCGTCAGAAAGCTGGGACAATGACAGCTGGCACATGCCAAACTGCCCACCTATCAATTGGATAGGTTATTTGCTCTGTTTTTTTTCGTTTTTAACTTGTAATTTGCACTACTAGTTAAAAATTTTATAATACAAACAGGTGCGTAATTTACGTACTTGAAAATGGGCTTTGCCCCTATGCATTATATTGAACTACATTATTCCACAATTAAATACGCACCTAATTTGAGGCTGGTGTCCCCACAAAGATCTCGTATGATAGCCATCTTGGTACCTACTATGCCGACCATGCCGCAATGGGATGCCGTAAAAAATAATGGCATGGGAATCGCCATGTGACCTTTCTGGAAATATGATTTGCATTCTTAAGGCTCTACAGAAGGCACATATAGTTAAGGTTAAATCATAATAATAATATTAATAAATTCACTCACCTTGCAAGAAAATCCCTTATTAGGATGGTTGGACTCGCTGACCAGCGGACGAAGCTCAACTCGGACACGTAACACCGTTTTTGCCAGTGTTCTAGACAGGATTTAAATCTCTCTATCGATGAAATCAATGAGTAATTGATGATAATGAGTGATAAAATGAAGGTAATAGATGGAATTTGAGTAAAAAAATGAAAATTGCCTTAAAGAGAAGAGCAAACTGAGGTTGGAGCACTGAAGGCCCCGTCACACGACAGCTCCGCGGTAAACCTCCGCGCTATGGATATAAAATAATGCCTTCTATGTACATACCATGTGTATCCGGATATTCTGATGTGCAACCACAATAGATTTTGACTAGCCAATCGTCAAAATTAGATGTGAAGATTAATCTGGGTAATCAGGGCAAATTTTTTATTTTTTAAATTATATTTTGCATGAGACCTCTCAGAGACGTCTCTGAGACATCACTCTAAGTCAATTTTTCGTTTCTAATAAATCGTTCTCTTTTTCATTTAAAAAGTATTTACAAATGCACAGGATTGAATAATACGGGTATTTACAGGAATCTGATGGCAAATAAAAATTTTATCGTCTCATAGTGATCTCTCGGAGACGTCTCAGAGACGTCTCTGACACAAATGCGATATCTGAGACATTTGAGACTTGTGAGAGACGTCTCAGAGACATTCTCTGATATGTGGGAAATACCATGCAAATTAGATTAGGACATAGACCAAGATATAGAAAATAAAAGTGGAAAACAGTTGACATTTAACTGTTAATTAATGAGCGTCGAAAACACAAGAACGGCACAGATGACAGCATGAACATAAACATGAAAAAACTAATATGATCAAAGATAAGAAGAGCAAAAATTAATGGCTTGAACGTGAATGTGCCGAAATAGAACTGCAGAATAAGCACGACCAACGTAATTTACACAAAAAACTGAAGGAGGCCGCTGGAATATATAGAAAAGGAAGATAAAGTATAATGGCCAATCAGGACAATCAGATAGTTCTTGACAGTAAAGAAAAAAAATGTTTGAGAAAAATATATAAAAGCTTTTTACTATGATAACAAGCCTCTGGCAGGAATTGAAAGTGTTAATTGTTTAACTGCCTCATCAATCAATAAATAAAATACAGTAAAATCTATACAAAACTAAAAAAATAACAAAGCAGTTGGTCCAGGCAAAATTTCATAAGAGATACTGAAACTTTTTTCGACGAAAGAGACATTATATTATAGCACTACATATGATATTTAACATAATTTATGAAACAGGTCGCTACCCCAAAGAATAGTTATCCTCTATATTTATTCCCTTTCCTAAGAACACCAACGCAAGAAAACGTGAATATTATAGACTCATCAGTTTGATGAGTCTTACATTGAAAATATTTCTAAAAGTCATGCACCAAAGAATATATAAGAAATGTGAAAGAGATATAAGTGACTCACAATTTGGGTTTAGACAGGAGCTGGGCACAAGAGAGAATTGATAGTCGCAACACAAGTCCTTATCCAGAATTGTACCGATCAAAGGAAAGATGTGTACCTATGCTTTATAGATCACGAAGAAGCATTCAATCGAGGACAGCATCACAAACTAATGCAACTCCTCAAAAAAAGACTAAGGTTCGTAAGATGTTAAGATTGGTCGATAATTCTTCATGGTGTAGAAGGTTGGACATTGAAAGCAAACACTATCAACAAATTAGAAGCTTTCGATATGTGGATATACCGAAGAATCCCAAAGATACCGTATACTTTGAGAATGACAATTTAGGAAGTTCTTACGCGTGTTGACAAAGAGCGCATGCTATTCAACATAATTAAGAAGAGGAGAACGGTATATCTAGGACATATCATGCGAAATGAGAAATACCATTTTTTCAGTGAATAACTGAAGGCAAACTCGAAGGCGTAGGGGAGTTAGAAGAAAGAAGATATCTCAGATCTAAACATTAAGCAATGGACAGGGCTGCGTGATATTCAGTCGCTGATGCACACCGTGGAAAATAGAGAAGCCATGGAGATTGTGATCGCGGACATCAATTAGTGGATACACATTGGAAGAAGAAGAAACTTAAAATTATTGTATTTCATTCTTTGGACGAAATATGCAGCGGCAGAATTTTTAGTATTTCATATTTTTAATGTGTATTGCTAAGTTTAGAAGATATAGACCTCCCTGTCATAATGTTTCGCTCATCGTAATCGTCTCTCATCTATTTCATATCAATACAAGCCAAACTAGAGTATTTTGGCTAGCGGTCGTTTTGAAATGCGAGGGTGAAGCTACATTGAATGAGGCCACGAAATGAATGCATTTCCCAAATGTAGGGCTGGAAGAGAAACAGCTCCTAAACTATGGCTGCCCTTAGTCTGCGACATAGTTCTAGAACCCATAAAATCTAACTACATGGATTAGGGTCGACCATGTCAAAGACGTGGCCCAATTTTTAACCCCAGGACCCTGGATCCGATCCGCCATTTATTGTATCAATATTCGCGAGATATTTTCCGTTAATTAGTAATCAAAGGTAATAAGTTAATTATTAAATTTCCTGGCCCTTGTTGCTACTTTCATGGGTGGCGTTCATTCACTAGGGCCTTGCAGCTCTCGCACGTTGCACTATAAATGAATAGGAGTAAAGTCTATTATCTTTAGAGTTCTTCTCCTCACGTCATATTACAGGTTTAGCCTGGCGATTACTTAGGTGCAGGGCCTGTATCTATTCCTATTTTATGTGAGAACGAAACTCAAGTGCAATCAAGTGCAACTATATGTTACCCATTAGTTCTTTTCCTCATGTCATATTTTAGACGTGTCAAGTCATCATTTTCTTATTCAGGTTTAGCCTGGCGATTACTTAGGTGCAAGGTCTGTATCTATCCCTATTTTTTGCGAGAACGAAACTCAAGTGCCATCTATATTTTACCAAATATCTATTCTCGGCAGGCACTCTTGGGGAGTGGAGGGATTCCATCTTAGTTTTTCAGTTATTCATTAATGATATGGGATACGGGGATAAGGGATTTTTTTATTTGGCTGGAGAGGAAATCCCTCGTCCTTTTTCTAAGACTTTTCCGACGTGGAAATCTTTCTACAAATGTTTCATTCTTGTTCAATGGTAAATAAAAGGTAGGTAGCCCCTGCGCCAATGAGACAATATACAATGATTTGAAGTAATTCACAATTCACAAGTTCACAAGTAACCCGAATGCCGGTAACGACTACATTTGACCTACTTTTACTCGTAACCGTTACTTTTTTCAAATTGTAATTATACTTTAACCTACTCACAAAGTAATCGCTGTATGAGTGTAATCGTTAATGTCAAGATAATTTGTAATCAGCGCGTAATCGGTCAGTTGTAATGTCGATTATTCCAGCTTTCGATTGTTTTCGACTGAAAGAGCAGCTGTTTACAACTATTTATTTCCACTACTTGTTTCGACCACCATCCCTGATACGCAGTTAGGCACACTATATTTCACTATTTACATGTGCTGCAGTATACACTGTATTGCAGCAGTCGGTCTCGAGCAACAAAATGGGATTTTTTATATCCACCTGGTTGGTCATACAAGGCATATTTCCGCACAGCAGCCTCTCTTTGCGTCGCAGCCAGTGATTCAATCCGGTCTTCAATCGCCTAAAACGAATTTATTACTGTGAATCATACTTGATTGGGACAAATGTCAAAATATTGAGCTCATAAATGCACTCAAGAGGATCTAGTAGGAATTAGTAAGAACCCAGTGGAAATTTTCATTTGGTTTTGAATGCTTGCTTGGAGGAAGACTAGAAAAAACAAATACCACTCTGGAAAACTATATTTAAGAGCGTAGAAAAGTCTGCAAACTTCTTGAAAACTGAATAGATTCCTATAAAAACAAAGAGATGACAGATACATGCAAAAATAATTGAACAACCAGTATGGCAGCTTATGCCGTGAAAACCCTCTTGAGTGTGATTGATAGGAGAACGACAAGGACATCGAAATAGAAATAAGAGGGAGAAGAGCGATCCAGTTTCGGATATTGGAGGAGAATTACAGATATAAATGAAGAGGTGAGATCTATAGTGAAAAGATATTTGGAAAGGGTGTAAGGCTTTTATTTGCTAAGCCTTCGATAGCGTTTACAATATCTAATTAAAAAGGCATTTGATTGTATTTTATGAGGAACATCTTTTGAATTTTTGAAAAGGAAGAGATTTGAATTAAGGGAAAGATTAGCAAGCTGTTTTCAGAGCTGATGATGAATAGATGCCGGGAATTGGAGACAGATGATGTTGGATATGGCATCTCACTCACTCTGCTCCGCTTAATCACCCCGAACCCACATTCTGCGTTTTCTTCTAAGTAGGGATGTCACAGTGACATTGATATATCGGACTCATCCAAAGTTTTCCGGCGACACTATTGAAACATTACCCGCTAGAAAATGAGTCATCGACACCGAGTCGATGGTCTTATGAATCTTCAATGACAGCCCAATATTTTTAATAAGAAAAACAACGAACCTTTGTACATTTTAAAGGGATCAATCCCAGGCTTAAGTCTAATGCGCGAATAAGCTCCTTCTTAATTATCTTCTCCTGCCAATATATGTTGGGCTCTATGGTAAGAGAAGGACTCATAAATGAGTAGGGAGTACAAATATTGTAGGATGGATTAAAAACAACAATCTTCCAATAATTCTTTATCATAATGATTAAACTGAAAATTAAAAAAAATTAAAAGCTTTTCTTGGGCCAAGAAGGGAACTACGGAACGTTAAACCAACCATATCCTGCGAGATGTGGTGGAACAGCATTTTCAAAATTGAAAATTAACAGATCAACAGAAAATCTGTTCATTTTATTAATATAAAGTGGACATTATTTTATCTGCTGAGTTTCATTTTCGTACAATAAGCTTGCCGGGCCATTTGACGACTCCATTATCCAGGATTCCTGATTGCAAATGCAATAAAAAGGAAAATAGGAAAGTTGGGATGAATTCTTTGAGTTGACCCCATTTTTAAACGTTTTTATTACGCTGAGTTCTTGGCTATCTGTCTGGTACAAATTTTACAATCGATTTTAAACTAACTTCCCGATGAGCTAGAGACTTGAAAATTTGACTCAGAACTGAATGACAATGCAATAATATTTAATAATATATATTACATATGTCATATATATACATATATATTAAATACTACAATCTAATATACAGGGTGATTACAAAAGAATGCGTCAGTTTCAAAGATCTGTTTTTTTTTTAATGGTACGAGCTACAGAGCTGTGCGACCTCTTAAAATGACCGATACATTCTGTAGTTTTGTAAAATAAATTACATTACAAATGTTCAATATATCCTCCTTCATTAACCCGAACAATACAAAGTCGATATTCAAATTCCTCCCACACTCTGTGAAGAATGTCAGCAGTTACTTTCTTCACAGCCAATGTTATGCGTGCTTTCAATTCCTCGCTGTTAGTAGGCATTGATTAAGATAGGCTTTTTCCTTTACTGGAAGCAGATTCAAATGATTTTGTGTTTCAGCAAGACGGGGCTCCTCCCTATCGGCACCTCTCAGTTCGTTCTCATCTTAATGAGACCTACCCACAACGATGGATTGGGCGATCTGCAAGGCAAGACCCCTTCATCTGTGACCTCCGAGGTCACCTGATCTCACACCATGTGATTAAATTGGGATATGTCAAGGGTCAAGTCTTTGTGCCGTCATTGCCTACTAATATCGAGGAATTGAAAGCACGCATAACTTTGGCTGTGAAGACAGTAACTGCTGACATGCTTCACAGTGTGTGGGAGGAATTTGAATATCGACTTGAATAATTGTTCGAGTTACTCAAGGTGGACATATTGAACATTTGTAATTTTATTTTTTTTCAACAAAACTAGAAAATGTATCGGCCATTTTAAGAGGTCGCGTAGCTCTGTAGATCGTACCATTTGAAAAATAAAGATCTTTGAAACCGACGCATTCGTTTGTAATCACCCTGTATATTATAAATGATACATACAATATATACATCATATAATATAATAAAATTAATATAATAATTAGTTTAAAATTTAAAACATTAAAAAAAAAACAATTTTATCGTAAAAAAACGTTTTTTCCTTTAAAATTATTTTCAGTGAATATGAGTCACCTAAAACCAATATAAGTTAAAATAATCTTGAGTTTTGTATTCTTTCCGGTCCTTGATGACCTTTGCTTCCCTGGAATGTGGTTGAAAATTTTCAGTGACGAAAGCTATCAATAAGGGAAATCCACTATCAACTTATCCGTGTGATAGGAGTCAATGCACATTAGAGAATTGGAACTATCATTTGGAAGTTCAGTTTCAAATCAATTGGTACCTCAACAACCCCTCAATATGGTTTTTGAGTGCAGAGCTCACTCCCAAGGCCAGTTCACTTCGACTTGTCATATGTAAGGAGCCACATTAAAAATAGCTAACTGTGTCACTTAACATGAGAAAAAGGTCATATTTAAAATTAGTTCCAAATGCTTCAAATGCAGTGGAGCAAGAAAAACCATGAACAACACAGTGACTAGGTGCATTTAACATTCTTGAAAAATGAGCTATTAGCTTTAAGAATGCGTACCTACTTCATTCAAGGCTGATTGTTTACGAGCCATTTAAAATATTTCATTGAGCTTTCATCGCAATTGTTCGAGAACTGGCAACTGGGAACGCTTTTCTTTTGTGATACACCACCATATGATATCGTTTAAATAAGGTTTACTACCTCGTAATTGGTTCGTTTCATATACGTAAGTCTGGAATCAAATCCCATGTATTAATAACCTGGTTCTCTCTGTGGGATATGGAATATGGGACTCAACTCTGAGTTATGTTCATCATGATAAATTATCTTTCTCTAAGAAGATTGGAAAAATAAAAATTATAGATTATTTTAAAAATGGTAACAGTGGTTCCAATTACATATAAAACAAAATTAATCTGCTTGTAGTTGTAATAATTACTTAATTCTTAAGTAATTGTAATATGCCCTAATTATTATATTTTTTTAGTAAATTACCCAACACTGATAATATCTCAGGTTTACAAATGTAGTAGCCTGAGTACCATGCTACACACGCAAAACCAGGCATTATTTGTAATTACTCAGAAAAGAACCTATTTTTACAGAACATTTTATGCCTTCTGAGCAAATGACTTAAATTTTGCCAGACGTTTAAAATATAAATTCTAATTTTTAGAATATTCTAATGCAATACTGAATTGATATCGGACTAGTATTTAACATAAACCGTACATTTTTGGCAAGTGATCGTGATTACAAAGCATTGTTACCTTATAATATTATTTAAACTTTTGCTGCTGATCCTTATATTTAAATAATTCCATAGAAAACTGAGCATTTTCGTTATAATTCACGAATAAAAATAAAAATACTATAATTCCTTCAAGAATTATACTTACATGCCTAAAAAAAGAAGTCTTTCACTTTATATTGATTGATTATCGGGAATGTCATTTTTATTTGCAAGTCTTTATTTAGACGTGCTTAACACTTCATCACAAATACTTAACACGTTTTAATGGTGGAGGAACTTACTTGGTTGAGTTTCCCTAACAAAAGGATTCTCAATTACGTTGTATTCATTAATAAACAATGGCATCAACTGTGATACGGATACATGATAGTATTATTAGCAACTGATGAATATCAACTGTGAAAATGTGTTTGGCTGTAGCGTATTTTTTTAACTCAATCGTGGTCACAGGGGAGGCATGGGGGTCCATCCCACATGTCAATTTTTTTTAAATTCACCTAAATGTGAACACAGTTTTCTTGTTAAATGAACTTTGGTTTTAAATTAATGACTCGGAATTAATAGTCTAGCTCAATAATAACTCCATAGTTTGATTATATACTTTTTGAAGTGGGAATATTTTAAAATTAATTTCCCTTTTCTTCAAATCAAAAGCCTCGCTCTCTTAAGGGCTCCCATAAATGACCAAATGGAGTGATCAGGGTGGCAATGGCTGGATATTTAGTAGTCAAGGGCTAGCCATACACTCAATACCCTAATAATGCGCCAGTCATCTGACTATAAAACAGTCAAATCATAATGGGTACCACCCAGAAATAACAGCATTCAATGAAAGCTCTATTATATGGTTCAAGTAATTTATCGGAGCACATATAATAAGTAAAAAAAACACTATTTTTTGCTATAAAATCATTCCAAGAGGAAGAAACTTAAGGGAGTTCAGTTTTTCAGAAATAGAAATGCGTTACCCATACTAATACGTGATGTGAATGTGGAGATTGCAAAAAATAATCCTGCAGATTTACTCTCCTACTTTAGGGGTTTGCTTGAAATGAGCGTTCTCAGCACATCCGCTCAGGAGTCGGAATATAAGCCACATTGTACCTGCACCAAAAATACCCAAAACAGCTTTTCATAATTTTAGGATTAAAATATGATACATTTACACCGAAGCTAGCTTTTAATAAATATGCTATTACCTTTTATAGAACGATTATAAGACCATCGAAAAAAGGTTCTGAAGCACTTTTCCAAATACACTCAGCCACAAAAAAACATTCCTCTGAAAACAATATTCCGTTCCACTCTGTTACACATTTCAAAGAATCTGTCCTTCCCAATTACTTCGTAATCCAAGCACTCTGAAGATCCTCATAGTTGTGAAACACTTCAGGGTCCCTAAAACATTTCTTGTGATCAAAAGATTGAGATCCTTGATTGAGAACAGAAAAAATCCAGGAGAAGATGTATAAAATGTTTCGCTCCACCAATTTCTCTGCAGACCATCAAATGATCTTGTATTTTTATAACACATTTTTCAATCCTTTAGACTGCTCACTGGGTATGATGGATGCCAGATCATAAGGCATAACCTTAGCCAGATCATAAGGCATGCAAAAATTTAAACTTACAAAGAAGTAAATAACATTGGAACTTCTTTGAAACCCATGAGACTGCAGAGATTTTATCTTTTAATTGGGACAAGGGCTTCTGAATGATTTCAGATTTCTCGGTGAATGACGTGAATTGAATTTTCTCAGGTTCCACATCGGGTAATTACGAAGTTGAAATGAATCAATCCAAATCTAACGTGGGTTGACTTTTCTCACGTTCTATATTGGGCAATTACGAAGTTGAAATCCATTATTTCAAATCTAACGTGAATTGACTTTTCTGAGGTTCCACATCGGGTAATTACGAAGTTGAAATCCACCATTTCAAATCTAACATGGCACTCGTATTCCGAATAATTTATTCTAAAGATTTGTCTAGTTCACAAACAGTGAGGAGGGTCGAATAACAGAACGGAGTTATAAAAGAAGAGTGAATGGCGTGAGAGTAAGGGGTAGACCGAGAAAGCCATAGATGTATGTGGTGGAAGAGGCTTTTAAGCGGAGGATTATTTACAAGAGATGCATGTGTGAAGCAATGCATGAATGTGGAAGAAGCAATGGAGGTTTGTGAGGAGGGGGAAATATGAAATATACTACGGAAGAATTAAATAACATTAGCCTGGTTGTGTCAGGCGAAACTTGGTGGAACTTGCTTAACATAGTGAGACGAAAGCTTCGCCTTAGTAATTCCACATGAACTTTATTTACGACCTAGGCTTCGACTTATGAAGTCATCATCAGGTACGTGCAGCAGTTTTCTTATGCACGTACCTGATAATGACTTCATAAGTCGAAACCTAGGTCGTAAATTAAGTTCATGTAGAATTACTAAGTTAAAGGTTTCATTTCACTATTCAATAACTTGGTTAACTCCACTAGGTAGTTATTTATTACCATGACCCAGGTTTCAACACTTGGTATCATCTTCAGATGATAAATAATTGGTGGAGTTAACAAAGTTATTAAATTCTTCCGTAATGGATAAATTCCGCAAGATAAAGCCTACAACTGTGTACTTACGAAATATACTATTTGAAGAGATATAGAGCTAGTTTCAATAGCTTGATACCAATAATTAAGCTCTTTGACAGTGCCTATCACGAAGGGAAACTGGTATATATTGTGACGCCTTCGACCCGGGAACGGCTTCGGGTCATCGGTTCGCGGGGTTAGCTAGGAGAGCGGATTGCTGGACGCCACTACGTGTAGGATGAGGGGGAAGAACTTCCACCCGCACTTGGAAGGGGGGAGGGAAGGAGGAGAGAGTTTAAGGCAGGGATAACCTAGTGATTCTCTCAGCATTGGTGGTGACGATCATACACTATGACCCGATCACCTCTTCATCATTGTGAACCGATAGGTATGGGTAAAGGAATGGAGTAATAGGTGGGAGTAAGGGAGAAGGAAGGGGAAAGAGCGAATGTAAAAAATGAAAGACCTAAACTCAAATTAAATTTGTGCCCTAAATGCACCCAAGAAAGAGTTTCAGTGGACGACTCTGATCCGAACTCTCCACCTAACCGCTGGACCCCCGAACTGCTGACCACCCAAAGAAAGCTTCCTTCTTCTTCTACTTCGGGAAAGTGGCGGCTTCCGCGGCCTTCAGGAAAAAAAATGAAAGCAACGCAAAAGTGCGACAGCGTTTAAATATACATCATATAGGTTCTCCTATCGAGAGCTATGGCTAAGGTTTTCTCTTATTCCTCAGCTGAGGAGTGGGTATTTTTCCCGTTTTTTACTTTCTTCAGTATAGGTTTTAGGATTAGGCTTAAGTGGAGGCCATTGTCACAATTGAAACCGCCTCCGAAAAATCTAATTCTACGTGACTCCTTTCGTGACTACATCCCAGCAGCCACCTGTACAGCAAATCAGTAGAGTATGTTCGAAGTCAGTGTCGCGGACGTCACAGATGTTCTATTTGGCCGGCGCTGATTTCTCCGGAAAGCATAGGAATGCTGTCCAACCGGGTAATCATGCATATTTCGTACTCAAAGTCTAGACACTTGATTTCGAATTGTCTCAATTTTACGTGACGAGCACCTGTAATCAGGTAAGTGGAACAATGTCACTACAGTATGCCAAACAAGAGGATGAGATCATTTCCTTTTTCACTATTTCAAACAACTTCTACCATTCAAGTCCCAATTGGAAATAAAATTCCTCCTTAGGGTGCCTGGAAGATTGAATACTGCGTAGTGATGAGAAATGATAGTGAATCAGCAACGGGAGCCAACCGCTCACATCCAAAGGACTTAGTATTTCCATTTTATTCTAGTATTCTCCTTTTATAAGTTTCAAAGTTTTGTTTCTATTTATCAGATATTTTACATATACTTATATAATGATAAGAATATGCAGTAGAACATAACCAGTAAATGAAAAAATAAATAATTGTATCTTTCCAGCATTTTTAGGCACAATGTGAATTCTCTTCACCGATATTTTTCCCCTCCGACAGATATAATTATGCCTCTACAACGAGCACTAATAAATTACAACACCAGTAAAAACCCCAGAAAATAAATACACAAAGATGGAAAGGAAAACAAAAGAACCAAATTAAATGTCTAAAGCTGTCTCTTACGCCGAAAGAACGTCGGAGTCATCTGCATTTTGAGCGTCTCCCTAGACTTTTCATCGAGATCCATAGATTACTAGGACAAACAGTCTAACTTGCTTATCAAAATTATTCTATCTATTCTGCAGGTCGATGCGGTAGCCTATGGGTTCAGCTACTGACCAGACGGTACCGGCATCAAACCCAGGTGATGCCAATACGTATTCCCAGCTAAACCCATGTTATATTGTTTCCTGTACACCAGAACTTTCTGGGGAACCTCGGGGGGCAAAGTGAAGGGAACTGGCCCCACTGCCCTGATCACTGAAATCTCACCCCTATCGGCTTTTTACGAGGTGAGCTCAACTCTCACCCATCAAAACCAAGCTTCAGGCTGACAAATATATGCATATCATGGCTTGTCATTGCAGCCTTTTAGTATCTCAAGAGCCTGCGTATATACAAACTACTTCATGAGTTAACTGCCAAATAGATGACTAACCATTCGAGACCATTTTGATCACAAACATCACACACTGATTTGCATATTCAGTCAAAGATATCTAGAATATAAGTTTATCTATATAAGAAGGGTTCAACAGAACCATATGATGGGAAAAAACAGTTTCAAATACCAAGCTTTTGGAAACATCAGACTTCGCACGGGAGTGCTTGTACTAAAAGGTAAAAATATACATATGATCAAGTTGGTATGGTGGCAAGAATGTAGACTTACCAAGTGGCCGTTAAGTAGGCTTGCACTTTAGAAGTGGAGGAGATTTTTCAGTGATGTCCCAATCTCTACATGGATGCTCAGAACACTTACAGCGATAATAATATAGATGACCTCTACGGCCTGTTATGTAAGAACACAGGAATATAACACACCATAGCCGTATAAAGTTTGAGTACCACGAGTCGGAAAATCAGGCACACGCCAGAAAATAATCAAATTATTCTCGATCAAGCAACCTGTGGTGGTTTACGGGAAAACTAATCACAAATTTGATGAACAGAAAAATGATTTCATTCAAAAATTTAACCAAATACAATTGAAAGCCGCGATTTCTTTAAATCCTCAAAGTTCCACTCCTTGAACGAGCGTCGGAGATTACATACTATTAATAATTAGCAATTGGGGATAATAACGACAGACAACTCTGTATATAATAATTCGTGCCTTCGTGCAGTCAAGAAGCATACTCTTACTCAAACACAGAATTATTGTCATCCTTGGCGGGCCATTTGTTGTATGGGTCATTAAAAATCTCACCGGCTAGTGTTCTGAGACTTCCTACCACACACACTGAGTGCTGCCTAGCTTACGGACTGCCAACAAGATCTATCTAAAAGTGAAATCAAACTGGCCGTAAAAATACCACGGTTATTTGTTTTGCTAGCCACACGCAATAAGGAAATCCTCAAGATCGGAATTGTATAGTCTCCGCATTACGTAAATGCGGAGCATGTGTGGCGACGGCCTTGGATCCGGCAAAGAACTGTGCAGTTCGCAAATTCGGAATCGAAAAACCTTACTACCGACCTCGCAGGCCTGGACTATACACGCCAAACCTTGGGTGAGTGGATAGCAACGTGTTCACTGTCATTTTTCTTTCAGGTTTCGACGCGGTAACAACGATGAATCGTCAGTTTTGACAAAAATGATAAAACTTACGAGATTGAATCATATCTGTGGCAAGTGAAGAGTAAAGATTATCACGATAGTACTACAAAAAGAGGCTAGATACGCTCGATTGTTGGTAAAGTTAAGAGAGGTAGACTCAAACGCCACGAAAGATACAGTAATCAAAAAGAGAAATAATTTTAGAGTTTATCATCGAAAAGAGATAAAAAAGTAATTGATTACATAAAATAATTGAGATCTTTGTCACTTTTTCCTGCAGCAAAAACCTCGAAACCAGCGTCTCCGCGTAGGAAAGCACTCAATCAATGATGTGTCCGAGTTACACATCGAAGCCATTACATCCCCGTTCCATTAACGAATTGATACCCAATCTCACTTTTTCAAGCTCCACAAGCAACAGTGTTTGCTCCACAAGCACCCTCCACAATTTGGCACCTTAAAGCAACTAAAAATCAGTAAAGTACAACCTGAAAAAAATGAAGTAAGCTCAATATAAAACCATTTGATGACATTGTCCGACCATATTCAAATAAAAGCTTGCACCCATTTTATGTTTTCCATCAATTTCCTTCACTTTCTGTGCTCTTAAATAAGGTGACTGAGCTCCACTTCTTCAAAAGCCAGACATTGGTAACGTTTAAACTCCAATAGCCGTACTGGGTTCCTACATTCTATTATATTACCTATTTAATTACAGAAAGTACTGTTATAGTACGACTATTGGAGTTTTGATATTTCCCTTTATCTAGTGTGCTCTGATTTCAACTGCTTCTGTCTGAGGCTGGTGAGCGTAGTTCGATAGATAACCGAGTCTGTGCCGAAATCCGTACATTCAGGAAGAGTGGTTAGTTCCTTCCTCCTAGCCATAGAGAATTTTCAGTACAATGAATACCGCTTTGGTTTATCGGGGCGTCTCCAAATTATCTTCACCAGAAATGAACGCTAAAACTTCTGGTCAGCAGACATATCCTTTCCCCTTGGCTAATAAGTTATTAGAAAATATGAGACAGCCAAAATTCATATTCAACACATATGGTCAGATGGAGAACATGATATCAATTACAAACAAAGGAGATATGATATATACCAATTTTTCAAGATCTATCAAGACTTAAAAAGATGTATGGAAAGAATGAAAACACTTCAAAACAAGAAAACCACTTCACTTTGATAAAAGAAAATGCACTCCGTTAAAAGAAAACTTACTCCCGAGTGCTTTTGAGAATTTTATTTTCATGATCTCAGATACTTAAGTTAATCGCAAAAATTAAGTTTTGAGTGTGCTGTCCAGGGGTTATGGGATCAAAATATCGCAATGGTATTACCAATTTATGAAATGCAATTACACGAATGGAAACGATTACACGACGAAGGGTTTTTCACGTTAATTTCGCACTTTCGCGTATCTCTATAGCGGGTAACGCCCGTCAGGAAATACTAGAGGAACTTGTTCATTGTAGAACATTGCAGCGTCAGATAGTATTCAAGGGTATATGGCTCCAAGCATGCTTGCTATCATTAAGAGAGGTGAAATTTATTTTAAATCACCATTAGATAGTACAGACCTCATAAAGTTACGATAACCTGCTAAAATATTGAAAATAACACATCTTATGCAATAGCGTCTCAGTAGCCACAAAAAATCCAATGAGGCAACTCAATCTAATTATAAATTAATAATAAAATCTGATTTCTCTGAATTTATACACGGTCGTGTTGCTAATAATTATTTCCTTCTTGACATCCTTACAATCAAATAAGATTGTAACTGAATGACTTAATATAATGAACGCCAAGTAATTCCTACAATCGCTCAAAAAGGAAATTTTTGAATAAAATAATCTTTTGGTGTCTAAAGCACATCTCACTTGGTGCAGCGGCTGCGACAGGTTATATGCATACGTAATGAATGTCTTTTTTCGCCACTTATTCAATAAAACCCCTTATAAGATAGTAAATAAGTCACGAATTTAATTACTGTGCAGTAATAGACCCCTAGGACTTTAAATAGGAAAAAGGCACGCATAGTCATCACGCCGATAATATTCACGCATTGATGGAAATGCAGGTGGTCGTGTCAAGATTCAAAGGAATAGGAAATAGGAATTTTTTAAACATAATTACGAATATGACAAACTTCTTTTCTTCTGGAGAAATAATATAATTTTTTCTGACCCTTTATTATGTCCCTATAAGCACGGCGGTTGATGGTAGCTAAGTGGGGTCAAATATCAGACAGTCACTCATCAGGGGGAACGCTACTCGCAAGCGTCAGGACTCCGGGAAAAATATCACTTTTGCAACTGATTTTATAAACTGCTTTGAAACTCATTTTAAAGGGCTTTTTTCCTCCTTTTCAACTGATTTTCTTTTGCTTAAATTTTAGACGAATTGCAGATAAATAGCGGATGAGTACAGAAAATGAGTTTAAAACCATTTTAATATGAGTTACAAAAGAAATATTTTTACCAGGGGACTCTTTCTTGACCTCACCGCCCACTGAGGCCCGGTCTCCCGCAGCGAGGGTAAATCGACCAAATGCTTGTTTTGGTTTCGAAATTATAATCTAATAGCATGAAAACAACCAAATGCTGATCGCATGCGACATAACTTGAACTTTATAAACTGTCAAACCAGGCATAAATCTTCCCTCTCTGTTGTATTCATAGAATTATGACTATCGCGGGCATCTTTTTATGCGAGTTCTACGATGAAAATTACGATTATCATATTTTTCTAGACTATAGCTGACGAATACCTAGGAATATGGCAATGCTGGGTCTAATTAGCCCTTAGTGGCTTTGCATTTACGCTCACTTTAGTACAGCGTAATTCAGTGAAAATGGGCAAGTTATGTCCAACAACGGTAATTAACGAATATTTGATTATTTCCACGTGCCTACTGCAACATCACTACCAGATCTAGAGGTAAAATGTAGACACCCCTTTTCATCAGTTCGCAGCCGATCTCTTTTCTTTCACAAAAGTAGCCAAGAGGAATCATAATTAGTGTAATTAAATATACCAACTACCACTAGCGTCAAGTATCACATTCCACTTTCAATATTATAATCTTATGCATTCCTAAAACTACGTATTTGTATCGTTTTCGCGTTTTCTATTAGTTGCCATCATTTGTTTCCACCTACTTTTTTCGACAAATCCCGACAAACTTCTTCTTCTCTGATTTAATTTTTCTTACACAAATCCTTTTTATTCATGGCATATTTACCCTTCCTATGGTCTTTTTGGCTTTATTTTATTTCAAAGTCCTTTTTCTGTCAATAGTGCTATATTTTAAAGTCCTCATTTTCTAGCTTCATTCTTCCACCATCATAAAGGGACATTGTAATCACTAACTGCCTGAGACACGACCTCTCTACGCTATCATGAACCCAGAATGCTACAAAAAATTGGCAGAGCCGTAAACGTTTGCTGTTTGTCGTAACTAAACGCTAGCACAATAGTATTGCGTGTGAGACAACAATGACAGTCCGCCTTAATGGGGCATAAAAACAGTGACCTCGAGAATGCAATCGTAGATTAGCATTTGAACGGCAACATTCGATTGCCTCTCAATTTTAGATAAGATGAAATCTTATCTCACGCTTGATTTCAATTAATCAAACTGAAGGACAGCCTTGAAAGGAGGAAAAAATGATGCATAAGAAAAAATAAGTAAAATAAAAAACCTTTGAATGCGTAGACCTTAGGGATGGGACGTGTAAACGTGTACACGTCTGGAGGCGTGTACACGTTTTCTTTTTCTTGCAAAATAATACACGTTAGCATTGTCCGCCTTTAATCACGTATTGCCGCCACATTTCCCCCCCCCCCCCTCCCCCGGTCACTTAATATGACTTGAGTCAAGGTGAATTCGCCTAAGTTATGAATCAGTGTGTACGGTACGGAATCTGGAACGCAGTCAGTGACTACTGTCACATCTTACTCCCTATGACACAGTTTGACCTTAGTAGGCTGCTGTTCTGCAAGCAGCGGTGCGGGACTCCCAACACTCTAGGCGTACATTACCTGTCGGCCCACCGAAGAAAGGAATATGGGGCCAGAGACTAACTATAGCATGCGTCGGGGCAGGTAAGACGTGTACACGCCTGAATAAAAAGCGTGTATACGTTTTCTGAAATACACGCTTTTGCCCATCCCTAGTAGACATTCGATGAAAAAATGAAAAACACATTTTCAACAGTAACTGCACTTTACATGCACACCTATTTGGGATAGTAGGTATGTGGGCTAACATAAATTTTCGCACCACTCTTTTTATTTTGCTCACGAGACTCAATATCCGGACGATAGTATTGTTACTTTGTTAGTCTGCTCTTTTGACTATTACGTAATCTCTGAGAGACGCTAGCTAAGAGGCCTCCAATTTTTGTAGAGAATGTGTCTTGTTTTAATAAAATATGTGACGGAGTTAATACATGGACTAAAGGAAAGGAAAAACCTTCGGAATAGCTTTATCTTTCCAGTGATTAAAAGATTTTGGAAAGCTGTCAACTACCAGTAGCCATTGGGAACAAATTTACTTGCCTCCTCTCGACGAAACCAATATCCAAGCTTTAAAAGAGAATATATCGATACAATAGAAGGGCGAGCTTCGCACTTTGCCCAGTTTTACGGCGATTTTCACATATGTCCGTGTGGTTTTTAATATTTTTTTGTAAATGGTGAAAATTTTAAGCATGGTGCATAGTAACGAGTAATTACATTAATAATTATTTTACCGAATCCCGAATAGACTGACCGATGAATCAAAGAGATGTTCTTCCGAAGAAGATATTGATAGAATTTTGAATTACAACCCTGTATGTCATTCGCAATGCCATTCATGAACAGCAAAATGCGGAATAGCACACACCTTTACATGAACATGATGATGCTCCTTCCTTATCAGATTTTTCTTCCACGGTCCACCACGGAAAATAAATCGTACATATTTAAGAATCAGATCAGAAAACTTTACAGCGTATCGATTCATTACATCTCCTGATATTTACCTCGAGTGTTTCGGTAATAGATATTAATATTTCGACGAGAAATGAAGTTTTCCTCTTCTCTAAAATAGCTGATTATCATTCTGTCTCAGGATTTGATCGAAGCAGTAAAGCATTAGCATAATTTTATTCTGGGTCATACCACTAAATATTATGCACATCATCCATTCATAAAATTAGAGTTCAACCCACGGTCTTAAGGTTAGAATCAGATTAAAGTACCAAGAATGATCCAGTCAATTTTAGCCGCAAATGTTAGTCATGAAACTAATGTTATTCGAGAGGTTTACCATTACTGATGTACAGACCTTTCTCGCAGCCAAAAATGGGAACTCTCTTTCTCCACACTTATGCATTTTTCTTTTTATTCCAGCAAAATCCGGCATGGCCCACGTCTTCCTGGTTCCCAAAGATGAAGATTCCAACTCACAAGCAACCATTAGGCTGGATTCTATTCCCATAAATTATCCTCCGCGAGATCATTACAATTCTTCCCTCAATGTCACCCCAACGCTGTCGCTGAATGTCACTGGCGCACTCTTTTACGACTCCCGGACAAATGAGCACGGGGATAATTCGAACGGGTCCACTGGCCATCTTCGCCTAGAAGTACACCTGCAAGGCCATGACAACGCGATGATATCAGTTATTCCTGCGGACTACGACAACCATATCCCACAGGAAATACTGGATCCTCCCCAGCTGCTGCTATTTTACTCCCTGGGAGTGAAGCCACGTAAACTACATTCATCGGACACTTATAGGAAGGGCCGATGGAGACGAAGCATCAAGGACGAGTATGAGGAAGAGACTAACATGATCTGGAACAGAGTGGCTGATTTTCCAAGGACAAAGGAAATGTCTGGTGTGAAAAAGAAATCGCCACGCAACTCCTGCCGTCGCCAGCCTCTTTATGTGGACTTCGCGGAAATAAATTATGACACATGGATTGTAGCTCCCAATGGTTATGAGGTATTTTATCTGTTATGTAAGTCATGAGTTAAGATTTAGCTTATCTATACTAAATCCATTTTGATGCATTTATTCTACATCTTTATGGCCATTTAACCACATGGCAGTCGAAAATTTTCATAATTATTTAGTTTTTTTAAGAAACTAGTTTCTGATATCGGTAAACAGAGTCCGATTTCTTTTGCAAATCCTAGCCAGAAATTTTAGTGACCGGTACAGCTACTCATTAATTAAAATATATTTGCTCCAACTCAAGATGTACCACTATCATAAACAAAAAAGGTTAGTCCCAACCAGAGTCAACTTTTTTATACGCGCCGTTGCAACTAAGTAATTTCCCGAGAATTTACATGCTACTGACCACGATGGAACCTACTTAGACATGAGAATATTAAAAAAAATTGCATACATTGCCTTAATAAGGGACTAGAAAGATTTCAAACACATAATGAAGCATGTACCAAAAGTTGTACCGACTTAACGATGAACATTTCTGTGAACATATACATTTATTGAAACCTTGAGCCTTCAAAGCGAATTCACAGTCCACCACTAATGGATCACTTTCCAGTCCAATTTAACCATTAACGAAGGAAGTTTTCAATACCCTTTCTCTTGGTGTTAGCCACGGCCTTTCAGCCATTCTGATTTGCTTTACTAGCATCACTAATTTCACTGAAAAAACAGATTATTGTGACCTACACAGTTCATAACAGATCCTTATCAAATAGCAGTGAAATATTATAGAATGATTATCTATAGATTGCTCACACTTTCCATGGCATTTAGGTAATGGTAACAGGAGCCCCATCATGTCTTATTGCTTGTGAGTAAAATATCGATAAGGTAGTTAAAGAGTTGAGTGTTCCTTGCTTTACGAAGTTCAACAATCCCCTCAAGATACATCTGAAGATACTGGATCTACACGCAATATTTACTTATATGCCTCGCGTTAACAGTCGAATCATCTTTATGGTGTATTTAGTACACAGGAGGCACTTTAGAGTAAGACGGGAATGATCATAATCTAGTGAATGTTATCAAGCCACGGCTTAATCTTTTATCTGCATGTCCTACTCATTAGATATAACTTAATCTCATGGCCACCTTTGAATTCAATTTTACTACTCCGGGACTTCATCGGGCAGAATTCAGATTCAACGCGATGGAATGATCTTCTTTTGAAAGAATTCAGGCTCTCCCGGTGAAAGATATGAATGAAGGCTACTCGGGTGTGAAATCAGGTTAGGGCTTCCAGAGCCGACGTTTCGACGAGCAACTCGCTCACATTCCTCAGGGTAAAACTAAGTGAATCATGAGAGAGTGGCTCGTTGAATCGTCGGCTATGGAAAGACTAACCCGGTGCCACGCCCGAGAAGACTTCATCCATCAACTTATTTTGTCCAACACTACATCAATAGCAAATATTTTAATTCAATATCATTTCCAACGAGATTACTAAGAAACGACGAGTGACACAAATCATAAAAATTAGAACGGCAATTTGCGAGTGCATCCATAAAAAATTCGAATGCAACACACAAAAAAATACCAATTAGTAAAACAAACTGCCAGTTCATTTCCCTGATCTGACAATGAGAATGGCCTACATCGAGATCTGAGGACCATCATTAGCCTCAGCTCACTATCTTGATTGGAACTTAACAGCTTTCACTGGAGGTAATTATACTCATAACTCATTATGCCGCTTGATTTATCTTTGCTTATCATGTTAAATTTTCTTAAACATTGGACTGGTTATGGGATTTTTTCAGCATTTCTGCAAGCACTTTCAATCTCAAGCAGATACTTCAAACGTAATTTGAAATCATGTACGTGTGCAATTAGCTGCACGATTACCTTAGCACTAACAATAGCTTCCAGATGCTCCAGTAAATCTACCATCCTTCATGAATACTTCGGCATCACGACGTGGATTACGAGGAGAGAGCGAGGCAGACGAACTACACTAGAAGGTCCATAACCCTCAAACCGTGAAGTAGGCCTCACAGACTGCTATTCCCTATGAATCGTCCTTCTCCTTTCTCTTTTTTGTGCAGCCTTGTGCCCTTCAGAACCCTACTTTTTGTCATTTGAAAGTAACGATCCTTCAAAGCGACCAAGTTTTGCCTTTCTTGGAAATTTTTCCAATATTTTTCTCTGTATACCCCGTTTGAGAGGCCGGCATATTGGTTAAAATAACTCATTTATGAACCACCGGAAACTCAGAAACATAAGGTGGGATTTTTATTATGTATGAAAAGGAAAACTATGAATTACACTTTTCTGGTGGCGCCCTTTTTTACTCATTCTGAACTTGGTAGTTCCTACCATTTAATGAGGAAAAGCATACATTACATGAGAATCAATTGCGGTAAATATAGTGACTAAAATTTTGACGATGAAAATTAAGTCTAAGATGGGTAACGGTATTTTGATGGATAATAGTATAAAATAAAAAAACATTCAAGTATTAGCGAAGAAAAAATAATGTACCAAATAGCGGTTTGTGAGAGTCATCACTGTTTACGTACCTTCTTTCACATCACGGATTTAGGGATGATGTGTACGGGGAGGTTTTACATCGAGACCAGGACTTAATGTGGTCCTTGAAGATGTCTCTTTCCTCTGATGTCAGTCGCATGTGAATTATTTGTGGTCGTCAGTAAGAAGAAATGAATGAAATCGTCTGAGAATTTCGTCTTTAAGGTCAGTGAGCACGACAATGTTAAGTAAGAAGTCATCAAAGTTCGAGAATGGTCAGTTTTCAGTTGGAAAGGTCAACTCGTTTGACACGCTGACGCAGCAGACAGAGATTTTCCAAAATTTATTTTTTTCCATGGCATATAAAAGTAGTTTTGCCTTCGTTGAATCCGCATAAAAATCAACGAAAATCCCTCTGGAATGAATAGATTACCATTATAATGGCCGTAAATTGATCCTTACGTGATTGGAAATAAAATCTTAACGCTAAAAAAATATTGCCAGGAAGTTATAATTCACAGAAACTACATCAGAAAAATCGGCCTTGACATAATGTTTAAATGGTTGAATTAAAAACAAAATTCTACCACTGATAAAAAACTGGTGACCTACAATTTTCCCTTCGATGCATAGCTGACGCTATTGGGGACATACTATAGCACTATACTATATACCATACTGGTATACCAGGATTTCGGCGAAATGTTAGTCGAAAATCGATCCAACCGCCTCTGGTTCCTCCCTTCAGTTTCTCCAGCCGGTTGACAGTAATTTGTATTAGCCTTTTGTACATTTTAGGTACAGTAGGTATCTACTAATGCACTCTCACGACTCGAATCAATTTTAAGTTCCCGAAGAATTTCGACTTACTTGAAGTATTGATGCAAAACATTCAATGAAATTAGTAGCACTCCGGGAAAACGTGTGCAGGCAAATATGCTCATCGAGTAACACATGCATGCGAACAAGTTCTTCATCTTACAGTAATCAATATGCGTTTCGCAAAAACACTCCCAGATTTCCAAGCGCACAAATACGTTCTCCAAAGCATCATTTTTCTGGGTCGACCTATGTAAGAAAACACTCGGAAATACGGTGTCCCAGAAGATGAATTACCTTATTCTATCATTTTATTATTGATGAAAAAAGTATCGCCTATGCTGGTTGAATCCGAGTTTAATGAACTGTTCCATATTTTGCGCGGAAATATGTTCACAATAGTAATAATTTTTTCATAAAATGTATACCGACATCCAGTTTAAATCCTTTTAAAGCCATTTCCTCTTGCATACTTGTCCAATATTTTATTTAAAAAATCCTCGTAATCTTCTTTCATTCCGGCAAAAATGTTGATATAAATATTAATTTTTTACCGTGCAAAAATGTTCTCGGGCGAAAGAATTAAGGAATACATCTGGCCCAATAAAGCGTAGGTACTATTTCGATGTCTGAAAAAATTATAGCTTTGAAGTAACATTTTTGACGCTACTTCACTTCAAAGTTTGAGTCGACTAAATGCTTAGTCACTCCCAGTCGTGCTTCCGTCAATGCCAATGTTTTTAGTTCTTTGTTGAAGGAAGGAGTGGGAGAATTTGAAGGAATATAAGAATGAAATGAGACAGTTGACTTCATTCATAAGATAAGACATTTTCTATTTTTGCAGACTTTAAGGATAGTTAAAGAATACATTGAGAAGAGAGACAAGAAATAATAATAAAGGGTAACATATCCCTTACCCCGGCTCCTTAAATGTGATTTTACAGCAAAAACCAGTTCCAAAACACCCATGTATACAACAGTCTGCCCAAGATTTCAATGCCTGCTAGGGCATTCGACACAGAACACTCTGAATTATTTTACACGGCTTCCTTTCTCAGTAATTGGAATATAGATCGCTCCGATCGAATAAACATCGCTTCGGCTGAGATTACTCAAACGGATGGAGTGTGAGGACCGGGATCAGGGGAGAATGTTGGCCGGGAAGGGCGGTATGTAGAGATACGCAGCAGAGGAAATCCCACACTCGTACAATTACCACCGTTCAAATCACGAAACTGAACTAAAATAAAACAAAATATTTATAGCTACACTTCATCTTCAAGAGAAAATATTTCACGGACGGGAAATAACATTAACTTTATACATTCCAACGAAGATGAATTTAATGAAAAATCATATGATAAATAGTTTCCTACATCACAACCTAGGTTTCGGCGCATTATAAAAGGGTTATTCCGTGTCAAATCAACCAAATATATGACTTCTCGGCCAGAATAATGTCGAATTCCATGATATTGGGTCCACTGAAAGAACCCATAGAAAGAATAATACACGTGCATACATACCCATTCTTTATTTATGTCAATGACATTACGCCCTCATTTTCACTCATCTCCTATTCCATAATAATGGACATCTTTAAATAATTTGTCTATCACCCATCTATCTGTTTTAGGGCATTAAAAATCAACATAATACCACGAATTGCACATGTGGAGCAAACTAAAAATACTCATATATTCAAATCTAAAAGACATTTGCCGTTGATACTGGTGTCGTTTTTAAGGTCTCATGCCATATGCGGTTAAATATAAAATTGAAGCCCGCTCCAAGACCTTCAAAATGAGACACGTAATAGCAGTATATCTCTTCTAGATTTAATGATACAAGCGCTTATTGTTTGCTCTGCAAGTAAAACTCGCGGCATCTGGTAGTTCAATAGAATGGGTGGTAGAAAAACTATTTTGCAAAATATGTCCACGATTTTTTCTAAGAGTTCATTCAGTGGGCCTCATGTTTCATGAAAATCAAATAATTTCTAGGTTTAAGCATGGTTCATTTGACATGGAATGGCTAAAAATAAGGGAGCTTTCATGGAGCGTACGGACTCGAGTATCTATATACTAGTACGCCAGGCTGCGATTGAGACCTGCCGGAGGGGTCAATATGGCGAGAGTGGATTTGTTGGAATAAAAGATGCATCCATAGTATTCCTACTTCACGCTGCAGAATCTGCGCGACTACGCCAACCGCGATGTAGCTTGTCACTAAAATCACGCAAGCCAGGCACCGGCGTAAAAAATTAAGTATAATGAAATACGTAAACTCTGGGTAAACTATTACCAAAAAGGTAAAGCGCATTGCGCGCAAAATACAGGCGCACCGTCCTGCTCTGCGGAAGGACAGGCGGTTTACTTAAAAACACCACGAGGTAGATAAGTGCGGGCGTTGACGTCGGCCAATAAAATCTGATCCCCAGAACCAGGGCCAGGAAGAAAACCTCAACCAGGTTCTTCCAATCACAAACACCTAGCCAGAATCTTCACATGCTTTCTCGCTTACGCAGAACCAATTCCATCCACATTTTTTTAGAAGGCTGACTGAGGGATGCAGGTCTTTAGGCAGGTATAGAGGGATCTGTATAGGCACTAAGTACAAGGCGTTTACCTCCATCTTGAACGACCTGTTCCTCAGGCACATCCGACCTATACGGGAGGAAGCATGCAGAAGGGCTCTAAACAGAATGGAAAATAACAACGTATCTACTCGTTGACAGGTGTATTATGTAAGGACGCTAAAAAGGTTAGCTTAAACTGTAAATGGGCTGGGTAGACAGCAAGAAGATTTTTTGATACAACTCCTCAGGAACTCCTCAATACCATGTTTAAGTCGATGGAGGATGTGTCCTGTGTCCAACGCCCGTTATGACTGCAGAAGATGAAGACATTTGCGCATTTGGCGAGCGGACGGTTTCCCAGTAGTGGGTAACATAGCGGCTAGGCGTATACAAAGGCGATAGATTGAGACCTCTCCAGTTCTCCATTTCCCTCCTCCCAATGTCTCTTATGTAAGTGCAAGGCAACCCCTTTGTTTTATATGGAAGATCCCAAGCTCTATGCTTCAATGCTGTATAATCTAATATTTATGTGTACCAACTCCGCGCTGCACTGGCTATAGTGTACAAATACTGAGGACAGAAATGGTGTTCGGACTGGACAAACGTTCAAGCATCCACATGGCGAAGGGTAGATTGGGGAAAACAAGGAGGGCATTGCACTAGTTGAAGGGTACCTACGTCATTTGCAATCTTAGTGACGAAAAGATCCATTCGAGTCTTCACCTCAAGTCGACCGTCGCAAGATATACTTCCCGAGAGACCAGTAGGTAGTAGCGAGCCTTGTGATTCCGAATTGTCTGCATGGGAGAGTAGAACTCGAGGCAGTATGCCGCGTGCTCCACATCACAAACCCCATTTTACACCCCATGAAAAATCGCGAGGTTCAAAAACTACTCTAACGTCAAAGACTTTTCCCTTTAACACTTAGGAGCCCAATCGAAGCAACTCTTCCACAAACGCGGCCCAATTACGAGTTCCAAATTGAGAAACAATACTTCCGGACGATACAATATTAATGGCGACGGGGATGGGAGCACATAGGAGACAATGACAAGGCCAAGGACTAAATGGGAGAGGGCGCAGCCTTATGATGAATATTCATAGATTCACGTCACTGGCCATACATATGGCCAGTGGCGTACGCAGGATTGACTTCTGGGGGGGGGTTGACTTCCGCGGGGAGGGGGGGGGGGGAATCATTAATATTTATGTGCATCATCATTAAAATATTTAGATTATTATTGAATAAAACAATAATTAAATTAACATTCTCCTATCGCTAAGACAATTAAACTATATTTTTCAGCTCAACAAGCAAAATTCTAAACGCTAGTTCAGGTAAACGAACAAAAACGAATTAACTCTAAAACCCCCTCCCGCCCGTACACCACTGTATATGTTGTGATGAACTCTTCTCAGGCTCTACACCGGGTTAGGCAACGTCGGCAACATTTCAATCACTCATCCAAGGCCAAGGACTAAATGGAAGAGGGCGCAGCCTTACGGTGAATATTTATATGGCCATATACATGGCGTTAAGCTTAACTCAGGTACATCCTTTGAGGTTTAACCATTCTACATGTTATACACAGAGATATTACCAGAAGGTTAGATATTTGCAGGATGCACTTCTCTAAACCTTTTCAGAACTGTGGCCAACTGGCTCCACAGGTGAAAGTTATTGCTCCAGCATTCATTATGCACAAAAATTATATGAGTGCACCAGAGTTGGCATGCAGGAAATTCAAATTTGATATGTCGGAGAGTCAGTAGCAATCAGGTATACAGAGGGAATTATCATGCAACCTAGAATATCATTGAAAGTGAAGTAAAGAGGTGAAATGAGTGGGTATCTAAGCCTTGACAGAAATCATGCCACATGCAATATAAATTCTTTTTTCAAATGCAGATATTTTGAACTTTGGTTTCATAACTACCATTTTATCTTTTGAAAGCAAAACTGTAATTCAAATATACACTAACAATTGCTTTGTATTTCCCATCAGGCCTACCAATGTGTTGGGAAATGCTTTTTTCCAGTAAGTGAGCATTTATCTCCCACAAAACATGCAATTCTTCAGACATTGGTACACTCTGTCTCCCCAAGGAAAGCTGCACGTGCCTGCTGTGTTCCTACTCGCCTCGAGTCCATTTCAGTGTTGTACGTGGACCCAAATGGTGTACTGACTTATCACTTTAATTATGAAGACATGGTGGTTGCAGAGTGTGGTTGCAGATGATCTTATCCCAATTCCTCTAAAGCAATTGGTGTAACAGGACTTCAGAACCCAGGTGGTCAACAATTGGAAATACCATCCAGAATCTGCATAGCCATTACCATTTTGGTGCAAATGGGCTGATATATCAGTCTTTGGTGCCTGTATGAAAACTGCCACCAGCCAATAAATTAGCAAACGTTTTTATATGCATTAATTCAAACTTGTTAAATTTCATTATCTACAAAATGGTCTCAAAATGCATTACTGTTCACCATTCAATTCCTAAGTGTAAACAAAACCTTTGAAAAATTATCCATATGAGAATAATAAAATGTAATTATTTTTACATATTTTAAAACTTAAACATAAGAACTACATAAAAATGACTTGGTAGGCTTAGCATGGTAGTTGTATCAAGAAAATAATGGTAGTGAAAATATGTATTAAGAAGTCCAGTGATGAGGAAAAGATCATTTTATCATCATTTAATGAATGGCAATGGAACAAAAACACCATACCTATTCAAAAAGGAAAAAATATTATCCCCTTGATAGGAAAGCAGCAATATTACACACAATTTACCCAAACTGCAAGCAGTATGAGGGGCAAACCATGAACCTATCAGTTTTGATTGGCTACAAATATGAGAATTTCTTATGACAGGAGGAAGTTCAGAGAAAAGAAAGTGCTGTCAAGGAGCTCTTCAAGATGAGGGGTTCATGGCAGTGACGTAGCCAGAGAGATGGGAAGGTCCATGGGGTCCAGACTTACCCCCCCCCCTCCCCTGAAATTTTTAATTAATTTTTAAAAAAGGGCACTGAGTTTATATACATATATATATATATATTATATTTATTGATATTTGTTTTATTTTATATCTGAGAATGATCATTATATATATTTTATATTAAAAAGAGATTTGTTTTATTTTATAACTAAGAATGTTCATTTCATTTTTCCATTATTTTGAACAACTTTTTGAATTAATAATTTTCAGACAAAAAACCATGGGTTTTGTTTCCTTTCAGAAATTTGCACAGCAAAAATAAAAATGAATTGGCGATTACACAGCAGTCGCATGTGAACTCTTAATCGCCTAAACATGCAATTTTGCTCATGATTTTCAAAATTTTTCACCTCCCCTTACCACATACCAACATGGACCCCCAGAAACAAAATCCTGACTACGTCACTGGTCCACGGTATAATCTCTCATCTAAAGTAAAACACCACTGCCAGAGCTCTCCACTGGGAACTCAAGTAGCACTCAGAACATCAACAAAAATCTACAAATGGCAGGATTCAAACTAACACATCCTGGGAGACCAGCAAAATGCATAACCACCAAGGCACCAATTTGATCTTGTTCAAAATGATTCACGCTGAAACTCAAAGAAGCATGTGTATTTTAGTAAATGCTGCAATAAAAGAGGCTGTTGTTACTGTAAATTTTATTTTTGTAAACACTCAATATATATATATAAACTTGTGAAAAAATAATTTAACAATTTTGACTATTATGAATTAAATTGAGCTTTTGGATGCTCATAATTTTCACATCTTTTGGGACATAGGAACAGTGCATAGTTATTTCTAGAAATACTTGACACACTTAGAAAATATTTCCGGCACATAAATGATGACAAAATACATTCCCAGACTATTACACACAACACCACTATGACAGGTACTCAGTACACTGGATTGACTGGAGTAAACTTGAAAAGATTTACAAAAAAATGCTTTTAGAGAAGGTGTCAAAGAGGCCCACGTTCCAGGACACAGATCTCAACCCCTTGTAGCTTCAGAAGAATCCCTGTGAGACCAGTTAATAGCTCAATTCCCTCTATTTGTTTAGCCTTGGGTATTAATGATTTGGGCATGAAAAAAATATTTCAGTACCACAGTAAGTGCTTTTTGTTAGACCAATGCTGAGGTGTCTATCCTTATTGCATAAGAAACGTAGAACAATAACTGAGATCCCTTGTACTACACTTGCCCATGTAACCCAAAACCTTTTAAGCTGTTTTATATAATTGCTTCTATCTAGTGACGGCTGAAATCAGTAAAACTGATTCAAAGTCAGGAGTAATGTGAAAATTACATACATGTAATTTATGTAATACTTATGTGAGCAGTGAGTAAAACTGCCACTATTTAAGAGGTACCTATGTATCAAATATGGTGCTTCCTAGGAAATAGTAAAAATTACTGTGACAATTATAGGCAGTTAAACATGATGGCATAACACAAACATGACAAATCAAAGTTAAATTTTCATACCTGGACATCATTTGCATACTCGATATCAGTAACACTTTCTCCGATACATCTAAAGTATGTGATATAGATTTGGTTCATTTACACAACTGCAAAAACAAAAAATAATTCCAATCGATGGAAATGTAAAATGCATGAAAATCTTAGTGCCTCAACAGACTTAGCATCAATTACTTGATAAAAATACCAAGTGATAAAAGTTACGACATTACAATCACACAAAATGCACAACAGGTTTTCAAATATATTGGTTTTGATTTTTGATCATGTAGAAATCTTGCTCAGATCTCTCATATTTCTTCCTAAACTGGCTCCATCAACTACCTTGTCAAGCCCGGAATAAACATTTATGTCTTGGCAGCACATAAGTCACGAATAAATAACAATAAAACTTGAAATTTAATACAAACACTTTCTCCGAGATGTTGAAAGATTCACAAAGGTACAGCTGTAATCAATGTCAGCAAACATCAAGCACCATAAGATAAAACTATTACAAAGTGCAAGGGGTCAAAAAAACAATTGCAATATGAGAGGGTACAAGGCCACAAAACATTTTAAGGACAACAATGGAATATAAAATGATTAAATTTTCACAGATCATCATCAGACATTATTCTAAGCTTGGTAGATGTGCATCACTATTAATGAGGAGACCTTGCACAAGTGAGGACTGAGAAAGTATTTTTATCCTTGATAAAATTTCCCAAATAGTCTGGAATTTTTCATACATATGGCAAATATTTAGAGAAAAAAAAATTAATTTGTCTTGAACAGAAAGAATTATATCATCTCATGCAATGATATTTAATAATTAATTGAGCAATCAAACCACTTTTCCAACGGTAGAAGGGTGTATGTAGCCTGTAGCCTACAGTAAAACACTCAACAGTCAAATAAGGCACATTTTTTCATGTTTTCAAAATTTTAAAAAATCTAACTGATCCTCACAAGCAATTTGGGTAAGATAAGGAATACGACTCTTAAGACTGATTTATTTGCTTCTATGAAAAATCTGAGCTCTAAGATTGTAAAAATAAAATGTTGAGCAAGAAGAACACCACTGACAATACAATGAAGCAGGTACCCTTATTGCAAATTCCCTTCCAAGACCCTCAGGGCATAAATCCAGAAATAAATAAATGTATATCATTGTGATGGACTTACAACCATCCAAGGATAAACTAAACTCACATATCAGTTATAACATGGGTGCAATGCTGGATCAGCAACATAGTAATTGTAAAATTTCAATAAATTTTAAATATCCATAAACTAACAAGTCATGTAATCACCAGAGTGACAACAAAATAAAACTGAGAGAATGTAATAAATAATAATGACAACACACTCTGACAAAACATATAAAATACTCCCTCATCTTTTTCCAAACAAACGTAGGAATCAGGAAACGTAGGCTGAGAGAGAGACTTAAAAAAATTATAAACTATGTGTGTATAACGGATTCCCTAAACTTTCACCAGGGATGGAAAAATTTCCGCTTCAAAGCAATTTACCGGATAAGTCTGATCTTCATTTATTAATTACTGCCACATTAAAAACTTATGTCCTCCTCATTACAATGTGTTTCTTGCAATGGGCCAATTTTACGTTATTGATTTTGTCATAGTCTGTTCATAATTTCAAATTTGTCTTAAAGCCATTACTGATGCTGTAGCTGAGGATGGGCTGGTAACATGTGAGCATGGTCATAATGCATATCGCTGAAAAAAAATAGGGATGCATAAATAAAGCACATAACAACATCAAGAAAAGAACTTAAACCTTTTATAAAATGAACACATCTACCATAAAATGATCCACAGCATAACTGATGTAGTAGTATTGAGGCTGGTTTGGAGGAACTGTTCCATCATGATTAACCTTTAAAGGACTAGCATACATTTAAATGTACGCTGGGAGGTGGAGGTGCTACGGCCGTGCATACCTTACATTTTACACTGGGTGTGGTATTTAAACCCATAGAGCGGTGAAAATTAAATCTGGCCGGTCCGAAGCGGGAATTTTAATCCGCACGATAAAGGTTAATGAAGAATTAGCAATTTTTACATGTAGAAAATTTTATTTAAAAACTAATGATGATGCCGCACATCATTTTCTGGTGGCAGTGCCTAACAAAATACAGTTAGGTCTCGTTATAGTGAAATTGATGAGACCAAAAATGTTTCCATTTCACTATATCACTGGTAACTATTCTTTTTCATGACATCTATAACATAGCCCTCCAGTGAATCGGACTCTAACATCGATGGCATTTTCTAATTTCAATCGATCAATGCTGAGTGACCTAAATTTTACTTCTCTATGGACAAGTTTTGTTTCATAAATTCCTTTTTATGTCAGTTATTTTTCATTTTTATCCCTCCTCATGCCTTAATGAAACCAGAATTTTAATTTAATGGTATGAAAATATCGTAGGTGACTCCTATTTCCTCTAATATTAAGAATTTCCTTTGCAATAACTAGCTATAAATATAAAATACTGTAGGTCATCCTTTTTTAATACATTTTTAGATCTGATCCGTGGAAAAATAGTCACAATGTAATTGTATTGTGGGTTGCATTGGTTTCAGAATGGTAGCATAGCTATTTCCTCGCATTACAGGGCTGTAACAGCATCATCACAAAGGAAAATTAATGATAAAATAAATAAAAGCTCAAATATTTCGGAAGTATTGACGTTTACATGAGCTTAGTTGTTCATATATTTTCAACAAGTAACCCAGTTGTTCTCACGAGTATGAAAATGGCTAAGATAACTTTGTACAGAGTGTTGCATATGGTATTTTCGGAAGTGCTATACGACTGTTACAACATCACCATGAAGGATGACTACTGCATATCTTTTAGTCTTCAAGTCAAAGTCTTATATTCCGGATGAAAATATCGACTAACATTCGTAGCTCGCGTACAGGTCAAGGGGAAAAAAATTGCTTGACCTCTTTGTTTTGTGATTTAAAAAGCCAGCCATTAAAGGCAGATAGATGAATATTGAAAGCAGGAGCAACAAGCATTGAAAAAAGGAGAGACAAACTTTCAATAAATTTATCAATAATATCTTTCACAGCTACAAAATCGGCTGTTTAGACGTCTACAGCATTCTTCAACACGATTGTCAGAGTTTGTGAAGCAGTTACGTCATCCAAGTCATATTGATTGAAGGCGTCAACATCTTCTGCATTATCTACCATGGCTATCTTTCCCGTATTGTTGACAGTACGACAGTTGGTAGCACTTGAGAAAAAACGATGTGTTGGTGAAGAGAAATGTGATGCAGTAGAAACTCGAAAATACGAAACTAGAAATTACGAAATTTTGATTTTACGAGGCAAAATCTTCAGTCCCAACCAAAAGGGTATCTAAGTGTATGTAACAGTAGGCGATATTACAAAATAACGAAGTTTTGAAATTACAAACCTCGGGTCTTGGTCCATACGTGAAAAAGTTACTCATTTATACGAATAGTGACGGATCACAGCAACGTTTTTAGGCGCTCCTTGTCAGAGTTAAGCATCTAATTATTCATCGTCGCTGAATACATTATGCACTGAATGTGAATTACCTGACCGATATCTCATTTTCCAATGCTAAAATAGTAAAGGAGTGATTTCGCTGGGGTGTCCTGCGGCCGCGACCGGCGTCTGCGTCCAGCAGTCGGAAGTCACTGCTGTACTCATCCAATATATACAAATGGGCTTGATTTCGCTGAGACATCTCAGCCATCGCGTTCGACTGCTGGTGCTCAATGTCTGCATCTTGACTGCTTCGAGAGCAGTCAAGACGTGGACGCCTAGTCGGGCAGTCCCAATTTTCGGTGATTTTTCTGCTCTCCTCTCTCCGCGTTTTATATAAAGCGTCCTTTCCTGCTCTTTCTGTAAAACTACTTGCAACATTTGGTCGTCCTCTTCTTCATCTTCCAATAAAAGCAGCAAAACTAAATCATCACCATCCAATTCGCTCAACATCAACTCGCTCTCAGGAAACACAAACCCATAATAAATTTTAAATTAAACTAAATACACATTCTCCCACATCACACAGCTGCGGAATCGGGACATAGACACCTAAATGAAACCACCCGGCGGCGTCTAGCCGCGACGTCCAGATGCGGTGGTTGGACGTGGCCGCTGGACGCCCCAGTGAAACCAGACCTTGGACAACTTTGAATTGTAGGCATTGTAGCACATAAAAATGAAACCAATGGGACAAAAAATGCATTCGCCCTGGTTACCACAAGTCCACAGAGTTGTCAATGAGTAAAAAAACTTAAATTAGTCATGTACGTATATACTTGCCCATGAGAGAATAATTACTACAACCAGCATTTTCCTCTCATGATCCCTGGCATTTTTTTCTAACGGTTTTCCCAAACATAAATTCATGATGAATATTCCTGGTACAGAAATCGTTTGCTTCGCGTGTGTGCACAAGAACTATGACATGTATCAGAGATGGTGCAAGGTTGTTCGAGCGATAGATTCAGTCGTGAATATAATCTAAGGAAACTTTTTTCTCACTATTTCAGACTGATTACACTTAACCCTGCTCCACGGCATAATAATTCCGGCTGGCAATAGCTATCATCGAAAGAATCAGGTTTAATTTCCCGCCCTAATTGAAAGTTTTGATGTAGATATCGAGCAAGGTATTGCCCTTCCCTTCTTCCGTTGCCAACAGCCAAAAAAACCAGAGAAAATACGAGTTTGCTTGGTTCATACGACCAATTACTTTGACGCACATTAATTCTTAAGTATGACTAGCGCTGTGCGCATGCATAGTCAAAGGGAAAAAATACTCAAGCACCCATATATCTATACATATTTGCATCGGAAAATGATGTACCTTTCTTCCCTTTCGCTCAAACCCAGTGATTGAAAAAATATTCTAAAAGAGAGCTCAGCTGCGTTCCTGCAGATTGATAAAGAATCTGCCCGAATGGATCAGAAATTTAGAAAATTCAAAATGGAAATGCCTGCACATTCCCATATTCTTTTTCCCCCACCTGACAATCCCCACCAGAAAAACTCACCCAGCTTTCCATCTCCGTTGTTCCAAAACCTCGGCTTACTTTTCTCCTTCATCAACTTCTTTCTCACTTCAGACAAACCTATCAAACACTTCCCTTCTCTCCCATACGGAATATATTTCCCCCTCAAGTGACCCTCTGCGTCCCCCCTCCCCGCTCTAAGGGTGGGCACGAGCCATCACCTTCACACCGAATCCCCCTTTCCGGGCCCTCCCGGAGACCAGGCCCTTCGAGTGCCCCCTCCGTCCCACCCCCTCAACACTAGGTTATGATGCGTTGTCCCACGCTCACTTTGCCGGCCCCAATGCTAACTCTTGGGTCCTTTAAGTAAAAGACCCCCTCTCTCCAAAGGCATGTCCTCCCTCTCCGCTGACACAGCCGGTTGAGGTAAGGGAGGAGGAAGATAAGATGTGACCATTCAGCGTAAACCGAAGATTCATTCTATGTTTATTCCTCGCGCGCAACCCTTGGAATTGGCTCCCAGGTAGATCAACCTCACAAGTGACACAGGATACTCCGAGACCATGGGTCGCGTAGTTGTTTTTGTGAGAGGATGAATGGAGTAACCCCCGCAATGATGGGGAAAGGAGGAACGGACAGATGATTCCGGCCTGGTGCGTAGCCTGACCTGGAGCTGCAATGCTCGGACGAAAATCTCCTTGCTTGATCAAAAGCAGAGGGAAAACAATAGCCAAAAATATCCCAAATTTTAGTTCAATATCGAATCTTTAAATGAATCCTGAGATTTAATGAATGAAGAGTATGCGACCTAATCTGAATAGAGCCACAAATGAAGCTTTCGCATAGTAGAGTGGAAAAAGAAAATTATTGATTTGCAGTGATAGCATCATTATTAGCCGATGAAGTGTAAAAGGAGTTCTTCGCCTTCACCGTTGAAGTGCATGGCTTTTATGTACAATCTAATTTTGAAAGGAGGTACCTATTTAGCTGGACTCTTCTACAGGCTCCATCGTATAGGAAATAACCACGCACAAATAAGATGAATGCAAGCAAGAATAACGATTGTTACTTCGCAAGATTAACGGGCATATTAGTATTTGTTCAAAATACATAACATATCTCCATCGCATGGCATCTGCGAGAGAATCTTATTTTCACTGTCTTCAATATCCAGTGCAAATTATCGCGCAAGTCGCTCACTTCCTTAGTGTATGCATAAATCAATATTATTGATGATTATACATCGCTCACGCTAAAGTTACGAGTTCTCCAGTTAGGAAATGATATAAAAAAATCTACTTTGAAGCTTCATAGGCTAGGTCCAAACTGAACGAAAATTGTGCAAAGACGCTTCATTGCCTAATCATTCATTGGAAAAAAGAACGTCAAGTTAGTTATCGTGGTGTACATTTCCGCGGGGCTTGGATACAGGTTGATTCTTCCGATTTGTGGGATTTCCAGCGGGAAAAGCTGGAACGTCGCAGTGGAAATCCCAAATATTGGAAAAATCAAACTCCAAAAAATTAGTTGTGTTCAACTGTGGGCATGAATACACAATTAAATATACTTTCATGAATTATAACTTCGTAAATCATGCAAGTACGTCGCGAGATTACATCTTAATTTAAGGAAACAAAGAAAGAGCTTCACCGAGATGATTTTGAAAGATACTCGTTCATACGAAATTTGATATTACTAGGTGCCGATTTTTCTGGTCCCGTCGACTTCGTAATTTCGAGTTTCTACTGTGTATGCTTGTGGTGTAAAATGTTGCCATGAACTGAAATACTAAACCTGGAGAGTGATTTTGTGTACAGTCAGATATCCTAAAATCTATACCAAACAGGATAAAGAAAGTGAAGTTGTATGAGAGGAGAAGATATTAGTGAACCTTCAGAATTTTATTGCATCACACACTACGATAAGCTGCCTGTTTCACTTCAACAAAGATCCACCATCAGCGCAGATGGTTAAGGAAATGTGGATACATATTTGCCAAAAGAGAAGGATATTTACTATTACATGGGACTTATACAGAAAGGCATAAAATGGGATCCATGACACCGGGAGATTCCAGATTTTGTGTTGAGAAGTCGACATGCTTTTGTTTCATCTTATGATTGAGTGTAATACTCAGAATTATTTATGCAATTTTTCCCCAAATTATTTTCACCAATGGTTATATTTATGGAAATTTATGGCCACAGCATCACCTGTAGCTATAGGATTATCCTAGTGTTTTGGGTTGGTTTTGCAATATTTGTACAATACAATAGGTCCTGTAGACTGCATCAATATGGCAAAGTGGTACCAAGTGTATTTGTCAGTGGTAGGTCCTCATACAAAACTTAGAATGTAAACTAACACATTTCTCAGTGAATATTCACCGTGGCTTATAAGTACTAGAGGTATACATGGTTTCATATTGCTGATACGCAGAAATATTGACCCTGAAAAATTAATCTCATTTTATGACGAGCATAAGTGAAAGGCAGGTTTTCATTAACTGAAAAAAGGAAGACATTTTAAGTTTACAGGGTAATAAAATAACTCCTTTTCTTAAATTGTTAAAATTGAGATTATATTTCCTGTTATGAGTAATAATATTCATTATTGCCTATTATTCTCAGTTAATTTGCACCATTAGCCAAGAGACTCATCCACTTTGGAGAACTGAGAAAAATTCAAAATTTACATTTCACTAAATTGCATACATTATAAATTTTGGGACCAAAAAGCAATTTCACTTAATTTTTTACACGTAAAAGCCTATATTGATTGATTGATTATATTGATATAAAGTCTTACTCATTTCATTATTGCCAAATTTCACCATATCGTGATTCTCTATAAAAAGACTTTACTGTACACACATTTGGGTTGGAATGGGGATAGGGAAAGGAAGACACAGGGGCATTGGGTGCCAGCAGTGGTAAGTGCAAGGAGTACATGAGAGACTAACGGGTTTTGCCTTCCGTCATGTGATACTTTTATATCAACACACTCAGGGAATGTAATGACAAGGATATGTGCACAATGTACTATCGTTTCCACTGAAATGTAAACACCCACACGCCCGATTGTACTGATTTGATTGAATGGGGCCGGGTCGGAAAAAACTTGGGAGGGTTGGCACACGAGGCTAGCTGCGGCCTTTGCCTTTACGTCACCGAGAGCCGACCAGGACGGACGCGGATGCGACAGGGATAGAGAAATTAGAGTCAAATAAACTCCGAGAGCAAAAGCCCTAGCGGAAGGAATGCATTGAGGAAACTCACGTCCACGCACACGTTGGCCCGGTCGGAGTCTTTTCTTTTGGGCTCCGTCGCAAGGTGTTTCCTCTCCCTTGATTCAGTTTTGGACTCACCTTGATTCAAATTTGGATTTATTTCTCTTTATGGAATTAACTTCAAAGATTGACATTTCGTTAATTTTGCAGTCAGATACAATTTTATTCACTTGCACTTGTTGATACCAATGAATGGGTTTCACTTTGGAAAAACAAAAACATCCAAAGTTGTCTGGATTTTAGCTGTGTTAACCTGGCGATTTGGTTCTTTGTAACAGCAAACTTCCCGAGCCTTGACATTCTACCCTGCTGCTGCACTCAAAGTTTAGATAATCCTCACCAAATCTGTGGAAATGTTGGAAATATCTAATCACGACAGTCCACTACGTTTTGTCAATACGTAGTTCTTTTCTTTACTGAGTATCCGTCGCTGTGTGACTGATGGTTATTGTTGAGTTGTTGTATTTGTATTTGATATGAGTCTAAAATATATCACATCTTTCACTTGTGCTATCAGTTTATTTAATTAAATACCCCTTGAATTGACAAGTAATTTACAACAGGAAAGCTGTCTTTATTTCATCAACGAGAACTTTTCTCTGGAATAATTTTCCTTTCTTCCAACAAAAATATAAAAACAAAGAAGAGTAAAGGTTAGCTATAATGTCAAGTCGCATCAAGTGAGAGCAACTATGCTGGTACTTGTGACTAATTTGCCTCAAGGCAAGGAGGAAGTGAAGGGATATGGGTGGGCGGTACTGGGAAAGTTCCACTGAGAGACAAATTTTTGCTGTAGCAGATTAGAGCCAACAGAGGTTGCGCTAAACAAGGAATGACTAAACATGGATATATTAAAAATATTATAACTTAAAAAACAGAAATAATATTATTTAGGTAATTGATAAATTCTTCTTGCTGGCACAAGGGATATAATTGCAACCTAAATCCATTGTTACACTTCATTGGGCTGTCAAAGCCTCTAGCAGGGGGAAGGGATCACGAGGGTTTCCTTTGCTTTACCAATACCACCAAGCCTCTAGGGTGCGAAAAGGAACCTTAATCCTGCATCCACATCAATTCCACCCACCATTCATTATGGTTAACAATGGAAGGATTAAGAATATTTAATTAATAAACAATAAGGATGACTGCCAAAAACATTGCAGTTTCAATATCGATTCTGGCAAGTAATCCCAAAGTAAAGTATATTAATATTTTTTGCTGGTAAAGGTACCTAGATTGCACATTTTATGCCTGGAAATAATCAACTTTTCAAACTCCAACAAAAAAGTTAACTAGCACATTTATAGAAGCTTGCACAGATAGTAGATTTGTCAACACATAGAATTACACATGGAATGTTTTATAACTGCTATCTAGCTGCACAAATTGAATCGGAATGATTTATGCAAATGCACATCTTGTACTGCCTCCCAAGCTGCTGATTCTGCTTTGAACTGTCATCTGTCTGTCACTAATTCTCAGCACAAAGCACTCAACAGGATAATGATAAGATTTTATTCATCCACTCCCGCATTCCAAATCATATTTGAGACTGCAGAGATTGGAAATAGGTGGTGGATATGAGAAACACCACTTATTCGTTATAACTCACCAACATTTCAGCCCTCACAAAAAGCAAATATAATTAACCTCTTCACTGCCCTGGCTTGTTACAAAGTGGCTCAAATATGCAGGTAACATGAATTTTCCAATCATTATTACGATCACCACAAAACAGCTTACCTCGAATTAAAAGTGGGAGGTAACCTCCTATTGGTAGCTTGCCTGTGACGAGAAAGGCAATTGGAGCCTCGGCTCCATTTCGAAAGTCGCTGGTCTACAGAATTTCGAAAAGCTTCTAAGCTCTGAAAAAATAAAAATCATTGAACAAAACAGCTGAATTAGTTTTATATAATTCAACAAAATATTTTAAATATTCAATCAAGTCAGCACAAACACCAGCATAAGTTATCGAGGAAATTATATTTTATCACACTAATTTATCAACAATTACCTGTGCTTGGTAGGCAGTAACGAGGAGTGCCCCTTCCTTTTCCCTTTCCTTACTCTTCTCAACTTCCCTCTAAAATTTAAAACGCACACAAGTTATTACTTATACTAAATAACTCATCCTAATAATTTTCTATATGAATCACTTATACATTCTAATGACCTGGGCAGTGAACAATTATCACCTAACTAGTACTCTTTTCAAATATCTTGCGGGCTGAGAGTAAGGAGGCATTTGTGGGGGTGAGCAAATAGAAAGTTGCTCCACACGTGATTTTTCAGAGCCAACTAGGATGCAGTAGATGTGGCCTAGCCCCTCAGAAATCCAGTCCATCTCAGACCTCCGATGAGCAAACTTCAAGACCCCTAGATCCCTCTCATTGCAAGCCATGTGGATTTCCTGGTAGAAGGGGTTCAAGCATAATCTTGGCAATGTCGAGCTCGAGCTACACCCCTTGGCGGCAGTTACAGCAGAGACCTTTGAACTGTTCTGGGCTTTCCTGAAAGGCACCTGCCCCTAAAAATTTTTGCCCTTCCCCTCAGCCCCCAAGGTACGTGAACAGAACTACAGTAAAACCAAGACATTAGGTCAAGGATATTACTCAATATAGTTAGATTCAATCTACAGCCAGTTACAATTTTTTGCCATCATCATGAAAGGTGACAATTGCACATGTATTCATGATGATGAAGTAAAACATCAAAACTTGTTTATAATAATTTAAAAGTGGAGTATCACCAACAGTCATTCATTTAACCTGATCAAAAATAAAAAAAATATCAATATGTGACAAAGGAAAGACATTATCAGTCAATATGAGCAGATTTAAAAAGTAACTACTTAATTACTTTCAAAGAGCTGAGTTGATGTGATTTTCTCTCAAATGGATTTTCAGTGATTTCACAAATTGACACATTAATGTTGATGGTTACTAACATAAATGTCATATCCACATAAGGTCTCAGAGTGTATTCAATGCAGATACAGAGGCCCCTTCTGTATTTACTGCAGTCAATATTGTTAGAAAAGAGCTTCCAGTAGGACAGTTAGATGGCAGCTTTCCTCCCATACCTATCCTTGATTGATATCCCTGATTGCACTTATTTATTAAGTTAGGTGCTTCAAATTTGTTTCTAGGTTTCTGCTATCAGCCCATTACATTTAAAGAAATTAAAACAGGAACATTCTATGTTTTATAATGAATGGAGAATTTTGTCATCAACAAAATATGATCACAGAGGTGGAAGAAGTAACAAAGATATAGTAAGCAGAATATTTTGGACAAAGAATACACTCAATGAGAAGTAGAATCCACTGATAGCTATAAACACAAGCTTGGAAGTAAGGAAGCACTTCTCGTGTGGAATATACTATTACATGGCATTGGCTGATGACAGCAGCAGAGAATACTAGATTGGAAGTGATGGAAGTGAGATGCTCTATAAGAATGATGGACATCTAATCGACAGAGAGGATCATCATTGAAGAAGTCCTGCAGAGAGCGGAGTAGATGAGACAACCTTCTTCTGAATTGAAGAGGCACATTCTGAGACATTAAAGCCTCCTGAAAATAATTATGGAAGGGGCAAGGAAAGGGCAGAATCAACTAGGTAGACCAATTGAATGACAAGAATTGACTTATAGCCATAGCTGTAAAGTCAATTAATCCATGCCATCAGTTTTTTCACAAGCAGCACCAAACCAGAACAGTAATTATCACTCGATTGCAATAAATTAAGTTAAAACTTTTTCATATATCTTAAAAATATATATCTAACTTATACAATTATTTCCAATCTCACACAAGAAAATAGTATTAGAATTTCAGTTATGTAAAATCATGGAACTCTGCTAAACAAAACTGGAAGAAGACCAGCACTAATAAATTTAATGCCAGCTCATAAGGTGAACTTGCCTTGTAGTATTCAATAATCTTGTCCTTTTCTGCAAGTTGGCCTTGTAGTGCATTTATTTCAGCCGTATCTCCATTGTTTTCCTTAGGATCCAATGACTTTACCACAATTTGTGCCTTCTTTATGCACCTCTGGAATTTTTCTTCAATCGCTTGAAGCTCCATCTCTTTGCAATGAATACTTTCTTGGTTAGTAGCAATCTTCTGGTCTGAAGAAAACAATACATTTTCAGCGCTTCAATTTTATTAGCCAATTAAGACTCTGCTCACCACACCAAATACATAGTTACAAACTTACTTAATTCAGCCACGACCACATTCTTTTCCTCCAACTGTGCAGATTTCCGTTCAACATCCTCTCGAAGAAAATTAACTTGTTTCTCCAAGGCTGCCAATTGATGCTTCACTCCTTGATCACTGTGAATCTCAGGCTGGGAATGGAATTCCTCTAACTGGCTCTCTAGCTCCAATATCTTCTGGTGAGCCATTCTGTAACATACAAATGACCAGCTATAACCCTGGTTCAATGAGTATCTGGCACAGGTTCTTATATCGTTAAAAATTGGAATAAAAGTATATATCTGGGACCAATTCACAGGCAGTCGCCAGTTGGGTGTGCTCCACCTTGTGGAGGGTCGTAATCCACGACCCTTTCCCGAGCTCTCAGGCCCAATGCTGGCCTCTCTCCTCGACCCACGCGGCGGGGATAAACACAACAAAAACTGACCCTACCCAGTGTAATTTAAACTTTAACAACTACGCCATATTGCAAAAAATACTATTTTTCATCGTACTCCTGAATCGTGCAAGGACGCACATCTTTTAATCGTTGTTCTAGGATGAAAAATAACAGTTTTATAAATTTTGGGTAAAAATTCGGTGGACAAAAGCTGGAAAAATGGCAACCTCGCAGTGAAATGGGGTTGTTTGCTCTAAGTTTGAATACGCCTCTGGTATTTTCTGACACTTTCCCCATGTGTGTACAAACGTCTATTGAGTGTAGTTTTGCTTTTGGTGTTATTGACCTCGATGAATGATATGTAACACTGTTTGTACCGAGTTGTTACTGAGGGAATGTTACCAACATTATCTGTCACCCATTTTTATAGGTAAAACAACACTTAGTCCACATTCGCATAGGAAATTCACTGATGCAAGAAATTATGTTGTTGTCTAACCCCTAAGATTCTTAATTTTATAAAGACCGTTTTACACGGCAAATTATCTTGCGAATGATCATTCGAATGATCATGCGCATGACATTAATGCCTCGCGTAATATGGAAAATTCGGCAAATTCTTGGTCATGCGCATGATCATGCGATCAAAAATAGAACATGTTCTATTCTAACGCATGATCCCGTGAATGATCGCATGATACGAGTGCAGTACGTCCATCTTGGTTGTTTTCATATTGAATTCACCTCACTTCGCTAAAGCAAACTCACAATAACATATAATGAAGGCAAGGAAAGCCATATCAATGAATTTGGAAATAAATATCTCTGTAGGCAGGATGCAATGCACATACTTTGGCAGACGTGGAATGGTCATTTGGTTAAAACTACCTTGGAGGTTTTTCAATATGAAAACATTGAAATCTCATAGGATTAACCTAAATAATCTAACCAGACCCTTAAATTGTTTATTCAGGGCTGCAGCACAACGAGTACAACATATCTGGCCCTATTTTGACTTCAGGATGGACGGCAGAAAAATGTTTGTAATGATATCAACGATATCTACACAACAGCTTTCATCAGATAACAACGATATCTACACAACAGCTTTCATCAAAGTTTTAGGCTAAAGACTATGGGAGATACTGCCAAATGCAGAACAGATCTTAGTGCAATGATCTCTCTTTGGACTTGTTTATTGAAATAATCATACTTGTATTCACAGTATATCAATCATTCCTCACCGCCGACTGAATATATCAGGTATATATTTGTAAAATTGCTCGACCCTTGACAAAGCATCGATGGAAGAGTGGGTAGCGTGTCCAACTCCCAATGGGAAGAGCGAGTGGCAACAGCCACTACGAATCCCCTAAGCGGGGAAAGTTTTTTGATCGTTTTCCTGCATTCCTTTGCAAACATTTTTTAACATATAGTCATAAATTCATAATCCAAAGAACTGCGGTTTTTCAAAACGTTTAAAAACTTAAAACATTTTGTCCAGACCATAATCAGACCTGCTGCAAGAACCACTGTCATTTTATATAGCAATAATTTCATTTTGATGTCACCATGATATTAATATCGGGTGACCATCTTCATTGTTTTGATAGTGAGTTCACTTCAATTCGCAGAATTAAACCCTTATTATAAAATATTGATGGAAACTATAGCCATATTTCATTGAAAATGATTAAAAGACCACTGTAGGTAGTACGCAACGCATACGTTTTGGCTGGTGTGAAATAGGCCTAAAACTATCGTGGATGATTTGTGAGACAAAATTGTGGCTGCTGCAAGGCCATTTTACACGGCACATTTGTTTGTACAAACTGGCACAAACTCTTTCGCGAACTCTTGCATGAGGCAAAATGTATCGTGTAAAACGGCAAATTGTATGAACGCATGTGCGAATGTCTCAATCCCTGAACAGAAAATAGAACCTGTTCTAATTTCGTTGAGACAAACTTACAATCTCACGTATATACGTTTGTATAAAATCTTTCATCGTGTAAAACGGCCTTAATAAACACTGCAGCAGCGGTCGCTAAAATTGTCTTATCATGGTCCATCTTCTATAGCATAACGTCACTCACTAAACTTTTGCAGTTACTTAGTGTTTAAGTGAATAATGTAAACGAATATCTAGACCTAATAATAATGTAAACGAATATCCAAGTAGGTATCTACAATATTCAAGATCTAAACAAAACTCGGTCTGCTCCGTCTGTTGAAACAGCTATGATGGTCGGAAATCTCCCGTAATCGAAATATACAATTGATAGATCTCCCACTGCGCATTCATTCTGCACAGAAAATTCACTGAATTAATTCGCCATGTAAAACGGGAACTTTTCCGGTCATCATTGAAATTAATTCGTGAATTAATGCTCGAATGATTATGCGCAAGATCATTCGCCGTGTAAAATGGCCTTAAGTTACTTTCTCTTGGACAATTTATCAAATGTATTCATCTACATCTTCATCTACAAAATGCCAACTTAAGGGTGTATGGCAGGGGGTGAGTAGTCACCAATGTGCATTCCACTAAACCCTAAAGTTAGTGTAACTATTACTATTGATGCATTAGCATAAATCGGTAATGCTTATCATGAGGCAAAGCCTCACAAGCATGCACTACACTACAGATATGCTACCAATGGTAGAGGGACCGTTATTATTTATGTATTTTTCAACAACATAAACGGACAGAGAATAAAGAATTACAATGAAAACATGCACTGCATGCTGTAAGTACTAGGTAGCAGATAAGGATGCAAGTATTAGGGAGTACTACTACCAATAAGAGCTACACTACCTATCAACAAACATAGCTATAAGTCTCATTGGCAGCTGTTATGGTCTCTTATCGTTCGCGGGAAAAATGACATTATAAATCTGTCCATTCTGCAGTCTAGTTCCCCAGTTTTATTCTCATTATCTGATCTGCCGTAGTCTGTCGAATCTCAGAAAATATTATTAACGTCGTCACAGAAAAAATTGGTTTGGTACGTACATAATCGATTAAGTCTAAATTTTAATCATTGGTCTGAAAGTGATTCCTATCCCAGTTGCTGCAAAAGGTCAGTAACACTAAGAGATTACTATAATGGCCTAAAATGTATCTTGCTGATCTTCTCTGCTCGTGTTCCAACTCGGGTTTTAAGCCTGCCTCATAAGGATCCCAAATACTGGCAGTGTATTCCAAGTGGAGTCTAAGAAGGGAGAGGTAACCGATTTCCCTAACTTTATCGTTGAATTTGCCAAGTACACTTTTAACGAATTACAATTTACGATTAGCTTGGCCGGTTTTTTCCCAAATATGTTTACTCCACAAGAGATCATTAGTCAGTTTAACTCCGAGGTATTTAACCGATTCTACAGTCTCCAATTTGCTGTTGCGTATGCAATAGCTGTTTAAAGGAGAGTGTTTCCATTTCAAAAGTTCATGACAACGCATTATTTCAAGTTTAATTGGGTCGTGGATTAAGACCCTTTGCGAGGTGGGACACACCTCACTGGCAACTACCAGCCACATAGTCCCAGGTATTTACTTTTAACCAAAAATTGGAAATCATAGAATGAAAAATTATTGGATTAAAGACAAAAAACAAAGTGTGATCTAGGGAAAAAAACATATAATTAAGAAAAAGTTGAGAGAAGCATCAAGTATAGATTTGTTTTTGACAAGCAGGGCCCCTATAGTGAATTTTCATGTTTAACGTCAAAGCCATACTTTAGACTATAGAGCATAAATTATTTTTAAATATAATAAAAGGAAGAAAATTCATTTAAATAAATAAGCATTTGCACAATAAAAACAAAAAACCTTTCTAATAACAGCCCTTAAGTTCGAATTAGTTGGGCAAATGGACTTTCCAAAAATATGCTTTCCAAAAAAATAAAACATAAGTTGACAACAGACTTGTTACACCCATACACAGTAAAACCCCTAAATTACACTTTTCCAGGGACCCTAGAAAAAAAGTTTCAATTGCAGGAAAATACAAACTGTGGGAAAAGTAGAATTTTCACTTCTACATCCATGTTCTTCTACTGGAGTAAGGGTAAAAAAAAGAAACAGACTGATAAACTGAAAAAGAGCAGTGTCATAATTTATTCCTTGAACTAGATCTTCTCATTAATGTATATATGATGAAAAAATACATTAAACATCTTAGATGAATAAAAATGTGAAAATTATTTTTCTCCTTCATTATTTATACATTAAATAAGGTATGACTACACATTGCACAAAATCAAGATCACATTAATAAATAAAGTTCCAGAAACAGCATCTTAAAAATTCACTTCACAGGTAACTGTGGACCCTGCCCATACATAATAAAACATATACCAACTTCAGAAAATAATTTTTCTCATTATTGACACATAAAATAAAGTATGACTAAATATGTGTTACACAAAATCAAGTTCAAATGAATAAATAAGTTACATAAACAGCTTACTAAAAATTCACTTCACAGGTAACTGAGGACCCTACGCATAAATAATAATATATCAACTTCAGAATACTGAAATAAAACCTCGTACCTAAACATAAGAAAAGATGAAGATGGCAGGGAAATTTACACTATATTTGTTATAAGCAGCCATTGAAACTATCTAATGATTAACATGATTATTTAACAAAAAAATCTGATATTTTCAACTGCTTGAACTTCGTCTGCCTATTAATATTATGCACATTATTTTCAATTATCTGCAGCTCCTCAAGCATTTGCTCACAGCAATCACTAGCTACCAAGTAATTTCTTAGAGTTTGAACAGGTTTTAAGAACAAAACTTAAAGAACAACAAGGCCAGCTGCCCTTTCTCGATGTCCTGGTAAATAAGAAGAGGGACAAGACCCTAGGACACTCAGTCTACCAGAAAGGAACCCACACAGACTGCTATCTAAGGGCTGAATCTCACCATCATCCATCCCAGAAGGGGCCATTTATCAGCACCCTCATACACCGTGCCCTCACCATTTCGGACTCAGAATCATTGCCCAAGTAGAAGAAGCACCTGAATTCATCTTTGAGGGAGTATGGCTACCCTAGAAAACTGGTCCTGAGAAAGACCTTCAAGATTGAGAACCGCTTGAAGGAAGGACACCAGAAATTGGAACAGAAGAAACTTGCATCCTATACTTGTATACCTTGCATAGCAGGCATATCGGAGAGAATTTCCAGAGATTCTGAAAAAGCACGAAGTGACCAGATACAAGACAGTCAGGAAGAAAGGGGACATATTATCCAAGCCCAAAGATCGCCTCTCATCACAATTGTATGAAGGCGTCTACTAAGTTAAGTCCTCCGGTGACACAGTGTATATCGGCCAGACAGGCAGAGTGGTGCAAGTGAGAATCAAAGAGCACGAGAAAGCCATGAAGAAGAAGGATTTCCGACTCTCAGCAATCCCAGAGCATGTCTGGTCAGAACCGGGACACAGCATTCAACAAGACAACACCAAAGTGATAGCCAGAGAAAACAGATATGTACTTCCCTAGGGGCATACGCGAGGCGATTGAGAAAAACTCTCATCGGGAAAATTTTGAGGCACAGAAACCATGTAAAGAACATCTTGGAAGTCAAGGGAAAAAAACTGCAGAGGCAAGGCTGTCCTATGTGGAGCAGATCATGGAGGAGTTAGGCTGTCGCTCCTATATAGAGTTGAAGAGGCTGGCCCGGGACAGAAATAAATGGAGGACTGCTGAAACCAATCCTAGGACTGTGACCAAGAGAGAGAGAGAGAGTTAGACATGCTTGTAAACATTGTGGGGTTGGCTGTCATATTCGATAACTTTGCACGCAATTAGAAATAAGTATTGAAAAACTACGTATAAATGAGGGAAATTTGACTGTAGCGACCAAAGTATGACCACATAAAAACAAAAAACTAAGCAAAATCGATTAAAATGAAGAGTTTACCATTGATATACCCAATGCTTCACAGCCGGACCTTAGTGTTGTCATACAAAATCAAGAGTAACGTAAAATCAAAGCGCGTAAAATCGAGGTTTTACAGCACAAATGTCAGACTAAAAATGCATCATACATCAATAATTTCTACCATTTACATAAAAGAATACAGCAAAATAAGACCCTTAAGTTACAGGCATAGGAATTTCATGGGTTACAAATAAAAATTATCCTTGTACCTGGATACTCCACCCTTATCCTTTTGAAAAGTAGTTGAAGTATTTATGAAAATAAAAAGTGTTATTAATGTAAATTAGAACATAGATATTACAACAATAGCAAAAAACAACCAATACCTATTTTCATCCCTCAGAGATTTTAGCATCTGGTCCATATCATCCATGACAGCCTCAATGGCTGGTGACCTTGCCTCTTCTGGACGATGTTGACTCATCTTCAACATCTTATTCTCATGCTGCAAGCGTAATATCTTTTCCCTAAAAGCAAGCACAAAAGAAATACACAAATCTAAATTAATTTATAATTATTTGAAATTTGCATCCTTAAATTTTACTAAAATTATCAGAATACACTATTTGCTATTCCTGAATACATTTAACAACCTAAACATGTTCTCATAGTATTTGTCTAATGATATCACATATTCCCATAGAATTTCATCAACATGCACCAACCAAGAAGAAACAAAACATTACTACAATCATTTTCCACTCAATCTGAGGACAGTTGCTATACATAATGATTAGGTAGCATTTCCGGAATGAATTACAGGCGGTCCTCGACTTTCGTACACTCGACTTTCGTACAATTCGCACTTTCGTACGCTCCAAATTGATACCTTTTACTTGACTTTCGGACACCAAATTCGGACTTTCGGACATTTGTCGAACAATATTTTTTGAACTTCCCATGATGGTGCATGGCGCATCCCGGCATTCAACTGTTTCATTTGGCGTTCTTGCTCACGATTATACGTGAATGTGGGCTGTTAACTTAGAGCAAGGTATAAATTGTTTATTTACTGAATTTAATTAATGTCATATGATAAGAATGAGTAGAAAATGTAAATATGATGTGACTGAGACCAACGAAAATACGCGTAGGTCGCATAAACTTAATACTGTCGAGCAAAAGTCAGGAATTATTAGTGCGCTGAACTTTGAGGATCTTTTGCTGCAAGACAATCATTGAACTTAAGCCGTTCAACTGCGTTCAATAGTAAAGGGGAAAGATAAAATTATAGACCATGTATGAGATGCTGGGAAGTGCAATGCGAAATTCACGAAGTTGTGTACGGCATAACCTAGGAAACATCATTCCATTTTCGTTTGTCTTTTGTCCAGTTTCGGAAATTGCAAAATTTTGTTGTTTAGTTAATTGTAATAAATTAAATGACATAGAGTTTAAGGTTCCAAAAATTAAATGCCGTGATGCTTCTTGTTTTGTGTCTTTATAGTGATAGTGGACGTTATCAGTGAAATATTAATCTCTGCTTGGGAAAAATTAGTAATGCGTATGTTTACTCAGTACACAACGGTATTCTCTTAGAACCGTTTATCAAGACTGCGTAGTTTTTAAAGTAATTACGTATTATTTTAAATATAATTAATGTCTTTTAAACTTTTGTATTAAAAATAAAATTTCCTTACAATTGATATGAGGTTTTACTATACACCCACTCCCCGATTAATGCTGTTCCGATTAGCGCTGTTCCGCATTAGCGCTGAATATATTTTAAAACCCTGTTCCAGTTTAACACTCCCCGGTTCCGCATTAACGCTCTTGAAAATCCCGCGATGCGCAGTGATCCCTTCGCCCCGTGTGCCCGTCGCCTGTCGGAACTATTCTGCTTCGCTTTTTTTGCTGGAAGAGAGAATCGTTGATGAAAAACTTTCATTACTGAATATTCTGTATAGTACAGTGTATTAAAGGAAGAAAAACGATTTCTTAAAGGCTTTCATCCACCTTTCGTCATTACCACGTAATGGAATTATTTGATGAATGAACCTTTCGACTGTGCTCTGGGCATGTTTACTAGGAGTTTTTTTTGTTTTGTCTTTTCTAAATTTCTAATATTGTATTTTCCCTGTAAAAATAGGTGATGAGTGATAATAGGCAGCTGGAGAAGAAGAAAAGAAAAACAATATCACTTGGCGTAAAGTTAGAAGTCTTGCGACGTCTTGATGCTGGACAGCGGCAACGTGAAATTTGCAAGACTTTATCTCTCGCTGGTTCCACTGTAAGAACTATCGTAAAGAATGCAGATAAAATAAAGAAGTATGGGAAAATAGCAACTCCAAAACAGCTCACTCAGACTCATCGGCAACAAATTGGCCAACACATCTATTCTCCTTGTGTGATAGCTCAAAGCCCAGTAGCAACTAAACCCACAAAGGTTCCGATAATTGCCTATTTAGAACCTCACAGAAAAGTAGCATCTCGAAATTACATAATCTCGCAAGTAGATTGGACCAAATCTGATACGAGTGGACAAAAACTATGGCGTATTAAATACTGATATCACTTTGTAGTGAATAGCAATTCAGTTTCATTCATTCAAGTATTCTACCTGCACAATGGTAGGTTCTTGGACAGTCCCCATTCTGCATCCTAATTTCATAGACATTGTCTCACTTTCCCTTCTAAGGATGTCCAGCCATTAGATCCCTCTTAAATTCTTCATATCTTCTACCTCCTCTTATTTTGTCCAGAATTCCTATCCTCTTCCTTCCTCTTCCACGCTTCCCCAGTGTTCTCCCCTCTATCAGTCTCTTCAATATGCCCTTTCCTCTCAAAACCTCCTACATCTATCTCTTCTCCCTTCTCCGGACCTCTGCCACAAGCTTCCTCTCCTCTCCAACCATATCCAATACCTCCTCGTTCGTCTTCCTCGGCACCCAGCTCACCCTCTTCATCCTTCTCCAAACCCACATCTCAAACGCCTCAAGTCTACATACATCCTCCCTTCGCAATGACCAAGTTTCCAACTCATACAGCGCCACGCTCCATATTACAGTTTTCACCAGCCTTTTCTTTACATCTCTTCTCAGACCCCCCCCCTCATCAATTCTCTTCTCCTCGAAAATACTTCTTTTGCCACGGCAATTCTGCATCTATCTACTGAATAAAAATATTTACATAGACACGAATGGACGTTCAACAGCTACAAATAGACCATTATATATGGAAACCAAAGGGAAAGAGGCACAAGAGTGTAGGGGAAAGTCATACATAGACATCATTTCTTTGCACAATTATTTTTTGGGCACTGAACGGAGCAACAGATAATCACGAGGAGTGCCGTTCTAAAAAAGTTGAATACGTATTACACGTGGTGATTACAAAATTCCCACATTTCACTAGTAAAAATGTATTGTAAAAATGTATGTGTCATAATCGTTAAATTGAGACATAAAAGACATCGTGTTCATTACATAGAAAGTTGACTTACAATGGATGGGGGGTAGGGTGGGTGACGAGCGGGGAACAGCTGATTCTTCATCTACAAATCTGCATGGCCTGCTTCACCCTTCCCTATTCTCTTGTTCTGCTCGTCAGAGCTTATGTCATTGCTGTAAGGTGGGCCTAGAAACTTCCGAAGTCTGTGTTCATACCTTGTTTCTTTGCTCATCAATTCATTTGTAACCAAATTTACGATTTTGTTCATTAGACAGGTCAGACAACTAATTTTTCATTCAAACCAAGTTTTTTATGGGTCTGGTAAAAACAGGAAAAACTAAAATTTGGGGTTCTTTGCTGAAAACGGGGCCTGAGGCAGACCGCCCCTACGATGTTGTCGCTACGCCTCTGCCTAGATAGCAGCCAAGTAGGGATCGGGATTTCACAGAAAAATCTCAATGACTTCCAGGATTTGACCCTGGACTGAACCAGGGTCAGGATGGGAAGCCGGTACTCAAGCCAGCACACAAACCTCATCCTCTCCTGACATATCTGTTGAGTTGGATGCCTTTCTATGGAGTTAACTGAACTACCACATAAGAAAGGGATCCTTAGTCCGCAACATCAGTGGTCAGTTTGGTTTTCCTAACAATATGCACCACTGGCTGCCAGCACCTAGACAGTTATCTATCTTGCAGGTATGCAGTCATTATATGCCACTCCTCAGAGTGAATGTGTACTTGTTTTTAATGACTCAAAGCAACAAGGCCTTTACAAGGCCATCAGAGTTATAGCAAGTTCTGAACTGCAGTCTGAATGTAAAATAATAATAATGACAGTCTTTACTAACCCTAGAGGTTTGTCAAACAGACACAGAACTTGTAAAATTAAAAAAAAAAATTCATGCATAACCCTAAATGCATTCATGATATAAAAATAAATAAAAGTATACTTGTCATCAGGGTGTTAGGTTGAGGTTTAAAATACATAAAAAATTAAGGTATGATACATTTTAAAATTCACAAATACTTCATTAAAAGTTATCAAATAAGAAAGTTTGTAAATGGTCTTTGAACAAAGGCAGCAATTTCATTACGTTGATTACAGCTGTAGCTTTGTTGCAAAATATAGAAGCCGCATAATGGAGTCTATGCTAAGCTACTGCAAGATGATGAGAGTTTATTTGAATGCCATTATGGTTGTGTATGATATTCGTGAATGCTGCTGCTGGCAGGCAAGACATAAGGATATTGTTCAACAAAGGTGGCATACTGTAAAATTATGGTAAGGTAAGCATTTTTTGGGCTTGAAAGAAGGGGTGGCCAGAGGTATGGATGAGTAGGAATTTGCATCATAGTTTTATGAGATTGCCTTTTTACAAAGAGAAGAGGCACATCTTTACGGGTGGTCATGTCCACTGTACCATAAGTCATGGGGGGATTGAATTTTGACTTCTTACAGAGGTTTACTGGTATCAGATGGGATAACGATAGCCATTTTTCAAATCATAGTCATTCAATAAATGAAGTCTAAATGCTTTAAGTTTACTTTAAATTTTCTTAAGGCCACCCTGACTTCAGTCTGGGCTGTAATTAGAGGTATGGTTATGATGAAAATACATGCTAATAACTTTGTCTCTCACTTGATTGTCGGAGGAACAATTTCTACAGAATCTGCTTCTGGCATAGTTTCAGGAGAAATGGCTGTATCCCCAGTGGCACCACTCCTATTTGCCATTTGAAGCTGAGCACATCGAAGTTCTTCATTGGCTTCTTTAAGGGAATCCCTCTCGATAATCAACCTCTGAAATAAAATGGGACAAATATTAGCAAGAGTTCAATTTTTCAGAGACTTGCAATGTAAAGTACAACACAAGATATATATCAGCTATCAAAAAAAAAAAAAAAAAAAAAAAAAAAAAATATATATATATATATATATATATATATATATATATATATATATATATATATATAATGTCTTGGTAGAAAATCGCTCTCGGCGACGATGCACATGCATAAATAAAACAGTGATACACTAAACAAACACAGAAACACGCAAAAAGGACACTCACAAAATAAAACTTGTACGTTTCGGCGTCAGGACGCCATCGTCAGCGGTAGAGGAATGATGAGTCCGCTCTGTTCCCTTGGGAAGGAAAGGGCAGAGAGGAGGAAAGGGGGGGTAAGTGCGAATGGATAGTGGTGGGGAGAGAGAGGTGGCTATTGGGCTTTTAATTCAATGGGCTAGGTTTAGCCCGGGCTTTTCGAATGCTCTTGTCACCCAAATATGGGCGTATTCACGAATTTTCACGTCAACATTACCGGCATTTTGAGGAAGGGCTTCTATGATCTCTAGGGAGAAACAATCGTCAAAATTTTGAGAGTGGGAGGCGGTATGTTTGGGAATGGGATCAAGAAAAGGTGGAGTTTTGGTGGCATGGCGGTGATTGTTCATACGGATATTGAGGGGGGTGATACATTTTCCCACATAGAAGGCAGGGCAGAAATTGCAGGAAAGGCGGTAGATGATGTTGCTGGTGGTACAATTGGCCATAGAGGAAGATCTTTTGAGGGAGGGGGTGGCGGAGGGGCGGAGGCTAAGGTTAGCTCGTAGACACGCGCACAAAGTTGCCCAATATGGTGCCCACAGCGAGTTTCTCACTTCATGTCTATCCTTAGGGATCATACCTAATGGTCTGACTATCAAGATACCTCTTACCGGCATTCCACCCTGTCTTCATCCTCAGCTTCGCGTATTCATTTATCGTCAATCAATAGATTTCACCCGCATCATCCTTTCCCAATATCAGTCTCTCTTCAAGAAACATCTATGTGATCTTACCTCACTTACAAACATCATATCCCTTTCATTCCCAAAATCAATCACTCTCTTAAACCAAATATTTTCTTCTGCGCTCCGAAACCTTGTTCGCCGACGGACCATCCTTTTAAGAAAACTTTCCTCACTCTCCACTTCCTTCCTTCAAATTGGCATTCCTTTACCATTCACGAAGCTCACACCCCCACCCCCTCCTGAGCCTCCCCCCCTTTTTCTTTACAAACCCGACCTTGCTTCCCTTCTTAACCTCCCCCGCCCTCCAAGCGACCGCCCGGTTTTCCCACAGCGTCTCTCCCCGACGCGGAAAGACCTACCCCGCACCTTGGCCACCGCCGACCGAGAGGTAATAAACCTCTCGTCCGTTGTACTGGGCGAAAACGAGCGTGCAGTTCTGCAAAAAGGCTTATCTTTCTCACCCACCCCAAGAGTTAATCCTCTAAATATCCTTACTGATGCCCTGAAATTTTGCCGGAATCTGCGGTGGCGAGCATTCTGGGAAACTCAACCTAAGCCTTCAACCCCCAACTCCGTTCATCCCCTTGCAAAATTTGTTCCACCGTCCCAACGTGAACCCAAACCACTTCCCTCAAATCATCCAGTAGAAATCTTCATTAAACGTTTCCTCACAAAAATATCTGACAATTCATTCCTCCAATCCTTGAATCCACCCAAAAATCTCTCGCGTCCCGAATCCCTTGCCTTAAAAAAATTAATTAATAACGATGAGATCATCATCACCAAGGCAGATAAGGGATCTACAGTTGTCGTTCTTGACAAGCAAAGCTATATAGCTGAAGGTCTACGGCAATTAAATGATTCTTCCTCCTATACCCCTCTTCCTCATGATCCAAATCGTGATTTTCAAAAAGAAATCAGCTCATTCCTCCAGGAATTCGGCCCAAGTGAAGGCCTATCCCCCTCTGACATCGCCATACTATCACCCCTTCATTTCAAAACTCCGCATTTTTACATGCTCCCATAAGTGCACAAAATCAACAATCCCGGTCGCCCAATAGTCTCCAGCATCAATTCCCCTACTGAGCGCATATCAGCACTTGTTGACCATTACCTCAAACCCCTAGTCATATCTCTTCCCTCCTTCATCAAAGATTCTTACCACTTCCTCGACCTTCTCCACGCTGTCTCTATCCCCCCTAATGCTACTTTACTCATGGCCACTATAGACGTTACCTCCCTTTATACGTCCATCCCTCACGATGAAGGCATAAATTCATTAAAGTTTTATTTATCCCAACGCCATAAAACCACACTTTCCCTCCACAAATTTCATCATCCGCCTAGCCGAAATGGTTTTAACAAAAAATGCTTTCTCCTTTAATAATCAAATTTTTCTTCAAACTAAAGGCGCCGCCATGGGTACTCGCATGGCACCATCTTATGCCAACCTGTTCATGGGCCATCTCGAAACCACTTTCTTAAAAAATCAAACACATAAACCTCTCTTCTGGGCCCGCTACATTGACGACATATTCGTCCTCTGGCCTCACGGCCGTGATTCTTTATCTTCTTTCATTTCCACACTGAACTCTTCATTCTCAGTTTCCTTCACATCTTCCATTTCTGACTCCTTAATTACGTTCCTGGATATTAATATCCAAATTAAGGACAGTAAATTCATCACCTCCGTCCACAAAAAACCCACTAACCACGACCAATACCTCCATTTTAACAGCTGTCATCCTTCTCACACCAAACGCTCAATCCCTTATTCCCTTTCTATCCGCGGCCACCGGATCTGCAGAAATGCCCCCTCTCTAAAAGAATATATCGAAACTCTCCATCACTCCCTCAGAGAACGAGAGTACCCAGAGAAGTTGCTTTTAAATAAAATCCTGTCTCCTACTGCAAAATATACCCCTCGGACCAAGACCCACCAACCTGACCAACTTAACCTTGTCACCACATTCTTCCCTGGTGCACACAGGATCAAAAACATATTGAAAGACCTGTATCCAATCTTAAAAAACAATACCTCTACTTCCCTCCTCCTACCTTCATGTCCCAAAGTTTCCTATAAGCGTCCCTCAAATCTTCGGGACATTTTAAAATCCACTAGACCCTCCCTGCAACCCACCGCCCCCCCTCCGCCACTTTCCTCAACATGCGGACGCCCGAGGTGCAAATGCTGCTCTCTCCTCCGCCCCTCCGCCACCCCCTCCCTCAAAAGATCTTCCTCTACGGCCAATTGTACCACCAGCAACATCATCTACCGCCTTTCCTGCAATTTCTGCCCTGCCTTCTATGTGGGAAAATGTATCACCCCCCTCAATATCCGTATGAACAATCACCGCCATGCCACCAAAACTCCACCTTTTCTTGATCCCATTCCCAAACATACCGCCTCCCACTCTCAAAATTTTGACGATTGTTTCTCCCTAGAGATCATAGAAGCCCTTCCTCAAAATGCCGGTAATGTTGACGTGAAAATTCGTGAATACGCCCATATTTGGGTGACAAGAGCATTCGAAAAGCCCGGGCTAAACCTAGCCCATTGAATTAAAAGCCCAATAGCCACCTCTCTCTCCCCACCACTATCCATTCGCACTTACCCCCCCTTTCCTTCCTCTCTGCCCTTTCCTTCCCAAGGGAACAGAGCGGACTCATCATTCCTCTACCGCTGACGATGGCGTCCTGATGCCGAAACGTACAAGTTTTATTTTGTGAGTGTCCTTTTTGCGTGTTTCTGTGTTTGTTTAGTGTATCACTGTTTTATTTATGCATATATATATATATATATATATATATATATATATATATATATATATATATATATATATATATATATATATATATATATATATATATATATATATATATATATTCCATTTTACCTCTTTCTCTCTTGATAAGTATTGCAATTTTTCTTGGATTTTTTTGTTCTCAAATTCTGCTTTGTCTGCTTTCTTGGACTCCTCACTCAACTTCTGCTGAAGCTCAGCTGCTTTCTTTTTGTAAATTTCAACTTGCGGTTTCCAAGTACCAGTCTTCTTCAGCTCCTAAAATGATGAAAACAGCATTTCAGTTTGAAAACATAAACACAACTTCACTAAAGAATAAGGTGTCACTACCAGAAATATGATAGTAGAAATAGTTTATAGCACGTTTGGCTGATAGTCTCTTCCATACATTAGTAAGCACAAAAGTTAAAAAAAATAAAATAAACTCACAATTTCAAAGTACATACTACAGTAAACCTCGTTAATTCGAAATTTAAGGGGCTAAAAAAATTGGACTTCGAATTATCCGGGTTCGAACTAAACGTAATTTCAAAAAATTTACAAAAAAGATCCCATATTTTTTAGATAATCACCGACTGCTATATTTTTTTATAAAAAGGCAATGAATATCCACTCAAATGAGGATTTAATGGACGAAATTCTTCGTGTTTATCAGATTCAAGTTAAAGTTGGAGAAGTATGCACTATCAGACGCGATCACCTGGTAAATAAAAACAAAATGAATGATTATGGGCATGTGTCCAGTTATTTCATATAAGGTGTATTTTCCAAGTCACCAAAATTTTCACCGTAGACCTTAAAATTTAACGACCTGCTCTCAGCCCATTTCTCCCAAGACTTTTCTACGATGAAGATCTGCTGCATCATCATCCTTGCCTGCTGGAAGTCCCTTATCAGTTACGACCGCGAACCAGACATCACATTTCACTCATCGCTTCCCCACGCCCTAACTTCTCAGGTGGCTTCCAAGAAGGAGGGACTTGGGAGAGGGGAGAGAAGGGTAAGGGTGGAGTATCACGTCAAGGCCGGCAATGATCCAAGAATCCCTTAGCCCTCCGAAAGAAGCACTAGGGAACCCAAGAAAATAATAGCTGATGCAGTGTCGGACAGACACCACCCAGAAGTAGTCCCTATATAAATTTGATTGTTTCAGGCATGACTTCGTAGAAGTGATAGATATCCATTTTGAATAAAAAAACTTTGTACTTTTCCACACTTTATAGTGTGGAAAAGTTCAAAGTTTTTTATTCAAAATGGGTAGTCCCTACATATCTTCTGCCTTCCTTACCTCGTGGTTCACATTTGAGTTTGGGGAGATGGGACAAGAGTAGATGAAAAAAGCATAAACAAAGCTGAGAACCATGACTCATCAGCAATTTGGGGCGAACAAAAGAAACTGGGGAAGCATGCGGAGCGAGATGGGAGGAGCGGCTACCAAATGATGCAAGTGGTCATGCACGGAAAATGGGTAAAGGATATCACACCATCCGGAAAATACTACCCCACCATACCTGGCGATCCTACAGTCATCACTTGAGGAAGGGAGGCTCGGAAGTAAGAGAGGGGAAGGCATTAGTCAAGGCACGAAAGCCCCGAAAAAAAGTTAGGGATGGAGCAGCCAAGATGTGTATGTACTCAAGGGATATTTGATTGGGGGTAAACAGCTGCTGGCATTCGGGGCACCATAAACATAAGCAAATGTTCAAAATAGCCTGGAAACACAGAAGTAACTTATGCTCAAGAAAGCGATACCAATTAAATCACAATGACTTTGAAATAAGCACTCACTAACCATCGAAGTGCACTGCCCCAGTGAATCGTTTCGAAATAAACGATACGTTGGAGCATCAGGAGACGAAATTTGACTTCAAATTACATATTAAGCGTATTTCGACTTATCTGTACCATCAAGTACACAATTTCCTATGCTGTTTGCCGGGGACTGCTCACAACTTTGAATCAATCGATATTTAGAATTAAGAGGGTTCGAACTAACGGGGGTTTACTGCATGTGTTTTTGCTTCATTTAATAACAGGCAGACATGAAAATGTACGTGTATGAAAATTTATCATTACAGCTTATTTCAATTAGAATGCCTTTGGGCAATTTGCACTCAAGAGACAAAGTGATGATTTCCAACCAGTAACACTAGCTGACTCATCATTGAAAAGAATGTAAAGGATAGCACTCGCCAAACTAGATGGCGGCCGGACAAAGTCCTTGTCTGCCAACCCTGAGGTCATGGGTTCGAGTCCACCTAGGTGGTTTTTTTCCACTCAGAGAATGGGCGTATGTGTGTATGTTTCACTATTGACGTCGAACCCCCTGATGTTAAAGGCCTAAAAGTGCTGTTTTCAGGGGAGATGTAAATAATTTAATAAAAATAAAATAAATAACGCTATAATAAACAACTATCATAGGATCACATATCCAAAAGGATCTACTGCCCATGCAAAAAGTCGAGATACCTGAGTTTGAGATGTTATGTCTCATTTACCAATAAACCTATTGCAACACAGTAAACTGCATATCAAAGGTAATTTATGTCTGTCCAACTGCTCTACTTAGTGATTTTATAGTACTGTTTAAATATTTTTTGTGAGCTTGTATGAAAAAAGGCACGCTTTTTCCCAGCACAAAAACGGTAGCACCACTTCATACGTTAATAACTTAGAAACTTACCACTGTACTCACAAGTATTTTTACATAGGTAAACACAAGACTATTAATAGAGTAAGAATATTAAAAGAGTAAGAATATTGAAGTAGAATGTTGTAAAAATATAAATAATATCGAATAAAGTTTACTGCTTTAGAATATGCTATTTTTGTTATTTGAAGGCATACGAGATATTTTAAAGTAACGTTGGCAGCAGATAAAAGCCCATATGGCGAATATATGAACAAAACCATTCGTGTATTACCCTTCTATTTTATTTTGATTTTTATTTATCCTTTATTTTAACGCTCCGAGATAGCTTCACCCAGCGCTGATGCCACCTGAGTGGTGGGTGAAGGAAGAGATGGGCGGGAGGTGGGCGATTACGGGCTAGGAAGGAGAAAGGACCGCGGCGAGAAAGCTGTGGAGTTTTGCCGTAGAAATAACCTAGAAATTACAAATTCATGGTTCAGACATCATCCTTGACATAGGTACTCTTGGAAGAAGCCGGGAGACACATATGTTCCAGATAGATTATATAATGGTTCGTCACAGATACAGGAATAGTGTTAAAAACTTGCATACTTATCCACTCCCAGGTATCCTACCAATTATTTCCTCTAGCTGATCGAATACCCCATCTACCTCCTCCTCTATATGATTAGAGGTAGGCATATAAACCTGGATTATAACTAAATTCGCTGGTTCTGCCTTTAGTTCCACAACTATTATCCTATCACTCACCTGTTCTGCATAAACCACTTTTCTACCTATTTTCCTATTCATTACGAATGCAACCCTGTGCTGACTTTCATTCCCTCCACTATAAATTACTCTATAGTCATCACTCCAGTAGTCCCCGTCATCCTTCCATCTTACTTCACCCAGACCCATGATGTCTACACCCACCCTCTCCATTTCTTGCTTTATATTTTCTAGCTTCCCCGCCCTCAGCATAGTCCTAACATTCCACGCGCCTATTCTGATTGTTTCGTTCCTCTTCTTTAACTTTTTTTCCTCTGCTACTACTACATCTGAGCAAGGATTTTGTGTGATGACGACCGCAGGGACCTTGCTCCCACCGATGCCGGGTACGACACCCAGCCCTCTGGGCCAAGTCCCGTAGTTGCCAGGATTCATCATCATTTGAGAACTGTCCATAATTTCAAGGTTTTTGTTTTAATTGAGATAGTATTCCCTGGCCTTACTCAATAGCATTTTTTACGTGACAACATCACTTCAGAGGCCGCCCCACTGGGGTCAGATGCCTTTTGTAGTGTACTCTCTGCCACTTAGCCACTGTACTCAACAGTTATTTTAGGGTTTTAGCTGCCACATGTATTGAACCCAATTTTAATGTCTTAAGTTTCAGTTTTTGGTGTGCCAATAAATAAAAATGTAAACAGTCATTTATATAACAAAGAAATGACATTAATAGTCAAAACCAACATTTCAAATTGTCAGTTAAGTCTTACCTCTTCCAAATCCATATTTTGCTGCATGTAATCTGTATTCTTCTCCTCCAGCAATTTTACTTGTCTTTTTAGGTCACCATATTCTTCCAATTTTTTTTTGTAGACCTCTATGACAGCCTCATGTCTTGCAACTTTCTCAGCTGTCTCCCGTAGAATATCCATCTCATCTTTTAGCTGCCTTGCCTCTTCGGCACCTGCCTGTAGTTCTTCTTGCCTAGCTTGTAGCTCGGCTAGCTCTTTCTCCAGTACCCCCACCTTGGCCTTGTAATCGTCACGTGCTGCCGAGAAAATAATGTTATATTTCCAAAAATACTGCATGTAACGGCAACATATAGGATTTATCACACCAGACCTTATGACTGTAGGCTTTCCCAGAGAATGATGTGAATGAAGAGCTCTCTGGTTTCATACCTTGCACTCAGATACCTCTCGGGTTAGAACCTGGCCCAGTGTGAAACCCAAGAGCTCTTTGTTCACACCATACCTTAGTTTTATTTAACAAAACAATGCTCTTGAGATTTAGAATAATTATGTATTTTAAGATTAACCCTTTCACTGCCACCAAATTCCAGGCAATGCGTGCAAAAAACTTCCATGTGTTCATTAAGTTTTTAATAATGGAGTTTTAATTTTTTTTTATTATTAAATATTTCTTCTTCAGAGGACAACTTTTTTAAAGATTAAGCACACAATTTATAGCTGAATAGTGAACAACAATGCTGGTAGATTGCATTTTGAAGCTAATGAATAAGGACCCTGTAAGTGGAGGCAAAACTCCTGCTTAGACAGGTAAGGAAAAGCTATTCCTTGGAAATTGCATGAGAAAGTGTTTTGGTAAACAGCATCAAATAGGCGACGAGTAAGCAAACTATTATCTCTGGCAAGTCCTTTGTCATACTGCCAGTTTTTAAAGCTGTGGATTATTGGATGAAGCAGGTAGTTTGTACACTTTCTGTAGCAAAATAGTGATTTGCTACAAAATGCCTAAGTATTGCACGGTACCAGGCTGTTCGCATTAGGTGAAGAGAAAAAAACATAAACAGGAAAAATAATCTTATATAAGACGAAGGCTGGGAGCCATGAATTCTATTTTCATAATGACTAGTATTTCACATCAATATGTTTGTCACAAGTACATAAACCATGTGTGAGCTTTAAGACTACATATATTCTCACAGGATTTAATAAATAATGACTGCAGTCCATATAATTACTCTTTGATCAAAAGTACGTTCTTTAATTTTACTGACACCAACTTTGTGATCATGACCTTCTCAATGTGACACCTTAGATACTCTTTCATCTATTAAGGGTTAATGTAATAATCTGGAAGCAAACAAATGAAAATGCTGAAGCTCTTCCAGAAGGTTCATACCACAGCAAAGGTGTGCATTCTAAATGTGTTAGATAACTACCTTTGTACGTACGGAAAAGCACCTAGTGTGACTCAAATCTCTTAGCTGAAGGGCAGAGTTCAACCCCAGCAGTGGAGGGATATTCAGCCTTGGAAATAAAAATATTTCAAGAAACCAGAAGTTGTTTGTGAGATAAGCACTAATTATTCTATTTACTACTTACAAGGAGACATCGCGTAACTGATGTTAGGGATCTAAATGACCCAATTATTTTCTGAAACTACAGAGAAAATGCGGGAAAAGTGTCACGGCTTTCTTCCATTTGGACCCGAATTCGAGAGAAAAACGCAACTAGAGAATTTTCCTCCGTATAAATCATCTACTATGCGGAGGTCTACCAACAGCAACCGTGGCCGAGCGGTTAGAGACGTTGGACCTCTAATTCAGGTAATGTGGTGCGGGTTCGATTCCCTGTCATGTCAATTTTTTTTCTTTCTTATATTTTACGGAGTCACTGTACATTGCCCAATCCTATACATTTATGGCATTGTTAGTTCATAGTTTTCCGTGGCGTTCTGGATTCGTGGATCTCTCCGTTTTTCGGGTTTGCGCCGTGTTGGTTGTCATAGGTTGTCAACCTATGACAACCAACGCTGCGCAAACCCGAAAAATGGAGAGATCCACGAATTTATGGCATTAATAATAATATTTTTTAATTTTCAGCCTATTTTCTGGATTTTCAATCAACCCCCTTGGGAGAGTTTCGAAGCTAATTTCGGGATTCTTGTTCGGCCGATAAGAGGTTTCACATGCCGACAGGCCTAATATATTTAGATTTTGAAAATACAAGGATACTTCCATGAATAGGATGAGCATAAAGGAGGTAAAGAATGAATGGATTATTACTTTTTAATATACAGAGATGCATGCACTTCAAATTTCCCAGGAACTGCGTTCGAATAATGACTTTTGTGACTCAATTTTTCGTTCAATAGTGAACATGATATAAGTAGAAAAGAGATTGTAACTGTTTCCGATGTTATGTAAAAAATAGTTGCTATGACCTTTCTGTGGAGCAACATATTATATTGAAGGGAAGCCTGTATCGTGGGGGAGAGGAAGATAAGATTCCAGCACAAAAAATATCACGTAATGATAACACTATTTCTTTTCCCACCTCATGTTTATTTCAATTGAAGGAATTTAACTTTTCATTCATGGCGTGGAATTGGTTACTTTCGGATGATATTCATCGTAAAAACATATAAAGCAAAGAATATTTCTGCACCAATCCAATTTGTTTTCTGTCGCCAGAACATTTGCATCTGCCATAAGGCAGATCCGGTCTACAAACTGCAGACCATTTATTTATATTTTATCATATTTCCCTTCAATATATTATGTTGCTCCGCAGAAAGGTCATAGCAACTATTTTTTACATAACTTCGGAAACAGTTATGATCTCTTTTCTACTTATATCATGTTCACTATTGAACGAAAAATTGAGTCATAAAAGTCATTATTTGAACGCAGTTCCTGGGAAATTTGAAGTGCAAGCATCTCTGTATATAAAAAAGTAATGATCCATTCATTGTTTACCGCCTTGAGAAAGAGTCACGACTAATTGACGCTCATCCTATTCACGGAATTATCCTTGTATTTTCAAAATCTAAACATTATTAGGCCTGTCGGCATGTGAAACCTCTTATCGGCCGAACAAGAATCCCGAAATTAGCTTCGAAACTCTCCCAAGGGGGTTGATTGAAAATCCAGAAAATAAGCTGAAAATTAAAAAATATTGTTGTTAATGCCATAAATGTATGGAATTGGGCAATGTACAGTGACTCCGTAAAATATAAGAAAGAAAAAAAAATTGACATGACAGGGAATTGAACCCACGCCACATTACCTGGATTAGAGGTCCAGCACCTCTAACCGCTCGGCCATGGCTGCTGTTAGAAGACCTCCGCATAGTGAAGGATTTATACGGAGGAAAATTCTTTAGTTGCGTTTTTCTCTCGAACTCGGGCCCAAATGGAAGAAAGCCGTGACACTTTTCCTGCATTTTCCCTATAGTTTCAGAAAATAATTGCGTTATTTAGATCACTAACATCAGTCACGCGATGTCTCCTTGTTAGATTTGTATCAGGGCAGGATTCGCGATGCGGACAAACCTATAAGCTTCGCCACGCACAGTGCTCCAAATGCCTTTCACTTATGATGCATCAGGATTGTTTTTGGGAACTGAGTTTTGCCTCCTCTAACAGGTTCCTCGGTAATAAAAATGAACAAATTAATATTAATTAACTTAAAAATTCTGGCCAATATCTCAGCAAGTGGAAGTGTTTGCACAGGCACCGAAGGCCACTAGATTGGCCCCCAGCCGAAAAAGGGTTAAATTATTGAAATCAGACCACCATCCAATGCAGTACAAAGAAACAGCTGTGATCAGTAATTAATTATAACAAAATGAAGACTTGAGTTGCTTTGTAAAGCTTGATTTACTTTGTGAGATGAGCCACTTAACTTATATGCATTCATATTCAGCTTAAATTACAACTATAAAATACATAAACATTGCCATGTCAAGAATACCCAAAGGACCACAGACCTTGGGTACAACAGGCAAATGCACAGACCAACGCGCTACCCAAGGTTCCTGATTCCATGAGGCAATTATAAGGATGGTCGAAGGAAATATTAAGCTTTGACTTACCCTGCTCCATTTTAAAAAGTTCTTCTTTGAAATTCTCAAGCTGTCTCCTCATTTCTTTATACTTATGTCCACTTTCACTAGATATATCTTTCATGTCCATCTGTTCCAAAGCTTCTGTGTCCTTTATTTTAGCTTTTAATTTTTCATTCTCTATCAAAAAACAAGATTTCTCCTCCTGAAGTAGCTTCACCTGAAAGACAATGAAGTGGCAATTACTAATTTTCTGTAAATGGGTCCAACAAAAAACCAGAGTCACATGAGCATGCAAGTGCTGGACATTTAGAAAAACAATCTGGAACATTTTTCTAAGTAAACACCATCTTCGTTTATGTCATCACCAAATCAACTCTGAATCTACCATGGCCATCCACACGCATAGCTGAGTAACACTTCACTCTCTTTCTGGGGACTTTTGAGGATACCCTCCCTCACACAACATGACTACTGCATCATGATATTTATTTTTAAGCAAAAGTGCACATTAGGTGCACATAAACTTCCTGCTTCGGAGGGATTAGTTTTTACATTACAGAAATAATAAGCTGTAATATTTGTTAGTCCTAAGCCTTCACTAACAAACCTAAATTATTCCTTTGGGATGTTTACTTTATCTGATATTTGCCTCAAAAATACCAGTTTCAGTGATTTTTCCAGAGTTTAAGTATTTTTTCGTAGATTCCAATCGATCCAAAATAGGGACCATGAGTAGCTTCTCAGATACTATTAACTTTCCTGCCCAGCCAACAAGGTTACTGGATTGTGACTTAATTAAAAACTAATGGTGACTTTATATTACTGGAGTGTGAATTATCCAAAACAAACTGATGAATTACATTGTATCAGTACCTAATGGTAGTGATATTAGCCTACATCAAAAAGCATTCAAATTAATGATGACATTGTTTAAGTGTGTGACTGCTTCAGTTCTCTTGTTGACTTTGTGTGGGGGGGCATGGTGTTTTCTGTTATGAGAGTGTTGCGTATGCTAATGATGCCCCAACTACTTTAAAAACTTAGCATCACAGGGGAGGTGCTATTGGCCATTTCTGGATTTTGTGCAATGGCCATGGTGTTTGTGATTTTAGCAATTGCCTGCATGATGATGTTTCGTCAATGATTGTGTCAGTTTTTGGATTGGTAGTTTTTCATCAGGAAGGATGGATTTTGTGGGGTTGGATTTTTTATGGTTAGAGTGGATTTTTCTGACTGGGTGAATTTTCATAAAGTGGATTTCATTGTTTTATGGTTGGTTGGGAGGGTTTTACTTAAATTTGGTGTTTTTTCACGTTATTTACATTGATTGGGTTTTGTTTTTTTTATTGGGCGGGCTTACCAAAGTTGGTAATTTATTATTGTGTCCGTACATTTGTTCTTCATTGCGTTGTGCTCACTTACATAAGGTGAGTTTTGGTTTGATGTGCTAGTTAGGCTAAAAATGAGTTCAGACATGGATATGTTGTGACCCAGAAACTGGTGGGCTGATAAGTTCCCATATGACTATTGTTTTACATTATGCCTTCTATACGTTTTCCATAGTGAATTGATGCATTTAATTTCCTCATCATATTTCTGAACAGATATAGGGAATAGCTCAGAATAGTCGGGGGAAAGTATGCCTCTTGGGAATGTGACCTTTCATTGACGTCCATACCTTTCTGTTTCCCCTCTCTCACACCCATGGTCACCTAGCTGAAAACATCCTTGTCTGAGCTTCCCTGTAAAATGGCACAGAGAGATACACAAACGACCTAGACGGCCCTTGTCCCACAAAAATCCTTGACCATCAGTCATCCATCAATGCATCATTCCTTGATCAATCATTCACGAACAGTCAGTCTATGGTCATCACGTCATTGGCTACAATTTCTGGGTCACAAAAGACGCAAACTATGAGGAACATTACAATTAATGGCAACGGCCTGCCACGATGGAAACACGGGTTCCCGATCAGTCACTGAACTTAAGCACCGTTGGGCTCTACTCGAGTTTGGAGAGGTGATCATCTGATTCATCCGAGTGGTGTTGCCCCTGTCTGCTCGTGGCAGACAGTATGTGCGAAATGACCTCAGCCGTTGAAGCACGTTAAACAAAAATGCTACCACTACTACATTACAATGAAGACTCATGAAGAAGTGAAATGACTAGCTCAGAGGCGAGAGGGGTAGAGAGCGACAGAGAATCAATCCTCAGGTTGATGACCGCTGATGATGATTGTACAGACTTGCAAATATTATTAGATTTCAGATCTGATGCACCCTGACTACTTTCGTTACTTATGCCACCTAACCTAAGCCCATAACCACAACAAATTCAGAAGATTTGGGTGATATCGTGCGGACTTTGAAAATTATGCATGGATGAAAAGGTGTGAAATTTTCAACAAATAAGAACAACTTTAAATACAATATGTTGTACACCAAAACCCAGGTTATTATTAAAGGTGTTCTTATAAGTTGAAACTTGTGCACTTTTTCATCCACCCTTAACCATAAGATGAACTCAACAGCCATGTATGAGGTGGGAATTTATTATATTCAGGTTGCCAGGCCTTTGCATCACCACCCTGGTTATTGTGGCCAGTAACATTACTGCAGCTTCCAGAATTAACTAATGTCATGATGCCTCCAAATTTTAAAAGCCAAAATTCCAGACAAAATATAAATTCTTCCCAGATAGTCCACCCTAAATAAAAAATGAGGACATATCCACAAAAATTAGGATGGTTGATAGCCCTTCATAAGAGGATCTGGGTTTCATAAGAACTCAAAATAGATTGGAAATTCTACCCCTCACCATTTACACCATCTCCACATGGATACAGCAAATGGTATGAGCAGGACTGATTGGAATTACATAATGCACAAGGTGAGGAACGAGATTAGCACAACCTCAAACAATAAATCATATGTTATAGTGAAGAACTTAGATAGGATTTGTGATGCTTTATTACACATATATCTGTTTCAGTTCATTCACAAGTAAGCAGCAAAGACATCAATTAGCATAGATGTGAACTAAATATTTATTCATTGAAAAAATTCATTTCACATCAAGTAAAACATCAGATCTGTTTCAGTTTGTTTATAAGTAAGAAGCACAAACACAAACTAAATATTTATTCTTTAAAAAAATTAATTTCGAATCAAGTATAACATCAACTGTCACACTAAAAAAATCAGTAACCTAAAGTGGTGTCATTCAAGGATAACATTGATAAGACACACAAATGATTTTATATTAGTGGTGGGATTAAAAACTTATCATAATTCTTAAGAGAAAAATGGAACACTAATGCCAGACTTTGAGAAGCAGATCTTTGGATATCATTGGGCACACACTGAGGCACAACAGCCAACCGAAAACCATCATGGAAGGCACAAAGAATGTGAGAAGTAACCACAATAAAATCAAGGATTGATTACAAGAAGCAAATTAAGAAGGAGGTCAAATGCGGAATCATGAAATAACTAAGTGGCTGGCCGATAAGGGAATATAATGGAGAGCTGGAGCAAACCAATCTCCAGACTGATGACAGAAAATTTAACTAAGGGAATCTTTTTAATGTTCATACCTGCATATCCAATTCATGGCACTTTTGGGCCATCCAGTCTCTTTCGTTAGTCACTGCCTCAAGGTCCTGAAGAAGTTTTGGGAGCTGAGGATTCACTACTACAGGACTGGGGGGTATACCTGTAGACAGGAACCCTTCACAAAGATTTGATCCCATCGATAAAGCCCCAGCTCCATTATTTTCCAATTCCTGAATCGACTGCATGATCACTTGCTGCAGTGACTCTTCCATGTCCATAATGCGTTTAATATACTCTAAAACCAGAAAAAAATCACAATTAACCATCTTAAGTCATATTTAACACATTGTAGGCAGTACATTTTTTAACCTACCGGCAGGCGTGCATTTTTCCGTCACACAAGAATAAATAAGGCGTTTTGTTATATAATGGTTAATTTGTCATTGGTTAGCTATATTATTTATTTATTTACATAACTGTTCACATTTCACGTGCTTATTTTTTATTATTACATATTTTAATAGCTGTATAGCTTGCCAAAGAAACTTGTTCCTCAGCGTCTTGCAGGCACAAAAGGCAAGTGACAAAGACTAGTTAATGTTTTTTGCTAACGTATTTACCACATGCAATATCACAGTTAAAGTGTTATTTATGCATAGCTCACATCTCTTTCTTTTAGCAAAATTCACCGGACAAGTAGTTTTTACTTGAGATTGGTAGCGCTTCAGGCATGCTTCCAATCGGATGGCAGAGTCAAAACCGTCGAGTTTGATACTAAATGCCCCTTTTGAGACCCACGGCTAGATCGTTGCTGAATATTCTTCTTCGATGCTGTTCTTTATCATACCATGTTTATTGAATAGACAGAATCTGAGTTTATGCCAGCTATATTCAAGAAAACAAAATATCATGGAAGTGGTGGGCCACGGGCTATGCACATTTTATCTACTGTGTTTACTGCATCTTTATTTTCATGGTGATGTGCTTTAATTTTTCGTATGTTGGGAGCTGCATTGATGTCATGTGAGTCATGCGTTGTAGGCATTCAAATGACAGCTTTGAGCTTTGGTACGTATAACACGAGGGCCATGTTTCTTTAGAATCCATGCTATGAAATATGTGCTTACCTCGCTTCGTTCAGCAGAAATTCGTGCGGGATTTCTTGCTTGTTTTTCGGCGCCTCCCGATCAATGTAACTTCTATCATGAGAAGATATTGAGCTAATGTAAAGCGTATCAATTGTAAGCGGGAAGAGATCTATTTTATTTGTCTAATGGCTGCACGAGACTTTTGACTATAACTGATGGTGAATTTCATACTTTATATTTTCCATCCATTTGCATCCCGCATTTGGGTTCTTTATTGCCAGAGTAAAATGATTTTGCGTCATATTGTGCCCCACACTCAGGCCATACCTTGATGGGTTGCTGGGAATGTACTGCAAAAAGCTACAGTGACGTCTGAATAGATGTAACATTTATTCGATTGCAATGTAATCGCTTGTCTTGTAATCTTTTATGCAGTCACTCAAATATCAATATAAAATCGACCGTATTTCTACGAGTTTGCCTGCATTTCTTGCAGCCTTCATGATGGTAGAATCTTACACATTTGACACATTATGACAGGAATCTCCTATACCTCACGGCAATTCTAGGTGCCACGATTCCACTTCCGTCTGAATTATGCAGGTAGTTCTAGAATATTGGTACGATGCATCCATATGTTTTATGCCTACCAGAAATGCACTTCTTCTTCAACTTCGGAGGCTCCTTCTTCCAAATTGTTGTGCATATCATTCTTATGTACTTCATCTGTTTTGCAATCAGAACCATCATTGTCGATGGCATTGTCTTCCTTTTTGTCCTCGTCGGAGTCCAACAGATGCATCGAGTTGATAATTCTTTGGCATCAATTTGGAACACTTATCATTCCAAAATTAGTTTCACTAATATAAATTGTATTGATGCAAAATTACATCATTGTTATGCAATAAAAAGTGACTCATTCTCTGATATAAATGAGTAATACAGGTAAATGTAATTACAAAAATATTGTTTTCATGATCACAGCAGGTCTCCACAACACACGCAATATTTTGCTTCGGGCGAAAATTATTGCCATATAAAAATATGAATAGATAATCAGTAACTTACAATACTTGTCGCCAACTACTGTAAACAATAAAAAAGTCAATACCTTACAGAATAACAAAAAATATACAAACAGACCTCGATTGTTCATTGATTCAATGTTCACACACAATGTTTGTTCAACGCAATGTTTGTTCAGTGCACAACGTACGGACTTCACGACGCGTTTCGCCTTCTTTTTCCCCAAAAAAATGCTTCTAAGAAAATAATTTTTGCACACTACGAAGGCTATTTATACAAATTAGGAATAGAAAAGGGTCCCAAGTTGGTCCCATTACGGTAAAATGGATTTAAATGCCGAAAACCGACCGCCATGTACTCAGTGCACGTACGCACCCGCCGGAAGGTTAAAATAACTTAGTCCTGTGGCTGGTTTCTTTCCTAGCTACTTTTTAACACTCAACAATGAAATAGTTTATATCCCATCAACTTAATACACCTAGCATTCAGCGTTTGTAGACAAAATCATAAAATGCATATTGAGACAGTAAATTTCAATTAATACATGAGCTTGTTTCAATTACAAATTATAATCCCAATAAAATTATAAAGTACATGTAAAAAAATACATAGTATGTAAATATATGAAACACGAAAATATTTGCCACTTATCCACAGGTGGTCGCGTACATCACATATAAACTTGCAATCTGTCTGCAATGTGTTCTAACGGTAGGTTGGTTATTTGAGGAGACAATCAATAACTAAGGTCATTTGATTAGGAAAGGAATATGGTTGGAGAGAAACCCTACATTGGCATTAGCCTACTCAGATTCCTTCTGAAAGAACTAACTTGAGAGCCAGCATACCGTTGCCCACGACCCACCACTAGGAGGTATACATGTATTGTACTGACATACCAGGATATGGCAGAAGTAGAATAGATAGGGTAAGGAATAAGTGGGTGATGAAAGAATGTGGAATGGATGCTCTGGTATTGGACATGTATGAAAGGAGCATGCTGCGCTGTTTTGGTCATGTCCGGAGAATGGATGAGAGCCTAATAATGACACAGATGAGGAATGAATGGTGTGAGAGGAAGGGGTAGATGGAGAAAGTCATGGATGAATGTGGTGGAAGATGTGTGCAAGGATAGGGCAGGATGGAGGAAAGTATTAAAGCAATCGGCTTTACAGGCTTATTACTGAGAATTAAACTATATCCACTGTGTCTACTCTGAAAGGGAAGGGCCTGATGGGAATGTATGAATTGTAACAAAGTGAATTTCATTACAGATTATTTAGCATGCCCGTCTGAATATTTTAGCATGTGACCATTTGTTTAATGTTTCCTGTGTCGCGACAAACGCTCATAGTTATTAAAGTCCACATTGGAGCATGTGTGAATGTGTGCGTTTCATCCTTCAGGAGTTTAATTTTTGGGGAAAGTGAGGTGAGGATGACTAAGTGGAGAGAGACTTGAGAATGGTGGGAGGGCGCAAGGAAAGTTTGCTGCGAGTTGGGGTAGTCACAAGCTGCTCGAGATATGCAACCAATTGGAGGTGTGTCATGGTGGTTTACGTGCAATTGGCGCAATTTTCTTTGCAGCGATCTTCTATTGGCTAGTGTTCTGCAGAATATTGGTCCAGTTGGTGGGTGCATTGCTGGATGCCCCAGAAACAGCCTGTTTTGCCCAGCTCCTGGGAAAAATCATCATCACACGACGGCGACGAAGAGTGCCAAAACTCCATTGCCTGCCCTCTGAACCTCGTCTAATTCCGTAACTAATTACCCTTCAATCTCCACCACCTCCATGTGTTTTACGAGAAAAGTAACTGAAATATACTCCAATGCATGACAAAAGTGAAATTAATAATTGCCTGCTTGACTTCAAGTACAGACAAATCTAAATTGAACTAAATTGTGCTACCTAACTTTTAACATTGGTTGATGTATCCAAAAGCATTATTCAATTTATTGTAAACTTGTTATTCAACTATCATTTACTCTCATGATATCTCATTTATGTTCACGTAACCCACTGCTCATTTAAACTGCCCATCCTATACCTCACCTCATCAGGGTTATTCATTTTTGTGTGCAAATTCAAGGGATTGTCAAAATGTCATTCAACTAACATTTTCACTTATGATTTCTCCTTTATGTTCACATCTACCATTGCTCATTTAGATCATCCATCCTATCTTTCAGTTCATCAGGGTTATTAATGTGAAATTGTAGTGAAAAAGGGCTTTAATTGTGATTTTCAATGGTACGACTGCATTTTCGTGAAATGGTCACATTCCCATACCTCCAGTATTAATCAATTGATGTCGTCATGCACGAGCCTTGGTCTTGGAAGGAAGACACCATGGGCATAATTTTTTTGTGGTACTGTTTTTTTGGATTCAGTGTCTGACATCCTAACTACTTGCTATCCACATTTCCAGGATTGAGCCCATGGTATATTCAAGATCGGAACCTGAGGATTGCTAACAATTTTTATTTCTTCTAGTCCACTGTGTATGCATCAAGCCTTTTTGGGGTTGGCCAGCAGCCTCTGTGAACGGTGATGTGACACTGCTCATGCGACCTTATTTGATAATAGGTAAGGAAAGGGGTCAGCCTCGGATGCAAAAGGGACTGTTACAGTATGAATAATTCAAAATGAAATAAATATTATTATGATTAGGAATGAACAATTAGTAAATATTTAATACAAGGGTAGATAGATCTTTTAATTGTGAACAATCTCAGATTTAAAATAAAAGATTGGTACGCCTCAGAAACCTAATAATTTTGTTTAGCCCATCAGAGTTGTTTCCTGAAATGTATTCTAGGTCACCATTGATCCCTAGTAAGGTACAATCATTCCAGTATTCACCACACTCTATCAGGAAGTGTTTCACGCTCAGATTCAACTGAATATCCTTTAACACTTTCCAGGGCATTTTTCATCATGATGATAGAAAGGAACATTGATAACCGCAACATATCAGAGAACTAATACTGTTTAATGAATATTCTGGGAATATATTCTTCATTCAAAGACTGTAAATATGTTCTGTTTAAAAAATATGACTGGACATAAGAAAAGAATTTCTACGAAGCATATCTCTGGAATGTTTTGTCAACCTTAGGTTAAAACTTCTAAGGAAACATCTCAAAGAACTTACCTTGTTTCTTGTGACAATTCACTGCACAGCCCAAGATCAGCTGCAGAAGTCTAGCAAGCTCAGCTGGATCACTTTTCTCCCCTGAAAACAAGGAGTCTTTTTCATCAAACAACATAATTACTGGAAAATCATGGTTATGCAAACTAATAAAAAGTGAAAATTAGTTGTGTCCACAAAAAGTGACAATGAAGGGTAATATGACTTGAGAACATTTTGCAATGTACGAAATTTAGCCATAGAAAAAATCATGACTATAGAAAATCTTGTCCATTAAAATATAATAAATCTTTGGTGGTATGACTTGAAATCAAACATTAACTATCACCCAATAAATATTCAAGAAAAAAGTAGATATAATAACATGGAATGCAGCACTGTATTCAATTTTGAAAAAATACACACCTAGCAATATTATACAGAAAATGATGTCTTTCCTGGCTTTGGTTGGAAGTAAATGGATGAATTCTTCTCATTTTAACCAGAGAATCTCACAGATATCACTTTAATGCATTACATAATCCTTTCCCTATCACAGCATAAACTAATTTCATATTTTATTCATAATATGCATCAATATTCCACAAAAAATAAAAATGTTAAGATTTTCACTGTCATATAAAATACATAATATGCTGTTTTACAAATAAATTACTATTTTAATTTTAAATGATTATGGATGGAAGTAAGTTTACCATCCAATCCAATTGCTAGGATATTGTTTATGTCCACAATAGAGGAAAAAGATATTGCGTTTGTGTGATCAAGATGAACTCCACAGTCAGCTGGTGAAAATATTCATTCAGAAACATTCAAACATCACAAAAAAAGGATTAGTTTCATACTAGTTATGCTTATTTCCATACTGGGGTTCTTTCCGTCAGAGTGGAGGCAATATTCTTACCATAAACAATCATCTTAACAGCCAAGACCAGCACTGCCACAGACTTTTCATTAGCTGAGCTTCCTTTAATTCTTTGTTTTTTTATGGGAGCAGTTACTTGCTCACTGATGAAGTTTAACTATTCCATCATTTTTCCCTGCCAACAACCCAGGGAAATGCCAAAAACTTAAAATGAATATACATTTCAAGGCTCAAATTCATAGGATAGAACCATGATTACAAAACATGGTAAAGATTCATAGGGCTGGCCCTAGACCTATCAGCCTATGGAAATATATTCAGCACAAAATTCATATAATTGGCCCTTTCCAAATTTTATAAAGAAAACAGGCCAAAATATGAATAACTCAATTTCTAAAAATAAATAAACAGTGATTGTATTTGCACCTTCTCAGAAAGACTCAGCCAGGCAACAGCATTGGCACTCAAGTCAAGGAATTGCAAAAAAAATAGATTAAGAAGGATGATTGATAGACCTCTTATTCATGGAATGGGCACCAAAACATCCCTCACTCTTTCGCCAAGATATCAAACTTTAAGCTATGTTTTTAAGCCTTTTCATAAGAAATGGTAAGCAATGACAAACATTACTATCATTAGCTCATCCCATCAAGAAAGAAAAATAAGCATACACAAAGCTGACTGATTAGCTATAAGCAAGTATGTATGCATCAACCATGACTACTATATATCTCATAGTTGATGTGACATAATAGCCAGCTTCTAAGACATACATTGTTAACTGAACTATATTCACTTTAAGCAAGTTTAAGTTAAATTAAACATCTAGCTGACATCCTAACACTGACGTTTAGTTCTGAAAACATAAGTGTTGTTTCTCACATATTAATGCCTCACAGAGAATAATTGAAAATTAAATTGAGTATTTACACTCACCAATTTTCACAACATCGGGCCTTGCAAAATCAGCATGAAGATTGAGGCAATCTTGATAATAATCAACAATCCCCTCAACTATTTTCTTCAGATTACTAACCTGCAAATTCAAAGAAACAACCATAACAAAAACGAATTACAAAAAAACATTTTAAATATGAACATAGCATTTCAAAGTAAATATCTCTTGTTAAGGTTTTAATTATGTATTCACCACTATGACTACAGTCAAAGAACTGGGTAATTAACTAAGAGAGCAGATAAGCTCTCTGCCAGTCATACAAGGAGGTACCATATTTGTCAGCTTAAAAGATGCACTCAAGTCCTCACCACAGTTTGTGAAAAAAAAAGAAACAATCTACTACCCTGTGATACAGTTTGCAGTGAAACTGAGAAGTAATCTTTTACCACTATCTTTCTGTTCTTTAGCACTTTCATTTAAGAGACCATGAGAACGTCACGTCTTACCTTCAATTCTCAGTTACACAGAAGCAAATGGGAGCTCAGAACCCTATCTTTACTCAGAAATAATCCCTCCACAGGTCAAAACCTTTTTCTTTTCCCTCATGCCGAATGAGGGTGGAAGAACTTGGTCTGTTTTGAGCATAAATTGCTCACCCAAGGGGGGGGGGGAGGTGAATTTATTTCAGTCTACCAGGTGCATTGATTCAGTATTTTCACCTTCCTTGTAACAACCAAAATCTGAAATACACTGAGCAAGGGCCTTAGTAGACCCACCCCAACATCCTCAGCCTTGGAATATAAATTTCCTGGCCTGTGGAGCCAGACAGGTCAAGGCTCAGCCAGTGTAGCCTTCTACACATTACTGCCAGGAAATAAAATACTTTCTACGGATAGTGAAAAGGGGATGGCATGTAGGGTACCCAAGCATGCCTAAAGAAAGCAATCAAAATAGTAATGAGGTAATCATAATAACTACTGAGGAATTTTAAATGTGAAAAATTTATTAATAAATATGTACATATATTTGAAATGATAATTTACAGAGCCCTAGCATACTTATACATAACTTCAAAGAAAGGATTTCAGCCAAGTTCATCCAAAAATAAAACTGAGGATGAAGTAATTCCGAGTTATTAAAGAGATGGGCCAGCCCTAATTACAGAAAGCCCTCTCATGATTCCCCAAGGAATTGCACACTACGAGCTTCAAAACATTATATTTTTATTAAGGGAAGATTGAAAATAAAGTTTAATAGAAAAATCTTTACTACCATAGTAAGAGGGCAGATGAACTCTGCACAAATGAAATGTTTCAAACAGTAGTTAAATCACTAGTTTATCCACTAATTCAGGGTTTTCCATTAATCCAATATCCATCCATCCCCACCTGAGGCTCTGGAAAATAGTACTGTCAAACTTCTTGGCTTTACCTGGAAGCTAAAACTAATGTGAAGTCACCATGTTTCTAGCATTGGAAACAAGCTTGTTAGAGGTTTGGTCTGAAATAGCTCATTAAATTGCATCTATATTCTTCTGTAATAATCATACTGTTGCTTAAACACAGTACTTCTTCAAAGCTTGAACATAGTTTTTCCCACCTCTTGAACTAGGAGTATTAAAAGCTAGTTTCATAATTATATTTAATACTTCTGTTAACTTTGGAAGAAACCTTTTTCTCAACACGATCAATTTTCTTTGGTGTATCCATCATTAATTTAATAAAGGGTAAAGGTTGTGAAGCCATTAACCCATTCAATGCTGACCTGTTGACATGACATTTACTCCCACGCTGAAGGGTTTTTTTCGTTTATTTATATAACTCGAAAACACATCCAGCAAAGAACGAAACACATCCACGTGTGCCTAGAGCAAGACTAAGACGCTGAAGGAAGTTGCAAGTGTCAGCGCCGACGCTTGGGAACTAGGGAAAACCGAGAAAAGTAACGGGACCGATGCCTTGAATTCAAGGCATCCGCATTGAATGGGTTAATACAAAGAGACTGGTTTAGGGTCACCAAGATTGCAAGGCAGCATGTATGTGGAGTACAGTAGTGCTTACTTTTCTAAATTTGAGAAACATTGGAATTCATATGCTAAAAATGATCGATTTGTTGGGAAAATTGAAAAATATGTTTTACAGTCTTACAGCTACTCAACCCAATGTAGCCCAGCACCAGGGTGAAAGTTCAGCTGATTCAAGATGTGATTTTTTTGTGTAAAACCACTGTCCTCACAGTACTCACACCATTTCGAAACCACTCCAGAATGAAATCTTTTATGCCTATTTTGATGCCTTCATAGAGATATGTATGGCAATCCCATGGCTGCATGCCTGCTGCCACACGGGTTGTGTCCCAGAGAATATTCACCTCCCTGATCCCCTGACTCCGGGCATTCCAGAACAGCCACTTGACCACACAAGCGTGTACAAGGGTAGGCACTGGTTTACAATGACCTAAATCCTTTTAATAACCTATTAACTATTACTAGTTGTAGAGGTACAGTTTAAGGTTGAATCCATTCCATAAGGCATCCATTTTCTACCGAAACTTCAGAAGTGAAACCGAAACAAAATGTATCGTGTCACAAAAAAGAGATTAAGAATGCAATATTTAAAAAATCAGATTTAGGCAAAAATACTTAAGTCCTGGCTGGTAGATCCTCAGTCTTATACCCTAGGACTTATCCTGGGTATCCTCAGGTGTTCAGCCTCTCAAATACAGCCTAATATCAATCATACTCTGACAGGAAAGGTCTCACAGCCAGAAAACATTGCAATTATCACATCAGGGTTGGACCTTCATTGAATCACATTCTTTGCCAACACCTTGCAATGGCCAGGGCTTCTTAAAATAAAACTAGTTGAGTGCGCGAAGGTGAATTACAAGATATTGAGGCCGGCCTAAAATGGATGAAATCGCCATTTATAGTCCCATAGTTGAAGAGGGATGCAATTTTTCGTGGGTTGGTTTGAAATAATCTGCCAACCTTGCTCTGAGTCAGATATGTAATTTTCACCTCGTAATGGAGTTCTTACCACAGAACGAACTTGAAAAAGAGTAATTTGGCCACTTTGACAATTTTTTTCTTAAGAAGATGAGAAAAATTGCCTGCTATACTTTTGTGGAGCCTATTTTGAGGGTTACTTACTGCTTTACCAATCTTTCTCGTGCCCATCCTAGTCCCCTCACTATCTTGGGACTGCTTACCATATCATTTGTGCCTTTTCCATTCGTTTGAAAAGTATTTTAAACTGTTCTTACTCTGTACCACTATCTAACCCTAGAATGCACCACTAACCATACCCTCTGGAAACGAATATGGGCACCTAAAATCTAAAATTTGTTCACTGATTGGCCTATATTTGTCTTCTTTTTTTCATGACAATATTATCAGTGACATTGTTCTAAACATTAGTATTGCTAACTGTAATTTACCAGAAAGATGTAAAATACCACCGCTTTGATTTCAGGCTTTCCCGGCGAAGATTTATATCAGGGTTCTTTCGGGGTTTGCACCGGGTAGTTAGGTCCATGGCGGCCGACGTTTCGATGCTCGAGTCGAGCATCGTCCTCAGGGCAGAGGTGAGTGCCTTGACTGGAAGTGGTCATCAATATATACCCTATGGGTAGGTAAGGTCCGAAATTTTGGCGGGAAAATTATGTATCATCCGGTGGTCTTGACTCTCCCATAATCTTGATGATAGGTTTCCACGTGTGACTCAGGTTGTAACCGGCGTCACGGTTAAAGTTTTGTTTTTCTCTTTTCGTTCTCTCTCTTACGTGGGTGAGACAAGTCGGACGGTGGAGACGCGAATCAAGGAACACCAGCGTCACCTTAGATTGGGCCAACCGGAAAAATCGGCTGTTGCAGAGCACAGCATCATGATGGACCATGCCATCCATTTTGAGAAAACAAAAATAATTGCCCGCTCATCTGGCTATTGGGACCGGCTCATCAAGGAGGCCGTCGAGATCCGGAGAGAAAAACGAAACTTTAACCGTGACGCCGGTTACAACCTGAGTCACACGTGGAAACCTATCATCAAGATTATGGGAGAGTCAAGACCACCGGATGATACATAATTTTCCCGCCAAAATTTCGGACCTTACCTACCCATAGGGTATATATTGATGACCACTTCCAGTCAAGGCACTCACCTCTGCCCTGAGGACGATGCTCGACTCGAGCATCGAAACGTCGGCCGCCATGGACCTAACTACCCGGTGCAAACCCCGAAAGAACCCTGATATACCACCGCTTTCTTAGAAAAATAACCACTTATGGGGGAAAAAGAACCCAATTTTCACCAAAAAAATAACCTCACCATTTGTAGGTCTCTAGTCATTGGCTTTATGGAAAAACCACAAATGTAAAACTGTTGTTCCTGATCCAGAAAGAGGTGGTCAGAGTTATTATAAGATCGAGTTTCTGAAAGCACTGTAGACCACTTTAGCCAGACCCATTACCCAGAGTGCCAGTAGCGTACACAGGATTGACTTCTGGGTGGGGGGGAGGGTTTTCAATTATATTTTTGTGCATCATCATAAAACGATATTTAGATTATTATTCACTAAAACAATAATTTAATTAACATTCTCTTTCTGTGATACCAAATTCAACTATATTTTTCAACCCAAAAAACAAAATTGTTAACAATAGTTCAGGAAAACAAAGGAAAACGAATTCAGATGAACATATTTTTGGGGGGGTTTAAACCCTAAACCCCCCCCCCCCCCCCATCCCATCGGTACACCACTGGAGTGTACATAGCCTCCATGTATATCATACTCTTTTAAACATGAACTCAATCAGAGCAGAGAGACAATCATCATACTAGAGCCAGATATCAATTAAATATCTCTCATTGTACAATCACCAAAAATTAAAATATGAGAGCATGTCCATTGAACTATACATTACACTGCATGGCACAGTGAGCATTGTGGGTTACAAGGCACTTCCCTTGGTTTTAGAGATGTGGATCATACGTAGGTCACTATATTTCCTGGATATTTATTTAAAACTTAGCTTTTCCACCCTGAATTTATAGTTCATATATTTTATAATTTTGTGTTATTGATGAAATACAAATACAATATTCTCCGTGTAATCTGATGATAATTATTACTGCATATTAATTAATTATTACTATCATCATTAGTCAGGAATATATACTTTTGCCAAACAAATGTACACTAAAACCACTGACTTTATAGCAATGTTAGTATAATTATGAGAAATAAGATTTCCTTTGATTTCCGCTAATTTTCTCACTCAAGCATTTAATTCACCTTACCTTTTTAATAGACACCAAGAAAAAGGGACAAAAATTTACCAATATTGAACGCATAATTAGCAAACAAAAAAATAAATAAACCAAGTATGACAATTCCATTACTCCATTTCCTTGGACAGCATGTATTAAGGTCTAACAACAACACATTATAAAATGAATTTTAGTTCAGATTTATCTCATTCTGACCTTGAGTCTCCAACTACTGCCAACACCCGTTTTTATTTTTGACATCCACTGTGAGTGAAACCACTCTGGGTCTCTGAAATTCAAGCAAAAAATTCATGTTCAATAAAAATCATTAATTGTATTATAAGTAAATCCATTATTGTGTCCAGCTAAACTTCTGCACATAACATTTTAAAAAGCAGTAGTTAGGAATTAAAGAATTGTGAAAGCATGTTTTGGAATCAATGAGATGTCATAATTATTTTCAGCAGTGTTAAAAGAGTGCACACCATAAGATAATGTAAGCTATATTTTTCTTCTTACAGGGGTCTCTAATGAGTGGCTCAGGAAAACCCTTCTAAAAACATAATGCAATGTGAAAGGTGATAATACCCAAAGGTTTGTTATATGCTGCATTACATGAACATTTCCTATTAAAAAACTAACAGTTTAGATCAAAGTTACCTATTCTTTATCACGCATTGAATTTAAAAAAATGCCGGGGAGGCATTACCTCCCTGCTGGAAATTTCACCTACTGTTTACAGTAGCCTATAGGCTTTTTGGAACACTCTACTGTTTTCAGTAAGTTTACTGTATTCCTACTGTTTTCTACTGTTTACAGTAGGTCTACTGCACTGCTACTGTTTTCTACTGTTTACAGTAGCTCTACTGTACTGCTACTGTTTTTACTACTAAAAATATAATTTGCCACTACTCCCTGTAATACTACTGCGCAATGGCATGATTTACTTCGTCGCAGTGTACTACCTACCTATCGCTAAAATCCCTGCCTAACAATTTGACAACGCACATGTGCTCGCACCCATTACTGATTAAAGAGGCGTTGAGAAAGACGTATATATGTAGTCACTTCCGTGGATAAATGTGACTTCGAGAACTATTATCATTAAATGAAAATTCCGTGATAGTTTGAGGAAATACCATAAAATCTTGATAAAAGTTATTTGCCATTAATTAATGCCAGATAACTGTTATTCTATGTTGCCACATAGTATGAATATAAATGCAATATTACTGCGAATAAACAAGATTTTTCAAATTCTCGCACGTTAGCTTCAGCGTCGTAGCTAGGGGCTGGCCAGGCGGGCGGCTGCCAGAGGCACAACCCTCAGGGGGCACACTTTGCAAACCCACAGCCTGTGGGCCATAAATCGAGGTAATATTACCTCGATTTATGTGGTATCAACCAGTAACTGTCGTTTCGGGGCAGCTTGATTCTTCTTGAATCTCCTTGTCTTACCTAGAGAGGAATAGGTTGTTTCATCTCATATTGTATGGTTTCAGCTAGTAACAAACTACCTCGTTTCACATTGTATATACTCGTTTCAAATGTGCAATAATCAACTCGTATTATGGCGTAATATAGGCGAACGAAGGCAGTAAGTGGAGTAATAACGCGGGGTACATTGTTCACGCTACTTCAACAGACAAAGAACCGTACACGAAGCGGCAGTAGAGAACCGCTTCCGTACGTTTCGTGTACGCTACTTCAACAGTCAAAGAACCGTACCTACACCGAACGTTGATTCACTTCCTCAAGCGAATCACCGCTTCATGTACCCTTCATGACCGGTCGAGGAAGCGGAACATTTTCGCCAGGGAGAGACTTGGGCCAGAAGAATTACTCCTATGTTGAACTTGTTGAGGGATCATTCAGTAAAATTGTTCATATAGTTGCTGTGGGGGATGCATATGTGGAACTTTATGTTGTTCTCTAGCCGCTTCGCACATTAAATGAAAACCTGAAAATTGTAGTTGGTAGAGGAGGGAAGTTTTGTGCACAATTTTCCACTATTAAATGTGTCGCAGTTCACATTCAGGTTGATAATTATGAGTATGTAAGCTCAGTTCCATTTAAACACTTTTGTTTAAATATGTAAATTTGTATGTCTTTTTGAATTTTTAATCATGTATACCTAATTGATTGTTTATGCACCAAAATACAATGCCCTTCTATTGATTAAATTTTGTAGTGCCATTTATTAACTACGTATATATATCTGCCTGTACCTATCTGAACAGTAGAAAACAGTAGAGTTCAGTTGGTTTATAGAAATCAGTACAATTCAGTAGGCTATTGTACCCATAACAGTAGAAAACAGTTGGGATCCAGTAGAGTCCAATAGAGTGCAGTAGAGTTCAGTAGGACTCAGTAGAAAATCCTACTGAAACCAGTAGACATTTTTAGCAGGGCTACTACCAAGAAAAGTAAGACATACATAATGGTTCCTATGTACATAATGAAATGAGAAGTTATAATTAATACAACCGTACATACATTTGATTTAACGCCTGGGCCATGGCCACCCCATCGCTGATTTCCTCCACAGTGGTGCGGGACCCGTCAACTTCGAAAGTCTGCAACTGATGTAAAAGATAACATAAGTTTACATGACCGGTGACAACAAAATTTAAATGGAGGTTCATACAAAACATATACTACCAGAGATACAATATACATTGATGTAGAAGATAAATTAATCGATTATAAACGACAGAAAGCCGTAGTCACTCTCATTACCCGATATCAACCTGAGGCAGCGACACAAATTACCACAAAGCACATAAGAAATCGAAAATAGGAATTAACACGTAAGAATAAGTCCATGCCATACTTCTATATAATGTGTTGCATGAGCAACTGCATTATCTTCCACGGGATACCAAAACTTATTCAGCATCCCAAACATTGAAAATCCAATAACACTACCATCAAATTGCATATAATAACAAAGCTAAAACACAACTCGCAATAAAACCTCTAGGTAATTAAGGCCAGTTTAAAATGCAAATATGTAAATGGAAGCAATTACACCATAAAAGTGATGTTATTGTGAATAAAAACTAAGTAGGTCGTTAGCTTTCGATTTGGACTTAATAAATCTAACAAATGAAATAAATGAATATGATTTTAAGTAACTGAGTAAACCTCGGATATTCAGTTGGAGGGCATTATTAACAACAACAACACTTACCCATTTTATTAAGCTCACACAGAGATGTCTGTCATCCATGGTGATAAATTAAACAAAACCTTGGCTGATTTTCCTTTCCGTTCACAACCAATTATTCATTCCAGTCATATTTTGTTCATCTTCAAGTCACAGGTACCCAAACTGACTGCTTCGGCCAGCTTATATCAAACACATTAAGGCAGACATCACCAAAACCACCAAAACACAACAATACAGTTCACTTGTGTCCGCGTTCCTTGAAAGCAATCGAAGCTGTGATCGAAGCAGCGACAAGCTATAGCAACCACAGTCGAAGGTTGTTTGAGATTTACGTGAATATAGGTACCATAAATATAGATACCATGGAGTCTATATACCTAGTCCTATGGAGTATTTAGTATCCCTGATACATACTTTACATAGTATTCTATATTCATGGAGGAATTCTTGCATTTCCGAGACACTCGTTCCTACGAACCCATCGACACGATAAATCGAGAGTGGTCAAAACATTGGTGATCGATAATCGTTCCAATGGTTCCAATTGTTAAAAGGGAGGATGTGCTACTTGTATGAAAATAGTGTACTTAAAGAAAGTCTTATTTTGAAGAAATGGTCAACTGTATATTCCTGGAGCAGATTATGGCTTGATTAGTCGTAATTTAGGATGAAATTGAATGGGGATAGAATCGTCTGCCGGGTGGTAGTCTCAATGTAAAACTGGATTCGGTAAGCAGTATTTGATGTTGTTGACAGTACCTTATTTGAAAGCGCTATTCAGTATAAATACTGTTTATATTGGTCTGATTCTCTTTCAGTTGAAGAAATTACCGAACCGTACGCGCAGAAATATTTGCATGCATGATTCAATGGGTTGTTAGAAGTCTGTGATCTAGTCAGTAAATATTAACGATGGAGATCTTCGCCTGCGGTATTAGAGACTGAAGGAGAGGAGGCAATTGTCGTCAAGGTATACTTATGTTTTCGATAGTGTGGTAACCTAGAATTCGTTCCCAAATGAAGGCTTTTGTTGCCAAGGAATCAATTCATGGATATTGCTTCGTCATTGTGCAGTGGGATAAGATGTTCACACCTTAATTGACAGTGTCAATGAACAGGGAAAAATACTGTTTTATGAAGTAACAAAATATGGCTGTGCTCCATCGTGCTTTGTTCACATGGTTTTTGCTCCTCGTATTTCTGATACTACTTGTTCTTAGGTTAGATGCCAGGACACAGTGGAGTTGGTTCATAGTTTCAATACCGCTGTGGGTTTATGATACTATATTGCTGATCTATGTTTTGTTTAACATGATATCACATTGTAAAAACGGCCATGATAGAACTTCTAATTCAATGATTAAAAAGGTATGGTATGTAACTGCTTTGGTATTAAAAATGGTCTCTCAGATAATTCTCTGCATTAAATTAGAGTACCCATTGTGGAATTTATCTATGTATTGCGTTATGATACCTCTGTGGTTGCTTTTGCCTGTGTTGTTGACTGATACGTTTATGGCGTTATTGCGAGATAGTCGATATTGATTGAACTGTGGTCACATATGTTGGTTATGTATGCACACCGTTTTAGCCAATAAATATATTTTTGCTTAACTCTTTTTCTTTATTTATCTTCCTGAATTTCTCTGTCATGCATGAATTTCTCTCAAAGGGGATATATCATGTAGCACTATTGAACCCTCAAGGTGGTAGTCCTCCATTTAGGTCTCCTCTACTGAAGGGAGTACATTAGTCAAGTACAATATGCTGAAACTTAGGATTGATAACAGGAATGCCATAACATGTCAAGACTATGCACACCTGAAAGACAAAAAAAATATAAATGCAAAGGAGCAAGGGTGTTTCTCTTCCAGGCAACAAAGAGGGCAGCAGACGAAATCGGTCTCGACTTCGACCCGTCATCCAATGGAAGCGACAATGACACAACCATCTTGTAATTGAAGGCCAGACGTCCTCAAGCTCGAAATAAAAAAAGCCGAGCAGAAGGCCTTGCTCAAGGCGCATACCGATAAGCCCATGCATGGAGGTTTCTATTGAAACATCGAAAAGCATGGGTTTTCGAAGGAGCTGGCATTTGCCTTCCTACGCTCCGCAGGTCTGAAGTCCGAGACTGAAGGTTTTGTCCTCCCGTGCCAGGATGGTGTCATAAACACACTCGTGTACCGCCGCATTATATTCAAGGTGGAGGTTGCGGACACGAGATGTAGGGTATGCCAAGCCCAGCCAGAGACTTTGAGTCACCTTATCTCTGTCTGTAGTTATTACGCCAAGTCAGCGTATCTAGCTCAACACAACGCGGCCGTACGGGTGTTATACTTTCACCTTCAACACCATTATGGCATCGACGAAACATCCGTGCTGAAAACTGATCGAAAAAAAAAGGTCAAAAAACGGACAAAATATCAAGACCTGCTTTTCGAACTTCAACAGATGTACCCCGGAAACACTGTGAAACTAGTGGTCCTCATCATAAGTGTGCTCGGTGGAGTAAAGGGCTGGTTGCTGAATAACATCGAGTGCGTTCCCTCCTGCGTGGCACAGGTGGAATCACTAGTTGCACGCATGTAGAAGGCCGTCATCCTGGGGTCACTCTGTCTACTGCGGACGCATGACCCGACCGCAGCATAGCCACTCATCCGATGGGCGTCGCTGCATGGCATGGCTGCGATTACTGCCCAACCCCTCTTGAGTCTCCAGTCATTGTGACGGCAATGAAACCTGATGCTTGCCGGGGACTCGGAGGGGCATGTTACAACTGTAACAATTAATAAAAAAATAAATGCAGAAAATAATCCTGGATGTTTTTCAGTTACAGTGAAATGAAATGGTATGAAGAATGGGATAAATTGTGGGGCAATTAAATGGTTATCCTCTTGGAGTTTCTTGACGTGAACTAAGATGTGGAAATTTTACTTCCAAAAAATAAAGAAGAAATACCTTAAATTCAGTGACAAGACCATTTTGGTGTGGATAGTAACTCAAATTAAGGACAGTTGTGGTGCAAGGATTTTTGTGTACTTAAGATGCAAAATGTACACTTTGTACAAAATGGAGAAGACACAGTAATTTCTGTGCAATGAAATAAGCAGAGAAAGTGATAAAATGTGAGTAGGGGAGAAAACTTATTAATTCTTGGAGAAGGCACTGAATAAAAGACAGTAGGAAAGGGTGGTTAGGGAGTTTAAAGCTATACAGGTAAGAGAGAGAGAACATTTTTTGTCTATTCTTTCAGTAAGATGATGCACTTGGTAAGGCCAGTATATAGGAGAAGCACTCCAAATTAATTATGTTTCAGAGAAACTGCAATGAAGAAATAAGGTTAAAGACTGCAAGTGCTGCTTTGTGGATATCGGAAGTGATCACAATTTAGTAATGATACAAATGCCAACTTTGAAAACTTGAATGCTAGAGTTCTCTACGAAAAGGAAATATTTCCCATGTCTCATTCGGGAAGCAGAAAAAATAACAGAGAACATTAAAACCTTCAATAGGAGAGACAACAGTGTAGGTGCTCTCTGCAGCATGGAAATCTTTGATGAATTCAGTAGGGAAATGAAATTTTTAACACCACTGTAGGGTAATTCCATGCAGGGGTGGATTAAGGGGGGGGGAGGCGGCAGTCTCCCCCCCTCCCCTGTAATTTCTGGGAAAATAGAAAAGATGGTAATCATTAAGGTGGTTCTCCAATACAAATTTTTATTTCACTAACTCCATATACAATGTTTAAAGATAATTGGAAAATACCTAAAAGCCCCTTGTCTAAACACACAGTATCCTCGATGTTCGCAATTGTACTTTTGAAGGCCTTTTGTTGAACAGTGTTGTGAAAGCTTTGGTGCCGTAACAGAAACATTATAAGGTATATACTATATATGCAGAGAATTGTGCCGCGAGTTTGGGCAGTTGAACTGTAGTGCATCTGTGAGAGGGGAATACTGTCTCCACGCCCTCCTTCAGCACTGCCTATTATGTGACACTCTTCCCTCTCGTGCTCGTCGCGACATGTCAGTTGCCCGGGTCTAGCAAGTGTATTGTTCCAGTTGTATTGAGTGACAATTACAAGAGTTCTTCACATGTTTAGGATGCAGGACCCTGCGTCCTTTTTCCTTTATTCTGTGATATACCTGAAGTGAAGATCAACCTTTCAGCTAGAGATGGTAAGTTCTATCAATAAATTACAATGACATAACTTATTTGTGCTTTCTCTTGCTCACCATTAGGGTCGAATGGCCGGTTAGGGTACATCGAAAAAACATTTTTTTAAATTTCGATTTGATATTTTGGGAAAAGGTGCGATTCTAGCTACAGATACACTGAAAAAAAATGTTTTCGAAAAATATAAATATTTAGGGGTCTCACCCCACCTTCTGATCTTTTAGCTGATCAATAATTGCCATTTTGGGGCTAATTCTAGTGATTTTCTCCCTGATTTTTTAAAATCATACAATTGACCTAACAGGGAGCTCAATACTGCTCAGACAGTTGTAAGTCACTATTTTGCTTTATTTTTGCAGATGACTACAATATTTTTTGATGAAAATAAAGGTTTTTTGCTGAATTATAGTGTTTTAGGTTGGAAGCCTTTCCTACCTTCTTCTTGCACATGGAGACATGGGGGGTTACGAACACATTCTGCGAGGGAAAATATTCATTACCGCATAGCTAAAGGCAGTACATTGTTAATGTGAACTCTAGTTTACACTAAGTACCTAGTACTGCACGTCGTGACTCAATTTTGGCCAGGATGGCCAAAATTGAGTCACGGTCATTGAGTACTACCTGACTCCAACGGGTGAGATATATAAGACGACAAATGGCTGCACCTTCACTTCACCGACCTGAAGAAGCTGACTGAAATGCCACGAACTGTCTTCCGAGGAAAAATGGACCAATGCGGTGTAAAACCCGGAAGACCTGCATCTTCACAAGAATGTCATTCTTTAGATCGTTTGTTTACGTTTTTCAAATGTGATTAGAGAGCTTTACTCAAATGTTTATCACATCTACTAAAAATGTAGCCACACCAAAACTACGTTCCAAGCGCTACATTTCTTTTAATTTTCCGAGTGAGGTCCACCCGGACCCCCATTTCGTTGATAGGTATTGCATACCCCCCAGGCTTCGCGGAAAGTAGTGAACCGCCCCCCCCCCCAAAACAACAGCCTTAATCCCCCTGATTCCATGCCTGTTCATCCAGGCCATGACACCCACCATCTCAGGTTTTGATGAAACTTGGTATGTTTTATCCTTTCATGAATATATGAAACCTGGCAATTTTTTTCTTTTCTATCTCTGCTCGTTTTTTTTCAGCCATCAAAGTTTAGGTGAAACTGCAGTTTTTCCATTCCTAAGGCCTCCGTGGACACTTATATCAACCCAGAGGAAAAAAGTATCTGTCTTATTTATCTCTCAATTCTTATGAAAATTTGCAGTTTTATCATAGAAACCATGAGGTTTCATGTAGAAAATTTCAATTCAGGTCAAGGCAATTTTAGGAATGGCAATCTTTAAGTAAACTCGATGCAATCGGATTCTTACTTAATTAATTTTTTTTTTACTTAGATCACACACTACAAAGACCCGCACACTTTACAAGCTGGAGCAGAAGAGAGGCTCCAGGTCAGAAGGTCACTTAACAGCACACGACAAATCAGCACCCTACCAGGCAACACCTTAACTGCTACACATAATTAGGGTAGGGATCACGGAGGGCAGCACTACACATTCACACCAGGCAAGCTCATCACACCCTGTTTAACAACCTTGACAACAGGCTACTTGCTGATCACCATTACTCAGAGAAATTGTCATCCTTCAACAATTTCAGGAAAAATATGAGTTATATTCTCCGAGCTAACTCAAATTCTCAAAACACTAGTTTCATAAGGCTTAAGAAAGTTTCTTATGTAAACAAGGTTTTATTAAAAAATGAATTATTTACCAAAGGCAGTGTGTTAACACGTTTGCGACGGCGGGACCTACCGGTGGGTTCCAGCTGTTCACCCTCAAGGGTGTCGGAACCCACTGGTGGGTTCCGGCTTTTCAGGCTCACGGGTGGATCCCTTTACGCTGCCTTGTCTATGCATTGACGGCTGTGAAGAAAGACATTTCTCACCGACGTTCCTCAGATTGGTCTTTATCACATTTTTTTCAAGAAAATGTCCCATAAATTTCCTTTCTTTTGTTGACATGTAAGAAGGCATGTGGGTTGTTAAAATAAATTGTTAATTATATAAAAGGGCTAAATATTATATAAATAAGTTATTATTTATTATTTATTTATTAAGTTATATTAAATGAAATATTTAAATCATCATAAAAATAATAATAAAAAAATGAATGTACTCAAATTTCATTGCAGAATGAAATTATGAGTCTCACTGTCAATGCTCTGCTACCCTGAAAATTGTACATTTCAAGAAAATTTTACTTTTCATAAATTCAGCAAAGTTTTTCAACATAGATTTATGTATTATGAAATGTGTTGTTTTAGATTAAAACAATTCAAACACAGTAGGCTGTCCATCACAGTCCTTGCAATAAGTTTTGGCCTTTTTTTGCTTTCGCCTTGGATTCTTTCACCCCACTAGTAATGCAAAGTTTCTCTTATCAAGCAACGCATCTTTTCCTGATATCTATAGCCAGACCTTCATATGTTCCCAGCTTATAAACTACTTTTACTTTTTTGTCACTCACACTTCCATTGCTTTCAATGTCATCACTTTTTAGCCAATAGATTATTTTTTCCCTAAAATTTATCATATCCATTTTCTTCACTCCAGCATATCTATTGTGACCCATGCATTTACCACGCAGGTCCCAAGAAGCAGTCCCCCTTCATTGAGCATCTCAAACATGTATAATAGGCACTCATTCAATCGGAGAGGTTATCACCCTTTTTCGCAAGATTATAATCAATCACAGGTTATGGTTTCATATTTTATACACTAGTTCTTGTCTTGGATGTAGATGGAACAAAATAAGCGGTGTGGGTGGGATCCTAGGAAATCATATTACACTGTCTTTGGTGTATATCTTCGCACCCATGTGCGAGACTGCGTGCCACATCATTTGTGCAACTGCAATGGTCTTCACTGGTCTTCCTTCTTCCAACTTTGTGACTTCAAAATTTTTTTTTTTGCTCACACCTCTCCTCTCTTCAACTTTTTCGAAATCACCTCTTTTTGATTACCTCATCTATTTTATCGCAATGTTCCACAAGGATAGATTTTTTTGCTGGCAACTCCTCTCAAAGAGAAACACTGGAGTAAAAGTTTTCGACATATAACATCCTACCCTCATTCAAAAGTCCTGTAGTCAGCTCTAGAACTATGTTTCTCTTTGAGCGTGCCCTTTTTGACCTCTTCCGCAGGATTGTTGCCTTTACCAGAATTTATCTTATTCCTGCAAGTGTATGCTTCAGGTGTACATAACTTAATTAGAGCATTTGACTTCATATTTGTGAGCCTTTCCTGTGATGTACTGACGGAAATGTAACCTGCCCCGCCAAGGTACCAATGACTCATCTATTACAATTTTTCCCCCAAAAGTAACAGTTGATTGAAAACACTAGCATTTAACATCAAGCTATGGTTTTATCTTAGCCAACCTGTTTTCTGTTGTAGAAACTGTGCTGTTTAAATGATGGCGCTTTAGAATCATTCCAAGTGGTTGAGTTGCATTGTCATCCCAATGCAGTGGAGAATTCCAACCAAGTCGCATTGTTGGCAAATGGTTTATTCCCATTGCTATGAGAACTGAGATGCATCTTTTCATTTCTCTCTCCAACATTTCCCTCCATTCTTCATCATAGATCTTCTTTTTGGCTCGGCAGATTCTAGGTGTTGGACTGGATCTATTAGTTTCCATTGCTATTAGTTCTAGCACTTCTTCATTTAGGAAACAACTGATTTCATTGCCTGCAAACAACTGATTTCTTTTGCGTTACACACAAGAATACATATATAGGAAGCAAAGAGCTAAAAATTGACCAATGAGATGCATTTGTCTAAAATATATTTTAGGATGCCGCTTTTGGGTGTAGATCGCCACACAGAGAAAATAACGCCACTCCCATAAAACAAAAAGCCACTAAAACACAGTTGATAAAAGTAATAAAATAAGTGGCAAGGAGAAATAAACACGGATTTCCCATGAGCATTAGCAAATTATATGTACAGAATTTCTCATAATTGCATCTTCAAGAGATGAGGAGTGGTAAAGAGTTATTCAAAGTGTGTTCCTTAGATGGGAACCTGAAAGGTCTCTTTCTCAACTATCCTTCCTCACCTCCTCCCAATATCCTCCCTCCAACCACAATAATTTCAACAGTTTGAGAGAAAAAGGGTTATCTCAGATTCAGGTTTGAATGTTAAAGTCATACCTCGGTACCGCATAGGGTTTTTTTGCTTTCCTATGAAGATTATTGGAAGTTCAATGTTCCCTCAAGTTTGAGTTTTTTCGCTCCATCTTCTTCACGGGTTTTCCACCCGGAGCCTAGTCCTCAAATGGATGGGGGTTGCCTCCCTACCAACTCTTTGCATGAGTGTCACAGCCACAGCACGCGCAGACAAACTGCATATCCCAGTCCTTACTCCTCTCACTGGGAGTTTCCCGTGGCAGCCAGGTCCCCACTCCCTTAATATGCCACTTGGGATCTCTAGACCCTCACACTATAATTACTACCGGCTTCCCGTGCCAACACTTTCATGGCCAGAATCCTCAGCGTGGAAGGGGTGATTTCCGAAAGTCTCCATTGTTCCTAGGTTGTTGCCGACACCGAGACCCGGGTTGTCTTCAACTTGGTCTGGAGACCCGACCAGCGTGAATTTCAGCTATTGTTTCCCCAAAATATTAGCCTGCTATCTGGGGCACTCTCCACTGAGAGTATCCCAGGATTTGTAACAAAGGACCTACATGAGCGGTGATTACCTCTAGTGTCAATACCCTGTATTGAGTGCATGGTGGGGAAGACTGACAAGGGCCCACTGCAGATTATTCTGGTGTACTTACGGCATAGGATTTGAAAATGTGAGAAAGACTTTTTGGAAATTTACTATGGCCGTAAATGAATGATAGCTGCTGGCCAAATTATGCCGAACTCCCAAAAATAACATACTTACGGAAAAATATAATGGGCACGAGTTGGGGGCGAAGTAACATAGGCAACAGTATTGCTGTCATGGTATCATGGATTCCATGCATTGCCAGCATGTTCAACAAACACTGGCTTGTAAAGCAGAAGGTGAAAACACTCAATAATCCTGCGTGCCTTCATACACAGAAGAGGTCAAGTGGGAGGATATTTTCCATTTGAAGCTCAAGAAAGATACCTTCAGATTCCAGAGTTTGGCATTTGAATTTGTACTGTGTGTGGTTGCATATACCACAGGAGAAAAAGAAATTATAACCATGTCCAGTTATTTAAAATATATTTTTTGGGATCACTAATAGAAAGATGATTCGAGAGCATACAAAAATATTTGTATGCCACATCTGTGCGTCACTGGCCTTGAAAAGCATGTAAAAGAAAATTATCCTCGCAAATGTATTGTCAAATTTTATTTTTGTGGTTGCATACATACTAGGGGCATTGTTTAAAAAACTCATGGAACGGTGGAAAAACGTATGAAATATCAAGACCTGCTTTTCAAACTTCGACAGATATACCCCGGACACTCTGTGAAACTAGTGGTCCTCATCGTAGGTGTGCTCGGTGGAGTCAAGGGCTCGCTGCTAAATAACATCAAGTGCATTCTGTCCTGCATGGCACAGGTGGAATCACTAGTTGCACGCATGCAGAAGGGCGTCATCCTAGGGTCACTCCGTCTACTGCATACGCATGACCCAACAGCAGCTTACCCACTCATCCGATGGGCGTCGGATGTGGCAATGATTACTGCCCAACCCCTCTTGAGTCTCCGGCCATTATGACGTCAATGAAACCTGATGCTTGCTGGGTACTTGGAGGGAAGTGTTACAACTGTAACAATGAAAAATATAATAAAGCTTTAGCAAAGGGTAACTTCGATTATTAAAAAAAACCGAAAAATTATTTTTCAATTTTCATGAATGTCCCTGGGAATTGTCTACAAAAAAGGCCTACGTTGCGAACATGTTTTTTTCATCAAGAAAACTTTTTTTCTGATAATCCTAGAGAGATTTCCCACCACCTCTAAAAATAAAATTCATGGCATTTTGTGCGCTTTCTGGGATAAAAAATGTCAAGTATCCAAAAAAATGTGTGTTTCACTTTTCCAATAATCGGCATCAGGCCTACCTGCTACCATTTAAAATAAAAATGTAACACTAGTTCTGTATACAACATATTTTTATCAGATTAAGGGTATCCCCATGAGTTTTCCAGGTCAAAGTTTAATTTTTTCAGGGATAACTTAGTCTTTATATTCAATCGTTGAAGTTGTAATGTAACCCTCATACGGATTCATTACACCTTGATTCATAGCAATTTGAATTTTTGAATGTGCTTAAAAAATGAAATTTTTAAGATAAGGTTATGAAACCATCATTAGTATATTATTTTGAGAGAGACTGTAAACTGGTAAAAGAAAACAGCAATTTGCCATTCCATTTATGTTATTTAGTATTTATCAAAAAATTTACACAAACTGATACCTGGTGCTGCTGCAGTGCTGGAAATTCAAAAGGTATTTATGATTCTTCTAAGTGTTTTAACTACTTAATGAATCATATTCAAATGACGAACAACCTTTTTTGAATGACTGTAGTGACCAATGCTATGAAAATTTTATAAATTTTTTATTTAATTGATAGGTTTATACTGATATGAATGAAATATAGTTGACAAATCTTTTGGAAAGAGATTTGTTGCTCAAATGGATGTCAGTTATGAATGATTAGTAATTATCACTAATTTAAGATATATAACAAGTCTTTGCTTTAGATTTGCATGATAAGCAATTATTTGTTTATATAAGGAAATATTTTAAAATTTTGCTCTACTGCTCGACAAAGCTGTTGGCTGGTATATACCCACGTAGCACACTAGCTGGAAAATGTGCCTTAAAGGTGCCTAAAATGAGCACCTGACTACTACATGCACCTTAAAGGTGCCCACTATAGGCACCTACCCAAGTAGCCATGAATGTTGGCTGAATATTGGCCCAATATCGGCTTCAGATTGGCACATCGATCGGCCCCTCATTGCCATCGTTTTGACAATATTGGCCCGATATGGGCAGCATTTGGGTAGTCCGCATTTTTTGGGAGAAAATTTATACATTTCTTTATGAATAGCATTAAATTCAGAATATAGAGGGATGTTACGGTTAAGATTTTGTGTGCCTCAAAGTGAGGTCGACAAGATTCTCTATATTTTAAGTTTAGAATAATTCTTAAAACTTTCTTTTGTAAAATAAATACCTCAGTGCTATTGCAACTGTCACCCCAGAAAATAACACCATAAGAGATTAAAGATTGAAAGTTAGCATAGTACACATATTTTAAAACACTCAAAGAAACATTTGATCGTAAATAGCGCAGTTGATACATAGTATGTGACAATTTGGTGGTTAAGATTTTGATATGTCTATACCACTTCAAAGATTTGTCTAATGTGATTCCAAGGAAAGAGATATTATTTACATGAGTGATTTCGTTGTTGAATAATTCCACTTTTGGTGGCAGTTTACAATTGAAGTTCACACAAACAGTTTTTTCCAGGTTGATAGCCAGCATACTGTTTCTCAGCCTTAATTGAATATGTTGAACAGTAAAGTTTATCTTTTTTGCAGTTCTTGAGAGGTTGGGGCTTGAATTAATATACTTGTGTCATCGGCAAATAAAATTGTTTTTACATCCTGGAGATATTCAGGAAGGTCATTTATGTATAAGGTGAACAGTAATGGCCCTAGGATTGAGCCTTGGGGTACTCTGTATTTAACTTTTTTCACGGTTGAGGAGAAATTATTTATATTTTTTGTATTTAGAGTCCAAAAAAGATATTTGGACAACTTGTTACCTGTTTGTTAGATAAGTTTTATCCAAGAAAATGCTACTTCTGTAATACCATAACTTGAAAGGCACCGCAACATTATGTCGTGGCTAACAGTGTCGAAAGCTATTCCGAGATCGATAAACAACCCCAAAGTTAGATTATTTTTGTCGAGAGCATCAGTTGCGTATCATTAACCCGTTCAACGTGGCATGACGGGAATTCCCATATTCTAGGTTCTATCCGGTGACTCATGCCGGGAGTTCCCGTCACCGGTACAAGCGTCTTTCTAACAGCTCCTGCTGCTCTCAGTCACGCGCAAGCGCTCTGTCGTCGCACTGCAGTCATCAGATTGAACCCTACTTTGAGGGAGTGCGGTCAGTTTTGGTTCCGGGAGCTTTTTTTTTCGAAGACTACACATCGTTTTCTTGGTGAGTACTGCTACTTAGCCTTTCTTTGTTCGAATATAGTTATTATTGTCTTTCGTGTTTTTCCATTCATTATTTCCATATTGGAACAGTTTTTAGATCAGGGATAATATTCAAACGAAAGAAAGATTTTTTTACTTATTTCTTATTGTTTGTTAATCGCTTGTTATTGCATTTTGCCTACTTTATAGGGGTATAAAAACTAATTTCTTTTTTAATTTTTTCCAACGTTTTTTGAGACAACTCATTGTTTTATTGCTATCTTTATTCAATTATATTAACCATTTTATAATTACAGATAAGCATATGCCTTTGGAAAGGAGTAGAATGTATGACGTCTTATCGTCTTCCGTTACACATATTTGTTTATCTCTTTGTTTGTACATTTATACGTTCTATCTAAGGAAACAGTTTTAGATTTCCTGATATAATAACGTTAGGCGTACATTCCGTTGTTATAGACGTGTTATATTTCAACGCATGTGTTCCGTAACATATCATGTTAAATTATTATATAACTCAACGCATTTATGTATTTAGTTTCTCTTTTTTCAACTTATAAACTTGGAGCATATATGATGAATTAGTACCTACGATTTTTTTTGATTTCCTAAAATAATTTGCATTTATTTTTGTGTTACAAGTTTTAGTTCGATTTTTCTTTCAAATTATACTGTTAAAATAATAAAGTACGACAAGTTTACGCCGCTGTGTTGTCGTTACTTACGATGGTTTTGTGAGCATGCTGTCTTTTTTTTATCGTGGCATTTAGACCCAAGTGCAAAGTTATCTTTCAAAATAACTATATCTGAAATCAACCATCATATTTTGTCATTTTTGCTTCAATTAAAGTTTATTTATTTTTCCAGGCTCTATTAAGAGTAGGACATTGAAGGAAGTTTTGAAGAGTTCAATGCAAAAAGAATTTGACTTAAGTAGAGTTTTTCCTAGAATAATTATTACACTTACTGCTGTGAGGCAATGAATTCGGATGCTATTAATATTTCAATTTTTCTAGGTTTCATCGGGTCAAGTTTCCCTGATGATGTCACTCAGCGACGAAACCTAGGTCGTCATTAAAATTATTTTGTGGAACTAAACAAAGTTTTTTCTTTTCAATCATGAAGGAGTTCCATAAAGTTACACCTCAAACCTGTAGAGTCAAGTTTATTTTCCTTGAGGGAAGGCAACGCAATAGCGCAGTCATGTAAGTAAATATCGGAGAACTTGGCATTAATAATATTAGAACTAGTGTTAAGTGGTGACTTTTATAAATATATATATATATATATATAAATGTATATATTTTGCTTGTGTTCTTAAGTGGAGAGACAGGAGAGATGTGCTGATGATCAGCTCTCAATATGGGAGTCAAATGGTCGATGTCCCTTGCCGTTGAGGAGGTGGCTCCACTTCCAAACCGGAGGCTGTTGCTGAATAAAACAAGTCAATGGGTGGCATTGATAATTTGGATCAAACGATGTCCTACTACCCAATAGAGAGGAAGACACTTAAATGGTATCGGAAGTTGGGCATCCACATTTTCCACCTCCTCCTAGTGAACAGTTATTTCATTCCTAAAATCCCACCCCAGGGTATCTCTCTATTCTTTCCGACTCTCCATAATAAAATCTCTACTCCAACCTTCTTCTTCCACACCTACTCCTCGACCTTCTCCAACTCTAAGGATCATGGGCTTATCGAAACATTTCCCAGCCATGCTTAGCTCAAATGAGCAAAAAAATATGAGTGCCGGGAGTGCTATAGAAAGGGACAAAGGAAGGAGACAAGTTTATATTGTCCGGAGTGCGATGGCTGCCCTTCCTTATGTCTCATTCCATGTTTTGTGGGTTATCATAAAGATAAAAGATGTATATAAATTAATTGTGTATAAAGACAAAAGATGTGTATAAATAAATGTGTATATGTAAATGTGGAAACGTAAATAAAATATTGATTTAGAAAAAAGTAATTGTGATTTTAAAAATAATTTCCTACATAATATGCATCAAAAATACATGTTGCTTCTTTGAATAGATCATTCATCTTCTAATATTGAAAACTTGGTTGCGGAAAATATATGGAAATATATATATTTGATGTTAGTTAAACTTTTGTAATGCATGTGCTTTTTCCAGTTTTAGTGTAAACCAGTTTAAATGTAAAAGTGTCTTTGCCTCTTATATAAAAATTAATGTAAAATACGTTAAAATTTTATTTCTCATTGATTTAATTCTTTTATTGAATACGTAAACTACACATATTACTATATTCAACCAATGTAGGTAATTAGAAGACTATCGCGCTGTACTTCGATTTAGACATTTTTAAGCAGGTACATAAGCACCTATTAACGAAGGTGTGTCAAGATGTAACAATTATTTAAAATCCGAGGATTCATTCGAGATGGAGTGGAATTTGTCCATACTGGAAAAATCATGTGCAATCTTCCATAAAAAATAACTTTTAATGCGAACCCGGCTTTCAATGTTGATACATCATCGTCAAGGTACAAATTGTGTTAGGTGTAGCCAATATATACATCTTTTGGAAGAGGTAGGGGAGAGAGGAGAGGTGAAGAGTGGAAAACCCGAAGAAGTAGATGAAAGGGGATGGGGAGGAGTGGAGAGCGGGGAAATGGTGGGTGTTTTTGGAGTTAGCATACTTAGACAACACAAATCAGTGGCAAATAATAATTGGTGGCGGTCTTCTTCTCTTCTTTCGGCTCAGGTCAAAAATTTCGTGGTGCTGCTTCCAAAGGCCCTTGGTGAGTGGTGGTGGAGGGAGAGTGTCCCTGGGCAGGCACAGGCAGCCGCGCGGATCGGGCGTGGCCCACTCGAGGCAGGGTTCGTCTGAGGGCGGGCGGGTGGGGGGGGGGGTTCCCAGTAAGACGCCTCAACACTTTGAATGGAGGAAGAGGTGGGGAGAGGGGGGTGAAAACTGGTTTTGGGAGCACACAATTGCAACTCAATGGAAAGAAGGGGGGAAGCAGCACCCCGAAAATTTTGACCTGATCCGAAAGAAGAGAAGAAGACCACCACCGATTATTGTTTGTCACTGAATGATGTGTTGTCTAAGTTTGTTAACCCTGAAAAAACCCACCATTTCCCAACTCTCCACTCCTCCCCATCCCCATTCACCTCCTCTGGTTTTTCTACTTATCACCTCTCCTCTCTCACCTCCTATACCCCACCTCTTCCAAAAGACGTACATATTGGCTACACCTAACACCATTTGTACCCTGACGATGATGTATCAACATTGAAAGCCCGGTTGCATTAAAAGTTATTTTTTGTGGAAATTGCACCTCATTATTCCAAAATGTAGGAATTAGTTCTCTCTTATACACAAAGGTTAGCAGTTTTATGGATGTGAAAGGAAAAGCCACGACTACAAAAACATATCCCTTTTATCAGTTTCCACATTAAACTCTGCTCTAATTCATTATTTAACTGTACATATAAGCCTAATGAAATAATATGGGAATATGAAATAATACAGAGACATAATGTAAAAAGTACGCCAGAAAGGAACTGGAGATATCTATGCAACACGCACTACAGGTACAGGTGACTCGTGACGGGGATTCCCGTCATCAATTAAAAAATTTTTATTAATTACAATTTTAACATTAGAAATTTTTAAACATTGAATAACGACTTTCAGAGTTAAAATCTATCGGAAAATAAGTAAATAAAATTTCAGCCACCGGATAGGTAAGCAAAAAATGGTGCCGCGTTGAACGGGTTAATAAATTCAAACAAAGCGTCAGTTGTTGACCTACTGTGTCAGAAACCTAATTGGTATTTGGATAAACTTGCATTCATATTTAGGAAACCTAAAAGGCGATTGTACATGACCTTTTCAAATATATTGGAAAAACCTGAAAGTAAGCTTATGGGCCTACCTATAGTTATTACAATCCTTTTTATCTCCTTTCTTGAAGAGGGGGTAGACTTTACAAATCTTTAGCTGCTGAGGGAAGATACCTTCTGATATTGATAAATTACACAGATAGGTAAGTGGGTTGACGATGAAAGGAATAGAGTATTTAATGATCTTATCCGGAATGCCATCAAAGCCCGATGACATTTTGTTTTTGTTTTTGATTTATAAAATTTCCCTTGGGGTGGCAGGGTAAATAAAAGGTGCATTCTTATGTTTAGACGCTGGTAGCTTGTGATGAGGATCTTTGGTGTTATGACTGCTGCTAAACTCATTGAGTTTTTTCTCAGGGGTTTCAATAAAGTAATCATTAAAAACATTAGCCACAGTTAATGGGTTTGCCACTAAAGTGCCAGAGTGTAGAATGCTCAAGTCCTCAGGTAAAGAGGCATTATTTTTATTGCTCTCCTTGTTAATAATCGACCAGGCTGCCTTTGAAGCATTCCCTGAGTTTTCTATCCATTTATCATTGTAGGAAGATTTCGCACTATGGATTATTTTCTTATATTGTTTGACCAAATGTTTGGATGATGGACAAAAAAACTAGATGATATACATGGATGTTCTATTTTTTCTACCATTTAAGGGTTTTTCTTTTAAAAGGGTAGCATGATATCGTCTGATCAAGAGGGTTGGATCCACCCGTTGAGTCATTGTACTTCACAACAATCTCTGGCTTAGAAATGACCCTGTCTCCTCTTCGTGTTTGCATGTCAACCATGCGACTCCCGAATTCGGTACTGATCATCAGAGCATCCGTTTTTTCCTTCCACTTCAGGATGCAGTTACCATCCTCAGTAAAGGCATCCATTACTTCACCTAGTTTCAATTTAGCCTTTGCCACTTCGGATGGAATGACTTCTGGATATGTCCTAAAAGAGTTCCCGAGCAATATTTTCTCCTCTCAAGCAGTTCATGGATCACATTTATGCTGGTATAATAAATGGACCTTATGTAAACGACTGTCTATTAATTTATGGACAGTGTAATCAACATGGACATGCTCTCCAAGTTCGGAGTCACATGTCCCCGTATACTCAAGAAATTGCAGAACAAACCTCTAAGGCTCAGTCAGCATATACAGTTTGATGCCGCACTTATTTTTCTTAGATTTCATTTGTATACAGAATTACAACCTACCCCTCCAGAGAAGCATAAGAGTCATCAATACGAAGCTTGTGGGAATGAATAATTAGGGTGTCAACAGTGAAATTAAATGAATGTAAAATGAGAGAGGATGTGTAGGATATCATGAAGTTCATCAAACTTTAAGTGCTTAAAGGATACAAAGGAATCAATCACAACTCAAGCATTTCCAATAGCAAGGTAGGTTAAACAGAATATCAGTTCTGCAGTACTCTTAGATTTTGTTTATAGGAATAGGTACTTCCCATGTGAAGCAAAAGAGCGATGGAAGTTAAAAACTCACTGTAAGAATTGCTTCCACTTCCTAATCTTTGCTTCTTTGGAGATTCAATTGTCTGCATAAGATTATCAGTGAATTTATTTGTCCGACTAACTATTGCCTGAACGAGGGAATCTGGAAAAAGGATATGGTAAAACTATAATCTGTTCCCTGGAAGATGGCAGGGTGATTATACCAGGGTCACTGGACTTAGGGACCATCGCAAAGGGTGCTTGGGTAGGGAAGGATTGGCAGTAGGGTGAGTTCAAGGGAAGAATAGGGAAATGGGGATGGGCCAGGGACAGAAGTAAAGGGATCGGAGATAGGAGGCAGCAGTGTGCCTGATGGTGTGCCTTCATCCTCCCCATTCTCCTCCTCGCTCTCCTCGGTGTCTATGGAGAAAACTGAATTGCTCTCCTCCAGGAGCTCCCTCAGCTTCTCCATATTAGCCCTCCTGGAGATAGAGTAGAATCTGAGTCAGAGGGCCTTGCCTTGACCTCGAAGGCTGTGGATCCTGACTTGACATTGAAGGCTGTGGTTCTTCCATGGAGGTTAGGGGAAAAAAGAATTCGCTCTCAGATGGAGCATATAGGCCCCAGCCTGATATATTCACATTTTCCCTCCTCATTTATGTGCCATCTGTAATTAGTAAATACAATTTAATGTCAAAAAATTTAAAATCTGTATTGATACAGGCCAAAAGATTAAATTAATCACTCAGGCTGATGCAGATAAACTGTAAAACGTAGCTAGGAAAACTATTCGGCATTACTGCTGTCCTTTCGTTGGTAGAGAAAATACACACGCATGGAGGTAGTTCACAATACATATCAGGTAAAATAAAGAGTATTGTACATTAATAAATTATGTACCTAAATACCTTATATGAAAAAGCCTCAAGAAAACAACAAAAACTACCAGAAATGGAAAACTACTCAGAATAACTTCTTATATAATTGTTGTGAAAAAATCGAGGTAATCGACATAATTTCTGGAAACATCTTTTCTCATCAAACTCAAAAGAGAAAGTAACGCCGCATAAAATTATGACGTCAGAAATGAAATATATTGCAACTTAGTGCATAAATGTTGATAGTGAAAACTTCTTTTCTCGCGTATTTCTCAAAATATGTAGGAACCCTATTTTATTTAGTTTATAATACTCTGTAGCTCTATTCCTTTTTACTTTGAATTTTTGTGCTGGTTGTATAGTTTTCAATGAAGAAATTAATATTTATTGGTCGGTGTTTGCTCTTTCTTTTCGTCGTAATTTCACGACATCTAAGGCGGGGGGAGGGAGGCTGTGGTTTTACATCGGATAGCAATCAACTACCACCCCCGTATCACGTTAATACAGAGAAGATATTTGAGACTAAAAAAAGAAAAGCAGAAAGTATTGATTCAGAACAATGCCGTGGTAGCGACGTCTCCATCTCGACGAGTCCCAACACTTTTTTAACGCATAATATCTGTTACGCACGAAACTTCACCAATGATTGGCTTCGCCAGCTACTCTGCAGCTTCCGTGCGAGATTCAAATGCAAACATCCGAAGATTTGTTTAATGGGACCAAATACCACATTCCAGGAACAGACTTGGGCTACGATACGAGAAAAATTGACAGTGGTAGGCTTCAATTCCTGGAAGTTCATTTTGTTAGTACTCATGGTTAATTAAAATACTTAGTACTTTTCAAAAAATTTGAAAAAAAATCTAAGGATTATAATTAATTATGAGTGTTTACGATAAGAAGTCTATAAATAGAGAAAAATGACGAAATGGTGAAAAATATTTCGTAAAGCAGGTCGAATAACTGGGTTTTCTATGCGAAACGATTTCGTGTAGCAGTTCGCAGAACAGGTTGTAACCTTCCCCCCACCCCCTCCCCTCAAACTGCTCCTATGATGTGTTGTCGGCCTCTCTCCTTCTCAGTTCACTCCTCTATGTCCTCCTTGCGTGTCTATCACTTTATCCCTTTTTCGTCTTACTTTTCCCGTATCTCCTCCTTACGTGTCCCACACTTCCTCCTCCTTTCTCAACAATAATCCCCCTTATTTATTCATCCCGTTCCTTAGTTCCGGTTTTCATTTTTTAACTGTAAAGTCTATATTAAGGTGGTTTGAGCGAAAAATCACTTCACCTAGAATTTGATGAATTTGGCCTCATTTTGAAGAAAAATCTCTCATCTTTCCAATGCTATCAAAATATCAACCCATTGCCGAACCACTTTTCGAGCAATTTGTCTCTAAATATATGTTGTTTTACATGGGATAGATTATGACTGTGCGCTCCAGAGGGAGAATATTTAAAATATTAGGAACTTCTAGCGCCTAGATTTCGTCAAAAAACTAACGGTGTGTAGATTGCATGTTTTCTAAACTATTTATAAAAAATAAAATATTACTCACCACAGGTATTTTTTACACAATCGCAAAAAAACCTGCTGTTTTGAAGGTTTTTTATCCGTACGGCGGGAAAAAATTAGTCAAGTTAGAAACTTATATATCTTTATTTATTTAATCACTGAGAATTTTGATCATTTATAACTATATCTTTTCGCTATTAATACTAAAATATTTATGGCATTCTTCTTATAGACGCTGAAATAAAAAAATAAAATTTGAATATGGTCTCCATTATGACTAGGGAACTTTCTCGCTCAAACTACCTTAATTTATCATTTTAATAAGTAATAAAATATTTCTGGGCCTCGGTATAGGTGTTTTGCTTCAAGGTATTAGGGAGTTTCAAGCTACAATACCAGAGGCTAATGGAGTGGTATTGATGAAAAGGCTCTTGATTTCTAACCGTGTGACAATGATTCAGCTTTAAAATTCATGCGTACAGAAAACAGGTTTTTCAAAATCAAATTTTCCTGAAAGGACCACTCCTTACAAGATAGGAAAATAAACGTTTGAAGCCCTTCTTTAGAAAACACGCTGCCGTTCGTATTAGCATCGCAAATGGCATTTATTTAACATTAGAAATTACAAAAATAAGCAATTGGTAGTTTATGATAAGGTTTACAACAACAGTTAATACAACGAGCTGGAGATATCAGTATGTACATGCCTAGGCCCTTATAGCACGTCTGCTCCACCCATGCTCTAGGGCGGAGCCCGCGCCGTCGGACGAGAAAATTTTTTTTTCTAAATATTTTTCATGAACTCATTTATAAATTGACATAGGGAATTTTTTTCAGGATAGTGAGTTGAATACCGGCCCAGAATGAATAATTTTGGGCCAATTCTGAGATGGAGTACTTGAGAAACTCTTTAAAATATTTTAAATTTATCAAAAATAAAAATTGAAGAAAAACGATTTATTTTAATAAATATACGATATATTTGGAATAGATGAAGCCTTGATATGAGTAATACATAAGTGTTCAACGACAACCAGGGTCAGATATGCAAGGAAACAATACCATTCAAGGCATGGATTTTTGGCGAAGTGTGAGTAATTTTAATATGCATAAATCACATAAAACTTTTTTCCCTCCAAATAATTCCAGGTTATTTTGTTTGATGTAATCTGCTACCCATACATTAGTTTGAGAAAAATCGAAGACCGTAAAGGACCATTGTTTGTTGAATTACGGTGGAATGACCCATATATGGTACGGTACGGTGGAATGACCCATATATATATATATATATATAAGTAATAATAGTCGCTGATATATACTACCGGTATCAGCATTATCAATTACCTATACCATAGTAATATATATCCATGATAATACTGATACTGGTTACGGTCAATAATTTTGCTTGGTGAGGAATGTCTCTGAGCAGCCAAAACTGAGTCCCACGTAGCATTTTTCACAGTTATCAACAGTATCCCTTCTCTTTTCATGCTTGGTGTTAAAAACACACTCCTTTGCGGCTGTTGTTTCTTTCCTGATGAAGGGATCATGCAGATGAAACACTTTCCCGTCAGTCGAGGCACTAAACTATCTGCAGAATGACGTTATAGCACTCTTATATCCTCTTTGGCTTATTCCAAAAACAGTCTCTCTACTAGTAGCACACGAAGTTCACATTGGTGAACCTTTTTTATATATCCCGGTATGTAATAAAGGTATTCAGTCCTGTTATATTCAAGAGTCTCCTAAATAATTTCATCTACCTCATGTTGATACTCTTTCTTTCAAGTACGTACCATTTATGTAATTGGTCCTTTAGTTCCAACCCTTTTCAGGGCTTGATTTCCAAGTTTAGAGGTACCGGAGCTCGGAAGAACCACGTGGTCCGTGGATATGGAGCTCCGCTCCGGTATTGCCGCAAGTGCTGGAGCAGACCTCAGGATCGCTCCGTCTGAAATTAACCACTGACCCTGCCCATGCATCTGTTATGTCCTATAACACTTGCCGACTTAGTGAGTTCATCACCTATTTTAACTTCAATCCTAGTTTCTTCATTGGAATGTAGAAACCATGGTGACTTTTTTCATCCTTCCAATTTACTATTGAAACTGGGTCACAGTGCTGACTCACTATCTCGCTTTTTTTCAAAACTGTATCATAACCAGAAAGCACGGTCTACACATGTTCCAATAAATTCAACAGATTCAGGCGAGATATCGTGGAAGTTCTTTATAATATAAGAGAAACAATTGCACTTTTCCACAAATTGATTTAATGCGTACAACGTGTTTCGGCTCACAGAGCCATCATCAGGTACAAGACCTGATGTCGTCTTTTACCTGATGATCTGTGAGCCGAAACGCGTTGTACGCATTAAAGCAATTTGTGGAAAAGTGCAATTGTTTCTCTTATAACATGCCCCAATGGTAAAGGGACAACAGTCTGGCCCTAAATAATAACAAAACCTGTTTCATGCAATTCCATTGCAAATTATCTTCTCCACAGAGGAGAATTACTATAAATTTATAACCAATCTATTAAATGCTCATCATCGATTAAATTACTGGGTATTCGCCTAAGTGAGGATCTTGAATGGTCAACATATTAATTACCTGGTCACCAAACTTTCTTCCGGGATTTACATGACTCAAGCTCAAATTCAAAGCTCAAACTACTTCTCGGGATACCCTGAAAATAGTTTACTTCTATAATATTTACTCCCATCATTCATTGGTACTATTTTTTGGGGCAACTCAAGGGCTGCCTCCAAAGCATTATCCTTGTAAAAATCAATTAAAGCCACTATCAGGGTAACTACTAGGACTCCACGCTAGCCAATATTTAGATTTCTCATAATCCTTCCACTTCCTTGTATCAAAATACTACAATGTGCTATATTTGTAATGAATAATCCTATGTTCCCTGCAAACAGTAGTTTTCATAATCTCATGACACTTGGAAAAGAGAACATGCATATAAATAGTTGCAACCTAACTTACTCATAGCGAGCTCCTCGTCTTTCAGCCTCCGAGATTTATAATAAGCTGCCTATGGTTCCATAAAATCTATCTTCTATTGCTACTTTCAATATCTATGCAGAATCCTGTGAGTTATAATAATCGTCCATCCAGTGTGTTCTGCCTCGATTTATTAGTTGAAACACAATACTCAATACCATTGCCATAGTTTTGTTGGAACAATTAGTGCAAGGTAGTGATCAGAAGATGGATACTCCCAGGGTATTTAAGGATGGGAGGGATAATTAAGGAAAAACCACAGGTATCCGTATAATTAAGCCGCCAAGCCAAGTAGTAGAGTATACTGTTTTTGTTTGCAAATATCGAAGAATCGTTAGCTTTTGTGATATTCAAAAAAACATGAAAAACTCTCGCGTCGCGTCGTCGATTGTCACTATTTTTTAAGAAAAAATACTAAATTTTTACGCAGAAGGACAAAGAATTATGATACATTATTTAGTGCAACGAATTTTTTTCTCAAAAATTGCACTTTACTAATTCCTTATCAAAGAAGAATTAAAAAGCATCTAAAATGTTTGTCACGAATGCAGTTTTCCCTCGAGGTACTAAGCCACCTGCTGAGTTCTCCTTTTCTCGCACAAAACTTGGAAAATCCTCCAACGAAAGTCTTCCCTCGGGTTCCAGCACTGAATCACCACTATCTTCCCGCATAAAATCTATTTCTTATCTAACTTCCATCACTACTTCAGCATCACTTTCAGAACACTCACTCTCTCCTCACACATATTCCAGCGGAAGACTTGCCTCAATTTCTTCTTCCGGTATTCAATTGCCTTTTGCTGCCATCTGGAAAATTTTTAGTTTCTAAAATCAATTTTCAAGTCAGTTCAATCACAGGAAAGTAAAACATGCGTAACGGGAACCACACTCTATAAAGGTCTCTTCCAGACTGAAGCGCTGGAGGCTCGGAAATAATGCTGCGCCTGCGATGAACTCACGCTTGGTCAAGGGGAAACTTCCGACTGCGTGTTTAGCTTTGAAGTGGAACCAAGCATTAACGTGCGCAATGAAATGCAGACATTATCATTATTTAAGATGATGAAGTGTTAATGGGGATGGAAAATTTTCCGAGGCTAGAATGAACTAAAGACCCGCTCTCCTCCTTCGCAGCACGAGTCAAGGGGGGGTTAGGAAAGAAATGCACTCTGTCGACAGGCTTATTAGCAAACGCAGTCTTCTAAAAGCTCTGCCTCGTGAAAGTGTCTTTGGTGAGGAAAGATAACCACATACATCTCCTGGGGGCAAGTGAGGCCCAGCGAAGGCGCAGTGTGTGTGATCGAAAATAATTACGCATTCCTGAAAAATGTACAATCATATACCGGTCATTCCACCTGAATTCAACAAACGATGGCTAGTATGGTCATCGATTTTGCTCAAACTTGGTTTATAGGTGGTAAATGATCCCCGACGAAATACCCAGGAACCCAGGTTTACCAAATAAAGATTTGATAAAAACTAATGTTATTTGGCGTAACTTGGTGGAACTCTCATATGGAAGGGAAGTAATAATTAATTGTGCGATATTCCGTAGGAGAAAAATCATTCGCCTTATACCGGGATTCGAACCTAAATTCCCTCGATTTCACGCCGAGTGATTCAAGCATTTAAGCTACCGAGTCGCCCTTCTACCCTGTGGATTATTTGGGTGACTCAGGAAAGGTTACTACCGTGGCTAGTCCCCGTTTCCAAAAAAAAGTAATAATTAACTCTACAAAATTCCATAACAGTTTATTTGCACAGGACGACCGGTTTCACCCGTTCGCACATCATCAGGTACAATGAAACTGACGATGCCCTAACGGGTAAAAAAGGTCGTACTGTATGACTAAACTGTTGCAGAATTTTACAAAATCTACTTTTACTTGCTTACATAAAAGTTTTAATCCGATTTATACGTATACATGTATATTTTTTCATATTTTTGCCAAAATTACGTGCCTTGAATCGAATTAATACTTATATCTCTGCTCCTAAGTTTGACATCAATACAAATCAATGATGTATACCTCATTAAAGCTTAGTCTTTTTGAAATATAATGTTACTAATTCAATATTCTGGAACATTATACGGAAATATTTGAATAAATACATGTTACTCCATTAATATGATTCGGTAGGTACAACGTTCGGCGCCTGAGGTTAAGGACTGAGAAGCATTGGCCAAAACATTGTGGCTATAAATTGTGAAATACCAGTGATAGTCAAAGCCAGTGAAGACCTGGTAGTGAAATACATTAAATTCTTTCTAGGAAAGAACATATCATGCTAAATTGAAAATAAATCAATAAAGCCTGTCCACAATTATTCGACTTCAAACGATGCATATAACTTCACTGATAAATATTTACTTCGTTGCGCAGTTTACAATGATATAAATGAGGGGTTGAATCTTAGATTACACCGAGTCTTTAATTATTCCACTCAACAAATGCTTATTTCCGCGCTTAAACTACTTAACAAAACGTAATGTATTACAAAACAAGTGCGGACCCCACTGTAGGCTTCGCTTCTCCAGTGACTGAACAGTACCTCTGGCATTTGTATTATAATATGTTCGGGAGTGGGTAGCGGTTAGGCGGTGGGAAACCCGCAAAACGACCGTCTGGCCATCAAAAATAACCAAATAACAAATACAAATAATTATTTTTAAATATAACTTAAAAAAAATAGAATATATAAGCAAATAAGTACTGGAGCATTTGTCACTGCCGCAGATTTCTCTTTCTTATTTCTCTTCTAAATATTCTTCTTAGGGTGTAGTGGTAGTCCCGGGATAATGATGAGTTCAGCTGGAGCAGGAAACGTCGCTTTTATGCCGTGCTATGGCAACTAGATGTCCGGGCAGTATAGATGCAGGTGATAGGCAATGAATCATTTCATTGCATTGGACTTCGGGACAGGGTCATCGATGGTATGCATTATCTACTCGAAGAGCTCTCCGTTATTCGTAGTCATCTTTCTGGCAGCGTTGCAGCACAGGCAGCGTAACTTTTGTAGGAGTGGTTCGACATTAGCAAACTTGTACACCGTATAATTTCGACTGGATCAGTGGGTGCAGGTCGAAGACCTGTCGCAGGACCTGTCTTTCCAAGGTGATGTTCGACTTCAAGATCTGCCGCAAATTGAGATTAGCCAGCGCGGCGTACACCATTACATGTCGAGGGGTGGAATGACAGCGCCGAAGGCGCGAAGAAGGTTGGAACGGTTGAGATTACAGCAACCGGTCTTTAAACAATTTAAAATAGTGCATCACGGGAGATTAAAAACTTGCGTGTGGGGTATTGTTTGTGTGAAAGTTGAAATTTTTAAAATCTAGGAACATATTTCATAAACTAAACCTAAGGGAAGGCTTGTAATGTTGAAATGGGTTAGGAAAAGGGAAAAAGGTGAATTTTAAGGAACCCAAACATTTCGCATTACCCTAGATTAATTTATAAAATGAATACTTTAAAAAAGATAATGAAAAAAGCAGGGTAACTAACACCAAGTAACCAAAAAGAAGGTTGATTTTACTGATCTCCGGTGGCACGTATGCCATTGCTCGTATGTCTCTATTTCTCAATACATTTTAGGGTAAATATTAATGGTTTGTTCAAATTTTATTAATATTTCATAATGCGCTATGATAGTATGCCGTGTACAGGCTGGAGTGTAAGACGCCGGGATGCAATGCGGTGTGCATCGGCCAGACTGGTCGAGCACTTAAGGCAAGTGTCTGGTCATTAAAGATACTTCCGATTGGAGAACACACCCTCCTATTTTTCGAAGCATCTGCTGGAAAGTGGTCGCCCCAATCATTTCATCTCCAAATTATTTAACCCGGTGGACCAAGGGCCAAAATGGCTGCACTGGAGATGATAGAAATTGCAAAACACTCGAAATTCAACCATACGCAGATATGTAATGGTTTTTAGTTTAACCACCCTTCCCCCTTCGAACCGCTATCTACTATCCCGAATAATTGCTTCCCTCTTCCCATCAATGACACTCCTCGCATGCCCCAAAGCCTTTAATAACTCCTCCACTCCTCAAGTGACTGCGTGTGCAACGCACTAGCTGTTGGAACACTTCCCCCCTCCCCCGCCAACTGAGGTCCTCTTAAAATCACGGCATCAGCCACCAAACAATCTATAACCTACAACCACCGTTTTACGCCTCCCTTCCTCCTTAGTCCATTTTAAACACTTCACACCGCCTCCACCCTCACCCCCGCCTCCGTCTAGGGCTCTTGATATCTTACACGGCCTAAACAGAAGAACCTCGCACATGAATATGCCATAGTGAGCTGTTACGCGTCATACCGCCTAAATAAATATAAGGGAGTTGAAAGCTGCATTCGTTCGGGTATTTCACCGCGTCGTTGTTGTCTCGCTGACAACGACGCAGTTAAAAACCCGAATAAATCAAGCCTTAAGCATCAACGCACCACGAAAGCCTTCGCAGCAAATATGTGGTGATTACAGATAGTTTCATTCGTCATGAATACTCTTATCCTTCTGTGTTAAGTTAAATTTCGAGATATTTCCTTGATTTGGAAAACCGTAATAAACTTATATCCACTTCTTTGAAGCATTGAAACTTTTCTTGTTGGATTTATCAAATAGTTAATCATGATAGAATTTTCCATGTTAATTATAACTGTCGTCACTTTGAAAGACATGGAATTAGATAGAAGTGAGTAGGAAAGTAGGTGGTCCGTGGATAAAGCCTTATAGGTTTACACACAATCGTGCAACCAGTAGCCATTCAGCCGAGCACCTGTAATCAAGGTGGAGAATGTTCCAGATACGTTTAGAAGGATATGAGTAAAAGATAGGTCGGAAGGAAAATGAAGGCAATGAAATTTCATTACTGGTGGTGTAAGAATTGTTAACAGTGTATCAGGCGGAAAATATCGTAAGCAACACTGCACTATTCAATTGTGTGCAATCAAACCGATAATTTGGTATCTGTTCTCTGGTTACTCATGTTCGGTGCAGAACTCAAGGGTCTTAAGGTAGTGAAGTACATATATGACTAATGCTTTATATTCCTATCATAGGTACACAATTTAGAGGGACCAGTGCCCAGAGATACCGACAGCTCACCATATAAAACCTATCGTGAGTCTCGCTGCTGGACCAGGACATTAACTTTGTCTTTCGTGGAAGTTGCCAACGGGACTTAGCCGAAGCAATCCAGTCGTAAGGAGTATTTGCTAATGGGAAACTGTCAAGAGTTTTTTATTCGATAAGGATATTTTTTGTTAAAATTTGGCTGGTATATATTTCCATTAGTGCAGGACGAGCAGCGTAATTTCAAAATCTAAGCAATGGTATAATGATATTTTTCAACCAAGTAGATAATATTAATTACCTTACTGACTGGAATAAAAAGGAATATTACGCAATATCTGTCATGAATGAAGGTAGTCTTAGTTTACAAGATGATCCCCCGCTACGCATTCTTTAGGGGAGATAATAAATTGGGCTCCCAATATTCACACGCATAGTAGGATTCTATGGACATACCAGTAAAACCGTAATAGGACACTACCCATTAACCTACCCATCTGCTTGCTACAGAATTGACTTTAATACTTGATTTGGTGTTATTATTAATACTGCATGAGAGTAGCTTAAACAAATTGTGTAAGACTGATGATCTCAGGCCTGACCTCGTGGAAATTATGGATATCCATGATGAGAAAACCACCTTTGTTAATTCCACAAACTTTCTTACGCTGGCACGACGCGCGTTTCACCACACTGTGGCATACCCTGAGTATGCCACAGTGTGGTGAAACGCGCGTCGTGCCAGCGTAAGAAAGTTTGTGGAATTAACAAGGGTGGTTTTCTCATCATGGAAATGGTGTAAGACTACATTTTACCATTAACTACAATAAATATTTCATGTGGCAGACAATTAATTAAGGTGGCATCATTATATTTTCTTAAGCAAGATACAAGCAGCCTGTAGTAGTATTAATTAAGAAAAACTAAATCGGGTCATCATTTCCATCTTGATGTTTGTACTAAATACACCATGCATATTGCTTAATCACAGAAAATGGTCTTGAATCCGCCAGTAATCGCTATTCCTAAGTGTTACGCAGTAGAAAGTGATATTTTCTCAATACCTCAAATTTGTGGACGGGGAATACTTTACAAGAATGGATGGTATTACTTCTTTATTATTTTAAAATTCTCTTTACATGTTAAACATTCATATCGCTTTGATTCAAAATATGCCTGCAAAATGCAGGCCACCACTCGTTCAGGGACTGCTTGGCCCGAGGTCATCCGTCACTTCGAGCACTATCCGAGACAGAGGACCTCGAAACGATGACTGATTGGCCCTGCCTCGCACTTCTCCGGCGGAGTGTCCAACCACAAGACTGAGGCAATCCCCGATGGCACTGGTGCGCTGGAGAAGAAGATGACATTTTGTACCACCGATACAAAATGCCACCTGTCCGCCCACCTCACCCATATTTTGGTCCGCTCCCTTTGGTATGATATTGGCGGTCCTATAAAAATACCATGGGTGTAAGATAGGAGAGGAAAAAATGTTAATGCAATAAATAGTTAATTTTTCCTGGAATCTTTCCTAATTTCTGTTAAGTGCAAGGTCAATGTTCAGGTATAATGCTATTCTGGAAGTGTTTACAAACAGAGAATGTCATTTGAGTGCTATTTTTATTCTTAAAATAATGCCTCCCAACTATTATTTATATTTATAAGTTTGGCCGAGAAAAAAAAGAATTTGAAGAAAATGCTCAACTTGCGTAGGAAGAAATTTGATGCTATAGTAAGATTGTGACACAGAGGTAATGGTAGTATTGTGTTTATAATCTAAATGAAGTGTATAGCATATGCTCATAAGATTGTTATAGTTGTGTCCTTTTTACCCTAAATTTGTCTGTCTTTGTACTCTAGTGCAATTAAAAACTTATCGAAATTTTTATAATTTGATGAAGAAACTAGAATGGGGAAATTGTGTTTGAGACATTTTGTTTACTTTAAGAACAACTAGCCTAGTTGAAATTAAATTCTTATTTGGGATCAATAATGTCATTACAAATTTTCAATGTTCCTCTAAAGCATCCCTTAGGGCTATGATGAACCACCATATTCATTTAGGGTAAATTAGGCTTTGGAAATATTCGTTGAGGCACCTACTTTGAGGTCAGAAAACTAGTAATAAATTGGATTGGAAATATGATTTCTAATGTTTCGAAAATATTACTATGTAACCAAATGGATTACGTAATTGAATATTTTCTTCAAAAAAAATAAGAATACCATCAAAAAGCAGCCTCCAGATATTGACTGGCTATATCTGAATTAAAGTTAGCATACATCTTATTTAATTGATGAATGCCTTCTCATAGGTATTTTTTCTCACTATCGAACGTATATACAAACCGGATTACGAAAATGCATGAAAATATGTAGTTCACGCCGGAGACTGGGGACTGACCGAAGCAGAGGACCCCGTCGACAACGTGGATGGACTGAAGGACCCCACCTCGCTCCCCTCCACTGGATCATCCAACCACATGACAGGCAACCTCCTCTGGCACTGGGACAGACTGGGTGGCTTGCGGTGCTCTTTCTGACTTTCGGAAAAAAAAATATGACACGAAAACAATTGGGAAAGAACCACGATGCTTATGTTGGCAACAGTGCAAAGTTTTCGGTGATATGAGGAAATGATTACGTACAATGCAGTTGTAAGTTCTCAGTAACTGGAGTGTCTAAGGGTGACTCATAATGCTGACATTTCCATTAGTTAGTTTTGCCTCTAAAACTAAATATTAATTGAAGAATTAATCTCGCATACACAATGAGATAACTCAAAAACGGCTAAATCGATTTGGATGAAACAGCGTATCTTCGTGGTTCAAGGTGCTTGAGAATGGCTTAAGCACTTCTTGGGGAGTTAAATCTGGTATACCTATATAGTAAAAATTTGGTATGGTGGCAAGTTACGAGTCCATAAATTATTTCTACGCTATACCCTGGTATTAGTTGGATATGAGATTTCGAAGACTAATAACATGAATGTGGTAAGTGCATGTGACGTCCTTTATAATGAAGTTTTATATTTTACAAGGACAAGGTAACATTTTGATGCATGATAAGAGATGGAGGTTTGAATGAAAGTAGGAAAGGCCGATAGATTCAGTGTGAAAGACATGTGATCTAGATAAACCATTAAATTATAAGGAAATAAAATAACTATTACAACTGGAAAGTATTAGGGACAGGGAAAAGGGCAGTGAGAGCAGCGTTGAGAATATGAATCATAGTATATTTGTGCATATCTGGCATGAATGTTGCTTGCCCAGGAAAGCACACCGAAGGAATAAGAAAATTAAAGCAGAAAAGAGAAATTATGGTAAAATATTATTCTGAAAATAACTAATTCATGATTTCCTAATTTTTTCTCGAGCGGAAGTTTGAAGAAAATCATGACCATTCAAATATCCTAAAAAAACGTTTTATACCACGAGGTCATTGCGGCCTGGAGTAGATGACAGTGTTGATGGTAAGGGATTTATGATAAGGCAATAAGGAACTATGTTAACAGTTTAAGGAAATGGAGGACAAGTAATAAATTGCAGAAAAGAAAAAACAGCAGTACTACTCTATGAAAATGAAATTAATTACAAGGAAGCTGATACATACAATAATTCGTGCCATTTGTTTTTGCTTTAAGGTTAGTAGATATGGATACATGGAAAGCAGGAACAGAGAAAAGTCTTATCATCAACGCTCGGCTTTAGGAGTCATTTTAGGCAGGCATGTTCCAGATGGGTAGACCAAACCACAAGACGTCATTTACTTGTGAGAGACATCCTAGAATGGAATTAAAAGGGATTGTCCCTAGAGGAGAGAAGACAAAATATAAATCTTAAAAAAAGAAATTCAGTCCAAAACGTTGGCCATAAAAGAGGCAGCACAGAAACTCTTACTCATTTCACGGAAACTAATATTAAAGTCATGTATGATATGTCAGTTGTATTAATAATTAACCCATTCTTAATTTTAAAGGCAACAGTAATTAAGTTTTCGGGGAACGTTGATGCTTAATGCGGGGACTGAATTCGTGAATATTACTTCCAGCTGAGTAGCAGGTGTTATTAAAATTGAGAACTATCTTTGAAAATTATTCAAGGAATCTAGGTACTGAACACATCTGGGCGAGTTAGACGATGACGCAAAATGGTGAAAAACTTACACTCACTGTTTCTTTATGAACGGGCAATATGATCCCAGAATTACAGGAAAAAATTCCTAAATAATACCTCGATCGAGGTGCTTTTCTCAAATAGAAATAGATGAAAGGTAATATTTACTTTATGCATGAGCTTCATGTACGAGCTTTACTTTATGTATTACAGTGGCGGACGAAATAGCCTCACCTCTTGGGCACGTGCCCCACAGTCACTTCCTCCTCTAAATCTTGAATGAATGCGCTGAAAAGGAAAGAATTTGTCATGTACATGTTAAGCTAATTGATGAAACTTTCACTAGTATTCATCTACCTAGAACTAGCAATAATCAAAGGAGTTTAAGGCAGCTATCAAGCCTCGATGGTTTATACCTGGTTAAACAAATGGATCAAAGAAATTTAGGTACTATGTATATTTTATCGAAAGATTAAGCCTGTGAAAGATATCCTGATATATCTATGTGTACATACCGTAATTCTAATGTGGTTTTGGTATTCCTTCCTCTTTAGTTACCGCAATGGGTGTCGACGTTCATGCTCGGAGTTTGCCTCTTAACTATTAATTATTATGCTTCTTAGGTTTTATCATGCTCATGATAAATGAATGGGAGTGAGACCGCCTCGATGTTGATACGGCTGGCTTTGCACTTGAGATATTTCTGGCTTATCCTGGAAAGACATAATACAAAACATCATTGAAATAGCTTTTATCAATATACTTGGTAGATTTGTAGAAGGCGGTGTCCTTTTTCGTCATGTCAACGAAGAAATTTCTATATTTCAACCTTGAGATCACGTCACAGCATTACCTGTTAAATTGACACTACAAGCCAATGGCTTTCATACATGTCTTCGGTGTTAAAATGTTTTATCCGGGAAGTGACGACTAACTTTTCCGCATCGGGATTATTTTGACTAATATTCTTATCACGTAATATAACGTAAAGTGATTTCAACTATTCCCTTCATTTCATGCCACCTGGAGCGGAATCCAGCTAGAATATTTTCATATGTCCTATGCCACAGGCACTAAACCGTAGTTGACATGTTACTTAAGTAACAGAAGATGAAACCTTTGTCTACACGAATAGATGTGAAATAAACCTTGAGATTAGTGAAGTTTTTGAACTGAAAAATATGGAAAATCCGCATAGACCACCTATGAGAAATGGGTATGACACTACGTCAATGCATTTAACTGAATGGGACATTCAGATAACACGAGGGTTGGGCAAAGGTAATAATTAGGTCTATGTGCAACTAATGTAAAAGACTGGAAAGGTGTTTGTTTGCCCGTCATGGGCTTCGTTAGGTTTAACATGTAGTCTACTCATTCCAACAGGTGTAAATACAGAAATCTTTTAATTAATAGCGTGCTTTCAATATTTATGATGAAATTACTCCTTATGTAGTTCACAATCATAGTTAATTGTGTCTCGATCACACAATTTTCTTTGTACTACATGAAATGTCATATTCCGCGACGTTTGTATGAATATGAGTGAATGCAAATGAAATCTTCGAAAGAATTCATGGGAGAAGAGGATCATTTGTACTTCCTAAAATTCCGTACAGGGTTGTACCTCCACTTGGGCACTGCAACGACAGCTTCGAGGTTACTTATTTAGAAATGCATAAAATTATTGTAAAACCATTTTAAGTTCATGGGTACTACCTACTTCCAGGTGTATTTCGTAGTAAAATATCACGAACGTAGACTAGGGAATCAGAATTCTCTTACACACGCTTTTCTTTGGCTTGCCAAATGACCGGTGTATGAGATTATTCATCAACAACGTTGACTAAGAATAGAAAACCAGCAACCAATAAGCACTCCTGGATATGATATCATATATGTAATTTTTCGAACAAGCGAAATAAACATTTGTATAGTATACTATTGCTACCAAACTGATGTTGAAATAACAAATATTACTCAGGGCTAGTGCCCTTAAAACTTGGACCGCTTCGCAGTTGAAAAGTTCCTTATCTTCCCTGAAAAGTGGTTACTTTCAAATGTTACCTAATTGGGACCGCCCTATATTGACTATTGTCAACATCGGAAAAAAAACTCTCCCGAGGCAATAACTTCCTCCCGATTAAAAATAAAAACAATAATAGAGACTCGCAGGCATGGAATGCACTTCAAGGTGAACAACATCTGACCTTTTCACTCCCTGTCAGTAATAGCCCGAAAAATGGCTCTTTCAAAAATATGGTCAGTTGAGCCACGACTCCCGCTACTGTCGGAGGTTTAGTGCCCTCGTGACTGCCACGAAGGTCGAATGCTCCATTCCCATATTCCATTTCGCTTTTGATGCTTGGCTCCATATTTTCCGAATAACAGCTTAGCGAGGGGTGTGGTGTGATGGTTTCATACGCCCTTAGTCTCCGGAATGTGATGGATGGATGTAGAGGAAATCACGCGTTTGTGTTAGCGCTCTTATATTCTTTCTAAAAAGCAGAAATGCACTAAGATTCTCAAGAGGAGGGATTGAAGTTAGCAAACATGCAAACTCATGAATTCGTTCAAGTACCCAGGAACACATTCATATGTTCAAATAAAAATTTGATAAATTCGTATAGGAAATGGTGCCTTTCTGAAATTGTACTAAAAATACTACTTAATAATTCAAGTAGTCGCGCTACTCTTCTCATGGAACGACATATTACCGAGGGAGTCTCCGTTAAATTGCCAAAACTTAATCCGCCGGATCGTCTTCTACGACGATCCGGATTCTACGACGAGCACATGCAGGCATTAGGTACGAGATTAACCAAGAAATCTAGGCACGTAGCTTATCAACAATATTTTAGGAGTTTTCAAAAAATATGAAAATTGATTCCAAATAAAAATACGAAGTATAAAAACTATTTTTTCACAACTACGCTTCCTACACGAAGGGCCAAACAAGTAACTTTACGATATGTTTCGTCCGGGGAAGTTTTATCCCACATTCCTTCGGAATGAGAGCTAGGAGTTGCGAGTTCATCTTGGTTAAGTACTAACTTTACTAAGTGAGTCCTACATATATAAATCAGCGGCTTCACATACAGTTCCACTGATATTGCAGTGTAATATCGGCAAACAGATGGTCTGGCATCAGCAAAAGCAGCAATGCGATTAGAGATTCTTCATATTTAAGTACTTTTCATTTTTTGGCATTTAATTGTTCAACCAGAACATTGCGCATAATCCAGGTGCCTGGGGAAAGGAATAACAAATATTTTGATCTCAATACAAGAATTAATGTAGAAGTTCATTGATAGCATATAATATTTGTTACATCGGATTAAAATAGGCCATAATGGGCCATAAATAGAGTCATGCAATCAGGAAAATCTTCAGGGCTTGGAAAGATCGCAATTGATTCCACACGTACTTCAGTTAGAGAATGATTCAATTATCAGCACTTGCATAAATTATAATTCCTTGAAAAAAACTTCTTGCCAGATAGGCAGAATACATGTTAATCAGGAAGGAATTGTAGAAAGCGGAAATAGGTTATGACAACATTAAACGACTTAAACCATACGATTACTGAAGAAAGAGTAGAGTAAAAGTAAGGAAGAAAGGTTGCTCGGGTTTCCATGTTGCTACCCAAAGAGGTACCGAGCCAGCTCACTGGAACCCAATTCCGGCGTTCGTCTAAGAGGTGACGAAGGCCGATGGCCGGTCCATCACGGCGCTCCTGCAGGTCTCCCAACAGATCTCTGCAGAGAGAGACGTCATACTGTGCCATGTTACAGTGCCCTTCAAACAAGGGAAACACTGCCTTCGGAAAAAAGAAAATTAAGTAGAGAGCTTGCAGAATTTTGCATTTTTGGAATTTCGAAAGCGTTTTGGAATTAAGTAATGCTAATTAGAATTTCAAAAGTTTTCAGCACGACGGAATATGAAGTACTCCACGTCCTTCATACCCCATCGCGAATGTAACAAAATATCAAGCAATGCAATCCAGTGCTTGATACTTTATTACATTAACGTAACGGAATATTAAGCAGTCCACTTGCGCGTAATACCTCGTTACGTTCACGACGATGCTCAAACCTCTACGTATCTTGTGTGTTTCGGTAATTTTTAAGTTCAAGTCACTAATTTCCTACCTATTTATAACGGCTAGAGTCACTTTAATTTCTCCCTCCAAGTCTCTAAGTGAAGTTTATGACCCTTAAGCCACATCGGGTGGCCCTACCGCGAAGGAGGCCTTGTCTGAAGCTAACGCAAAACCCTACACACTTCACCTGGGTGCGCAAAAAAGATGGATAGATGGGTGACTGCGAGGACCCTCTATCCACCTTCATGCGCACGGAGAGGAGTAGACTCCCTACCTGGAATATTTACAGCAAGGTCCACCGGTGGCAGCACTGCGTCGCTCTCCATCGACGATCCCTCGACGCACACGCATATCAAACACTTTGCACTATTTCACACATCACTAGAATGACCATGCACTTATCAGGGTAACACTATCTTCAATGCCCTTGACACACCAATGTTGGAGCGAAGGATTCTTCTATCTTCCAGGGGAGCGGCCTTCTCCTGGTGGCAATAATTTGTGTAGCTCACAGAATGTATGAAGTTTGTGCGATATAATTGTGGTTACTCAAAATTGCAATTAGGGGGAAACATGGAAATGGTGGGCGTATTATGAGAATTTAAGTGAAAAAATTGCAGTCCAACAATAGAATATGAACCATTTTTGGTATGGCAAGATAGGGTTTAGAAAGAGCCTGTTCTGCGACATCTCGTATAACGAAGGTGATCTTTATAAAATTGGGCTAGATATGGAGTTATGAATTTGAGATGACGAATGTTGAGTCAGCCGGAGAATATTCTTTTAACTAAGAGAGAAGATTTAGGGAAAAATCTCAAATTAAAACTTAATAAACGGGAAGTAGGCATAAGAATATGAATCATTTGTCTAACTCTTAAAATGACAATAACCACCCTAAATGACAAGTTACGAACCTCTACGCCATAGAGTGAGATTGGGAAGAGCATTCGAAGAGTAACAGCCGGAAAACTGGCATATAGGAGAAGTGTGTTATAATCAGCGAGATAGTTATTCCCATGCTGTAGTAAATTGAGAATGAAATGAGTGCAAATGTCTGCAAATCATGGTCAAGCTTTATTTTCCTTGCAATTTAAGATAGAGCTAAGAGCGCAGCACGAATACAAGGTAAGATGGCTCTATTTCTAAGCACGAGTAAGTACCAATGAGCATCACTTGCTTACAATGAATGTGTATAATCACTTCAAATATCTCAGTTTTCAGCTGGGAAGAATTATTAACAACAAAAAGAGATTAACAGGAAAATTGTCCGTCCCATTAATATTGATTTTAGAAGACTTTAAAATGTGAAGGAACTATTCCGAACCGTAAATTCGTTAGAGGGAGAAAATTAAAGAAAACCACTCGCCACGGACCAACGAGGAAATGCCACGTGGAAAAGTTAGTGTGAATTTCTCCAGAGATGAAAAATTACCTACAGGACTAAACGCAGTTTATGAGGCTTCCACGTAGAGCTATTCGTGCAGGAGGAACTAGCACTAATCGACCAACGTTGTACGAAGAAATAGGAATTCAGAATTGACCTCTGAGGACGAAATAAATTAGGCTCAAAGGACACTTCCTAGAGTAGTTATGAGTGAGAATGGTCGAGTTGAATGAAGCCAGTGGAGACCAGTTACCTCTGAAAGAAAAAAGAAATCGCTCTTGTGTATTCTAGAATAATATAATAATTAAATGTTAAGAGAATAATTCATCCAGCACACTTCACGGGTTGAAATTACCTCACATAAGAGATAAAAACATTACGTTCCATGCACTAATGCTGCGACTATCAAATAACAATTCGAATAGCAGAAACTTATTTTAAAATTACCACACTATATTTAGCATTCAATGCTCTCACCTCTTCAATGGTGGATGGCAGCTGCTTTCCATCGCTGACGGCTCATGATATAACAGTGCCCGCGGATTTCACATATCACAGTATAAAATCTTTACTACGTCCGCTTCAGAGCGATTCCACATACAGAAAAGACTGATGACTACGAGTATTCGCCTTTTATAGGATGAAACGAGGAGCAAGAGGAGGGGAGGGTGGGGGGGGGTAGTAGTTGTTGTTCAACGTTTTCAGGTAGGGTTTGCTTCGTACGCATTCAGAGGACGAAAGGTGAGGAGATCAAAAAGGGCGTTTATCCGAAAAAGAGGAGAGGTAGGTGGGGAACAGTGCACATTTTAGACTTTCAGTGGGTACTTTAAGACCCACCGCTCAGTCGTCTCGACGAAACTCACCATCCGACTGAACTCATCCCCTTTCCATAAGGCCCTGGTTGACTGCGGAAATGCCACCTTTCAGGCACTGTCTCGGCGTGGCGATGCACAGCTGTCACGCGATTTAATTTCGGCAAGGCGGCACAACTACGTCAATGACAAAAAAGCTTTTCAATTATAATTTTATATGGAAATATGAAATATTTAGAGTCGGATGACTGCTGAGAAACACTAGTAAAAAGGAAATAGAAAAATAACTATGGTTAGACGACCATACCAGCTTCAAATCCCAAAGAAAATCCTCATGAATAAGTGCTGAAAACATTTCCCTCGCGATATGAGCGAGAACTGCGGTGATAGCTACGCGGCGATTGTACTTACTTTCAAAAGTGGTTTGACTTGGTTGGCGAAACATATTAAAATAAGATGAAGGCTGATGTAGAATAATTTGTGTTCCTTTCCAGGAAATATAAAAAATATTAAAAATATTTCTTCAAATTTTGATGGATTTTTTATTTCCCTTTCCTGTAAAGTTATGTTTTTTATCTGTTCGTACACAAATTTTAATACCAGGAGTACGATTTTGCACAAAACACTGATCTATCGCTGCTCCTTGGAACGAAAAACATGCCTACAAGAATGCCTACTACAATGCCTAGTAGAAACTAGTCGTGAAGAAATTTCCGGTTTCATTGCTATTCAAATTACAGGCGGAAAAATGCTTGTATGCGATATCTCTGAGACCGAGTTATGGTCCACGAATGCCGCTTTTCGATCATTTTTCGATTCATGCATGTCTAGATTGTGTTTTCAGGTGCAAAGTAGCCTCAATAGGTATGATGATCCCAAAAACCGTAAAAAACGATGAAATGAACTCAGGATAGGCTTAAGGATTGAAGCTATCAGAGAGATCAGAAGGCTCTTTTCTTAAGCATGCCCTAAATATTATAATCCTCATGAAATACTTACGATTGATGATCGGCTGGAGGTTCTCCGAGAGAAATTCCCTATGCTGGGGTTTTTTGACATTTAAACCTGGTCACTATGGCATAATAATATGGACGTGCACTGATGCAAAAAGTATGTACGCCTGCAATCTTCAAATTTATACTGGGGTGGAGACAAAAAGGGGAGAAATAAATCTGGGAATGGGGGAGGCTATGGAATTCACGAAGCTATATTTTAAGTCTGGTATAGGCATTGCAACCAATAGTTTCTTTACATTCATTGCTTTATGTTTTTTCATGAAGATTAAATTGAATGTTGACTGCTACGCTCAGACTAAACCAAACGGAAGTCCAATAAGTATTTATTTCTAACAGTTTGACAGTAAAATTATCATTATTCCTTGGTTGCTAGCAAAAACTGATTCTGGTGTCATACACACTTAAGAAAAACGGCGGCAGCTCTGCAATCATATCAATATCATGACAAAGACATTTAAGGTGGCGTCGATAAGACTCCCCGAGTGATATTACACAAACCGGAACAAAGGGGGATGGAAATTTAGGAGAGATTTAATTAAGTAGAGTTGCAAGAATTGTAAACAGAGAAGGCACAAAGTGTTTCTGCATGAATTTGCTTTAAATATAGCTCTACCAAGCTGTGGGCAAGACGATGGCGGTGGTTGGCCTACTGTACCGTCACACAGATATTCAAGATCCCCTTGCCCTTAGAGCAGTATTTTTTTGTCGTGTCCTCCCAATCTTAGAATATTGCGCACCAATTTGGTCAACTTCTTGCCCATCCACTCTGAAAATTCTAAATCGTTCCGTCAATTTTTTCCTAGCCATTGTCCGTCATCGTATTCCCTCCCTTAAGAGTTCAACCCGTGAATCCATTTCGTCCTTCCTGTGAATTCCTCGGCTCTCCCACCGCCGTGCACTATCTGACCTGAAGTTTTATGCTCAGTAAAATGAATGGACAGCTTCGTTCCTGCGACCTACTCTCTCTTTCCAATTTTGGTCCCTCGTCGCCCCACAAGAAACTTTAATCTCCTACACATCCCGAAATTCCGGCTTTCCCTATCACAGCGTTCCCTGTTTTACCGAATCCCCCTCAAAATTAACATATTGTCCTCAGCGTATCCTTCTCTTGACCTCTTCTCCTAGCTCAACATATTCAAATCATTCATCAAATCGCACTTGGGTAATGGAACCCCAAATTTGAGATAATTTTGTTGTTGTATTTATTTAAAAAAAAATTTAATTCCTCATTTTTTTAATTTTACTCCATGTTTATTCATTTTGTTACATCGACCAATGTAATTAACTATTGTGCCGTTTTTGGTTGTGTGAGATAATAAATAAATAGATAACCCGTAAGATTTTAATTTTATAGGTAACATTCAATGGGAAACTATCTAATGTCTTTTTAAAGTCAAGAAAAATTGCGTTAATGTAAAGTAATCGATATCGTACTGTCCACTTTATTTTAAATATACTACACGTGTTTCGGCTTTTTTTAACCAAGTCATCTTCAGGTACAATGTTTGATTTCAAGTTTGAGGTGGAATTTATACATAATTTTCAACAGTAGGAACGGAACGGGGGGCAGGAACGTAGGGAGGATTGAAATGGCTATTCTTAGGAATAGGGTCCTAACACGTAGCGAAATCAATTATTAGAAACAAATATAGAGTAAGTTTTTACACGCCGTTGACCCTGGGCAAATTTTTTTCAACGCCAACGCCGGCCCACTGGACCTCATGAAAAAGTCCGGGATACGAAATAAAGTGTGACACATGTGGAGGGGAACATTTTAAGTTTGCAAAACGAAGGATGTCGTCTGGATGCCTTGGAGCAGTGGAAAATTATTAAGAGGAAGGAAAAGAAAATCAAATTGTTAAATGATATTGAATTTGACTACCACTCCCCCATCCTAAACCCCTCTTATCTTTTGACGTGAACACAATACGTGACACCATCCACCCCCCAGCTCCTAACAACCCCCTACCCACCCTACTCCCGCCACCGTAAATCTCTTCCACCACCTACATGACGAACGGCGTTGGGATGACCTAATCACCGTGCCATTATGTTGACCCTCATACTTCCATTTCCACCCCCCCTCCATTCCACCTCAATACCGGAAAAACCTAACCCCTCCAACCCCCTCCAACCCCTCCAACTCCCAACCCCTCCCCCCTTCCCCCCCTTCCGTTGAAAATTATTTATAAATACCACCTCACACTGGAAATCAGTCATTGTACCTGAAGATGGCTTAATATAAAATGTCGAAACACTTCGCGTCAATTTCAAGTCGATAAAATAAATTTGCTATAAAAAAGTGCACAACTCAGTCGGAATATGATACAAAGTAGAGCGACGAGATGCTATCGCATAATGCTGGTCGTAGCAAGTCGTCTGTTGCAACACGTGACTCGTTTTAGGCTATTCATTGGCCCGAGTCATTTTAGCGTGCTGTTCTGAAAATTCGCATGTACTGAGTTATCGCCAGAGTCGCCACTTATAATTGAGTGACCTCTTCTGATACGTAATAGCACGGGGAGACTTGAAGGGGGTAATATCTAGAGGGCAAGCAATTTATTGCCCATGACACGCGTTAGATGTCGTACACTTTCATCGTTTGAAGATGGTCCTATTGTTACCGTTTAAAGCATATAAAACGTTTTTTCCCTAGACTTTTATGTCCACTTTTTCCCAACTGTGAACTCCCAGTTTCATTTCCAATATGACGAATATGTGCATGCTTCTTCTGGTCAGTTGACCGTGGCAGATAGGCAGAGCGTATGACTGGAATTGGCCTTATGTCGAATATCAATTTCCGAAAACAATGATAATGGAAATTGCAATGTTCTCAAACTGATCGTAAGGTAAATAGTCCGGTGAACACAAGAAATTAGACGAACACTAAGGGTGGTGGACTTCCTCTGGTCGTTTTAAAAAGTGCAAGACTTTATTCGTATGGGTAAGACATGCTGCCCATGTCGACCTGACATCTTGAGATATATGAACGTGTTTTTGTAAATTACTTCATCTCAACGTCTTTTCCCAGATATTGAGATGCATGTTTACACGTATACGTTTTCCACACTTGTTCCATTTAAATAATTGAGGTTCTGGAAATGTAGTAATAAATATTATCATGTAGTAATAACGTGAATACTTAGACTCCAATGACGCCCCAAGTTGCTACCTCCTTTTGTATAAAGATTGGACCAGCAATAAGTCACTTCTTACAATCCAGAAGATTGCGAGTATATAACAATATGTATCTTTAACTAACGTAAAGGATGCCAGTATTTTTGGCTCGCGCGACTTATCAGATGCCAATTTAGGCCCTATGTCGTCTCAAATTCATCGAGATAGGCTGAGCCTTCGAGTGTAAAACTGGTATTAGCTCGATATTGGACCAATAGAAATAGTATGACTTTGAGCTTTTCGAAGTATTTAATACAATCAACCCCAAACCGCCCATCTTCCTTTTAGCCCAACATTCTCTCCCGACCTATCTATGACAGGTCTCGTAAGCCCCGAAAACAATTCCACTTCTCAGGTGACAGCGTGTGGGAAATTCACTTGCCGTTAAATCTCCACTTCCCCTCGACCCCCACCACCTGGGATCCTTACAAAACCCCGGCAGAAGTCACCAACCAGTCTATAAACCCCTACAACCGCCGTTCCACATGTCTTTGTTCAACCTTGTTCACCGAAACCCCTCACATCCTTCATACCCCCCCCTGCCGCTTCGGTCTAGGGTGTAATATAGGAGGCCATAGAATGTCGTAACGCGCCGTACCATATAAATAGAATGTGGAAGATTATATATCCGTTTATTCATCATTAATACTCAATTCCTTTTTGTAAACTTTAATTTCGAAACATTACCTCAACCTTAAGGATGTAAGCTATTTTTTGTATTCAATTGAATACAAAAAATAGCTTACATCCTCATTTTTGGCAGCAGTAAAGCTTTTAGAGTTGGGTTTATCAAGGATTTGACCATAAAAGAACTTAAAATGCAAAATGTAATCGTTGTCACTTGGAGAGACATGGAATGAGATAGCAGTGAGTAGGAATGAAGGTGAACAGCGGATAAAGCCTAATAGGTTTAAAATTAATCGTGCATGAAGTAGCCATTCAGCCGAGTATCTGTAATCAATGCAGTGAATATTCCAGATGCAGTATGACAGATACGAGGTAAAGATAGATCGAGAGGAAATGAAGGCAATGAAATTTCAATATTGGCGGTGTATGAATTGTTTGAAGTATAGAAGGTGGAAGATTTCGCAAACGACAATGCACTATTCAATTTCGGGCCGTGTGCAATTTCCTTGATAATTTGTTATCTGTAAGCTGGTTACTCGGGTTATGTGCAGGACTCAAGGGTCTTATAGAAAAGTATTTACTTAACTAATGCTTTATATTCCTATCAGAGAGACGCAATTTTGAGGGACCCTTGCCCAAAGATACCGACAGCTAACCATATACAACCTATCGTGAATCTGTTGCTGAACCAGGACATTAACATTGTCTTTAGTGAAAGTTACCAACAGGTCCTCGCCGAAGGAATCCAGTCGTAAGGAGTATTTACTAATGGAAAACTTTTGTGTGTTCTTTATTCGGTAAGGATATTTTTTGTTAATAATTTGGCTGGTATATATTTCCATTAGTGCAGGACGAGCAGCGTAATTTCAAAATCCAAGGAATGGTATCAAGATATTTATCAACCAAGTAGATAATATTAATTACCTTACTGGCTGGAATAAAAAGGAATATTACGCACCATCAGTAATGGATGAAGGTAGTCAATGTTTACCAGAAGATGTCCTACCACGCGTTCTTTAGGCGAGGTTATAAATTGGGTTCCCTAAATTTCATACGCAAGGCAAGATTCCATGCACATTCTCGGCTTCGTGTCAAGAACGAGGTGAGGCCTCGTTCTGACCTATTAAACCAACCAGTGAAGTAGCCATCACTATCGTCCTCTCGAATGATTTCCAAGCTTTCCCGGCGTATCAGCCGCACGAATTCCTCTGGAATGTTTCACCAGTGCAACCTTTTCTCGAGACGATTTTCTGCCTCTGCCTCCTCCTTGCTTCCTTATCTTCCTCCCTTCTTTCTTTGACCCTCTCATCAATCCTCTGAACTTTGCCTAATAAGTACTCTCCCTAATACACTTGTGACGATGGCAGTCGTCTGTGAATACCATATACTTCCACAGAATAAACATTTCGAAGGTGTTCCATTAAATGGTGACCTTGTTACCACAGGCTGCCTTTCTAGCTTAGAGAATGGGTTCAGGAAATTGAAGAATATTGCGTCAATGTGACGACGAGATAAATCCCTATTTTCTGTGACTTAGCCGTGTGCATGGTGTATACAGTACCCACAAAAAATGTTCGGCTTTCCTATTTATTGTTTCTATATTAATACTACCACAGGATAATTACATCTCTCCTAAGAAATAATATTGCTGTCGACTAAACTCATTGTCTGCCACATTAAATATTTTTGGCATATAATGGCAGAAGTAATCCTACACCAGTTGTTTAAGCCTACTCGCAATGCTGTATACATTTTGCCAATGTAGGTAATTAAGTCAAATAGGTTGCAAGAAGGTGTGTATGTTAATGGAGTTTGTTCTATTTCTGTGTTACTTTTATGAACAAGGAATCCTGCCTGGCATGTGAAATTTAAGGAGCCGAATTTATCATCTCGCCTAAAGAGTGCGTGGCAGGTGAGCCTCTTGTAATTATTAACTACCTTCGTGACAGATGGTGTGTGATTTTCCTTATTATTCCAGTCAATAAGGTAAATGAACACCCATGGTTGATAAAAATCATGATAACATTATTTGGATTTTGAAGTTACTCTCAATACATCTTAAGGCTAGTTGTTGGTATTTTATGGCAAGGGTCTCCTAAAGTAGCATATCCCTGATGGGAATATTAAGGATTTGTTAGAAGAGGACTTGATCTAAAAACCTTCGAGTCATACGCCAACCCTGAGATCGCAATGAAAAAATGACAAATAATCGGTGTGATCGCACACGGACTGAAATTAAATAGTACCATGCCGTTTACGAGCTGTTCGACCTGATGCATTTCAACAATTCAAACACCGCCAATTATGAAATCGCATGCCTTCATTCTCTCACGGCCTATCTTTACCTTGCATCCTTCATACTGCACCTTGAACATTCTCAGCCTTGAAAGATATCATATTTTCCCGGTGAATTATGTGCAAGATATCTTCTCGAGATTCCATCCGGGTTGGGAGGTCCATGGCCTCATTAGGTCATGTACCTCTCAACCCGGGTGGAATCCCAAAAATATTTCTTGCATTCTCAGCCTTCATTACAGGTACTAGGCTGAATGGTTACTTGTTGCATAATTATTTGTAAACTTATTAGTTAAAATGACCATTGGTGGATAAAAACCAAACGTAAGTTTTACGGCGGCAAGTAAACACCTGCTCCTCAATTCTTACGCATTTGGCACAAACCATGAATATAGCATACTTGAGCGCATGTTACACCACGATTCTTTGGTTTTTTATTATAATCATGCGGAAGATTTTATTATTATTAGTATTTTACTATTAGACTTTTTTTGTTATCCACCTACTTTCCTACTCTTATCTCATTATATGTCTCTCCAAGTGACAGCGATTATACTTGAAAGTAAAAATCTGTTTTATTTAAATCCTAGTATTATGATCTAGTCTTACCATTTTTTAATGAGCTAAATACCAATTGGTCCTTGTCTTATCGGCCACGAGAGCGTACGGAGCTCGACCTTGATTTGGAGAGAGAGGAATCACCCCGTACCACACACCCTGGAGGTGGCTTGCACGGTTTTTTGCTTACATAAATTATTTGGAAACTTGAAGATGAGCTACGAATAGGATCTCTAGGTATTATTGGGGAATGAAGCTTCCCAACTAAAGGAGCGCCGCTACTATCGCTCGCAGGGAAAATCTCTTTCCCCTCTGATGACATATTATAGTTGCACCTAATTTAGAACTCCTGATAGTGAAATTCAAACAATAGAAAATACTCTCAAAAGAATAACTTCTTAGTGAAAAAAAAGGTTAAAAATTCTTACTGCTAGGATACGAGTTACTAGCATGGTGTGCACTTCCAGGTAAACAACAGCAGCCCTTTTGATTCGATATCAGTCATCATAGCCCGCGAACTGGCTCCATAAAAAATATGGTTATTTGAGTCGAGACTCCCGTGGAGTCGAAGGTGCCGTGCCCTCGCGGATGCCACGATGGTTGAATGCTCCATTCCCATATTCCATTTCGCTTTCGATGCTTTGCTCCATAGTTCTGAATTACAGCTTAGCGAAGGTGTGGTGTGATTGTTTCATACACCCTTCGTCCCGTGCATTCCAACCCTCCCCTCAGCCTCTCAACACTCACTCATATCCCCCGTCTTCGACACCATCGCCCACCCGACACTGCATCTGTCGCCATCGTGACAGCCCAGACCACTACATCTCGCGTCGTTATCCAGCAAAATCCTAGATTATAATTGAGGTAATTATCGGTTTACATCATTTAAAATGACTCCATTACGCTTTCAATTCTTGTATCAACACTGACTTCATAATTAAGTTCCAAATTTACGGGCCGAGGACCTATCCTTGTGGGCATCCCTTTGTAGATATTTTCTCAACCTTAGTATAATTGGATTCGTAGGTAACTTCTCTATTTTGGAAATAACGTTTTAAAAGTTTGATGAAATACTTGGGTGAATTTAATCTCTTTACCTCTTGTATTGCGGCAGGCCACAAGACCGAGTCGCAAGTACACTTAGCGTCTATGAATATTCCCAAAACGTACTCTGCCGGTCGGTTTTCGATGCATTGTTTCAGTCTTAAGCCTGATTCACAAGATCATATTTTCCGTCCCTCGGCAGGGATCACTTGAGGGACGCTTTCCGCGATCGCTCAATTAATAGGGAGAGTGATCACTCAAGCTATCATTTTTTGATTCACACAATTACTTGCGTCCTCCCTGAGACCATCATTTTTGCACCCGAGGTCTCGAATGTTCACAACGCTAGTTTAATTGCAAACAACACGTAGCGAAACATTTGTTCTTTGCTGTGCACTCTGATTGGCTGAATGACAGAGTCAGGGACGGCTCGATGGATGGATAAAGGGACCGCTCAAATGATGAAAAAGTCAAAGGGAAAAAAGTTCCTATCACTGCAGATACCCCTGAAAGTGATCGCGAAAACCTTCATTTTGAGACATCATTTGGGCAATCACATGAGCTACCATTGGAGCTATCCTTGAAAAGGGACGGAAAAAATGAACGTGTGAATCAAGCTTTAGGATTGCATCTTCCGCGCTTCTGCCTTCTCTAAATCTGTACTGTCAATCATGAAACAGCGTTTCCTGTCCAATCACGGCTTCTAACCTGTTTTTAATCATGCGTTCAAATAGTTTGCCAATTTCTGAGAGCAGTTTGATTTGTTGAAATTATTTTATGTCGGAAACCACCTTGTATTTTGATTTTAGTATAGATACCAGTCTTCCTACTTTCCATGCTTCCGGAAAGTACGTAAGAAAAAGGCAGTCATTTGCATCGAGAGAATGGCATCTTCCACCAGGCATCAAAAGAGGAATCAGTTATTCATCATTATCAGTTGTTCCGACATATAGTAGTTTCAATCCACCGTCGTTGTCTCCATTCGCTTCTGTCCCTCGCCTTTTCCTTGGTCTCCTTGTATCCCCTACTCTCAGCCTTATCTATCACTTTTAAATGTGGCTACTGAGTAGGAAAGTGAGAAAGGCGTTTGGGGTCCTCTCCCAGGATGGATATAGTTGTTTTTGTTTTAATGTTAAAATACTAGTTAGAATATCGCAGATGGAAATATGTTTTAAGGAGAAGGGAACAATAAATATCGGAATTGGAAGAAATTGGGAGTGAAACCTAAACTATGTCAGATTATGAATCTAAGGTAACGGTTTGGGGTATGGATAAGAAATGTAGTAAGAATGGTGGATCGAAACCGGGTTACAGCGTTAGCCCACTCATAACAAATGACACTAAATAGCCACACATTTCAACGTCCCAACCGTCGGTCGGCGTACATGGCATGCTTTTGTATTGGGTGTACTTTCAACAATAGGCCCCTCAAAATAGGCCCCTCTCTTCTAAAGAAAGTCACTGCGTGTTAATGGATAGTAGCCATGTGCCTTGGTTTACTTCAAAATACCCCGCGTTCAGAGCGCATTCCGTTCTAAATGTTTTTGGGAAATCAGCGATTAAGAGACATAATTTTTTATTACCTTCCTGTGACGTTGCCAACAAATTTTACGACTGATGTATGCCTCTATGTAGGCTGTAATCCTCTTAGAAAACCTGTAAAGCACAAGGCGAGCTACATCCTGATCAATCAAACCACCAGCGTAGTAATCGTTGATGTTATCCTCTCCCAAAACTGCATGAAAATAAGCAGATATGATGACGAAGAGGAATATTTAGAAATAATCCATAATAAGTTCCAAAAAAGCAAATCAATTTAAGTACTTAGGGGTAACAATGACAAGTAACAACGAAGAGGAGACCGAAATTCTCACCCGACTTGCAGCAGCTGGGAGAACCTAATAGAGCCTAGTAAAACTTTTGAAAACCAAACTCCTATCACGAAACACAAAAATTCGTATCTATCAAACAATTGTCCCACCAGTAGTACTGCATGATTCCGAAAAATGGTCACATACAAAAAGATGGCAAAAAAACTAATAACGTTTGAAAACAAAGTGTTGAGACGAATATTCGGCCCCATTAAAGAAGGAGAGACATGGAGAATAAGGAAAAACAAAGAGTTGAGGGAACTGTACAAAGAACCAGATATTGTGGGTATAGGCAGAAGCAGACGACTAAGATGGCTTGGCCATGTCCACAGAAGAAGTGGCAACACAATGGTAAAAATGATATGGAAAGGAAAACCGGAAGGCACCAGACGACCAGGGAGACCTAGAATGCGCTGGAGCGACGAAGTGAAGAAGGACCTGAAAAAAATTGGGGGCCAAGACTTGACCAATAGCCCCTCCACACCCTCTCTCCTTTTTCCTCCCAGAAGGCTAGGTAATTCGAATTCGCGAATTCTAATGGAATAGATCTTCAGCTAGGACCAACATTACGAGTATTCCCTCTTATACCTTAAAACAAAATATACCATTTTATTAAACTTTATTTAAGGGAGATATAGGAAAAATAAGATTTTAGATGAAAGTTTTTGTACCGCTGAGAAAAAGGTCCAAATATATATTGTGTTTCGCCCGTTCATTGCCACCTAACTTTCTTGTAACTGTCGTTGAAGATGGAAGTTAGGCTAGGGGTTAGATGGAAGATGGGACTTTCTAGTCCCAATCTCGCCCAATAAAGACGTTTTATTATTATTATTATTATTGAATGTTCTTTCGGCTTAGAATTGTTATGTTAATCAAAGAATCTTCACTACTCACCGCTATTAGTCACTTACTGTCTCAATCATTCACCCCCGAAAGGAACTCATCGCAGCTCACATGTAGCGGACTCGGCAAAGATCGCACCAATTGTATCACGGAGTTTCGCCTAATGGCATTTTTTCTTGTTGTAATCTTTTCTAAAATACATAATATATTCCTCTGTGTCAGAAGTTATCCAGTGCAAAAGCTGTGCATGTGCTAATTTAATTGCTGCCCACCCCTAGTTGTCTCGTTCCAGTTCAATTCAGTGATAACGAATCCAGATTGGCAGGTCTCACAATGGAAGCTCACATTTGCGAATCTCAATAACGAGTCCTACTGCTTGAATCTAGTTGGATGGTTTTTAGCGGATTATTAAAAAAACATTCATTATTTGTTGCTTACACCAGCGTATATTGGTATAAACATTAAAAACAATATGATTAAGGAATGACATTACAAGACGGAGATATATAATTTCTTTTTTTCCGTAGGTAAAGAGAGGCAGTAATAACTGCAATAGATATTTTCTATGAATTGCTGCTCTCGCTTGTTGGATTATACTGGGTACATGTATTCGTCAATGTCTTATATTAGTGCTACCACCCCATCCAACATGATATTGTTTTCCGTTTGAATTAAACTCCATATTTAATAAATAATAATCCATTAATTCTTAAGCAATCACGTGCAAAGTGTTGTATTAGACAGCACTTTCTCTAGTAAAGACCTCGAGGCAATACAGGAGTGGTGCGATGCGTGTGAGCTAGAATTTAAGATGAAAAAATGCGTAATCAATTTTTGGAAACGGAAAAACTCTCCTAGTAATAGCCATTGCTTACACAACAGCAAATTAAAGACTGTAGAAGCGGTTAAATACCTCGCAGTTAAAATGACTAATGATCTCTCGTGGAGCAAACATATTCGGGAAATAACCGGTTAAGCCAAACGTAAATTGGGATTTGTTAAAACAGTACTTGGTTAGTGCGACGTTAAAGTAAGGGAAAACAGCTACTTCTCTTCTGTTAGACCTCACTTGGAATATGCTGCCAGTATTTGGGATCCTTATGAGGTAGGCTTGAAAACTGAGTTAGAATGCGTGCAGCGAAGATCAGCAAGTTACGTTAAAAGCCGTTATGATAATCTCGTTAATGTTGCTGACCTATTGCAGCATCTAGGATGGTAAACGCTTTCAGATCGTCAATTAAAATTTAGACTCCATTCACTATGTAAGTTCCAAACCGATCAATTCTCTGACGACGTTGATAATATTTTATGAAATCCGACATACTACGGTAGATCAGATCATGAGAATAAAATTAGGGGACTAGACTGCAGAACGGACAGATTTAAAATGTCATTTTTCCCGCGAGCGATAAGGGACCATAAAAGCGGCCAATAAGACTTTTAACTAGGTTTGTAGGTAGGTAGTGTAGATCTTAGTAGTAGCAGTACTCCCTAATACTTGAATACTTATCTGTTACCTAGTACAAACAGCACGTCATGCATGTTTTCAACATAGCTCTTGAGTCCTAAACTTTCCATTTCAGTAGTTGCAAAATATATACATACTAACGGTTCCTCTCCATTGTGGGAATATCTGTAGTATAGTGCATGCTTGTTGAGGCTTTGCCTTATGACAAGCATTTGCGATTTGTGCTAATGAATAATTAGTCGTAGTTACATCAACTTAAGGGTATAGTGTTATGTATATTGGTGACTACTTACCTCTTGCCACACCACCTTGAGGTGGTTTGCTGTGTATTTTGTAGATGTAGATAGATGTAGATGAAAATCCATAGTATCTCAACCCGTGTGTTGCATGTATGGTTGTTCTATTACGAAGCACTCTCCTAGTATTATGGTCTAGCCTTGCATATTCATCTGGGATGACTACCGTTCTGTCCTCTCTTTGCGGCCTTGGGAGCGGACGCGGCTCGACCATGATATGGAAAGAGTGGAATCACCCCGTGCCACATACCCTGGAAGTGGCTTGCAAGGATGTTCTCCTACATGAATGCCGTGGAAACTAGAAGATGAGATACAAATTGGATCTCTAGGTACTATGGGGGAATAAAGTTTCATAAAAAACGTAGCACTGACACTATAGCCCTCAGGGAAAATGTCTTTCCTTTCTGATGACATATTTTTCATATGTCTCGGTCAGGACGAGGGAAATTCAAACACAGTAGAATCATGGGCTAATCGTCCAAATCGGTGATGGATTCCCGTCCGCATGCCTGCCCCGAGCGTGTTTCGTGCTTGCTACGTGATCGGAGGCACAATAGATAACCTTGTATGCATTTGAGACGTTTCACAGAACTCTCTTGCACGCATGTAGGCAAGACCACAGGCAGCTGATCGCTCAGAGATACATGGTCGTTGACCAGTAGGTTAGGTGGAATGCGAATTTGAATGCATTTGCTTTTGCAGGCACTTAATTTTCTTCGTGAGGACTTCCACTGATATTCACTAAAGTTCTGGAGGGAGGGGAATTATCAATGGGATAATTGATGGAAGCTCAACTCCCACTCATTGTCAGATATAGAGGGAAATGTATTTAAATATAAAAAACAGAATTTTGCTTGCCAAAATGCTACGGGGAATGGGGCGATGGCAACACGACAAAGAAGTAGGAACCATAATGCACAACTTCAAATGATGATGGTAACTCTCGTAAACATCCTACTGACAATCCCCTAACTGTTGGCGGAGCAACTGTGATGAAGATGAATTAAAACTTAAATTACTGCATCCGCAGAGTAAAAATCCGACACCATGAAGCCGGGTTGAGAATTTGCAGGCCGGCAAGGAAGACAATAAACGAAACTACCTAACTAAACGGCGAGGTTAGATTTCGCTAATTCGTACCCGGATGTGAAACAATCATATCGGAATGTTGTAGCTTTCATCGATAGTCAAATATGTACGTGTTTAGCAATGGAAAGCACTTAATTATAATTGATTATAACTTGATAGTGCCTTCAATAACATTTTTCTATTCGCAAAAAAATAATATTCCTTGTTTTTTTATAGGCATCCCCCAAAAAACATAAGGAAAAAATTGATTCCGTACATGTAAGTCTGCGTGTTTGGGGAGAAATTTTTGCAGCAGGGCCGGGACTGCTGTTAAAAACACCACCTCGAATGACGTCCGAGACCTTTACATTTTCGTCACTTCCATACATAAACGACGTTGCCGACAGACAAACAGCCGATATAGGTGCCATCAGCCTAATATTCGCTTTATTTATTGGAAGGTAAGCGCCATCTATTTTCTTGTATCATCCCATTGTAAACTTACCGTTACCGAAAATTACCGCAATAACAATCTATGTTTGCGCAAGATGACGACTCGCAATGCTAGGGTTGGGGCTAAAACGAAGACGACCAAGGCGGGTGGGCGATGGTCTCGCGGGCATGTGGGAAAGTTGGAGGCGATAAGAGGGGAGGATTGGAGGAGAGGATTTGCGTGCAGGAGACCAAGGGCGTATTACGTGATTCACTCCTTCGATAAGCAGTTCTACGGAACTCGGAGCCAAGAAGCAAAAGGGTAAGCGAGAAGATTGGAATGGAGCATTGAACCATAGGGTCGGTCGCGGAGGCACGGGAACCTTCGACAGTGATGGGAATCTTGGCTCACTTGGCCATGTTTTAGGCGGAGTCATTTTTCGTGTGATGATGACTATCAGTGAGGGAAAAGGACGGATTTTATTCGCCTTGAAGTGCATTCCATGTCTTCGAGTCACTCGTATACCAGAGGTATGAAGGTTTTCGTTTTTGATGCAGGAAGAAGCTATTGCATTTGAGAGTTTTTCCGTCCTTGGAATTGGTTATGTCCAAGGTTACAAATTGAGTAAAACTAGACAGCAATTACTTCTCAGAAGATATACAAAACTTTCAGGTAAGAGTGATAAATGTTTTATATGCGCGAATAAGTGTAAATACCACATGGGTACATAATGTCAATATTGTTGAAGTAGTTAATACTATGCAAATAAATACCTTATGCATAAATCAACACTGTTGATGAATTATCTCATACCCCAGTTATTTTGGAAGTCTATGAAAAGTGTAATTGGGAAACTGAAGATCCTTACGTAAGTGAGTTTCTGCGCTGACATACACCAATTTCCGTGAATGCGGAAAGAACCCTTTCATTTTGATCAGTTTTTGTTAAATTTCATGTATTTGCGCTTTAATAACCTCGCAGGTTTTCTTGCAGAATAGCCAGGTGAGAGTATATCCTGGAATGAATTTCATGAATTCTAGGGACTCTCCGTTCGCAGCTGTCTTTAACATGTTTCACGTGGAATCGTTCACCTTAATGAATACTCTTATATTATCCCACCTCCACACAAAAGATGAAACTATCGCGTAAGTCCAGTGCATACGAGGAGAATTACCTCCCGTATGTAACGGACGACTTTTGCACGCATTTCAAGATAACAGAATAAATCGATGCATGTCAAATATTTGCTACACCCGCATAGTACTTTCAGGTGTCATTTTAAAAACAAGTTAAACTTTTACTGTATCCATAAAAACTTTTACATGACCTGCATAAAAAATGAATTTTGAATTATGGGTAAAATATATACAATGCATTTCTTTTTTGTTGGCTTAAACGTCCTGCTCAACTAAACCACTTGTGCATATCGTACACCATGGATGAGTCTATGGTGGATGTTGGGCTGTTAACCAACTAACAAAATTGTCTCAATTTGGAAATGATTTATCGTCATACAAATACTGCCTATGCCATTAAAACTTGTTGCGAAGACACCTGTTGGCTGGAATGACGACATATTTAGCCTAACGAGGCACAGATTGTGAAAATTTGCACCTATTCCGTTTTTTACATTAGTGGCACATTTACTTAATTTGATGATTTACTGCACTTGTGTGTTAACAGCATATACAGTTTGATTTACATGCTTTGTCACACCCATTTTTCGTAGGTTGATGAGAGTGCGGTTAGTCCACATATTTCAGTTCAAGAATCCCACCTATTGCAAGGGTATTTTTTCACATTATATCGTGCAGATAAATGAAGTTTGATAATCTGGAAGATTGGGTTCAGTGTCAATTATGGTTTAATGGCTGGGTCAAAAGAAGTTGGAAATTATCTTCCTGGAGGTCGCTCCTGGTGGCATGAAGTAACGGGAATAGCGAAAATACAATATAATTCTGGTTAACTTACGTGATAAGGTTGAGAAAGTGAAAATAAACTCCCATGTTGCAACTTCAATCGTTACTTCCTGGAAAAGACATCTGAGCGGGGAAGAAGCGTTTAAATTAAAGACTTAGGCTCGTAGCATTTATTTCACATTTGTTGCTGAGAAGTGGTCTCTAGCGCAAAAAGAAGATAATTCTTTCATGATTTAATCACACAGATCGGTACCGCTAATTGGATATTGGTATACCAGGCAAATTGATGAAAGCTAATTTTCGTGATGTTTTGTATTAAGAGACCTTCCAGCATGAGCGAAACACGACGCAAAAACAAAACCCGTTGTGATGTAATATTCGGAGTTAATCTACCTCTTATTCAAAGATCATGAGGATGATGAAAAATCCGAAGATCTAAAACAAACAGAAAGGGAGGCGCTGCACAATGGGCTCAAATCGAAAATCGCCGGACAAAAGTCCAAAATTGCTTTTTTTGAGATAGCATCTTGAAACTTGGCATATATACACAAAAATAATTGTTAACTATGGAGTGGTAAAATATTTCTCATAGGTCATACCAGTTACTTAGATATAGAGGTTCAAACACGACCAAATATCCAAAAAAGCGCCCGCTCTCATTTTTCGAAAAACGTTGAGCAGATATAGGAGTAATGGAAGGACCTTTATGAAATAAAAAACATTACCATTGGTGAACAGGGTACATTATTTATAATATGCATAACTTTCAGGCATTTTTGCTCATATTTGAGTGCTATTGTGTCACAAAATGGCAGACCCTTTTTTTAGACAACATTTTACATAAAGTTTACAATATAATCCTTATTCTGAAAATGGTCTCCGGGATACTTCATCAGAGTATAAATTAAACATATTTATAGATTATTCCGTAAAAATATTTTTTTAAAGTTTGCGACGCCGAGAATAAACTCGGTTTTTCGATCGCGCGTTGCGGCCCGGCTCCGCGCAGTGGGACCTGGAAATACAGTGACTCCGTTGGATTGTTGAAGTTGTGTGGACATTAACTCCTCGAATTCCACTTTGTCAGGCTATAAATGTTGTCACTGATTTCTAAAGATTCTAAGCTGAAGAATCTGCGAGGATATTGGATTGAGAGAATGGATCAGTGTACGCGTAACTGCGGTACATTTGTTTTTCTTCTTACAATTTTCGGATTCATGCAGCAAATAATGAACGTCTTCAACTCTTTTTAGAGAATGCGGGTTTTCGGAGTACCATGCAAGTTTTCCATAAAAAGGCAATATTTATGATTCCCTTCTTTCCCTTCACCCACTCCTCTCCCACTCTGAACAACACCCTCCGCCTTTACTCGCCGAGGAGGGTGGCGCGAAAAGGAACGATCTATGACAATGTGCAGCCTTAAAAAAACATGCGTCCTTGGCAAAATACAAATTGTTGTCACTCTTCGTTATCTGACTCTTTGATGCGCCAAAAATAACAATAGTTGATACTCTCCTACAAATAACTTGGAACTGATCATCTATGAATTTTAATATTTAACTTTAAGGAATTACCTAAAGGGAATCATTATCACAATAAAATTCTTTATAACTTCTTACAATGAAATTTAAGCTTGAGACTAAAGTCAGCATGATTTCATGAGTTTTTACAAAAAGCACTGTTGTGCGCAATATCATATCTTTATATTGAGTGACATACTGGATCATTATGTTTGGGGGATGGATTAATTTAAACTTGAGTCTCCAGTGGTTTTGCACTTTTATTTCGCAATACTGAGCACACAATGTAATTATGAAAAAATATAATGCTCTCGACGAAAGGAAAAGGAATATATAAAAATGAAAACACATTTATATTCATCGATAATATATTAAACAAAACTGGAAAACTGATTTTGTTTTGCATAGAATTTGCTTCACCAAATCTTACGCGGAATATGGTAAAAAAAGATAAAGTATTTTGAAATTAAATATTCGTTTATTTTCGGCTTAAATTCGTTTTGATGTTGTCAGTTCCGGAAAAGATCAATTCAATAACATAAATGAAATGCCAAAACTTGTAAGATACTGAAAAGAAAAGAAATAGCATTTTCCCAAATGATTTTCACCCTCAGAGCATCCTTAGTTTTAAGTCACTGAGTTATGATCAGGTAGTTGACAAATTTCTGAAAGCACACACCATGTTCATATTTAGGAATGGTTAGGAAGGTGAAGAAAGAGCTATAGTAGTTGAGTTAGTCGCACGTGTACCGACGCGCTCCATGAGAGAGAGAGAGATGAATTTGAGATGAGGTCTTTTTGAGTTAATGAAGGGGAAAAACCCAAGCAGGGAATACCCGGAGAAAATGAAAGGAGAGGAAGTTGGGTCGGCGGTGTTCTAATAAGGGATTAGCAAGGGTGGGTAAGGGATCCGTTTAGCAAAGGGTGGTGGGTAGCGGGTTCCTGACTATGTGATCGCCTTTTCACTATTCTTTCCTTAACGACGTTAACCACTCACCCATCCCCGCAAACCCGTCACTACAACACCGTTGACCAAACCTCCTTTGCCGATTGTTCTTTTCAAGATAAATTCTTAGTCCTCGGACGAATTGTAATTACTACTCATACTCGCTGTTTGATTCTAATGCATCTTCTTTGTCTTTTATTAGTAATAGTTCCCGTAATTCCTTCGGAAGCCTTCTATGAGCCTTCGCAGTCAAAGATATGGTGGAGGAAAGCAATGGATCGGACGTGATCAAAAGTCTTTGGATTAGGTACACATTGGTTGCCATCCTGGAGTCTTTCCTGGTGAATCTTTCTCGGAATATCCTGGCATCCTTATTGTGAGCCTCCATCGCCTCTTCGGAGAGCTGGCCTAAGGGAAGAATTGCCCCTTTCGAAATTTCCGCGCCATGTATGAGCACTTTATGGACCGTGGTCGACCTGTAGTACCAGGGATAGCTCAACGTATAATTCATCCGTCCTCGGGCAGTAAAGTGAAAATGCCTGGTCGTTTCGACACATCTAAACTATTTCTCAGAAAGCGTATAAACGTAGGTCGATATCAAGCATTACGATGATATCCGTAACATTAGTGAACCGATAAATGTTTGTTGTATCGTCAGCAATAAAAACATCTCCTAAAACAGCACGGCCTACCGAAAATGAGAAAATATGAAAACCATATCGGGTTCTATTTCGACAATATTCTAAACTAAAGGGAAATGAATAAGCGACTCAACGCGTCAAAATTGGATTTCAAGACAGCATTTGACAATATTCCTAATAAAAAACGATATTGTACAAAAGATACTGCATATGCTACTACCGAAATAAAAAAAAGACAAAAATTATTAGTTGGAAAATGAAAAATATTGTGGAAATTATTAAAATTCTTAAAAGAATAATTATCAGTAATGCGGGAAATTTATACAACTTTTAGGTTTACGTAGACATTTTTTCAAGCTCACATTGACACATGATTCTAAGAAATTTCTTTTACTGTCCGTCTTTTGATTAGGCCTATTACAATTAGGGTTCTTATTTTAATATTCAATCAGAAACACGAAGCATAGTAAATGAGATACGAAAACGGCGTAATCGGTTATCAGCTGGAAACGTAATATATAGCAGATCGTAGAAAGGGGGAGTGGATGCATATTAATGAAAAAATGTCCTTAATGTGCTTTGGACATGGAAAAATAATGTGCAAATGAAATATTGTCCGAAAAAATAAAATATCTTCGGGCATTACTTACATTCATGAGTGATATTTAAGATTGATATTTTAGCTGGGCTCACGTTAGCTACCTTTGTTGACAGATTAACAAATAGAGATCTGCTGACCAGTATAGTTTCATTACACATTCATTTTCAGTAACACGGACCAGCAACTTACATCGCACTCACACTCTTTATGCCTTTTACGTAGTCGCGCCACTTTGACGAATTTAAACCGCGTGAGAGTTAGGCTTCGCCACGCAAACACAGTGCCTGAAAGATAGTACTTCCGCAGTCAAGTACGGCAATAACGAAAGAGTATGAGTTAAGACGGGCGTTGAGTTTCGCCGAGACGACTGAGCGGTGGGTCTTAAAGTACCCCATTCGAACCTCGATCCGGTTATCCAACTCCGGGGGGCAATCCCTCCCCGTATCTCCTCTTATCTCGCCCTCCATCGCACGTATTCACTGTCTAAAAGGTGCACTGTCCCCCTCCTACCTCTCTTCTTTTCGGATCAACTACCTTTTTGACCTCCTCACCATACATCCTCTGAATACGTGCGAAGCAGACTTTGCCCGAAAACTCCAAACCTCCACTACGAGCGCCCCCCCCCCCCCTCACTCTCCCCGTTTCATCGAATGCTCATCGTCGTTATTTCATCTATGCTCGTGAACTCATGTTGACGAGGACGTAACGTATGGTTTGAATTAGGGTAGGTGAATTACGCGATTTAAAGTCTAATCGGAAGCCGTGAGCGAGGAACAGCAGCTGTCACCCGCCGTTGAAAAGGTGAGTGTATCGAATAGCGATAAAAGTGTGGTAATTTTGAAACATGAATGCCTTTTTGAATTGCTAATTGATAATGAAAACATCTGCACGTGAAGCATTATGATTGTCTCTCTGATGTAAGGTAACTTCAACTCACTAATTGCGCAGGGAGTCTTCTCATTACGTACTATACTTTTGAAAGGTGCAACTGTAATAATTTAATTGAATACACCTGAGTGATTTCTATTATCTTTTTCAGAGGTAAATGCTCTCCACTGAAATCGACTCAACTATACTCACACATCAATACTGCTGATTGACAATAGTTTCCTTTGAGCCTCCTCAATCAACTTCTTCTTGCGACATCTATTTTGAACTCGTTCAATGCTTGTCACCTTGGTCGCTCAGCGCTTGTTCCTTCTGCATGAATGACTCTACTTATAGGCTCATCACTAACCGCCTGCTGAGTTATGTAATTTTTCGTTTCTGAAGATAATTTTATCTCAATATTGCCTCTTGCATTTCCTCCCATTTATTACATCGTGAGTGTTTTTCAATTAATACTTCGTACGCATTGAGAGGCGTTTGAAATTGATCCTTGACTTAGGTATTCATAGATAAATATTTCGACATAAAAGTACATTTTTCTGCTGCTCACCAGGGGAACTATTTATTCCTAGCAAGGGATTTATCTAAATCCTTTTTGTTATTCTTTTTCCCTGCCAAAAATCGGAAAACAATATTTACAAAATATTCAATATTTATGCAAATTCTCTCCTTGTTCGTAGTGTAGTCGCCTACTTCTTCAATATGTCTTTTCTTATTTGTAACTCAGTATCTTTCCTAATTTCCTGAACGTCACCTCCATTCTACGCGATGCTTCAGAACAGGCTCTTTTCAAACCTTTTTTGCCACGCATGAAATGGGGCATATTGTTCTATTATGTTACTAGACTGCTATATTGCGAATTCAATTTTTATTCCCTTATCATTTCCTTGTTGCCTCCAGATTACGGTCCGAGTACCACCATTATAAGTAGAGCGCACAAATTGCATACATTCTGTGAACTACACAAATTCATCGCCACCAGGAGACGGCCGCTCCCCTGGAAGATAGAAGAATCCTTCGCTCCAACATTGGTGTGTCAAGGGCATTGAAGATAGTGTTACCCTGATAAGTGCATTGTCATTCTAGTGATGTGTGAAATAGTGCAAAGTGTTTGATATGCGTGTGCGTCGAGGGATCGTCGATGGAGAGCGACGCAGTGCTGTCACCGGTGGACCTTGCTGTAAATGTTCCAGGTAGGGAGTCTACTCCTCTCCGTGCGCATGAAGGTGAATAGAGGGTCCCCGCATTCACCCATCTATTGGTGGTGCTATTTCGCACTCGTCCGGCCACACCTTGAATATGCAGCGAGCATATGGGATCCGGTGCAGAAAGACTTAATTCGGGAACTTAATAAAATACAAAGGAAAGCTGCGCGATTCGTCAAAAACTGCTACGGGCGTACAGACGGCGTTACACAGATGTTAAACGAATTAGGCTGGGAGCCGCTAGAGACTCGGAGGCTGCTCGCTAGGCTTAGATTGCTTCAACAATTGAGAATAGATATCTTTCAGAGCGACACGGAGAACATCATATTAGAACTCCAGTATATTTACAGGTCTTACAGAAACGATAAATTAAGAGAGATATTTTGCCGAACGGATAGATATGGGAATTCGATTTCCCCCGAACAATAAGGGACTTTAATAAATGCTAGGAGTAATTTCATTAGAGCGTTTCCTTTTTGTAAACGGCTGGTGTCCTAACACCAGCCGTTTACATATAAAAAAGAATACGCCACACGCCTATTGAGGCGACTTGCGGGGTAGTATGTAGATGTAGATTATTCTGCATCAGCCTTCATCCTATTTAAAAAGGTTCCGCAGAACAAATCATATCACTTTTGGAAGTAAATGCTATCGCCACCTAGCTATCACGTAGATATCAGAATAGGCATATCATTGAATGAAAACAAATAGCATGCCTATTCTACGCTAGGGAACTTCAGAGTAAATTGTCAACAGTAGTCATTGAAAGAGGAATATAGCTAGTCTTCATTAATAGTGCCAACATAGTTGACACTTTTAACTATTTCTTTGAAAGCGTATAAACGTAGGACGATATCAAGCATGACGCAGATATCCTTATCATCAGGCAGTAAAACAAAATTTAAGTAGTATCCTGAGCAATAAAAACATCTCCTTAAGCAGGCCTACGGAGAATGACAAAATTCGAAAAACATATTGGGTGTTTTTTCTGCAATATTCTAAACTATAAGGAAATGAAAAATTGGGGGCGACGTGTCAATTTTAGGTTTCAAGGCAGCATTTCAAAATTTCTCTCACAAAAAAAATAAACATTTTTTATTGCAATCATGCGGTGTGAACGAAAAAATAGAGAATTATATACATGATCTTCTAACAGACGGCGAAATAATGCTGGTTAAATACGCAAAAATAAAAAATTATGCAATTGAAAATGGAAAATATGGTACAACTATTAAAATTTATTGCGTGAAATGTTATCAATCAGGTGGAAAATGTTTACTTGCATACAGTTAAGTCAACGTAAAACTAAGTTTTACGTGGTAAAAGTGTATAAAAGTCAACGTAAAACTTATGGTATGACGTTGACTTTTTTCAAGCCCACGTTGGCGCAAGTTTTTAAGATAATTATTTTAGTGTCCGCCTTGCGATGAGGACAATTTTTTAATTTTCCATTATAAATACAAAACAGTGATTTAGATACGAAAACGGAATAATCGGAAAGATGAGTTGGAAACGTGATATTCTAAGAGATCGCAAAAAAGGTGGGATCGGATGCATAACAATGAAAAAATGTGCATTGTATATTGAAAAATAATGCGATGATGAAATATTTTCCGATGTTAAAGAGTTTCGAAAATTACATTCATTCACAAGTGAAATATTTTTATTCAGATCCTTATAGATATTTTCGTTGGGCTCACGTCGGCTACTTTAGCTTACTGATTATTTAATAGAAGTCTGCTGGCCAGTGGACTTATCATATATATTTATTTATTATTCATAGTGGACTTATCACTTACACGAATACGGCGCAACGACTTTCTTCCCATTCACACTTTCTTTGCCATTGACGTAGTTGCGTCACCTTGAGGATTTAAACCGCGCGAGAGTTGGGTTTCGCCACGCCGAAATAGTACCTGAAAGGTTGCATTTCCGCAGTCAACCACGGCCTTGTGAAAAGTGGATGAGTTAAGACGGGCGGTTAGTTTCGTCGAGACGACTGAGCGGTGAGCCTTAAAGTACCCCATTCGAATCTCGATGCGGGTCTCCACCTCTGGGGGCCATTCCCCCCCGTATCTCCTCTTATCTCATCCTCACCCTCCATCACCCTCATTCACTAAAAGTCTAAAAAGTGCACTGTTCCCCTCCTACCTCCCTTCTTTTCGGATAAACAACCATTTTGACCTCCTCACCTTACGCCCTCTGCATACGTGCAAAGCAGACCTCGCCTGAAAATGCCAAACCCCTACTACGACCCGCTCCCCCCTCCTATTTCTCGCCGTTTCATCGTATAAAAGGTGAATGGTCGTCGTAAAAATTTCTTTCTGGTTCGGGACTCTCTATGAAGACGACGTGTTAGACGTTTAAAGTTGTGGTGTGTGAAATTCGCAATATAGTCTGTGATCGGAAGTCAAGAGCGAAGCGAAGAGCGAGTTGCCATCCGCCGTTGCAGAGGTGTGTATCTCATATAAATTATAGTGTGGTAATGTTTAGATAAATGAGTGCCTTTTGAATAGTTAATAGATAGTCGAAGCATTTACGTGTGAAACATAATGCTTCTATGTACGGTGACTTCAACGTGCGAAATTCGCTGAATGTCTTTTTAATAATCACCACCATATTTTAACTTGTAACTTGCGTATTATAGTTGAATACAGTTGAATGATTTCATTTGTCTCTTTCAGGGGTAAACTGTTTTCACCGGCTGTAATCCACTAAACAAATCCCACTCATAACGAAAGCAGGTTGTTATTAGATTCCTTTGATTCTCGTTTATTTCTTCCTGGGGTTTCAATTCTGAAAACTCTTCTCTACTTATTACAAGGGTCACCCAGTGCTTGCTCCTTCTGCAGGACTGGCTCTACGTGAGGGCTCATTACACATGGCGCACATTTAGTCACATAGTTTTTCTTCTTTGGAGGAAGTTTTAACTCTACATTCCTTCTCAACGTTTCCTAGTGTTTTTTTTCTTTGGCATACGGATTCATACGAGTTTCTTTTTCTTGCTGGTCTTTCTTCCATTCTGTAGACAGGGAAGTTTAAATTTGAATGTACACATTATTTTAGAGCAATTAATGCCGACTCGTATTTGCCAGAGCTGAAAACTTACTGGCACCCTTGGCAACACTAAGATAAATTTTCTTAGTGTTGCACCCTTGGCTGTTTGTCAATTTGCAGGGAAATCAAGGCATGAACTCTTAAGACTGTTTCAATTACTCAAAATTCCATGTCTTCAGCCTAGGGTTTTAAATATCGCGCAGAATATATTCAACACCTCCCTCCACTATACCAGTCAGGATGTTTCTTCTCGGATGCTACTCGTAATCTCATTCCATGGTGTACAGGCTCGGAATTAAGTGCCTATTTAATGTAATTCTAATAGGAAGTCATTAAATGATTCGTATTATTATGCCTATGAGACATCTTCCTAATATCTTCATCTGAAATTTTCCCCTAAATTTCCTCTACTTAAATATTCTGTTCCTAACATTCATCATCTCTTGTTCGTGACCCGATATTTTGCCCTTTTTAATAATCTCCATTCGACGTGATTCTTCAGATCGGTCTTTTCAAACTTGTTCCCATGTCTAAAATAGTTCTTTTATGTTAGTGTTCATCCGTTAACGGATACTTGCTTTGCGATTTTTATTCTCCTTGTGTCCCTTTCATTGCTGAGTTACCACCATGTTGCTATAAGAATAACCACAGGCATTCCTAATCTTACATCCTTAAAAACATAGCGTGAACTAAACACTCATCGCCACCATTACTGCTGAAGGAGACAGCTGTTTCCCAAGAAGACAGGCGATTCTTCGCCCCAACATTGGTGTTTAAAAAGCAATGACGAAAGTGTATTGGTCAATTCTTGAAAGTGCATGGTCATTCTAGTGATATGTGAAATAGTGCAGTGTTTGTTATGCGTGTGCATCGAGGGATCGTCGATGGAGAGCGACGCAGTGCTGCCACCGGTGGACCTTGCTGTAAATACCCAGGTAGGGATTCGACTCCTCTCCGTGCGCATGAAGTTGGATAGAGGGCTCTTTCGAGTAAACACCCATCTATCCATCTATTTTGCGCACCAAGGTGAAGTGTGTAGGGTTCTGCGTTAGCTTCAGACAAGGCATCCTTCGCGGTAGGGCCACCGATGTGGTTTAAGGGTCAAAAACTTCACTTAGAGACTTGGAGGGAGAAATGAAAGTTACTTTAGCCGATGAAATATAGGTAGGCAATTAGTGACTGGTTCCAATACATTAACGAAGCTCACAATATACATAGGTTTAGGTCTGAGAATCGTCATCAACGTAACGAGGTATTATGCGCAAGTGGACTGCTTAATATTCCGTTACGTTAATGTAATAAAGTATCAAGCACTGAATTTGCCTTGCTTGATATTTTGTTACATTCGCGATGGGGTATGAAGGACGTGGAGTACTTCATATTACGTCGTGCTGAAAACTTTTGAAATTCTAATTAGCATTACTTAATTCCAAAACGCTTTCGAAATTCCAAAAATGCAAAATTCTGCAAGCTCTCTACTTAATTTTCTTTTTTCCGAAGGCAGTGTTTCCCTTGTTTGAAGGGCACTGTAACATGGCACAGTATGACGTCTCTCTCTGCAGAGATCTGTTGGAGACCTGCATAAGTGGCGTGATGGACCGGCCATCGGCCTTCGTCTCCTCTTTGACGAATGCCGGAAGTGGGTTCCAGTGAGCTGGTTCGGTACCTCTTTGGGTAGCAACAGGAAACCCGAGCAATCTTTCTTTCTTACTTTTACAATACACTTGACACAATAATCGTACTAATAAGTAATTTATTTTTTTCATATCCTATGTCCACTCTGTAGAAATCCTTACTGATTAACATGCCTTCTCCTTATCTAACAAGACTCGTTTTTTCACGGATTTATCATTTATGCAAAGACTCGTACGTGAATATGCTTAAACTGCTGTGAAAGTGTAAAACATTGTGCTCTTTCTCAATGCTACAGATTTTATTGATTGCACAAAGCTAATCATAGCACATTTATCTTATATTCCTGTATATCTAATCTATTTATGCCATTAATGTACTCAAATTCTTGTCATGCTGATGACAAGAATTTTGCATTTTAGCATGTCCATAGGCTTCAGTATTACACAGATGGTCCTTTAACCAATCAACGATTGATACCCTTATTCTGGCACTGACCGAATGACTGTTTCCAAAATAATTTAACACTAATTGCCGGCACAAAGCTGCAGTAGCGGTGCAACTGAATATGCAGTTTCATTCTATGGAAGACTTAAAAATAAAAAAACTTCATCGAGGTGAACGATCATAGGCCTATCATAAGCCTATCATACGTAAGGAATGCGTGACAGTGCTTCCCTGGACGAACCTCTCGAATTAGTGCTTCCCTGGACGAACCTCTCGAATTAGTACTGGTTTGGCCCCTTAGGCCGGAAAGATGTTGCAGGATATAAATTTATGTGTACAACCTGTTTAAATTTAAATTCATCATCGTATTTCTACGAAACAATCTTAAATATTCTCAAGATAAATCACAGAACGTGCTTATATCTCGGTAAATATCTCGTCATTACATATGATCGTAGTGGACAGAATACGGATGATCACATAGTTAAGAAATTAAACTGTAACACACTCCGTAATACTCTTTCATATTAAGAGATCAACATGGTCATCCTAATGATCTTACATTATTCCCTGTTATTTCAGAAAATCGCTCTTTTGTAAACAAGCTTCTTGATCACATTCCAACTCCGACGTTTCTGGCTTCTCTTTTTTATCGTTAATCCAAGAGAAATCAGATGAAATGGAGTTAAAAGCCAATAGGGCAATCATTTTATTATTATATTATTATTACAGTATTGTTTAAAATTTCCTCAGGTACCTCAAGGGTATGCTAAGTCGGGTGCTGTAACACAAACCTAGTACCAGTTTTCAAAAATTATAAATTTCAAAATGCTTAGTGTGCTCTGTCGATTGAAGATCAGTGCGAGAAATTAAGATACTCTTTAAAAGTGTTTGATACTCCGTGAATGATTAATTTGTTTATTTTTGACCCTTAGTAAGATGTAACGTGAAGTTTGATATCTTACGGGCGTTACTGGAATTTTCCATAGCACATAAAAAATTTTATTAGAGCATCTGAATGTGTTCCTTGGTATCTAAATGAATTCATCACCGTATGGCCGTATGCTGATGCCTAGACGACCGACTGATTGCAATGTCATGCCAGTTTTTTTCTATAGATTTTATCTGAACCAGTTTCCCAGTGGCCAAAAGACTCTTATCAGCATTATTGCTGTCAGGTTGCTCTATCTTTGCATCTCCGTGAAAACAATCCGCTTAAGACTTTCATGCTCGTATAACTAAATTATACAATGGCCTAGATTCTACAAGGTCATCGCATAATTTGGTGTAAACATTTTTCAATTTGTCATAGGTAATTTTGTCTCCTTTTTTACTTTAATCTGTCACTTGGTTGTGCTACTGCGTCTATTGCAAAATTTAAATGCAACCACGAATTTTTAAGATCACTCTCCTCTACAAATTTCCCAAATAATGCTACATGTACCATCCGGAAATATTGCCAACAGTCAAATACTTGCTTTATTTATTGAAGGGAAAGTGCCATCTTTTTTCTTCCTCACTCAAATTAACTTGCATTTACCAATGATTATCATAAGTAAAAACCTATGGTTTTGATAGGTTTCGTATCGCAATGTAGGAGTTGGTACTTTCGCGAAGGTAACCACTGCGCTGGCGGGTGTGCGATGTTTTTGAGGACGGGGAAGGGAGAAGGGAGGGCGAAGGGGAGGCACGCACGGCACGAAGTATGAAAACATCACACCACACCTTCGCTAAGCAGTTCTTTGGAACTCGGGAGCAAAGCGCCAAAAGGGAAAACGGTTATATTGGAAAGGAACATTCAACCGTCAGTCCAGTCGCGAGGGCACGGGAACCACGGGTAGCGGTAATCGTGGATCAAGTGTTCATATTTTTTGTGGAGCAATTTCTCAAGCTTAGACGGCTGACAGTTAACGGATGCTGTTCAACTTAAAGTCCATGTCATCCCGAAGAATCATTCGTATCCTTTCGGTATGAAGATTAATTTGTTTCAGTAGAAGTTATTGCATCGGAGTTTTTCCGTCATCGGACGTTGTCAATATCGAGTGTTCAAGAAGTAATATGAGACGGTAGGTAATCACATCTCAGGGAAGGTTTAGAATTTTTGAATTGCGAGGTGATCAAAGTTTTATGGAAATCAGTCCTGAACAACATCGGCATTACCATTTGTCGGGTAACAGTAGTGATCTATATAAACGGGTAATCGTCTTGATTGAAAAAATTACACGATTTGTCACATTCAGGAGAACTTACTGGTGCGGTTTCGTAATTCATAGGTCTATATTGTTAATGAATAATCCCATTCCCTAAAATACATCCGAAAGTGATACAATGTCCGTGAAATCAGATATAATCCGTGAATATTCATTAGTTTTTGATTAATTTTACATATTTGGACATGAATAACCTAGCAAATGTTTTTGCTAAATGTTAAGGTTAGTGTATCTACGAGATATTTGACGGTGGAAATGACCCTGCGTACAAAGCTTTCATGTGAATTCACCCAAGTTCTCCCAAAAGCAGAGGATAGTCCAATCTTATGAATTAGAAAGAGAATTGCACGAAGTAGACATTCTTTGAACTATACCTATTTCATGATATAATCACTTAACTCATTATTAATCTTAGAATCAAGGCATCTGTTAAAATATTAATCAGTCTGTATTTACAAAAGCACTTATTAGAAATTATCACTTGAAAATGGATTTCCAGATTGCTCTATTGAAATATAAAAAACAGCTTTTGTTAGATTCTTTGATGTGTTAATTTGAGCACTCAGCCATACACAAGTGATACACCCCGCTGAAGTGTTTTAAGAAATGAGATGGCTTGGTGGTGGGACTGGCTAACGCAATTGAACGGCAATTGGGAGATCCGGGTTCGAATCCCGGCCAACTCAAATGATTCTCTTAAACCCCCGCTGAAGTTCACCTTGAATGAAGATGGCTTGGTGATGTGACTGGCTAACACACCTGACCGGCGATTGAGAGATCAGTTCGAATCCCGGTGAAGTCAAATGATTTTTTCATGGTGAATTTCACCGTCTTCGGTGTATGACTTTGCACCCGTGCGCGTGACTGCGTACCACGTAATTTGTAAACGCAATGAATGGAAACAATGTATTATTTTTATGGATGCTGAGACGTGCTGATGTGTGCCCACATGGATCGTCTAAACACGGCACCTTAATAAGTGAGAAAACCATATTATATCCCAGCTCCAAAAGGGATGGTTCAACACTCGCGCAACACCAGTGTATACGAGGACACTCACCCCTGGTATGTAGCGAGTGATCTTAGTATGTATTTCAAGGTTACAGAATATATGGAGATAAGACAAGTACTTGCTATGCTGCTGATTAATTAGCGAACTTCGCACTTCTTAACAGTGACTTAAATATCGACTCGCTTTACAAACTTCGACCGACTGACAGACAGTCCAAAGCAGGCCATTTCACCTTGCCGCACACACACTTTCGAAAGACACTAGTTGTAAAACAGTTGCCACTAGTGGTGCGCCAGGGTATATGTGAAATTGCTTCCGCTATTACAAAAATAAAAGACAATAAAATACAATTTTCTAGCTGGATGTTGCTCTTGTGGGTGTGAAATAATGGGAAGTTAAAATCCTCGGGACACTGATGTAAGTGGATAGGAGATGAAATTAAATTCCCATGAGGAGAGGTGATTCGTTAAATCCTGGACATATTACAAGTTGAGGCTTCTACTCTGGCAAGCCTTTGCGATTTATGCTAATTCATAATTAGTCGTGGTTAAACTAACTGTAGGGTATAGTGTAATGCATGTTGGTGACTTCTCACTCCCTGCCACACACCCCTGAGGTGGCTTGCAGGGTATTTTGTAGATGTAGATGTATCTTAACAGGTAAGACGAGATAAAATGGACATAGTGTGAGTTTCACAGGTTATGAATGCTGTTACATGGTCAAGTGGGAAATGAATAAATTTCTTGGTTAATGTAATTAAACAAAAGGATTACGCCTCGTACATATGGGTACATCCCGTATATTGATTAAAGCTATTTATACGTCTGGTACTATTGTCTTTCCAGGATTTGCGAGAGGGGACGCGAGAGCAAAACCCGTTGTGATTCCATGGTATGAACTCTGAGGCAGACTCCCACCATTTCAACAATCATGAGGATTATGGAAAATCCGAAGGCTAACAACGAACAGAAAGGTAGGCGCTGTCTGAACATTGTCTTAGATGCCCGTTGCAGTAAGGTAGGTGAAATAAATTCCAAAATCAAATTATTTACAGCCCCGTATGTACAGTTGGAGTATCAGTCTTTATTTCAAAATTGCATGGAAAAACATAAAATACCTTAAATACTTGGCTCTTGTTCCTCAAGTCGTATAAGTTATAGTATATTGTGACTTGAAAGTTACTAGATATATTTTTTCGTAAAACGAAAGTGTTGACACACGGGACTATAACTGTTCTGTGTAAAGACGTGACGAGGAGAAAATTGGCTAAGATGAATCCTAATATTCCCTTGATTACTGCTAATTCTCCACGGTTACCGAATTTAACTTACGAATGTATCAATTACGTTCACAGTGCATTTAAAAGGCTTATTATTTTTTTTCGGTGCGTTCATCGGAGATATAGAGAGGGAAGTCACTGGAGCAGTACTTCCGCACAAGGAAAGAGACTGGGGCCAGGCGAAAAAGAGGAAGATTATTTTGTCGTGCGATGTAAGGTAAATAGATAGTAAAATATTCTTTCCTCTCTTTCTATTTTAGATATGCGCCTCGATCGAGGTATTAACGAGAGTTATTTTTCCCTGTAATTAATTAAACTTATTGCACTTACTCTTGACTTCGTGTGCGTTTTTCAATGATACTATGGCAACGTCTAACTCGCACAGCTATAGTAAAAAACTATAATCACTGATTATTACCAAAAAATCTTTTTCCTTTCAATAATACTCACTACTCTAGAAGCAGAATTTATGGTTATTGAGTTTTCACTTTAAACAATAAAGTTTCCACAAAAATTCGCTACTGTAGCCTTAGTGAAATAAAATATGTTAATTTAACACTGGCCTGGTGGCGGCGGGGTAAAATCCTCTCCTGATAATAAGAGGGTCGCGGGTTCGAGCCCCGCCAGGATCTGTTTTTCGCCTGCCCAGGGCATGGGTGTTTGTTGCCCATGGAATGGGTGTTGCAAGCGCTTATGGTTCGGCTCCTGCGAAACCTGACCAGGCAATGGCTTATCGGGATCGCAGGGTATGCGGACCACCAGAATCGTCAGAATGCAAAAAAATATTACTATGCGCTAGGAATTAAATGAGTTTGTGCGTCGTATGTTATGGGAAATTCTGTGATTTACATTTGTTTCCCGAGTTTTCATATTTCGAGGTCTTCTCTCCTCCAGGGGCCTTCCCTTTTATTTCTAGTTTTGTATGTCCCTCACTACTAAATGGCGTATTGAGACATCTCGAATTTGTCTGCGTAAAAGCGCTTCTAGAGATGATCGGTATTTGCATAACTTATTTTCTTCCTTCCTGCTTTCCATGTGCCCATATCTGAAAGTCCTAATGCATTACTCTTGACACAGTTTTGTACGTATGTCTACCATGCTAATTAATAATTTTATTTAACAGATGAAAACATTTTTTTTCTTTTCTACCATTCACTTTTGTTCTTTTATTACCAAATACACAATGTCTCATTACCTTCCTCACGATTTAGTCGCAATGGCCCTAAAAAGAGAGAAAATAATAGCGATTTCAGGGATGTAATTGAGGAATGGATGGGAACTGTTTTACGTATTTGGAAGGGGGGAGGGATGAAAGGAGATCCTCCAGTATATTTGAAACTCGAAATTCGGTATCTTTTCGGAGCTACGTACGTCCAAAGTTGGCCAAAACCAGTTTCCTAAATCTAAAAGTCAATATGAGATTTTAAGAGAATTGATAGCATAGGATACTTGAAGGTAATTTATAGACCATTAATATTAGCCTTGGTAAGTACAGTTTGATTAATTTGCTATTCCAAAATCAACGAAAAACCGTCCGAAACTGATCATTTTTGAAAATAAGTCATTTATCTGAAAAGCAATTTTAAAAACTTTTTCATCATTTTTAAAGGTAACTTTTCAAATTCCAAACCAATCGAGGGTTTGCTAGAGTAAATTGGTGGATTTGTTGCTGAATATGTCTAATTGTTTATCTCAAGACGATAAATGCTGAAAGCCACAACTCTTTAGTATGTAAACTTTCAATGGACAGTTCAAAATGGATTCTCTTCTAAAAGTTATGTTTTGATTTGTTAATAAAACTCGATGAGAAAATTGAGTATTAAATTATTTCTTACTTCAAAGAAGACGGTACTTTTTAAACAATGTGCATTTAGAGCCACTACATAGATCGTACATTGATAATTTGTAACTTAAATAAAAAATCAAAATGTGGCTTTTTAACAAATATATATGTAAAAGTGCCCTAAAACTCATATAGCCAAAGTTAGAAATTTATTTTTCAATAATTGACAGCAGCTTAGTATAAAACTATTAAGAAAGGAACCCAACGGCATTAAGTAGTCATACTTAATTTCAAAAGACTATTTTTGACAAGAAAAGAGCTTTTTTAATTATTTAAAATAGCATATAAACTGTAGCGTTCTCAAAGCAACCGTAGCGGGAGTGGTGGTGGAGATAGCCGGACGAGAGACTCGCGCGAGACTAGAATATAATGAAATGTCTATGGTTGAAATGAAATTAGATGCCTTAAATACTGCACCTAACATCCATTTCTGTTTTCATTCTCTCCTTCATCCATTGCCATGCATCACAATATACCTATGTTCTTGCAAAATTTAAACATTTTTAGTTTGGTGAAACAATTTATGGAAGGAACAAGAAGCATGCTGACTTGTTAATATTTTAGAAAAATGTCACAAGCCTTTCAAATCCGTTAATATTAGCTCACACTGTCCACTTGTCTGTGCACGTACACACCCATTGGAGCGGAAGGTGTGGTGTTCGAATCCCTACTGGGGAAATTATTTTTCTTAATTTTTTCATAGCAGTTTTCACTTACATATGTAGAATGTTTTTTTTCATCATCGCATTACCCTCAAAACATTTTTTGTAATATTTTACTCACTACTTTTTCATTAAGGACTGCGATCAAAGCTAGCACTTAGCCCTTGGATATTGAGAGATGGACCGTGGTTAGCCAAAAACTGTGATTATCACTATTGTATGTTCAACAATAAATATAAATGTCATATTGAATTAATAATATTCCTAATGGTTGTCGAATGTATGAATAATTTGACTTATCAGTGAAGATAGAATGATTTCCTTTCACAATTTAAGTTAATTAGCAATGTGATAATACAATATTTAATGGTAAAAATACCATACAACAAAGAAAAAATATAGAAAAATGCACTGAGACACTAAAACGTGACTTAATGCATATTAAAATAAAGGAAGTATAATAAAACCTTAGTTTTTATATGGTTTTATTATTCATTAGTATTTGCTCAAAGACAATTGTATTAGAAAAGGCATCAAAAGCACAAAGCGCATTTATTTAGTTTTGGAAAATCTCATATCGAACTAATACCGTGATATAGCGTTGAGGTAATTTCAGAGTTCAAATCTAGTCTCCTTATCAACTTTTTACCCCAAAGCAGACTTAACTCCATAAGAAGTGCTTCAAACCTTAAACCACTAAGATACTATTGTTTTCATCGAAGTCGATTGAGCAGTTTGAGTTGTCTCATTGTGTGTACGTGATTATTTCTTCAATAGATGTTTTTTTTTTCGGAGGCACAACTGACTAAAGCATCAAACGAAAATATATAAGAGTTTATGAATAACTTTTTCTTTTGATTTGAAAATCCAGCCACTTTGAGCGTATTCTTTATTATACAAATAATTTCCTCACACCAACGAAAATTTGAACAGCTGTTGTCATCAACTTCAGGCATCTCAAGCAATTTACTGCACCAGTGCTAATAGGGCGTGCCTAAGACATGTGGTTGGATGCTCCGCTGAAGGGGACCGAGGAAGGGTCCTTCAGTCCTTCCACGATGTCGACGAGGTCATCTGATTCGGTCAGCCTCCACTCTTTGACGTGAATCTTTTCATGCAATTTAATAATCCGGTTTACACAAATTCAGTAATGCGAAATTGATGCCCCTGTGAAGCAATTCATTATTTAAGATGCATGATAATTAGTTTCGATCTAACATATCAATACGTGGAGGGTGGTCATTTTTGGAACACTATTACCAATTATTCTTTTAGGGGAAATTCAACAAGATCCTCCGCTTGAGTACAAAGTTTTTTTTTGTGCAAAACATATTTGCAGTTAATTTCATTATTGCTGTGGAAATATTTTTTTTATTCAAACTTAATCAATTGGCGAATATTTCCGAAGGTTGATTTCCCCTTGCATGAATGTTTCGTATCAAGAATTATCAATATATGATGGTTCATCATAGATGTAAGGGATATTTTGGATAAATATTTGAAAATTGTTAGACGTAATTGATCACATTTTAATATTTCATTTGAATGACAATTTTTTTAATTAAATATAATATTGAATCAAACACTGCTTAACTATTGTTGCTTCTTCGTGAAATTATCAAAATGTCATTAATGTTTTTAATTACTCAAAAAGAGTGGAATGATTAAGATAATTTTTGGGTACCATTATTACTACGCTTACACATTATACACTTCCTTCAAATTTTTTACTCCAACCCTAACGACTGTTCCAATCTTAATTTATCGCTTAATTACTTTTTATGAGAGTTCAGCAATTTCTTCCTCTTTTTTTCTAGGCAAATATTAAAAATGTAAACAAATAAACATTAGGTGGCACTTTTCCGAAGAAAAAAGCTCTGAAATAGTATGTATTGTACAAAAACACCTCCAGAACTGCATTGTACCTGAACATTTACATTTAACTAGCCAGAAATAAGGAAAGAATCGAGGAAGCATTTAACCACTGACTGCATTATCTCCCTTTCATCTCCTGTCTTCCAGCTATCGTATTTGTATAGGACCACCGATATCATACCAGAGGGAGAGGACTGTAAGGTGGTGAGTTGCGTGCGGACACGTGGCAGTTTGTCTCGGTGGCACTACCTCCTTCTGCTCCGGTGCCCCAGTGCCATAGGAGGTTACCGTAGTCATGCGGTTGGACACTCCAGTGGAGATGAGAGAGGCAGAGTCGTCCGGTCCTCGTTTCGAGATCCTCTGCCTTGGGCAGTGCTGGAAGAGGAGGTGGACCTAAGGAGGCAGTCGGCTAGGCAGTCCTTGGAACGAGTGGCTGCCTTCGTTTTGCAAGCTTAATTTGAACTAGGATGAAATGAATTTCTAACCTGTAAAGAGAACATTTAAGTAATAAAGAACTAATAGCATCTATTTTTCCTAATTTTCTCCTGTCCACAAAATTGAGGTAATCAGAAAAAAATCGCGGTCTACTGCGTCACATTCCTGAGGAATACTTATTGACTGATGCTAACCACTACTTCCTGGGACGAAGCCGTGTGCATGGTGTATTCAGTACCTACACCAAGATAGAAATAAGTTAATTAATGCTACCCAATAGTACATATATCTCTGCTAAGAGAATATAATTCTTCCGACGAAGTACATTGTCTGCCACTTGAAGTATTAGTTACAGGTAGTTGTAAAAGTAGTCAAACGCAATTTGTTTAGGCTTTCTTGCAATGCTGTACTAATGTCACCAATGAACTTAATTAAGTCAATTCAGTTGCAAGGTGGTGTGCATGTTAATGGGTTTTATTCTACCATTGTATAACTTGTATGCACATGAAATTCTGCCTTGAGTTTTGAAATTACGGAGCCCATGACAGATGTGTATTACTAATTATTATTCCAGTCAAGATATTTAAACGTCCATGGTTGATAAAAATCATGATCCTGTTACATGTGTTTTGGTGTTACCCTGCTCGTTCTGCATTACTGGATGTGTGGACGAGTCGAACGTTCAAAAGAGATATCCTTAACGGGTAAAGAGCTTTGCAGATTTTCACTATCATATGTTAAATACGACCAGATTGCTTTGGCGCAGTCCGGTTATGAGCTAAGCTTTATGTACTAGCCCAGTAGCAGGCTCACAATACGTTGTAAGGCTAGTTCATTGTTTCGTAAGGCTAGGGTCTACTAAAATAGCATAAACGTGATGGGATTATTAAGGATTTGTTACATGAGGGCATGGTCATAAGAGCTAGAATCCTGCACAGACCCTAAGATTCCAACGAACAGGTGCGAAAATATTGGTGTGATGGCACACGGGATGAAATTAATTAGTATATAGAATGCAGTTTGCGAGCTGTTCCACCTGCTGTGACTTTTACCATCCAAACTCCCCCAAAAGTGAAATAATATTGCCTTCATTTTCTAACGACCTATTTTTACCTCCCATTCTTCATACTGTATATATAAAAATTCTACGCCTTGATTACAGTTACTCGGCTGGAAGTCTACTACTTGTATGGTTATTCGTAAGTCTATTAGACTTTAGCTGCTACTCACCTACTGTCCTACTCATTTCTATCTCATTCCATGACTCTCCAAGTGACAATTATTACACATAGAATTGCAAAAATCTATTATTTTAACTCTTAAATAAATGAAGCATAAAATGCTTCGCTGCTGCCAAAAAGAATATATAAGTCAGTTACTGTTGTCATAGTATTGAAAATATCTCGAAATTAAACTTAGCAAAGAAGGACAGTGTAGTCATGGTGGTTAAATGAATTTATTTTCTGCATATTTAACAGGATTCGGCAGGTTTAACAGGGTAACAGAACACTATGGCATAATTACGGGTGAGGTCCCTGCATTTAGGATTTTATCCTCTGATTAGGTCGATAGATATTACGCCCTAGACAGACTTGGAAAGGGGGGGGAGGAGGAAGGAAGGATTTGAAGCAGGGGGTGAAGGGTTTGAATGGAACAAAGAAAAATAAGAGGCGTGAAATGACGAATGTAGGGGTTTATAGACTGGTTGGTGACTAATGCCGTCGTTTTATGAGGACCGTAGGTTGGGGGACGGGGGAAATGGGGATTCAAACAGCAAGTGCGTAGCGCACGACCCGTCACTTTTAGAGGAGAGGAAATTTTTGAGGCATCGGGGCATATGATAAGTGTCATAAATGAGCTGAGTAGGTGAGGGCTAATATGGGGGATGGGCGGTTTGGGCATTAACTGATTTAATACTCGAAAAACCTCAGTCATTCATTTGAAATGGGTCAAATATTGAGCTGACATCGGTTTGATGCTGGCTAAGTCAGCCTATGTCGACGACTTTCAGACGACATAGGGCCATTATTGGCCTCTGGTACGTTACATGAGTAAAAATATTCAGGCACCCCAGGCACGTTAATTTACGATGCACATTATTTTCCTCGAATTCTTCTGGATTGGAAGAATTGACTTATTACTGGCCCGATCTGTAAACAATTAGAGGCGTAGCAATTTGGGGCATCTTTAATGTCTAGGTATTCTACTTGATCATCACCATTGCACACCTCCTGCGCGTGCGAAAATTACGGAGCCCATGACAGATGTGTACTACTAATTATTATTCCAGTCAAGAGATTTTAACGGTTCTAATAAATCAAATAATCCGTCGAATTTCATGAACGAATCTACAGTAGTAATATAGTAGTAAATAGCGGAGAAATTGATTCGGGTGCAAAAGACATTCTGCACACGACCACTTGACTCTTCGTGAAGTTCGCACGTGTTTCTTTAAGTTACTTTACCTGGACAACTTTTCCGAGAGGTTGAAATGCATGTGTACAAGAATTAGTTTTCCACGTATTCCATTTCACGCATTGAGGTTTTGCATTTGTAATAGTAATATATTATTAAAATTAATGCCTAGTCATTAATTACGCCCCAAGATGCTACGCCTCATATTGTATAAAGGTAAGGTCAGTAGTAGGTCAATTCTTCCAATACATAAGATTGCGAGGAATATAATATGGATCTTAATATAGCGTAAAAAATGCCTGTACATTCTAACTTGCGTAACGTTCCAGAAGCCAATGAAGGCATTATGCAATATATGCAATTTCAATCCCCAAATACAGACCTCCCTTCCACCTGGGGTCCATATAAAACCACGGTATTAGTCACCAACCTGTCTTTAAAACCCTTAAATCGCCGTTTCATAAGAGTCAAAAACTCTTTAGTCCATTCAAACCCTTAGCCCCCCCGGCTTCACATTCTTCCTGCCCCCCCTCCCCACTTACACTTCGGTTTACAGTGTATTATCTATGGACCATAACCGAGGACAATATCCTAAACAGAGGAACCTCTCTCTTAAATATGCCATTGTTTTCGGCAACGTGCTGTACTATCTAAATCAATGCGGAAAATTACAAATTCATTTAATCATCATGAATAATCTAGACTTTTTAAAGATTTTGTGGTATCCTGTACTTGGACAACAGTTATTAGATTATATCTTCACTTTGGCAGGAGTGGAGCCTTTTTGTTTGATTTATTAAAGATATAAACATACCAGACTAATTACGTCAAGTATATTCGAAGTCACTTGGAGGAACAAAGAACGATATATGAGTAGGGAAGTAGGTGTGTAGCAGATAAAGCCTAACAGATTTACGAATAATCATGCAAAAAGTAGTCCTTCAGGCGAATAATTTAAATCAAAGCCAAGAATATTCCACGTACATTATGAAGGATGAGAGGTAAAGATTGGTTGTGAGAAAATGAAGGCAATGAGATTTCACTATAAGCGGTGTTTGAATGTTAAAAGTTACAGCAGGTGAACAACTTGCAAACTCATGGCACCATTTTATTCCAGTTTGTGTGTGATCACACCAATATTTTGACATCTGGGTTTTAAGATTAATCCTCTTGAAACAAATCCTTAATATTCCAATCAGGGATATGCTATTTTAAAAGACCCTTACCTTAAGAGACCCCTTACCTTAAGAAACCAACATCTAGCCTTACGACTCATTGTGATCCTGTTGCTGGGCCAGAACATCTTAAGTTTACAACCGGATTGCGACAAAGCAATCAGATTGTATTTAACCTAAGAGAATGAAATACTGCAGAGAGTTCATTACTTGTTAAGGACATTTCTGTTGAACGTTTGCCGGGCACACATTTCCATTAACGCAGAACGAAAGAGGGAACTTCAAAATCCAAGTAATGGTGTTATGATTTTTATCATCTATGGTGATTTAGATATCTTGGCTGAAATTTTAATTAGTATTACACATCCGACATGGATGAATGTAGTCAGTTACTAGTGATTCCCGTCACGTATTCATTAGATGGTATTATGAATTGGGCTCCATAAATTTCACACGCAAGGTAGGATTCAATGTGCATACAAATAATACAATAAGAAAAAAACCATTAATATTCAAACAATCTTGCTACTAAAGTTGTGCTAAATTACTTTGCATTGGTGTCATTTATACAGCATTGCGAGTAGGCTTAAACAAATGGCGAAAGATATTTCTTACCATTAACTGCAGTAAATATTTTATTTGACAGACATTCACCTTAGTCGTTAGAATTATATTTTCATAGTACATATACTATTACTCCTGGGTAGCATTTATTTATAAACACTAAATTAGAGACTATTTTGTATTTTGGTGTGGGTACTAAATACACCATGCACAAGACTTAGTCAAAGAAAATAGTGGTTTGCCTCTGCCAATAAACACACTAGTACTATTATGCAGTAGACCGATCTTCTGCAATCACCCCAATGATGTGGATGGAAGAAAATTCGGAATAATTGATATTATTAGCTCTTTATTATTGAAATGTTTTCTTTACAGGTAAAAAAATTCATATCGCCTTTGCTAAAAATAGGCCTACAAAACTGAGGCAGCCACACCACTAAGGACTTCCTGGCATCCTGAGGCCCACCGTCTCTTCGAGCACTGTCCGAGGCTGTGGACCTGGAAACGATGACTGAGCGACCCTGCCCCGCTCATCTCCAGTGGAGTGTCCAACCATAGGACTGAGGTAATTCCCCGATGGCACTGGTTCACTGGAACAGAAGATGACTGATAGTGCCACCGAGACAAACTGCCACTTGCCCACGCTCACCACCTTCCAGACCGCTCACTTCTGATACTGATGATATTGGTGGTCGTATACAAATACGATAGGTGTAAGGAAGGAGAAGAAAAGGAAGTTAATTCATTCAGTAGTTACACTAGTGGAAGAATCTTTTGTTTTAACCATCTTGAAATGGCTGTCTTGTGTCTCTCATGAATTTGTTTTGAAAATCGAAACATTATTCCAACACAGTCTGTGGACACTATCTTGAAATTTTATGTTGCCAAACTCTTGAAATTCTAATCAGCATTTAAATTTTAAAAAATTAAATAAGTTTGTAATTAAACATTAAACAATGCACAGCTATTGAAAATTCTATGTGAATACCGTTTTCCGACGACAATTATAAACCCAGTAGTATACCTACACTTAACTTCATATTTAAACTGATGTAGAGGAAGTGTTGGATATCTTTGTAATTTAGATGTGACAAAAAAGCTTAGGGCTCAACACCTGATTACATTGTTTCATAATCATTATATATAATTATATATATATATATATATATAAAGTACAATGCAGGCATAGGATAAGCGTGAAAATCTACATAAGGATATGTTTCTATGAAACATTGTTTTCTATGAAACAATGAAACATTGTTTCAAAGGCGCACAATTCGCTCCAACACAGAATTGAATCCTGGTTGTCCGAGCCCAAGGCTCACCTATATAAACCGGACAGTTTTTATGTTCGTTTACAGCATAAGAGCCAGAGATTTACTTCGATCTAAAGACAGCTGCTAAGGTGGAGTTTGGAATGGAGTGGACTGAAGATAGGATTTGGAAATGGAAACTAGAAACGTCGATCAAATATTCCTAATTGGTCATTATGAGAACAAAACTGTTGGTTCTAAGTTTCCATGTAATGAACAGGTGCTACGGGTTCTTATCTATAACATGCGTAAGGCAATTTTAAATTTGCGATCTAGTGCTAATCTTACATTGAAATAAGTGGAAGTTTTTTGGGAGAAAGTGCTGATACTAACGCGGAAATTTCAGCACAGCATCGGAAAGTTGGAAAGTCTCTACCAGGAGAGGCGGTTATTGCAAAAATCTTCAGGACGAAGAACTCGGTCGCAGAAGGAAAAAGAGTTAAAATTCGTGTCAGCCCTCGATGATCTGTTAGACATCGCTCATGTCGATGCTTTAGAGATAATACCTCTAGAAGAAGACAGACTTTTCCTCCTCAGTCAACGAGAAAAGGGTAGACTGGGAGCCGGGCTTGGACTGAATATCTCTTTACGACAGAGAGAAAGGAAGGCTATTCTGCGACGCGAACAAGAGAAATTACGACTGCGGTGGCCTAAAGGCGACGAAGGTGTGAGAGGTAATACTTTGACCTGACCTAAACCAATCAATAATTCGCACTACTGAGTAGTTTCTGTATAGTAGTAACTACAATATGCTAATGTAGAACTAAATTGCTGTTAGTTAATTAAATCTCATAAATTTTGCACATTTTTCCAAAATATAGTTGAACCATCCCCACTTATATCTTCTAAGGACAGCAATGACGAATGTAATGGGTCCAAATGTTTTGGGGGAAGAGCAGAGAAAGTTGCCACCAGTAGTTCCTACAGCCCGACAGTAAAGCGGGCTCGAAGAGACCTTGTCACTACGAGACTTGTCGCAGCTTTCGACAAATGCAAAGTGAGCGACAGGGAAGCAGTTCAAATTTTGATAGCAGCTGCTGAAGCATTAGAAGTTTCCATTTCACCATCAGGCAGTGGGAAAGATCAAGCCGTTGCCGTGTATCAGATGTTGGAGGAGTAGAAACTACATGAAAATATGCAATCATTCTGCTGCGATACAACTGCGGCAAACACTGGGAGACTCAATGGCGCATGTGTCTTATTAGAGAAGCTTCTCAAAAAGGATATCTTGCTTCTACCATTCCGGCACCACATATACGATCTGGTTTTAAAAAGTGTCTTCGACGCAAATTTTAGGAAGTCTTCGACTCCTAATGTTCCTCTGTTTAAAATGATTCAGAATACGTGGCCTTCATTAGATAAAGACAATAACAAAACAGGTATGCAAGACAGACGTTCGGTAGAAGTGCTGCAAGAGGAAGTTGGAAATATTCTACCGTTTGCGCTACAACAGTTGCAAGAAAATTACCACAGGGAGGACTATCGAGAACTTCTTGAGCTCACAGTCGTGTATTTAGGAGGGGTTCCTCCACGCGGTAAATCGTTTCGCGTTCCTGGTGCTATGCATCATGCAAGGTGGATGTTGAAAGCACTTAACTGCCTAAAAATATTTCTTTTTCGCCAAGAGTTCTCCTTGTCAGCCGAGGAAGAGACCTTAATCCGTTATATGCGTTTGTTTATTGTGCATCTGTATGTCGAGGCATGGATAACGGCACCGAATGTGGTTGTGGCTCCAAGGCGGGATTTAATGTTCTTCAAAACTTTGTATAAATACAGGAAAATCGACAGTGCAGTTAGTGAGGTGACAATGAGCAAATTTCGGAACCATTTATGGAATTTAACCACGGAAGTTGCAGCCCTAGGCTTTTTCGATAACAATCTACCAGTAGTGGCCAGAACGCGAATCGTATAAGCTCTAGAATCAAGCTTTACTGATAGTGGTGACGAGACACCGAAAATATTTTCTTTGCTTCCGAAAGATATTGACTGCTTCGTCAATAAGGGTCTTGAAGACTATATTTTCTGAATCAAAAAATCTTTCCCAACTACTTAAAGTTCCTATGACATATCTCTCCAAGGATCCAACTGACAGGAAAAGTGATAAGGCATATAAAGAAGGACTCAAGATTGCAATGCCACTGAAAGTGCTGCTGAAAGGGGGGCTAAATTGATAGAGGAATTTAATGATATGTTAACGAAAGACGAAAGTTAGAAACAATTTTTACTTAAGGTTGTGTCTAACTACAGGCGTAAATTCTCAGACTCTAATAGAGCTACATTGTCAAAAGAATTTTGATATGTTACAGAGAATCAAGCATGTCACCTCACTTAAATATTTAAATTTCAAAATAGTGTTTTATTGTCAGGATTGTTCGTCAGAATAGACGTTAAGTGTTGAAAAAAATGTTTCCTGCATTAAAAAAAAATAAAGATACAATAATTGAATCTTCATTAATGTGCATTGTATAATTTAATTAGATTAATAAATTAAAATTTTGTAAAGAAAATATCGCATAACAATACATTTCGTCGAGAGAATAGGAGTAACTCCCAAAGAAGCGGCGGGCTTGGGAGCTTCGAGCATTGGCGCGAGGCGGCGGCGCCACTTGGGGTGGCACGCGCTCACTCTTGGGGCAGTATCTCGGGAACCACCGGTCAGAATTGGAAAATATTTTAGGTACAGAATCTCTAATGTGCAATGAGTCGTTGGTTACCAGAGAAAATCAGTTGAAAAATACCAGCGCCTTCTTATCGCCATTCACATCCGAAAAATATCCAAAAACTCCAAAATTTCACAACTTTTGAGTGCGATGCGGCACGTCTTCCCGTAATCCAATTGCAATTATATTTTACAGGATATGTTTTCACACCAATTGGCATAAATTGGGGGGTGTCCCGAAAGAAAATCGAAAAATCGAAAAGTAAGGACCACCCTAAACTGCGCCACGCGACCACTTAAGGAGTAAAATATCATAGAGCGGAGAATGTTAGAATGTCTCTAATTCAAGAAGTTGTATTACATTGAAACTTTTCCACTGGCGGAGAATATTCTAATGTCAGCCTTAGGCTGTGTGATTAGCCGTTGAATGTATTGTGGTATATCGCGAAGAACTGCCTTTATTCTGGTGGCCAATGTAAGATATTTCAATTTTTTTATGAAGTAGATAGAAATGTTATTTATAACATCCTATTGATGCTCATTAATTTTATTAGTTTAGCCCTTATTCGTCAGCTAAATACGCTCCTTAGTATCAACGGTATAAATTTACCTGTATCGAACGCTACACGTTTGAAATTCAAGTCCCGACGGACTAGTTCACAAATGATTTTAAGTTTACTATGTTCCACGCTTCCAAAGGGAATTTTTCCTTTCTAAGATTTCTATTTCATAATATACATCGTATATATTTCTGCTGACTTTTTTTTAGCGTAGAAGATTTATCGATTATCGTAAATTATGGCACTCAATGACAAAGCATTATATTTGAATATATATTAAGCATTGCATTTGTTCATAATGCGTATGTGATTTTGATTTAGGTGAAATAAAAGTTGGGCAGAGCATGATAGCCAAGGTTTTAGAAGATTTTCCAATGACTGACATCGACAACAGTGGCTCAGATTCAGAATATAAACAGCTTTTCGAGGAAGAACCTTGCTCAGAATCTGAATGGCAAACGTCATCGGAAGAATATGATCATCCTGACGACCGTATTGAGGACGTTTACGTAGGAAAGGATAAAACAACTTTACGGAATAAAAAACCTTGCAAGATTAAGGTTAGTAGAACTGCTACATGTAATTTTGTAAAAATGTTTCCCAGTGCTAAGAAGAGAGGTCAAGATTTGAATGGAGAGTTTTCAGCTCTTCAAAATCATAGACTCTGATATCATTGAAATAATAGTGCAGCACACTAATCAGGAAATACAAGGGAAACGCTCATCTCAAAACTTTCCTAGGGAGAGAATATGAAATATACAAATAAAAGTGAAATTCAAGCTGTTGTTTGACTTTTATATCTAACTTGAGTGAAAAAAATCCAATCATACTAACTTCCATGAACTGTGGACGAACGATAGAACAGGCCTAGAAATATGTCGCACTTTTAAGACTTACAAACGATATTCGCTATTATTGTCATATATAAGATTTGACGACAAAAGCACGAGACACGAAAGAAGACAGTTGGATAAGCTGGCGCCAATAAGATCTGTACTTGAAAGATTTATTAACAACTAACGTTTAACTTGTAACAACACGGGATTCATAGTCACCAGATGAATTTTTAGCAGTGGACGAAAAACTAGAGCCTTTCAGAGTTTTGTAGTTGTATACAGTATATTTCAAGTAAAGCGGCTAAGTATGGGTTGAAGATATTAGTAGATATTACAGGAGAGAATTTTTGTAGAACCTGCCATTGAGTTGATTGAAAAATCACTTTAAAGAAATAATGAAACAATTACCGCCAAGCACAAAATGTATCATTTTAAGACATGTTCAAGATTTCAAGAACGAAGAAGGAAGAAATGAGGCATGTAAAAGAAGACACTTGATTGATGAAGGCAAGAAAGAGAGAGGGCGTTGTTCATAGTGTGGGCGCAGTAAGAACAATAACAAGACATTTAAATGCAGCAGTTGTGCTAAATTCATTTGCAAAAGTCATATGGCAACTAAAACATAGTGTAAGACTGGGGCGCGCCTAGTTAAGGGTTAATTTATTACTAAAAGTGTGAACAAACCGAATTATCATATTGCATGAAATGATTCCATCCTTCACGTCGGAGAATGGGGGATGACCAAAGCAGAGATCTTCGTCGACATCTTGGAAGGATTGAAGGACCTCCTCGCTCCCCTCCAGTGGTGCATCCAACCACTGACCGAGGCACTCCCCGCCGGCACTGGCGAAGCAGATTGGTTACTGTAGTAGTATGTAACTTTAGCCAAAAATATGATGCGATAACATTTTTTTAAGAACCATGAAGTTAATTCCGACAGTTCTACATATGTTTCGGTGGTATGAGTAATTGTGTACATAAAAAGCAATTTTAAGTTCCCAGTGGCTGGAGTCTTATCTAAGAATAAGTGATTTATAAATGTTTTGTAATTATATCGTTTGTGCCTTTGAAAAAAACGTCAATCGATTTCTATGAGATATATCTGGGTGGTTTTGGTGCGATTCATTCATTGAGAATTAAGTGTTGTCTTCGGTAAATATTCGGTAAGAAGACAGGCTTCGAACCCATATCCTGGTACTGGTGGGATAGTAGATTTTTGTTGACTCAAATAACAATTTACTACGTTAGGGTGATGTCCTTTATATTAAAATTTTTCTTGTGTCAACATTCACGAAAGTGCCTAGAGAAAATTTAATTATAATGAGTGAGCATGCTTCCGATGCTATCCATATATAGTTTTACTAAAGTGCAAATGTTAACATTTGAACAGGAAATAGTCATTTGGGTGCATGATAAGAGATCGTGGTGAGAACGAAAACAGGAATTGTTAGGAGCTGTGCGAAAGGCAAGGGATGTAGATTCGTACATGAAATTCGACGGAAACGAAAAATTTCGAAGAACTAGATATCAACAAGGTCACGGAAAAGGGCAGCAAGTGCAGCATTGTTGAGAAAGAAGAGTGTTATGAACGAAAGAATTTTCGTATAAAAAACATGGTTTGCATGTGCTTTACCGAGGGAAGGACACAAGGAAAAAAGAAATAGAGAGTCTATAAAGCCTTCATTATTGATGAAATATATTCATTGAAAGCAATTCACGGTTGATTAATTTGTTCTTACAGATCGCAGCAGAATAAATAAAAAGTTGAAAATAGGTTATTAATAAAAAATTGTTTTAAAATAGTGTTGAGGTTAAACGCTTAATGGTGAGAAAGGCAATCAGGAATTTTGTATTTGGTAATGATCGACAAGAAATGAATCGCAGAAACTAAAACTACAGCAGTCTTGCTATGTGGAAATAAAATTATTAAAAGGTATACGTGGAAAACTGAGTCAAGTGTATTGCTTTGAGACTAATAGATATAGACTCATGGGAAGCACAAATCAGCAGTTTAGATCTGTGGAAATGAAATAATTAATAAGGAAACCATGTGCTAAGCTTTGTGTCAAATTTTAATCCGCATGACTAGTATTAATGTAAATACTGAAAGAAGAATGGGATAAAATAAATCTTGCAAATATTGCTCAGCTCCGGGATTAAAAAGTAAGACCATTTCCAGGTGCCTATGCCAAACCACGAGACGCCATAAACCTGTGAGGGACTAAAAAGAATTGAAATAATAGGGATGTCCCCTGGAGGAGAGCACAACTCTTAATATAAGCTTTAATAAAAATAAATATAATACTAAGTTTATCATACAACAGGAGCATCATTGAAACTTACACATTTCACAGAAACTCATATTTAAGTCAATGCGCATAATTATAATAATTAACCAAATTGTAATTTTAAAAAGCTAAGGTAATGAAGTATTGGAAGAAAATTCATTCCTTAAACGAAGACTGACGAACCTTCAATTCAGCTCCTAACCATGTAGTAGGTATCATTTAAATTAAAAATGTCTTTACTTCGATCGAGGAGGTTTTCAAATGTTCATATGAATGAAAGGTAACACTTACCTTGTATTCCCGAACCTATGATCTTGCCTCTTTGGCACTGCCCCACAGTCACATCCCCGTCATGATCATTGATGAACACGCTGAAAAGAAAATAAATCTTGCACATTCACATTGAACAGAATTATTAAAACATCCATGCGCTATCCTGGGAGAACTACTGTCAAGTGATTTAAAGGTTTGATCTTTACTACCAATCATCTCACCACGTCTTTACTCAGTTCTGTCATCGTTCCGCGAATCAATACTTACAATGAGCTGCGAAACATCGCAGCTCTCTAGCGACAATGGATTATACCTTAGCTAAGTTGAGCAACCAGAGAACTATTTTAGGCATTTTATGCCTGACTTTGCGAGGCAAACGGAGGCAGATACTGATACCACATCCGTATGTACAGGACTATAAATAATGTGATTTTGGAATTCCTTTTACTTTAATCTATGGGCTCCGACGATCATGTTCAGACAGCGCCTCCCTTTCTGTTCGAACTCAGCTTTCAGAGGTTCCATCACCCTCCTCATTGAATTGGAGTGCGACTGCCTCTTCAGTGGAAACCATTGCATCAGAGCGTGTTTTGTACTCTTTTAACTTTTCGGATATTCTGGAAAGAAAAAACATTAATAAATAGCTTACATCAATTTACCTGGTATATCAATGTGTTTCACTATCTTTTTGTCACATCAAATCAAAGAAGAAATTTCTCAATTTCACACAAGAGACCACGTTACAACATTAACTGTGAAAACAACCCCGACCCAAAGTCTTTAATTAAACCGTGTACCCACAAACCTGACTTTTCTCCAGGATGCAACCACTCATGTTACCACATGGGGGTTAATTTTCACTCTCTTATCCTTGTCACGTATCATAATAATGTAAGAGGATTTCAAATATCCCCTTCATTTCGTGCTATCAGGAGCAATATCCAGCTAAAAAAATTTCAATACATTTTCCACAGCCACCAAACCGTAGTTGGCAGGGAACCCAATCTTACAAAAGATCACTAACTTATAGACACGAAAAAATGTGAAAATAACCCTCACGATTAGTGGAATTTTAGAACTGAAAAATAGACAATCCGCATATTACCTATAAAAATGGGTGTGACTCTACGATACAGCATGCAAGTGAATGATGATGAAACACTTCAAAAATTGAAGCTAGTATTTGGGTTCGATAAAAGCCATACATCCGCCATATAACTCTCCATGGGAGTGGCATGCACTTGTGATTCAAGCCAATGCATGCAGTTGTCACCTAAAGAGAATGACTTTAATTCCATTTTTTTCCATAGTTCAAAAGTTTATGTAACCAATGTAAACATGGGCGTAATGAAAATGTAACCCCAAGCACGGCATCGTAGAAATTTAACTTTTTATGAAGACATCTTAAATATTATGTGGACGTAGCATGAATTTAGGACATCTTGATTTATTCTGTAGCGTTGAAATACGTGCTTAAGTCAATCGCTACACGTAGTGATTGGTGGTATGCGGGGTTTACATCAGCTATAGTGCCGTGTTAAAGACTGAAGTAAGTCGTGCACCACATCATTCATTAGAACCATTAACTGATTTAAGTACACTAAGAAAGATGGCACCTGCAAAACAATCACATAAATTGATTAGGAATAATATAGTTATCAAATGAGCACGTCCTAAGGAGTCCAACAACAGCCACTGTAATATGTTAATAGATAGATCTGGACATTCAGATTAACCCGAGGGCATGTAACAAATGCTTTTGTAAATATAGAAATTAATATTTTTACCAATAGTGTTTTCAAGATTCCTAATAATTTTACTCATTACATCATATAAGAATTCAAGGTAAAAGAATGTCACCTTTATACAATCCTCTTTCCACTTCATGATATTGCGTATTCAGAAGCGTTCGTGTAAACCTCATCGAATGCACATGATACCGTGCAAAGACTTCAATGGAGCAGAGTATAATTTGCTCCGAAAAGGTCCTAGGTGTATGCTGATCGTTACTAAGCCCGTGATAAGTTAAGTATGACACGTCTACTTTCTTTCTTCAGGATGAATCCAACTCCCGCATCCTCTCCCTTCTGGTTATCGCCGGAGTATACGACTCTATACTTGCCACTCCAGGAGTCGTCCTCTCCCGTCCAATAGATCTCACGCACTCCTACGATGTCTAACTCCAGTATGGCCATCTCCATCTTCAAGTTCTCCAATTTCTCGCACTACCCCAATGATCTCACGCTCTCATGTCCCTATCTGAACACCTTTGAATGGTGTACCCTTCCCAGTAGTCCCCATCCGTAGGTCCGATCGGGGGACTATTTCTAAACCGGAATATTTTACCGGGAAGGATGCCGTCACGTCATACTCTAATGCAAGGCTGTATTTTCTAGGGAGGTTAATGTGGTGGTTTTCCGGTGCCTTCCACATCGCCGTACTCCGACCGATTCCGTGAACTTCACTCTCGCCCGAAGCTGTAGCAGTTATACGGGACAGATCCTCTGGATCTTCGCTATCAATGCCTTCTGGTGAAACTGCTGCCTCTTACCGGTGGAGCCGAGTAGTTGAGGATAGCCTGTCGTTGACTCCCATTATTTCTAAAAAATAATTTTTCGAAAATCTCCAAATTTGAAGATTTGGAGGCACTAGGATTTGAACCTGCGACCTTCTTAACACGCTAACCACTACACCACCGCACCTCTACGTTGACTTCAGAGAACTTTTAAATTAACTATGGAGTAAGGTGAAGGTCAACTGAGCTGGTTACAGAGCTGACCACACAGCCACAAATGGCGTTACGATATGTGACAATATGACACAAGGACGTCCCAAAACTTAAGCATTCGGCAAAAACACCCTCGATGTTATTAATTGACAAATGTATAAAATTATTGAAAAACACTATGAAATGTATGGGTACTACCTATCGCGGTCATTTCATCACTCTCTGGTGTATTTCGGGGTAAAATATTATCAACGTAGGAATGGGGCTCTGAAGGTCCTTAAACACGTTTATCATTAATTTGCAAAATAACCGGTATGAGAATATTCGTCAAAAGTATTGAGTATAAGAAACTAGCACCCACCCACCCAAGACAGTTGCCCGTTTGTGAGGAATACTATTGTTACCCGACTGCAATGATAATCATAATAATCAAAACTAATTTCCTTTAAGCATGTAACACATTGCTATCATTTCTCAGGGCAAATACTAAATGTGTAGAAGTGACTAGTTGCACCTAATTTAGAACTCCTGATAGTGAAATTCAAACGATGGAAAATACTCTTCAAGAATTAACTTCTTAGTAAAAAAAGATTAAAAATTCTTACTGCTAGGATACGAGTTACTAGCATGGTGTGCACTTCCAGGTGAACAACAACAGTCCTTTTGATTCAATGTCAGTCATCATAGCCCGAGAATTAGCTCCATAAAAAATATGGCTATTTGAGTCAAGACTCCCGTCGAGTCGAAGGTGCCTTCCCCTCGCGGCTGACACGATGGTTGAATGCTCCATTCCCATATTCCATTTCGCTTTCGATGCTTTGCTCCATAGTTCTGAATTACAGCTTAGCGAAGGTGTGGTGTGATTGTTTCATACACCCTTCGTCCCGTGCATTCCAACCCTCCCTCAACCCGCCTCTCAACACTCACTCATATCCCCCGTCCTCGACACCATCGCCCACCCGACACTGCGTCTGTCGCCATCGTGACAGCCCAGACCACTACATCTCGCGTCGTTATCCAGCAAAATTCTAGATTATGACTGAGGTAATTATCGTTTAACATCATTTAAAATAAAAAAATTGGTTGCACTTGTCACACAACAAATGAGGCAAATATTTGCCTGTTAGCAATTAAATTGGTTATTAACAATTAAACATTGTGAAAATTTGGTAAATTTTTACGGGAGAGGTTGACTTCATTTTACCGGATATTTGTAGAAGAAAAAACCAAAATATGAATTTTAAAACTTCATGGTAGTATTTAGATGGAGCAGCATACGCAGTATGCAAAGCTCTGACATTATAATGGAAGAACAGAAAAAAAATCACATGACAATTAATTTCTATGGTATTAATACACTATATAAGCAACTAACAATTTTTCTAACTAATTCAAAGCAAATAAAAATTGAATATCTTACTGAGAACATTTTCACTTTCCAATAGTTTTAATTGAAGACTTACCAGCGATTCGCTATCACATTATGTGCGGAAAAATTAAGGTGAAAGAATGTTTTGAAGTCTTCTCCAAGTGCGACATACACAGATACATTGCCTCATGATGCTTCGTCCACCTTTGGGAAGAACATTACCCGATAATTCCATGATACAATGGTGTTTCAACGACTAATATAGAAAGGTTGAGCATCAGAATAGAAAGAGTGAAGAATTTAAATATATCGTGTGGGTTTAGAGAAAACCACGCGTTTGTGATAGCTCAGTTTTTTGCTAATTAGCAGAAATGCTTTGTTCTCTACGGGAGGGATAGGGTTAGTAATCTACACAAACGTTCATACGTGTCCATAATTCGTTTCGTTACCCAGGAAAACATTCAGGTGCTCTAATAACAATTAATAAATACATATTGAAAATTCTAGTATGACTCTCAAGATTCCATTTTGACTACTTGATACATCGTAAGAATAGACTTAAGAAAAAAAATGATCATCCTGTGAAGATCCTACGGTTTTGCGTGTCTCCATTCGATGCATCGCTCTCCAATGTGCAAGGCACAGCACTATTTAATAATTTTCAATTTTGAAAAACGGGCCAGTCTTTCTTAAGTCTTCTTTCACGAGGGTCCCAACGAGTAATTGTTCGAGAGCTATCGGCCGGTAGTGTTTAACCCCACATTTCTTACGAACGGTATGCTAGGGGTTGAGAATTCATCTTTTGTTTTTCATTTACAAAGGCAATCACACAGAAGTAAAACAGCGGCTTCAAATACGGATCCAATGATACGCCAGTTTCATATCAGCTAACTGATGGGCGTACATCAGTTAAATTACCAATATTGTTTGGTACTTTATCATTTGGCTAGGAACAATTTACTGACGACAGGTGGAAACAGTTTTTACACTGAAATAAAATGACCAAAAAGAGCCAAAATCAGTAATGCAAAATCACGAAGACTTTCAGGGCGGAGAAAGAGCACAATTGTTCAAACATTCTTCAGTTTGAACAGGGTACAATTGTCAGCAATAACAAAAATGAAATGAACGTGAAAAAATACTTAAAAGATACGCAAGAGGCACGTTAATCGGGAAGTGACTGCACGAAGTGGATATCGGTTATGAAAAAATTCAATGTCTTGATAATAAGGTTATTGAAGAGGTAAGTCTTGTAAAAGTAAGGAAGAAAGGTTGCTCGGGTTTCCATGTTGCTACCCAAAGAGGTACCGAGCCAGCTCACTGGAACCCAATTCCGGCGTTCGTCTAAGAGGTGACGAAGGCCGATGGCCGGTCCATCACGCCGCTCCTGCAGGTCTCCCAACAGATCTCTGCAGAGAGAGACGTCATACTGTGCCATGTTACAGTGCCCTTCAAACAAGGGAAACACTGCCTTCGGAAAAAAGAAAATTAAGTAGAGAGCTTGCAGAATTTTGCATTTTTGGAATTTCGAAAGCGTTTTGGAATTAAGTAATGCTAATTAGAATTTCAAAAGTTTTCAGCACGACGGAATATGAAGTACTCCACGTCCTTCATACCCCATCGCGAATGTAACAAAATATCAAGCAATGCAAATTCAGTGCTTGATACTTTATTACATTAACGTAACGGAATATTAAGCAGTCCACTTGCGCGTAATACCTCGTTACGTTGATGACGATTCTCAGACCTAAACCTATGTATATTGTGAGCTTCGGTAATTTTTAAGTTTCAGTCATTAATTTCCTACCTATTTATAACGGCTAAAGTCACTTTAATTTCTCCCTCCAAGTCTCTAAGTGAAGTTTATGACCCTTAAGCCACATCGGGTGGCCCTACCGCGAAGGAGGCCTTGTCTGAAGCTAACGCACAACCCTACACACTTCACCTGGGTGCGCAAAAAAGATGGACAGATGGGCGAATGCGGGGACCCTCTATCCACCTTCATGCGCACGGAGAGGAGTAGACTCCCTACCTGGAATATTTACAGCAAGGTCCACCGGTGGCAGCACTGCGTCGCTCTCCATCGACGATCCCTCGAAGCACACGCATATCAAACACTTTGCACTATTTCACACATCACTAGAATGACCATGCACTTATCAGGGTAACACTATCTTCATTGCACTTCACCCACTAATACTGCAGCGAACGTACCTTCAATCTTCTATGGATGCGGCCGTCTCCTCCAGCAGTGATACGATGGCGATGAATTTGTTTAGTACACGGAATGTATGAAGTTTGTGTGATCTAATTAACTGTGGTTACTCAAGAAGCTCCTTAGGCAAATCGACAATGAGAATCGGAACGACAAAGTAGAAGTTCATTAACAATAGAAGTACAATGCACCAGTTTTCGTATGGAAAGAAAAGGTTCGAAAAGAGTGCGTTGAAAGGAGGTGATGTTCAGAAATTAGGGCAAGACACGAGTTATGAAAAACATTATTGAAGCAGGTGACTGTACTACAATACAGTGTAGAATTCAAGGAAAAATTTGAATCGTTACATTAGGAACTAATATCTTTAGAAATGAAGAAAATCATTGACTTATTACTTCTTACAATGAAAACTATTGAGATTGCGAGTAGCGAGCTTAGCTTCTACACCTTACAATGCGATTGGGAAGAGCATTCGTGTTACAGCTGAAATGACAGCCAGGGGACTGGTATGGTCGAGAAAATTGTGCTTGATGGCAGAATGCTTATATTCACAAGCTGTTGATAAATGGGAAATAGGACGAGTGTCTTTCAGAGAAAGATGGTAAAGCCCAGCTAGACTTGAAGATTAAGAAACAGCTAAGGCCACAACACAAATGACAATATGGCATGGGAAAGTGCGCAACCGCTCCATCTCCTTGAAATCCGTGAAATACTTCAAATCAATTCAACCATTCCAGTTTTCAGTAGGGAAGAAAGATAAGTAACAAAAATGATTTAGATGAAAGCCCTGGTTAGGGATAATGGGAGCTTCTGATTAACAGCAGAGAAAATGTTCCCATTTCTGGAAATATTGATCTATGAATAATTGAAATGCCAATGAACTATTTGAAACTCCTCAATGCGCACGGGTGATGAAATGAACAAAATATCGCAATGGATCTCATAGGAGGAAAAGCTATTAAGAAATGTACGAGGTAATATTGCGTTATAACTATTTCCCGAGACGAAAGATTTTATGATTCAACGTGCCGTTAGCTAAGATCAATAGCGTAAAGCCATTCTTTGCATAAGGATGTAGTACTGCGCATTCAACATGTTATGTGGAGTAAAGAGTTCAGAATGGATATCAAACAAGAAATTAACAGATGAAATGAAACTAGTATCAAACTGCAGTATTTGTGAGAGTGAATAGTTTAGCGGAATGCAGCCTGTAGAAACCATTTACCCCTGAAAAAGAGATAAGAAATTAAGCGCGTTGAAATAAGCGTACGGATACGAGAATTGTTTTTCATGCGCAAATGCTGAGGCTGTATAATAAATTCAAAAAGCAGACAATTCAAAGTAAATTACCGCACTAAAATTAACGTTTAATACACTCACCTCTTCTACGACGGATGACTGCTACTGCTTCTCGCTCACTGTTTCCGATTACACACTTCATCGAGAGTTCCGCCGACCACTTTAAACATGAATACTTCGTCCACTCCATAATCAGCCCACTAGCAAACTGAGAATAAAAACGACGTATTCGCCTTATATAGGATGAAACGGGGAGCATGAGGAGGGAGGGAGGGGGGGGGACTTGCAGTAGGGGTTCGACGTTTTCAGGGAAGGTCTCCTTCGCACGCATGCAGAGGACGTATGTCTTCGATGACAAAAAGGTTGTTTTTTCCGAACAAAAGAGAGGTAGGTGGGGAACAGTGCACCTTTTAGACTGTGGATACGTGCGATGGGGGGTGAGGGTGAGATAAGAGGAGATACGGGAAGGAATTTCCCCCGTAGTTGGAGACCCATATCGAGGTTCGAATGGGGTACATTCTGACCCACCGCTGAGTCCTCTCGACGAAATTCACCACCAGTCTTAACTCATCCCCTTTTCATAACGCCCTGTTTGACTGCAGAATTTAAAACTTTCTGTTCTGTACAGTACATCCTACTTCAACAAATTTGATTCATGTGTATGGTATTTCTCAAAGGCAATAACGTCATCCTGAATCAAAAATAAAAACCTTCATACCGCTGGGATGTGAATGAATCGGAGGCACGATATGCACTACTTTGCGAACAACATCCGTCCTTTTCACCCATTGTCAGTCATCTTCGCTCGAAAAATGGCTCCACCAAATATTTAGTCACTTGAGCCATGACTCCCGCTTCCGTCGGAGGTTCCCGTGTCTGCGAAACGTACCCGATGGTTAAATGCTACATTTCCATCTTCTCGCTTTCCCTTTTGCTTCATGGCCACGAAGAACTGTTTAACGATGGTGTGGATCACCTCATACGCACTTCGCTTCCTGCATGCGAACCCTCTCCTCCGCCCCTCAGCATTTAACGCCCCCCCTCCTTTCCCCCATGCCCACGAGGCCATCGCCCACCCGCCAGCTCAGCGGTCGCCTTCGTTCGTCCCTACATTGCGAGTCGTCATCTGGGGAAACCATAGATTACTATTGGTGATTATCGGTGAAGGTAAAATAAAAATAAGGTGTAACAAGAAAATATATGGCGCTTGCCTTTCAATAAACGATGCAAATGCTTGGCTGACGGCAACTTTATCGGCTGTTTGGCTGTCGGCAAAAACTCCATTCCTGTTTATTCTATACCTTCACTGGTTTCATCATCTTCATCATCGGCTTATTATGGGAGATTACCTTCGCTGGATGGAAGGCTGAAAGCCAAGAGACGCATGACTTCATTTATTTTGGATTGGCTGCTAGCAACAGGGGTTATTTTAGTGGCTTGATAGCGCATTGAATAATACTTGACTAGTGTTTCGACTCATTATTTTTTTCTACACTCCAATGTGCCCCACTTCAAAGACCGAAGGTTTAAATCTCCTCCGATAGCTATATATTATTCTTTTGAGGTCTCCTAACGTGAATATTATAATTTGAGTATGAGGTTGGAGTTAATTTTCTTTGTATGATACGGGCGGTTTTTAAAATGAACAAAAGCGCTTCTTCGAAAGTCTTCTGTTGCTTTCTTTCATGGGGCTTCCAACACACTAGTTCATTACCATTTAATGTAATAACTGTGCTATTTTAACGTAATTTAACTATTGCAAACACTCTACCGGTCCTGTTAAGTCTCTAATTTTCATGTCCTGCAGTAACATATTTCCAATGTCTACATCCTCAGTAAAGTAGCGTTATGTGTGTATTACGGCACCCCTGATTTAAAATTTGAGTTAAAAATTTGCGTCAAACATCAAGAATCTTAGCATTCAATGAAAACTTATAAGAGATAATTGAATAAAACTGAATACCATTCTCGGTTTTCAAATCCGTGACAAGCTGGCCTGACAAGCCAATGGTCGCGGGATTGAATCTCGTCTCGCGCACATATTTTGTTTCGGGATGTAAATGGAAAGGCGAAAAAGTTGAGTGAACATTGAGGAATTATCGTAAACAAAATTGTGAGGTACTGGGAGGGAATAAAGTTTCCCAAAAAACGGAGCGCCACCACAGTCGCTCTGTAGAAAAATCGACTTCCTACCTGATGGCATATTATTCCTAGGAGTCGGCAACGACGAGGGAAATTCGAACACAGGAAGGTGATGGACTCATCGTCGCAGTCAGTGACGGACTACTGGCCGCTTGCCAGCTCTGAGTCTTATTCATTCTGGCCTCCAAACTGAGGCACATTAGATAAGCGTGTATGCATTTTAAAAGTGTCATTGAACTCTCTCGTTCTCACCGTAGTTTCCTCTGGATTCTTTCCACAGCCTTACATTGTCTTTTAAGTAAAACCCTACCGATTAGAAACCACGTTATTTCCTGGGTTGGAGAATTCTTAAACAATCGCATACAAAGGGCTGTATTAATGCGCGATATCTCGATGGAATTGAAATTCACATCATTTGTCTCACAGGGGAGTGTCGTTGGGCCACTTCTGTTCCTTTTGTATATTTACGATATCGGTGAAGTAGTTGACAGTAAAGTTCGATCAATTGCGGACAACGCAGTGTCGTTGAGTTTAGGGCAATCTGCAGTTTTTACGGTAAGAAAATCCGTAGCCTTTATGACAAGTAAGCGCTAAGGACCTCGGGGTAATACAGGAGTGTGCTATGCGTGGCAGCTAGAATTAAGGTTGAAAAATGTGTTTTGAGTATTTGGATACGGAAAAGCTGTCCTTATAACAGCTATTGCATACACAACAGCAAATTAGAGACTGTAGAATCGGTTAAATAACCTCTGGAGTTAAAGTGACTAATGGTCTCTCGTGGGGTAAACATACTTGGTAAATTAGCGGCCAAGCTAATCGTAAATTAGGATTTGTTAAAAGAGTACAAGGCAAGTGCGATGATAACCTTTGGGAAATCAGCTGCTTCTCCCTTTTTAAAACCCCACTTGGAATAGGCTGCCAGAATTTGGGAACCCTATGATATAGGCTTAAAACTCGTGTTAGAGGGCGTGCAGAGAAGATCGGAAAGATTCGTTAAAGGTCGTACTGAAAATCTTGTTCATGTTATTGACCTTTTTCAGCAACTGGAATAAGAATCGCTTTCAGACCGTCAATTAAAATTAATACTTAATCTATTAAGTTTTCCAAACCAATTTATTTTAAGACGAGGTCAATAACATTTTACGAAATTCGACATGCCCCGGTAGATTAGATCATTAGAATAAAATAAAAGAAATAGACTGCAGAGCGCACAGATGTAACGAGTCATTTTTCCCTTGAACGATAAAAGACCACAACAGCTGCTAATGAGATTTTTAACTAGGTTTGTCAATTGTTAGTGTAGCTGTTAGTAGTATTAGTATTCCCTAATATTTGCATCATTATCTGCTACCTAGTAGGTACTTACAGCACGCCGTGCATGCTTCAGCATAACTGCATATCTCTTGAATCTTTGTCCATTTATGTGATTGCAAATACATAAATACAAGCGGTCCTTCTAACATTGGTAGCATATCTATAGTACAATGCATGCTTGTGTCGCTTCTCCTTCTGACAAGCATTTGCGAAAGCCTGGTCTACACGTAACGTTTTGTCGTCAGTCTTGCATGATCTGGAAAGACTGACCAACAAGACTGACGCAAATCGTGCGGCTACACTACTCAAACTTTCGCTCAGACTTTCACCCAGTCTTTCGCTCAGTCGTTTCGAAATCGTCAAGGAGGAAGAAATGTTAGTGACGATAATTGCATTATGTGCCCAAAAACTGAAGAAAAAAATAAAGTCTGCACATCTTTTACGGTGGTTACGGGAGTGGTTACTGAAGAGAGGGACATTCTGCCATGTTAATCTTCTCCGAGAACTACAGGAGAAACCAGATGATTGGCGAAATTACTTATGTATGGACACGCACTGTAAATTGTAAACGCTTGTAACCCCTGAAATATAAAAGCAAGACACAGCCATGAGGGCGGCTATCAGCACCCACGACAGACTTACCACTACATTAAGGTTATGACCGACTGGCAGGAGCTACAAGACTTGAATATATAACAATAATTTCGAAACAAGCTCTTAGTCTCATCATACCAGAAACCTGTGAAGCTATATACAATGTTCTGAAAAAGGTATATTTAAAGGTAAGTGAATAAAATGTACGCATATTTCGATTTTTGAAAGAAAAACTAGGTTTTATTAAAATAAATGTATACTTCGCAAAAAATGATGATGTAAAACCTTTGATGAACATAAGCATTTGTTACTTTCATTTTAAAAAAGAAGTTTCAAGTATTTGCTCCTACAAACTGAAATATATTTTTAAATTTCACGATCAGTTAATAAATGCATTCAGTTGGCTATAAAATTTTAAATAAACTTTAACTGCTTGCAAAAGTAAACGTAATATATAAAACAGAAAACTTTTTATAGGGATTGAATAACTTTAGGTATTATTCCCAAAATCAGTATAGTACGCCGAAATTCCTCGTGATATTGAGGAATTCTTGATATTTGTATTAGTACTACTTGAAATTGTCATAGGCTGAACTTGATAGGTAACTAGGTTGTGGAACCCATCGTGCTATTGGGAGGATTTGTCTGATGATTACAAGGAAAACTCTGTTGCATTGAAAACTGCCCTCCGGAAAAACCAGCACAGTTCACAACTTTAAAGTCTTTCGTAATTGCTTTCAGTTCAGCTTCAAAGATAACATCGTTAATAAGCTTTATTGCAAAGATACTTTGGCTCCCTTTTAGGCCACGTAATTTATGCCCTACATATTTCTAGTAAGTATCAAATTCATCATGAGAATGAATTATTTCAATTTCTCTCCAGCTAGTTGACGTACTTCAGTAATTGAATCATTGCTGAATCGTTTCCTCTTCCTTGTGATCGAAGATCGGCCGCTGGACGATAGTGTGTTACAGCTTGACACATTTTTGTTGGCAGTTTCCGTTCTTCCCTCTCCTGGTGCTGTACATACAACCACTGTTTGTAATTCCTCTTCAGCTAATGATTTTTATTCATCTTCCCCATAAACTCAACAAAACAAGTAATTTCATTTTTATAAATATAACCAGAACAATTGGAAAAAACTATTTAACTTCGTTGCTACAATTTTCCCGTTTCTCTTTTATTTCTTTGTCTTTTTCAGTTTCCAACGACCGAAAAAGAATGTATAGACATAGATGAAGAATACAATGCGAATTGGCAGTTTTCTCATTGCCTTGATGTAATTGACGGAAAACATGCGAGAATCATACCACCAGCTCATAGTTGGCCTTACTATTTCAATTACAAAAACACCCACAGAATTCTACTCATGGCAATTGCCAACGCTAACTGTGAATTTATCTACTGTGATGTTGGAAGAAATGGCTGGGTTTCGGATGGAGGAGTCATTGCAAACACATTGTTTTATGATAAATTGACACAAGGTAGCCTCAATATTCCTAAAGTAGAAAAAATGTCAAATAGTTACCAATGAAGTATTTCCATACGTGTTTGTTGGCGATGAAGCCTTCGGACTGCGCTCTGATTTTCTTAAATCTTATCCTGGGATCAGCTTGAACCGAGACACACGAATTTTTAACTATTGCTTATCAAGAGCTCGAATTTGCCATTGAAAACACATTTGGAATGATGGAATCTCGTTTTAGAATTTTGCAAACTGAATTAATTTGGGCATTAATATAGTTGACACCATAGTGATAACTTGCTGTATACTGCACAATTTTTCAGGAGACTATGCTCTCGTAACTACTCTTCACGTGATGTACTCGACGTAGAAAATATATTGGATGATCCTGTGTTATTAGGAGCGAGATTTGATCCCGACGTTATGCATAATTCTCAACTTAGCAGGCGTGGTCTAATTCTGGAAAGCGGAAGAGTAGTGAGAGACAAATTTAAAATATACTTCAACAATGAAGGGCCTAAACCATGGCAAGACAAGGCCATTACGTAATTTAAAACGTATATAAAAAAGTGCAATTCAAACCGGAATGAATTGGTCGTATGTGAAAAAAGTATTTGTATTTTGCTTAAAATAACATGACAATAATTAGAAGAATTTACTGCGAGAGATTAATTTTGATTATCCACTGTCTCTGTTTTCTAACTACGCGTGCATTTTTTGTTTTGTTAAAGATATTTACAAAACTTCATTCGTTAAATTTTGAGTGTAGGAGGCAATAAATAATAGTGTTGGTATGAAAATAAAAAAGGTTTATTATTACCTAACTCCTTTTCACAACCTTAAATGTTTGTCCGTGATCTGCTCACAATCAGCGGTTGGCCTTCGTCGTTCAGTAGGAAAGTGAATCAAAGTAACAAAGAGGTTTGTAGATTTCTTCTTTTCCAGCTCCAGAACGCTTAGAGGCTTTTATTTTCGCACACTCTTTACGGTAAACTGTTCGAAATGGGTTGATTTATTTGGTAACCGACTCATTAGTTACTTCTTGATCCACTTCTTAGCACTTCTTAACAAAAGGGGGTGTATGCCTGGTTTTTCTTGTCTCGGTTGCTTTAATCTATTGATTTTACTTGTCAGAGGGAAGGAAAACTTTGGTACAGTTCTATGGACTTCGTAAAAAAGTCGTGAGACCAGTGCCGTTGGTTAGATGCAATTTTCTTTCGTAAATACACGCACTACAATACCATTTGCAACCTCCAGCTTCGCCGATAGCGGACTGGCAGGGGAGCGAAGTTTGACCGATTAGACTGACGCGCGTCTACATGCACCGACTTGTCTACCGTCTTGCTTGTACACAAAGCTCCAGCCCATCAGTCTTTTGCAAGTTTGTCAAACCTCATTTAGCTCATGCAAAACGTCCAATTTGCCGTACCCACGTAACGTTTTGTTTGACAAATCTGACATGAACATGCAAGACTGACGACAAAACGTTACGTGTAGACCAGGCTTTAGGCTAATGCACCAATAGTCGTAGTAACACCATGTGAAAAAATAAGTAAAAACTATTATAATAAGTAAGATTCTTGAACTAAAGAATATTGACAAGCTGCACACTCATCAAGCTATGAATAATGGGTCACACTACAAAAAAGCATTTAAATGAAAATGGATATGCTGAAAACACATGAGTGCAGTAAAATCTAAAATTAGGGAATTGTCCCACTAATGTCAAACACGGAAGAGGTGTTAATTTCCGTAATCTTGGCCTCTTTCGGCTAAATATGCAGTCATTCATTCCAACTGGTGCATTCATCAATAGCAATAATGGCATGGACAGTATTTGGAGAAAGGTGAAACATTTTGAAATTGAGGCCATTTTCGGTTTCGATAACAGCCTGACATCCACCATCATCCATGGATTGCGGCATGCACAAGTGGTTGAACCTACTGCTCTATGTTGGCAGTTGAACGTAACAAAAAAGGAAATGCATTGCATACATTTTTCCCATAATCCAGAAATGGGTTTTTATCCAGCTGATGGTAAAAGGTACCGTAAAAATGTAACTTGTTTTAAAAATGACACCTTAAAATACCATGCGGGCGTAGCAAGTATTTGGCATACGCAGATTTATTCTGTAACCTTAAAATGCATTCAAAGGTCACCCGTTACGTATAGGAGGTGATTCTCCTCGTATTAACTGGTTTGCTGAAGGTTTACCTCCCCATATGTGGAACTGGGGTATATGTAGTAAGGTATTTTTTATCTACTCAATTTCCGTGTTAAGGAAAATGCATATCAAGCTCATCACAGACAATACAACGGCCATTAAATTACTATTGGCCACATTCGGAGAAAGAAGTCACTTGCAAAAATATTTCACCTTTTAAGTAATGAAACAACGTCGAGGGCACAACTTAACACGTTGAAATTAATCAAACACAGTCAACCATTTTTAATAGATTGATCTGGAAATTATTATTCAGGTAATAATATATTAAAAAATGCTTTTGTAAATACATAAATAAATGAATCTTATGACATTTTGCAAATCTTGGAAACACTGTATCGATTAAGAATAAATTCGATTGTAATGAAAAATATCAAAGTTAAATAATTCCTTTCTCGTTCAATCCTCTTTGTAATTCGTGAGATTGCACTTTCCGCGGCGTTTTCAATATGGTAAGTGAATCCACATGAAAACTATCAAATAAATCATGGCAACGAAGGATAATTAGCCCTTTGTGAACCTCCTTCTAGAATACACAACAGAAATTGATTTTGGTCAGTGTTCTGTAAACTTTTTGTCCGAGCATGATTTGATGCATGTTAAATATAGGTTTAAATTTCCCAAGTGTAAGCCTCCACTGATTAGTTTCCGTGATTTCAGCCAATTCGATCTCTCGAGGTTTGAAGACGACTGGTATGCCTTACCATGGCAAAATTTTTTTCCAACCCATAATATTGAGGAAAAAATAACGCAGTTTAATTTTTTTGTTATTAGTCTGTTATAGCTTTATGCTCCAATGAAAAATGTAAAGGTTAAACGAATGCCTGCTCCCTGGATTACAGGGGAGATTAGAGCTATTATGGCTCAACGAGATCAAACACGTAATGCGTTTCAAAGAACAAAACTTGTCTCTTGTTGGGAAAAATATAAGGAATTAAGAAATAGAGCAAAGAAGATGCAAACTCAGGCAAAGAAAGATTACTATGTCAAGTGCTTTGCTGACAAAACCAGCTCACGCTCAGTGTGGCAAGAAATTCGGCGCTTAGGACTTGGGAATGCTCGTAGAGCGCAGGTTAATATCAATTTTCCGCTGAACGAACTTAATGAGTATTTCATAGTTACTCCAACTGCTGGTAATACTACTGACAATATTGATCCTTCGTTACATGAGGGACAAAGTAGCCCGATTCATGTCCCGGTAATTGTAGAGAATTTCGAAGTCAAAAGCGATTTGCTATTTTTTCCTCATTTCCTCAAGATTTGCTGCTTAAATATAAATCAATGATAAAGTCTAACGCATCCGGTATTGATGGAATTAGTGTAAAATTTATTAAAATGACTCTTCCGCTTGCATTACCTATGATATTAAATATTTACAATTGTTCCCCGAAGTATTCTACTTTTCCCCCAATATGGAAATTTGCCCTTATTAGACCTATACAGAAAAGTTCTAACCCAACAGATATGTCTCGTTATCGCCCCATATCCATATTATGCGCCCTATCCAAACATCTCGAGAGATTTGTCTTTAATTACACCATAGACCATCTTTCTCGCAATAGCTTGTTAGACAATTATCAATCAGGTTTTCGCAAAGATCATAGACGCATTCCGAACAAATCAAAATTACTAATGATATTCGTCATGCTAAAGATAATAGAAAAATAGTCATACTCGTTCTATTTTACATTAGTAAAGCTTTTAACTGCGTAAATCACGACATTCTCTTGGCACGATTACGCAAGCTGAAGTGCTCTAATGCCGTCCTAGCATGGTATAAATCATACCTCTCTGATCGTCAACAGGCGGTGAAGGGTTTGGAAGGCGTTTGTTCTGATCCATCCCCATTTCCTTGCGGAGTACCCCAAGGGTCCATTCTAGGGCCATTGTTATTTAATATTTATCTCCAGAAATTATTAAACGTGATTCGCACCTGTCAATACCATTTTCACGCGGATGACCTACAAATTTAGGTAGAATGTTATTGTAATTGCATTGAGGAAACAATTTCATAGCTTAATAAGGATATTCACGCTATGTGTGCATGGGCATCGGCCAACGACCTAAAACTTAACTTTCAGAAAACGAAACCAATAGTAATAGGAAGTTAAGCATTTATAAACTCTCTTAATTTTGATTGCCTCCATAAAGTAACTGTTGAAGGAGTACAACTTGATTATGTTGATGAAGGAAACGTTCTTGGTGTTGTTATAAATAGAACCTTGACTTAGAACTCACATGTTCATTTTATTTCTAATAAAGTTTTGAAAACGCTTCATCAGCTGAAGCAATTCAGACACCTGATACCTTTTCCGCTACGCCAAAAGCTGGTAACCTCTTTAGTTTTACCACATATAGATTACTGCTCGTCGGTGTTCACAAATATATCAAAAGAACAAATTGCCATGCTAAAAAGATTGCAGAATTGTTGTGTACGATATATATATATATATATATATATATATATATATATATATATATATATATATACATATATATACATATATACAGTAGATTCCGGTTATTTGGGACACCGGTTATTTGGGACTGCCGCTTATTCGGGACAAATCATCAAGAACAGAACCCAATTGAAGAAAGTCCCTGAGTTTTCTCCGGTAAATAGGGACAGGAAGCCGCTTAATCGGGCCATGCATCGGCTGTATTTGCCTCCTACTCCCTTGAAGAAATACAAATTTTTAAGCTCTTGTAAATCATTTGGTACATCTTCCCTATGCATTTTAACCAATCTCCAATGAGGGAATCTATTGCAACCTTAACTGTCTCATTTACCGTCGCTAAACGAAGTCAGTCATGAAAGCGCTTTCAATTAATGCTTCACTGTTTGAACACTCACCTTCGTTCTCAGGTAGTCCAGCTAGAAGTGGATTTAGATTTTGTGGTCACGGAGGTGCATACTGTGTAGATAGACAACTTGGCTTCATTAGCGTATTATACCATTAAGGTGAACGTTACTCTGTAGGCGATCTGTCATAAGATAAAATGTTTTGAGGAAAGAAGGGTGGAGGTGATTCCTCCTCATTTCCCGAAATTTCTCCTGAAAAAGTTCCTTATTCAGGTTAACACGCAGCGTAAGGATTTTTCACTGGCTGCAAAAATTACAATACTGGACCGAATTAAGGTCCATCTACCTCAAACAAGTCTTCATTGTTTGGCGGAGATAACAAGAGTGCCAAAATCAACGATAGCCCGATTAATACAGCAGCAGGATAAACTTAGAGAAGATTGGAGCAGTCAGTAAAAGGAAACCAGGTGCTACCCAAAAACGCCAACGCCAAGGTAAGGATCCTGATGTCGAGGACGCTTTTAATCAATGGTTTTCCATTGTTAGTGGACGAGGAGTTAGTTTCAGTGGACCTATGTAAAAAATAAGTCGGAGGAATTAGCTTTGAAGCTTGGCCATACTGATTTCAAGTCAAGAGATGGTTGGCTATCTAGACGGAAGAGTAGAAACGAAATAAAATTCCAAAATGCTCACGGAGAAAAACATACTGCTGATTTTGTATGTGCAGAGGAATGGATATGTAAGAGGCTACACACCCTACTTCAGGAATTATGTGCAGATGATGTGTACAACGCCGATGAAACGGGCCTGTATTACCGAGCCACCTAATGGCTTTCTTTGCTACAGTTATGTGGAACTGAGTGGGGTAAAGGTGAGCTTTCGTCTCGCCAGCGTTAACACGATTTTCACCCACTTTCAACAGACCTATCGGAACCAAAATTTCACCTTTACCCTAAGTGGGTCTAAAGAAGCGATGGAATGGATTACTGTTTGGTGCTGCTCAAACATGTCGGTAAGTGATAAAAGGAAACTTTTGGTGATTGGAAAAATTACTAACCCTCGCTGCTTTAAGAGGTTTTGAATGAACAGCTTATACCGGTGGAATATTACGCCAATAAAAATGCGTGGATGATTGCAGGCCTCTTCAGTCATTAGTTAAGCAGTTGGGATAAGAAACTAGCGCGGAAATCGAGGAAAGTGATTCTTATTCTGGATAATTGTACGGCACACCCTAATTGCTCCAACGTCTTATAAAACATGGAATTATTCTGTCTGGAATTTTTACCAGCCAACACAACATCTCTTATCCAACCAATAGAAATGGGATCATCAAAAATTTGAAAACAATTTACCGAGCAAAATTCATTGATCAATCAATTCTAGCATCAATGGAAGATCATCTTCTGACATCGTCTTCAACTGCCAAGGAAGTGAGCTCAAAGGTGAACGTCCTGCAAGCAGTAACGTTTTTGGCAGATAGCAGGCGAGAAGTCACCAGTAAAACGATTAGAAATTGTTTAATTCATTGAGGTTTTAAGCACTCAAGTGCAGAAATATCGGAAGAACTTGAATGTGAAAGTAAAAATGAATCTGCTTCCGAGCTGCGTCAAGTAAAGAACTTTAAGGAGTTTGAAAGGATCGACTTCAATGTGGACTGTTATGACAACAATGATAGCAGCAAAGATGATATAATGGAAACTATACTAGCGAGACAAAAAGGTTTGGTTGAAGACGAGGGGACTGATGGAGATGAAGACGTGTCTCAGTGTAGCCGAGTGACTTCTGCAGATGTCAGGACATTTATTGATGGGTTGTGACGCTACTTCATGCAAGAGGGCAACGAAGGAAGTCCGATATCGTCCTCAGATGCCTGTGCCGACCTTGTATGCGCGACGAGAGTGAAGAGAATGAAGAAGAACACCCTGGACTAATTCCTTCAACTAGGAGCTACACATTAAATAAATACTCCCTGGTTTCTATGCAAATGAAGCTTTAGATCATCAATTATTCTTTTCTAATATTCCATCGTAAATTCTATATCTAATCACAAATCCTTCTTTTGCAGGATTTCGTAAAGGGAATTTATCCGAAGTAGATCGACGCCAAGAGATTTTTTTATGACACAAGGTTTCCAAAAATGTTTATAATGTATGTTTTCTTATTAATTTATTGTTTAAATACTATGCAATTAAACATTTTGCGTTTCAATTGTCATTTAGCTTTCTGACTTTCATTTCAACGCTTATTTAAACATATTTACGGGATACTTCGGATAAACGGGACAGCCGCTTAATTGGGACAAAGTACACCGGTCCCGATGTGTCCCAATTAACCGGAATCTACTATATATATATATATATATATATATATATGAAAGACGTATGCTGCTAATGGGTGAATTTATTTTGAAATTATTAAATGTAAAGATTCCATTGTATTTATATGATCAATATGGATATATTAAAACTTCAAAAAAGCGAATGACTAGAAATAATACGAACTTAATAATACCATGCCATAGAACAACTACATACAATAAATCATTTTATGTAACATCGTGTAAATTGTGGAATTCTCTTCCTCAGAATATAAAGACGTTGACATCTGTGTATGCATTCAAGAGAGCTCTGAAACAGTATTTATGTTCTTAATATAAAGTGTAACATTTACTGATTTCTTTGCTTTATTTTTGTAAATTATGTAATATTAGTGGCTCTTAATACAAAGCATGTTAAGTGTTATGCCTTTAATCTTTTTATGTAATTTTTCCAGAGACAATACCAACCTCCAATATTGTGTCTCCTGCATGTCATTATGTAGCTATTACTTAACGTTGTTCTTGTAAATCTTGTCAGAAGCTTAACATATAAATAAATGTAAATGCCGTGTACTTGTGCTCCATGGGATTATATAGTCCCAGAGTAAATAAACTTTATCTTATCTTATCTCACACCCCCAACTGGTCATTCTGCAAGAAGACCTACGAGGTTATTGATGTCCAAACATAATATTCATCAAAAACCAAAGGAAATTCAAGGGTTCTATCTGCTTTCACGGACATTGCATCACATCCTTGCGTATTTTTGGGCAAAGTATTTCTAAAAGTGTATTAACATATACATAGGGATCCGCAGTCACTCAACTACGCTCCGCATTGACCTGCAAAATAACCGGAGTATGAGTTTATTCATCAACATAATTTAATTATGCATAAGGTTTATTGCGTAGCATTGACTTATGTGTATGGTATTTGCGCTCATCCGCACAGATAAAACATTGATCACTTCTCGCCTGAAACATTTTGTATCTTTTTTAAAAAGTGATTGGTGTGTATTTTTCACTAATTTGGATCTCTGGACATTGACCATAACTAACGACGGAGAAACTAAGGCTTCCTGAATAAAAAATACCTTCGTACTGAAAGATTACGAATGATTCGTAGGCATAGTATACACTTCAAGGTGAACAACATCCGTCCTTTTTATTCACTGTCAGTCATCATAGCTCGAGAAATGGCTCCACCAAAAATATGTACACTTGAGTCATGAGTCCCGCTACCGTCGGAGGTTCCCGTGCCCTCGCGACTGCCACGGAGGTAGAATGATCCATTCCCATATTCTCGTTTTCCTTTTGCTTCGACTACGAGGTCCGAAAAACTGTTTAGCGAAGTTGTGGATCACTTTATACGCCCTTTTTCTCCTGCATGGGAACCCTCTCCTCTGACCCTCCCCTCTTAATTCCCCCTCCTTTCCCCCATGCCCACAAGACCATCGCCCACCTTCCAGGGCGGCAGTTGCCATAGTTAAAGCCCCAACCCCCACATTGTGAGACATTATCTGGCGAAACCACAGATTATTATTTTGGTAATTATCGGTAAAGGGAGTTTCAAAATGGGATGTTCAATGTATGTTCATTTTTTACTCATTATAATTATTTATTGAAATATCTACTTTGAGTTTTGGTATAATTTTCTTGTTTTCTTCAGTTTTATTTTTTTTCTCGCTTAAAATTGTGACACATAATTATGAACAAATATCACCCACTTTATTGAAATTATTTATTTATCGTTGTTGTAGTTTTGTTGCAATTAACCTACTCGTAATATTTATTTCTGTATCTAAATAGGAATTTTCCGAAAAATCATAAGCGATTGGTTGATTATTTTTTATTATTTTATATAATAGAAATTGTAAAAATATATTGCTCCAGTGCATTACCATAAATTGTAATGAAACATTTTAATTGTTTAAACTATATTTTAACAGATTTTTGTTCATGCACTTGACTCACGTGTCTTCAGTTCTTTTAGCACACCACAGGTCGCATTCTTGCAGAATTGACATTTCAAAATTGTTTTATTCACTTTACAGTTTTCTTTATTTTCACACTTCTTTCTTTTTGTATCCATATCTACTTCTGAAGGTGGCTCTTGACACCTATTCGCGTAATTAGAACGGAGTTCTTCCGCAAGCTGTTGGATGAAATTCATTCGTGAAATTTTCCTCCTAGTTACGGCTATATGCATTACTACAGCATTTATTGCTGCAATACCTAAATTATTATAAAAACAATGAACAGGCCACCTCCTTGATGATGCTTAGACTGAGAATTATCTTGCCATTTTGTAAACAATATCCACACTACAATTCGTTGCATTATAATACGACACAGTTTCTGGAATTATTTTCTTATAATTAGTTTCAATAACGCTTGGGTGAAGAGAACTCAATAGTAAGAAATGTTTTCCCATTTTCTCTATTCCGAAATTCCGAACTATTTATACTTCAAGGTGGAGTACGTAAGCGTTTTAAATAATTTAACTTCTGATAAATTGTATTCCAGCAGTATATAAAGTTTTATTGGAGATGTTTATTCAAGGTGGAGGAGTTACTTTTTTAAAATGCTGTTGTATTCACACATTGATATAATATATTATATTTTTAGTATTTTAAATTAATTAATTTTAAGTACACGTAAATATAATAAATATATTCACCATTCTTTGACCAATAAGTCGCAAACATTTTTTATTGGATTCAGGTTCGGTGACTATGGACGCCGGGGTAACACTGTAATGTGCAAATACTCTACGAAAAATCTGCCAAGTTTCACGTACGGTGGATGTACAGTGATTTGCATTCTAGCACTAGTTTGTCTTTGCATTGAAGCGACGAAAATGCGAAAAATTTGGACGTAATCTCCAGACGTCATTCGAGGTGTTATTTTTAACAGTGGTCCCGGAGCAGCAGCAAAAATTGCTCTCCAAAAACGCAACTAATATGTCCGGATATATTTTTCCTTATTTTTTTTGGGTGATACCTGAAAGACAAATGGAATATTATTTTTTTGGAGTAGGGAATTTTCTTAAAAGTTCTATCAATTACTTTAGTTGTAACTTAGAACCACGTGTTTCCATTACTAAACACGTCCATTCTCAAAGCTTATAATATTTTATGATCGATGAAAGCTACAATATTCCAATATTATTGGTCAATATATAGGTACGAATGAGCGAAATCTTATCTCGCAGTTTAATTACGTAGTTTCGTTTATTTTCTTTCTTGCCGACCTGCAATTTATTATACCGGCTTCATGGAGGCGGTTTTTCACTGTGCGGATGCTGCAAGTTAAGTTCAACTTCCTCTTCATCATAGCCGCCTTGCCAACAGTAAGAAGTTTGTCAGTAGGATGTTAACGAGTGTTGCTTTCAATATCTCGAGACGTGCATTTTGGTCTCCGCTTCTTTTTCGTGTTTCCATCGTATCATCTCCCTCTCTGTAGCACTTTGACTCTAAATATACTGTGTCTCTATTCAAATACATTGCCCCCAATATGTCAGTGACAGTTGAGCCTGCTATCCCATTAATGTATTCCCTCCCTTCATGACTAAATGGAATATTGTAAATGTCCGAGGAAGTGCTCACAGAGAAAATGAAGTGCCTGTAAAAGAAAATTCATTCAAATTCGCAACCTTTCTGACTTACAGGTAATTTTCCACATGTCTCTTTGCGAAAAGCTGCCTGTGGTCTTACCAAGGAAGTTTTGTATGATGAAAACTGTTCATTATTTCCTGGTTTCAGTTGATGCCTACGATATAGTTCAATTGAACGTTTCAAATGCATACAAGGTTATCTATTTTGCCTCCGTTCTCGTAGCAAGAACGAAACTCGCTCGGAGCAGACTTGCGGACGGCATCCATCACCGATTTGGACGATTAGTCCATCACATTACAGTGTTTGAATTTCCCTCGTCTTGACCGAGACTTAATAATAATATGTCATCAGAGGGGAAAGAGATTTTCTCTGAGAGCGATAGTGGTGGCGCTCCTTTTGTTGCGAAACTTCATCCCCCAATAATACCTAGAGATCCAATTCGTAGCTCATCTTCAAGTTTCCAAATCATTTATGTAAGCAAAAAACCGTGCAAGCCACCTCCAGGGTGTGTGGCACGGGGTGACTCCACTCTTTCCAAATCAAGGTTGAGCCCCGTACGCTCTCTTGGCCGCTAAGACAAGGACCAAGTGGTATGTAGTGCATTAAAAAATGGTAAGACTAGATCATAATACTAGGATTTAGACAAATTAGAATTTTATTTTCAAGAATAATCGCTGTCACTTGGAGAGACATATAATGAGATAAGAGTAGGAAAGTAGGTGGATAACAAAAAAAGTCTAATAGTAAAATACTAATAATAATAAAATCTATAAATCGTCCACATGATTTTAATAAAAAACAAAAGAATCGTGGTGTAACATGCGCTCAAGTTTGCTATATTCATGGTTTGTGTCTAATGCGTAAGAATTGAGGAGCAGGAGTTTACTTGCCGTCGTAAAACTTACGTTTGGTTTTTATCCACCAATGATCATTTTAACTAATAGGTTTACAAATAATTATGCAGCAAGTAACCATTCAGCCTAGTACCTGTAATGAAGGCTGAGAATGCGGGAAATATTTTTGGGATTCCAACCGGGTTGAGAGGTCCATGACCTAATGAGGCCATGGACCTCCCAACCCCGATGGAATCCCGAGAAGGCATCTTGCATATAATTCACCGGGAAAACATGATATCTTTCAAGGCTGAGAATGTTCCAGGTACAGTATGAAGGATGCGAGGTAAAGATAGGTTGTGAGAGAATGAAGGCAATGCGATTTTATAATTGGCGGTGTTTAAAATGTTGAAATGAATCAGGTCGAACAGCTCGTAAACGGCATGGTACATTTAATTTCAGTCCGTGTGCGATCACACCGATTATTTGGCATTTTTTTCGTTGCGATCTCAGGGTTGGCGCATGACTCGAAGGTTTGAAGATCAAGTCCTCTTCTAACAAATCCTTAATATTCCCATCAGGGATATGCTACTTTAGGAGACCCTTGCCATAAAATACCAACAACTAGCCTTAAGATTTATTGAGAGTAACTTCAAAATCCAAATAATGTTATCATGATTTTTATCAGCCATGGGTGTTCATTTACCTTATTGACTGGAATAATAAGGAAAATCACACACCATCCGTCACGAAGGTAGTTAATAATTACAAGAGGCTCACCTGCCACGCACTCTTTAGGCGAGATGATAAATTCGGCTCCTTAAATTTCACATGCCAGGCAGGATTCGTTGTTCATAAAAGTAACACAGAAATAGAACAAACTCCATTAACATACACACCTTCTTGCAACCTATTTGACTTAATTACCTACATTGGCAAAATGTATACAGCATTGCGAGTAGGCTTAAAAAGTAGGAGTGTAGGATTACTTCTGCCATTATCTGCCAAAAATATTTAATGTGGCAGACAGTGAGTTTAGTCGACAGCAATATTATTTCTTAGGAGAGATGTAATTATCCTGTGGTAGTATTAATATAGAAACAATAAATAGGAAAGCCGAACATTTTTTTGTGGGTACTGAATACACCATGCACACGGCTAAGTCACAGAAAATAGTGGTTTATCTCGTCGTCACATTGACGCAATATTCTTCAATTTCCTGAACCCATTCTCTAAGCTAGAAAGGCAGCCTGTGGTAACAAGGTCACCATTTAATGGAACACCTTCGAAATGTTTATTCTATGGAAGTTTATGGTCTTCACAGACGACTGCCATCGTCACAAGTGTATTGGGGAGGTACTTATTAGGCAAAGTTCAGAGGATTGATGAGAGGGTCAAAGAAAGGAGGAAGATTAGGAAGCAAGGAGGAGGCAGAGGCAGAAAATCGTCTCGAGAAAAGGTTGCACTGGTGAAACATTCCAGAGGAATTCGTGCGGCTGATACGCCGGGAAGGCTTGGAAATCATTCGAGAGGACGATAGTGATGGCTACTTCACTGGTTGGTTTAATAGGTCAGAACGAGGCCTCACCTCGTGCTTGACACGAAGCCGAGAATGTACATAGCTGTCGCAAAAGGTGGTGGCCACGTCACGGAGGTGGTAAGCCAACTGGAGTGTAGTGAGAACGGTTGGAGGGAAAGGATAGGGGTGGAAGTAAAAATCTTTACCTCGGAAAGCTTGAATGGCCAAATGCGTAATTCGATCGAAAGGCAAATTGCGTGCGGGGTAATCGGAATTATACTAATGCACACATCTGCCTTCCATTCAACCTCAGCGACTTTCTTCTTGAAAGTAGAACCATGCTCGAAAATCGGCCTATGCTCGAGAGAATAAAACCAAGGGATATACAGTTTTCCAGTGGAGTACACCGTCCGTCGGGCAGGACGTAAAAATATTTGGCCTATTGGTGTATTTTGTTAACTGAGGGCTAATCGTCGACGATATTCTTCCAATATCCCTAACGTGAATCTTTCCCTTGTAATCATAAGCAGGTTCAAGGGTAGATTTCATCCCCTATGCCTTCTCCCAATTCCATTATTCCTTGTCCCTCCGTAAATATTTTTATCTACGATATTGTAATCACTCTTTTAACGTATGGACAAAAATAAATATATCCACCCTTCACTAGGTCCCCTTAGGCCTTGCTCTCTTCCTTCTCGGCATCTGTATCTATTGTATATTTTTAAAACTTTTCATAATATTTATTTATATATTTTTTTATGAAGAAATGAGCATCAATTCGTGGGTGGTCGGATTCGAAAATATTTCGGCCGGGGGTGATCGCCTCGGGCGTAGCGGTCGAGAGGAGTTAGTCCAGGGTTGCCTTGTCGCGGGTGTTCTGGAGACAATGTTGAGGGAGTGGGAGTGCATTTATAAAATGTTCAATGGAATATTTATCATGGGCATTGACTGGATGGCCGTTCATAGGAGATTCCCAGCGAATGGATAAATTAAAGTCACCCACAAGAATCACAGGTCCTAGGTTTATGACCCGTAGCACTGAGTCGAGACAATTTTCTAGCACACTTAAGTCACTTTCAGGGGGACGGTAAAAACAGCCTACGAAGAGTTTGGAGGTTTTTGCGGATTTCACATGAGGTAGTGTTATTTCACTCCACACAATTTCAGTATTTGTTTCCAAATCTTTTCTTCGTTTCGAAGGAAACACAGATTTAATGGCGAGTAGCTCTCCGCATCCTCTAGAATGACGATCTCGTCGATAAATTGAGTGGAAGCGCGAAAAGAACAGTTAAATTCACCGAAAGGTGGAGTCAGCCATGTCTCGGAGAGAGCAATAATATCAAACTGCGAGAGCTCATGGTCATGGGAGTTGCACGTTGAGAATTTGTTTTTAATACTCCGGACATTTTGGTAATACATGCTCATGGAAGAGCCGGAAGGGCCGGGGTTAACACTCACATCACCCGAAAGGATCACCAGGAGTAGCAGGATGAGACCGTTCCCGGCATACGGAGTCAAGGCTGGCGCGGAGAGGCCGGCGGATCGCCGGAACCTTGACGACAAGGTGAGGGTGTACTGGAGACTAGCAGGCGACAAACCACACGATGCAAAGGCAGAAAATTTAAATATTCTGTAGCTGAAGCAGCTGATGGGAACCGGATCCATTTGTAACTGGGGTAATTCACTATGTAAATCCTCACCCACGTGGGCAGAGAAAAGCACGAGGAGGGCTGAAATTATCACAAAAATGAAGAAAAACACAAGAGAGAGAGAGAAACGCGTGTCTTCACTCTGGCTACCATGTTGATTTTTTTTTGTTTGACGATGAAATGTTGTTGTCCTCACAATTATTTCCCTTATATGGAGCAGAAATGTTTGCAGATGCTGTGGCGATACAAAGTGCGTCATAGACATAATTTTCAGGAAAAGATTTCAGGAAATTTTGGGTGGAGATGATAAGAAAACTGCATACGGAATATGGGTGTAGACGGGGGGTGAATCATATATCCTGGCGGAATGTGAACCCCTGGGCACAGGACCTCTACATGGAGAGTCATCGAAAGTGGCTAGCACAGCTGCAGAGTGTGGCCGAACCTGCTGTCCTTGGTGGTGGCTGGGGTGAACTCCATCACCCTGCTAGTGAAGGAGCACCCAGGACATCCAAGAAATGGCAGTAGAAATCGGAAAGCGGAAGAGAGCAATACCATGAGAACCGGCTCGTACCCTGAAAAAAGGGCAGTCCTTATGGGTGAATGAGATAGGAGACTATGAACGGTGAGGCTAGTAAGTGGATCGAGAAACCGCGAGGAGAAGTTAGTTACTATGTGACTCAATTTTTGACGGACCACAAATACTTCCAGTCTTACCTCCATAAGATTAAAATAGCTCACTCTCCTGCTTAAATTACCTGCCCTGAAGCAGAGGAAAATGTGGAGCACACTTTCTTTGGCAACGATCACTGGACAGATAAAAAAAGCCCTCGAGTTGGAGATAGGCTATATGGATTCTAACATGATCATTGAGTTAATGCTGCGCAGCATAGTTTATTGGAGTCTGGTAATGTAATAAAATTGAAAAAACTTGCATCCGGACCTAAGATAGGAGAAATAGAACAAATAGGATAGGAGAAAGCCACATAGGCAAAATAAATGGCCCAGCCTGAAGTAATGTATTAAAGGGTCCAGGCTAGCATCCGGAAAACAAATGGAGGTATTTTAGTGGGTAGTCTACTTCAAGAAAGGAGCCTGTTACTGCAGAGTGACGGGACACTATAATAATTCTGCATGCGTAGAATGAACTTCATCTCATTAAAAATACGTATTTTTCTCGGTCTTAACTAGTTTTTATTAAATGATAGCCCATATCATGTGTTGCATGTGTTTTTAATCCTGAACCTGATACAATAGGATATCTTAATGGTGAATGTAAATGAATGCAATTATATCCCCTTATAATTTCCTGATTTTATACTCAAGGACTTTAAAAAATTCTTTTTTTCATTATGACTAAGTTTGATTATGTATACTGTTTAGCATAACATTGAAGGCAGATGCTTCATTTTTATCAAAATAATTTTGAATCAAAACAAGGTAGCATTTAACAATGCCACCAAGCCAATGCGCGACTGTGTGATGACTTCAAGTAATACCTGGGTTGATGACTTATTAGTTCTTGGCTGTAAGTACACCAAATGGCTCGTTAATAGGTATGCACTTACATATTTATGAATGTTACTAATTTTTAGGGTACATAATCTACAAACTTAATTTTATTTTTTCATCAAGATGGATCAGATTATTTCATTTTCTCAGCATTATTTGAAGCATCCACAATTATTGATGTAGCTACTGTATACTTATTTATTAAAATCAATTCAAAAAATATTTTCTTTGCCTTTGCAGCAGGTCCTAGCTAGCTGATTACCTTTTTATTTATAGTTAAATTTTCAATTTAAAAAAAGATGTAATAGCTATTTCTTGGAGGGACATTGGAGAAGACTTGAGAGAAGTGAGAATGAAAGAATAGGTGTGCAGCAGATAAAGCTGATTATATTTACAAATAAGCATTCATGAAGTCATCAGCCAGGAAAAGGACTGCAGTCAATACTGAGCAAATGCCAGGTACAGCATTGTAGATATGGGGAGAAGATAGGCCATGAGAATATGAAGGCAATGAGATCTTACAATTTCAGTTGGTTGAAGGGTATGGAATGCAGCCGGTGGAAGAGCTCGCATATAGATAGAGTATTTTGAATGATAATTGGTTTAGTACTGACATGAGGATTGAATTTGTATGTGATAGGGAATTATTTACTAAGAGGAAGGAGTTGTGGAGGATCAAATCAAAGCCATAAAGAAAAAAAGTTATATTTGTTTGTAAAAAATACCTACGGCATGATGTGATTCAGTAAGCCAATTTTTCAGGAGGAGGAGGAACCTAGGTCTGAGGGTTTGAGGTATTAGAGTGGATAAGAATGAAAGAGGATAATCTCGGTGGTGAGGAAGGCAACTGAGGAAATGTTATCTTTGGAAACAGAGGAATAGAAATCCAGGACAGCAAATGTAAATGGAGGACTATTTGAGGCACATAATATGTTGGTAAAGAGGATGGGAGGAAAAGTTATGTAAGAATAGGAGGGTTATTAAATGAATAGGAATTTATGACAACATTATCAGAGGCAGATGATCACAATACCTTAACAAGAGACATAAAGAGAGGCAAATACATTGCTTAAAAAGAGTGTTTTGCGGATCCAAGGTAGTGGAAATTGAGGCATTGACTATTTAAAAACCTAGAAGTCAATTGATAGATTGCCCTATGAATGGTTGTACACAGTGGCGTAGCCAGGAATTTCGTTCGGGGGGGGGGGGGGGGTCCAAAACCAGGGGAAATTTAAAAAAAAACAGGGCGAACTAGACAGTAGACAGTCCACAGTCGAAACTCGGCCAGCTATACAAACACCGCCATTACACTACCCGAGCGACCGAGCCCAAACGTATCGTTTGAGAATTTATTATTTAAACAAAAGGGCAAACCTTTTTTAACAACGGTATGATAATTTATTATTTGTAAACTTTTCCCTGCTCCAAGCTAAATTTATTTTATTATATGTCTTAATATTTTGTCTTTATTTAACCAAAAGTAGCCTCCGGGGAAATCCGCATTGCGAAAATTTTCACATCCAAGTAAACTTAGGAGCGCTAAAGCCGGTAAATAGTGACAATTTTCCCAAAACGCGTACTCCAGAGAAAGAAATTATATCAAATGTAATAAGCACTTCCAGTGAAATTCGCCCACCTATTACCCATAAGCGTGGAAAAGAACCAACCGACACTCAATATACAAAATATGACATTAACTTTATAGTAGTTAATTGCCGTAGCGTTAAAAACAAGCGCGCTGAAATCGAGCATATATTTCAGGACGCAGACGTGGTCATAGGAACGGAGAGCAGGCTTACTGAGGATGTAAGCGACAGCGAAGTTTTTCCTCCAGCATATAAAATCTACAGAAGCGATCGAAGCGATAGGACAGGTGGCGGAGTTTTTCTAGCAGTTAAATCACATTTACACAGCACCACCCACGAAATAACTGACAATGAAATAGAAAGCGTGTGGTGTACAATTAAACAACGAAACAAAAGGAGTATACATGTTTGCTCTTTTTATAGACCTCCAAACTCCAAAGTTTATGTTATTTACCAATTAGAAAATCAAATATCTGCATTTACTGTGAGAGACAGTAAAAGTGTAATAATTATTGGGGGAGATTTTAATCTGCCATCTATAAATTGGGATTTTACACTGTAAAACCGAATTCTAGGAATAGGGAAATCAGCGAGATCTTACTCAACACACTTGCTAATCACTCACTTTCCCAAGTAGTTGACAAGCCTACGAGAGGAAATAAAATAAAATATTAGACCTTTTTGCAGTAAGCCATCCTAAGTTCATAAAACAACTCGATATTATTGACGGAGTATTGAAAGTATGTACTCGGTAAATTACCCGAAGAAAATCCGAAATCTTTTTGGTCATATGCGAGAGAGCTTCAGGGAAAATCTTCAACCGTAGATTCGTTATTCGTTAAAGATGGCAAACTTGTCACCGAAAATATTGACAAAGCTAACACGTTAAATTCCCAAATCGAAAGTGTATACACTACAGACGATCCTGCATGTAATTTTGACATTTAATTCACTGAGGAACCGATGAAAGAAATCACTATTCAACGCGATGGGATTACTAAACAGCTACAGTCGATAAAAAAATAGTAAATCTCCGGGTCCGGAGGGAATACCCGCGCGTGTCCTCAAGGAGTTAGCGCCACAGATCGCACCGTACTTAGACGAGGACGTTCTCATTCAAGAAGTCATTGTCTGAAGTAAAGATACCATTAGACTGGAAAATTGCAAACGTTACACCGATATTCAAAAAAGGAAACAGACACGACCCAGGGAACTATCGACCAATTTCATTAACGTCGATTATAGACAAGATACTCGAACATATCGTCGTTAGCAATATCATGACGTTCCTGGACAGTCGTAACTTCCTCCATGGCTCTCAGCACGGCTTCCGAAAAGGTAGATCATGTGAAACACAGCTCGCGCTTTTTCTTCATGACGTTCTCCAATCTGGTGAATCGGAAAGACAAGTGGACGCATTATTCCTTGATTTTAAGAAAGCTTTCGACACGGTACCTCACAACAAACTTTTATACAAATTACAGTCATGCGGGCTGAACGAAACAGTAGTAAACTGGATACGCGGCTTTCTGAGTGATCGTAAGCAAAAAGTAGTTCTTGACGGAATTAGCTCTGATGTAGTTAAAGTGATATCAGGTGTCCCACAAGGAAGCGTAATCGGCCCCCTTTTGTTCATTATATACATAAATAATCTATGTTCTCGAATTAGCAGTAAAATACGTTTATTTGCCGACGACGCTGTCATCTATCGTGAAATTAGTGATCACTCTGACTTTGAAACTCTATTATCGGATTTAAACAACGTTCATGTGTGGAGCCAAGAGTCGGGACTCGAACTTAATCTGAGCAAATGCACGGTGGTACATTTCTTTCGGAGGTCGTCCAACTATCCCCATGTATATGCTGTGGATGGTGCTAACATAAAGGCGACAGATGAAGTGAAGTATCTAGGAGTTACGATAACTTCGGACCTATCCTGGGGAACACATATAAGAAATATTTGTGGCAGAGCTCTGAAGAAGCTAGGATTCGTCAAGCGTATTGTGGGAAGATTTTCGGATGAAAAAGTAAAAGAGAGGTGCTATTTCGCACTCGTCCGGCCACACCTGGAATATGCAGCAAGCATATGGGATCCGATGCAGAAAGACTTATTTTGGGAACTTAATAAAATACAAAGGAAAGCTGCGCGATTCATCAAAAACTGCTACGGGCGTACAGACAGCGTTACATAGATGTTAAACAAATTAGGCTGGGAGCCGCTAGAGACTCGGAGGCTGCGCGCTAGGCTTAGATTGCTTGAACAATTGAGAATATGTAGATATCTTTCAGAGCGACACGGAGAACATCATATTAGAACCCCACTATATTTCCAGGTCCGACCGAAACGATAAATTAAGAGAGATATTTTGCCGAACGGATAGGTATGGGAATTCGTTTTTCCCCCGAACAATACGGGACTTCAATAAATGCTAGGCGTAATTTCATTAGAGCGTTTCCTTTTTATATGTAAACTGCTGGTGTCCTAACACCCCAAGCCACGCGCCTATTGAGGCGGCTTGCGGGGTAGTATGTAGATGTAGATGAATATTTCGGGGGGGGGGGTCCGGACCCGCCGGACCCCACCCCTCGCTACGCCACTGGTTGTACAGATGGCTTGAGTGGGCGAAGGTATTTGTACTAAGAATAAAAGTTCAAAAAAATTAGAAAAACAATAAAACTATGACTGATTTTGCTCAGAACAGGTATATACAGAAAAACAAGTAGCAGCTTCTTAATGGAAGTTGTGCTTATTGAATACTATAGGATTTAAGGTATTCTGTTTATAAGCAAGTAAAAGTGTGGTGGGGCCCAAAAATACGAGAGTTTAGGTGTTAGTACATTTGAGATAGGAGAACTTAAAATGTGACATCGCTCAGTGGTCAAATTTCAAATTTTTTATTATGACTCAAGAAATAGAGTATTTGAAACCCAAATTCATTATCTTTTCAGATAGATCCATTAATTACAATTGCAGCCACAGCTCCCTTACCTTTAAATACCCTTCTTCCTCAATCATTTCCACCCCTGCCCATGCTGTTACTACCTACTCCATCAGCTCTACTGCTCCTACCTCAGCCAGCCATGTGAAAGGTGACCAGATTTTTGATCTGCTAAACAGGGACTAATTTTCGTTCCTCATGGAGCTATGGTACTTCTCAATGCATTATTTTCAAATCAAGTGAACGTTTGAAAACTTGCCACTTTGAGTCTAACACGTCTCACGATTTGTAAACCTCACTTGAAACAACTTATTTGAGAGCTTAGAATATTGTAAGTAAAGGAAGTTATTCACTATAAGCATTCATTAAGCCAATAGAAGAATAAAATAAATCAGTTAAGTGTTGATGCTGGTTGTAGGGCGGTAGTTTTTCGGATTGGAGATGTCTCCCTTCATATGTATTAGAACCGTTCGACCCTCAGTCAGACGAGGTGGAATTGGCTCTCAGTCTGACTGAAAGGACGTGATGATTCTGGCAAAGTGTTTGTCCGTGGACGTGAACTTCTTTCACCAGAAGTTGTTCACGGCGTCCCTACCTGGAGCAGTGTAGTTATTCCTGTCAAAGAAGGGCTTCACGTCACTTTCTGTGACTGTTAACTTTACATGTTGTTGGTCACATAACTCCTTAAAGAGGGATATGGACGCAGTGTCTCTATTCAATAGCTTCCACGTTTCACAGAAACCCTTGCAGAAACGTTCAACCTATTGAAAAATTGGCGGCGATTCGATGGCAGGTGAAAGTGGTCGAAAGAGATGGGTAAGCTGTCGGAGAAAGGTTGCATTCTCCCTCATGGCCCTACTCTTGAGGAATTATTTCTTGGCCGTGATGAGTTCCCATATTATATCCACCTTGTGCTTCTTAGTGGTCTGCAGCATTTTTTTATTCAGTATTTAATAGTTTTTATTTGAGACTGCGTGCAACACGCTTCACATAGGTGTTAAGGTTCGCCCAGACGTTAGATACTCCATAACTTACTGAATCTTTGACGCTCGATAGCTTATAACGAGCTTGACCATACTAGTGATTTTATTGTTAAAATTTTACATTTGTCTAACAACAGAAGGGAGTTGAACTCACTAGAGCAATTGGAGATTTTAAAAGCATATAATGACCCGAATGTTTCCGTTATTGACGAATATTTGTACCCTGCCTCCTCTCCTATCCTTGACGCAGTCGCTGTTTCCGCTCCTCCCTCATTCTACTCAAGGTCCGCTACCAGCCCTGCACGTCACCACTTATCTCCCCATCATCCACCACTACAATCCGTGTCCACCCCCTAACTACTACATCCCCCACCCACTCAACCCACCCCCCTCCCTCCAGTGTGGTATATATACAGGTTGCTTGTATTGCTTCATCACCTGATGATGGTGCTTAGCGCCGAAACCCGGGTCGTGTTTGTACGTATATTTCTCTGTGGTTTGTAAAAGTTTTTTTAATAAATTCGTTTTACAGAATGGAATACCACCAAGTTACCAGTGAGCTTATTTTATTTATTGGATTACAATTCTCTAATACGTGGCTATAGGGATTCAAACTGATTCGATAAAGGTATTCGATAGGGAAAAACAAAGTTGCAACTCTGTGTATACCTTCCATTCGTTTGATTGAGTTAGCAGAAATAGTAGCAGTGGCTAGATACTTATTCGCCCAAGGAGCGATAGTCTTTTTCGCAGGAACAAGAATAGAGCATATACGATAAGTGCATATATTTTTTTGAACGGTCTTTACGATAGTGTATTCTCTTCAGGAGCGGATCCATGGAGCAATCTTGGGGGGGGGGGGGACTTTGGAAATTTGTTTTAAGGTATGGGTCTGTGTGTGCACTCGCGTTCTTGCGCCTGCGTGCTTATGTGAATCTCATTCCATGCATCTTATATATACTGATAACTATGCCTGTATATTTTTTCTGCCTACTGGCACTTTATTTAACATCATTAACTATGGGTTTGTCAACTCCTCCCCTCCAATTCTAACTGCGATCTGGCGTAGCCTCATCATGGTACAGGGAACGCAATAATGGAAAGGAAGCAACATTCAACAAATTATCTGTCTGCGTACGCCTTTCTTCATTCTCCCATACCCGTCACCCAATTATGCTCGAACCAATTACTACGATCACTACTCCATAGCCATCTTTGCCTGCATCCCACTTTCATAGAATTGTAACGAGCAATAGAATTGTTACGGGCTACGTTACTTTTACATCAGACCTCGGAAATTGTGGAAAAGTTAGCTTAACACACCGGAGTTCATGACCACTGATTCAATAGCGGCCAAAGTATATGAAGATGAAATTAGAGAGATGTTACACCAGTTTTTGGACAAGATAATTCCGTTTTACGATGTAGGTAAAAAGAAGAGAAATGTTCTTTGAAAGTCATGTTGTACTGCTAAAACCCAAACATTGTTATCTCTCCCTATTTTGCTATGGAAACCAAGAACGTTTTACCTGAACAAGGAATGTTTTGCACTTAACATGAAAAACATGGCAAATACTTTCCGATTAAGTACTTATCAAAATAAGTCCTTTTTTTAATAAAAATAGGTTTTTAAAGTATGTGTGGGAGGTGAAATAATTATCATGTGAAAGAGACTTGCTTTGCAAACTTACTGGAAACTGATACCAATTTAAATGAGAGACGTCCAAGCAAAATGGCAGGTGTCACAAACTTTCGTTTCCGGAATTCTTAAATACAAGTCGGCGCCTTAGGCATGCACACTTGGTGCATACGAATTACTCGTACATCTTGGAACTACAATTTCTAACAGACAAGCTGGGCAGACAATATAATATGGTGAAGAGAAAAACTAGTGATATTTTATTCCTAAAGTTAATGGACTATTTATAGGACAATATTTCTTGTAAACAGCTTCCAGATGCGTGTTGCATTCGATTTTGGGAGTAGTAGAAGTGTCATGCAAGATATTCGCAGTGAGTACTGAGAACTTAAATGGCCGTGTTTGAATCTAATGGCATAGATACAGTAGACTCCGGTAGACAAGTGTAGCCTAGACACTGCTGTCATGAATATTACTCTTCCTATGAAACGATTCTGGATATCTTATAATTAGAGGTTGTGCGTGTGATTTCGTCGCCAGCAAAGAAAGCGGAGATGTGTGAAAAATAATAAATTAACAAAGTTCACCGTGGTTTTGTGCTCCAAGATATGAATTAAAGCTTTCATTGAAATCACAGCCTAGCCACTAGATATCCATGTACAAGTGATAGGTACATGCATACGTCTGGGAGAATGTCGTAAAATCGTCAATTTCTCATTTTATTTCTCATGGTATCTTCCTCCAAAAATATTCCTGTCAGAAAGAAATCTTGTGTGCTTTTAAAGCCATGTCAATATATAGTTGTCTATATAATCTATAAAAGAATACTATGCTGCTAGCTAAACCAGTTAAAGTTAATACCAAATGTTTAGCACAACAATTAGGTCAATGGATTCTACAGTGCCGTATTCATAGAAGCACATTATTACGAAAGCATTATTCAGCTTCACAAAAGGACTTTAGTTAAACCTCTTTGGCACCTCGTTTAACAAGGGAAATGATAAAATTGAGACAAATCTATTGGGAATGATGATATTAATGTGTTTGTAGATATATTAAGTATAAAAAATAAGCTTAACAATGATGAGGTTTCGAGCGATTCAGCATCCAAATCGCAAGAGCAAATTGTGTGATTCGTCGACATAGAGACATCGCTACAACAGCATTTTTGCGATTTGGTACTTTATATTTCTTTGTTATTAGCTCAACATCAGCCCACAGCATTGATATGAGTGGTGTTTTTGCTCACCTATGTAAATCAACAGTTCCCCAAGCCTAAAATGCCGCGAAACTTAGACGAAAAAAGCGTATATGCGAGCACATATAGATTAATTATTCCCTTAAGAGAAAAATTACCATTACACAACTTGAAGGATGAAAGCTAACATATCTATCAACCAAATATTTAAAAAAAATCATGATTGATGGGGTACAAGTTCGCAGAAAAACGCGTTTAATATTTTAAAAATAAAAATTGATGCTCTAAATTGCAAAATTTTAACTAAATGCATTATAATATTACGCGCTGTTGCTTTTTTCTTTCAAAAGAGCATTTGTGCTGTGAAATAAGTGTCATGCATCCAGAGATATCGAGGACAACTCAAACATAAATTTACGAGCTCAAATTTTCATACTCTCGTTACTAAAGCGACGGATGCATATTTTGCAAATCAATTGATGGTATCGGTATACACCGAAGATGGAAAAATTCGCCATGAAAAAATCATTTGACTTGACCGGGATTCGAACCCGGATCTCCCAATTGCCGGTCAGGTGTGTTAGCCAGCGCTGAAATTCACCTTGTATTAAGATGGCTTGGTAGTGTAAGCAGCTCCCAATTGCTGGTCAGGTGTTGGCCAGCGCTGAAATCCGCCTTGAATTAAGATAGATTGGTAGATTAACTAGCAATTAGGAGATCTGGGTTCGAATCCCAGTCAATCCCATTTTCATGACGAATTTCACCGTCTTCTGTGTATATCTTTGCACCCGAGCGCGTGACTGCGTACCATGTCATTTGTGCAATCGCAATGATTGGAAAATTGTTAGCATCGGAATTTTTTGGTCGTTTTGATATGCAATTAACCAAAAGGAAAATTGAGAAACCACCGAGACAGGATTTCTACGCTCCGTCGGAAAGAACCTAAACACTTTTCTTGAATATGATGAGACGTAATAGAATTTACGAGGTTAAGAAATACATCGAACATATTAAATCAAGTCTAGTTTTAATTAAAGTAATTTATGGCAGTAAAAATCAGGAGCAAGAGGAAAAAAACAATCTGTTATCGGATGGTACACGGACGAAATTATTTTCAAAATTTCAACCAATAAATCATTTTATTAACTCCAGTTGATATTTCGACTACATCCGTATTCTAAAAGAAGTTACATGATAAAGTCAAGCCGAGAATCATAACTGAATTATTGTTTGGGAATAACTTGGCTGTCGAAAATATTTAGGAGCAAGTTAAAATAAACATTAACTGGTATCTTCTTACTGCCAGAATAATAAATTGCGGTTTAGTGGGGTAAGTAAGTGGCAGTTTTTTTTAATGACAGCGAGTGATACAAATTCTAGGAACCTTAGATAGTTAATGAATTATTTTCATGGGAGCCTGAATGGTGATGACTGGGAATGAAAGAGATACGTATGGTTCGATGTTTCACACCAGTGGAGTTTCTATTTCATCATGTAATGGAGTATAACATTATCAATTATTTCAGGATTACAGGTTTACTGATTCATGCGTTTTAGGATCTATAGGGGATATTAGAAGGAGTAAAAATAACAGAAGGGAGATATCATATTATGATATAGTTATGCACTGAGAAATATAAAAAATAAGTACTCACCATACTTAATACGCGTACTGTAATACTGTCAAATAAGTCACTGGCATGCAGAGATCCGTGGATATAGTAGGATGCGACCGCTGTCAGGAGAAGCATCAGATCCAGCATAATAAATCGCTATTCCCAGGCACTTTATCGCATTGTTAACTAAAAGAGTGAATATGGTAAACTTCAGCAAAACATAAATCCACTCAAAATCAATCAACGAAGCGAAAAAGAATAATCTGCCCGCGCAGTAAGTTTAAGTTGACGCCGAAGACGAGGTGTCGAAGGAGACGTCAACGGGATATAACAATGTGACACATACAAGGAACACGACTGCATCGATTGCATCTACGAGCGGCAAAGAGCGAATGAGACCGCGTTAGCGCCCAAACGCACACAGTCAGTCAACAACCAACAAATTTAATAAATGCTGTGTCCACCCCAACTACTAGGGAAATGAGCCCTTAATTTTTAAGGGGTCAGGGGAGGCTGTTTGAAACTAAGTGACCGATACACGCCAGATATCTCTTACATTTTAGTCGATGGGGGATGCAGCTTTGCAAGAGGTGTAGGCAAGACAAAAGTGGGATAGACGAAGCCTCAACTGTGACTTATCTTCTCTCCGCTGGATTCTGATCTTCCACTGCCCAACTTGAATGCCCGAACAAGTTTACTATCGAATCCTATGATTTTTCTTTTGCTCACTAGTCTCTTGGGGGGGGGGGGGGAATTCCCCCCCCGTGGATCCGCCATTGATTCTCTTATTATTATTTTGTAAGTCAAGTGAGATTGCGGGAAGAACTGGTAGGTGTGCTTTAAAAAGCAATGTGTGTGCTGCCACTTACGAGTATTCGTGAAAGAATGCGCCATGTGTCCAGAAACTTTTAGATTTCTTATTATTTCACATTGATGTGTTGATACCTCTGTCCTTCTTGCTCTGAACATGCAATCTCCGCATTGAATAATGTTTCTCAAATTCTGAGTGCACAAATAACTCAGGAAAATATTTTGCTATTTTTAGAGGGACTAACAGCATTGCAACATGTAAATAAGAATGGTTTGCCAAGATTTTGACGAGGGAATAACATTTCTATAAGTTAAGAAATTGCTGCTTTCTATGAATGCCATTTGGCCCAACGCGCTCGGAGGTGCAATGGCTGCAGTGACTATTAGAGACATCGGCGAAATATTTCTCCGAAGTGACGCATCTCACAAGAGGCACAGAAGAGCCTCTTTTCCATAATCTGCATGCTCCCGTGAATCAATGGTTACTCGGGAAACACTGAAAGAACATAACGGGGAAAGAAGATATCCGGATGAGGAATACCGATATCACAGATTTATCACTGCCAGCGATGCGCTCGAAGATTTCATTCGCATCCGTTTTCCTTTGGTTAACGCTGGGAATCGGCGCTTAGTGCGCATTGCTTGATGGGAAGAACTTAACTTGGAATGCGCGCATTCTAAGTTGACCCAGGATCGGATTGGATGCTTTCTTAGAGTATCACGACTCCGTCATTGATGGAAAACTTTAGTCTGTTTTTGACGATAATTTTATCATCTGTAAGTAGATAATTTTATAATTAAGTTGAAAACTATATTTTAGTACAAATACTACTATTGTAGAATACCACTGCATAAGTTTCCAGAGGAAAGTGAAGGAGAACAGTCAGTTGGTAACATTCCATCGATAAGGTATATCGACAAACAGTGACAGCCCAAGCTTTTTTATAAGGATACTTAACATTTTATTTGGTCACCCTTAGCAAATAATTGACTTACCGATTATGATATCTTAAACAGCGCGATTTCTTAAGGGATACACTCGGGTTTCAGACCAAAGACTCTGACAATGGTCGCTCATCGTTTGTAGTCGTCGGTTGCCGTCAACGTCCGGCCATCGTAATAGGTTTCAATACATGCTAATCACCAAGTTGTATCGCGAACGCCACCGTCCGTTTTCGTCGCGTGAGGAAACGTCGATCGTAAACCCACCCTGAAAGAGAAGTTTTCTATTTTACATTAAAAAAAGACTCATCCATACACTTTAGCACACTTCAGTTTGCCTTGAACCCCTAAGTAGGAGATCGAAAACTTTCCGTGAAGTGCAAACTGCTTGCTGAGACAGTCTGCTGTGTGAATAGAATCAGCGGGCAGTGATGATATTTATATTATAGTCTTTTCCCAGCGACTCGTGGGATTTTAAAATCCATTATCTTTAAACTAATCATGATTTATAAAATTACCAGTCATTAATCAACACTTGGCCCTACGTTCCTGAGGGCTTTAACTCCTCCCACATGCTTCATTTATGATGAGGCTCTTTCATTTCTAACACAATCCACAGCAGATGTGGCTCATGTTTTAGGCTGGCAATGTAATAGTTTTTATAGCTATTTTAAAGAGAGAAGAAGTTAAGATTATTTTTAACAGTTCACTCTAAGAAAATTCTACAAAAATGATAGCAAATTCCAAAGAATCGTTACTTCACCAAGCAAGAAACATACGCTGTTTGATGATGTACAAGAAAAATTGGATTTCAACCAGCTAATTTCCTCATCACTCACTACGCATGAAATTATGCTTCGAAAGGTGAACATCATATTTCCCTTGGTACCGAAAGAGTGTGGGAACGATACCTAATGATTTTCAAAGACACTCTTACTCTTAAAGATACGTTTGATATATCTTGCCGTTTAGTCGTATTCCTTCACTTTGAATCAAAACACAAAGCGCTAAAAAACATAGCGATCGCTGTCTCCGATAACGGTGCTCTCGGTGGCATTCTGAAGTGCAAGCAGAACAAAAAAGTCAGCGAAAATGAAGCAGTAACATTTTGAATAGAAATGAAGCATATTAGCGATTTCCACTTATCCTCACCTTTCATATTATTGGAGTGAAGAGGGAGATAATTCAGTAAGGCCTCACCAGAGCCTCTATATGCCACACATCTTGTGTCATTGTGAGATGAGCTGGCCTGTGGGCCCATTCGCCTTACATCCTGAATAAGATCCACGTCGGACAAAATGCATTGAAATTCATTTGAGAACTCAGAAATACATTTGTAAAAAATAAATAAAGCTTTTTAAAAAACATAGTTTTGTTATAAAATGTAGTAAAAAGAAGCAAAAAATTGTTTGTGATATAAATGACAACCATTATTATAGTGGTGACGTGGTTAAAAGTCGTAAGTATTCCAAGTTGTGCAGGACCAGGAATTTCCGGCATAGTAGTAACAGTAATTTGCTGAGTAGTCTTTCGTATCACAAGTTGTTATTAGGACTTGAGTGTTTTGGGTGAAAAGTCATTTGCATTACAAATGTTGGTTGCGACTCCATGGTTTTATTTTTAGTCACAAATAATCACGTTCTGCCTGTTGTAAGCCACTTGTGGCAGCTCCAAAATTGTTTTCTACTTTTTAGTAAATTTTTTTAAATAAAACAATGTTTTTAAATAGTTTTATCTTTTTTATTGTAAGTTTTTTTATAATTTTAAGTCGATTTTTCATTCAATTATTGTCATCAATTTCACCGTAAATTATAGAAGAATTCACAGTGAAATTTTGACAAAAATAATGGAACAAACTTTTAATGTTTAATTAATGTTTAAATTTCGTGTAAATTTGTTTCGATCCAGAAAATATATTGTTGCCATCCAAAATATACATGTGGGAAAAGTTTCAAGAAAATCTACTTGGTGGAAGTGGGTGAAAAATTGGTTGCAAGATTCGATCCAAACAAACAGAGACGTCAAGTTAAATAAAACTATGTGAAAATAAAATTTTAGTGTACTTTTAATGCATTTGAAATATATATATGTGAAAAAAGGACAGCATGTAGTCTAATTTCAATGGATTACAGTGTTCCTTCTTGTAGATGTTAAATAGTATTGGAGACATGCAGCAACATTGTCTCACTCCCATTCCTACGCTGATCTAATTTGTTTTTTCTTTCTCAGTCGTTCTATGTACAACAAATGTGATGAATTAAGCGTTGTGACACCGGAAATAAGCGAACATAATACACATTTCAAAATTGAATGCAACAGAATTTCGGCTAGATTATTAAAACGAGGAACTCTCCAATTTTTGCTACAGTATTTTATATACCTGGATCTTATACATTGCTATGAACCTCACTTGAAAATCTCTTCAAGTATTTTCTGAATCACAGATATTTATGTTACTCTAGTTGACTGAAAATTCAGTGGAATTTGAAAAGAAGGGTAGAGCGCGCCATGTTGGAAGTAGGAGGTCTGACGTCACAGCTGCCCTTCTCCGTCGCGATCGCCCATGATTCACTAGCTCATATTCGCCTCTTCGCGTTCGTTGCAATTCCGCGCCTTCTGCCTTCTTGAAAATCTTCAGGAGCCTGTGCCATACGATTTCCAAATGTCTAAGTAGTTTAAGTTGTAACTTTATTAAGTTCAACCAAAATACTTTTTTATATGCAAAAATTTATAATAATCCTACTTCAGGACGTATGGCAAGTTCAGGACGTATGGCAACCCTAGTTATGTCATCAAACTTCGCCGACGATGCCCGTGTCCCTTACACTTGACTTTAGAAATTTGGTGCAAATAAAAAATAACAACAGCAATAGCAAAACGCGCACATATATTTAATACAATGTTAAGTGTTGTAAAAATGAATGTTTACATACCTAAGCAATTAATCTGCAATTTGGTGAGTTTTACCGGAGAGGATTTATTACAAATGCCATAACTTCCAGTCTGTCTTGGTTTTGAGGAGATGAAACGGTAAGCTTCGAAAGCACGAACAATCAAAAGCGTATCAGGCTTAAATTTGTGGAAATACTTTATGTCAATTTCAAATTAAACAAAATTGGTAAAATTTCCACGCAGTATATTATAAAACACAGTTAAAATACACCAACGACCAAGGTTTCGGCACGTAATGCCATTACCAAGGTACATCTTTCTCAAAAACTCCGCCATATATACTCCGGTATGGAGGCGAGGGGGTGGGGGGGTATTAAGTCACAAAGGGGGAACACAAGAGGAACAAGGGGGGGGGGGTGGGGGGGGGGGGTAGAACACAGAAAAGCCGTTGGTGGTGATGGAGAGGAGGCATGGTCATAAGATTTTCGGGCGGGAGGGAGAACAAGGTTTAACAGAGGCGATCGATCATAAAAAACAACATCATTACATAACTTAGCCAGGCTATGAGTGATTTCATGTTGCTCAAAGAAATCCAGCTTAGCCCCTTTGTCAAAATGGTGTAAGACTTCCGTGTCAAAGATACTAAAATGGTTAAAACCACACAAGTGTTTAGCGAGACAGGATTTATCGTCACAATTAATAAAACTAGACCTATGCTCGTTCACTTTGTCCTTAAATCTTCTGCCTGTTTGGCCAATATAACAAAGATCACAGTCATTACACTTTAATCTATACATACCACTTCTGTCTACGTGGTCATACCAGTCTTTCGAGTTGAATAAAGGAGTTTTTGAGAAAGATGTACCTTGATAGTGGCATTACGTGCCAAAACCTTGGTCGGTGGTGTATTTTAATGTTTTATAATATACTTTGAGGAGATTTTACCAATTTTGTTTTATTTGAAATGGACGAACAATCAATCCGTGCGCGTGTGAAAAACGAGAGGAAGGCTTGCATTCAGGTTTTGAACATTGCGCCAAAAATATAAATGATAGCTGTCATATCCAAGGTACATTGTACCAATAGTTTAATGGTAATTATGGCATGCCTTCATTTTTCCAATTCAATTCGAGGATATTTGGCAGGGTTTTTTTCCCCAGGGTCCGTTACCCTCCTGTCCTTTCACACGCTTTGTTCTGAATGATAGCGCAGGTAGGCCTTTAAGGCCCACTAATGGAACCCTTGACATTTCGTCGCGTGGTGGGAACTCAACCTGCATCCACCCCAATCCGTGAGGACAGGAAAAAATCAATGCGCCGACTCGTCCGAGTACTAACCCCGTCGCATTACTTCCCACGCACGTGGAAAAGTGTAATGCTATATCCTTTAGTGCCGAAAATGGCCAGTGATTCGGAATGTAAAAAGGCGGGAGAAAAATCAGATCTTTTTCCTATTGCTACAAAAATGGAATCCAAGATGTTTTTATGTACGCCGTGTTCAATTTTTTAGCAATTTATGTCAAAACTGAAACATTTGAGTTGTAAAATGTAGCTGATAACTTGCCCATAAATTCAAATCACCAATAAGGTTGTGCTTGTAAATAGTAAATTGGAATTTTAGTGCTATATATCAAAGTTTTAAGCAAAAACAAGGTATGTAAACGTTTCAAGCTTTACTTAGTGGAATTTTAAAATGTTAAACAAGAGATAAAAATGCAACGTATTCACAATATAAAACTGTTAGAGCATAAAAAAATCCTGTTTTCATTATGCATGTACCCTCACGGTTCCTCCGTGAATGAATACCCCTTCAAAAATTTGTCATGTAAGCATATCTTGCATATCTTGTAGGCATATCTTGCGCCAATACATGAACACACGTCTGAACAATAGCCCCCTACAATTTGTTGAATGTGCTCGCGCAAGTGTTCACACGTGACCTCGCACGGAATCGTCGTAAACAGGCCTCAAGAGTGGTTGAGGAGAGATTAGTTTGATGAATTATTTAATAGATCAATTGCATACAAACTTTGAAAGACAATAAAAGTCTTATGTTGTAAGTTCTTATGTCAAAATTGTTTTCTTTTCTTAGCTACTATATTTAAGTATGTGGAATGTGCACAGACATTGGGATTTTAGTTTAGTTATATATTTATAGCAAAGTTAAAGTATCTAAGAAGAAAAAGGTAAAAACTAATCATTAAAATGCAATACTTAAATGATGATAATGACAATGAAATCAGTGGAAAAACCGGTTCAGATTCCTTAAATTAATATTCTACCTCGTCCTCTCCTACTGTTTCCAAGGTATCTTCAAAGAGTTCACGGATCTTTGGTGGCAAGCCAGCAACACAATTAGATTCTTCCATTGCACTATTCGATGAGTTGATTAAAGGTTTAAAATTAAAAGTAGTTTCCGAAAAACATCATCTTCTTGTAGCTTTGAAGTTTTATTGGGGTTATAGTCGCAACATATTCTCCATTCCTCGTTTCGCGACCCCAGCGCTTCCTCCAATAGTTCGCTTACTGGTAGTATAGTTGACTCAGTAACAGCTGAATCATGCATTTAAACTTTATACTTTGTGGCATTTATTGGCACTGATAAGTCTTCACATAAAACTAGACTTTTTCTACTACTTTTTTCAATGCTAAATCTGCGGCCTGAATCGAGCTTGCTAACGCATATTCATCAAATGCCTTTACTTTACTCATTAATTGTGTGGGAATAAATATTCATTACACTAATTCATTGAGCCTCTTCTCTCCTTGAGAGGACGTGAGAACCCCGAAAAACTCCTTGTCAATAAAATCCTACCTGCCAAATACGTCCTCGAGACCAAATACGTCCTGGGTCCCATCACCCTGACCGACTCAACATGAACACAACATTTGTCTCTGGCACCCATTGAAAAAATGAAAACCTCCGAGACTCATATCCTATCATCAAAATCAATGCTTTCTTATCCCTCATCTTATCCTTAGTCATCAGCGTAATTTAAGCGTCCCGCAAACTTGGTTGACATTTTAGAATCCTTGCTACATTCGCTGGCCCTTTCTACCGTTGTCCTCAACCGGCAACCTCCCAATTTCCCGTCTACATCACTTGCTTTCCACGCTGATAACTCGGACGCTAGTAAAATGTTCGTCGTGTGAACATAAGTTGGAACTAGCCCTAGAAAACCACGACTAGCGTTGGCGCCGGTAACATGCATTTGGAATGCGTGAGAACGGTAGCTAGTTGGAAAACAGAGGTTCAAGTAGAAAGACTGCAGCGCAGCAATGAAGAGGATATTTAAGCTCGGACTCAATTGTCTACGAGTGCATGTAGAAGATAAAACTCAATTTATAGTCAGATTTGAAATTAGAATTTCCGTGTCCTTATGCTAGAAAAACAATTCGTTGGTATAGTTAGGATATGGAAGGTAACGCATTCTCGGAATAATTTATTTATTGTGGCTGGAAAATGTATTTTGAAACGAAATATCAATTTTTTTCCTTCAATTACCGTTCCTTCTACAGCTATTTTCTATAAGCCGAAAGTAGTTTTTGCAGGGAGCACATATGTTGATTTTTGTGTTCATTTGTATCAATTTCTTACTCTTCACCAGAGGTCAACAGCATCTCTATTGCAGCAAACAGGAAATCTTATCAACGCAGGTTTGTCTGAGCCACCATGAAAACCAGGGGTTGGCAAACTTTTTTGTGAAGGACCAAATGGTAATTATTTTATATCCTGTGGGACAAGGGGCACACACTGTATTTCTGTAGATTGACATACTTAAATTGCAAGCAAAACACAAGCTTTTAAATATTTACTGAGAAAAATATGCCGTTATAATCAAAATAATAACGAAACTAAATATAACTAAATATGACGTTGTACACAACAGGAAGAGGAAAGGAAGAAGAAATGTTTAGAGCTCACTGGAATTTTCCGTCCGGTCGGCGCCTCTTCAGCAGTATAACAATAAGAGTTCTGTGTGTGGATCAACATTACTACTTATACCTTCCCCAAGCTCTCGCGCTATTAACTAATAGGTAACCAAGTACCCAATAATGTACAACAGCAGAATGGCCTGCCGAAATATAACGTCCGGGCACCTTTCATATTTTGCCTATATATTTTCCTCCATCTGTTACGTTCTTATTTTATCCGGGGTATATAGGCAGAAATTCCCTGCTGCATATTTTTGAGGCTTGAATAATGAAGTCACTGGCTGCGAATGTATATCTGAAGAAAACTTCTGTGAATGATGCGTGCTTAGGATCCCTACATAGTAGTAAGGCCAGTTTCCCAGGGGATACCTGAGATTTCGTTTCAAATTCTTGTGTCCGTTGAATATAACAATGGAGTTTCATATCAGAAGTCACTCGAATTTGACCTCAATACGATTTAACCCTAGTCTGGGAAGAAGAGAGCATTGTTATAATGCTCTCTTCTTCCTAGACTACCATTTATATGCGTAAATTAAATAATTTTGTTTATCTACTTCGGTAAAAATGTTAGCGTATCAGCATAACTGTCGAGGTATCAAAACGAGATTGAATGTTGCTTGGTTTATTAGATTTAGAAATTTGTATTTCTGTTTATTAACTCACCGCAATTACTATCGTCTCATCTCGCATTGAAAGTAACGCATTATTTTACTTTTTTACGAACAAAAATCTTCTAGTATCCATGAATTAAAAATATTAACATCACTAATCAGTAGTGGTATGTTCACCCGTGCACTGTATGTTAGTATGTTTGTCAACATATCACTCTCTTGGTTTCTGGTTTGGCGTTGCATTATCCTCCTGACTGCTTTATGGTCCTTACGTTTGACCGGGGGAGAGTTCGAGGTTCTGATTTAAACTGCGACGAGCACTTAATGCCTGGTGTGGAATCATCCCGTGTCACACATCCAGGAGGTGGCTTGCACGGTAAGTTTTCCATGTAAACGTAGATAGATTAATAATATTTGGAGATCTGAATGAAATGCATTCCAACCTTCTAATTCTGCAGTTCATATTTCTAATTAAGATATAGGGCTCATAGGAAATCTCAAGTAAATTCCATGTCTTATTTACTGCCAAAATATACAATTGTCAGTTAATATCAATTACATTTGCGTTGTCAATGGAGAATTTCCCTGGGCAGAGGAGGATGAAGTAACTTTTCCCATGCCCTTCTTTTAACTCATTTTAACCCTTTTACCTCCACGCCAAATCTGAGACTCCCACGGAGTTACATTCTGCTGCCCTTTGTCTTCTCCGGCTTTAACTTCCCGCGCGACCTTTGGCGGAATAAGGTAAAGACGGGTGGCTGTTGACGGCGGCAAGGATTCCCGAGCCGTACGGCAGGGGGTCGCTGGCGGGGGATGAGCGTCAGGCACCGAGCGCCAATCAGCCCCAAGTGAGCATCCACCACGTGCCCTGCGGCCTCTTCCCAATCGGCAAGCCACTCGTCTTTTGGCGGAGGAAAAACCCTTTCCGCCGCCCCAGTCCCTCCTCGCCCCCGTCGACACACACCACTCGCCCCCACTCGTCCAAATGCCAACAACACCACCCATCCCCCCCGCACAAGGCCTCCTTCGCGCCCCCCCACGCGGCCCGCCCGGACGTCGCCTCCTCTTCACGCCACAGTCTGGCTCCGACAGTCCGCCAGGCACGCCACGCGCTTCTCCAGCAGCCACCAATCCAACGTCGCCTCGAGCCGCCAGCCCGCCCGCCAGCCGACATGGCCGCCCTCGTCCTCGTGCTTCTCGCAGCCTTTCACTCATGGACCGTCGTAGTCGGTGAGTCCGATTCGGCGGCAATCCTTCCGGATATCCGACGCCTCGAATTTCCGTTTCGCGGCTTGAGATTAGCCCCTGGGTGCAGTTTGACCTCGAGGACATTTGCATGAATCTGTCAGTCTTGTATAATATTTTTCTGTCGAATAATTTTGACTAAGGTACATTTGTGTGTGAAAATAGCCTACATAGTGAAATCATCATTGGGTATTGTACTCTCTGACTGGTAGGTTTCCGCACTGTTTTTGTCTTATCTTATTCATTTCTGGATCATCTCTTCAGTCTTCTGCAACCTGCTCGCTATGATGTCTTTCTCAAATCCATCATATCCTCTACCTCTAATTATTGACAAACGAAATTCCTACTCTCTTCCTAATCAATTTTACTCCCCCCTATCACCTTCATCAACATGCTTTTAGCTATCAAAACGTCCTCCAGCCACCTTTTCTGCCTTTTCCTAAACTCCGATACTTATTTTTCCTTTCATTTTAAATGACCATATTATCATTATATTTTTATCCATATTGTTTATTTTTTCAAATATAACTTCAACTTTAAAAAAATGTGAATTTTGTTATGATCAGCAAGGCCAATTACTATGTATCATTTCAATATTTCACATTACGTTTGCCATTTTCCTGAATTACTGCTCGCACTTTTCCATCTCTTCGTCTATTTGGAATTCCATATCCCATCAGCCAACTCCAATGTCTGTATATTTCCCCTAAAGCATCTCCCCCTCGTGAGTTTTGAATGGTATATGCTCTAACATGAGTGATCGCGATCAATTTACCCCTGGAATACTCAGCGTCACCAAATAGAATGCCTTGCTCAAGGACCAACCCGTAAGGTCTCTGAGATCCAACCCGTTTGTCTAAAAGCTGAAAGATATTGAAGGTGTGGATTTTACCTCAAATCCGCATTTAAATATTTTCAAAATTCAAAATAGTTTTTATATTGATAAGATATGCACGGCCATGTTATTATTTTCAGATTGTAGTGGAAAAATAAATATGCAATTAGAAAGAAACATTAAATTAGCAGACTTTTGCGCTTTGTCGATTAGTCTGTTAATTTTTGGAAAAATGTATCTTCAATTCAGCTGCTCTAATTAGGTGTCTTATTACCTTTCTACATTGCTGAAAAAAACTAATTTTTACGGTCACTCATAGGTGATCTTTGAAAATTTCTGTAGACCTGTATTTATGGCCTGGGGAAAAATTAAGAATTTCATTTAATAAAAAAATGTCTTAATAAATATCGAATTAACTAACAGCAGAGATTTTTACGGGATTGTATTAAGTATGGAATAATACTTGGTCCGAAGCGTAACCTTACTATATTTTGGGATGATATTGAGTTTATAAAAAAAGTAACTCGTAATACTCACTCCTAGTCTGAGATCATCGTACGTAAGTATCGCTTCAACAAACTGATTTTTCAGTGAATGCGATTATTTTATCCAATACATAATAAAATGGAATCCCCAGCGGAAACACAATCACATAGGGATTAAATAATTTCGTTTTCGTCATTATCTTGTCCGTATTCTTTTTTTAATTTAAGAAGATTTTTTCAATCTTAAACGACACGTAAAACAAGATCTCCTTTAAAATACTCATTTTCTGCCTGCTATATGGCTATTCACATTTTCTTAAGTTTTTAAATCCCTATGAACAAAGATAAATTAATTAATGTAATAATACTAGATAATTTAAAAATATAGCTGAAATTAGCTCACTTCCAAAAATTAATGATACCCTTAATTTGCGATTTTCTGAAATTTGGAGACAATATACTTATGTTCATCACATATGTTTCAACACACTGAGATTAGGGCTTTCATTCATATTTTACGTCTGCAGTTGGATATGAAATAATTAGTGCTTTAGTTTATTTCTTACCTTACGGCAGACATGCCATTTTCTAGCATGAATGTCAAGATTTTAAATCAATCATTTTTAGATTGGTTATATTAGAGAGCGGGAGGCATGCGCTTCTCTCTTGCCGGCCGAGTTAGAGATTAGAAAATGGAATTCAATAATGGAATAGTAACTTCTATGAAAGATTTGTAAAGAAAGACCAAAATGGCCTATGTGGGATATTAACATCATTTACTATCATATTTTGGTAAGATATGATGTACATACCTTTAGATCCACTGTGGTCTGAGGCTTACCTACTACTAATAACCTTTTTAAAATAAACGGGACATATTACTTCCAGAAAATGAAGAAAAAATCAGTCTTCCTCAGTTTAATGAAACACCTCAGTGACATTAAATCAACATGACAGATAGTTATTTTGGTTATGTGAACCAGTTGTCGTGGGATTGGGCTAATTTTTTAAGTGTTTAAGTCTTTACTAAACCGGTATAGCTCAAACTCATTTGGAATAATTATATTGGGAGCATATTTTCCGTTGGGTTATGAAAACAACATGCAGTTTTGCATCAAAATCTGATCTAACCCACCTCTACCATCAGTTATCTGTGTGTGAACGTATCCTTAATGCATTGCCCGGTAGGATAAATTAATTGGTACGAATAGATATAAAATTCTGAAAAGGCAGCCGTAGGCACCTAGAGATGTGGTGTTTAAATTTGCAAGTACACAAAAAAAACAGAGTTTTCGTCAGTGCCATGGCTACACCTGAATGCCCGAGAGTACCTCTTAAAAACGAACTTTAAATCAGTTTTTGGTGGAAATGAATGCTACAAGGTCTTCCGTACCTGCCCTTGTGATCGATATTACCATAGTGAATATGAAGGGACTAGGTCTTCAGACATCAGGGTTGTGATTATTGCTTGAAATATAATAGAAGGTAACTCAACTCACGGAATAAACCAGGTTTAAAAAATAATCAAAATGTAGCGCAAAACAACTTCATAACCAAAGATGCATATTTTGCCCTTCTTAGAACTCGGAGAAAGTTAACGCGCTTTAAAGATGCATAAAAACTAGCTAGCTGTAACTTTTTATTAACAATGCTAAGTGTCGTTTTCCATAAAGCTCATTGAGTACCTCCGCCACGATAAAGAATACATTTTATTCCTTAGTATCGTGCATGCTTTAAAATTATTCCACGGGCACTGTGAATATCAGCAAGTTTTCTCCATTAGCAGTCCCAAAAGTAGTCCCTAGATTGTCTTGTTTCAGCTCTTAAATCCACTCTCCGGTACGCTCACAGTTAATTCCTTCAATAATCTCCAAATAATTTTCAAACAAACTAAAATGTATAACCCTTATGTGCGTCAACTACAGGCATTAATAATTTCAATTTTATGTCGAAAAATCTTCGTATTCTGTTCCATAGTTTTCTTAAAAGCCAAGGCTTGGCATCAATGTAAGCAGTATTTTTTTAAATGATACAAATGAAAGGTGGAATTCAGCATTTGTTTTGACCCACACAGCCACGATGGAAAGTCATTAAAATAAGCAAAAAAGTTTTTAAAGTCCCGTGATCCAAGACGGCATCTCAATGTTTGATGTAACGGCACGTTATCGCTTTTTTTCCAAAACACGCATTGCAACTGGAAGGATGAAACCTTTCAATCCACTATTCTTGCATACAGGAAAATTCAGGAAAATTATTCAGGCCACATTAGGATAAGCCAGCTAATCCTTATCAGGAAATTCATCGTACTAGTGGCAGCGATACCGTTGTGGCGTTATCCTCCATATTACAGGTGTTGTAGTGCATTGATGCCACTAAACGACGCTCATAAACATTTGGTTTCTTAATCGAACATTTTACTAAACAACGTGGTTTTTCGACACAAATTTTATGCCGACTACATACTTTAGAATTAAGATGTCATATACAAATAGTTTATTAAACAATGCACGTGTCCCATTGTGTCACTCGGATCCAGGGAAAGTCGATTAGAATGTTGAATTCGTCGAATTCATTTCATTTTCTCCTCTGAGCTTTCAGGAATTATCTCTTCATTATCATACTTATGGATAAAGACATATAATATTCATATTCAATTCATTTTAATTCATTAAGAGAAATTCATATTATGCTTGTGAAAACTATTATTGCTATTTCACAGGTAAATGTACTAATCAGAGTACTATTCAATCCATCACGTTTATCACGTTGTCTATTGATACAAACATAATAGAAGGAGCGGAAATATATTTTGCCTGAGAATGGAAATTCTGATCAATATACTGTTTGAAGTTATTAGCGCCGGAGAAGTAAAAATTACAGAATAATAATAATAGCCCAAGATATTTCAAATACGAAGTGGTAAATTCAAAATCTTGTTGACAACTCATCAATGTTTTCGGCTTCGTTAATTGTACCGACAAGCCAAAGATGTGCTTAAATCAATGGACTACCCTGCGACTTCTATCTACTCTAGTCTAGATGTAGTGGACGAAAGTACATGTAGTGGAAGTTGTGAAGGGGCCGACGCTGGAAAAGGAAGAAAGTGGAACGAAGGATTATTAGGATAGATGATGGATGTAAAATTAAGTGGGGTTATGTAGTATCTCAATATGGTTTCGTTTTGGTCTTGGATTCGTTAGGGAACAAAATTCTTCGGCATGCCTAGCTTTACAGCAGATCTTTCTTAAATTGTCACTTTCTAGAAATTAATTTGTCATTTATCCAACAAGTTCCTTGCGACTTCCATTCTAGACCTTGAATAGCTGTGGAAGCGGATTCTTGTGGGAGTTATAATAAATCGCGCAGCTTTCTTCTTGTATATTTGCCTCATTTTGCCGAGTCTTTGTGCTGGGCTTCAAATTTTCGTGGCATACTTTGAGTTTTTACGCCTTTTCGAAGTACCGTCGGGTCACTCTCAGCTTAATACATAATATATCTCTTTAGCACTTACGTTGTGACGTTCAGAGATTCCTCCCCTGGTAGTTGAGTTCGACTTTATCCCCTGCCAGCTCAAAATCTCATTTTATTCCACTCTTATGATCGAACGTAGTGTAAATAATTGCAAATTTCCCACCACATGAAAACTGATTAAATAAATTTTATGCTAGTTCTGTATGAAACGGTACAAATTTTCACCATTTAATGCACTAAATATTAAGAAAATAACCTTTTACTTTTGCCAATTCATGAAACCCGTCTATTGAATGAAACCTGAAATAAGTTTTCGAGGTAAAATGGTTAATCCAGTGCAGCAGTGTTATGTGTATAAAATGTATTAACCCTTCAAGGTCCAAGCTTTTTCATTTGAGCTGATTTCACTGACATGGTCTTCAATTTCACTCACTTCTTCATTTCTATTTCCTTCTGTATCACTATTTTTTCCCAACGGTCGTTCAACGTCACTCTCAGTCAAATAGTCATTCATCATTATGAATTTAAGTCACAGATTTATATATAATAGGTGAATGTCACATTATGTATCATTATGTAAAATTTCCAATTCAGCAATTATGATTATTCACATATGCCAGCTGAAATAGAAATACAATGGCCAAATTCAGCAATTTATCAAGAACTGGATCAATATATATTCACAACAAAATTACACACCTACTCACTCCCTTTATTTTCAGCCGTGCAACCACGTGTATCAAAGGAAGAAGAGCTTTTTTTAACTTAAAAATATTTTTAGCACAGTTCACTTCCGAGCAATTTACGGTGTGGTCACGTGTGAGCCATTGTGTTTTTCTTAAAATTATTTTTGCTCTTCAGGCATAGCTTGCAAGAGGTAAATTTATAAACTCTCTCATGGTAGGAGAATGGGTTAATACATGTATTTATCCATGTTTTTCACATCAATAGTATTTTAGTGCAACGTAAACAGGCAAGGCCTGAGTCACGCCGGATAGGTTACAATAATGTCTTCTTGTAAAGTCAGAATATAGGGCTTCCAAATGTAGAAAGAAATTCCTCATCTACATCTACAAAATACCCTGCAAGCCACCTCAAGGGTGTGTGGCAGGGACTCATGATTGCCTCACGAAACTCCTGATGCCTCACGAACTGCAGTAAAGACTTCAGTATTTTTATTTCAACATGAAAACTCACTTAAATACTTCTACAAAGTGTGACCCAACACAGTAGGCTTATAAAAATATTGTTAAATTTTAGAAGGTAAATGGAACAATAGGAGTCTCTCATGTAAAAGGCAGATCCAATTGGAAGCAAAATTCACTTGTAACAATTTATTATTTTCCATATTTTGTACTAAAGTAAATTTTGAACATACAATAGCAACAAAAAAATAAATATTTCGTGATGCAGTATTTTTGGAGTTTTTCCAATTATAAATATATTATTAATTTAAACTATCATAAGAACTTCTCAAATAAATACAAAATGAATAATTATTTTCTATAGTTATATCTACCTAAATGCAATAAGAGACTTGATTTCAATTCAATAGAAAGTTGAAATATAATTTACAACAAATAAGCTATAAACTACATTGCTTAATATAATAAAATGTCCAAAAATACGATTCAATGAAGTTAAAAAAAGGTAACAAGTTGGACCAAGGGAGGGTCATTTTATGTCCATCACCTATTTCCTTTCACATTATATTACTAACAAGAACTGTACCAAATTCTATAACATGCAGTTACATTTTGCATTCTATATTTGGCAATGTAACAAAGTTATATATTTGTATTGCGCACAGGAGTACATAAAATATTGAAAATGGAAAGTGATGGACATTTTTTAGCCCTCATTGGTCCTTTATGGGTTAAAAATCAGTGCCTCATCCCACACTCAGGAGAGTTTGCGTGGTTATGGACACCTTGGCTATATCTAGAATATGATACATGGCAACGAATAGCGTATAACTGATGAGTCTGAAAGAACATCATTTTCAATTGTAGGTGTGTATTTTGTACGGTCGGAAATGATGTCTTTCAGCGACTTGCCTATACATTTTAAAATAAAAGGTTTAAAAGTACAAGTATATTGAGTCTCGTAGGCAACGCAACATGCATGATGCAATGCACTCTAACACCATGATCAAATAATATTTTTTCTTTATTAGGTTATTCGTTTCATGGATAGGTCTTGTTTGGTTTGGAAACCCAGGCAGCACAAACTTGGCTATGGATTGGTTAGTTCAAGGTTAATGCCCGGGTGATGCCTCTTTCGATATGACCTCCTAAAGACTGAATGATGTGATTTTGCAGTTCTAGAATTAACTATGAAACTGCACGGAGACCGCGGAAAGGATATTAACCCCTACTCTGAATGCTTGCCATTTGCTATCAATGGCCTTAGTTCGTCCCTTTCCTATGAAGAAAACCTTCTAAGTGATTACTTGTTGACTGTATTACAGTGTCATCTTTTAACTTATCCTTGTTACGTGAAAACGAAGAAATAAAAATGTTGATAACATGAGAACACCTGATTTTGTATGCGTAAATCTTTGAATTGTAATTAGTAGTTTGGTGAATGAAGGGGGAAAATAATATTTTGTCATCTGTAAATATCATTATAAGGAAAGTTTGAGCTTCGCTCCAAAATAGGAGCTGACATATGTGACGTATAGATGATGATGGCATACTTAGAGCAATAAGCTAACAATATATTAATGTAACATATCGCTGAGTCATTCGGCACGATGACCATGGAAAATATGAGAACTCCTGTTTTCTTCCTTTTACTTATTTTTTTTGGCAAGTTTAAGGTTGGCGACGAAGGTGATTGAGTACAGTTGGAAATTCTAGTACTAGGTTTTTTCATTTTATGTGAGGCCGTTAATGCACTCTTTCGGGGAAATTCTCTCCACGCATTGCTCTTGGCGATGGTAGATTTTGATAAGGTAACATTAATTAGAGAACCCTGAGTATTTCACCCTGATATGTAGGTAGGGTGTAATGTTATGGCATTTTTATATGTTTTTATACCCCTTACTATTTGCAAAAACTTATTCAGCTCATCAAAGAGTTGAAGAATAAATATATATTAAAAAATATATTTCAGGTTTTCTTCTAAAGCGAATACGTCAGCGTAAAACATGGGGGTTTTCCTTCACAAAGACGTGGAAAGATATGTATAAAGCATTCTTGTAATAAAATGAAACAGCTTGACTGGCTAGTGGCGTTTCTGTTTTATCACATTGACGTTTTAATTTTTTTAACCTTCAAATTGTGTCTCGGTAATGTCTTTATGCTATATTATTCCATATTTATATGATTTTATAATTTCATATTTATTCCGTACATTTTTCCATGCCTATTTTTTATCGGAGATTAAATATCGTATGAAGAAAGCTCTCAGGCCGTTAGAAAGATTGGTAATATTACTGGTATTTGGTGCAAACTCAAGTTGGCATGTTTCGACGCATAGAATTCTAAAGAAGGGCTTTAAGAAAAAATCGGACGAACCGATTTCCCGTGAACAACATGATTTCGTCCAGACTTTCAGGATATACTTTGGTGATTTCATTAAACCACTTGGCAAAATATGTTGCCTCCGAACTGGACAAAAGGAAATTTACACTCTCGTGAATATAAACTTGATTTCCCATGATGACTCCGGTATAACTGCATGTGGCCTTAAAGTGCTTGCTCCAGAGGAGTGTGTTTGCGCTCAATATATTCATTACAAAAATGAAATGTGATTAGCCGTCTGGAATTTGCTCTTATTTTTTAAAATTTTTAAGTTGCATTTATCAAAATACCAATTAATTCACTTTCACTCAATTTAACGCGGTGAAGCCGAGATTTGTATCTATACCCTCCCCTAGCTTGATGATGACAATATGTACTAGTGAATGCATCAAAATTAATTTATTCGTGTCGAACTGTAGGCTTACTGCACAATTAATACCTAAGAAGTGCTTCCTATTCATTTTTTGTAAAAACTATGTTTTATAAAGTACTATAAAATGTCAAACACTAAAAAATGAGGCACTAGTTGTCCTGACTCCACAAATACCTCATTTTTCTCCCCGTAATAACGCTTTTTTGATTTAGGAGCTTCCAAATTCGGACATTTTAAAGTCTTCAGAGTGTGTACACCTCACTTAATGGCTGCTGCAGGATATATCTAACCTAAAAAAAATCTCATACATCTCCACAACGACAAGTGATTTTCATTCATAATTCATTCATTTCATTCATCTTTCTTAAGTGTAAAATTCTGACTTGACATCACATGACTGAGAGAGCACAAAAAGTATGTACTTTTCTCAACAAAATTAAAATAATATATGCCTCTTCATCCGGAGAAATATATTCGTTTGAAACCATGAGTAGAATGATGATGTCCTACATAGAGACTGCTTGCACAATAAGCAGCTCTGTATGTTTTACACTGCGCACTAGAACGCTGTTACTCTTTCGCACGTGAATATTCAAATGAAAAACTAGGATGGTATGTCTCCAACCTTACATATAGCCGGCCAAAATGACATTACAAGTGTATCTGAAAGAAGTTCTCTTGTGTATCTTGCAAAAGAACATGCTAAGCATTGTATATCTAAACCGAAGACTTAGTCTCAGAAGTATGTGTTCTATTTTTCGTGGTCTAGATCAGTGCCGTCCCTAGGGTATTGCGACAGGTGCGGCTGCACTGGGCCCCGCACGGGCTTGCCTCTTTCAGACGGCACGGGGAAACCCGCCAATTACCTGAAATTACCTACTTCTTAGTGCACATGCAAATTTCATGAAACTATTAGCCATTTTGTTGGTTACTTTCCTTCTGTCCATGCAATATGCTTAAAAGATGCTACTATATTAACAAGGGAATGCAAAGTGAGGAGGCCCCCCGACTTTAGATTGCACAGGGCCCCTCAATCCCCAGGGAAGGCCCTGGTCTCTGATAGATTTATTTATGGTTCCGGAAATATTTAGGGCCCTTCTCGTTCTCAACGGTTTCCTCTTCCAATTTTATTTCAAGTTCCTCAAATCTTTTTATTTTTCCCTTAATTCCGGTGCCCCTTAAACGATTCAAGACATATTTATATATTCCCCTCCGACCGTTGCAATCAATTTCTCTCTTCTCCGTTTCTTGATACTACGTCTATTTTTTCAGTGCTTTACCCCCATTTCATTCTTATTGATAGATTTTCTATGCAGGTCCTTAATATCACTATTTTCTTCTCTAAATTTCTCTCTTTTGCATGTTAATTTTCATTGCATTTATTTTAACTTGATCGGCTTTTGTCCCAGCATTGACTTTTCCATTGTGTATCATGTAAAATTTCTGTTTTTGACATTACCATCAGATTAATTTATTTCACTGCTCTCGATTCACTTCAATTCTCTCTCTTTCATTCTATTTGTTGTATCCTTTATGCATTTCCACAGTCTTTTGTGCCTTATTTGCATTCAGTTCATGCTTAGTTGTAAAATCATATTCTTATCTTTATCCACGTCTCCATTCTTTTCGAATTATATTTTTGTACTTCCTCCATCGTGGAAATTTCCTTCACAAAGTAATCACCATTCTCCTACTGATTTAGTTGCACTGCGTTCGTTTAATTAGGTATATTCGTCGCTTTCAGTTATTCTGATTTTGATCCTCATATTCCTTGCCTTTATACGTGATTTTTTCCCCTTACACCCGCTGATATTTTTCTTACAATTCTCCCAAGTGACATGACCTTTTGCGCTCGGAAAATTTTCCAGAATAATACAACACGATGCTCTCACGCGGAATATCTCCAGGCCCCTAGTGCAGAGAAAATCTCACCAATTTTTAAAATATTCGATCTCAAGAGACCCCTTCACGTAGGGGCAAGGGCCTAGCCACGTTGAAACACCGGTTCCCGTCAGAACACCGAACTTAAGCTACGTTGGGCCCGCACGGTGGTTGGATGGGTGACCCTCCTCCATACCTCGACCAGGCGTGGATGGAGAGATGATACTCGAACTCCCTTCATACCTATACCGGGAGGCCGGAGGGAGACCCAGACCGGGCCGGTTGGAGGGGCTCTATACCTGGTACTGGGGTGAGGCAGTGGGAGGCCAATCCTCCATACCTCTACCGAGGTGCTCTTGTCCCCTGTCTGCAAGTGGCAGACAGGCATGGGGTTGGCACAATGGACCAAGAAAGGTCTAAGTGCCCGGGCTCCTGACGAAGGCCCCCCCAACAACAATCTAATCCCTTCAAGGATGCGTGACTAAAACAAATGAAGCATCATTCTTTTTGTTTGTGTCATAAACAAAATATGTATTTCATTCATGAAATGCTACGGCTACTCAGAAACAAAAGTAGGACATATACCAAGAACGCAGATAAGTAGACTAAAATGGGTGCAATAATTTTAATAGCATCTAAATCAAAGATCGGTATCTAGGTGCCGTAAATTTCTTGTCGTTTTATTTCCTTTGATCATTCGCTATTTATATATTTTTTTTACATTTTGCGATTAGCCTAAGAATTTTCAATACCTAATTTGCGAAAAATATTATGAGAGGCAGGATTTTGTTGATATTCATTATAAATCACTTTTCCTGACATACTCCAAATTCATTTCTCGTAGGATCCTTCCAGAGTTCCTCCGTTTTTTGACACTTCTTGCCTCCCAACGGGCATAAAAGAGTGCCACCAACTGCCCGTCACCTTCCCTCATTGTAAACCATTGGCACCCGGAAATGGGGTTGACTCCGTTCGACGTCACGTTCGAATCATTTGATTGCCATCGGCCACCCTAGATGGGAAGTGGGAAATGTGGAGGTGGGAAGATGAGCTCTTATTCTGCTGGCATTTGAAGGGAATCGCTAATGGTTACGAATCCGTTATTATTGCTAATATTGATTTGTTTTTTTGTTGAAAATTCTAAAATCGTTCTGTGGGTCAATATTATCAATATTTTATGAAATGAAAGCTCAGAAAAAAAACCGACAAATTTATTGGACCAATTTTGAGACACAGCAGCCTCTTGTAAGCAATAATGGCAGGAGAAATGATTATGAAAACAAAGGATGAGATACACCAGGCAAATAATGGAGGACGTCAAAGTAAAGACAGGCTGTAATGAAACCGTTAGCTGAGAGCGGAACGGAGAAATCCAGTGAGCCATTGTTCAGATTGATGACTGTTGATGGTAATTATATGAAATGTGAATCCTATTAATATTTTTTATATTTTATCGTCTTTTAATAGTATACCAATAGTTATAATAAAGTGAAATATTACAAAAATATAGATTCAAAACTATTCAAATATTAAGTACGAATTAAAAATTTTGTAGGATTGAATAGCATTTGTATTCCTCAATTTATGAGAAATCTGAGATTTAATTAAAACCATAAAGTTTTAGTTAGTCTTAAATCTATTACTTAAGTTTTCTCCTGCCCTTTCCACGCACATATTTTAATATCAACGAATGATATTATTTTATTTGAATTATGCATCAAATCAACAAGGCAATAGGCAGCACGTCAGCCTTTCTAAAAAATGATGGCATGCGGAGGGTCACGAATATCCAAATGTGTAATGAGAATTTCCGAATTGATTACCACAATTCATTGCATGTAAAAATTAACAACTTTGTTTGATACTAAATCTCATCATTTTGTGGTGGGGCAAAACCTTAAAAGTGAGTTGTCTCAAATTGTAAGGGTTACAGCAAATAGTATGCTTTAAAGTGTCTTACTGTATTTCTCCGAGTATAAGCCGCACTCGAATATAAGCCGCGACCCGTTTATTGGGGTCTCAAACAGGGAAAAAAGTTATTACGCGAATTTAAGCCGCACCTTTTTTAGTGCATCCCGTACTACCGACAGTATTAGGAATTATAATTTTATATCTGTTTTTACATTACCTATGTAACTGTGACACGATGTTACCTATATTATCCATTAATATCTGAATAAATGTTGCACCAATTTGACTTTTTTCAGCGTTATTTCCTACTTTCCCCGTGGCTAATGCGAGTTTCACTGGCGTTCGCGTGAATCTGAATGTCTGGTTTTCTCAAATCGGTAATTTTTACGATTTTTTAAGAAAGTTCTCGAATTTAAGCCGCACCTCGAATATAAGCCGCACCCCAATTTTGAGGCTCCAAAAATCGAGAGAAAAAGTGCGGCTTATATTCGGAGAAATACGGTAATTTGATAATTAATATAAAAACACTTAATAAAGGCAGGCAAAATTATTCCACTGAAATGGTATTTAACTCATATAACAACCCTTAAAATTAGCTACTCAACGTACAAGGAAATAATTCGAGGCATGTTTTTTTCAGTGAAATTATCAAGGTTCATGTTTTAGCATTAACTATGCAACCGATTAAGGGGGACATTAAACGTGACTTGATGAGTTTCATTATTTCCTAGCGCTAAAATTGACAGCTTATCTGCTGCAGTGACTGACTGGATGGATATTCTCTGAGCAAATTAGCCTGACAGATCTGGCAAAGAAAATAAAAAATGACAGTAGTAATTGCATGAATAATAATAACACAAGAATTTTGGCATTACGTCGGATATAATGAGCATACTCTGAATAAAAATGAAAAGTATCTGAATTGAATATGTACTCATGATTGAACATGCATACCTTTTCATGCCATTAAACATCTTTTTCCATGCATTTTACTATTCCTTTTAATGTTGTAACAGCCTGGCTTATTAAATATCAATTAGTTTTCATTATAGTTTTATTATTTCAGTGATATTTAGTATTATTTGTTGAATACGTCTGGTTTGGAAAAATATTATGTCTTTGATGTCATTCTGCTTTTAATGGTTGCTGAATAACCCCAGTTCTAATTGTAATTATCATTCACTGCGTTGGTACCTTCATGACTGGAAATATATATCTGCTACTCTCTAACTGGTTGTTGACAATTGACTGAATTGACAAAGAGCATAATCAGGAATGGTTTTCTCCGTAAGATGACTCTAGTCAGTTTTTTACCCAAATTAAGTAATTAAAGTTCTGCCACTAAAGCGAAGATTTGGAGAATTCATTTAAAATGCTCGCTGAGGCACACATAAGGTTAAACACCAGAAAAGCTTTGGTGCAGTGTGCAGGTATAAGCACCTTTGCGCAATTTCAGCGTTAAGAGAAGAGCGAGATAGTGGTGTGGCTACTCAACTCGTTCCTTGCTAATCAACTTCGCTTGTTTTTCGCAGCTGTTTTATGTTTACAGCATTCGCGATGAGTGTTTGGGAACCTCCGCGCGAGTCTCAATTGCGTCGAGTCCTGCCCAAGGTCTGACGTAGAGACTGACTGAGCATAATTGCTTTAACTCGATATTTTCTGGCTTAACTTGGTGAAAATTCATGATGACAGCAATAATAATAATGTTAAAAATAGATTAATTAACTATCACCCGCTTTCATCGCAAATACCTTGATGATTACACTAAAATGAGAGCCAGTGACCTCATGATATTGCCTTTTCGATTGAACCGGTTGAGAATGAATAAATCTATCATGAATACGAAATAGTCACTGCAGCGATTCACTCAAAGCTTTTTGAAGTCATTCGCATTGATCAGGTGTAATATCTTTCGCCTGTTAATACAATGACCACATCGATTTCTAATCCTGGCTATTAATGCCTGTTTGTTATTTATAGTAAATTCTTATGCAATGAATCCATTCAATTCGGCGAAATACTTAAAGTCATTAGGACAGATCCAGTGAAAATATAACTGTGCTATAGGGAAAAGAGGGACGGAAAAATATTCACTGGGATGGAAAATGTATTCCAAATAGAGAGTATCCATATCCATAAATCCATAAAATGTATTCCAAATATTTTATTATTATTAGTTTATCTTCCGGTTACGGTAGTTTAAAATGGAAATGAGTAATTTTCAGGGCCCGATCCACCAATAATATTTCTTTCTTTATCTCAGCGTACGTCCTCCCCATCTTCATCCCGTCCATAAAACCTATTCCCTTTCTCTCCCCTTCCCCGCTTACTCAACATCCTTCCCTCTATCACAGTCTCAAGCAACCCTTCGCCCCTCAATGCCTCTCTAAGCCACATACTTTTCTTCATCCAGGTTTATCCAGGAGTTTCCTCTCCTCACCAAGCCTACCAAGAACTTACTCGCTTCTCTTCCTTTCCTTCCACCGTACCCTCTCCAATCTTCTCCACACCAGCACCTCGAATGCCTGAAGTCTATTCTCGTATTACTTCCTCAGAGTGCACGTTTCTGCACCATACAACGCTACACTCCATATTAAACTATTCACTAGCCTCTTCATTAAATCCTTAACCATGGTCCCCGTTATCAGCTCCCTTCCATTACTGAACGTTTCTTTCGCTAGTGCTGTTCTTCTTCTAATAGAACAGTGTAAATGACAGAAATTTTTAACGAACTGAAATATACACCCCATAAGTATGTTCGTCAACCGCAGACATTCATGATTGCACATAAAAAGTTCATAAATGTAAAAAGAGTAACGTGATCCGAAACGGCACATAAGCAGTTTGTCGTCATGATTCAGTATTGGTTTGCTTCTATATGTATCCTCCAACAGCAAGAACCAAACTGTGTTAGTTTGTGGCAAGCAGCACACGTAACACAAAATCGTTCTGCAAGTTAACATCCTTCGCAATCTCGGATAAGGAAAAAGTGAGGTCTCTCTGAACTTCTGGCGTCTCTGGAGCATCTATCAGGATTCGAAGTGCGATGCAAGTGGTTTCTTCTCGGAGGGGAAAATATTTGTGAGGCAGTGGAGTTCCTTCTGAGCCAATGATGTAGGCGTGCAGCGCTCCAAAGATGACATCCATCGTTAACCTCCAACCCGCTGATGCAAATTCATGCCAATGAGATCACCCGTGATACAAAATCGATGTACACAATGTAAACATCAATTCGCCTTGACTCGAACCAGTGGCCTAGTAATTTGTCGCCGGCCCCTTGCTTTTCCTCCGGCCGCCACCCGCTGCCCCTCAACCCGAAGACGAGTGCCCCCCAACTTAAGTGCTTCAATTGAAGCCGCGGCCCAATTCCACGGTCCCTTTTTCTCAATCAGCCACCATTCCATCGCAATCCGAGTTCACCTACATTGCTAGACGGGCTGCGGGCTCCACCACGCTGTGCTCTCTCCTATAATGTGGCCAATGCCATTCGATTACTAGACATTGATGCTATCAGAATGCAACTGCATAGTAACATATGCCCAAATATATAACACGCACTGTAGCGTTGAGTTCCTAATGGTACGAAGCGAAACGATAATATTACGCAAAATATCGTCGATATGGTTAGGCTACACGTCTATGATGCCCAGTGTACGGCCCTGCAATATTGGCTTGTATGATCACTGAGTTAAGATCCTTCTCACCTGTTCTCGCTTCGCAATTAGTACTAGTATTCGAGAGACCCTTGAATAAATCAAATATGAATATTTGTTCGATTTATCATGGATCATAATGCTGCTTCCCAATATTGTACGTATAATATGTTCTAAATATTGTATCTATAATATGTTACTTCCATAAACGTCTGTACTCGTCATTGTTTACCCACATACTAAGGGTATGCACTAAATTTTGTTTTTGGCCTGATATTGCTATCCCAGTAGTATTGAATGCATTTCATTGCCAACAATATTAAATTTGGATATTTACACAAGAAACATTTTCAGGCTTGCTTTGGTGGTAGGTATCTATCCATCACGGAGAAAATAAAAAATAGCTTTTGGGATACCACTTTTAAGATTCTGTTGACACGACCCAGGTTTCCACACTTCGTGTCATCTTCAGGCAATCTGAAGAGGGCAAAACGTGTCGATACCCGGGTAGAATCTATGAAATCTTAGAAGTAGTATTCACAAAGTTATTTTTCATTTTCTCCGTGTTGGATATTTGCATAATATTTAGAATAAGTGTAGAAGGCCACAACCATGATGTTTTCAGCAGAGCACTAAATCCTTGCATCACCTGTGTTTGCAAGTCACTGTTACACACAGAGTTTACGCTTCATTTCCAACTCACACTTCTCACTCTCCATTATTCGCACTTATTCTATAAAGTTTGAGTTAATTTCCCTCTGTGGAATCCCATTTCGAATTTTGATCGTAGGCTCAAACTATTCACGCCTGCCACCCTACTCATTTTTAAGCTTTATTTTGAACTCTTAATTTGTCAGAGATTCCACTGTAGAAAAATATCATTGCAGAATCCTGCATTCCGAAATATTCAAAGTAATTAAACTTTAACTTAGAATGAGAACGTGATAGGTGCGGATCAAACGCCTCCGGTTCGCACAACGCTTTGCTACTTTTTTGTCAGCCAATGGCCTTTAAGAGCCTATATTTATTAATGTACAGCTATAGGCTGTGAGGTAAAAATGAAGCTCCAGTAACTACATGAGGAAGCCATAAATTTGCATAATATAGCAAATAAAAATAAGTGAAACACTGACAAAGATACATATTACTAGCATAGAATACCTACTCGTGTATTAAGTTACCTGGTCGGAAATTACCTTTTTAGAAAAAGAAGTTCAGAAAATTACCCGCGTAAATTTCAATATGTTCCTAACTTGAGTTATTATGCCTTTGGCATAGCGGCGCAATTGTACGTCGCTCCCCCCTAAAATGTTCCGGAGGACGCCAAGATGTATCAAGAAAGGTGTGCAGAAGGCCTCTCATTTAATACGGCACCACACAGACACGGGACTTCGGTTCTAGTGAAAGCTGAAACCTCAATGCCGAGTTTGAAAATAACAAACACTAGGATTTTAAAAGCACTGTTTAAAGCTTGAAAAATCTGTTCGAAGATTGGGGGGGCCGTGGGGGCGCAAATTTATTGCCCCCCTCAAATTCGCAACGTTATTACACCGCTGTTTAGGCAGCTTGTAAATAACTTCGCAGATTAAACGTCACTTAACGGGACTAGTGGACTTTCAAAATACAGTTTAATGATGTAGTAACAAGCTACGTCGCGTCGCGTCGGTTCCAAATCTCGTTTTATTGTTTGAAATTCCACGATTTTGCCTCGCCTATTTTTTTTTGGGTCTTTACGTTTATGCATGCGTTTTACTGGATCAGGCGCGACAACAGATTTTCAAATTCAATACGAAACCAATATTTCACATTACGATAACCAGGTAATTGTGATCTGATGATAATGATATAGGAATGTAGATTTTACATAAATATTAACCCTTAAGTAGGCGCCATCAGTTTTTTCACGCACGTGGGGATCTGGAAGATGCCGAAAAAAAAATGGCTGATGTATTATAATATTTTCTGAGCTTATTTCAACCAAATATTCTAGTCACATATAATTTTTAAACATTAGTATCATTTATGCAACTTTATCGATTAACCTCACCATAAAAGTCATCATTATCCAAATTTTTGCGTATACTGTTGTGGAGTTATAATAACTTGCCTGCAATGACGTATTAAGACAATTTTTTTCTTTTACCGCAAAAAATAGCAACTAAATATACTATTGAATGATAAACTTTTTTAAAATTTGGTTCACATAATTTAAAAATAGGGAGTTATGCAGCATGTGGACGCCATGGACAGAAGGTGTAATGCTAGAAGGCGCACGGGGTCACTGTGACCCCCATGACTTTAAAATTGCAAATAAAATTGAAATTATTTAGTATTAAAAAAAAATATTTTATTTTTATGGGTGAATAACAAGTTTCTTGAATCAACGAAGATATAAATATTTTTTATCCTACAGTTAAAAAATTAGAAGCAATAATAAATGCGTGGGGGTGTCACCCCCGCACGCCTACTTAGGAGTTAAGCATTTTTTTAGACTTAAGCAGAGTTATAGTTTATAGCATAGTTAAGCACTTTATAGTTTTTTCTCCAACTCTGAAAATTAAATACAATGCAACATAATTTTTATACTTCGGTTATGGATGAGCATTCTCAAATTCTTATTTCTACCTTAAGTCATTCGTATTATGAAGTCCAAAACCGCTATAAAAGCTTTCTGACTTTCAGAATGCTTAAGTGGCATATAAAAATCAAACCTCTCTGCCATGCAAGAAACATATTGGAATGGCCGATTTTTATTTAGCCAGCCCTAGATTTCATGCGTTTTACCTAACTTTGGTTTCCATGATGGCCTCCTATGAATTGATCCTCTGTTAATAATTATATATTTCATAACTTTCTTTTTCTGCGGCGGGTGAGTGAAATAATGATTTGAATGATCTGATATTTCCTACGTCATTTTAACTGGGAGGGATATCCCCTTCCTTTAAGGTGCCCATACGATTAAATTTTGAGGTAGTTTACGCACAAACTTTTGTCATTATGTTGATTTTTTATATCTTTTCCCTAACAATATTTAGTCATCGTTCCCTAGAATCGTACTCATCACAATTAATACTGGAAAAGGGCCTGTGAGAAATATGGAAATGTTTAACTTGTGAATGTGGTTCTTTGTGGAGCAGAAACTTGGACGCTATGGGAGGAGGATTAGTGGAGGCTAGAAACATTTAAATGTGGATATGGAAAAGTTTAGTGGGAGTGAATTGGGAAGGTAGAGTGAGGAATCAGGAAGTACTGAGTTGAATCGTGAAGAAAATGGGAGTGCTTAAGACGGTAAGAACACAAAGAAGAACTGGATCGGCTGCAATCTTTGGAGGCAACGCTAGCTGAAACACAGAATGGAGTAATTGACGGAAGGAAAGAAGAGGAGGGGAAAGAGAAGATAGCAACCTCTCGACAGCGTTGAGGCAGGAAGTGGCGAATCAGCGGGAATGAAGAGATATGCCCAAGATTGGGAAAGGTGAAGAAGTATACCACGACAAGACCCACCTCACGTCAGAACGACTCATAATGATTACAATTGTCTCGGATTTGTTTCACGTGCATTTCTCCTCAACGATCCTATGAGATATTCTCTTTACACGATAATATTATCTTGCTCTTATTATCTCAAATCCATTGCTTCACAGGTCCCTATCTCTTTGGTGGTCTTCGTTGTGATGTTTCCCTCTCACTCTGCCTCCACGGTCGTCTTCATTGAGCTGTCACATCTAAAGATATGTCCAATGAGTTTAACCCACTTCAACTTTTCCTTGTTTTCCGACCACATCTGTCTTCGCTAACTCTTCTTAGAACTTCTTAGCCTGCCGCGTCCATTCAATCTTCCTCATGCCCCGTGTGACGCCATCATTTCCAATCTCCTATAAATCGTCAGATGCCTCCATTCTTCGCCGCTGTAGATAAGTGGGATGTATTCTATGGCTGTGGATTTCCTCTTGGCTCTTATTATCAGTTTATTCATACATCCAAACCCATCAAGAGATGTCATTTCCGGATAGGCAAAGTCAAAGCACTTAGTTGTTGCTGTTAGGCATAGGAAACTGGCTCTATTTTCACTATTTCCTCTACAACGCCCTCTCCTTTCATACCACTTTTGCTTCTCTAAAACTAATGCATTCCTTCATACACGCTCACATTTTCTTAAGACTCCTAATATTTATTTATTTATTTCAATACGTCGTTACAATTAGACAATTGGCCTGTTGACAACGGTCAAGAATATAACATAAAAAATGAAGTTGAATACAATCAAAACAATATACTCATTGTGAAACTCATGACTTATACACACAAGCTCTTAGTATGCACCCTGGAGTAATTAGCTCTTATTACTTTTCTAAAATTTTTAACTGTGTCGGGAAATATCTTTAAAACATCCTCAGGCAACTCATTCCATTCTTTTATTCCGCAGTTTAGGAAGGAATTCTTTAGTACATCCGATTTCTGTGGCCTGTATTTTATTTCGAAACTGTGGTCCTTCCCACCTATGTAGTTGGAATTTTCTAACTTTTTATTAAATCACTTGAACCAAGCCTTTTCTTCCTTTACCAATTTGTAAATCCCACACAATCTATTTACCTTCGTCCTCAATTAGAGTGATTCCCACCCCAGCAACCCTAACATTGCTGTTACACTCTCTGTCCTTTTGTGATTACCTAAGACATACCTGGCTGCTTGTCCTCTGGACTTCCTTTTCAAGCTTTTTAATGTGCACCTTTTCCTTTGGATCCCGTACTGTTGTAGCATATTCCATTGTAAGACGGACTCCTCTTTAGAGCCTCTTCCACCACATGCACGCACGCGATTCTTGGTCTACGCCTTCCTTTCACATCATGAACACGTCTGTCATAAGTATGTTTCTTCGTTCGACCCTCATCGATTCTCTTGACGAGGTCAAACTAAAAAAGCACGCTTCTTTCATATATGTCTATCACTCGAGCATCAACACCATATTAATTATTGACCCCCTTATTCTAAATCCTATCCCTACTGTTTTTACCGAAAACACTTCTGAGGTATCCTCATTGCATTTAGTCTGAATTCATGCTTATCCTGGAATACTCAGATTTTGTTGGAATATCATAAAGTCGGAAAGAGAACTCTTATGCATACAGCGATCTTTGCTTCACTATACAAGCACTCATCTCTTAGTATGCACACAGCTCCACTTGCATCAAATGAAAGATAACAGATATCCTAATTTCTAAAGTTTAATCATTCAATCTAAGTTTATATTGTATACTTCATTGCTGACCTTTTTACATTTTGATTATCCCTGAAGATAAAATGATGAAATTCTGAAACGTTGGCCAAGTGTAGTTGAACTTGACATTAACGTCTGACCTACCCTTGAGACAATAATAAACGTAATGAAATGAGAATATGTAGAATATCTAATATCCTCAGTTCATGTTTTTACGACTTTACGCACGAACAAAGGTCTTTTTACTGATAAACTAACTCAATAGCCAGGTCTAGAGTCACAACAACGATTTTTTCAGACCTGTGACTTAATAATCAAAGCATGGTGGCGGGTATTTTCCAGCGCAGCGTCAAAATATTTCTTGCCAAAACGCTCTATAGTAAACTAATCGTTTCAAATACACTACTCAAGATCATTAGTTTTTCTTTTTCACTATATACATTCAGTTATAAAATTAAAAAATAGTGCTCAGCATTATAAAGTAAATATTACTCATAATTCTGGGAACGCAACAAGCATCCATATACTACGTGTCTTAGACAATTAAATCGTCGATTCTTTGTTTTACCTTTAATTTAGAACTAAGCTTGGAGATGAAGTCGATACAGACCTTTATTTATTGCTGAACTTTTTATAAAATACGCCCTTACCTAAGAATAGCCAAGGATATGATAGTAAATAATGTGTCAGTACATTTGATCTACTATAAATAACAAAATATAAATCTCTATTTAGACCTCAATGACTGAAAAAGGCTTTAAAGGAACGTCTGATTACGCAATAACTATGAGATTCCACCGTAAAAATATAATGATATCCTTAAAATATACCCAACACAGATTTATAGATTTAAGATTCCAGTGTGATTGAAGGTTGAGTACTTGCTCTTGTCCTATCACAAGTAGGCAAAACGTGTTTCAGAGTCTATTCCACGCATTAGAATGAGAATTTTCAACTTGAAGACATCCCTACATTTCTTAAATATTTCTTGTACAAAGATAAGTACCGAAACTCATTACTTATCCTTGAAAAAAAATAGCCTCTGAAATTCCTCTCGGATATCATGTGAATGAGACGCTGAAGTCTCGGATCTTGAAATAAACTTAGAGAAATGAGGCTCAAAACCAATATATTTAGACTTACGTTTCCCTAATTCCTGTGGAAAATAAGCGATGGAATCAAATTTAAGGAGTCAACTACTAATTTCATCATCTGAAACGCCTTATCTTCATTTTTCTTTTCTATTTCCTGTTTGACGGTGGCTGCTTCAAAAATATGAAATTGAACTAATCTCCTTGACAAACGTGAATTCTTCCAGTGTATGGTACTCTATGTACATACAAAAGAAAATAAATTGTCTCTTATAGGTCTATTTTGTAATATTTGACATTACTTGAACCCTGAATAAAAATTAATGTCTCCTTGTGACGCAAAATATCTCAAAGGATCACCGCAAATGACAACAGGTTTTCCCATCATTCTGGAATAGCAACCAACATCCAGTGGTATTTCGTGAAATACCAATCAGTTATAGAAAAAAAGTTAACATTACTGAAAAGTGAAATGCTCCGGGAGAATTTTTAGCTGGAGCTTACAATAGTAGATGAAGTTTCCATTAAACATATTTTTTTCTCTTATACTTAATTATGCGTGATGCCAATGTAGACGTGGACATTTTTTTCTCATGATCCTGTATTCCTAATGAGTTCGGGATGGTGTGGTGGTTCGAATTGGTACAGGCTTCCTATTCCAAAGGGCCCGATTACAAATCAGTCAGTGGTGGAGATTTGTCAGCGGATTCCTTTTACCCGTTTGGGTACATTTTAGAGAGTATTTAATGTACAGTATTCTGCACGTCGGATTGGACATCAATCCTCAGGACTCCATGAAGTCTTTCACTAAGGAAAGGCTAATACCACAGTCTATACAGTCGCATCAAGCCATGTAATTTTCCCTGTACAGACTTGCAGCGCGCCGAAGCAAGCGCCTCTAGTGGTGAACGTGTATAACTACTTTCAATACGGTGTAAATGAAGCTAATTTTTGCTCACTTTCGCCAACATTTGCATTTCCTTATAAACATTTGATTTTTAAGGGTAATGCTTTATGGTGACGGCCTTTCCATCCTCCTTAAATTATCGTAATCTCGTTCAGAGCACCGATGTCACACTATCGTTCGCGAAATAAATGTTCCGTTCAATGGTTAGACATTGTAAAGAAGGAGAAAAACTTTCTTCAATTTTTGAAATATGATAACTTCGGATAACTTTTGATAACTTCGGTTGAAAGCTTATTAGAGACTGATTATTAGATGTATCAAATATTATGAGAACAGCGGTTAGCACCAATCTCTTGTTATCAACTGGCTCTCTTCAAAATACCCCGAACAGAGCAAATAATTTTTTACACAAGTAAGCGGCATTTTTCCCGTTTCAATCTTTTCTACGGCAAAGGATGACCCATCGTATGCACCAGTAATGATCATAATAAATTACATTAGCGTGTTAAAATAAAAGAATTAGATAGCGCTCACGTTTTTTGAGCTTCAAAAATATCAATATGCACCAACCAACCTGTAATGATACTTAGGGAATCGAAAAAAAATGACACTCATGAATTCCATTTCCGATTTCTGCTGCAGTATTATTTAATAAAAGTTAAATGTAAAAGCACTGTACGTAGTCGCAGCACTCAGAACACAGTCTCAATCAAAGCCGGTATGACATCCAAAGCACGGTATTGTATCGTGAGATTTAAATACAGGATGAGTTTGAACGGTTGTTTCTAGTACGCTTGAACTGCGTTTTATTCTCACTGTTGCCTTTTAGCGCAATATAATCCTTCAAGGGGAGACATTGTAAAATATTCTCTACAAAAGGAATAATTCCATTACTTCACGAAGAAGAAAATAGGTTCTAGTTCCAGTAGGTGCAAGTGTATGTACTCACCCCACATTACGGTAGTTATACACGTTCGCCGCTTGGGGCGCTACTAACCACTAGCTGCAAGAATTGTGTCCGTCTTGTCGCGACTGTATAGACTGTGCTAATACCAACACCGGATTTCTCACTACCCTCCCTCCATTCCTGAAATAATTCTTCCCTTACCACTCTGCCATAATGACGCAAACGATCTCAATTGCTGTTAGCCTCCCCAAATAACCAATGTATCCAATAAAGGCGATAGTTGGAGAATTTGATTGGTTAAATTACTACATCGATAGATTTATAATACGCATATTCTACATGTATTTGTGTACCTCCACCAGTTTTGACGATATGCCCGCGTCATTTTAAGAGAAGATTTAGGTCCTCTTGATGATTATGTATAGCGTCGATACCAGTCGATGTACTCAAATAAAGTGTGAAACCTTGAAGTATAATTCAGTAAATAAATAATAAATATTGATTCAAACAACCTAAGCAACGCCTATACCTACCACTCTCCTACTCCATGCACCGCAACAGTAGCGCACTCTCCAGGGTATCTCAACCTTCTTTTGATTCGGTGTCACTAGCACTCAAAGCGGAAGGCAAACACTGGATTTTTTCTTCTCTTACCCGCCCTCCCTATCTCTGCTGTCCCCACTTCCGGCCCGGGCACCTGAAGAGCTCTTTGAGACCAGCTCCCATCACTGAGCTGCGGTGCAAACTTCGATTCTGGGTCCTTATACTGCATGAAAAAAAAATGTACACGCCGAGGGAAATGTTTGAGGAGCACGAGGGCGGAAGGAAACGAAAACGCTCCGTAGATGATGTGTTGCGAGGCATGATTTGCCGTTTGCGTGGTGAAAAATCTTTGGGAGTCCTAAACGTTGTGCAGTTTTATCATAACCTGCGTAAGAACAAGATTTCATCTATGGATACTCATGAATTTACTTCATGCCAGGTGCCTATTACACTATGACTACCCATTATACTTATGTTCACTTCTGGATACCGCCAATGTAGAATCTCTTTGATAACTGCTAACAATAAGAGGCTGCGAATTTTTATTTTGTGTGCAAGTACAGTAATGTGTGGACTTCATGCTTTCTTAAATAAACTGTATTCGTGGAATATGGCTTTATGGGCATAAATGTTATTAAATCGTATGAGTAGCCAAGTAAAGAATTGAAACTTTTACAGACCTATGACAATCGGGCCTTCCCAACATTCCCTGCGCTAAGGAACCTGACAAATGAGAATCCCAGTAATGCCTCTGACTTTCATCTTGCGGCTTATGTCTTGCTGCTTACGTCTATTTCAGATTTGACTTAGTCGCCGTGGATATGGCTTGATAGCCCGAGACGCTCTAAAGGCCGAAGGGGCGAGGTTCAAAATCGAGCCGAGGCGTCTTTTGCAGCCCAATATAAAATCCAAGAAGAAGATTTTTCTGATTTCCATTAAGTTCTTATTAAATGAATGATGATCCAGAGTCTATCCTAGTCTGCCTTTTCTTACGGTTCAAATTCTAATTTCATTTGGTATTTAGTCAATATTTTCTTTCACTATCCAACAATACGAGTAACGAGTTCATTTGTTGGTAAGTTCACCGAAGCATCTCCCATGAAGTTATTTATACCCTTACGAGGATTTGATGAACAAGATCCTTTTCCTATATTGTTCTCATAATTTCCATATAATCATGATATGCTACCGACGTTTATGCCTTGGTTGTATCTTCATTCACAAGTGGGGGTTTTCTTCGCGAGGTTTGGCCCTCCCCACAGCCGTGCACTCTCGCGCTTCTGAGATGGGATGTCTTGCAAGAGAGCCCAAAGACACCTTCAGGACACTTAGGGGAACTTCTTTTCCGGCAGTGGTTTTCCTGCATCTTATACTATCAGAAATATGTTGTACAATTTGTTTGGGATAATTTTAATAGTTATTTCTGGTTTCAAGACTGGTCAAACAACTAGAAATATTTTAGCTGAACTCGGTATTCTCAGGCGTAGCTTTGTGAAAATCCATATTGGCAGAATCAATACAAACTTTGTAAATTACATAGTAAATTTTATTTAATACGATCGGTTTCATCGCATAGGCGACATCTTCAGGTGCTCAGATGCGATGCGATGCGAATCGATGTCCTGAAGATGTCGCCTATGCGATGAAATCGGTCATATTAAATAAAATTAACTGTGGAATTTACAAAATTTGTATTGATTCTGTCAAACTTTTGGGCTTTATGTCAGGAAATTTCATGATCAGCCTTTCAATTCCAAGATCGGTAAAACTTAGCCCTTCATTCTTTCATATGCCGTATCAATTACTTCAGTTCCCTGCAGTTTTTATATCTCCGATCCCTCTTCGCTCGTCCTAGGCATGTGTCCCAGTGTCTTCCTCGTCGGACTTTGCCATATAGTGTCTAACCTCTTCTTATGTTTCTAGTTATTCATCTTGTCTCAAGTTGTGACCTATCAACCGGATTCTTTTTTCTCGCATGCCGTTCCATAGAGTCCTCTCCTCTTATACACACATCTGCCTCCTCAAAATGGTCGGACGGACCCAATTGACATTTTCTGCATTCGGTCCTCAGGTGACGACCTCGAGCCAACCTTGTCCCGGTGCTGTGACCTCGGGTCCAATTGGGCGAGGGAGCGGCTGCGGTGCAACGCATTCCCGTCGCCGGTGGCGGGCGTCCAGGCGGAGCAGCAGAGCATCTGCCTTGCCACCGTTGACATCTGCTGCTTGCGGGCTCACAGGTGACTTAATGGCGACGCTAAGAAGGGCCACACTCATGCCCACAAATCGTAACTATATACTACCAATTATATATATAATTGGTAGTAATAATATATATATATATATATATATATATTAACTACCAATGATAACTATCACTAATAATGGAGATTTGTGCCCTTCACTGATTACATGCCTTTCGCTTATTCTTTGGCTGCAGGTAAAAATTTGATTTCAAATATGTGGATATAGTAATGGATCAGTAATGGCTGACCAATAGCACGAGCAAGATTGTATTCCTTTTTAAATGAACATTCAGCTTAGTGTAAGAGAAACTTAGCATTTTTGACGTAACCATGACCTAATTTTTGAGAACATCGTGTGTTTCTATTAGCTATAATCAAACTTAGGCAGTAGACCGGCTGCATCCGTTTGGTTGGCTGGTTATATTTTGTTGGTTGGTTTGTTGGATATTTGGTCAACTTTCAGTGAAACCAGACACTTTGAAGTTATCGTGGCCTAGTTACAGGGAAATGGTGAGATAAAAAATGACATCATGTTCAATTTATTTAACTAGCGTAACTTTCCCAATGAATATTGTATGCGTAAAAATAGCCCCAGACTTATGCGCAGTGGATACCAACATTTATTTATGGATTTAGAAATATGATAATAGGAAAATGGAACTAATTTTAATACGCCTCAGTGTTTCTGCTATTGAAAGTTTACAATGAAGAAATGTAGAAAAGCATGGGAAGAGATGGAAGATAGTGGGAATAAAGTAGGCGAGGAGGTAATAAAGATAAAGTAAGACGTAATATCAGCATGAATGATGGGGATGAAGATGATCTATATGCAGACGAAGGCGATTAAATTTGTCAGCTGTAACTAGGCGGGTAGCTTTAAAAAGTCAGGAGGTCACACAATCGATCAGGTGAAAACATTCAAATGAATGGACAGTATTTTGGAAGACCATGAGTACTTTCTTGTGATGACTGAGCAAAAATGTATGGGCCAAGGAATTCGTTAGCAGGAGTAATTTGATAAGGAGGACTGAGCAAAGACATAAATAAATTTTTAGTTAGAACTATAATTTGGATCAAAGACATATCGTTGAATGGCTCCGTGAATATGTCACTGCGGAAAATGAGGATTTCTGTAGATTGGAGGCTTTTAAGGCGTGGAAGTGAAAGGGAATTGAGAGGGAGAGATCGATAGATAGACGTCTTTATTGGGGTGAGATTGAGACATCAAAAGTCCATTCTTCCATCTAACCCCTTGTCAGTATATGAATACAGTGAACATGACAAACACTGCAATATATAAATCAAAGAAATAATACAAATCACAATATAAATAGAATATTAACATTATTATTATCGTACAAATCGTTACAAGTTGGCTATTTGCCAGGTGGTAACAGTTAAAGAATGAAAGTATATCACCAAAGTAAAAACTAAATCAGTCAAATCGAAAATTTAAAATTAACATTGAAATTAGTTTTCCAAAATAAATTTTTTACACCTATTCTTAAAATTCTTTAAGTTGCTAGGAAAGGGCTGAAACAGTTCTACAGGGAGTCTATTCCAATCATCAATCGTCCTGTTAAGATAAGAAAACTTTTTTACGTTGGTCCTTAGTGACCGACATTTCATCTTGTAATGAATGAATGAATGGCATAATGAAGTATCAGAAATAAGTGTAAAAAAATATGTACATTTGTGGGAAAAACGTTAGGATTTTGGCTGGAATCCGTTATGGAAAAAACCACTGTAGGAAAACACCCAGATATGAAGAGCTGGGTGTTTTCCAGAGGAAGAGGAGGAGATGGAGAGGGTGGGAGAGGGAGGGAAGTCAGTGGCGGAGATTCGGAGGAGGCAGCAAAACATGGAGGCAGGAAGTACTGACATGAGAGGTGAGAGAATGTTGGAGAGGGTGGCCAAGGGGAGAATAGGTGGAAGAAGATGAAGGAGAGTATGCCTTTTTGACGACATAAAGAGGGGCAGAATGAGCGAGGAGATTATTACAACATGGTGTGCAGCAAATAACATACATTGTATAAAAAGATAAGAGACGACTCCACTATGGATTGAGCGTACGCAGATTCATGTATCTACGAAGCAATAGAAAACCAATCTAGCGTTTCTACTCGTGCTATGGTCGCAATTTTAAGTTTTAGAGAAACAGCCAAACTATCTGCCAACTTCACTATTTACGTCTACGAGGTTCCATGCAAGTCACCCCAAGGGTGTGTGGCAGGGTGTGATTCCACACCAGGCATGCACTAACCGTCAAGCACAATGCCGTGCTAATATCAGCAATTTTAAGAAACATACTCTCGTGACAAATTAAGTTACGTACGTGGAAGGGACTCCAAGTTCAATACGGTTTTTAATCATCATTCTACACACTGGGTTTGGCACCACACTCATACATCACGGCGACCATGTGTTAAGAGTTCACTCATGCTAACAGGCAAGTATTTTATATAATTGCAGACACCGGAGAAATTTTTAAGTACCCCTTGCAGAAATAGAAAATTGCAAATATAAAATAAATAAGAGCATAAAAACAACGCTACTTGCCGTTCGCATTTACATTTATGGCAGAATTCATTACAGTTCATGTGGCCCCTGATCGCACGCGTCAAAATGACATTTCAAACCTGTCCGTCCTGCAATCTATCTCAAATTTTATGCATGTGATCGAACCTACCATAATACCAAGGAGTTTTTAGCATATGCTTTACGCATTCGGAGAAGTGAGTCACCTCAAATTCACTAAGGAGAATAAACCTCTTCTTTTATATACGCAGTGACAGCGATTCCCAACTCAATTATTTCAATATTCTCGACGAACTGCGACACTATTCATAGCAACTCTTTTCCAACCTAGCTGTACGTCGCTGCACGCGATCTAGTTAATATATTCAGCCTGCTTTATCTATTATATGGAATAGGTGATATCCCTAAGTGACTTAGGCATCGTCTGTATAGTCTTCCTCATAATCTTTCAAAAATCTTCCTTGTGATATCGTTTCGGTACGATATCGTTTCGGTATATCTGGATGTTTTGTCTTGGCCTTTTGTCCTAGGTTTTTACAGTATGACGCTTGGATCACTATAATGTTAGCCTTTCAGGAGCCCGTTAGCATTTTAATGTACCTAATTTACCTTGTCCCTCGATATTTAATATTCCTCGATATTCATTATAATATTCCGAGAAAAACTCCCAGGGCATTGAAAGTAAATCTTGAAAGAGTGAAATGGCCTTCATACAATTGCATTGCAATACATTTACCTTGGATGCTTCTAGAAGTCTAGTTTCTTCCAGATGGCACCATGGCTACTTCATGAGGTCGCGGCATCGTGACTGTTTCGTCTGACTCGTTAATGTAGCGTAATCAACGCAACTATCACCGATGGATTCAATACGAGTTCACGGAAATTGAAGAGTTCTCGGTACTTCCGGCATTTAAACATTCGGCGCACAAATTTTACTCTCTAAAAAACACAAAGGATTAGTAATTCACTTTCAATTTTCTAGTGGCAAAAAGAACTCTGATGCTCTAAGAAATTTCTGTCATCACTGAGTAATTGAGTACATTATGAGCTATTCTGGATAATAATTATTTTTCACTTTATCAATTTGCGTGGAACATCTTCTGTAACTCGTAAGCAGATATTCTATAAAGTTTCACGTTATTAAGCACTACTATTTGCCATGTCATAGACCTTTGAGATCCAGTCCTCTAAGAAAAAGACAAAATTAATAGTATTATGCTTTATTTTATTAATCCAGTGTCCTTAAAATTCTGCGACTCGTTGGCACAAATATATATATATATATATATATATATATATATATATATATATATATATATATATATATATATATATACAATATATATATATATATACAATATGCCAAGAGGGTGGCCGATAAAAATATACACACGGAAAAAAGAACACTTACAAATAAAAACTTCCGATATTTCGGTGAAGATATTCGCTCCACCTTTCTCTAGGAGAAGAGTAGGAATGAGGAAAAGGATAGAGGTTGAGGTATGGGAGGGGAAAGAGGGGGAAGACGAAGGTGTTACAAGGGGAAGGAGGGGAATGAGAGGGGAGAGGAAGGAGGGGAAAGACGAAGAGCTAGGAGAGGGCGGGCGGGGAGAGGGCGAGCGGAGGGGATAGAGGAAAAAAGGGGAGCAAAAGGAAGAGGAGTGGAGGAAGCAGGGAGAGATGAGATGAGGGGGAGGGAGAAACTAGTGTGATTTGTTGAGTCCGGGGGGCGAGAAAGCCTGGTGGACCAGAATACAAGAAGATTCAAGATCTTTGAGCTGAAGGGGAGAGGAAGAGGGGGGAAGGGAAGCAAGAAGACCAACTTTAAAGGTGTTATTGAAAGTGGAGTTGTGGGAGGAGACGTGAATGGCGACAGGGAGAGAAACAGAGAGGGAGGGGCAATCGTTACAGGAAGAGCGGTGCCCATTCATTCTAATATTGACAGGAGTGGTGGATAAGCCAATATAGAAAGAAGGGCAGTATTGGCAGAGGAGGATGTAGACAATGTTAGGCGTGGTGCAGGAGGGTGAGAGGACAGAAGGGAGGGGAAAAGCGAGGAACTTGTCCGGCAAGGGCTGGGTGATGAGGATGGGGCAAGTTTTACATCGCGGGCGGTTGCAAGGGGTGGACTAACGCTAACCTTTTCCTTGGACTTTTTGAACAATCTTTTCTATCTTCATGCTCACTAAAACCTCTTCTCTGGCTTCGTTACATTGACGACATCTTCTTTCTATGGCCACATGGTATTCATTCTCTCAACTCTTTTATTTCCTCCCTCAACGCCTCCTCTCCCCTCTCCTTTACTTCTAACATCTCTGCCTCTAACGTCGTCTTTCTAGACGTAAACGTCTCCCTCTCTGACTGCAAATTTAGCACTTCCGTGCATATCAAGCCCACCAACCAACAACAATACCTCCATTATAACAGCTGCCACCCCTCCCATACTAAACGTTCCCTCCCCTACTCCCTTTCTATTCGTGGCCACCGAATTTGCAACAACCCTGACTCCCTTGATAAATTCCTTACTAACCTCCATCAATCTCTTCTTCGCAGAGGCTATCCAGAGCAACTTCTCAATAAAAAAAACCTCAAAAAACCACACTCCCCCAAACTGCCTCCTACTAATAGCATTTCCCAACACAATATCTCCCTCTGTACCACCTACTTCCCAGGTGTGGACTCTATTAGGCGTATTATTAAAAACCTCTACCCTATCCTGTCGGACAACCTAACCACTTCTAAAATATTCCCCCAATGTCCCTCTCTCAGCTTCAGACGCCCCCCAAATCTATCCGCCATTTTCAATATTACCAAACCCCTGCCCAAATCACTCACACCCACCAAATCCCTTCCCACCCCTTGCAACCGCCCGCGATGTAAAACTTGCCCCATCCTCATCACCCAGCCCTTGCCGGACAAGTTCCTCGCTTTTCCCCTCCCTTCTGTCCTCTCACCCTCCTGCACCACGCCTAACATTGTCTACATCCTCCTCTGCCAATACTGCCCTTCTTTCTATATTGGCTTATCCACCACTCCTGTCAATATTAGAATGAATGGGCACCGCTCTTCCTGTAACGATTGCCCCTCCCTCTCTGTTTCTCTCCCTGTCGCCATTCACGTCTCCTCCCACAACTCCACTTTCAATAACACCTTTAAAGTTGGTCTTCTTGCTTCCCTTCCCCCCTCTTCCTCTCCCCTTCAGCTCAAAGATCTTGAATCTTCTTGTATTCTGGTCCACCAGGCTTTCTCGCCCCCCGGACTCAACAAATCACACTAGTTTCTCCCTCCCCCTCATCTCATCTCTCCCTGCTTCCTCCACTCCTCTTCCTTTTGCTCCCCTTTTTTCCTCTATCCCCTCCGCTCGCCCTCTCCCCGCCCGCCCTCTCCTAGCTCTTCGTCTTTCCCCTCCTTCCTCTCCCCTCTCATTCCCCTCCTTCCCCTTGTAACACCTTCGTCTTCCCCCTCTTTCCCCTCCCATACCTCAACCTCTATCCTTTTCCTCATTCCTACTCTTCTCCTAGAGAAAGGTGGAGCGAATATCTTCACCGAAATATCGGAAGTTTTTATTTGTAAGTGTTCTTTTTTCCGTGTGTATATTTTTATCGGCCACCCTCTTGGCATATTGTATATATATATATATATATATATATTTGTGCCAACGAGTCGCAGAATTTTAAGGACACTGGATTAATAAAATAAAGCATAATACTATTAATTTTGTCTTTTTCTTAGAGGACTGGATCTCAAAGGTCTATGACATGGCAAATAGTAGTGCTTAATAATAATAATAGTGGTTTTATATATATATATATATATATATATATATATATATATATATATATATATATATATATATATATATATATATATAAAACTTCTTGGAGAATCACTCGGGTGATAAATATATAATATGCCAAGAGAGTGGCCGATAAAAATGTAGAAACAGAACAAAAGGACACTCAATTCAATTTTAATTTTCAATTTGTCAGTGTCCTTTTTTTCTGTTTCTATATTTTCATCGGCCACCCTCTTGGCATATTATATATATATTTGTGATCAGTGCTTGTAAAAGGCTATCAGAGGCTAAATATATTCCGCTGCTACAATAACGATTCCAAATTTTTGCTTCATAGTGATAAGATTAAGGTTTCCTCGATGACCAATAATGAGTGACTTAAATTTATCAATTCATAGGCATGATATCCTTACATTTTAGACCTGGCAGGATTTAAAAATAATCTGACTTTGTTATGGTAAGACACGTATCAACTTGTACCTGAGAACGATGTCTACCATTGTGTTACTCCATACCTATGTAGTATGGAACTAATTGTTGTGATGTAAGGCAAGCGAATGATTGGCAGTAATGAACACAATCATTTAAGCGGTTCCCCTCATGGTGTTGGACTTTCAACGCTTTTATTTAGAGTTTGCTAAAAATGGTATTCCCGAATTTTATTGATAAATTTTAAATTTAACATTGAATTAACTTTCTCCTAAACTGTTTTTATCAAAATAATGTGAGATAACGCCATCCTTGTTAACTCAGTATGATCGAGATAATAGGTCAGAAACAATATTCTTCCATAAAGAACGCAAAAACTTAACTACCGGCAAACACAAAACTGTTGGAGGTCATTCTGGACTTACCCAAGCTTCATTGCTTAAAACCCAATCGAATCCTACGTTTTTTCGAGTCTACGATAAGTTGAATATGTAATACCTTTGACGTAAATGCATTCGAATTTTACGCATAGACTCCGCTGGCGTAAATTGCATGAGAAGTTTCATAATTGAGTGGCCTCATGGGAAGATTCTAGATTTCATGGGATTGCTGAGAGGGAAGCACAAGCACAAAAATAACACTTGAGTTTTTCGGTTTCGAGTTTGGAGCGATTGGCAGAGAGAGGACAGCGCGCACGGCGTTGTCGGTGTCAATCTACTAATAAGTTTCTCATACCTTTTTAGTGTTCTAAAAAAATAATAAAAAAATAATTTACATTTTATCTTTGGAAATGGATGAAAGACTTTTACGCATAAACTTAAGTGACTATGTTAGATAAGGTAGTTTGAGCGAGAAATCACTTCACCTAGAATCTGATGAATTTTACCTCATTTTAAAGAAAAAATTCTCAGTTTTTCAATTATATCAAAATACTAACCCCATCCAAACTAATTTTCGAGCAATTTACCTAAAACATAAATTTTTTTTTATGGGATAGATTACGGATGTTGCGCTCCAGAGGGTGAATATTGATCAAATTAGGAATTTATAGCGACTAAATTTCGTCAAAAAACTAACATTGTGTACTTTTGAATGTTTTCTTAACTATTTATAAAATAAAACCATTAGTCACTGCAGTAATTATTACAGATTCGCAAATAAACCATCCGCTTTGAAGGTGTTTTCACTTATGGCGTGAAAAAATGAGTCAGGTTAGAGACTCATGCGGAAAATGTTATTTAAAACTGAGAATGTTTGACGCATACAATTATATATTTGAGCCATTAATATTGCAATATTTACTTCATACATCTAAGAGACGCTGGAATTAAAAAATAATATTCGAATATGGTCTCCATTATGACTAGGGAAATATCTCACTCAAAATGCCTTAAGTTCATATACATCAAGTGGGAGAATCGAGGGCAAAAAGTTCAATAGCACGCTACTACCGATTCTATGCTACAGCTCTCGCGAAAGCTTATTGGCGTTTGGATGTGCAGAAGATGACGTCTTGGAGAGGTAAATTTTGGTGGAAGGGGTAGGGAAAAGGGACGTAGGGGAAAGCGAAGACATGCGCCATGCATGAGTGCATTTCACAAAATGGAATTTGTATGACGTGGACAACACAAACGCCGCGCATCCGAACGCCATAAGCTTTCGCAAGAGCTGTAACTTCAATAGGGGGAGGATCGCATCAAGATTACGTCCTATTGGTCCATATGGCTACCTCAAGGGCGTATAGCAGGGGCTGAGTCAACACCAGGCATGCACTAACAGTCTAAGGCACTGTGAAGCTGTTATTAGCTATTTTACTAAATACATTTTAACGTAAAATTAAGTAATGAATGTCAGAGGGACTTCACATGCAATACGGCTTTTAACCATCATTTCACTTATGCGGAATAGATCACTCACCCATGCATCACGGGGACCGTTTGAGTTCAATCATGCTAACATACAAAAATTGTTACATTATTACGGTTCTTGAAACCAATATTAATAGCATCCGATGCAGAAATTGAAAAAAAATGAAATCATGCGTTACCCATCGTTACTATTTGCATTATTGGTGGCATATATCATATCATAGCTATTGTCGTTCCTAATCGGACGCGAAATAAAAACATTTGAAACCCGTCCGATATAAGATAAATCTCTCTAAAATCATGCATGTGACTGAACCTACTGTAGTATCACGGAGTTGCAAAAGGTTGATTAGCTATCAGGAGGTCAACCGTGGCCATTGAAGCTGGGTGGGTAGATGGGTGAGTAAAGGTCTCACGATGGTGCGGGGTTCACGCATGAATGCGGCAGTGCACATAATTTGGAATGAGTGAACGTCTTAGTTCACTGGCTTCGAGCGCATTACTCGCGGGTACAGAGATACGACGATAAAGTTCGGGGAATCAGCCCTTCATCCCTTGCTAGACCCAACTTAGAATACGCTGCCAGTATTTCGGATCCTTATGAGGAAGGCTTAAAAACAGAGTTAGAACGTGTGCAGCGAAGATCGGCCAGATTTTTTTAAGGTCGTTAATATAATCTCGTTTCTGTTACTGACCTATTGCAGCAACTGGAATGGGAATCGCTTTCTGATTAAAATTTAGACTTAATCTATTAGCTAAGTTTCAAACCGATTTATTTTCGGGCAACGTTAATAATATTTTATGAATTCTGACAAACTACGGTAGATCAGATCATGAGAATAAAATTAGGGAACTAGACTGCAGAACGGACAGATTTAAAATTTCATTTTTCACGCGAACGATAGGACACCATAACAGCTGCCAATAAGAATTTTAACCCGGTTTGTCGATATGTACGAGTAGCGTAGTGTAGTAGTGTATGTCTCGTAGTTTAGCTCTTAGTAGTATTAGTACTCCCTAATACTTGTATCCTAATCTACTACCTAGTACTAACAGCATGCCGTGCATGTTTTCAGCATAACTCTTGAATATCTGTCCATTTATTTAGTTGCAAAATACATAAATACTAACGGTCCTTCTAGCATTAGTAGCATACCTAGAGTGATACGCATGCTTGTGAGGCTTCACCTCCAGATAAGCATTAACGATTTACGCTAACGCAGCAATAGTCGTAGTTGCACTAACTTTAATGGGGTATAGTGCAATGCATATTGGTGACTACTATCCCCTGCCACACACCCTTGAGGTGGCTTGCAGGGTATTTTGTAGATGTAGATGTGGCGTGGCCGAAGCTTGGCCACGCCGTGACGTCACATGATGACCGAGGCACTTCTTGGGTGCAGGGATCGCTCGGCTTCGACCCCGCACCACGGGGACACGGCGGCGTCGCCCTCTTGCCTTGTGCAGGTCACCTCGAAGTTCACCGAGTGCGGCGGCACCAACGCTCGTCCGAAGCCATTGGATCTATTGCAAGCAATTGCCTCAATGGAGAGCACGCCAATTGGCCGTTCGTGAAACGTGTCGATATTGCCATTCCTTTCCGCCGCGGGGAGGATAAGTGCCACACAACATTACTGAGGTGATCTGAGGACTGCTTTGTTTCAGCTTCGTCAGCGCTACAAATCACACCGTCGCACAGTGGGTTGAAACAAAAAAAAAAGCTGGCCAAAATTCAAAAAGTGATTTTTTCAAGCCAGAAAGCTTAAACTTAGCGTAAATATTCTCAAAAGACCTGTGCATGCAATGACGCAAAGCATTTTTCTTAGTACTCTACAATTAACAATTTGCATGAGGTCAAAGCTGCACAAATTTCGCAAAAATGATCTACACTCAATTTTCTCACGAAATCTTCAAAATCAAGCCCTTGATAAGCCTTTATGGGTAAAAAATTGGAATAAAAAGTGATACAGTGGAATGAGACAGTTTTTCATCTTTGTTTTAATGTAGCCTAATTACTTTTTATTATTATTTACCAAAGATATGAAACAAAATGGCGAACCCTCATTTTTGGTCATTTTTTAAATATATGTAGAGAAATAGTTATTTGCATCGCCGAGCATCGCGAAGTAACTTATATGGGGAAACTCTACAAATCTTCCACAGTGCGAATCCGATGAGTTATGCTGCGACCGTTTGCGACGCCGAATTTCACCTCAGGTTTTCGATCGTGTGGTCGAGTCTGGTCCAACCCGCCTGCAACAGGGAGTAAGGTGGCGCGGCAAGTGTGTGGAATGGATTGTAGCCGCATCCACTCCGCTATGGAGATTTTCGAGACACAAACATTGAACAGAGCCTCAAAGTATTATATTTTGGAGAAATCGCGGAATAAATTAATCATTTTGTCACATGGGGTAAAGGTTTAGGAGGTAATGAAAGACTGCTTTCATCGGGTGCATCGCGGGCGTTTCTCTTTTTAGCAACTTGACATCACCTACTGGCGAATACGTACCCTTTTAACTGAGACAGCATGCGTACCATACAGGATTTTGTCTCTTCAAAGCCACCAACCCACAGATGGTGTTGCACGGCTGCTACTCCCCCGCCCCCTGCACTGCGGTTGGGCGTACGGCGAAGGGTCGTTTATTGGCACCGCGAAACGTTTTCGGGGAATCTGCGGGGTTACGATCCCGATACTAATTATTTTGTGCATTTTAATGCCAGTAATGGGAAAAATACCGTGGAGGGAAATAATTTGCGGTACTCTTTTACATCATGATTGCGTAAGTTAAGTAAAAATAATTAGCATTGGGATCGTAACCCTGTGCGTCGACCCAACGCGCACTAGCACCGATGCTTCAGGATGAAAACTTTTGACCAAAATTAGACCAAACGGACGTGAGTAGCTTGCAAGTGGCAGACCTTTAAGAGAAGATAATTTCATCTCCAATAATTTGATTGATTGGTAGGCTACATGGCGACGTGGCCAACAAATGGAGTCATTTATGCTGCCGACACAGATTAAAGAGGATAAGAGATGGTTTTATATTTACCATACAAGAGAGTTAAAGTCCTAATGTCATCAGGAATGGAATTAATTTCTGATTGAAATTTTACATTCTCATAGAGTAAATTATGAATTTGGTTGGTTATGGAAAACAAATCACTGCTATCAAAAAAGTAAATTATACTATTGCATAAAAATGTACATCCGTGAGATAAAAAAATTATGTATACATACTTAATGAACAGAGACAATGTCAGGAGGAATAAATGCTGCTTCCTTTACCAACAAGAAATGCTGCTTCAATGAAGTAGCACTTACCTAAGGCACTTACAAAAAAGGCACTTACCTAAGACTTAAAACAATGCAGCCCGATTATTTCAAAATTTTGATTGGACTTTAAATTAGAATGAAATTTTGCCGGTTAACTATCATGGTTTTTCCTAGCACTACTCTGGGGAATATGTAAAAAAAACTATGATGACTAATAGAGAAGAGCTCTTTTGAATAACAAAAAAGAACACTGATAACTTTATAGGAAATACAAAGTTTTAAAATAAATTCACTAATTATTCTACAATTTCGTTGAAAATAAGTATAGCATTTCTCTATCATGAAATGTAAAAGGTCGATTGAAACAAATGCGTACTGTATTTATAAGTTCATGTTTCTTCAGTACACGATATAATAATGCAATACTATCACTTTCCAACCTTAAAAAAACCTAACGGAACCTTATCCACTATTCGTCACTTCCAGTTTAACCACCTTATGTTATTCATGAGTACTGGTTTACTACAGCCGAAATATGAGAACAACACTGACGAAACTGAAGCATGCCAAGTCCAGTCTAGTATTGAATAAAATCATTGGGAAATAAATTCATTCAACATTACTTGGAGGCTTTTTGGGTCGTACAAGACAAAGATGAATTGGAACCACGGACTTAGATTATAACATAGATTGGGACAGTAATGGAGCGTACAATACAAGTACGAATTTAGGCATTAAATTGCACTAGAATAATTTATAAAACAACTTCCAAAGTCATACATAATCACTCACAAAGTTTGAGACCAACCCATGTTTTCACACTGGTGGAAGAGCGATTACCATTGTCAATTGTTTCTCTTGAAAACTGTGGTGCATTGGAAATTGTGGTGACAAAGATATTCAGAAAAACGTAGAAGATTTTAATTTAAAATGAGAACGACTGGATGTATTAAACGTTTTGTATATAATCATAATATATCTAACATGCATCTATCACAATTATATATGAAGGTACTAGCATTCGGAGAGGCTTCTTCTGTACCTGTCACCCTGTATTAAACGTTTTGTATATAATCGTAATATATCTAATATGCATCTATCATAACTATAGATGGAGCAACTAGCATTCGGAGAGGCTTCTTCTGTACCTGTCGTCCTGGCTTGGTAAAAAACCTCTGGATTTTTTCATATGCAGCTTCCTTCATCTCAGCAAACGTCCTGCCTCTCTTCACCCCGTCCCTAAAACCGATTCTCTTTCTTCCCTTTGCCTGGTTACCCAACGTCCTCCCCTCTATCATGGCCTCCAGCAACCCTTCGCCCCTCATTACTTCTTCCAACCATGTACTCAGCCTCCTCATTACCTCCTCCAGAAATTTCATTTCCTCTCCCACAATACCAAGCTTTTCCTCGTTTCCCTTCCTTTCCGTCCACCGAACTTTCTTCATTCTCGTCCAAACCCACATTTCGAACGCCTTCATCTTATCCTCGTCTCCCTTTCTCAAAGTTCACGTTTCTCCCCTGTACAACGCTCCCCTACAGAGTAGGAGTTTATATGCAAAAAATATGTATAAGTTGCGGAACTTCACGATGACGTAATTATTTATCTGTAAAATTTTCAATGGAAAATATTGCCAAAATAAGAACTCCATAGTTCATAAAACTTATGAACAAATGGTTTGCCATAACCATGTACGGTGGATCGTTTTTCGCAAGTTAAGAGGCTTCAATTTCATGCGTGAAAACGCCGTCTACTACCTTCTTGAATCCATGGGTATTCAGGACAGGAGAGGAGGCTGGGGGTGAAGGGAGGAGAAAAATCCAGCGACGTTCGCTCGCGAATTACGTCTAGGGGTCCTCAGTATTGTAACATACCGACGGAGTACTGCCATTGAACTGATCTAGCGGACCAGGCTGCACGACTGGTTGCCGTTCCGATGTTTTCTTACTTATAGAACTCATCACACCAAACGCTAGAGATTATATGTTGTTTCGCGTTCCGTTTTCACCCCTTGGCCTATATATGACTCTGGGGCCGGAAGCTCCCCCTTTCCCTTACCCTTTTTCACCCATCCTTCTTTCCAAGGAGAGTGCTTCTTTCCTTTCTATTCCCCGCAGCCTTCCGTTCCCCGGTCACGAGCGAAAGTTCGCATACCGGGTGGAGGGTGGTGCCCTGCGCGGAAGACCCACTAATATACTGCCATTGAATTGCTCCTCTCATAGCACTCCAGTAGTAATCGGGATCACAATGAATGAACTCCGTCATCACACTAGAATTTAGACCGCCGCCACTGGAATGGGAAGCTCGTACTTTAGTCACCTCTCCAACCCATTACCAAATTTCACTTATTGATTGACTAAAGAAATAGAACTAAATTAATTTTTCTTCGGATTCTGCCAGTCACGCGATACTCAAACCCAGGCTCCAAGCCGAATCGGGTTCTCCATCTCTGTTTACGTTTCGATGGAAGACTTTTCCATCATCCTCAGGGCAGTTGATGCTGGGTGTCAAGTCAAGTATCATTTATTTCCATGGTTTGTAACAACATTGATGCACGTAAAAAAGTAAAGTAAACAGTATATATAAATAGTATATATACTGTTTATATATGTATATATGTATATGTTTATATATGTATATATGCATAGTATATATATAGTAAACGAAAAAACATGGATCCCGCAGTAGGAAATAAGCCTGTCAACTATGACGAGTCAATATGCTCGATCCTTCAGGTCTGGTCTGTCGTGATTGGCAAGGCTAAGAGTATGTATTTTACCCTCCCTATTTTAAGAGTACGTATGCCTTAGAATCAAAGCTTTCTAATTCTTCACGTCAGCTCATTAGAAATGTATTTTATTGGTTTAGATATGTCGACGATATCCTTCGTATTTTGACGGGCACATCTCGCCAACTAGATTCATTTTTAGCTTATCTGAACTCGTTGCATGAAAACATTAAATTTACGATGGAAGTAGGAGGCCAGAGTATCAATTTTTTAGAATTGACGATTGGGATAGGAAATAGTAACCATCATTTTTCTATATTTGGTAAACCCACATTTACAGACGCAGTCATCCCGAGTGATTGCCAACATCACCATAGCTATAAACTTGCCTCTTTTAGAGCAATGGTTCATAGATTGATGTTTGTACCTATGTCCGAGTCTAGTTATAACAAAGAATTAGCAACGATCTACTTAATAGCCAAAGGGAATGGATTCGATAAGAAGTGTATAAATAAATTGGTGGATAAAGCAGATAAACAGAAATCCATCAACTCCCTCACATCTCTCTCCTCCGGGAAAGATCGAAAGAAAAAAGTAGTGTGCCCACCCATTCATTCCCAAGGTTTCAAACAAACTCAGCAAACTGTGTGACGAAACAGTTGGTGTGTCAATCAGAAACCCACACTCTCTGTCTAAAATAATTTTTAATGTGAATGACAGGTACTAAGATGCAGACAGAAGTGGGGTGTACAAACTGAAATGTGGTGACTGTGACTCAGTGTATATTGGTCAAAGAGGGCAAATATTTAAGGACAGAGTCAAAGAACTTATGAGTTGCTTTGTTTACGGTACTGGGAATTCAAATTTTGCGGAGTATTTATGTAATTTTAAACATTTTAGTGATTTGAAATTTGAAATTTTTACATTTTAATGACAAAGGTGCCAAACTGGATTTTTGAGAACAGTTTGAAATTATTAGTAGCCCGCATATGTTATGTGATAATCATTTGTTCCCATCTCATTCCCCCCCTACTTAAAATAGACCCCCCCCCCCGCAACCCTAAAACCGTTTTCTGCCCCGGTCACCTTATCCGTCCTTCACAGTAATAACGCACGCTCCTTCCTTTAAAAACACTGATTGACTCAACCTTCCCCCCCCCCCCTTCCATGCTGCCCAACCCATTTGCTCCTCACTCCCCACCTTCAACCATATATATATACCCGGCCACGTGTGAAATTTGTTACCTGAAGATGGCACGAAGTTGCTGAAATCGTATCTAATAAATTGTGTGGATTGAAACTAAGTTGTTTTTATCATGGATTTTACCTTTCAATTTGAGAATGAGATTCCAAGACTTAATGAGATTGAGTCCTTGGTCCCTATTGAAATTGTTAGATGCCGGGCAGATTTCGATGACCTCTTTGGTTAGCCGATCCCTACATCAAAAGGAGCGGCACAACAATTTGTTATCATCTCATTTTTTGGCAAGGTGGAGGTTTATCTAGTGTTCTACAATTGCCGAATTCTCAGGTTGATGTAGCCGGAAGTGCCGTTGCACAGTGGTCCCAAATCGAAAAAAGCTGGCCAAAAGTCATTTTTTCAACTTTCTAAGAGGAAGTTCGGAGATTTTAATTCGTATTCTACAGTATATGGTCTACAATATAGGCTACTACAATGGTCTTTGTGCTGCTTTATAGTGATCTGTGGAATCCGTCAAACATGGGTCATTCGGAGTAACTACGCCTGTCGCAGGAACTCCGTCGATTTTACAGATATTTACCTTCTTAGAACAAAGCCCTCGAACAATATATGAAGTTTAAAAAATTACTTCACGTAAATTGGTTCCTCTAAGCATCATTTCCTAATAATTTGGATTCCTTTAAGTCTTTTCTAACCTTAATAAAAATGTTTAAACATTAAGCAATTTTTACTTGTATTTTGAAATAAAAAGTGAAATATGGTTTTTAGCGCCGCTTTGCTCCCCGAATATTTCGGCATAAATTAAAAGAGTAAAGTGTATAGAATATATAACAAAAAAAAATCTTGCATTCATTTGCGAATTCGACCTCAAGATCGTTTTGAGTCGAGCGGTATATGTATGTATCGGTAACGAGCGGACAAAGGGGCTCTACCCTCGGGGGACGGCGTTCTAGGCACTCGGGGCACTTTCTTATCATTTATTGAATCCCTTGAGAAATTCCCGGTCACCACATGGAGTGCTGCATCCGACTCTTACACTTGGCTATTCCCAGGTGTCCCGCATGAAGTCGCGCCAACATACTCTTTCTCAATATTTCTGGAATGTAAATTCTCGTACCCCGAACCAGAAGACATTTCAGGAGAGAGAGATTTGTGCGCTCCTGGTAAAATCTCACGTCCTCCAGGCGCATTTGTTCCTTCCGCGGCCACCCTTCTTTCACATAGTTTATCAGTCGCCGCGTCTTTTCATCTTCTTGTTGTGCCTTCAATACCTCAGTCTGAGCTGATCAGTCATAGGTGTATCCGCCTTCACTATGCTGACGTATAACTCCGACTCCTCGTCGGAGAGAATGTCACTCTCTTTAGGTGATTTAGGTAATGGTGAACGGGAGGGCTCATCAGGCGTGAATAATTTTTTTCCCGGAACGTACGCGACGTCGTAGTCGAATCTCATCATTCGCATTCTAAACCTCTGCACTCGCGCCGAGAGCTATCTGATGGGTTTGGTTCCTAACAGTGCAATTAGTGGCTCGTGGTCCGTGTACAGGAGCACCCTCGTTCCTACGATGTAATTATAAAATTTTTCACATGCTCACGTGAGCGCCAAGACCTCTTTCTTTAACTGAGCATCATACTTTCGCTCGGTGGCCGTCAATGACCGAGGTGCAAAACACATTGCCTTCTACTCACCGCCCGGTTGCTGCTGCTCTTTCGTGGCCCCCAATCCATATGATGACGCGTCCGCCAGCATTTTTGTCGGTCGATTGGTTTCGTCTCGAGCCAACGCCCGCGCCGGTACATTGGTCAACCTCTGCTTAATTTCCTGAAAAGCTTCCGTGTGCATTTTACCCCATGGAAGAGGTTCTGTTCCTTTTAGTAGCTCTCTCATGGGCTGCGTAATGGACCACGACGGACCGCTTTTGACTTCTGTCATTTCGAACCACTACACCTGACACGCAATACACGGCTGGGGCTTGACTCTCACGGACTGGCCCCGCAGGCTATCTTGTCCCGGTATTTATGCAGATCTATGGTTTTCGAACCTTCCCGATCTGTTGACCTTGACGCCCCTCGTGCTCACTCTGCTGCCCGGGAACTTTCCGAACATTTTCCTGGCGTATGCTGACTCATCCGCTACACTGGGAACTTGGTGCAGAAAAGTGATAGATAAATTATTATCAAGATAAATTATTTCAACTTTTTCAGATTTTCCAAAGCCTGTACCTGGTAGCCTGGTGGTAGTCTGGGGATTTTTGCTTTTTCGTGTAATATTTAATAATAAAGTAGAAAATGGCCAATTCTCTGGACAGATCTGCAAAGTCGGGTGGAAAACTTGTTGCAAATCTGACTTATTGATGTTTAAAATTATTTTCTTCACATATGTGACGACACTTTTCCGCCATACGATCTTTGACTGTTTTGGCACATGAGAATTAGGAACATGAGATACCCAGCGCACATGAGAACTACCTGTGCTATTTAAAAATTATTTGAGTGGCAATTTCATGGGTTTAACGGCTGAAGTTGAGGAAGCTTTTATACATTCCTACGTATGATTAATCATAAACTCCTCTCCGTAATGGAGGTCTATTACTTAACAAATCTATATTTAACTTCGCAGTAAGTGATTTATTTCAGAATTATTTTCTTTCTCTGGGAATATTGCGCATTTACATTGACAGTAATAATCTAATACATACAATGAAAACTTACTTAGCCACAAGCGACAGCAGCAAATCCCGTCATATTCATCCATTTAGTATGATTTATTTTTTTATAGCTAAAATGAATATACCAACCGCTCTGCAGCCAGGTTTGCCACGGATGGGTTTGGCCACCCGAAAACCACTGGATCGAATCGATGAGACGGATGTTGTATTCATCTACTGATTATTGTCTAAAGGTAGACGGTGTGATGGATAGTCATAGCTGCTGGAGCAAGTAAAACTCATGTCCACGTAATTAAATGTATGTGATACTTTTTCCTTGACAACAGCTGTGATTCTTCCCGTTCCTGACAGTCGGACATCAGAGTAGAAACGTCCGTCTCCTCTGCAATTAATGCATTGATTCTAATTTACTCAGTAAGCCATACTCATGAGTGTTGAGGTCTGTTTTGCACTCCTCATCTAGAATAATCATCAGGATCTGGTTGGTGTGGTGGCAAGAGTATTCATTTCCATTTCAAGGATCCGTTCGATCCGGCGATATCATCCATTGTGATCCTGATTCCTACTGCTGTCCTGATGTCACCTGGGTGATAGTATAGTCAGTATTTACTATCCATGCGTACTGATAGTCAGAGATGCCGGGAGGAAGAGGGTCGCCATCACACGCCCGAGGAGAGCACCCAAGAATCTTACTCACTTCTAACTCTTCATGGAAGAGAGGGTGTCAGCACGTTATGATTGCTGCGAAACTCCTTTGCATGTAAGACACCTCCTGACGGAGGATAGGAAATACCGGGGTGTGCGCAGCATGCTAGGCATCACGGGAGACCGAGAACACGGTCTAGAGGACGAGCCCGATTGCCTTAGCAAAGTAATTTTTTTGCAAAGGATAGGGCTATTAAATTTAATTTTCATATCTCAACGCATAACACATTATAACCATCGTTTTGATTTTATGCGGCATAATTAATGCATTTCATGCCTAACGATCGAATATTTAGTGAAATGTGAGAGATGATTAAATGGCCCTTGCTTTAGATGCACCCTCATAAATTGCCCTTCCTACCTACTCCTTGCATACTGATATATTTCATTTTCCTCTTTCTCGTAGAAACTCGATTTGTGAGGATGGAAAAAACGCGGCTAAAGCTGGTCTGGAGTGCAAGTCGGCGCCTGGCCTCGGAGGGGAGTACCAGAAGGTGAGAGGCAGGAACTTTCTGAGGGACGTGGGTGGTGAAACATGCTGTGTGACTAAATGAATTCACTTGATTCCACTTTCAGTATTGCTGCGAGGCGTGCAAACTGGGACTGATTTCCGGGTCGATGGCCACGGGCTGCCAATTCAAGGACTTTGCATTTGGCCCACCCTGGGATTTGCCCTACGCGAGCTGCTGCAGCGAGACCTCGCCAACGACGCCCGTAGCGCCCACGACGCCGGCGCCCACACGTCCGTCGGCGACGCGGCCTCCGGGAGGGCCAGCCGCCAAGGGCAAGCCCATTGCACCCCGACCACCAGGTTAGTTGGAGGACTCAAAAGAAGTTTATGCCCCAATCGCAAGGACACCAAGCACAGAGAGGGAATCATTCGACTTTCTATGATTGATTATTTGGAGAGGCGACCGACAACTGAGGACATTTGCGCCATAATGAATGCGTAGGAAAGGCTATTTGGAGACAAAACCTGACGTCGGCATCTTGCAAGCGTTAACAAATAATGCCAAAGTTAAATGACCTATAAGGTGGACACCCGAATTTCCTTTCACTAGACACTTACTTAAGTAGAGATCGGGACTCCACCGGAAATCCCCGTCACAGCCGGGACTCAAAGCCGTTACCCCGGGAAAAGAAACCAGCACTACTACTATCACATTAGCCTGACCTCCCAAAATATATTCGCACTACCTCTAGAGTTACCATTGTATCCTGCATAACGGCAACATTATTAATTAGTGATGGGCGTGCCAGACAGGCCCAAGAAAAATCAATCCTATAAATAGGACATTTTTTGGTAATTTCACTATTCTTTCGATATACTACCAGACATAACAATAGGAGGATGTTCATTAGCTAGGAGGGAGGAAACAACGAAGGAGTTCATGGAAAAGCTGTATGAATGGCCAGAATCATCAGTAGAGGGACCGCTGCAAGTTGAGGGGAATGCAAGGTGAGAGGACGGTGGAAAAGACGACCGACGCTCAGGAGTACTCAGGGAAGCATTCTACTGGGAAATATAAGACCTGAAGAAAACATGGCACCTGGAGAAAACAGCAACAGCTGAGAAGTTAATAAGGCGCATGGAGGAATAGAAAAGGCATTCATGGTTGCAATAATGAAAGAGACCCAATTCAACGTAAAATATTGGAGGGTGTTGAGAAAAGTGTAATGATTGTGGTAACGAAGAAAATAGAGAAGGTGAGATGTGAGGATGGCATAGTTATAAGATTCATGTCACATGTGTGTTGAACACTCTCACGTGTACTTAGCTGTAGGGCAGAAGTACGGATTGAAAGAAACCCTTCGGGAAACCAATCAGGATTCATGAAGAGAAGGGTGACCCAGGAGGCATACTCTGCCTAATAATACTCGCAGAATAAATTATACCTCTTAACAAACCTCATATTTTTTGTATTCATAGGCTTGTAGATGGTCTTTGGCAACGGAAAATGGAACAAAATATTAAATCTCTTCGAAAAGAGTGGAGTTAATTTCAGTGACTCAGGAATAATACAACAATTCTTAATAACCGAGTCGTAACAGTGATAATGAAGGATTTATGAAAAAAAGGAATAAAAAAACAAGGGTGCCACATAAAGATGGAACCTTTCATCAGCCCTGTTCAGCATATACTTGATGAAGGCATTTATATAAAACTACTAAATTAAAATCAAATTGATCAAGGTGGAGAAGAAATTAACTTGTTCTGCTTAGCAGATGAAATTGCAGTAGTGGAAGAGAAACAATAAGACCATCCAGAACCCTGGAATAAAGGATCGAGTGGACCAAGTAATACGAGAGTAGAACACGATGACGTAAGAGACAAAACAAAGCACTTAAAAGAGAAAAGATGAAGAAGAATAATAAGGCACTAGGGTAGTATCTAGAACAAGAGGACTCATTCACCTACCTTGTAAGCTGCGTAACATGAAATAGAAGGCTTTGTTTGCCTGTAGGACGTTCAATGAAGAAGGTATTTATGGCGAAAAATGGTTGTTGCGTTCGAAGAAAATGTGATTGCAAATGAGGAAGAATTACATGTGAGTGGGGTGTTGGGCTTTTCTGATCAGGAACATGAATCAATTGAAAAACATCGGAGGATGCTTCACATGCCTTGAGTTGGATTAGGATTCTGAAGATCTGATGATCAAATGGACGGATGAAATAAGAACGAGGAAGCATGCAAAATAATACTGCAGGAGAAAAGCATTTGGCGTATTCTTAGGAAGAGAAGACCTGAATGAATTGTAGCCACTTTTAGAAGCAATGAATGGGACATGAAGCAGAAGAACTATCGCTTACAATGGAGCTGGCCTGGGACAGAGATGAGTAAATGGCTTCAGTTAATCCCTCTTTTATATATGGCTAAAGGTGTGAATCACGTGTGCTGGTAATTGTTCTGTGGAATATTTCATTGTACTAAATTCTTAAATATTCATAAAAGATCTTAACCATCAGCGTATTTTCTAAAGACGATAGTTTCATGGAAGTACCGCAATACAAGATTTTCCCTAAAAGACTTTATCGTACGCTTCGATAAATAAGATATGCGTTACGTAATTTGTTAAATTATAGTTTCCAAAAAGTGTTCAATTCTTTCGTGAGGGCAAAGAACATCACATAACTCAATGAAATCAGGCCTGATCACGAAAAGCGTAATTTTTATCAGCAAACAAGTGTCCATTCAGTTCAGTCAGCCATCAAGGATATGCGAATTCCAGGTTCAGTGTATACCACTTGGTGGCGTCTTCCCCGTTTGGTTACTTCCTCATTAAGGGAACTGTGCAAAACTGTTAAGTACGTAATCTTTGCTTCCGATTGTGATACTCGAATTCTTATTTTACAGATCTCGTGAATCTCTGTGACAGTTTTCCTGGACAGCTATGTGCTCACGTTTGCAAACCAACCCAAGGGTCCTACGTGTGTGAATGCAGAGACGGGTTTTCGTTGATGGCAGACGGGAAATCATGTGAGCAGAATGATTATCCTGATAGGTAAGTGATAGACTTTTGGTTTTTAGAGCCCATGTTTTCTTTATCTAAATTTGCTTCAAATTAGCGGCCGCTTATGGATAGCCAGTGAAGTTCGGCAACGCTTGCCTTCTTCTAAATCGACTGGCCACGTAAATAGAAAAATTAGGGAGGGGGAGGTAGTTGATAAGAAATTTACCTTTAACACTCACTTAAGGAGATTATGCCCACGTAAAACCATTCCGTCCGGCCATCGGTGCTTTTTTCATCAAGTTTGACGCACAGTAAACAGCAAAAGTTAATGTGTGAAGTACTGCATGCACCGCGACTCGACCCGACCTTAAGGTGGTTCCACCGTAAAATGACTTAAATGTCATTTTGACTTCTGTTGACTTAAATGTCATTTTATTCATATTCTGTCTACTTATAGAAAAAGTTGTCCTCTATCTGATATGAAAAATAAAATAATGCCTTTCAACGCTATTTTATTCTATAATTGAACTTGAAATTACATGGTGTTCAATGAGAGAAACACGGGGAAAAATGGTATTTTTCCATAAAATATAAATGCCATTTTTGTGGAAAACTGTCTCTAAGAAGGAAATAATCCAGAGAAATTGAATAAAATAAAGGCATCTTACCACCTTATTTTTCTAGTTATTGAAGAATTAATGCCGTAATTGAAGTCAAAATGCGGTAATTCGTAGGAAATGACGCTGCAGTCGGCTCCTATGGCTGGAAAAAAGTGCTAATTTAAAAATACATTCGTGGAATAATCTGCATTTTTTCTACTTAACTTTTGGGTTTCTATAGGCAACGCATTGCATCAGTAAAAGCAGGATTTTTTTGACAAAATATCAAAAATGTGGAATTTAGTATTTGTTTTGACTCACACAGTCGCGGCGGTACCTCCTTAAACCACTTTATGTTGACAAGAATAGTTTTCGTCGGCTGGCTGATTTTTAAAGGGATGAAATACGAAGTGTCAGCAGTGTATAGTGCAAATTGTGTGGAAATACGACCTTCCGAACGCTCCGTACTCTTTCAACGCGAAAATATGTTTCTTTGTTGATCTGTGCTGTGCGGGATCCCCCGATTCGGGATTGCAGATATCGCAATTACTCAAATTTGGATGTAGAATGAGACAGAGAAAAAAATGGTATAGTCTTTTGCTGCCATATGCGAATATGTGCCCGAGATTCTTCATTTGGATACCGCTCCTGCATGGAGCCCTAAGGAAAGTAATTTACCAACAATACTTCGACCGCACTTTAGAGATCTTCAAGGTTCACTTCTGCGAACCTGAAATATTCACCTTGATGATCCTTAAGGTAGCAAGTGTGATTCCGAAAGGTTACTGTGATGAACAAATTTACTCCAGAGATCTTCTATGTTCACTTCTAGAATCCTCCAAGCTCACTTTGGCGATCCTTAAGGTAGCTAGTGTGATCCAAAGGTTTACTATGATAACCAGGTTCACTCCAGAGATCTTCAAATTTCACTTTTGTTATTCTCGAAGTTCACCTAAGTAATCCTTAACTGTTCAAACTGAGCAACACACATTTTTGGCTGTTTTCGATGAATCACCAAGAAAACTCCTCTGTCTCAAATCCTCCCTCCACATTTAACTCTCCTTCCCGCACCTATTTTTTTAAGTACTGCCAGTGTATGAAATACTGTAATGCAAACTTATCGGGGTTCGAGATGTGTCCAATCTGTGGCGCGTCCGTGCTTCACACTTTACCTAAGTCATTGGCTGTACTTAGGGATGATAAAGTATCCCAAAACACTAAGAGGCATCACTATCGCTCGGGGAAAATTTATTTTCAACTCTGTTAGTGTATAATTCTTAGCTCCCATCCACGATGAGGTAAATCCGAACTTGCAGTAAGGGCTGATGGTAATGGGCAGTCGTGTAAAATCGGAAGCTTGCGTGCCCGGACTCCTTTGGCTCACGTGAAAATGTAACCACCATTGATTCAAGGTGATTTCTATCATGCACGCGATTGGCTCAAATAAAACTAAGAAGGCTTTCGGAAATACATTTTTTTTAAACGTTGAGAGAGGTAGAGTGGAGGTTATGGCCACCAAAAGTATTTGAGCCATAAATTAGCGTATAATGAGCTGTGAATGGCCAAGGAAATCTATGATGAGTATCATAGATTAATTAATTGTGTAATTATCTCTAGTATCCTCAAAAAAATGAGCAAATACTATCCAAAACTCTACATTATACAATCTATAATAAAGGATCAACTTCCGGCAGGTTAACATATTGTCAAAAATAGTTCCTTAAAATGCTTCAGTCACAAATCGCAATACTGTGAATTAGTAATATGATTTTTCTCTGCTAGAGTTAGTAGTTTTTGAATATGTATCTAAAGTAAGATTTAGTGCTTTCCCGGCATATTAATTTGGTGAAGCTTTCTCGGGTTTCCAACCGGGTGATGGTCTCCATGTAGGCCTACATGGAGACCATCACCCGGTTGGAAACCCGAGAAAGCTTCACCAAATATGTATTTACTTTTGCGGGTGATTTTAGTCGTAGTCATCACTTGGCTGTTATAATTAAGTGCAAAACCCTAAACATTTAGCGTTTTATTTCCATACAGGTGCAAAACAAATAGCCCATGCGCTCATAGATGCTTCGACACCGGTATTGCCATAGAATGCTCGTGCAACCCTGGATATCAATTGGGTCCAGATGAGCGAAGCTGCATTGGTGAGCTAATTTTTGATTTCTAGACCCTTTTCGCAACTTTTAAAGGACAGTACGTGCTTATATTTAATTTAACATAAAATACCTACTCTTAAAATCATTCGAGCAGAAGAGTGATATTTTATCTAACATAATTCATTTTTACTAACTTTTGAGCTCAGAAATGAGACGTAGTTTTTATGCTTGAAGATAAACATCAAGTATATTTATTTATAGAGTTTAAATTGTTCCTAATTGTCACAGTATGCCTCAGCATAAGACTTAACACCATGATGACATTGGATTAGCACTAGGAGCGCCATATAGAGCGGTCATTTTGACTGTATGGGAAATTCCATCGTACCCCACTCCATTGGATGAAATATTTTGTAATTTTGTGAGTTTTAATGAATGCTATATGCAAGTAGCTGCATAATTTCTCTTGATAATATGTAGTAAGATTGCCATTTATTTAATTATATATGTCTAAAGTACCACAGCAGCCATTTTGACCACATCAATGGTTCTCGTGTAAATACCCTCGATGCCAAATTTGTTTTATAGCTAGATAATAGGTCTATGGATTCAAAAAACACTCATATTAATTATTCAAAGTATTTTGTTTTTATACTATAGTAAAATGTAATTCATAAATACATATTTGAATGCAACTGCATGGTGGGTAGGACATAAGAGCGGCGAACCTTAAGTATGCGTGTAAGAGGGAGGAGAGGAATAGGAAATTTTGGTGGTGTGTTGGGAGGTAAAAGGGATAATGAGTGTCAAATAGTTTTAATATTGGAAAATACAGTAGATATTTATATGGAGGAACCGTAATATGAAGCTGCCCTTGGTTATTAAAATCATAGGCAGGTCTGTCCACGGGCCTAACATTTGTTTTACAGAATTTCTGTGATGACGGTACTCTGTTCTATGGTGTCATCAAAGAACTAAGAGATAGAGAATCATTATTCATCATCATTATTTGGGGGAGGTGGCCGACGGCTGAGGTTATTCGCACCATTAAGGGTATGTGGGTAGGTTGGTATCGCAAAGATTATAGGATGAAGAGATACCTGTTTCAATTAAAGATTAACCTAAATTGTCAATTTAAAAGTTGAGGAAAATAGACTCCTATGCATGAATTTCGGTCATCCAGGAGACCATTGACGGGGAGAGTTTAAATCTCGTAAACACGTGCGTGTTTTCCGAGGATCAAAGTCCAAGTGGATTTCTAACCTCAAACAACACGCTCGTGTTTACGAGATTTCAATACTCCCAGTCGATGGTCACCTGAATGACAGAAATGCATACGTAGGAGTCTCAAACCCTTTGCTTTTATTGACAATTTGGATTAACATTTGATTTAACTTTGATTTTAAATTGCTCTCTTCTTAAGAGGAACCGGTTGCTGTCATCAGCCCACTCTTTACCATAGATTAACTTCCCATCCGACGGTCGAGCACTAAACTAGGTCCATCCATGTAGGGATCAGGATTCCACAGAAAGATGTTTGCCTCTACTGGGATTAGAACCCAGACCCTCGGGACGGAGAGCCTATACTCTAGCCATCACGCATATCCGATTCCCGCAAGGTTCGGGGTCGCCGGATGAAGCCGATATTCCGCAAGAAAACCCACCACCCTGATCCCCACAATCTATCCGATATGTTAACACACATTCAAGCTCTCCTACGCAATGCAACGTAAGCCACTAAAACTTGACGTCGCAAGCGAATTGACTGCTATTGGTGGGCGGAAACGAGAGAAAAATGACAACAACCTTAGCCAGTTTGATTAACTTTCAGTAGCAGCATTTATATAACCACAATTATTACAATAGAAAACAAGCCCGTAGGCTAAATACCGTTAACTTGGTCTATACAAGACGAACACAAGTCACAACTGGAACCAAACAGATACGTCCGTGGTCAGGTTGAAAGAGGGCTAGTCTGTTCACGGTACACTTTTTCAGCGCAGGAGGGGAATCAGCTGACCAGTGGAGGAGTGGGGAGAGGAGGGGAAGTGCTATCACACTTTGGATTGGTGAGAATGTTAACAGGTCGACTTGAAAGTGGAAAAAGATGTCAGCACCGAATAAAAGCAGGGTGCTTGCAGGAATCGCGATGACCTGAGCGTTCGCGCTGACCAGAGCTAGGTCGCGGCACTTGTTTCATCGTTCTCTAGCTCTGAGTCTCCGAAGATTTTCGAGTCTCGAAGTTTCGAGGAGGAAAATTTGGCATACTAAGTGCTCCGAAAAAAAACTATCCTTGAGGCGAAATGGTTTGGGAACAGTATAATTTTTATCGTTCCTAATGAGATGAATTAAACTGAGATGACGTTGCAGACGTATGCCAATTCTTGAGTTCTGAACACAGATCAGATGCCCATAGAGAGCTTTACGACGTACGCGGGCGGTTTCACTTGGCCAAATGTTTGATGACTTCTTGGGAATAATGTCAGCGAGTAAGGGCTGGATGTTGGATTGAAGGGACGGAAAAGGGAGCGACGGGCTGAATAATTTGTTTTGTGCATCACAAAAAATGTGCTTTCGTGTGAAATCTGCTCGGTGGTTGCCATAGGAAACCAATAGAGAATCAAAGGAATAACAATTATGCATGGGGAATCTACCAAGGTATGACCGAAAAAGTTTTCTTTTTATTATTCTAAAGAAAATACTGAAAATTATAAAGATATAGATTAATCCATTATTTTTTTAATAATCGTGCACGCCCAGTCTTCTAAAATCTGAACCAATATCTCGAAAACGACCACTGACTCAAGTATGAAATAGACTTCAGATTAACCTTGGCAGTTTAGTGGGTTTACGATGAATTGTTATGTCATCTCAAAGAGAGTAACCTCTTCTAAATTGGGAATCACGAAAGAAAATTCGACTAAAAACTACTAGTCGGTTAATTTCGTTGCCTAGAGCAGCGAGCTTCAACATTTTTACATCTGCGGGCCAAAATAAAGTAGAAATATTTAAGTAAATATTAATGAGAAGAAACTAGAAGCATAGTAGTAAAATCTTCGTATATTGCAAAAATATTTACATCCAATACCATAAATAGGAAGGGTATGGGGGAATGAATGTATGACTCGTCTTCGCCAGTAAAGCTCTCTATTTTTCTATCTCTTGCTCTCCATACAGATCTGCATTCAGAATCTTCCTCGGAATTCTCTGTATTGACATTTTATAACTTTTACGTGGAGTCGTCGCAATCCACGATCTTTAGACCCACCATATTTGACTTAATGTGCAGTGGAATAAGCAAGATACCACGGTGAAGCTGTTTTTTTTCGTTATTTAATTAAGTTTTAACTTAACGGTAGCTTGTAGTGAACTGAGCTGCGCTAATAGCTTACGGAAAGGGTTGAAGGAGGGAGTGATGTGAGATGAGGGAGTAGTGTTGGGGATGCCATCCAGAGGTCGGCGACAGAGGGGGAGGGCTGGGGAATGAAACCTTAAAATCACCCCCAGCGGACACTTCAACAGTTCAGCCCATGATCCTTGCCCTAAGTGCTGTATAATCTCCTGAATAACCGCCATCATGAAGCTAATCACCAGCGCATGCAAAGACTTCCTTATTTATGGTAACAAAAGCTCATATTCGGGGGAGGGGGCGATGCTAATGATGGAGAAAACGGCTGAACCGATTTACCTGGTCTTGGTGCCATTTTTTGCATAGCAGCAGCATATATCTCAGGAAAAATCCTCAAATTTCTATTTTCGACCCATATATTTAAGGTCCTCTAAAGGAAAAAAGGGAAACTGATTTGAGGATAAAGATAGGAATAAATGTATCGGTGCTCGCCTTCGCAGATGACCTAGATCTGTTGGCAGAAAGCAGAGAGGACCTCAAATACTTGACAAAAACTCTAATCAAAGAAATCCAGGCGGTAGAGCTTTAAGTCTGCGATAATAAGACAAAATGTATGCATTTCGGGTGGAATCATGACAACTCCAGAAGGTTTACAGCTGAAGATCACAACTTTGAAAAAGTTGATAATTTTAAATACCTTGCTATTATGATCAGATCCAACAGCAGTGAAAAATCTGAAATCCAAAGAAGAATTAATTTAGCCAATAGAAGCATGTTTGCCTTAAATAAACTTATATCGTCAAAGCTTTTATCCATCACTACAAAACTTAAATTCTACCAAACTATAATAATACCAGTCCTTCGATATAGAGCTGAATCATGGATTCTTGACAAAAAACTGAAAAAAGCTGATTACCTTTGAAAATGAGTCCCGCCTGGGGACAGCAAATTTTTCTCCTCCTCCTCCTCCCAGGACATGGTTGTGTGTGTGTTGTCCTTTGTTACTGTTACAACGCCTGATGTAAAATGGTCCTCGAGGCTGTATTCAGGTTGACGAAATAAAATAAAAAAATAAATTAAATAAAAAAATGAAGTACTTTGTAAAGTCTTTGGACCCACAAAAGTAGATGGAATATGGAGGATAAAACATAACAAAGAAATAAGGGAGCTATTTGAAGCGCCAGACGTTGTAGCCGGAGCCAAGAGCCGAAGATTGTGATGGGCTGGACACACAATAAGAAGGGAAGATGACGCCTTAATAAAACAAGTTTGGAAAGAAATCCCTGATGGAAGAAGATCTTCTGGACGCTCAAAGAAGAGATGGAAAGGCCAAGTAATCATAGACATGAATAAGATGAGGGTCAACGAGGAAGACGCGGAAGATCGGAAGAAGTGGAGGCGGATCGTTGGCGAGGCCAACTACCACCTTGGGTATTAATGGCCATGGAAGTAGGTAAGTATATTTAAGGTGAAAAAATAAACTCACCTTAACTGAAACGATTAAGCCTCGTGTTAAATTTCCATAGCAACCACGTAGCTACCGTCAGCAACGTTTGTCTTTAGCACAGATATTTATATTTAGTAAAAATTAGTAATGGCCTCCAGATGTTGGACTCTTTACAGAGAAATATCCCACACCAATCGTGTACAAATAAAATCTATACTAATTAGATTTGCATGACTGGGTTTGTTGCCCGCAGTTTTGGCAGGTTTTCAGCCATAAATAACTATAATTATGTAGAAAAGACAATTGTTTAGAGTAATAGGCCTGGATGACAGATTTTGAAAATAATAAGTCAATGGACAATCGATTGAAAATTTGCGATTGATCGGGCAAAATAATCAATTACCATGATGTATCCAATTGCATTCGTGCATCTCTATTATAGAATGCATGAGTGCGCAGGCCGCACCCTGTTTCTGAGACGGTATGGTTTTAGAGAAATATACCTCCCTCACAAAAAATGTCCTCAGTACATTTGGCTTTCGTGAACCATTTTTCCTTAGCCGTCAACCCAATATTTCCTGAATTATTTTATATATAACACTTAATGCATGATGATAATAAGTATTAATGATAATATCTTAAACTTTGTCTTTAAAACTATACATTATCTCGAGCATAGACCCAAAATTTTGCATAAAAATAAAAGCTAAACAATTTGCGCCTTAAGCACGCGAGTAATGGTAATTTGCGTTAAATTTGCGTAAATGAAACTTGTGTGTTAACAAAGACCCAAGGAAAACTTTCTCTGGGTGCGAGATGTATTTTACTTAGCCTATACCTAATTGATGTGTTATTCTCTCCTCATTATATAGCTTAAGGCATAGAACTTCCAATTATAATCTTTTAATGTCACGCTAAATACCGTGTTCCTCAATTTATTGAAAGTTAAGCATATCCGGGTGAAAAAGATGCTCCGATTTCACCCACAATCATCGCCCATAATGCAACTGGCGAGAATGGTATGGTAGATGCTCAGCGTGCACAGTTACTTCATCAAACACTTAATATCATGAAGGAAATCCGATTTAAAAAATGATCAAAGCATCAAAGTTTATCCTCGATCTAAGGAAACACATTTGTAAAAGAGTAGATGCCTATAATATTTTTACTTGCATCCTTCCATGACACGAAAGGGGATTGTAGCCTGTTGCATGACTTTAAATAATTTTTAAGAGGCATGCAAAACGATTATCAGATATTGGCAGTGCTACGAACGTAGACTGAAAACTGATTATTTGAAAAAATATATATTTACCTTTCCTTCAATTTTTACCCAGAGCTGATATTCTTTTTATTTACAGAGATAAAGCAAGACTCACAACCTCACCAAAGTGATATTAAACCCCTTAAATGTCCGGCTGGGTTTATTTATAACCCAGACTCACAAGTTTGCGATGGTAAGTACTTACTTCAGTACCTATGTATTCAATTGAAACTAATTTGAAAAGTGCAAATTTCTTGTTATTCAAGAGTGATATTAATCGACTCCTGTTGTAAGACTCAAAAAGGTATAATTTTTAAATTATTGTATAAACTAATTCTAGAATTATTGATTTCTCTGGAACCGAGTTCAAGTTTTCCCTATTTGTGCCTTTGATCACATTATCTCTTGTATATGGAGGCATCATTTTTATGAGCGTAGGATGGATTATAATATGATGGCAGCAAAATCTCCTAATGTGTGATGAAAATCACCGGAAAAAGACAGAAGTGACGCCGTTGAATTTTAGTTAGTATTTTCTTCCATGTTAAAGCAATATTTGGACATTATTTTTAGAATCATAATGTGAATTTTAAAAAGTAAACCATTCTATCCCATCTAGATTCAGGAAATAATTATGGAATGGACTTCCTCAAAGAGGAGCACCAATTTCACTGTCAGTTACTATGTGCACTTCACACAAGGGACAGCACGAGTGTCTGACTGTCTGACTGAAGTCTCAATCATTAGTTCTTTTCTTGCTTTTCTACATCTGAAGACCTCTGCTTCATCGCCACCACTGCTATAACCTTCTTCAAACTCAGGAACAGTCTGAGTCTGAATCAGACTGTGACTCACCTTCTACGACATCTTTCAACACAGTAACTCCACTCTTTCTTTTACCCTTAGATTGGGTCTGTGATATTCCAGGGATCAGATGTGATAATCGCCTCCTTGTTTGAGGTGCAGGGCAGCTATTTTTTAAAACAGGGTAATTATCGCCTCAAATCGCTGCCAAAGTTTGAATTGCCTGCCTGTTCGTCTGTGATATTCAGCAATACAAGCTCAAGTTTTCTCACGGATAAGTTAATAGTAGCTGAAAGATTAAACAATAAATTCACATATGATATGAAAAATGGTTATGCAGACTTATAAAAGAATAGGGATATTATGATAAAAACATTTGGTCAAGTTATTGAAATATTGAACCAACAGGAACGTACCTCTGAAAATTATCTTCAGCAAAGATTCTTCTTCCAGTGACACTGCAGAGGTGTTGCTCCCTTGAGAATCCAAGACACATTGCCCCGCTGTTCCCCCAACCGAGCTGCTTTATTTTGTGCTGCTTTTATCAATCATCTACTCATGATAACCACAGCATTTCTGGAATTGCAAAGAACTTCATGGTGTTCTCGAAAAATTTATTTTTAAATAAGTCACGCATAAGTCGGAAGATATCCTAGCCAATGAATAAATTAAAAGTATGTTTAGTTAGATTCTGGTCCAGAAAAAAACTTCATGGTTGATATTTCTCACGGGATTTGTTGATGACCCATATTTCAGGAAAATAGCATGCTGAATGTGGCCGCTCAAGTGAAATACTCTTCCAGACTAACTGAGTGTCCCTGAATGGGCTAATCTTTCTAGATGGACAGTAGGCGGCAGGGTATCAAATTACTCTTGCAGTGGAAACTACGACAACTTTTTAAAAGAGAATGGCCTGGGTACACAGCAATGCCATAGTGCTACAGATTTGAACGCTACTTGCGTGTAACGAGTGCCTTGGCTGGATTTGGTGTTCTGATGGTACCTGAAGTCTCGAAGAAGTGGAAATTGGAAATATAATGCGCATATAGTTATGAATCACCAGTATTGCGCTCATTAAATGAATTCGAATGACTTGGTTTTGTTGGTGTCCGTTACAATAACAATTTAACGATTTCTCTTCACCTACTACCTTTGGAACCGTAAATTTGGACATCTGGTCCACAGGTGCCAGTCTTCTGGAACAAGAATTTGGTTAAAATATTTCGGATCCCGAAGCTTTAGAACCACCTAATCTGGAGCCTTGGACTGAGTCCTGAAAAATAATTAACTTAAAGACTTTGAAGCTCAGGGCTCGGAAACAAGGGCAACCGCTTGCTACAACAGGAACACCATTACCCGCTTGATCACCCAAGTTGAGGATCATTGGACTCGGCTCGAACTTTGACCATCCAATTTGTTCCGAGTACTGCTGTCCCTGTATGTAAGTGGCAGTCAATGAGTATGAAATTACCTTTGAAACACTTTAAACAGAATTGGTTCTTCTACATGGAAATAAGTACAAGTAAAAGTTTTGGTATAGATCTCTAATTTTGGGCATAGGACGTGAGCCATGATGGTTCTGTCTTGCAACGAATAAAGCGATTGTCAAAGAAATGCAAAGGCTCAGTTGAATACATAGGAGAATATACCGTCATTTCAACGGATTTTAACGTATGGATGCTGTTCTTTGAGAAGATTTTGCTCGGGGACATATGCGGAAAGTGCCGGAGCATATTTGCCATTGCCCTCAGTGAAATTTCCAGGCACAAGAGTTGCCCACACCAATCACAGCTTTCCCAACCCAAATATTTCTTAACCAATTATAATACTCAGATTCCGCTTTCATTGAAAATTTCCAAATTCTCACCTTGTTCAATATATACACTGACATCATTAAAGAGCAAGAATCGGGTATAGTATAATGGGAACATTCTAGATTGATATGCTTGATAATCATCAAATATTAGCTAACTTTAGAATAAAATTAGTCTTGGGAGAAAATACTTGGAATTACTGTTACAGCTGACAGAATAATCCCAGTTCACTACTTAATAGATACTTATTAGCAGTCACTATGGTTGTGGAAACTGTGTTTACAGGAAATTTCTATTGCATTCATTTATGCAAAATGTGCTTTGGAAATGACCACTGCTTGGCCCACCTTCTGGCCCAAGGTTTCCTCTGCTTACATTCAAAGTTCTACTAATGCAATTTTTTTTCTGATAAAGGAAATTATAACCATTTGTGAGAATTTATCAGTGACTATCAGTCCTCAATTAATAGCGGAGAGAAAATTGCTTATTAAATGGAATCTATAAATGTTACTCTTTTCTTTGTCTGCTCAATATACATCAAAGTGTCTCAAGCGATTATGTCGAACTAGCATTTTATCATCAACTGGTTTCAGAATATTTCAATGAAAGCATTACGCAATAATGATATTTTACGTGGAGCAATGAAAAGGTTATACCTTATATTCTGAATCACTTATTTATTTAAACACGACCCTGATGCAAGTACTGTTTCATGAAAAGTCTTGCATTTTTAATTTCAGACATAGATGAATGTGAATGGAAAAATGATGACTGCCCTGAAAATAACATTTGTCAAAACACAATAGGTTCTTTTAAGTGCATAAGAAAGCCATTTGAAAGCTGTCCGCCTGGATATAGATACAATGTACTGGGTGGATCATGCCTCGGTAAGAGTTATTATCATATTTGTGTTTGGAATTCTGTACTGAACACTATGATTATTTTTATCTGTGCTAATGAGTGGACTCAAAGGTAGGTGCTCTCTTTTACCAAATTTCTAAAAATTCATTTTATTGTTTATTCATAAAACATATAAAATGTTTTTCCTTTCCCATATTCTCTTATTTTACACCATTGTTACCAGAACGAGTCTGATATTTTCGGAAAACAAATCATATTTTTAGCCTGTTGTTACATCCGTCACTCTCACTGATTCTAGGTAATGTATGCAAATTAGATCAATGGTAGACGAGTTAACTTTATGGAAGTTCATCTTAATAAAAATAAAGAGAACTTAGTATACTTCTTTCTTTCCACTTAGTGTGGAAAATTACTTAGTTCTCTTTTATTTTTTTATTAATGAATGCAAAGTTATTGATCCTGGGTCAATTTCCCATCTGAAGTTATGTAGTAATTTCTGATGGGATTTTCCTGTTGTAAAATTTCAGTGGTGCAAGTGACGTCATCCTGAATTCAGCTTCCAGATTCAGTGAGAAAACTACATACTTATTTCCCTTAGGAGAGGAAATCTTTCAATGGAAATAGTTAAATGACTATCTTGCGCGATACTTCGACCGGTTGCAACACCTCGCGTCATTCTAAAGTGGAGCAGATTTATCAGTTAGGAATTCTTATTTATACCATTTCGAGGGAAGGGAAATAGTGCTAGGAATTTTTTTACGGTGCCAAATTCTGGAGAACAATCTGCACAAGTTTCTATCTGGGACCGACATCTTGGAACAATCGAAGCGAGATATAATCGACGAGGATTACAACTTCCTTAATTTGGATAGCATTGAAAAGAAATTTACTATTATTTTTCTACGCAATTGATGATGGTGAGACAAATATTTAAGTTATTTAGTTTAAGGAAAAACGCTGTGGGTGTAACTGTGGTCGTAGTAGGCATATTGGTATCGAACGTGAAATGACGTTGAAAAGGAGGCACTAGACATAGTCCCAGTAGTTCTCTTTATCTTTGAAAACTCGATCACGGCTTTACGACTGACACTTTCCATTGCAAAATCCCGGTTCCTAACGACGATACATAGTATTTTTTTTAAACCTCGCATGGAGGCTACGTCAGATGAAACAAAAGCCAAAATATATTTTTCCTTCAAAGCGATGGGCAATCGAAGGTTGTCGCATCTCAGAGATGGTGTAAGCTATGAAAGCCGTTAACAATGACTCAAATAATAGCGATTTCTGCTAAAGATAACGAGCTGAGAGGTATCATTACCACGCCACGACGAATAATTAATACTATTAGTAGCATAGGGGAGGACCTGAGTACGGAGAAGGTATAAAATATCTCGGTCACGAAAAAATGTCATGAGTGACGAATTCATTTCCGTCTCTTTTCCCATTTTATCCTTTTGGGATTAAACAGTCAAAAAAGCTACTCATTACAAAGCATTGGGTGAACTGAAGCTGACTGTTAAATCACTCTTTACCGGAGTGCACCTCCTTACCATTTGCATTTTCATATTCACAGAAAATGCTGAATTTAAAGCATTTGGAATTGGAGTAATATCGAATTAATCTTTCTTGTTTAAAATTCATCCATGAAAATAGTAGTTGGTCAATAAATTAATCACATTGAAAGTCTTCTACTCTTGCATAGCAGAAAATGATACAAAAGGGGAAAGTTAAACATTCAAATATTTTGCGGTGAAGCTTATGGGAATGCAAGATGATTTATAATTTTGTACTCATCATAAATTAGCATAAATGCCTTCTGGGACCAACACATAAACTCTCAGCACTTCATAAGAAAAAATATCACCGTATCCTCGACAGTTAATATCCATGGTTCTATTATTTTTATTTTTTCCACATTTTTTTCTCTTTCTGTCATGGACAAACACTCTCTATTTCATGATTTATTATATCTTATGGCAATATAAAATCGTGGCTAAGATTTTTTCTTGGAAATTTCTGGCACCATGCAGTACTAGCACCTTTGAAAACCCGCACCATTCGTCAGAAAATGAAAAAAAACAAATAACTAGAAAGAAAGCTGAGGCCGGTATGAAAGGTATTCAGTGTGAACATCATCCTGCTAAGGAACCACTATTATAATAAGTATTCGAATAGGGAACTGTGCCTGTTTGTGAAATAAATATGTTAGGCACATATTGCTAAAATTAATCAGGATCAACGGAGATCAGCTATTGAACATATTCCATCCAATGGTCAATTATTGCCTCTTGGCCTTGTACCTACTTACGTGACTTAAGATTTACTGGAAATGTGGACATCTCACAGTGTATGATCAAATTTCCCCTTAAGTGCATATATCTAGCACCAAATGTTTTGCTCTATGCGGTGGTGCGAGTGGAGATCAAAACAACATTTTATCTCACTACTATCCGAGGATATTTAATCATTTCACGACGGATTAAGCAACAATGTACGCATTCTTACATTTAGTATAACATTATTCATAGTATGGATGTGGACCCAACGATTTATTAAGAATGTGCAGAATTGTATATTCTCTTGAATACATTCACACTTGTTGGGAAGGGATCAAAAAGCTCTCCAGGTGATTTGTTCCATTCTCTAATAATTCTGTTCAGAAGTCAATATTTCTTAGCACTAGTTTTTTGCATTCTCTGTTTGATTTTGAAGCTATGGTCGTTCTTTCCCATGAACGTTTGTTACTCTATTCTGTGGCGTAGTTCCCTATGCTTCCTCTTTCTTTACTATTTTAAACATTCCACACTGCCTATACATTTTACTCCTTTCTTCCAGACTCTCCCATCCCAGAATACCCAGCATCTCCGTCAAACTCTCTTTCCATTTATGCCTGTTCAATACGTATCTCGCCACCTTTTGTTATTGATTATAATTAATCGTACTGAATTCATAACTTACATAGGTTTTGTGAGTCGCACCAGATTTGTATAGCTTGAAAATTGGTTTGCATATGCACCTGTACAATTACATCAGTTTCTCCATAAAAATTTAAAAAATCGAGGGTCGATTCTTGTGCAATTTGACATGGAATTACCCACATGGTTCATTTCAGTTGGAATGGCACTATTCATTTCCATGCCGTTCTGCTTCGAATATCCGAATCTTCCTGATTAAGACATTTCAATTTATCAATTTAATTTTCCCGACAACGATAAAAAAGAAATTGTATCCTGTGGTATTGATAGATACAATTGAATGTACACGACTATCTTATTGTATTGCAACGTCTTGTACCATTACTAGAAATGGTGTAAAAATGGCTAAGTTTGTAATTCTTTGGTGCATATCACGATTTGGTAAGTAAAACAGTAGAGATTATCAATTTATTTCCACATTGAGACAAGGATTTGATGCTCTCCCGGTGAATGGGTGATGTAAACACCTCTCGGGCTTCACACAGGGTCAGGTCTTTCAAGGCGACCGACGTTTCGGAGGGAGACTTTTCCATTGTCTTCAAGCTGATAAATAATGCCAAGTCTCAGTAGAGGTCAGTTTATATTCTCCTCCCTTCAGACCTTCTCGGTGGTGAATGGTGGATTGTCTTTTTCCTGCCAATTTGAGGATTGGATTCCAAGTTTTACTAAGCTGCCATCCGAGGTCTCTGTTGAAGTTGTTGGATGCCAGGTGAATTTCAATGGCCTCGTTAGTTATCCGGTCCCAATATCCACTTGAGTGGCAAAGCAATTTAGTGTCTTCCCATTGTATGTCATGCTGGCGGTCAAGTGAATGTTCGTCAACCGCTAACTTCTCCGGTTGACACAGCCGATAGTTCCTTTGAGAAGGCCTGAAAGGAAATACGACAACCGGCGTAGGCGGTAGGCGGCGTAGTCCAGTAGGCGGTGCCTACCCGAAGATTTTACCCGAAGAATCCTACTAGGGTTGGGAGGGAAAGGTGATGAGATGACAAGGTCACTCGAACTAGGTCGCAGTGTTCCGCATCCAACCATAAATTGGGGTACTTGGACACGGTTGCAAAACCAGATTTGATCACTCGAGAAGTGGTATGACAAACGCGATTATTTCGAGTGTCTGTATTGACCCCTTGAGCTGGAAGCCAGAGCCTCTTCAATCAACGGAAGGCGGTGAGTCGATCTAGGTGCTCTCCCTATCCAGAGAGCGACGAGTCACCGTTGGTCCCTCCGTGCTCAAGCTTTGCGCCTTCAAGGCAGAGGGTGGCGGACGGGAAGTGATTGGCTCATCAGCCTCCAATCGAGTGCTATGCACTTCAATCTTAGCCGAAAAGTCGGTGGACTCCCCTTTGCAAAATGCCCGCGCCAGAGCCCCATCATCTGCCGCAAGCGGCATCCAGGTTGCACCACGTGGAGGTAGGGTTGGCTTCTAGTCCTTGGTAATGGGCCAAGCAAGTGGCCTGTGTCCCAGAGGCACAAACTTCTGAAAGGAGGAGGATATAAACTGACCACTGCTGAGACTTGACATAATTCATCAGCCCTGAAGACGATGGGAAAGTCTACCCTCGAAACGTCGGCCGCCATGAAAGGCCTGCCATTGGACACCATGGAAGACCTGACCCGGTGTGAAGCCCGAGAACTCTTTACATCCCATAGAAACAAGTTTTCCATGCACTAAGTACTTCAGATGCATGTTTAATTAAGCTATATGTGAGAAAGCGCGTCAGAATCTGATTCGTAGTTAAAGAGTAAACTCAATTGCATGATCATTTTGGGAAAATTAGCATGATAGCTTCCATTCCACTAATACTTCATTTACTTTCAACAGATATTGATGAATGCAGAGAAGGGCTCGACAATTGCAGTCGAGCTCAGCAATTTTGCATCAACACAAAGGGGTCATTCACTTGCATAAACCTGAACAAGAGGATTGAATGCCTAGCTGGGTACAAATACAATGCTGCCACCAAAAGCTGTGAAGGTAGGAGAGTTTTAAAACCTCTGGTATTCCTCGTTCAATAAAGCTGATATGGAGTTCTATGAATAAATAATTAACTTGAAAACAGTCAGAGTATTTTTATGTTACTTGAAACAATATCCAATTATCGTTAATTCAGCAAGAATTTCCGAAGATTAACATTATGGAGCTTCTCTTTTATATAAATTTACCTATGGACATACTAGCTACCGATGCGCTTCACTCTTGCCGTTTTTTATTTGGTTTTGAATGGTTTCTGCTAATTTTCTTAGCCCTATCCTATACCAATTCTAGTACCCTTCTGAGTGATATGTGTGCTAGTCAACAATGATATGTTACAAATGAGAAATTTAGAGACATTCCATGAGTGAACTTTAAAATCACGTCGAAAGTGTGTCATCAAAGGGTAATATATTTATTTTGAAAAATCACATATTACCCCTGTGAAGCTTGATAGAAAACACGATATTGCTTTTTACAGCTGCCCTATTTCTATGATACTAGCACTCCCGTATTCGCGTAAATTTATACTGGTTTTTAGGAGTGGGATGCAAATCATTTATATGAAGATGAAAGCTATGAGATTCTGAAGAGCGAACAATCGTCAGAAGGATCAATCGGTAGATCAATAAAAGCCCCCTTTATTTACTCGATTTGTAATACTCGATTTAATTAAAAAATCGAAAAAAAAACAGTTGATATCTGAAATCGCCAAAATTTACGGCAAGAACAAATTGGTGAGATGGTGAAGAACGAAAGAAATATTCGATCTTCATTCATATTTTGAAGAAATAAAAGTTTAAAATGCATATTTTTGCATTGTGTTATAGAAATTTGTCATTTACCCGTCTTTTCTCGAGGGCGACAGCGATAAACGCTCCAAACGAAAGAAACAATCTCACCTTGCGAAAGGTAAGGTAAGTACAGACGTCAGTCCGTACTAATGCCAGGGGGTCTCTCTGTCCTCGGCACAAAATTTTCAGAGGGAAGGGAATGGGATGAAGTTTTTGAGGGGTGACGTGGAGCAGGTAAATGACCCATTCAATTTCCTCAGCCGACCCCGACCGTACAGAAGGCCGTCGAAGCCTTGGGTCACGACGTCGCGTCGGCTGGATTAGCAGGAGAGAAGGGGCTTTGTGGATCTATTGTTCTGTTTTCCAGCAGCCAATGTTTGTTCTTTGGGACAAACCTTTGGAGAGGGGTGTGTGAAACCACGGCGGGGCTCAACCCTGCCCCCATGGCCCGTTTATTCAATGTGAAGACATGACTTGAATTGAGAGAAATTCATCCCATACGTTCACACACTAATGCTTTACATTGACTCGAGAAAATCTTAGTACCCCATTTCCTCCTACTATGACCTTCCTTTTTACGAGGAAGGAGGGTGTGAAAGTATGATAAAGGAAAATGGAATGAGTGCATAATTTCACAGAGAAAAAAATCATACGCCAAGTAGCTTCACTGGCTAAAGCACCCGGCGCGATATCGAGGGATCCGGGTTCCAGTTCCAGTCAAGACAAATGATTTTTCCTCTCTGGAATTTCGGAATTTCTCTCTCGAAAAAACTGTGTACCTAGACTAGCGGGTGACTCCGTAAAGGTAATACCGTGGGTAGTCCCAGCATCCTCCAAATTCGGAAGATGGAATATGCCTGTCTCCTGCGACTTTGCGTAGCGTAAGAAAATGTAAGAGCGTTGTGCAAAATAGTCAGACGATATTTCTCGTAAAGTTACTCTTCATACTACAAAAATATGGCTAGTATTAAAAGAACACCATAAGTAAGAATACTGTTAGGGTTACTTCCCTTTTATGATAACCTTTGATAGATAACGAAGAAATGACAAATAATTTCGTAATTTTTATTGCGTTTTCCGTCATCCACGGAAAGCCTCGCGACGTTTCTACCGCCGATACGGGCGTCTTACCCTATAGCCTAGTCCACCTTAATGATATCCAGGGGCCTCTGCTGTCAGGGTCATTTGGAGGGAAGATGTCATGGTCACGCCGCTGAGGATAGTTCACGCATATCTCTTCACGCAAGAAAAGATACCATCTGACTGTGAAAACTGTCCCCATGTATATTGTCAAACACCCCATGATAGAGTGTGACAAGTATTGGGCAATGCACGCCAGGCCAGGCATCAGGGGTGACCTAGAAACTATTTGGGTGACGATCCTGATGGCCTTAGCCTTGTTTTAGTCTTTTAAAAGAAACTGGCATTTTACATTTGATAGAGCATTTTTATATATAATGGGACTGCTTAATTCGGTGGTACATTAGCATGTTGAATTTTTTTAGAATAATTTCTGTTCTTTATGAATGATGGATTGTTTTTTAGACAAATTTCAGCTTGAGCTGCACGATTTTCTCCCTGGGACACCACTATAGGTACTGCAAAAGGAACTAGCCCCCTATACTATAACTATGTAACTTTAATTTATCCATGGGTTGTCTATAACCCTTGCTGAGCTCTACACTTATAGATGCTAATAAAACCTAACTTTAGGTTGAAGACTGTGGTTGGTTTTGGCAACATTTCAATCAAAAACTTACCAATGAGAGAATCTATCCCTAAATTACAAATTTCATTCAACTGACTGTAGCAGTTTAGGCAGATGATCCTAAAATGAGGATGCTCCTATCAGAAGCATCCTATGAGTTACTTTTTAAAGACCATCCACCAGATAAATTATTGTAAAATCCTACCCAATTTTTATTTGATGTAAAATACTCTTTTTTATCATTTAGATGTTGATGAGTGTGAGGAAAATATTCATGGATGCTCTACTGAAAATGAACTCTGTCGCAATACTGCTGGTGCATATGAATGTGACACTATATGTGACCCTGGCTTTGTTTTCAATGAAGGGTTGCAGACATGTGAAGGTAGGTCCATACATCTTTTTTAAAATGCTAAAACTCATGCAGACTATGGACTGGTGATGATTTCATGTAGGCAGCAGTAGCATAGTGCTCGCTTGTTAGTATGTAGCTCTTCTCAATTCCTTTTGAGGACTATTTTCCACAATTTATCATACTCCATTTATTCATTATAAAAGTGTCTAACTATGTCAACTACATTTAAGCTAACCCCAAAATACGAAAAAGAAGTGAAGGGGAGTAAAAGATTGCCAAAAAAAGAAGGAAAGTAAGACAAGGATGCCCACTTTTCCGATACCTTATTGTTTAATTTCTGCACAGAGGATTCCATGGCAAAAATGAAAGATAAAATTAGAGTCATTAAAAATGATGTATTATAGGTCCACAGTATAAACATTACAGATGACATCCCAAATATGTACGGTAGATTCTAAATATGAAATAAATAGAATGCTTGGAATATTAAACCATACCCCAGAAATGTTTCCATTGAAATTAATCCATACAGGAAAAAAAATAATCGTAGTACAAATTTGACTAAAAAAGAGAGGTAATTATTGAGGCACAGATAAAAGTAGGAACAGCAAGACCAGATGTACTCTGAGAATTTTGCTCTTTGATTAGGTACTACATATGATTATTGCTGGAAACAGAATGTTCCTGAAATCAGGAAAAGAAGTATTATAGGAAAGCAAGCTTTACAAAATAAGAAGAACCTGTTACCTGTTACTAAAATGAGGTAGATTTGATAATTAGATGCTGAAGTTTTTCATTAAAATATCAGGTCTTCATTGGTTCTTACAGCTCTCATCTCTGTTTTATTTTCTGTTGATCTTAACTCATGTACAGCAAAAGTATGCCATGGCCCTGACAAAAATAAGCTCTTCCGTGGTGGGTAGTCGTACACTCGATGGGTGGTAGTACTACATGCGGCTTACAGTCAAGCAAGGGTAGTGGGATGGTATTTTAGAACATCCGAGGGTAGGAGATGGGTAGAGCAACAGGAGTTTTTAGCGAGTGTAAAGGAAGGGTAGTGCTACCCTTCCCTTGCACTTCATGGAGAGTAGGGTGAGAGTAAGCGGAGGGTAAGCTAAGGAGTTTTTAGCGAGTGTAAAGGAAGGGTAGTGCTACCCTTCCCTTGCACTTCATGGAGAGTAGGGTGAGAGTAAACGGAGGGTAAGCTGAGGAGTTTTTAGCGAGTGCAAGGGAAGGGTAGTGCTACCCTTCCCTTGCACTTCATGGAGAATAGGGTGAGAGTAAGCGGAGGGTAAGCTGAGGAGTTTTTAGCGAGTGTAAAGGAAGGGTAGTGCTACCCCTCCCTTGCACTTCATGGAGAGTAGGGTGAGAGTAAGCGGAGGGTAAGCTGAGGAGTTTTTAGCGAGTGTAAAGGAAGGGTAGTGCTACCCTTCCCTTACATTCTATGGAGCATAAGGGAAGGGTAAGCGGCCGGTAATTACCTTTCATGGAGTGTAGTCTCCTTCCTTGACATTCCACTTACCCACCATGGAGGAGCTTATTTTTGGCAGGGGGAGGCTGAGTAGTAGTTGCCAATATGCAGTGTGTACTTCAGAAGCCTCCATGGTAGTGTTTCTTATACAATGTCAACTCTTAAATCACCCTCAGACTTGAATCTACAGATCTCCAGCCTCTGCCTGCCTCACTATATCAGAGGTGCTATGTTTTGCATGGCAATTACAACTGAATTGTATAAAGCTACTACAGCCTCATGGTACAGCTATTGCATGGCTTTTTTCATCAGGTCTCTCAGGCATGTACATCTTCATTTATCTACACCTGCATATTTAAACACATACACAGGACAACAACCATGAAATAGTTAGAGAACTAGTACATACCTGCATGGAATTGGAAGGGGGAAAAGACAAAAAATGAAATTTGTGTTGACGGAGTACCCAAGGGTATTGTTCTGTGTTTGCTGTGGTCATCAATGGTATGTGAGAAGACGTTTTAGTACCCAAATGTTTCACATTATATCCCCATTATTTAGTCATTTCTGTCTATTCTAAAGATGCAGTGCAGGAGAAAAAGGATATCCTCAGTGTCATTCTGGAATCCTGGTGTTCTGAAATGTTCAATGTAGTGTGTTGCTTTCGTATCTCTTTCGACTCCCAACCTAACCTGTCAATTAGATGTCTCACTGGTAAGATGGTAATTGTGAGTGCAAATGGTATTTTTCTTTCTCTGGATAAATAACACTCTAAGTAGGAAGTAATAGGCAAGCAAAAATTGGTTCCATTAGTTACAAAACATGGTTTTTATTTATTACATACAATTGTAATTGTTGTGTCCTTTTCTGCACAAACAGATTTCAATGAATGTGAGGACGGAACTCCCAGATGTCAGCCTAAAGAAATATGTGTGAATACTAATGGGAGTTTTTCATGCCTTGCCCACCTCGCTCCACCTGTGATACCAAATGACCCTAGCAATAGATGTGCAGCTGGGTTTCGATACAATGTGCCCAGGCAGCTGTGCAAGGGTAAGTGCATGGAATACTTGATATATCATCAGAGAGTACTTAAATGGTCCTCATTTGGAGGGCAATCGTCAATTAGCAGATAGTTTTATTTCGGCCAATAATCCCATGGTATTAATTAGTAAGTATTAATTTCATGGGATTATTTGCCCAATAACAATTTCATATGAAATATTAATACCCCTAGTAGCAGAGGATATTGTCACAACATTGCATCAACGTGCACAATGTTACATGACAACGTGCACATTGCCACAACATTGCATCAACTTTTAAGCGCAACGTTATCACTTCACGTTGTCAAAACGTTTCATTAACATCCAAACACAATGTTGTTAGTCGACGTTGAATCAACGTGCATGCAATGTCCACGTAAGCTATGATTTAAATTATACTTTATCTATAATCATGACACAGGGGTTGGCAAACTGAGGCACTTTGCATTCATGCACGTGAACATTGTTTTCACGCATAAATATATATTTCATTTTGAATAATTTATTCTACTAGTTAGTTGTCTGCTTGTGAATGTGAATTTGAACAAACTTGTGAGAATAGGAAAAAATCTTGTTTATTCTCAGTAATATTGCATTTACATCCATACTATGTGGCAGTTTAGGTTTCAATTAATTAATGTCTGATAACTGTTATCATGATTGGATGTTTTTCCTCTAACTATAATCACGTAATCGCAATTTAAAAATTAGTTCTCGAAGTCACATTAATCCACAGGAGTGGCGATATATATATGACTTTCGAGATGGGGGATATATATCGGGGGCAAGGATGTGTGCTTAGAGCCGTACATAACTAGATAGATAAGAAGTTGTCAGGTAGATACAAGGTAGGATAATACAATGTACTTACACATCTAATTGCGTGATAGTAATGTGCATAGTATTTAAAATGTGAATTCCCTTTTTTTATTTTGAGGGGGCAGGGAGTCAGTGGAGAGGGCAAGGGAGTTTCAAGTGAGAAAGTTTTACCTGAGTAACTAGGAGAAAACCGTTTGTTGACAAATTATCAACATTAATGTTAATTATGGGATAATTTCATTTATGGCTAAAGCTAGGGAAATGTTTTTTAATTGCCTTAAAAATGTTGCACCGATAATGTTGCAGCAATGTGGTTTTTTGGGAAATTCGGATGTTGAGGCAACGTGCATGCAACGTTGTGACAACCAACATCAACGTTGTGTGCAATTGTATCTTTTCCCATTGTAACGTTGTCACAGCATTGTGACAGCATCCTCTGCTACTAGGAACTAACCTCAGAATTAATCAAATAGGCATTACCACTACCTACATATGTTTCTGCATATAATGCATGTGTGATATGGAAAGAATATCTTTCAAACGGAACCAGTTTTTTCTCTATCCATTTCAATAACCAGCCGCCATTCCAGAACGACGGCTGCATGGTTATAACCCCCACCACCGCCGTACCAGAATGACACCCCCATTGAACGTGTTAATATACTGGTGCTATATCTAATGAAAAATATTTTAAATGCTGGCCTCTCAAAAGAAGTTGATTTTCACAGAGTTTGTTCATTGATCAAAACAGTTTTCTCATGTCAAGAGCAAAAAACTTATTCAAAGCTCTGTCACAATACTGAATTTACAATTGCTATCCTATTTATAATTAATACAGATCTAAGAAAAAAGTTCATACTATTTTCTGGCTATGACATATTGACTCATCCTGATTTTTATGGTCACTTCTAGATATTGATGAGTGTAGTGAAAACATTCATGTATGCAGCAAATCTACAGAGATATGTATAAATGAGCCTGGTGGATATCGATGCTCCTCAAACAATTTGGATGATACAGAAAGTGAATGTCCATCAGGTTATCAGAAACTGGGACAGTATGAAGAATGCATAGGTGTGTATGTTCTGTCCTTGGAATACTCTTTTTTTAGATATTGTTTGAAAATTACAATTCACTAAGATCATGGTTAACAGTTGAGGTAGTCCCGGCTGGATTCTTTGGAGACATAACTTTTTGGATGGATTTTGAAGATAGGTACCTACCTATCATGCACTTAACATTATTACCATACCTAATACCTTATTGGACCAAAATTTAAATTCATGATTGAGTAACCTAAGCTTTCTATTGGCTATTGCTAGAGATGGGAAAATTACCATAATTTTCATCTGAGGTAAATTACCACGTGGTAAATTACAGTAATTTTAGAAAATTACCGTAATTTTCCTGTATTTTTTAGTTTTAAATATAAAACAGTAAATGTATGGTTAAATAAGAAAGCCAATAGCAATAGGAAGGGAATAACCATGTTTAAACCATACCTAATACAACATTAATCTTTTAAAAAATTTTTAAATTTTAAAAAGAATTACGGCAGCAACAGGCAAACTTGCTTTCTTTTGTCAAAGTATGAGAAATTTTCAAGAAGGATATTCTAAAGCTTTAATCTTATAATGTTATAATTAAAGTAAAATATTCCAAAAATGAGTTGTGCATGCCTCAATTTATTATTAAACACGTAGGAAATGTGAACTTGGCTTAAAGGGACATGTTGGGAATTTATCTGTATGAAAAACTATCTCAAACATTGGTGAGTTATCTAGAAAATTACGGTAATTTACAAGGGATGCGGTAAATTACGAAAAATACCGCAGTAATTTATGAAAATTACCGAGGTAATTTTCATAGTGGCCCTACTCTAGCCATTGCTAAATTATTGAAAGTGTAGGCTTAAAAACTAATGAGTACCAACTTGTTAGTGTATTTCTAATTCTACAATAGATAACAGTAAGTCAGCAGAGCAATGGCATCAAAAATTGAGATATCATGTGTAACTCCCAGAGCTCTGAGGTTTCTGTTAGAAGCTAAGAGAAATCGTTCCCATTGATGTTGAGGCCGCATCTTCTTCATGTGTGGCACATGCATTTCTTTAGGACAAATAATAACAAAATATTGAACTCTTAATTTTCATACTCATAGATATTAATGAATGCCTTGAAGCCAGTGAAATTCCATGTGACAGTAATCAAGAATGTGAAAATACACCTGGAAGTTACATTTGCTTATGTAAAATGGGCTTTCAAATGGATCCAATCACTCAGGCTTGTACTGGTAAGGTGCTACTTTGATTGATGAGTATTTCTCTCTCTAAATCACAGGAATGTATAATGGCCCATTTCTTCTCATTCAGATGTCAATGAGTGCCAGGTTGGATCACATGACTGCAGTCCAAGCCAGAGGTGTGACAATACCATTGGATCCTTTCAATGCATAAGATTTACAAGTTGTGGAACTGGATATACTCTAAATGCTCACACAGGCCTTTGTGAAGGTTGCTGATTTGTGCTTTACTTTGGTACCTATGCCGTTCAAATTTATCGCATTCAAATCCCATTGATCATTATTTTATGCTTTCATGTTACAGATGATGATGAGTGCAGTCTGAAAACTGACAACTGTAATGCCCTAGGTCCGCTTTTTGAATGCAGGAACACACTTGGCTCCTTTAGGTGTGACAGAAAGAAATGTGGCTCCGGCATGGTCTTGTCTAATTCGGGGCAATGCATAAATGTACAGTGCTCCAAAGGATATCAAGCAGCCAGTGATGGTCAATGCATAGGTAACATGTAAAAATGTGATGGTAGGGAGAAACTTTTTCATATTGATGAATAAAGAGCAAGAAGTTTTCCACTGAGATAACTTAGTGTCATGATGAGTAATAAAAATATTATGAGAGTAAACATGATGGGCCACAAAAAAGTAAAGAATTTTTGTGTGCATATTTTAAACCAAACATTAAAAAAATTGTGGAAAATGTAAATTAATATATTAGAATCAATAGTGATGATTTTCTACAAGGTTTTCCAAAACATGTTATCAATATTGCATGAAAAATCACAGAAAAAAATTATTAAACGTTAAAACGTTAGTTGAAAAAAATAAACATACCAAATTCTCTGAAGTATTTGTTTCCGTAAGTTTCAAAATAAAATGTCATACAAAAAGCACCAGAATATCTCGTTAGAATAACTTGTAAAAAAATTTAGGATCTAAGTCATTCCCGGCGAATGCTTAGGATGAATAGTTCTTGAGTTTCCAGCCAGGTAATGGTGTTAAACTGTACCAACATTTCAATGGCATAGTCTGCCATTGTCTTTAGGGTGAATGATTTTTGCCAGAATTGTCATATATTTATAGGGTTGCATTTTTGGTCCGGTTTTCCCTGATTCGTCAGTTTTTGTCCACCATTCTTTTAGCATTCTCAGAGTAGGTTTCCAAGCACAGCTGAGTTGGAAACCTTTGTCTCGGTTCACGTTTTTACTTTCCAGCCCGATCTCCACAGCTTCTTTCACAATACGATCCCAATAATCCTTTGTTTTACAAAGCACTTTGGTGTTGGCTAAGTCGATCCTATGGTCATTTTTCAGGCTGTTTTCCACCACCACCGATTTTTCTGGATGGAAGAGTCTGATGCACCTTTTGCGTTCCTTCAGGTGTGTTTCTACGGAGTGTCCAGTCTCACCGATGTACACCTTTCCACATTCACAAGGGATGCTGTATACTTTAGGTTGTCTTCAACGGCAGGTTGTCTTTTGCAGTTCCTAGGATGTTCTTAAGTTTTGCCGTTTGTCTGTGGGTCGTCTCGATCTCGTGCTTGACTAGTATCCTAGAGATCTGGTTGGATACTTTTGAGATGAAGGGGAGACAGGCTCTGCTTCTTGGTTTGGTCTGTGTCTCTCTTATCTTTTGAGTGGTGGTCCTTCTTAGGTCCAATTGGATCTCCCTGCCTGTGTATCTATTGGTACGATAGGTCTTCTTCAGGTGCTCAATTTCAGAGTTTTGGTTCCCCTCATCCGACACTGCCTTCGCACGGTGGAAAAGCGTGGTCATCACACCTATTTTTTGTGCAGGATGATGGTTACTTTTTTTCTGTTCAGATACAGGTTGGTGTGCATCGGCTTCCTATACATGCTGTGGCCCAAGCTTCCGTTGTTCTTTTTTTCGATGAGGATGTTGAGGAAGGGCAGGCGGTTGTTCTCCTCGATTTCCATGGTGAACTGGATCTCAGGACAGATGCCATTCGTATGAGCAAGGAATGCTGTTAGCGATTCCCGTCCATGAGGCCACACAATGAATGTGTCGCCCACATATCTGAAGAAGTGCTTTGGATGGAGGGGTGCTGTTTCCTAGGTTCGTTTTTCAAAGTCTTCCTATACATGCAAAGTCATCCTATACGGTGCTGTTTCCTAGGTTCGTTTTTCAAAGTCTTCCATGAAAAGATTGGCTATGGCCGGTGATAGTGGAAACCCCATGGGAATTCCTTCCTTTTGCTCAAATATTGGCTGTTGTAAAGAAAGTAGGTGGATTTCAAGATGTGTTGAAATATTTCCACTGTCTTCTGGTCGAACAGTGTCTTGAGGAGTTCAATTTGCTTCGACTGGCACTCTCGTGAAGAGCGACACAACGTTGAAACTTGTCATGATGTCTCCTGCATCAAGTCGGATAGTCTGTAAGGTTCTGACAAAGCTTGTGGAATTCTTCACGTGGTGCGGCCCCTGTCCAACGAATGGAGACATTAAGTTGGTAAGATGCCTCACCAACTGGTAGGTAGGTGTTCCAATAGCGCTCACAATTGGTCTCAGCGGAGCGTCCTCTTTGTGAATCTTGGGTAGGCCGTACAACCTCGGTGGGATGGGAGCTTGCAGTATCAGGCATTGGTTGGTCTCGGAGGCCAGCATGGATCTCTTAATCAAGGCGGTAGTCTTCTTCACAATAGCGTCTGTAGGGTCACGTGTAATCATCCGATAGGCCTGGTCCTCAAGGAGCGTCCGGACTCTCAGGTGGTAGTCCATCGTTTTCATTAGTACAGTAGCATTTCCTTTATCTGCCGGTAGGGCTACGATGTCCAGGTCTTTGCACAGTGATAAGAGCACTCATCTTCCTTCTTTGGTGACATTTGATTTTGGTGGAATGGCCCATTTTGTAAAAAAATAATTGGCAAGGAACAAGAAATAAAAATATAGACCTAACATGTCAAAAGTTGAAAAAAACCAAAAACCCAGAACTACAAAAACTGATCTATCCTACTGTAAGTACGGTGCCCACCTAATGACTGGAAGCATGCAGCAGGCCACCCATGTGGGGGAGCCTGAGTGGCATCATTAGGAAAAGGACTATGTAATTTACGTGAGTTCACAACCATCTGCCATTGACAAGGGTACTGCCAGACATGAATTCACATCCTACCACACGGATCATGTTTGTTCCATGAATAGTGTCAATCCTTTACATTTTGATCAATTGAAGAGGCACTTTAAATTATATGAGTCATATAAATGAGTCCTGAAATTATATTATCTAAGCAGAAAACTGCTAATCTTTATTCACCATCATTGGCAAAACTGTCTCATCATGTGTGTTGGTATATTATTTGTGTTTCTACTTGATAGAGATAAGTTATTGCATGTGAGTATTAGTTATTTAGAGTTACTTTTTTTAACTTGCATTAAGTACCTAATCCAAATCCATCTTCACTTTCAATATCACTTTCAAGATATTGATGAATGTGCCCTGGGCAATCCATGTAAACGCAACCAGCGCTGCTTGAACACCATGGGATCCTACAGGTGTGTTAATTTCCTGAGCTGTGGCAGTGGACACGAACTAAATGAAGCTGGAACACACTGCATTGGTATGGTTACTGTTGTAGTTAGTGATAATTTCTTTGTTACTCACCCAGACAGAAGCCATTGATCAGAGAAGAGCCCCTTTAAAATGTTAGTAATATTGAAACTAAATCTTTACAGCCCCAGGACCTAAAAATTTGAAGCCAAGCCGCTATGTTGCCATGACTTGAGATAAGATATAGACATAGGATTTTCTGGTACGGAGGCTTCCGTGGTGATTTGATGAATTGCTTTTATTTGGGTTTCTCCCACATTGATTCATTTAATGGACAACCGTTTCACTTGCATTCCAGCTAGGTTCTGGACCTGACAACGCTAGCTGGAATGCAAGTGAAGTGGTTGTCCATAAAATGAATCAACGCAGGTGATACCCGAATAAAAGCATTTCATAGGATTTTCTGTTGAATAATGGAAGTCCCACAGAAAAATTTATACATATACATATGATAGTTATAATTTTTATAGCTTTTTTTTATCTTCCACAGTTAAGGTTAAAAATCTTTCAGGAATATGTATATGTATTACCATGGCCTAAATATAAAATCTTTTCTAACAATGGAAAGGCATTTGAAGCTGCTTGGTGGTGTACATTTGAAACCCTCAATCCTCAACCTGTTAGGTTTTGCAAATCCCTTTTGATGTTCCCAAATTTTTCTGGAACCAATCCGCAAAGTAAAATGTAGATTTCATTCACCCCTTCTTTTGCATGATGTAGTGTTTAGTTAATTCAAACAAATTCTATTAATATGAGATGCTCTAATGCATGAATGGTTACTGGATGGTCACCAGATCACCTCCCCTCTTTCCTGCCTCCCCTCCACCTACTCCTCAGACCTGTACAGCAGTGGTCAGTATCTATGTAATGCAACGTATGTTAGTGATATTGTCTTCCTATAAAGTCAACCATGCCTGGTGAGATGTGTTGGAACAGCATTTTTGAAAATGAAAATCAATGGCTACATATTCACTTTATTTTACAATGACGATACATGTTTTTGCTTATTACATAGCCATCGTCAGGTAGAATTTTTCAAATTCTCATTTGTCTAGGGTACTTATACTTATTTTTGAAATGGAAGGGGAAATTATTTTTGAGGAATTAAGAGGGGAGAGGGGAACAATGGATGGAGGTCAAGACAGTGGTAGAGTGATTCAGGTCATATGTTTTCTCCCTCCGACTGTAGTTAATCTTGGGGGTGGGGGAAAGGAAGGAACAATTGGAGTGATATGGTTGGGGGAGGAGGTGATGTCACATTTTCTGGTTCTGATCAAATAGTAGGAGAGATCTTAGGTGGGGGAGTGGTATTAAAAATCATTATAGTTTAGTAATTTGACTTTAGTCTTTTTCCTCGTGATGATTTCCCACTGCTCCAACACATTCAGACGACGTCCTTTATTTTGTGAACGCAGTATGTTCACTTGAAAGTCCAGGTGGGGTGCAAACACAAAAAGTGGCTTGCTAATAGACAAACCAGGTCCCATTTAGTAAAATACCTCATGGATGAAACTCACGACTCAGACTTTCAAGTGAACATGCTATTAAATTTATTTCAGGTGGAAACTTTTACAACACCACAGATTTTAATGCTTAAGCATCATCTTCGGGTGATTAAAAAACATAAAACAACTCCTTGTGTACACTAGCACAGTAGGTGGAAGGGGGAAGTGGTTGGGGGAGAGGAAGGGATGAAAATTGTGGAGTGGGGGACAGTTATATAAGGAGTTGTTGTATGTTTTTTAATCACCTGAAGATGATGCTTAAGCATTGAAACCTGGGTTGTATATATTTTGAATTTTTCTGTGGTGTTGTGAAAGTTTCCAGCTGGAATAAATTTAGTGATGGAATACCACAGAATTACCAAAGAACGTGCATCATTTTTTTTTAATGTACTAAATTTACAAAATAAAGGATATCACCTGAATGAGTTGGAGCAGTGGGAAAGAGGAGAAATGCCTATGTCAAATTGAAAAACAAAATTTATTTTGAGTACCACTCCCCCATTCTAGATCTCTCCTAACATTTGACGGAAACCGGAAAGTGTTACATCACCTCCCCTGCCTCATCCCCGCAATCGTTCATTCCTTTCCCCCACCCCCAAGGAAAACTATGGGCTGGAGGGAGAAAACAAATGACCTGAATCACTCTACCATTGTCTAGACCTCCAACCATTCATCCGCTCTTCCATCTCAACTTCTCGAAAATCCTTTCCCTTTCCATTTCAAAAATAAGTATAAATACCCTTGACAAACTAGAATTTGGAATATTACCATGCACCTGATGATGGCTAAGTAATATGCCGAAACATGTATCATCAATGTAAAATAAAGAGGGTAGTACTATATCTACTGATTATCAATACTCTTCCTGGTCCTCTTCTAATGAGACAAGGGATATGAAGCATGGGAGGATAGGTATCGGGAAATCTTGCCTTTTTCTCAATGCATATGTCCTCTCACAGCTAGTGGGCCAATAAATTGGCTTTCGATGCAATAAATACCACCAGATAAAAAAATATTTTTGTACATTCAATTCCCAAATATACCTACACCTATTTTTTTCTTAAGCTTGAAAAATAAATTTTCATATGAAAGGGATTAAAAAACAACATTAATGAATATAAAATATAGACCATGGCAGTCTTAATTTACCCCACCTGGAAATTTATGACTTTGAGTTGTGGAAGTTTCAAAGCTATTTGAAAATTAAGGGGAACTAAGGAAACTTTGGGAGTGTATATTTTCCTCCTGCTTTTATCCTCATGGGTTGAATACCTACTCTTTGTGTGGATCAGCTATTTGTGCTTCATGAAGGTTTTTGAAAAAAAAGAATATTTATATGATTATTCATTTTAAACAATTTTCCAGATATTGATGAATGCGCTAGAGGCACTCATGATTGTTCTCCAGAGCAAACTTGCCAAAATCGTGCAGGTGGGTATGTATGCCAATGCCCTGCAGGTTTCACAAGAGCTGCTGGGAAAAAGTGTGTTGACATTGATGAGTGTGCTAGATATGCTGATAAGGTAATTAATGAAATAGAAATTTCTCAAACTTATTTCTCAAAACATGATGGCCAAATGTCATGAATGGCTTGTAAATTATTTCATTTGTTACTTTAAAGGTGTGCTCCATTAATTCTGTTTGTCATAATACACCTGGTTCATATAGATGCCTGTGTAAACCAGGTTTCAAGGAGGGGTCAGATGGACAATCATGTGAAGGTAAGGATGATGACATATATTATTGTAAAAGCATGCATGCCTTACAAGCACTGATATCTAATCAATATCTAATTTCAGATGTTGATGAATGTGCTGAAAATAACAGCATTTGCCATCAAAATTGTATCAATATTTGGGGCTCTTTCCGATGCACCTGTAATCCTGGTTTCACCTTGCATTCTGACAACAGGTAAATTAAAGTTCTGATTGTAGAAAATATCTTTGTAGAATAGAAACTTTTGTTGTGCAGAGGCTCAATAATATCCATGTCCATTAATCCTGTTACTGCAAGTGGACCTATCTATCAGGCTTTGGTGCCAGTGGAAAAACTGCCACCAGGCAATACATTGGCCATAATTTAGATGCATACATTTCAATATATATTTTTTTAATTTTTATAAACCTTCAAAATGTAATATAAATATATTTTATTTCACCATTCAATCCCCAAGTGTATAACTAAACTGAAAAGTTAGTCTTTGTAGAATAAAAGGCTTTGGCAGTCTAACATAAGACACTCTTTCTGGAGTTGGTTGCAGAGAAAGGGAAAAATCTATGATATAGATAAAAATCTATCATAGAGATGCAAGAGAAAATGACTATGAAGAAAATGATACATAGTACTTGTATCTATGCTCTGAATCTGAGAAATATATTTTTTTAAACATAACACATTTTTGGTAGTAATAATCACAAAAATCTTCGCAACCACTTTGGAGAATTCCTTGGCATGGTTTCTACCACCATATCCAAATGGCCATTGAATATGGGTGAGTGGGATGGGGGAATAATGAACAAATCAATGGTAGCATGTCGCTAAACCCTAACCACATGACTTATAATGTGATCTTTAAGGAAAATCACTGGTCTCTCAGGCCAACTAACTACCTAGTGTACTTGAGCCTCAATGCAAGATATAGGATTTTGAGCTTAATATTTATGAGAGGAGCTCGACGCTCACCTAACTGATATTGAGGCTGAAGATGGTGATCATAATCACATATAAGTGGCTGAAAAGTGCTCTTTCAAAGGGTATCTTTGTATAAAAGAGGATAATGAATGCTAAATATGGTTGGTTGGTAATATTTAACAGCAAAGAACATAGCAAAATAGTCAACATTATGCCTTTTTCTCTTTAATGTAGGACTTGTGTAGACATAGACGAGTGCAAAATATTCAAAGACAACCGGCTCTGCATTGGAACTTGTGTGAATGACCCAGGAAGCTATCATTGTTCTTGCCCAAATGGATACAAGCTTGGGGGTGATGGCAGGTCCTGTCAAGGTAAGATGTTGAGAGATGAACTAATCTTGGCTGCATTTAATTAACTCTGATGACTCTAGAGATCAACAAAATTATTTAACTTTTTATTTTAAAGAGATTTTTCAAGATATTTTGTGAGCATTTAATATGTAATTGTGTTCATTAAAACCTACAGATGGAAATTAACCCATTTTTCACATCAAGAGGTTTCCCAAAGGCTCCAGAAATTTATCTATTATCCAGAAAAATACATGATAGGCAGTAATAATTCATTTGTCACAAATTCTTCATTGTGAATGTTTTTTAACCTTATATAACATTTACCAAGAATAACTCAATTTAACACTTAGTCATTATTAATAGCATGATTTTTTATGATCAAATATGATTAGCGGAATCGATTAATGGAATGGCTATGGAATATCCCAAACATCACTTTCAACGCGGATGAAATTTGCACAACTATTGCATATGACGGAGAGGTCATTTCCGTTTTAAATTACTAATGTTTGAATGATCCAAAAAAACACCTTCAGGTATCTTGTTTGCATTAAAACAAAAAAAAACAACAATGACACACATGTATGTCATCCGTCACCGGTAATTATAAAAATATATGCAACCCACAACACACATTCTTATTCTTGAGGCACAAGTAAGGTTATGTTATATGTATTTAATTTTTTGGGCATTAAATAAAGTATTTTAATATTAACTATTTAAATTAAACCTGATATACCAAAGTAGTATATGCCAAGGATTATTTTAATTCAAAATAAAACTACAATTTTGGAAAAATTTAGTCTAATGTTTTTTATTCTTTTTATTCGAACAATGGGAATGATAGCGAAGAGTTCGTTCATAATACTTAGTTAATAGAAAGATATTCTATTCAATAACTGCTTGGCAGTTTTGCTTTCTTTAATGCAAAAGCTTATACGAAGTATAGAATAATTTAATTATTGATTTTCTCCAAGTAACGATGCATCATAACTTTTTTCAAACGATTGGAAAAACATAACTTATGGGAGAATTATTACTTCCAATTGCACAATAATTTCGTTGAGGTAAGGGTACAGCTAAAAGCGGTTCAATTTTGCATACTATATATTTAATCAATACAAGTTTTGTAATTAAAATAAAATGGTGAAAAGTAAAAAAAATCGTTTAATATTATTACGCAATGCAAAATTCTCGTATGATGTTCCATAAAACAGTCGAAAATAATCTCTTAAAAATTGCTAATTACTTACTAGCAATTTAATTTACAATGTCCAAATAATAATTTTACTAACAATTCCTGTTTACGTAACAAAAAGTGATATTTAAATTTCAAAAGACACCCATATCTTTTCTTATAATATCTTCGATTAACAAATTTTTATGATATATTTGGAGACACGGACGAAGACACAACCCTGGCTCACCCTTTCAGTCAAGACAAATGGTTGTCACTTCCTTTCTGATGCCTTTATCATGGCACACCCGGCATATTTTCTGCTGCTTGTGCTTCTTCCCGGATTCCGTGTACGCCGGGAAATGGGATGAGGCAATGGCCTTGGCAGGGGCATGTCTTGTGCCAGTTTGAATGAGCGACTCAATTAATTCTAGTCGAAATTCGTATAACTTTTTTTCGTTCCACTAAATCTATTGAATATCACAAAACTATTCACAGCCATTATCTGAAAAATATATAAGGCCAATTTCATGTACCACCTCAGGGATTTGTTTTCAACAGGGTAGTAGGACAAGAGTTGGTCACAATGATCAATCCCCCTCATGAAATTATTATACTTGGCTACTGCCTCAGGCTTTTCCTTTGGCCCACCTGTGCTGGAAACTTCGATAAAGTTACACCCAAATTCAGAGGAGATCATTGTAGCATCCTTCTTGTCATTCCACTTAAAAACACAAATCCCTTCATCGGTATACGAGGCTACCACCAGTTTCTTCTTTATTTTTGACAAGGTTACTTCCTCAGGATTGATTTTCCTTCTGGCTCGCAGAATCACCGTGCTAAACATTTTGTCCCCAAGGAGGTCTTGAGCCAGTCTAACACTGTTATAGAAATTGTCGAAGTATAAACTATGATGCAAACCCTTAAAATCTTAAGTTAACTTGTAGACAACATTTTCTGCGTGCCCCCCGCTCCCAAGATCCATATCTTTGGCCCCAGTGTGGATGAGTAGCATCAAAACAAGGCCGTAGGGCTCACTAAGCATGTATATATTTATGCCATGCTTGTAGTGTTTCCCCTGGATGTATTGTCCGAATATCGGCCGACCTCTCCGGAGAACTATCGACTCATCAATGTATAGTTCTCTACCGGCGGGAACAATATCTTCCATTACCTCTTGAAAGCAGTCAAGCAGAGGCCTTATTTAAAGAGCCTATCACTTGGGACTGGGTTTTGCACCTCGGGATTTTCTGAGAAATGGAGTGCCTGCAAAATCCCTAGAAACCGATAAAAGCTCATCAAATCACTAAATATTGGAGTGCGTAAGAGCACAGACCTCTTCCAATAATCAGAGTCAATAATATTTGCACGGATTGTAACCATGTAGAGGAGAAGACCTAGCAATGTTTGAAACTCGACCCTGCTCAACTGCTTCCATTCTGTTATCCGGGCCCTGTGTGATGGACAAAGCATTTCAATGAAAGCAAGTGACATCAATTGTACATAGTAACAGAAATGCATAAGTAAGTCATCATGGCAGCACTTACCAGGGCTTTGAGAGGTGCTTCTCTTGTCACTACGTGCAGCACCTTTCTTTGCTCTCGGACATTTCCTCTCCATTTCCATTATCGCAAGTAACGTTATAGCCACAAATAAAAGCTCTCAGAGATTTACTCTCCATTTCTATTATCGTAAGTAGAGTTCTAGCCTCAAATATAGAAAATCACCTATCGAATAAAAAAATTGATGGTGCATTTTGAATGTGTTTCAGTGTTGCATAACATCATCCCTTAAAATAAAATGCAATTAATAAACAAACAAGCAAGCTGAATTGATTGATAATGTCAAGTGATATTCAAGACGACAAACTGCTTGCAAATGCAATTGCAATTTCACATAAAAGATCCAACAGGGAAATAAAAAAACGCAATTTAAAATGTCAACAAAACGCATTAAATCTTTTAACTTTTCGTAAACTTAGGATCCTAAAAATATACATAAAAATTGGCAAGAAAAGAAAATCATTGACTAATTCGATAGTAAGCATAGAGATAACAAAAATGCCATTTTATTAAAAGAAAAAGAATAACCTTAGAGCAGAATGTGTAACCAAGAAAAGTGGAACCCAGAAAAATAATGAAAAACATATTCCTCGATAGGAAATATTTAAAAAAATTAAAATTTGAAAAATAAAGTCACTCAGGAAAAAATGACATTAAACATGTGATTCCAGCTCCTCTGAATCAAACAATGAAGAAAACTAAGAGAAAATTAAAATTCCGACTTAAAAATCAGCCCAAAGATAAACAAATAACGACTAAAAACACAATAAAGCATGGAACCCGAAACGAACACTTCCGCACAGATGTGAGGTCGCTGCCGAACTGCGGGAGGGTGAAAATGTATATAATTATTTGCGGCTATCCTTTATCCTAAAAAGGCTATAATTATTTGCGGGTATCCTCAATATTGCAGCAAAAGGGTTAAAAAGAACTTTTGTGACTTTCTTGATACATATGGCTATTGGAAGTCTTATTCCCAAAACTAACGAATACAGATCATCCCCCATGTTGCAGTGAAAGGGTTAAAAAAGAATTAGTGGTGACTTTTTTGATATATGTGACTTCTGGAAGAATTATTCGCAAAGATAGCAGAGGCCTACTTCATAAATATGTATTTGGATTTTTTTCTAAGAATTAAAAAAAAACTTATTGCATAGTTATTTTGAGGTAACATGCCTTTTATTCTCTGAGCATTTGACTCAATGGAATATACCTATCTCTGTCAGTTTATCAAAATAACTCTATCAGTTTTTGCAGAAATACTCAAGGGGCCTATAGAAAAAGTCAAATACTCAAGTGCAAGCTTCTTCTGCCAGGGATACCCAATTTGCCAGCTGCCACATTGCCAGATTTTAATTTGCAAGCAATAATGCAAGACTTTATAACAATAATCTCATTGCAATCGGGGTAAACCACATTTTTATACTCTTAAGCATGATGACCAAGGTCAATGAAACCCCTGGGAACCCATATTTACCATTTGAGTGTGGACTTAATATACACTAGTTCTTCCCATGGACACAATTTTTGGAGGCATTTGATTACCATTAAGATATTAGCTGCACGGTGTGAATCATCTGCCATTGGGAAGTATCCTCCCATGACACACATGTGTGAGTGATCTGCACTGAAAGGGTTCAAAATCTACTTGGCAAGTTGGGAGTTCTATTTTGGTTCAAGATCTATCCAGAGCGTTCCAAAATACCCTCAATGGAGTGTTCTCCTTGCAGAATGTAGATTGGATATTGGGTTAATTTCTTCCTTCAGGCCAATGCTTCAATAGGAGACATTCCTATTTCCATCAGGGCTGCAATCAACAGAGCTGATGAAGATATAGAAAAGTCCTTCATAAAATTTTTGGCGGGAATGAAGAACTTAACCCTGGGGGAAGCCTGAGAAGAGTTCACCATTTGGAGACTTTTTTGAATTCTCCAATAATGAAAGATACTCAGTCAATTTCGTGCTGTTACTGATTAATGTGCCAACTTCAAGCTCGATTTTCATCAAAACTTTGCTCATTTTTCTGTCCTGCACACTCTTGTTTTCTGCAATGGCATCAGTCATCCATCAATGAAGATTATATTGTTTTACCATGCACCTGTGCCTTTGTTGTTGTTCAACAGATGCTTTGCACCTTTTAAGCTGTTCATTGATTCTGGATTAATTTCATCTTATATGCGGCTTTTTTGTATCACATCATCTTTCAATTTTTTTGTACTCGTGGGAAGCTAGGGGCAAACTTCTGTCATGGGACTGGATACCTCTGGTCCCAAATGCTCAAAAATGTATTTCAATCATCAATTCTGAGGATGAATGAGGAATGATGCCATAAGGTGACACTCATAACTTTGAGAGATGCCTACTGTGGCTGATATTTTCATTCAAAATCTTTTTACAGATATTGATGAGTGTTCCATAGGAAATCCTTGTGCTCCTGGAGAAATCTGCATTGATACAAGAGGTGACTACCGCTGCAATTCTATAATCTGCCCATCCGGATATATCAGAGACAAGGACCACAAAAAGTAAGTTTTGTACTTTTCCATATCATTCAAGGAAAAATACTGATTTGAAGTATGCTGAGGAAGTCATAATGATGAGGGTACTGAAATTGTAGCCAAAAAACCGTTGCTTTTTTATTTAGAAGCCTATGAAAGTCAGCAACTCTCTGCATCTATTACTAGTTTTTTGTACACGTATTTTCTATTGATGCGGAGAATGGCTGCATTTGTGAGGAGTCTGAATGACACAAATCTCATGAATTTTAACTGAGTATGTTATGTTGCCAGCCCCGGTGGCAGCAGGGTAAAGTCCTCGCCTGCTATTCCGAGGGTTGCGGGTGCCCAGGGCATGGGTGTTTCTCTCAAGTTCTGGTGGTTCGGCCCCTGAGAAACTTGATGTACAGGCAAATGTCTTATCAGAATTGCAGGGAGCATATGGACCACCAGAATCGTCCAAGAGAGCAAGAGCAAAAAATTATGTAAATATTTAGTTTTTGTTGTGAGCGGTGATTTGTAGCCTTTAGTGGATGTGGGTGTTTATATATGTCCAGAAAGAAACAATACCCTCTGCACTTTCTATATCGGGTTGAGAAAAAGGCACCCAGAGAGAAATAATGATTCGAAAAATCAAAAAAAATAGCTATAACCCTCACTTCCTCTCATCCTCCCTCTTTCCCTCCCACACCCTCCCCCCTCTTACTCTCCCTCCCTCCCCCTCTTCATCCCCCTCTGTCCCTTCTTTCCCCCTTAGCTAGATTCATTGTCCTTCACCTTCTACATCTTCCACCCCTGTAACTCCTCTTCTCACTTTCTCCCTCCCTCTCCATCCCCCAACATTCCTCCTTACCTCCCTTCTCACCTCTCTCACTTCCTCACACTCCTGCTCTAACCATCTCCATCTTCAATCCCCCTTTCTCCTCTTCTCACTTACTCTTGTTCTCCCTCTCTCTCTCCCTCCCTTCCCCCATCTCTTGCTTCCTCACCCTCCACCCCTCACCCTTTCCATCCTCCACCCCATTTCTCCTCTTCTCTATTCCTCTCTTTATCCGTCACTCCCTTGCTCTTCATCCCTCTCTCTTCCTCTTTCTCCATTCTCTCCTTCCTATCCCTCTCCTTCCTATCCCTCTCCTTCCTATCCCTCTCCTTCCTATCCCTCTCCTTCCTATCCCTCTCCTTCCCATCCCTCTCCTTCCTATCCCTCTCCTTCCTTCCCTTCCCCATCTCTCGCTTCCTTGGCCTCTATCTCTCACTCTCTCAATCATCCTCTCACTTAACACATTCAATGCGGGCCCGATTTTCATGAAAGTCATCAAAATCGGCTTTAAAAAATTTAAAGGGCTTTGGAACGGAACGACCACGTCAATTGATGTACTCCGTCAGTCAGTGTAGCCAGGAGCACATCTATTGACGTGCTCCGCATTGAATGTGTTAACTCCTATTTTCAATTCCTCTCTCTTTCCCTCACCATTGCTTTCTCTCTCCCCATTTTATGTGATGAAATGTATCATTTCATATAGTTCCTTACATCTTATGTATTAAAAGGATAATGTAGAACAAATTTTATTATTTAACAGTGAAAATTTAAATATATCCTCATATATGATAAATTCTGAGTTTATAAAATTATATAACTTTTAGCTTTATTATTTTTCCAAACACACACTTTTAAAAATAAAATTGTTTGATAAAAACAAGATATTGCATCATCTTATAAGAAACCTTATCATAATCTAGTGCATTTTGTTCTCAGCATCCAGTAAAATTTTTAATAATGTAGGTGGAACACGTGACACAGAAAAAGTATTTTAGAAAAGGGTTGTAATTGTTTTGGGCATGAGCTTTTTAAAAGTGAAGGAGCCTAATGCTGCTATGAGTGCGAAAGGGTTAAATATCATTGAGCTCAGATCGAATTTCAAGGGGCGATTCTCCTATTCATCCAAGTGCTTTTACCTTTCTTTGCAAGAGGCAGACAATGGGTGCATGATGACCTTAGCTGCTAAAGTATATTAATTATAAATACTACTGTGCAAAGCCTTTTGCTGAAATAATTTACTTCAACAATAAATATTCTTTAGATGCATTAATTGTATAAGGGCCCATAAAGAATGTGCTACCTTGGAAAAGCCAATTTGCTTAAGAAAAGTTATAGCTGGGATATAGCGATCAGGGTAGCTACCGAGAATGTAATTTGGGTATATATGAATTACATATTTTGACTTTCCACATGAACAACTGAATAATTGAGAGTCACATAATCATTAATATTTTCTTGCAAATCTCTTCAATGCCATAATTTGCATGTAGGAGTTCATCTACATCTACATACTACCCCGCAAGCCGCCTCAATAGGCGTGTGGCGGGGGGTGTTAGGACACCAGCCGTTTACATATAAAAAGGAAACACACATGAAATTATACCTAGCATTTATTGAAGTCCCTTATTGTTCGGGGAAAAAATGAATTCCCATACCTATCCGTTCGGCAAAATATCTCTCTTAATTTATCATTTCTGTCGGACCTGGAAATATAGTGGGGTTCTAATATGATGTTCTCCGTGTCGCTCTGAAAGAGAACTATTCTCAATTGTTCAAGCAATCTAAGCCTAGTGCGCAGCCTCCGAGTCTCTAGTGGCTCCCAGCCTAATTCGTTTAACAATTCGAGTTAATGGCATGCATTATTTTTCTTCGAGTGTCTTTTATCAAAATGCACACTCTTTTGTTTATTTTATTTATGACTTTTAACAACTACATTTTGTTTTTAATTTTCAGCCGCTGCAAAAGGTCAACTCCATTCTGTCGAGAAGGGGATATTGAATGCCTGCGATCACCAAGTACTTTTGCGTACAACTTCATCAGCTTTGTTTCCAATATACCCATACCCCCTTCAGGACAACTTGATTTATTTACAATGACTGGTTCATTGTATAGCACAAAAAGTGTCCAATTTCACTATGACATGATTAATGCCAAGGCTGAACCAGGAATTTCTCGTGCAAACAAAGAATTCTTCAAACTCCGCCGAACAGCACTAAATCAAGCAGTAATTTCCTTAGTTAGGCCTGTCATTGGGCCACAAGAAATAGAGCTTCAACTCTCAATGGAGGTGTATCATAACGGCATAATTGGTGGATCTTTTGTCGCTAAAATTTTTATATATGTGTCTCGCTATGAGTTTTAAAAGTTAATTTGACAAAAAAGGCCATTTTTACTTAAATTATTAAGTATTTTGTGGAAAACCTCTGAAAAATACTATTTAACTGCTGTCACCAAATTCAAAACAACTATGTAAATATCAGTGTAAGTGACATGTAATATATGAACTGTGAGGAATGTGAAATTTCACAAAATAAACTTAAAGCAAAACTGGAATCAGTTCGTCTCTTCTGCATGCATAGTGTTATTGGATTATTTAAGACAAATGAGGCTTCATCAAGAAGAAATTCATAATGAGATCAACACTTTTTACCCATTTTGGGCCTATACCCTCAGGGGTTTTTTGGTATAAACAAAATATCACATTCCTATAGTCAAATGGTTCTTTAAATACCCTTAAGGTAGCAGTATAATTCCAAAAATGGAAAGTAGATCAAGAGACTTGGCCCTTGGGAGCTTAAGTGTGAAAACATTAGCTCTCAATGCTTGAATCCTTGATATAAATAATATTAAGTTAACCATGCACCCAGAGATATACTATAGCATGGACTTCCAAGATTCCAACAAATGGATGAATAGGAACATGATTGAAATTTTTGACACAGCAATATAATTTCCTTAAATATATTTATACCTACTTCACCTTTGTAATTATGCAATTAAGTAGGGTAGAATCCATCTTTATTTGGTAGAGGTAAGTAATTGTAAATAATAATGTACCTAAGTACATTATTATGCCGAACATATTTCTTAAGTTAGCCGTTTGAGTTTAAGTGCCAATTGGTAGGTACAATGTTTATATTTTATCTTATTATTATTAAATTATTTTAATAAAATTGGTTAAAATTATTTTTCTGGATAAATGTTATAATCAAATGGATATGTTTTAGGTTAACCTACCAACTTAAGAAGTGACTGTGTCTTAAGCAATAGAAGAAATTTCTGGACAAAGTATTTCTCCTGACCAGAGCTACCCCAATATCCTCCAAGTAGGATGAACTGAACAGCATACTTTTCATCCTGCAAAGGGGAGAAAAACCAGTAACCCCTTTCAAATCTATTTTTTAAACGTTAAAACACTTTCATGTCCCCAAAGCATGCAGGAATCTAATGCATACATATATTATCATAGAGTATAAAAGACTGCATAGAGGGTGTGAAATGTGAGTTGTTCATGTTTTGGTGCTGAAAATCGGAGAGCTGACTGTCGCTTGTAGCGGATGCTTTTTTCACCTTATGCCAACTCAGTAGTGGAAGCAGTGCCAGATACATATAAAGGGAGGCGCGAAATCATTCGGGGAGCCCTCGTCGACCTCGCGACGGCCTTTGCCAAACCCTCTTGGCTACATTCCTCCCTCTCTGAATGACGAGGGGACCCAGCCCAAAGATTATCCCCTCAACCGCACCACCACCTCGGCCTGTGCTTGGCAGGCAGCAGGCACTCTCAAACATCAGTGAAGGGGAGGCGAAGAAAAGGCGAATGGCCTTTAAGATGACCTAAGATACAAGGCGGTAGCCATAGAGTGTGGGATTGTCATGAAATACTAACACACTGCGTGGTTAAGTGAAAATCGAAAAATCACTGCGGATAGTTCCATTTAAAACGAGTTGGACACAACTAGCAAGTTTTTATCCGTTTTCAACTCGTTTTAACTCGACTTTTCAACTCGTTTCAATTCGGTTATGGCCTGATTTTACTTGTTGAACTCGTGTATTGACATCCATTCACCTTGAGCAATGCTACTACAACTTTTAATTGTTGTTTCTTGATCCTCATTTAATCAACTCGTTATACGTAGAGGGAAATAAGTTGCTTCATCTCGTATTGACTCGATTCATATAGAACATGCTATACCTCGTTTCACATCGTATCGACTTGTTTGAACTGTACGAGAATGTATTAGTGTTAATTATAATTATGTGGATTCAACTGGAACTCTCTTTCCTCGTTTTACATCGTATTAACTCTTATAGAGTATCATTAACCAGTTTCATCTAGAACACGCTACCTCGTTTCACATCGTATCAACTCGTTTGAACTGTTCGAGAATATACTCGTGTGAACTAGAATTAGCTAGTTTCAATTTGTACCCACTCACCTTCTATTACGAACGGTGGAAAAATAATTACTTCCTAAATAACTTTCTTCCTTGGTTATCAAAATAAAATTTAAAGTATTTTACTCTGTTGGATATCCTACTATAGAATCGCAATGTCAGCATATGACATCTGATATCATCATTTCGTCTACATACCTGACGGAATAACTAAACTTAGTGTACTTATTGTAAACATACCTAGTGTAAGCTCGCGTGTCTGCTTAAGATGCGGCAGCACGTAATTATTTTCAAATCTGAAATTAAATGCTGCGCGGCGCGAGATGCACATATATCGTTATATACCTGGCCAATATCGTGCGTCAAAGTACCTACTGGGAGAACTAATATTTAAATCTACTGCCGTTCCATTTCATCCCATCACGATAACTGATTTCTGGCATTAATTAAATGAAACCGATGTTGCCTCATAGGATGATTAAACAGTCAATATCACTAAGAATAAACAAGATATTTCCAATTCCCGTACATTTTATTATATTTAAATCAAAACATAACTTACTTGCGGAAATGTTACGACTACGAAGAGGAGAAAACTGCTGAATGTACCAAGAAACACATGGCAATAATTTAATTTACTACGGAAATTAATTACTCAAAGCTACCAATGAAGTGTTCACCTGCTAAACCAAAGTCTCTCCGACTCGTTTGCAAGCTTCCCATTTTTGCCAAAATTTCGGGAGAAGGATGAACCACGGGCTAAACGGGCTTTGCATTCATGAAAAACAAAGGATACGCACGGTAAATATTTATAAAATGAGGTGAAGTGTAAGGCTTATACTTAATTAACACTAGAACCTAGTTAACCTAGGCTTAGCCATTTTGGCTAAATACGTTTTCTTATTGAATGCTATTTAGGAATCAGTAACCGCATAACGTTTGTCTTCGGTGAGTTTTCATCGATTTTAATGGTTTTTCAGATGGCGTAACAAACATTTTTATGACTTGAATATTTCTCCTTGATTTTGAAATTTTACCTAGAACGGACAACTTAGCCATTTCGGCTAAATGTCAGTTTGCGCTCTTTTACTGACTTAAAAAGCTGCACTCAAGCTTCTGGTGCACTAATATATAGGTGGGGTCTACAGATCATCCACCGCCCTTCCTCCTACCATTCCTCCTTTCCCATTCTCCCTTCTTCCTCATCCCCCCCCCAAACTTTGTATTTTATTTTACTCCTCGCAATCACATTATATTGGATTCAACTTTTATTTCCTATTGTGTTGGCTGAAATATGTTCTCTGTGCGCAAATTCAATGTATCTCTCGGTTCAAGGTTACAAAATGACTACACGAGGAGTGACAACAGCAAGAAGGTGCATAAACACGATAGTACGGCGCTCACCGGGACCGCCAATGCCGCCCGCCGGCGCTAGGCGGTAGCGGTTGATAAGTCTCGACTAGTCAATGTGAGGTGTTTTCGGGATTCCCATCAGGTCAGGTGTTTGGCTTCTGCCAATGTTTGACGGATGACACTTCCATCGTCTTTCGAGCGTTAACTCCACGGCCTCTTCTGTCCTCGCGTATACACCCGCATTCGTGGGTCATGTCAGCTAGCTCTGATTGGATGTTGTCATTCCTTCTTCTCACCATTTTTTTCGGTCTACGGGTTTCCACGTTTGGTTAGCACGTACCAGGAGTAACTATTGGTGTTATGTTTTAGCCGTATTTCTATTGCTTCCTTTGTCAATCGGTCCCACTGCCCACAGACCAATGCCCTACAGATAACTTGCATTTGGAGCAAAAATAAAAAGCAAAGGTCATTGCTGGTAATTATCGTGAAAAAGGAAAAAGAGCGTTGATGATCCTGAAGTTGCGGAAGATGATCCGACTTGTAACGTTGATGCTCTTCCATGTAACTGATTGCTCCTGAAGGGAAAAAGTGTACTTTGCAAGATTTTGGTGCCAAACAGCCTAGCGTAGAGCCTACTAGAACGTGCTCCGGGAAACGCCTGTTGTTACTGCCTACGCGCAGAGAGAAGTTGAGGACACTGCCCTTAGAACCTTTCTTCTCTTTATTGAAGCGCACCTTACTGATCAACATCAAGAAGTATAGAGAAACTGAGGCGTGCGTAAATAAAAAAACGATAATTTATGTTAACATAGGAAAGAGCTACGGGGTTTTATCGCAATTCTGTACGCTGGAGTTTTGTTTGGTACTATTATATAGAATATCTCCGAGGACAAGCAATGATCTGAGACGCGAGGCCTCAAATTCTGTTAGAATGTAATATCTAGGAACCGGTACAGGGAAAAAGTGGTACTTGAGATTTGATGTGAAGTCTATTGGATCAGAGCACCTGATGAGCGACTGGTTTGTTTTATTTTCCTTTGTATGGAATAGATTTATTGGCAACTGACAATCCTGTCTACTGCCCTGGTCCGAACACTGCAGTAGACGAGGAACTGTATCTATCTAAAGCACGTGGTTAATTTTTAAATAATTTATGGCAAGCAAGCCTGATACGTGCGGACAGAAATATTAGTAGGCAGTAGATGTTGATTCTGACCCTTGCGTGATGGTTTCCATACTTGGGAAAATATATCACCCATCCCGCCACTGAGCGTGTCTCCGATTTTTTACTTCTAAAGATAATGGGCCTTTTGTTTGGAAATGTTGGAGCACCGATCATTACTTTTCCTAAGGCTAGCTAATGAATTTAAAAAAAAATAGGAACAAGCCTAGGAGACAATATTAATAGAGCAAGGAAATAGATTCCAAAACCCCTGATAAATATGAAGGAAACCTTACAGACTTCTAAGGTTTCCAAGTCGCGTGATATGACGCTCGCTGCATATCAAGACAAAACCAACAATCATGTAATTCTTCTAAGCTCTATGCATCCTTCCGTCCAAATCAAAGATAATGAGAAAAAAATCTGAGGCAGTTGGGTATTATAATGCAAAGAAGTGTGACGTTAATGCAATTGAACAAATTTCTCGGCAATCAGTATTAAATTTGCATCTAGGAGGTGGCTAGTGCAGTGGATAAACGATGCGACGCCAACGCAAGATGCCAGCTGATGATTCAGATGAGAGTTCAGACGAAGAAAGTAAAGATAGGTAAATGCGCAAAAATTGCCAAGTGCGAGCTATCTGTAAGAATAATCATAATAAAGGCACATACGAGAGATACAGTAAGAGTATTTGTGAAAAATGTGAAGAATATTTCTTACATTTACGAAGGTTGTCATGTGTAGCAGTCAGGGGTGAACCCAGTAATTTACTTCGGGGGGAGACACTACCATTTAAATTATTCATATAAAAGACGTAATCAGGACGACATGTAGTTGTTAAAATTGTTTCGTAAATCCCAAAATATTTTCGGGTGGGGATGTATCCCCTTTATCCCGCCCTGGGTTCGCCCCTGGCAGCAGTAGATGACTAAGTTCACTGTCCTCCCAAATATTTGTAAGAAAATGCTTTCGTCATCTTATATGCGTAATTCTTATTATTGTTTTCTTAAAATAAGTATCACATACTTACATTATGAGTGTAATCGGCAAATTACTCATTAATACAAAATCTCTCCCCTACAGGAGTGCAAGGAAACATGCAACAAAACCTAAGATAAAACTTCGTACATAACGCATCGATTATATATATGTATATTTAATATAATATTTATTTATGAATTGAATCAATGTACGAAGCACACTTTTAAATGTTTATATCTCATATTTGTACAGTTAGAAACCCATAATGGTGAAGAAACAACATTATTGATGACGAAATAGGAATTTAGCCAAAATGACTAAGTTGGCCTTTCTATGGGATAAAAATTTCGGCCGTTCTAGTTGTAACTCGTTTGAATTGACGCCAGACTATAATCATCCCCATTATTACCATCCAGTTTTAGCAGCATTCATCCGCAGATCCTTTTACCTTGTCCCATCCTTATGAGAAACTAAACTGAACTAATATTAGTCCTAATCCTATAGGTACTTTAATAGGCTTGAGAGATAAACTGCCACAACAGTCACCCAGTTTCATCTCAAAAATCAATCAAGGGAAGACAAAACTTACCTCACCCATCACAGTAGCCTGCATTTAGTCAAAACCTCCGGGGAAACATTATTATCAGTCTTTCTGAGAGATCACTATGAAAAATATAATTCATTGCAGCAATGCAACCCTACACGAAGGATATGGTACAAAAATAATTTACCTTTGCCATCCAACAGGATGGACTATTTTAAATGGTCGAAAAAGGGAAGAGGAGACTCGAAAGCAAAACCACAAAAGTGCAAATAAATGTTTAAGGATCCACATCGGACGAGGTGAATCAAGTTTAGACGAGTTACGTCATCTACGAGTAAAACCCAGTTGATACTAGTTCTACACGGAACGAGTTGAACCCAGGTAAGACGAGTATCACCGGGCACGAGTTAAAACCAGTTCATACGGAATGTAGAATCACTATGTAATTTCCACACATTTATTTAGTCAATTGACTGGTTTCGGTGTTTACTACATCACCATCAGAGATATAACTACCTTTACAGTACAGCAGGCGTCACAATATATAGGAGGGCATATTGGGGAGGGGGGTTTTGGGCGGGGGGGGGGGGTTTGAAGGGGAAGTGTCTTTGGGAGGGAGAGAGGGTTGAGTTTGTTTATAGCTCAAGGACAAGATAAAGCATTTGAACATCACAGATTAAAAGATACGGGGATAGGAACGGTAAAAAAATGGGGACAGTTCAATTCGTGAAAGGGACTGCTAGCCATGCGTGTTGCATGTATTCACGGGGCTAAATAATGAAAACCAGCTGGAAAGAGCTGACAACTTGTAACTACGAGTTGATCCGAGTTCAAATGTCACTGGATTTACTTCATTTCAATTCGGTTTTTTCCGCAGGGATGTTAGTCAGTCAAAGATCAAAACTTTCTCATCACTCAAAGAACTGAAAAGAAAGTGTAAATTGTCTAAGCTGATGTCAATGCTTCCATTGAAATTATACCGTGGTTGGACGTGCACATATTTGGCTTAGTGAATTTAACTTGTTGTGATTCAAAAATTGGTACTTAATTATTTTCCCGGGTCTCCTCAACAGCGGTGGGCATCACATCTTACTACCTTATTTTTTATTTATTAGCAAATTACAGCCGTATTTGAAGTCAATATCTATTAACTCCATACAAATGGCGTAGCAGTCGGCTTCTATGTAGAGGCCCTATATTAGATACTACACCATTAACATAGTACCTCTACTCCTACGGCAGGAAAAAAGTGTTCATTTAAAATATATTCGTGGAATAATCTGCATATCTGGTACCTTAATTTTGGTTTTCTATACGTAACGCATGTCATCAACGAAAGCAGGAATTTTAAACAAAAATGTGGACTTTTGTGTTTTTTCTGACTCTAACAGTCGCAGTAGAACCACCTTAACTCGACTAATCAAAAATTTCATCGGATTTTATATCCGAAATTTGCTTGATTTTCGGCAAGTTATCTACATCCAATCGCATATAGGGCATACTTTAATTTATCCAAAATTTAGCATGATTAACTAGCATCCTAAAATTAACTCATCCGCTCTAAGGCGTTTGGGAGTTCGATAAAAAAATAAAAATCGATTTACTCTACGACGCAGGTCAGGCGGTAACTCTAGGGAGACCGAGTGAATTGAGCGGGGTTTTGTCGTGAGAATGTATGAACGTCTACAAGTTTGCTCTAAGACAAACGATGTATTTTGGTCTTACATTACATGAAGTTATATTTTCATGCATCTGATTTTGCGAAGCCCTAGGCTGTTGACAGAAATTAAATCGGGTTTTCCGTCAGAGTTGCTCAAATTTCATCTCAGGCGGTGTTGCAAAGAGCTATATGTTCGTCCACGCCCTCGACAGCCTTAATCCATATCCACACTTGGGTCCCAACTTCATAAATGACAAGCTCCATGCCGCGGAAGTTCCTTCAGTGGAAGTTGACCAGTTGCGCTATATTTTAAGGGTGTTGGAGTGATTTTTGTGAAGGTATAGATTTGCGTGAAACTTTGCATACGTATTCCCGTGAGTGATATCCAAAGGTAAAAGTAAAAAAATGCACAATACCGATTTGATATCTTGGAAATTCAAAGCCGTTTTTAACATGTAGCCTTATGGCATGTGACATGCATTTCATAATAATTTGATTATATGAACAAAGTTTCTCCTAGACGCAAAATAATACATTTCTTATTATTATAATTTTTGCTAGCAAAATATAAGTGTCACGTTGAGTCTTATATTTGAAAAAAAAAACATATTTCCAAATAAATATGTCTGAATTTTGAATTTTGTCAATTTATGTTTTATTTTTATTAAAACTTTGTAATTTTATGTTAAAATTGTATATTCATTAAAACATGTTATGACGAGAGCTCAAATCTCTTGTCATAACATTTTAATTAAGAAAAAAAGAGTAAAATGTGATTATTGAATCACTTCCATCACTGCCTGTATGGTGCGCTCCAACGCATAAACAGAAGCACTGAAATGGAATGTGATACAAGAACTATTTTTCGTATTAATTGAAAAGTTATTTAAATGTGGATTCAGTGATCCACAATTACCACTTCAGCCTCCGTAAATGCTAAAAACGTGTACGTTAAGCCAAATTATTGTAATATTTATCGTAATGTAGGCCTAAGTACGTGGAAAAACATTTTTCGTTAGATTCTCTATGATGAAAATAGTAAAATTTGAATTTTTTACAAAATCTGGAAAGGATATATGAAACTGTGAATTTAAGGCTGGTACTTCAATCAATTTATAATTTTATTCACTCAATGGCCAGTACTATGATTCAGATCTTTTCGCGGCGTCTCAAACGAAGAGCAACAGGTCAAGTTCCTCTGAAGAAACTCCTGTGGTGGGGGGTTATCATTAAAGAGATTAGAGTATTAGCAACGCTGAGGCTATTCTAGGCATGATAATAGGGTCCTGGTAGACTCGCTCCGCTCTGCTAATACTCAATCGGATGCACGGAGTAGTATCTTTGTGAGATGCAGAGAGAAAAATTACACCGTTATAAACTTGATACAACGTCTTGGCATTTTGTTTAAATTACACTTCACCTTGTAGAATAGCGTCTATTTTCTGGCCTTTTAAATTGCGAATTTCCTCCAGCCGTAAAATAAACTTACAGGAACTTCACTATCACTTAACCCTTGCAATAAAATATAAAGTAATACAGCCATTATATCCTTTTTCCGAACTGATGGCGGCTGACCTTGAGTGTACTGGTGTGTCTTTCACTTTTCCAGCCAATCACAGGAGAGCAGCATGCCATGCATTGGAGGAACTCAGTCTCTCTCCGGCTGCATTGAGGTTCACATCGATCTCGGTTCGCCTGTATTACCAAATTTACTCTCAAACTTAGTGGTTAACATGATTCTTCGCCGCCCGCCACCACCCGACGTGCACTTCTTCGCATAAGCTAACAAGAGCGGCGCCGGGAGCCAGAAACTGAGGTGGAAGGGGAAACGCCTTTCATTGGCTACTCGCTCTGTGACGTCCACCCGCCATCAGTTCGGAAAAGGGGTATAAATAAGGAAAAATATCAACTCCACCAGGTGAATCGGGCCAGAAAATCAATGAAATCGGGCATAAAAGTTTTCATCCATGATGAATCGAAATATGATGTGTATCATGTTTCGGTATTAAATTGGGGAAATGTTTCGTATTTTTAATAATCTACATGAAAAATCGCTCCGGAAATCTCTTGAAAGATTAAGTCAAGAGTTTCATGTCCACGTTCAAATTGACGAGAATGGACATTTTTAGCCCAAAAGCCTAAAAAAGCTAATTCATACAATTTCCAAAGTCATATTGCAACTAGAGCCCTATCATTAGTAGATTGTCTTGGAGTACTTCGCAAGCTAAGATCATGGTGCACTTGTTGACTACCCCTCGAATATATAAGCAACAGCACCCTTGACAAATTGAACGATCGCCTATCAAATTTAGAGCCAATATCGACGATACTCTATTTCGGTGACCGAGATATCATAAGTTAAATAATACACTCATCGTCATCATAAGTAAATTTAATAACACTAATCGTCGCAGGCGCTTGACCTGCAAAGTACTTGGGGAAGTATTCCCAACATTAAATACTTACTTTTCCTATGAAAAGGGATGAAATTGCATAAATTATTAATTTTGACTCATTGTTTAGTTCAAGTCACAGCTTGTACTATATTTTCTTTGAGGTAATGAAGTGCATACCTCTGCCAAAGAGAATAGCCACTCATCGTTATAAATTACACATAGCGTCGGAAGTAAGCCTCAGGTGTAAAAAAAAATTACCTTTACCAATGATGTGATTTCTATATGTAGGCGTTCAAAATAAATGAATTCTCCCGTTATCATAATGATTCCATCACCAACTTAGATTTTATGTAAAATCTAATAGTGTTGATCTTATAAATAAATTGTAGCTAGTGTCGGAGTCACCACCGCTGAGGATTTTGGAGGAAAACGTATTACCATAGAGTAAGTATATATAGAGGATTCACCGCACGCGCAAAAATCGTATATATTTTTGATGTAGTTTCGGAGGGATAACGTAGATGGCGAGGAAGAAATTTTGAAAAACGAAAAATCTAAAGATATATTTTACGCGGTGAGCATTTATCCAACAATATCAGATGGTGTATTCTTAGCATGTTCCGATTGTAAGTTGTTTCAGCACTAGAAAAATATGGCAATAAATAGCTTTTGATAGTTTAAAACGTTTTCAAGGACCAAATTCTGCGATCGCCAGTGGCATGAGTTGATCTGCGCTCTCGTCCGGTCTGTCAGACGAATCGTACTCCGACGAGCTGTCATGCAAGTGTGCGCCAGCTACCATCTGAATCTCAGGCGTTAAAAACACGCAAGGCCAATATTTCCGATGTACACTGCCTTGGCTTCTTCAGGATGACCGTAATGCGACACAATCATGAACGTTAATCACTTAATGCTAGGCTAATACACAAGTAGGTGTATACAAAAGCGACACAATGCGCGTCTGGGAATAAGATAACACTTGTTAGCAATATATACGATATAATGCTGACGAGTGGAAAAGGTCAGTTGTCGGTGTCAAAATCAGAAAACCAGGTGTATTCAATTAAATAACTGTTGTCTAAAAAGTGCTGTAAGAAATTAGTTATTAAGAGATATTAATCCTTAATGCATTTCTCCATTAATGGTGAGCAGACTTTCAGATCTTCCGAGGTATTTTACTACTTCCTGGAGTACTCGGAAGTAACAGGAAAAAAACTAAACATATATGGGATAATTTCACAGGTTCTGAGAAGAAGCTTGCTACCTTGCTATGAGTGTGAAAAGGTTCACCTCTATGCAACTGGCCGAAAAACTGGCTAAAGATAAGAAACTCACGCTAGTTGGAACAATTAATTCCACACGTATTGGTGTTCCACATGAACTAAGACCAAACAGCCAACGAAAACCTCGGTCATCTCTTTTTGCCTTTTAGAGAAATAAAACCCTTATGTTTTACTGCACGAAACCGAAAAAGGCAGTTATTTTTTAGTCGATAATGCATCATGATAACGCAACATATGAGTCAACTGGGCCAGAGCACAAACCTGAAATTGTAACATTTTATAATAGAACGAAAATTGGCGTAGAAGTCCTCGACCAAATGTGTACCAAGTACAATGTTGCTCGTAACACGAGACGCTGGCCATTGATCGTATTTTTTGTCCTGCTCAACATCTCAGGAGTTAATGCTTTGTGTATTTTTAAGTTCAATAACACCGAAGTAAAGCCGATGCCTACACAATTGAGCTTATAAAACCACATATTTTCGTCATAATGAAGAATGCCGCCATTCCAGTGCAGGTGAAGAACAGGGGAAAGGGGCTTCTTGGAATTCAGGACAATAGAAACGGAAACCCTAACCATCCTCAAGACAGCAATTTAGGCAGCTGCTTTTTGTGTATGAGGGTAAAAGATGGATCAACAATGAAAAATTGAGAAAAGTGTGGCCACAAAGTATGTGTGGAGAATTCTTCAGTAATTTTTTTGAATTGTTTTGAGTCTTGTGTAGAGTAAATTTTCTCGTCAAAATCAATCACTTATCCACCACACGTAGTTTAATTATAATGTGAAATGAATACTATTTTGCTCAACCTGGGCATCAGTTTACGTTAAAATGTAGTTTTGTGGGAACAGAAACATTTTTGTGTGGAATTTTTATCATTTCTATAGTGAGGATACCAAGCAAGATGCATGAAAGACGATAACGTGCTTCGAATTATAGCAAACATTTGAAAGGACAATGGGGAGTTGGATGGGGAGTTAGAGGGGGGAGTAAGAAGTAAAAAAAACATGTTCATATTTTGTACATTTCAACCTTGTTTCACCCGTCATTCCATGTTTTAGGAGATAAAATTGCTTTCAAGACATTTTCACTAGAATACTATAAAACGCAGCTTATTTCAAAAATGGAAACAAAATCTTTTCTACTTTGTTTATCTTAAACACGAACAATTATTTCATTTTATGTTTATATTTCTGCACTGACAATAAAATTTTATTTTAAATGGTGTTTTCTAATTTACTAATTACCCTGGAATATATTTAAGTTACATTGCCCTAAAGTCACGGAAAATATATAGACTTAAACTTGTTAAAAAACGGGTGTTAGTTATTTTTTTCCCGGCATATTTTGTTTGAAAAGAGCAGAAAAAAGGAATAAGAATGGAGTTGGTTAGCATGTGGGTTGCACAAGAGTTATAAAAATATCAAATTATTGAAATAGTTTTATTATAGAAACAAACTATTTCTTGGGCCACAATGATAGCCCACGCGCCTATCCGTGTTACAACAAGTCACGCGCCTACTGCAGGGTTAAACAAACAAGCAATAGCCAAGAAACAAACTGTTAAATTACTTGGAGTTCACCTTGACTCAAAACTCTCCTGGAAGGCCCATACCGATACCGACACGGTGGAAGACGTTTTCCGTCAAAAATAATTTTTCTCGAAATTTGGACCCCAATTAAAAACCTTTCAATGCAAGCAGCCTGAATTCAGTGGCTATCCTAAGGGAGGGTTTCTCTTTGAAAACTTTATAACGAGCTACTCTGGCTGCAGAGATACAGGTTCTTAATTTGCGAGAGAGATAACAATTTTGGAATGAAAATTTTATTCAATTGGTTTAAAATAAATTACTTGATTTAACAGTTCTGTAGTTAACATATAAGTGTGAATATTTAAAAAATTATATACTATAGGAACTATTAATAATAAGCTCGAATTTTCGAAAGGAAATACGGAAAAAATTGTGACGAATATTAAGCCCCATTCTTTTATTAGTTCATATGCTAAATGAAAACTTGCACCCTAAAAAATCCATGATATTTACATTACTATATTTTTAAAATTTACAGCAGTTAAAATGATTTTGAGATGTTTGGGATTAAAAAAAATATTAATGCTCTTCCACTAATTCACAATTTTTAAACTCATATCTTCCTTCTTCCAACGTCGTGATACTAAGATAATATTCTGGTTAACTATCCCCACAAGGGAGCATTATGAGTCCACTTCTGTTACTTTTATATGTTGGTGAAATCAGTGATGTGGTAAAGAGCTTCACATTTTTCCCAATGATGCAGTACTGTCCAAGAAAATCCGCAGTGATAATACATGAAAGAGTAACCAAGAAGTTTTAATCAGTCCAAAAGTGTTGTGACGCTGTGGGAATTAATTTTTTTTAAATGTGTGAGGAATTAATAGCAGAAGAAACATTCTCACGAACCCACTTACTAAATAAGAACCATAGGAAACATAAAATACATTAAAAGCTTATAGTCCGACGGCCTTATGACCACTTATAAGATAAACATATTCGGGAAATAATTAGTGAAGCTAATCGTAAATAAGGATTTGTAAGGAGCAGCAGGGCAAACGTAACAGGTTTTTATCTAGTTATCCCTTGTTAGGTCGCATTTAGATTACTCTGCGAGAATTGAGGATCCTTAAGATATAGGCTTAAATACATAGAGCTGCGCTGCTAAGATCGCTCAGATATATAGAAAGTAATTAAATTAATTTTCTTGTAATCCAAAGCCTATTGCAGCAACTTGGTTGCGAATCGTTATCAAAAATATGTGTAAATGTTCTACTAAATCTAAAAACCACATTTTATGGTGATATTTATTCACTGTATCTTATAAAAAATTTATATTTACCCAATAAAAACCAATCTTCCCCAGAGCGGTAACAACTAATTTTCGATACTCTCAGGTACTTCTAATCTTTTCCATAGACTCAAATCGTGACATGGTGGAAGCGCTTTGGAGTTTCGATAATTGCTAGAACTTCACTGGTGGGAGAAGCCAGGGATGTGAAGTGGCACTAAACTTAACGTTTAGTTTCGGACCGGAGGCACGGAATGATCCGTTTGGGTTAAGTGCCAGAGGCACGAAAATGTCCCTTTCGGTAAAGTTTCGGATCGGAGGCACGAAATTATCCATTTAGTTTCGGACCGGAGGCACGGAATGATCCGTTTTGGAAAGGTGCCGGAAGCACGAAATTACCCGTTTAGGTTAAAGAGTTTCGGATTGCAGATGTGCCAATCCAAAAATAATTATTCGGACCGGTGCGAAACGCAGCTCAAGATACTGCTATTCCGGTTTTCAGTTATAACGTCATTTTTGTCAATGTTATTTTCTTCCATTCCTTTTCGGGACTTAAAAATACCGCTTAGGTTCTGAAATACTTTTTCAACTTTATATTAAAAAACGCACACTAGCCTGTTAATGTTCATCATTACAGTGCCGGTAACTAACAAGGATCGATGGATGGAATTGCTTTCTCACCGTTTCTTGGCATTCCCTACGATTGTAAGATATGGCTATCCGTCTTCGTGGCTAATAAACCGCGGACCTTCGGGGTTTTCCCAACAAATGAACCGAACTGTTAACCCCAAGGCCATGGGCCTTCCCGGAAAGGGTTTGAAGGGTCAATGAATGGAGCTTCAATAAAGGCATCCAACAGCAATACGGCGATTATTTTGAATGTATACTCCGCTTAGAGTGAGCCGGGGTTAAAACAGGGAATTCACCTTTCGATTAACCTTTCGTCACAGACCAACTAAATGCGAATAGCTGTAGTACTCCCGCTTAAATAGGAGTCATCCTTCCACTCTGGCGCCGCTCGCTTGCTCTTGTGCGTCACCGACAACTCTGACCGCCTCCAGGGACTTCGCGAATTCTTTGGGGCTCGCGAATGTTCCCTCACGCGAACCCGTCACATTTCCTACGCCGTCCGTCCACCATTCGTCAAGCATATGGAAGTTATACACCACCGTCAGGCTCCTCAGTCTTGTGCAAAACCCAACGACGACGGCACCGCGACCAGTTGTGATCATTCTTACAGTGTAAACGGTGAGCAGACAAATGGTGCGACCTACGCTGGAGTACACTCGACGTATTTTCTTCTTCGAGGAATAAGCTCAAATGTCCAGATTCCAAATAGACAGCTGAAGTACCATACTTAAGGTAAATATCAGTTACAAGAGTTTTGATCTTAACATTGCTTAATTTTCAAATAGCAGAGGATAAAAACGCCATTTCATCCCGTTCGGTTTTGAATGAATAACAGCCTCCTCGGTTTCTCCAAGTATTTAATTGTAAATGCTGAAGTTAAACTCGTTAACTTTTTTCCAAATCTTTATTTCGCAATTTCTAAAATTATTCATACTACTACTAATTTTACCAAAAAAATACAATCTTTTACGCATTAAATTTAATATGAGCGATAAGCTAAAGAGGAATAGAAATAATTTCATTTCGAAAAGGGTAGTTATAAAAGTAGAAATTTTTATCCAAGTTCATGTAATATTATTAGGTATCTATTACTAGCGTCTTATCTACCGGAATATAATTTCTAAAATGGAGGAATGTAATATTGTTTCGTGCATGAATTTCACTCGTGAAGTTTGGTACGATATGAAACCATGTATAATCTTTAATTATTTATTTTACAGGGAAGGCATTCACCTATAATTCAGCGACATATTTTTAGGTTTCACGCAAAAAAAACCCTTATGATTGCGCTGGAGAGAGCCAAATTAGAAAAAGAGAGGGAAAACTTAAGGACTGCATCTTTAAATGATTCCCACCCCTGCACGTCAGAACCTGGTAAGTGGAGCAATTGCCTAATTTGAAATGCGCCAACGTTAATGGAAATTTTAAGATACTCTTTATTTTCTCAAAGTTCATCTGTTTAGTGTTTCTAGTGAAAGCGAAACTTAGTTCATTTTCTAACTTCTTGCAGGTTCCCACTCCTTGTCCAGACGTCCATCAGTAAAACGGACTTTTGGATTCATTAATGTTGAAATGGACAGTGAATTGCTGAAAAAGGCCTGCACCGAGTTAGTTACCGTAAATGCTCGATCCTTAAGCCTCATCAATGACTCTGGCTTTGGTCTATTTATAGACCCCATCATTGATGCACTGAAGCAAGAAAACCCTAATGAGATGTCATCAGTCGTGAACCGATTCATTGTTCGGGATGACGTGCAGCACGAGGCTCAAACTATCCGACCACGTATACGTGAAGAGTTTAAGGGAAGGCTCATATCCTTAAAAATAGATACAGCTTCTCGTCTTGGGAGACAAGTTTTAGGAGTCAATATTCAGTATACGCAAGGCGAGAAGATTATCCTGCGCACTCTGTGTGTAAAAGAGCTTCACGAAAGTCACACCGCGGAAAATTTGAGGCGAGAAATTCTTGAGGTGCTGAAGGAGTTCGAAATTAATCCTAGTATGATTTACTCTATTACCACGGATAGTGCCTCAAATATGCTGCAGACAGTCCGCCTTCTTTCAGATGACTCTCAAGCGCCCCATGCTGAAGATGATGACCTGACTGACGTTTCAAGCGACGAGGAGCAGAATTCCGAAGAATTATCAACAAAAAAAGAGAGTGAAGCTGAGATTGCTGTTGCAGAATTAGGGGTGGTGGGAGTACGATGCGCTGCTCACACCCTTCAACTTGCGGTCAATGATACCCTTAATCTGACTGAGGTCAAAGAGGCCCTGAACAGAGTGAGAAAGTTGTGCGCATACTTACGAACTCCAACCATGGTCTCCTAAGTTCGGTTTCAAGGCCTTGGGAAGCCTAAAATTGGCTGCCATACAAGATGGCATTCCACACACGATATTATGACCAGAAGTTTGCCATTGAGCGAGTTCTGCCAGGGAATTCCAGTAAGCAGGCATATTAGCATCGCAGAAAGTATCTGGAGATTGCTGGAGGAAGTGTCGTCAGCGCTTGAACCAGCGAAGGTAGCGACACAGAAGCTACAAGGAGAGGAGCTTACGACTGGAGACTTTTTAGAGATATGGCTTCGCTGTAAGCTTAAAACAAAAAAAATAAACTCCTGCACTGGGGAAAAACTACACTCAGCCATGTAAAAGAGGGAAGCAATTTTCTTTCAGTGCCCTGCCTTCGTTGCGGCCATTTCTCTTGACCCACGAATCCACACAACCCTGACGACTGTAGAGCGGCAGCGTGCGGAAAACCATCTCCAGGGTGTGTGGGCCAGATTGAAGAGGTTAACTGAGCCAGAGAGAGGCGATAAAAATGAAATTTCGCCGGGAAAAAAACCGTCTCAAGAAAGCAGCGAAATCGAGGATGAATTGGAATCCCTGCTAAGCAGCCAGGAAGCCGCAATCAGCGTTGGGTATCGAAAAGGGCAGCGATCAATGGATGTCACTCATACGATGTATGAGCTCTCCAAAACTCCGAGAGAAAAACTTACGAAATCGTTTAGTGTTATGAGCTTCTGGGAAGAGCGGAAGCAGACCCCCCCCCCGCAACTATCGGCGTTGACATCCACCGTGCTCGCGGTCCCGATGATACAACTCAGTAATGAGCGCCTGTTTTTGCACTTGCGACAGACGTTGTCGACTTTACCTTACAATTTAAGCGCCGAACTCATTAATGACATTTTACTGGTGAAGTGCAACAGATTGTTTGGTGCTTATTAACCTTTCTTATTTTAGCGTGATTAATTTTTGATAATGTTACGCTTTAGTAGATAATTTATCGTTGATATCTGTCGGAGGAGATGATGAAATTGATGCATAGGGTATCGGTTTTTTAAGGTATATTGTTTCAGGCAGGATGTGATGGAAATTTTCCATGCTGAATGATATATGTATTCCATGACATTGTATATTTTCCACTCCAAGGATTTATTCACACGACGCATTTCGTTGCGTACACACTTGAAAACATATTTGACCTTTCAAAACGTGTATGACACTTGAAAATGTTATGTATACAATGAAACCCGTCGTGCTAATAACTCCTTCAAGTGGAAAATCTTCTAAGTCTTCATTGCAAATGTTTTTTTTTCGTCAAGCAAAGCATTTTATGCCGGCTCATTTTTTTGTAACTCTTTTCAACTAATTAGTATTTTAATAAAATTCTTATTCTAGAAAAAGTTATTTACTGAACTTTATTTATTTTGGAAATTTTGATAGGCTTAACTTCGATTTTATTTGAGGTGACATTGCTTATTTACGCTTTATCTTTTGTTCTATTCTCGTCAGAGATTTTACTCAGCCAGGAGGGATTCTTACTTTGTTTAGAGGTTTTGGAAAGGTGACGAGTAAAGCATTTACAGTTATGGTAAAATGTTATGCTATTTCTCTTTTTTTTTCATATCGAAGACTCTGAACTCAATTAGCAGGATCAACCTGAGATCTCCTCCCAGATTCCCTTGTAATCCTACTTCGACCGGAGTATTTCCATCCATGTGTATATTTCAAACCCCCTGTCCCCTCTGTCTGTCCCCTCCCTTCCTAACTCTCATTGCCCTGTATCTACCTCCCTCACGTATACTATCTCGCCAACTCGGCCAAAATCCTCGTTTTTCACCCTTTCCCCTTATTTTGATTTAGATCAGAGGCAAGGGAGCCAGCTTTTCTTTCTAACATGACCATCCTGGTTTCTCTCACGCCACCCTCCACGATACACATTCCCAGAAGTTCCCGATGTCTTTCGGCTCGCCTCAACTATTGCCTCCCCATCCCTTTCCTCGCACCTTTTCTTAAGTGGCCCGTGTGCTTGTATACTGATGCCCTTCGAATGATCCTTTTACATTCCTTTTTTTACCAGCATCCACCCGTCCTCGACGGTCCAGATGACGTCGTGGTAATTTGCATGATATTTTTCCGGAAGAAAAGAATCCAAAGGGTTCGAGAGCATGGATAGGGTGGATCGTTCAGGGTTTTCCGTCTTCAAGAAAATGAACGCCAATAATTCCCCTTCTTGCCCACCCTCCCCACTTGCGACCATTGTCCACCCGACCGGGTTTCCCCGGCCCCACCAAACCGCCCCTAAAAACGCCACCCACAATTGAAATAGTTCCATGCACCTAACTGCACTGATTCCAGTTTCCCGGCTTCGAGGGGTAAGGTCCGAAACCAGATACACAATTTAGTGCCGGTAATAGTGCCTTTTCGGACCGAATACGGTTTCGGACTTCTCATTTCATGCCTTTACGGTTACGTACCTTTTAGTGCATGCGGTCCGAAACCTTTGAATTACGAACTTTAAAGTCCCTTTTCATACCGGATCACATCCCTGGGAGAAGCGGAAATTGTTCTAGGTAGGGCTACTAATACCATGTTGAAATAATTTGGTTGGTAGTGCCGGCCAATAGAAGAGAGCAGCATTGTTTTGTTTATGTTATAGTCTACATAGCGTTGCAGTTGTATTCACTGTTAGTTGAGTGTAGAGCTACGATTACTTTTGTGTAATGATTGTACTCCGAAGTAATAAATCAGTCTTTAAAGTAGACTTCTAATAGGTTATGGGCTCAGACATGTAAGTAGAAGACCACTGTCTGCGAGTATAAGTAGCAAAGGAAGTAAATTTCGGTGACGCCACGAGAAAGAAATTGACGCGAAAACGTGATCCAGCAAGATGTCGCATACAGAAGAGATTATTAAAATAGAGCAGCTAAATGGAGATAATTATCATACTTGGTCGTTGCGAGTTCAATCAGCTTTGGTGGAGCGAAACTGCTGGAACGCAATCGAACCCGGATTCGAAGAAATTGAAGATTCGCAACTAAACGCTGAGCAAACGAGAGGAAATAGGAAGGCTCTATCATTCCTATACCAGGCAGTATCAGACTCATATTTGGAGGATATCGGGAGTTGTACAAGAGCTCAGGAAGCGTGGAAATCATTGGAGGAAATACACGGTACGTTCTCATTATTACACCTACTAGTAGTGGTCATGCTTAAGGAAATGTCTACTGTGGAGAAAACAGATGACATGTCTATGCAGGAGTACATGGCAAAAATACAAGGTATACATAGGAAGCTGAATAAAGGAGGAATTAAGTTTGATGATAAAGTGGTAGCGATGTTTTATCTGGCTGGCTTACCACTGAATAAGTATGAAGGACTTGTTCGTAACTTGGAGCAAGGAGATGCCCTGTTGACGAGTAGGGCAGTAAAGGCGAAGTTGTTGCTAGAAGAAAAGCGATTGAAAAGAAATTCGGAAATAAAGAATGATGAAGCACGGGCGTTAGCCGCAGTGAAGAAGGGACAACTGTATGCAAAGCAAAAGTACGAAAGCAATGAGCTTGAAAAAAGGAGAATTTATAGGCAGTCAGAGCCAGTAGGCGGACACAAGCAGGAGTATTTCAAATGCTATTCATGTGGAAATAAAGGTCATATGCTAAGAATTGTCCGGAATTTAAGGAGGAAATTGGATTGCAACCGAAAAGAGAGGAAACAAAACGCGTTACTACCGCTGTAAAGAGTGATTATAGAGTATTGTGCACGAGAAACCCACAGGTACAACCAGGAATGAATAAGTGGTTCATTGACTCTGGTGCCACAGATCACATGACACCCTACCGAGACCTTATTGACAATTTCTGTGAGATGAATGGATCAGTGACTTTGGGAAATGGTGTCATGGTCGATGTGAAGGGAAGGGGTTCAGTGACAATAAAAACAACGGTTTCGTCAGAAGGATGGACTATTAAGTTTAGTGAGGTTTTATTTGTTCCAGATTTGGACATCAATCTCATATCCATCAGCTGTCTGGCAAAAAAGGGAGTAAGGGTAATATTTTGTGAAGATAAGGCATCTGGAGCAGATGATGATGAAACTTTGTTTACTGCTTGCAAAGAAGGCGGTCTTTATGCTTTAGAGACAGAAATGACTGAGAGTCAAGGTAATAGAGCCACAGTAGCAAGAGAAAAAGAAGAAACGTCCCTTAGGCACAGCCGGTTTGGTCATATTAACCAGGAAGCACTGAAGAAAATCCCACACCTAAAAATCAAGGAAGACAAGGTACCCAAGATTTGTGACACTTGTATTCAAGGGAAAATGACTAGGAAGAGTTTCCCAAAATGCAGTAATCGAAAATCAAATAAAGTCCTTGAGTTAATTCACAGTGATGTCATGGGCAAAATTAAACCTAAATCGAGTGGAGGAGCCCAGTATATGGTCACTTTTATAGATGATTATTCTCATTACGTGACTGTTGGATTTATGAATAAGAAGAATGAAGTATGTGGGCAGTTCCTACGATTTCAATCTGCTGCTGAAAACCTGCAAGAGAGGAGCATCAAGGCAATCCAAAGTGACAATGGAGGAGAATATATTGGAAGGGAAGTCCAGGAGCATTTAATGAGTTGTGGTATCCATCATAGAAAAACCACGCCACACAGTCCACAACAAAATGGGGTTGCAGAGAGGCAGAATAGAATAATAATGGATATGGTAAGAAGTATGTTAATTGAGTCAGGTGCACCACATAGATTTTGGGCGGAAGCGGCAAATACAGAATGCTACATTCGGAATAGGAGCCCATCTTCAGCTATTGATAACCAGATACCTATTGAACTGTGGAGAGGAAGGCCACTGTTAGAAGAAGAATTACATCACATGAAAGTTTTTGGATGCAAGACATGGGCCATAAACCATTATGTAGGAAAGCTTGACCCAAGGGCTGAACTTTGTGTTTTTCTGGGGTATGAAGATAGAGTAAGAGGCTATAGACTGTGGAACCTTGCCAAAAACAAAGTAATTGTGAGAAGAGATGTGATATTTCAAGAAGACTCATTCCCATTTCGAGAAAGATATAAGGAAGGGGAAGGGCCATGCTCGAGTGCAAATGCAGAAACTGCAGTAATCATCCCTGTTCCTGATGAGGATGACGATGGGGATAGAGAAACCAACATTTTTGAGATGTCCGTCCCAGGGAAAGCAGTCGTGGCAGATGAAGATGATGTGGAGGAGAGTGAAGAGCGGTATGTACATCCTACCCATCCAGGGAGCCAGTCTCCACCAGCCGAGACCGTGAGGGAGCAAGTGGAGGCAATAGTGCTGAGGAAATCCAGCAAGCCACGGAGAGCAACCCATTGCCATGAATGCCACCTTTCAGCATCCCTGAATGATGATGAGGAGGTGAAGGAGGCGTTACCGGGACCAGGTACTGAGATGTGGAGGCAGGCCAGGGAACAAAAGGTAACAGTGAGGGAAGGAAGGGAAATTTTAGTGCCCAAAACTGTTAAAGAAGCTTTATCTGGCCCATGTGCAAAGAAGTGGAGGGAGACTATGGAAGGTGAGATGCAGAATATGTTTAAAAATGAAGTGTGGGAAATCGTCAAAAAACCGGTGAGAAAGAAGTGTTGTGGTTAAGACAATTTTTGATTGAAGTAAACCAGGAAAAGTATGTGTCTTCACCAATAAGAATCCTAGTGGACAATTTAGGAGCAATGTGTGTTGCAAAGAATAAAATCCTGTATGACCGCACGAAACATATAGACGTGAAGTATCATGCAATCAGAGAAAGGGTACAATCTGGTATGAAAGAGTTTCAATATGTTGAATCTGAGAATAACCTTGCTGATATTTTTACCAAACCTCTTCCAGGGCCTAAGACAAAAGAAATTGTCAAATTGTTTGGTATGAATTGATCAATGTGATGTATTGATAACTGGATAAGGTTGTGTTTCATTAATTGGTAATTGATTACTCAGTAGTAGTGCTTGTGTTGTTTTATTGAGTTGTTCATATGTGTAACACTTTACCTATTGTCCGTCAAGGGGAAGTGTTGAAATAATTTGGTTGGTAGTGCCGGCCAATAGAAGAGAGGTTGGCAGCATTGTGTTTTGTTTATGTTATAGTCTACATAGCGTTGTAGTTGTATTCATTGTTAGTTGAGTGTAGAGCTACGATTACTTTTGTGTAATGATTGTACTCCGAAGTAATAAATCAGTCTTTAAAGTAGACTTCTAATATACCAGACGGGTCGCAGGGCAGGAGAATGACAAATGTTAGTCCACGCAGCGTCTGTACCTCAGTGATGCGGCTGTAAAAATCACCTGACCGCACTGAGGCCTATTGGGCCACAAGAAAAAAACAGTACCAAAATATGAAACGGGAAACCACCATCATTATCTCTTTTTATGAAGTATGGTGAATGAGAATAAATCCAGAATTATAGTTTTTGGGAAAAGATTAAATGACCATTATGCTTGAGTTGCAAAACAGGGGACAATTTGAAGAATTAAGGCATATGGAAGCAGTTACGGTGGAAGCAAGAAAGATGTAGTGAGCAGAATGGCCCATGAAAAGAAGGCATTTCATTAGAAAAAGATTATTCTAATTGCTATTAAGGCACATATGAATGTTTGGAAGTATTTCATAAAGCATGAAAATGGAGCCTACTTATACATGGATTTGAATTTAGGACAATAACAGCTGCAGAACAAAGAAGATTGGGAGGAAGGGAATTGTGGTGTAAAAGAGGAAAGAAGAAGATATGAATAATAATAATTGCTCTACGTAGGACATTATAGATGTTAACATGATGATTTACGTAGAGGTATAACTGTTGGCTGATGAGAGAGATGAGTGGATATTTGCAGCAAATCTGTCTTCTGATTAACGACTGCTGATGATGTGAAGGAAATTTTGGCAAAGCAACATGGTAATATCCAATCACGGGACTGAGTTTACGAAGGTGGTTGTCGTTCCCACCAACGCACACCCTTAGTCGTATTCTCACGAAACCCTTGCATGACATCGGCAGCAGAGAAAAATACACGGTCAAATAATATAGAAGAGAACTGTGTTTCAATATTTATCACGCAATTTTTTCTGATACTCTCAATTGACGTGACCAGCAATTTTGGCATCGTATCTTCAACCCTTCATGGGAGATGTTGCAGTTTAGTTATTTAAATCATTTTAATTTTCAGAGGGTAAAGAAACATTACTCTCTACACCGGTATTACAACGAATTTCCAGTTAGGTAGACTTGAAAGTCGAGTTGCTAATGAAGAGAATATTAGGAAGTAGGGGATTCATTCTTGGTAATATGAGTGATAGGATTATACTACTCTGAGATTAAATATAATCCAGCGTGTTTGTAATCCATTAATGTGTGTTAAATTATATTAAAAGAGAGGAAGGCATAGATATAATCGATTAAAAATGGAAAAATAAATCATTAAATGGAACAAAGAAGCGAAAGTTAGATACGTTTGAAAACATTATGGACATATTTAAAAATAGGGGATCACTGTAAGAGGAATGGGGCACCCTGAAACATGGAATTCATAAAGCCAACGAAAAACAGTACGTATGAAAAATGCTAAGAGAATTACAATGCGATGGATGACCAAAGAAATTATTAGAGAAATGGTCGAAAAAAGTTCACGAAAAAACGTGAACACAACTTAAGGGAAAAGGTTGTACAGCTGAATCAACAACAGCTTGAGACGCGAAGCAAAGATGGCGAGGGAAAATTACATTAGCGCGGCCCACCACCGTAGATCGCTCCTCTTCCGCTAACGATCTGGGTGGCGGGGATTTTCTCGTGGACGCCACGGAAGAGAAATGCCCAGGGCAATTAAGGAAAATAAATGGCACTGCGCTATAGCTTTACTGTTTACTGGACAGACTGCGTGAAAACAAGAGAAAATTCAAGTAGAAAAAATACTTACAACGATTTCAGCGTAACAAGAACAATAAATCATGAAAGAATATTAAAAGATTCCAGCAAACAAGGCTCTTCACTAAAAATAAAAAAACGTAAAAAGCCCTTAATGGTAGCAGTAACTTAAAATCGATCGTTATTTTTGAGGGTTTGTTGCTGCACAAGTGCTTTGGTGGACATAAAAATTCCTAAATGCAGATGTCACACACTAAAGTTACTTTGTATTCCCAGATTGGCAGGACAAATGAGTCGTAAGCGAACCCATAGTTTGAAGCATATTTTTTAGAAGCATTTGATATGTGTTCATATGGAGACGGAAAATTATGAGTTTGCGAAGTTATGAATAACCTACCGTGCATTCTCATGAAAGGGTTTGGGACGTGTGAGTGGGGTTAAAAAATACCGGAAGCTTCAAAAAGCGTCTTGAAGCGCCTATAACTCTCAATTGATACTTTCCCTAAGCTCTGGCCAGATTGTTTACCGTGGTTTTAATCATTATTTGACCTTATCACTTATTTTAACCTCACCGTCTTCGTATGTAAATGCCATTTATCACAAAATTAGCGCTTCCTTCATAATGTTTCTCACACAGGAAATACCTCGATGTAGGCATTAAACTTTCCATGGAATGTTTCCCTACCACTTTCTTTCCACCCATCGTTTATTATCACGCAAAGTATTTAAACATTACCGAAGCACGTAAATTATTCAGGTTTGCATCCAGTAAAGTGTTACGTATATTTGAAGCAATTATTAACTACACTTTTTAAAAAGTATATGGAATTAACGCAGCAAAGAAAAATGTGAGCTTGCAGAGATCGATTCCACTCAGGTTTATTCAAAACTCTCAAAACTAATTTTGGACCTACAGCTAGGATACCAACGCCAAGTCAAGATTTGACCAAATGTAACGGCAGGGTGAACTACTACGGCCTTTATGCATGATGCACCTCCAGGCCAATGGTACTAGTTTTCCGGCAACGATATCAACCAAACATTCTGTGGCTTACTTACTGAGGTGGCCCGAGTCTAGTTAGTTACGGCGAAATATTCTTGACCCGTCAAACTTTGCCCTGGCATCGGAAAGAAGTTTCTGACCAAGATATTGGAACTTTATATTTGATATTTGGTGCATGAGCAGGAATAGTAGGTACTGCTTTAAGTATATTAATCCAAGTTGAACTAGGTCAACCAGGGTCTTTAATTGTATGGCTCTGGTCGGTAAAAGGATGAAAAAGTCACATAAAAATGGTAATCTCAGTATGCCATTATTGTAAAATATTTTTATACAAACGAAGGTGCTGAAAAGGGGGCTAAATATGTAGTAATAGAATAAAAAGATGATGAACAAAAATATTGAACGGCAAATTGGAGAATATCAAGTATATATAATACTACTGGAGTGTCTTCAAAGTCAAATATTTTATTCCCTCAGGTGAGTATGAGTCTAAATATTCATCTTCGTTCAAACTATATTTCTTATTAAAAAAATAAAATCTTCCTAACATTCGCTAATATTAGTTTTTATGATCTGCATTATGAAGAAAGATGTTTCAATAATATTAATATTGCTTCTTTTTTTAATGAAAATAATGGTGTTTGCGAGTTCAGTGAAGACCAATCATCGCCTTCACATAACAGAATAGTGACTTTATCTCGGCGAAATACTAATAAAAAATAACTAAGCCTCAGCCAAACCTCATTGCCGAGGAAAGAGGATGAAATAGTCTCCAATATTTAATGCTTTGACTTTGAATGAAAACTTTTTTTGGCCTTTGGGTGAAAAGTAGCCATACTATTCCATTTGGGGCTTTAGGATAGATCAATGGGGAAGCGTAGCTATAAAACACGAGGGAATGAAACCTCGTCCCGATACGTCCCTCAGAACTGATGATTAAGCATTAGCTTTTGTTAATTTTACCGGCATAAATAGAGAGCGCAATGAAAAATAGGCAGGAATGAATTCATTGGTGGTTCCACTGCTAAATTTGTCTGTTAACGCCGAATATACAAAAATTACACAACGTTTATATCCTGAACGTTATGCAATACAACAGAGGATAATGCCTTTACAGGCTGCCTATTTGTGAGGCGTCGAGTGAGTCGCTCCAGGGTGTCACGAATGCTGAACTACAAAATAAATTAATCTATTTGCATATCACCAGCAAAATCAAAAAAAAAAGATAAATATACACGGAAAAAAATATTCTTTCTTTGTGCTATGTTATGGAATCATCAACAAGCACACCAATCGAAAAGCACACTGGCATAGCGCTTTGTACACAAGCTCTCCAACGATATTTAGGGCTATAAACCCTTTTTTGGTTTGTCCTGGTCATATTATTTGAAGTGGAACCTATTCCTTTATTGAAATTCTCTCCGTGGATCCAAATTACTTGTCATAATTTAAATGTTTTCCAATGCAATGTGAAACAATATCCATTCTGTTTTCCATATTTGTTGGCGAAAACATAGCTGTAAATTTCTACACTCTTTTAATATATATCGGCCATTATTTCGAACCACTACGTGTCAATACCATGGTTGGTTTGAAATATTGTAGAAAGATTGGATTGAAAGAGTAAAAATTTACTACTGTGATTTCTCTAACACATCTGGAGATTAAAGACCTTGTAAATGAAGCCTGAAACTCTCTCCTGTTATTTATTGTTTCTTTATCTGCAACATTTACAATATAATGGATCTCCTTGTTCATATATGTAATGCTAAAGAGTTCATAATAGAGAATTAGTAATTATTCAAATTTTGCACAAATATTTTACGAAATACAGTCCATATCCTTGAAACCCTTGTCGATTGAAAACTTTTCGTGCGAAAACATTCAACAAGGCAATAAACGTTAAATACAGGACATTCGTCTACATATATTTGGGTAGTTATTTGCTGCAGAAGCTTACCTAAGGCCACGCAACCAGACAAGTTTAACTACCATTGAAAGAACCACTTTCAGACACATTGTTCGAGACTGTTCATTTATGCAAACTTAGATAGAAATTCCTCATTCAAATTTTGAAGGGCGAACTTTTAACATGCATCCTTTTATTATAGTGTTCTTCTTCATGGATATAGTTTTATTTTTCATCATTTATAATAAAGAGTTCTTTTGTATTCTTCTGGTAGTCAATATTTATCTATATATTCGCGTGACAAAACATTCAATTAGCATGGAATTATATCGCAGATAACGAGAAAAAAAATATAAAGAAAATGTCATGGTAAAGGATAATTACAGTGCTTTAATGATATATCTAAGAAGATAAGAATGCTAAACAATTAAAAAGTTGACAATTCTTTCGTCAGTATATAAATTTATTTTCCAATCAATACATTTAATCTATGGTACCAATTGTTTCGCAAATGAAAAGCCTGGGAGAATGCCGGTAAAATTCTTTCGTTTCTTTCCTACGTAAGAATCTAAGTAAGCAGAAATTAGTTGTAGTTGATATCTGATTTCAAACACCTCTTTAAGTGAACCCTACCCAATTATATATTGACCAAATGCTGATTTAACGCCCTGAAGACGACATTGATCGTGAACGTGGTAGCATTCAAATTCACTGCAAGGCAAATTTTCTGATGGCAAATGAGTCGCCCACGCAGTGAAAAACTTTTCACTTATTTGTATTGCATTAAAATATGTTAATAAACAAACAAGTGACATTTCGCGCAGAAACATAAGAATTAATCAATCAACAACTGCATTCATACTGCCAAAAACCTTTGGAAACAGAATAATCTTAAAATCTGCAGATATGAAATATCAAGTCCTAAGTTAGGGTGTGAAATAGCGTTCCTTGCTTATAATGAAAAATATGGCATGAAAAGTATGGCATGACCCACTCTGATGGAAGCAGAATAATGTAGGATCAGGTTGGTTTGCTTGCTAGAGTAATGGCTTCCTGTCCGATGGGCCCGGATTCAAATTCAGGCAGTTACGGAAAATTTTCAGAGGAATCTCCCGGGATATTGAGCAATAGGTTCAGGGCACTTCGAGTGAATCACTCTGTCCGTCAGGTGGGACGCTAAAATGTGATCCCCTCAGTGTCTTTCGGTTAGAACAGGCTGATGCTGACGCCGTGTTAGTCTAAACCTAACCTCCATTCCCAATAAAATCTTGTCCTTTCTATCCAGCTCACCAAATTTTGAAGGCACAAATGACTTTTAGTTGTTGGTTGCCTCCCGAAATTACGAAAAACTAGGCAGAATTAAAATTATTCCAAGAGCGAAATTCGGCTTTGGAAACCTACGGTTAGATCTTGGCTGGGATCACGTTTTTTTCTTTTATGTTGCCATTATCGTTATCCAAAACACAAATGGCTAAAGAAAGGAAATGCATACAGTTGCTCTCCTAAGAATGCACTTCATCAATTATAACTAGTGATTTAGAGAACCCGGCAAATTTGGAAGAATTACGATTAAGTACTTGTTCTCATTAGCGCAATTGAAAAATAACGACCACGTAAGCACACGCGTTGATGCGTGATCCGCTTTACATTTCCCAGTAAACTGAGGGCAATTAGTTTATTAAATACAAAGAGTCATAACTAAATTTTTTATTTCAAATTCATTTTTATTCTTCTTCCAAACATACATATTCATCGTATATCGATGCACAGGGAATAAAAAAATATTAATATTCCAAAAAATATCCCACAAAGAGATGAGAGAGTGTTTTATCCCAAAAAATATTTTGTCCTCGGAAATTCAAATTATACAACGTGGCCCACTGACCATTAAGCTTTTTGCGTCAGTGAATAACCTTCGTATATTCCCAACATGTAAATGTACTTCCCCTTGACAGTGAAGCGATAGCATAAAATAATACAAAGTGGAATATTCTAAGTTTATTCATTCGAGCGTGTCCAAAAATTTTAAAAAGTCAACTCGCAAACCATGAAATTTACGCAGAATGTAGTTGCCCTATCTGACCCGCACGCGGAAAACATATTGCTCAAGACTAGGCTAGAGTATTGTAGCGATCACAATCTCTCCAACTTGTCGCTATGCCCGTCGTACTCTTTTCATAGCGCGTCCTCCTACGTGTATCCTCCGCGGAAATCGATATTAATTTGTCGGTCCCGGTCGGGTGGCGGTGGAATCGGGCCATTCGCATGGAATGCGCCTCGCAAGAGTATTCTCCTCTCGTGCCAACGGCTTCGAGTGCTCTGGGCCAAAGCGAGACTCGGCAGGGCGCCCGCCGCTTTGAATGGATGGGGCCGGGTTGAGTGGCGGGGGGTGTGTTTTTTTGGCGTGGCGCTGTGGAGTAGGCGATCCGATGGACCGACCCGCTGCTGGAAGGGCTCCAGCCGGCAGGCAGGGAAGGGGGACCGCGCGCAGGCGCGGGGGCCGCACTCGCGCGGGGGAGTGGGGAGAGTTGCATGCCGGGAACTCTCGGGAAATGGCTCGGGCGGTGGGGGGGCGGCGGGGGGTGCAGGGGGACAGGGGCGGCGGCGGCGCATGCGGTGCCCAGTGATCGGTGGGCAGGTGCGTGGATCAGGGAGTGACCCCGCGCGCCGTGGTGCATCACCCCCGAGCACCTCGGCACCTGGGATAGAGAGGACCGCAGCAGCACAGCGCCGTCCCCCACACAAAAGTGGCGACCGTGGGGTATGGGGCGAGCGCCCGGGGCGATGCGGGCGCCCGGGGCGGCGAGGCCAAGACGGCCGGTGGCGGGCCCAACAAGCTGTTGTCGCTGCTGCGGGACTCGTCGCCCGCCTCGGCGCCCGGCCGCCTAGGCATCGTAGACGTGGAGGGCGGCACGGAATTGCCCCGCCAGTCCCCGGGGCGCTCGGCGGCCAAGCAGCCGCGGGGCTCGGCGTGGGGCGACGTGGTCGGCTGCTGCATGGCGCCGCGCCGGAGGCGGACGCCGAGGCCCGAGGACGCGCCGCCCGCCATCCAGAAGATCCCGTCCGAGAACCACGGCAAGTGCTGCAAGAAGATGCTGAGGCACGGCGGGTCGCCGAGCAAGGTGGGTGCTCGACAGCAGGGTTAGTGTTGGGCAATAGGAGGGAGGGGGAAAGGCGTGACCCGGCCAGCCCCACCGGTGATGGGCAAGTGCTCATCTTTTTTCTTAATCGCTATCCCGGGGATTCGTTTGGTGGGGTGGCCACAGTACTGGCTTCCTATTCCGAGTGCTCGGGCTTGAATCTCGAGGTTTTTCAGTAAATTCCGTTCCTTTTTTGAGGGCCGTTTGGTGGGCACTGTAAGTGTAGCACACCATCCGTCAGATGAGACAACAGAACTGCAGACACCATGGAGCCTTTCGTTAAGTATAAGGTGATTATGACACCGTGTTTCTCTCCACCCTTCCTCCAAATCTCTTACCTATTTTCCACCAGGCATGATGGAGCATAGTACAGACGTTGTTGGTCTTCCACCCCCCCAATTAACTAACCAACTATCCAGCGCTCTCGCAAAGATCTTGGCGTGGGATGGCTCTATGGCATTCAGAACAAGAGTCTCGAGAAATGTTCATGTTCGTCATCACCATCCTCAACAGGAGGAAAAGTTTCACTTATTTACGGAGGTGTTGCTTAGTCTTAAAGACAGAAGTTTTTATAACATCTTTTAATTTTACACGCATAGTCTGTAAGGTTGTCATCGCAGCAGTTTTTAAAATATCGATGAGAAAAGCTACTGTTTGATTAGACTTCTATCATCCTCGCTAGCAAACGTTATCAATATGCTTTCAAGTCAACCATTTCTTAGCTCAAACTTGGATTCCACATTTGAAAACATTTAGAACATTTATCACAGCTACTTCCTATTCCTAGCCCAGGAGGCGATGTTTTAAGACAATGAATATTGTAACATTAGTAAATCCTTTACGCTATTGAAACAAAGTACAGAAGAGTTTGCAGTTAATCAACAGATGGTAAATTCTTTGGTTGTAATAGGGGAACTAAAACGTTATATTCAACAAATCCTTGAAAATATGTCAATATAACGTCGAGATATTATTTTATCTCTTAATTTGAGTACTCTACAATTTTGAGTTAGGCTATAATGCTGTTTTAAAAAAGTCAAAACATTTACGCATGCGAGCATACCCTAATTCAAAACATACCGCATGAATCAGTATCCTAAATGAGTGGTTAATATCCATTCACGGTACTATTGGTGGGTGGGTGACGACACTTTCCTCCCAATTTCTAGTAAATGAACAGAAATTGACTAAATTTCAGGGACTTGCTTCCCGGCATCTGTGATTCAAAATAGCCATTGTTTGCCGAAAAGAGTTGTTTAGTAATTAATGTGCAGTAAATAAAGATAATTATCATTAATTGAAAATACTGACTACCAACGGATGTTGTAAATTTTTCTATCATTCACTATTATTTAATTTCATTTCGATTTAGTTGCAGATGCAGCATAGAAATATTGATTCGTTTCTATCGCTATTATTGTTGAAAAATTACTTTTGGTTCAACAATAATACACGGTTAAAATTGTTAATAACGACAAAAAATGAACTTTAGTTTTAGTTCTTCAATTGACATTAAGTGAAATTAACTCTAGCACATCGCAAGCTGTACTCAATGGTCATAAACCATTGCACTTTTACGGTGATAAATTAGATAAAGACAGGCATATGAAAATTATATTTGGTCTCCCCTTTATTACTTCTACCTTATTACTAAAGCATTGCAAATTTTAATAAAAGGCACACATTTCAAATACCATTTTATAGTAAGGAACCTAAACGAAATTAATGAATAAAAACTTAATTTAGGCTTCATTTTTCTCTCCTAAAATTTGTAGTTTTCCATAAATTCCTATTCATGTTATTCCTATTTGTGTTTGCTGATTTCACTAGTTGCGCTGCTACATATGGCAGACGGAGATATTTGCATTTTAAATCCGACCCGATAAAAAAATTATTGCCTTTGTAAACATGCGTACATGTAAGCCATGTGAATAATTCAATCGAGGAGGCAGCCATTCCCTACGTTGTGCTACACGTGTTATTAGATCTGTGTGAGTGGAGTTGTACATTTTTGATGTCCAATAATGCGCATGGCTGCATGTAAACACTAGCTATTTTTTATTTAAGCTACTAGAAAATACTAAAACTTTTAATACAAAGTGTTAAATATTATATTGATTTGCATTTTATTCAGATTTATTGAATAACTTTCCTGCCCAGAGACATCTCAAATGCAGTATTTTGTTTTAATACCGTGTTAACTCGCAAAGGCTGAAAATATATTTTTTTGGCTCATTAGGAACATAACGGGGGTTAGAAATGCAGCAGATGCCATGTGAGCAAAAGTTAATTGAAGAAAAAATGTTAATTATTGAATTTTAGGACTTTTAGACAGTAATAAGGAACTCCATAACTCACTTAGTCAATGTGTATGCTCCTTTAGACTTGCATTACATTGGCACTTAGAAAATTTGGTCATTAAATCATTAAAAGAAAGAAACAGTTTTACCAATAGTATTTTACAAGGCCGTATCATAGAGGAAGCCACCTGTTAAAGATGATTATTTGCGCATTGCCTTTCCAATTGCCAAAAATATGTTTTATTGCCCCGAAGTTTAAGTCCAAAATTAGGACTAAGGTAAAGATTGCTTCATGAGATGAATTTTACAGAACGAAATATATAATATAGTAACACTGCCTTGGAAATTTTACATTACCGTTACATTTTTTCACCATAGGCGTTTGAACGAAAAAATACCCACCACATATCAAATCAATAATGTCCAAGATAAGACGGATACCACTGCTTATTTTCCGTGTGTTTGTTTCTGGAAATTTATGTTCAAAATGTCCTATTAGCTGAATTTATACACTAAAGTAAAACCGACTTATTGAAGACAAAAATCAGCGTACACCACGTATTGTCATTAACCATTAAACTTCAATTGCCTTTCCAAACACGATTATCGATTTTTACCAGTTTCAGAATTTTATCATTTTCCCAGTTTTATATGATGTTTGATAATGAAGAAAGCTGTGCCAGAAATATGTCACTCATATATACCAAGTTGCTCAGTATTTATAATCAACTGAATGGCTTCTAAACAGCAATTAGGTTGTATTTTTTTTAACCACAACTAATGATGTTGCCTTAACAAGGTGTAGGAGCATGGCAAACCCGTGTAGGTAAATTCGAATTCCTTCTGATTTGGAGAGTTTGAAGAATCTCTTTACGTAAACGGTTTACGATTACTTCAACACTATATATAATGGTTTTAAATAGATAAATTTTACCTACCGTACCGTGACTATGGTTCCGTATGTATTCTGAAATTTTGAGCAGAAACAGAGCCAGTTTTGTGAAAACCCACCAATGAGTAGCCTTTCGGGGGGCCAAGTACTCAAAAATACGGGTGCTTATTTGCATATTTCAATATCTTTAAAGAGTTGGCTCTTTCATACATTTCATCATTATTTTATGAAATGTACATAATAATTTCTGTTATAGTCAAAATCTAAAATTGGTAGAGGGAAGATAATGTGAGCAAGAATAAAGAAATACAAATTTATGATAGAGCTGTTATGTAAAAATCCTGAAAGTTAAATATCCATGCTTATTAGAAAGAGTGGGGAATTACAAAAATATCTGAGGTGAAGCTGAGGAGAAAAAGCATATAGGAAAAGCAACATTATATAAATAATTAACCACATCAACCTTGTTGCCAGATATGCCTTTGAAATTTAGTTAAATAAAGGTACAGAGCATGGATTAAGTTTGATGAATGAGAAAGTTGGACATGGAGAAAGTTAAAAAATATCAGGATTAAAGCAGAAGAAATGTAGGCGAGCAGGAATACATACGTGTATATCAGGATAAAATTGGACAGCAATAACAAAATTATCGCCATCTATGGAAGTTGAAACAAGACAATGAAAAGTAAACAAATTAAGTTCTAAGATGCAATAAATACGACTCAATGCGTTTTTGACTAGAATCAATAAAAGCAAGATCCCAGGAGAGAAAAGTAGCGATGAAAATAACTTTCAGGTTACAAAGGAAACCAGAATGGGACGTTTCCCTCGCAGGAGGATAAGAGCGGCCGAAGTAAAGGGGAAGAATGGTTGTGCACCGACAAGGCGTGGCCTTTAGTTTATGAATGAATGAGTGAAGAATGGGAGACGTCAGTAATTTTGAGCCGCCTATTCCTCCTCTTCACGGGGAATGGAAAAAAAGTTACGCTCCAGGGAGTGAGCCTTGTAGGCGCAGTCATTGAGGATCGGAGAAGAGGGGGGGGAGGGGGGTGGAGAGGGGGTATGGGCGTGGGATGAGTAGCAGCGTATGGGCCAAGGGGGTCGCGCCAGTTTGTGTGTGTCCCAGGGGCCGCGGGAGGGGCGGGGGGTGTGGGTGGAGGAGGACGGGGAGACGTGGGACGGAGCGGGGCACGGTGGGTGGGCTCCTCCTGATGTTGCCCCACCACCCCTCGCCCTAACCCTCGCGGAGCAAATTAAAATACGAGTCCCCCCTCGTCAAAAGTGCTCCTCATAACCGTTTCCGTTTAGAAAAGTGCTGCACGGTTTAACCTTGTTCCGTCGAATAATATCCTTCCTTTTTCCCATAGCGAGGAGATTTCAGGTAACTTTCCGATGCAAGCTGAAAAATCGACACGGCTGCTCACGAAGAGGGTTTAGAAATATTTGGGAGAATAGAAAGGCAAATAATTATAATCGGTTAACAAGAGTTTCATTGTAGTACGGTTTGGAAAATCCGTTCATCGGTGACGCACATTCCGTTTCGCAGCCCATAAACGGTAGGTAGGAATGTTACACCATAACGTCCCTGCAGTGGTATTGTATAGCTCGTTAAGAATTCGTTGGCCCAACGGTAACGGATATCGCTACACGTGATGAATCTCACCTTCTGGCAACGAAATTCTCTGCCGGAGCAGAACTACGGACAATCGTTAAAGTTTGCCTCTGCAAAATTTCCCCTCTTAACGACATTCCACGATATCTATGAAGCAGATTGTGTGATGGCATTGATATTCCAACAGCCAGATTGAAAATTTAAGCGGCCGTTTTACCGATGATTGTCGCTGAATATGACGCAATATATCGATTTTTGCCAAACGTTGGGGAAGATTACAATCCAACGAGTGGCGCTACCATGTCGCAATGAGTTATAAAAGAGCACTTCCGAGGGGTTAATTGATAGATTTTCGCTGTCAAATCGAGAAATTGACTCGGTTGTTTATGGTTAGATTTTTGAATACAGTTGGAAGCAAAGGAAAGAAATCGGTAGAGATGTGCGCATAAATTCTGTAGATTTAACGTAGATTGCAATTTGTTCCCCAGAAATGATCGGTGTGAAAGAGAAATTAGAAGCCCCCTGGAGGGATGTGCTTGAACATTGAACGAGTTGAAATTATTCCAACCACGTTACTAATGAGTCACGTGGTGCAATTACAAGCTGTTCGAGGTGTGTTTCGTTCACTCGTAACTTCCCGATAACTTCCTAGTCTTCCCGATAGAGATTTTCTCACCAGGATATTGTTGACTGAGTTGAAAATCCTGATTGAACAACGTGGTGGACTCAGCTACCCACTTGAGTGAATAATACACACCAAAATCAGAACCGTTCGTGATTACACCACATGACTCCATATTTACGTGTTTGCAATCATCTCGAGCGGTTCAAACAAACCCCCTGGGTCGCAATTGAAATCAGTAATTTTTATTTTCTGAAACCGGGATGTTTCAAATTATGCCAAAATTCGTCCATTCCAGGCTTTTACAGTTGTAAAGAAAAATTAGAGAGCCTACTAATTTTACCCTCGAATCATTTACGAACTGAAAATACTCTTTTGCAAAAAACATTCAAATGGAAATATGTGTTTTTCAAAAAGATATTAGTTTATGAAGTTCTTAATTTAAAATAGAGGAGACAAAACTACTGTAAACAAAGGACAGTTTGCGTAAATCTGGCGGAAGGAGCCACAGAACGGGGTCGCTGTCAGTAGTACATATTTCCGTGAAATATTAAGTCATTTTTCAATAAAAATCGTTATAATTTCCTATATTGAGAGAAACGTACTTGTATTATTTGACATTTCCTGCTGAAATACTTGAGCAACAGAAAAGAATACCGTACGGTGATATCAAATCTTTGACACGCCGCACTCGATGACGTGGCATTTAAGAATATTCATGTGTTTTAAGGCAATGTTTGTGGTTGATGCATATTCATATGGAAAGTATGTTTGAGTTTAATGGAAAATTGTCATGCTGTGGACATATATCAAATATAAGGAATGCATTTTATCCGAAAGTACCAAAGTCCCTAATTAAAATGCGAGTCACTTGAGTTATAGGCTCCATCAAAAATAGACAGAATTGCTTCTACATGATCGCATTCTACATTACATTGGCCGCTCAACCCAAAGATTGTTTGACATCAGTCCTCCATTTTCCCACATAAATGATAGTTCCCTTGCTTTCTGGTGTATCTTCCAATATAATTTCCCCCTCATTTAGCCCATATACTTGATAATCTACTTGAAACTACCATCCCTTTACCTTCCCACCATTCCTCCTATTTTTGCTTCATTTATATTCTTCATAAACCTATTGTGCCTTAGGATGTGATCAATCCATTTGGTTCCCATTTTCTGCCTTGTGCTCCATATGGTCTTTCCTCTTCTGTATACATACTTCATTTCTTATTTTATCCGTCCATTTGATCTTCAGCATCCGCCTCCAACATCAGGTTTCGAATGCTTCTCATATTTTATGATCTGCTTTCCCAATGGTCCCTGCTTTCAATATATGGAGTACTACGCTTCTCACGAATTGCTTACGCTCTGTTTCCTTGTTTTGCAGTTCTATCTTCTTTGAACACAGTAGTTGCCTTTTCATTATGAACGCTTCCTTAGCTTGAGCTACTCTACGCTCGATGTCCGTTGTACTTCTTCCATCCCACGTGATGGCACTTCCGAGATAGGTGAAGGAATTCACTTGCTCTAATTTCTCTCTTCTTAGTGAAAATTATGCATTCACCTTCTCTCTCCTTCATACTAGGATGTCGATCTTCTTCTTATTTATTTTCATTTTATATTCTCAAAGAGCTTTGTCAGGTTTCGATTGTTTCTATTCTTTTTTTGAAATCTGCATTTCCAATGGTAGATGTTTCCGATCCATAGAGTGCTATACTCCACACGAATGTTTTTGATGCTGTTTCCTCGTTCGTAATACAATCTTATTTGAACACAGTAGTTTTCTTTTCACAATTAACGCTTTATTAGACAATTCTGTGCTTGATGATTGTTGTACTTCTTCCGTTCTGCATGATGGCCCTTCCGAGTTAGCTTAATGAATCCACATGCTCTAATTTATCTCATGTTTGTGTGAATTTTGTATCCAGCTACTCTCTTTCACATATTAGGATTTTGGCCTTCTTATTTTTATTTCCATGTAATATTCTTGAAGAACTTGATCCATTGTTTTCAGTGACCGAAACCGATAACCACGATTTCCTGCTAAGACTGCGATGTCATATCCGAATAAGTTTATTTCTTCTCCGTAAACTTCAATTCCGTTCAAACCCATTTTTAGTGCTTCCCTTATTGCCTCCTCCGAGTATATGTTGAACCGTGCTTGTGAAAGGTTGCATCCAATTCTAACTCCTTTGTTAATTTTAGTTTCTATTTTTCTTTTGTCTCTCATTCACATTGTAGCGACTTGCTTCTTGTAGCGTTGGTAGATTGTTCTCCTGTCACTATAATCAATTCATAGATTTACCATCAGCCTGAACAACTTGTTCTGCTCAACGTTGTCGAAGGCTTTCTCCAAGTCCAGGGCTGTCAAAGGCTTTCTCTTAGGCAAAGTATGACCTCCCTGATTCCTCTCTTCTTCCTAAATCTGAATTGGTTTTCCGAGAGGTTTTCTTCAATTTTCCTTTCCTTTCTTCGGCCTATTATTCCTTTATTCAGCCTTCGGGAAATATTTTTGACACATGTGACACCAGACTCAAGGTTTGATGCTCCTCACATTTCGAACTCATTGTTTTCTCCGGTATTGCAATCATAACACATCTCTGAAAGTCCTCCGGTAGTCTTTTACTTTCCTTACTATCTTTGATTTTTCCATACAGGTTCACCATGGTTTTACTTCCAAGCTCCTTGATAGCTTCTCTATTGGTGTTGTTTTCACCAGGAGCCTCGGTCTTCTTCAGATCTTTTCACTGCCCTGTCGCATTCGCTTCTCAGTATGCGTGGACCCCTGTTATTCTCGTTACCTCACTCTCGTCTTTCATTATACAGTCATTCAGTGACCTTGGTCTATGGCAGAGTTCTTAGATGAATTGCTTCCATCAATTTCCTATATTATCGTTGTCCCTCTATCAATATAGCTGGCCCTTTATCAATATATTCCCGTTCACATCTCTGATGTTGTCGCTGTTCCTTTTTCCCTCGACGAAGTGCCCTTTCACTAGCTTTCACTAGTTGTTTTGGTGTTCCCTTTCTTAATGTTTTCGTTTATATTCTCGCAGCAGCATTCTATCCAATTTTCCTTTGCCTACTTGCATTCTCGTATGACTTTGTTAAGCTTCTTATAGAGGATTTCCTCACCTTCGTTTCTGGAGTTCTTGTATTTTCTTCTTTCTTCAATAAGTTTCCTAACCTTCATCGTAATCCACGACTTCTTTGTGTAGGTTCTGTTACTCACTACTTGCTCTTCTGCTACTTCTGCAATTGTCCCCTTCACCTCAAATCAACTTCATTTTGAGCCTGTTTCTCCTCAACTCTCTAGTTTCTTGATGGCGGTTGTGAAGAATCTTTCTCTCTTACCTTTTTCCCCCAGCAATTTCGTATGCCCACCTTGGTTCATATTTTATCTTCTTTATTTTCTTTTACCGAAGGCGAATCTTCATGACTACTAGGCTGTGATCACTATTTATATCTGCATGGGGCTAGCTCTTGCACTGCTGCCCTTGGTTCTTGTAATAATTTGCGAGTTCTTTCGCCAACAGCGACGTTTTTGAACGATTACGACGTTTTGAAGACCTTTTTGTAAAAATGGCAGAAATTCAAGTAACAATTGGATTTTTCAAAATACAATTACAAAAATACAATTTTATTGTTTACCTGGAAAGTGGTGGATACTGTACTGAGGCTTTTCCTACTTTCTCGCAGCTTTTTGGCTGAGAGAGACTCATTTTAATGTGGATTTTAACAATATGTTAGCCCTATCTACTTATACACTTTGCCTTGAAGAAGCCAACAGTAACGCAGGTGAAATATTGGCAAAAACATAGCTCATCACAGATGTTAATCTAGAAGACTTAACTATTCAAAATAAAGCCTTCCCGGAAGACTTCACTTTAACCAAAATTTTAAGCTGATAAAAATGAGATGGGCGGCTCTTATGCTTGCCGCATATAATGAACTTCAGAGGCACCTCAGGTATGAAATGTTTTCCAATTTCCCAAACTGTTTTTACCACCACTCTCCTCATTCCTTTCTGCCTCTTATCCCGCCTGCGCCTTTCTATTTTCATATTGTCCGCTGTAGTGAAGTTAGTAAATACTTACATACTTTATTTTTAGTATGCCCAGTTTATCAAGTAACTAAAATCAGTAGGCGAGGAGGCCAAGGCTCGAATTGGGCTATAGTGCCCAAGATGAATGGATCAGTAGGCATCAGAGTGACATAAGCAGTGGATCACGAAACTCTGAACGCCAAACAGTGATCGACAATAAATTTACAGCATATCATCATCCTCATCTTCATTTTTTCCTTCGTCCCTAGAAACAACGATTTATTTTGGATAATTGCTCATTATCAACCCAGGATTTGGCTTTTTTAAACCAGGGTAAAGTTTAGTTGAGCAAAATGCTGTGCGAGTTTCAATAATGCAGTATAAGGAGGTTAATACATATCCCTTTATCACCAGTGGTATCTCACAAAACTCTTATTTTACCGAAAAACGAAAGAATATGTCTTATCGATACATACACTCTTCCTTTATTTCCAAATCTCTAACCATCTTGCTTTTATTTGATTACGGCAGTCTGGTCTTTACGACCTGGAGTTTTTTGCCGTGGCGTAGGTACTCCTTCCTTTCTTTTAAGGGATCTTGCCTTAATTGATGATGTTTAAAAAGGCATTGTGCGTTATAAATTGCCCCTTAGAGTATAAGTGTCTTCTTTTAATTAATTTTGATAAATTTATATCCTCATCTACTTCCCTAAATGCCTCAAAATCTGTTCTTTTTGTCCATCTTGTCCCCTGAATATTGCTCCATACCCACATGTCAGTTGCTTTCAGTGCTGATGTTTTATTGCAATTTCAACCAAATGTCATTGCCCTATATACCAAAGGCTTTGTAAAAGAAAGCTCCAGCTTCCAGAGAAATTCGTATTTTGCGCGAGAGCACTCAAAGGTCACAGGGACTTCATAAGATATCACCCAGGTCTGAACACGGTGAATAAACCTTCATAAACCATCCAATAAACCAAAATCTTTCGGTAACAATTGGTTTATTAAGTTGGTATTGGTTTACTAAAACAACCCGTTTACTAAGGGTTCTATTTTTAATAAATTATGAAAAATAAAACGTTCGCGTCCGTGAAATTTTATTAGGAATTCGGCCTAAATAGCTCAGAATAATTGAAAGATAATCTTAAATTTTGAGTTTTATTAATGCTTATTAAATACAACAGTTTCTTCATAATAAATTTTCTCGATTATTTTATTTTATTGAACAGGCTTATGACTGAGTTAATTGTGGTGAAAGTAAGGAATATTATACAACAACATTACAGCTTCCTCACTGACACGGAACTTGTGATGACACGAGTAACATTGTAATTCCGGATGAAAACTGTCAATGCCATCAACATCATTGCAGCAGTGTTTAATGTGCCTATTTTAAGATTAGCTGTTCACAGCTTCCCCTTTTTCCCTATTCACTGCCAATTTACTCACGTAATGAAGTACTTATTCATTACATCTCTTATTTCTTTCCCTTTTATCATAGGAAATCTAATTATCTTAGGGTTTTCCTCAACTGACATGTTTTTCCTTATTTTAATGGTACTATAAACAGGCTCTGTCTTCCGAATCTCTTTATATTTACTCCTTTATGTCATCTCCGAACACGCGCATAATCCTCTGAAGGTAGAAGACAGTTCCACTTCACACATTTTCTCCATTTCTTGGACGACGAGACGTCTGCTGCCAGTTTCTTTCTTGGGAGCACTTTAATTATGCTTTTCTTCCTGTTTTCTTGCATAAAATAGCATGGAAGTCCCCGTGGCATTTTAGCAAGTCTCTCCATCATTTCATTTCTCCGCTATAATTCCGGTTCCATCTGGGTCACGGCATGAACAAATTCGTATCCATACAGTAGTAGTGAAACATTGCATTGCATTGCATGAAAACTAACTCCCATTGGGGGAGTAAGGTAATCACCGCATTTGACTACTCGACATTCGCTAACCTTCGTTGCCAACTTAAACATGCCATATATGTTATTAACTCTAACTAAAGCGATCTTCATCACTCTTATTACAATTGTTTGGATACCCTTCTTCGATGGAACACTATCAGCGTACTTTGATAAATATTTTCTTCAATCGTAAACATTAACCGGTAACGTGCTGTTTTAACTATGTGAAGTCCAATTATGTAGGTGGTTGTGCCTGCTCCTCTCCCCTCCGCTCCTTTGCCAACCCCTTCCACGTTTGATTAAGTGTTCTTGAAGAGATTTCGTGGAACTGTTTCAACATCGTCGACACGAAGGGAGAAAATTAGGCACTGCCCACAGTTTATTTAAATATTAAGATTCACTTCACTCGCTTCAACGATTTACGTTAGCTTCATATTCCACACAATTGAAAGAGACGTAAATCGCTTTGTGTGAATCGGTACATTTTAAATGAACGTTGTCTTGTTCAAAATTTTCTTCCTTCATTACCAGAGCCCCTTCCACGCCCGCCACCCACTCCCGGGTGTCGAGTTTGGTGCAGGCGACTTTCACTAATTGTGCGTTTCACTTGAGCTGTAAATTTTTATTTCTCTTTCTGTCGTCCAATGTTACAACCACTTACAAATATGTGTCAAAATGGGCAGGTTTTTATTGTTGTTGATCCCATTTTTATCTTATTCTGTGAGTCACTTCTGCCATTAGTTCGCAGCGTTGAGAGTTATCTCTGTAGTGAAATCGGAGTCCCCGGTGGTTTTAACACGGCCGATTTTTTAATATAAATATCAGCCTCTATGTGCAAAAATCGCATTGTATAAAGTGTACTAATCTTGACTTTATTGGTTGGTAGATAATCTTGGGTGCTCTAGAAAAAATTTTAGCTGCAGGCTAAATGCAGTGGGTATGGTGTATCTCAAAAGTGATTGCGCTAAAAGTAGGAGGAGTAGGGCTAGGAATGAGTGGTTCACCAAAGAATGTGAAATGTATGCTCCAATAATAGACATATGAGAAAGGAGCAAGTTTCGTTGGCTTGGCCATATTGTGATAATGAATGAGAGTCGAGTAAAGACACAGATATAGATAAAAAAGAGGAGTGATTAATGTGAGAGGATAACCATGCCCATTGGTTAATGTGGTGGAGGACACTCTCAAAATGAGGACAAATAGGAGTCTTAGGAACGATAAATAAGTGTAAAGCGATAGATAAATAGAATGGAAGCTGGAAAAGTATGTAAGGAGGGTGGCATGGAAAAATTATTGAAACATTGAAATACAATAAACTTTGTAACTTCTACACTGGTTTATTGGGGGTAACCTCCGACCAGTTTCAACACTTGTCATCATCAAGAGGATGTTGGCTAACTGTCCCTAACCTACATGAGAGAATATTACCTGACCTGAGTTAACTATCCTCTTGAAAATGACACGAGAGAGTTGAAATCAATTGTGGTTGTCACCAATAAACCAGTGTGGAAGTTGAAGAGTTAATTTAATTTCACAATGAACTCAAAACTCCACAAATTTTAGCGCGAACCATTGAAGGCATATTGAAACAGAGCCAGTTTTCTATGCTGGACTCCGATAAATAAGCTATTCCGACGGTAAATACCCCGGAAATAAACGGCTTGATAGGTGTTCATGTTTCCCAGTTATGTTTACCACTTTTCCCACTGTCCCCTGCCACGTGATTTCTTCTAAGATTCACGGATCAACTGCCCACCATGCCACAAATACGAGATAGTTGCGGTCATATATTTCAATTAGTTTCCTTGGGCGTTATTTTTCCTCTCTGTTTTTCTGCTATTCCTCGATGTAAACTGAACAGCACAGACATAAATCTCATATTTTTCCTTCTCATATTCAACTCATTCGCTCAACTCATTGTTTCATACGCAAACGCTTGCTGCTATCCTTATCTAGTGACTAACACCTTCGCCGGCATCGCTACCATTCGAGTTTTCGGATTTCCATAATTTTGAAACCTTCAGAAATCAAGAACGGGTAATTTAGGTTCACCGAGGCTTCTCGAGAATTCGGGAAATCATCATTTTAATTTAATTTTCATAGGCCATCAATATTAATAACCATAACTGAAACAGACGAGTCATAGCTAAGCTGTAGTGTGAGGACAGCAATCGGGGATTCTTGGCCAAGGCCTTGCAGAAGGGTAGAGACACTCATTGTAACAAAATGAAGTATGAAGACCGTAAGGTCCAAAACAGAAGCCGGCTGAAATTTTTATGACCTGTGAGTCTGTTGCTCAAGACGCTAAATCTACTAAACTTAGATCTACTAAACAGGTATTTTGGCTTGGTTGCAGTCCTACTTTAGGTAGTCATAAAATGTAAAGTGTATTGTTTAAATCGAGCTCAAAGATAAATTTTCCCGATTTCTCAATCAACTTCCAAAGTTATTGGGAACGAAAAAATTCACGGGGGTGGGGAATTCCCGACCGGAAAAACGCTCGCTACCGTATAATTGTCTCAAAGATCACCGGCTAACTTACAGCACTATACCCATAGCTGTCTTTTCAACATGCTTTCAGCATTATCTCAGAGTCCCTAAATAATTTTTCAGAATCAGATTTGCAGAGAAATATAGACTTTGATGGATCCAAAATTTTGCAAACTTTTCATGACGACACTATCATATGTTTCAGCTGAATTAATTAGAGTGTTGCACGACTGTTCATGCTAATTTTAGGCAGGGTTATAGGGATTCTTGAACTTTTTTAGTCAAAAAATTTTTTCCGCTCCAAAAAGATTCGATAATCATCACTGGTTATCGTTATCCTGAACCCTGTTGAATTATTCATAAACTTGACGCAGCATAAGTGAACATCCTCACTTTTTAATCGTTCGAGTGGTACATATTATACCATAACTTATAACTTCACATTCGGCCCAGTTTTACGCATTTACTTTCCATCGACTACTTTATAAATTCAAAATATTGGAAAAATCTCCTGCCAGCTATGACGCTTGAATTATTTCATGCTGTACAATAATGTCCATTAATTCTCTACGGATCTCATAGTTCACTTTTCGTGTATGTTAGAAAAAGGACATCTGAACTTTGATCGTAAGGTTGAGACTGCAAAAAAGCTTTCATCTCGTGGCACTTCGATATAAAATCTTGTGATTTCCCGGCGTTCTACTGGGTCTTGTATACTACTCATTCATACATCTACTGCTAGTAGATGTATGAATTCTTATCGGGTTCTCCACCGGGTTAGGCTTAGTATGGCTGATGTTTCAATGCCCGACTCGAGCATCAAAACGTGGGCCAGTATAAAGAACCTAACCCGGTGGAGAACTCGAGAAGAATTCATACTTGTGGCAGTTAATTAAAAAATAAGTAAGTTATAATTATTGCTTGATTCTTTATTTATGTATATACATTATAAGAATTCTCAACTTGGTCCGAAATTTTGTTTACCCTAACTCTCGACTCATAATTTCCTTGAACCCATCTCAATTCCCGGCTACTATCCAACCTACGGTATGTAAAAATGAGACGAACTCTTGAGGATCAGAATCACTCGCGCATAGAATTCAATTTACTTTCTATTTCACTCAATCATCTCTAAAATGGTCTCTTAAGTATTGTTTAAAGGCATGATCTCAAAGCTTTCAGCTGATGACTGTTTAAACAGTGTATGCGTCATTTTGCTTTATCTATCCTCGGTTTTATGAATTAACTGTAAAAATCTTCAAAAATCTCTAACTTTCAATTTGAAGACTTTCTCTTTGATTTTTTCTTTCTGTAATAAAAAAAATCACCGCAGCAGCCTGCAATGTAAGCGTTATATAGTCTGCAAATGTGATGGTTTCGAAGATGAATTATTCTGGCGGAATAAAATATGGAAGAGAATTACCCATTGAGAGCTGAATTCTTAAATTCCCAAATGCGTTGCTTGCATGACTCACAAAATGAATAAGGTGTAGTATGATGCTGTATCCAATCTTTGAATGAACACCATACGCAAATAAACAAAATAAAACGGAAAGCCGCGTGTTTTGAGAAAAACTGTCACCATAAAACAGCGAGGACTTTTGAGGTAACACGCTATGCAAAGTTTTTGAGATAAATTCGGATAACTTGTGTTTTGCTGACACGGATGAAATTATTTATTACCCCGTGTTACATTTGTAGAACAGACAGAAGCATAAACGTTATAGACGAACCACAAAACATACATGTACAAAAATGTCCTCATCCTACGTGCAAGTTATGGCGACTACAAAATCAGAGCGACAAAGAGATCCGGGAAAGCACATCTCACCTTTCACTCGTTTTCCACCCATATAACATTTGTTATGCTCACTCCATTCTTCATGGATAGGGTCTGTGGTGGCTCTCAGGATTTTTATGAATATAAATAGTTAGATGTAAAGTCAATTTAAACTACCCTCTCACTCACACCTTCATTTTATTTTGACTATAGTGATCCTAGTGATTGCAAGTCAAAATAGTGGTACACTACTGCTTTTGTAGTTATAGAGCTGGTACTGGAGAGCAAATACCAAAACGTGCACCAAAGCAAGCCCTGTGGTGTATTTTAGTGAAATATGCTAGGATAACCCAAGATAAAAAATGCATTGAATATGTAATTTTTAGAATGCATTGTAATGTATTTTCAATATATTTGAGAGATACATTGTATGTTTATCGAAACAGGAAATTTCCTAGGCATCTGTAAATTGATTTCAGGAAATATTTATCTAAAAGTGTATTTTAATTAGTTTTAAAATAGTTTGAAAATATCGGCAATAGAAATAAAATATTTAAAATGTTAAAATATTTTTTCATTTCAACCTACCCCGAGTAAGAGTATATTTGGTGAATAATAGGATGAAGCAACGTGCACACGACTTCTTCATCAATCACACTGTATATATTCACTCACATGCCTCTACAGAGCAAATGTCAACTCTCCCTGTCCCTGGTGAATCGCTGGCAGCTCCTAAGGATTTCGAGTCGAGGGTCGTACGGTGCGCGTATCAATGTGGGCCCTGCTCGTTGTCAATCAATGAATAAATTAACGACCAGCGTACTCGTGTGAGTTCGCTGAGGAGAACAAACGACATCAAGAATTCATGTGACGCCATTACCACTTTCAAATTCAAAGGAATCCGAACATAAAGCAACAAGTGCCGGCTGATTCCGGCTCTACACGGACTATGTTAAACTAGGTTAACGATGTAAAAATTTAAGGTAATTGATCTCAGGTTCGGTAGCCCTCTGGAATAAAATATTCTCTCCCTGGAACCGAGAGTTTCGGAACTTGGTGCATTTGTAATTTTAGAACCTATTTAAAAATTCTGTTCCTTGATGTCCCTACACCCGTTTCTGGAACCAGTGGCAACCCTTCTCTAAATTAAGGCGGTTTTAATTGAAGTTCTCTACCAGCCAACATGGATTCATCAACATTAGTCCTGATAAAAAAATGAAAATGTTTGTTGCTTTGGGGGATAATCGAACATTTGCGCTTAAGAACTTTTTATGGAGGAATTTATTATTTCCCCCAATTGTCTTTTACAAATTGAAACTCCATTCACTGGAGCATAATTTAATTCAGGTAAATAGAATCTCTCTGTATGGTTCTGCTAAAACGATTTCCGTCATTAGAGGAGACAAAAATAAGCTACTTAGATTTGACACAGTTCGTAAAAGAAGTGAAACATAAACCTTATAGCAGTGATAAAGGAGAAAGACAAAAAGGGCTGGTCTTTCATAAAATTTACTTGAAGCCTCATGCAAGCTATTCAGATCTACGACAATTAGCAACGTCGTCACATGCTAGTATGCATATGAGCATATGGAAAGCAATTGGTCGATTTATAAAAATGTGCATGATCCTACAGAAAAATATTTGTCGATTTATAAAATCATCACATTTTTTTCTTCATTTTTTATCGTCTTACATGTCGCTTCTTCTCTCTGAAGGTTTGCCTATAATATTTTATTGGAAATGGCTTTAATCCTTCTTTACAAATGTATTCAATACGATGCAAGTAAATTTTCACCAAGTGAAATAAATATTAATAGTTTTTTACGTTACTCATTCTTCATCTCTTGCAAGCTTTTTCAGATGTACCATAAACAGCAGCGCCATCACACGCTAGTAGGCATACAAGTTCACTTAAATAATTTGTTGATTTATAAAAACACCACTCGGTTTCTTTTTAATTGTTCTTCATCCTTCATAGCCCTTCATCTCCCCGATTACGCTAGAATCCGTATACTATTCATTTTCATGTTTGAATTGGTTATGCTTGCTATACCTGCCAGAATATTCCACTGAGTAACGCTGGAAATTAAAGGCATTTGTCATTGTATAACATAGGAACCGGTCGATGGCGCATATTCCTATTTATGGACTTTCTGGAACTATCAGAGTGATTGTAAAATGAATGCATTAGGAAAAAGGGATGACGTACACTCGACGGGAGTTAACGGGTCTTTGTTGGGATAGCTTGGACGTGAGTGGATAAGTAGGTCATTCGTAGGACAAAGGACTCCATCTGTATTAATTAGCAGCGCCATTTTGCAGTCTTGAGGGTCCTTTAATTAGGAATACGCAAGCAAATGGCTCACCTTAAGGTCCACAAAACTCTGGTATTTCCACAAGCGGTGTAATACGACGTCATTGCTTTTACAAGCGTTAATTTTCCTGCACCCTCCTGCTTTTTACGTGGAAGTTAGTGGGTCAAGTTCAAACTTGTACCAAGCTCTTCAAATTTATATTATTAAATTGAGTAGCAACGTCTTTAAAAGCAGTAAAATTTTAGCTCTATCTCATATAGCTTAACAGTTATTACTGATGTTATCATGATATATTATCCAAATTAATTGCCAATTATTTCTTTGATCATTTGGAAGAATTTAATAGTTGATCGGAAAAATAGCATCAACCGTCAAGGAAGGACGTAGCTTAAAATACTGAGGAAATTCGGAAGTGGCACGCAATTCCGTTCTGCGGAAGAGCTTTGGGTTGTTCGGATAGATCGTCTCAGGTTGTGCAATTATTTGATACACAATAATAAGTTAGTCAAATTGGATGAATGAAGTAATAAAATTTCCTTTGATTTGTAAAAAATCCTAACCTAATGTGTCTCATTTTTTCCTAAAAAGCTAATTCACACCTAGCTTCAAGCAAGCACACTTACAGGAGGCCGCGATAACATTATACCTGATGATATATCCTAATATCCTCTTCTTCTACTTCTTGTTCTCATAAGGTCACGAAATAATTTGCTCATAATGTTATTAAACAATTTTGGAGCAATCAGATGGCACTTTCGGCAACTAATTTGGTGCAGCAAGCTTAAAGTTAGCATGGACATCAATATCAGTTCATTGCGTATCATTTTTAGTATATACTTCCAACTGCCTCACAGTGAAATAATTCACGATGAAGGATATTTATTAAGTTAATAGATGATTAAGAGTGATTTTTGATGTAATAAATGCATAGAATGACATAAAAATTTCCTCCCTCCGCTCAGGTGCTCCTGTTCCCGGAGGAGGGCTGGGCTCGAAGTGCTTCCTCGTCCTATTGGACTCTGTCGCCTGCCTGGTGGAGCCACAGCCGGTGCAAAGTGGTCGAGGTTGCCGGGACGAGGAGGTAAGAAGACCCCTGCAATAGAGCTACCCAGCCGTCCTCATTTTCCCGGACGTTTCCTATTCAACATATTCCGGGAGAAATTTACATATACCCGAAATGTCTGTTAGCAAAATTCGAAATCTCCATATCATCGCTTAAATTGGGGTAGCGCGTTCATGGGATAGTTCGCGATGGGCATGGGAATCGCAATGGGAACGCGTTGTTCTGCCTTCTCGAAGGTCGTGGTTTTGAGTCCCACCTCGGGCATTGCTATTGCATTTCTCGCATCTTCTTTTTCGGTTATACTGTGCTATATAACCTTAATATTCGTCAAGGTAACTAAAAATTGAAAGCTACAGCTACTTAGAAAACTATAGACCACACTGTGGAAAACATAGACATTGTAACGACAAATCACGGCGTGGTAGGGATAGGCACCCTTAAAAGTCCCAATCACTTAAACCCGAATGTTCTCATTCTCAGCAAAAGGCTTTCGGCAGCCCGACCCTGGATGCAAAGCGTATTTCTCCCCAGTTGACATATTCCACCCGTCTATTGTCACGCAATAGCCTTGAAGACATGCTCCCCCTCACGGTACCCTATGCAAGAAGACCTCGGAATCATCGAGTCTCAGCGGTGACTTAATTCTGGCGTCCCGACCTCGAAAAATTCAAGTTTTGCCATTTAAAAGTAGAGATATGTGAATGTTGTGACGTCACTGCGAAAATATTGTCTATGCCTATGTATTCCTGAAAATAGCCCCTGCGACTCCCCTACCCCTAATCTCAAACGCATCAATATTGTGACTCATCTCATTTCACCCCATCAGGCTTAAGTAACATTGAGAACAGTTACAGTTTTGTTTTTGTTGTTGTGCTTTGCTGAACTTTGTTAAATTTATAGCGCCTTCGGGGTCGGAAAGTGATTTTAGTCGTAGCAATTTTGGGGCACGAAGCAGTTATTTACGGCACATTCATAATGCAAATAACGCCGTCGTTAATGAAAATTATTTCTATCAATCGAAAATCAATTTCAAAGAGTTGTTGAAGTTAAACTTATTTCATCTTTTTAAATGCTCAAAACGTTCCTTTACACTTGACACTCCAAATCTCAAGCTCAAATTTAAATGCATTGACATCTATTATTCCTCATAATCGTGCACTATTTTTTCTAATAAGAATATATCGTTTTAGCCGCTACCTGAGCTAAATGTCGCACATAGTGCTATTAATATTTAACACTTGAGAGAGCCCTAATGTATGCATAATGTGGGTCAATTGGTAAAGCGTGAATACAGTGCATGAGAATGAAAAGTAAAGAAAGGGAGGGTGGAAAAGAATTTTCTTGTGAGCCATGTCGCAAATTTCATTTAAAAATCAATTATATACTGGAAATATGAAGAACGTGAATTACACATGATGGAAGAAACAACTCTTTGCTGGAGACCGAAATTTTTCAAGAAAAAAATGAGGGTCCGAAAAGAATAATAAACTGCATGTAAAAATTATGGAGACATACAAAATAAATTTTAACAAAAAGAAAACCAAAACGATGATTTGTGAAAAAATAAATTAGATAAAATCGCCATGAGACTGACTGAAAACGTTTGAATAAGCGGGAGAATTGAGCTCCCCGGAGAGTAGGTAGGACGAGAATAATGAAAGAGAAAATGATCCTCTCAGAATAGCACCACACAGGATTTTTAGTGGAAAATATTTTAAATTAGCACAATTTACGAAAAAGTGTCTAGGCAAACTGGAAATGCGTGGAAGTCTTATCATTTTACGTTTTGATCTCGTGGGTAGGTAGAATTTTGTTTTGATTGCTTCGACAGTTTACGTCATTTTGTACCACCCTCCTAGCCTTTTATACGTATTTTTTTCATTTTAGGTGGTTTGAGTGCGATTTTTCCCTAGTCATAATAGCTACCACACTCAAATTTCATTTTCTTAATTTAGGATACTGTAAGAACCAAGTAGAAAATATTTTGGAATTAATGACGCAAAAACATTCATTCTCAGAATTCAACAGAACAACATTTCTCACTAATTAACTAAATATGCATTCATAAGTCTTTAACTTGACTCATTTTTTCACGCTGTGCGCTGAAAACGCCTTTGCAACCGAAGATTTTATACGATTCTGTAAAATTTACTGCGGTAATTGATTTATTTTTAAAATAGCTGAGAGGGCATAAAAACTGTACAGTGTTCAAATTCTTTCGTGATTTGTGAGTAAGATACTCATTTTTTACGTAAAATCTCCCTGGGAAATTCGATGAATTCGATGTCATTTAAAATAAAAAATATCTCACGTAGGAACTTACAATCTACTTTTAGAGATATTAATATGGGTCATTCCACCTCAATTCAACAAACGTTTGTCCCTTAGGGTCTCAGATTTTGATAAAAATCGGTATATGGGTACAATATCAACTCAAACTGAATACCCTCAAACCATTTTGTTAAAAAAAAGTTTGAGCGAATTATGCATATTTTAATGTTTTCGCATTTTTAGCAAAAATCCGAGCCTTAAATCATATTATCACTTATATCTCCGCTTGTAACTACCATACAGCAATGTTTAATAGCTATTATTAAAGCTAAATCTTTATTGAATGCAACAATATCAATAAAAATTATTTTCTTCTATACCCTATTGTTGTTAATTACTAATGTTTAAAAAATAGTTAAAAAACCTTTACAAAAACTCCATCTCAGAATCAGATGAAACTTTTTTCCGTAAGTTAAACATACCCAGCTAACTATTCCATAAATAAAATTTAGTGGCAATTCATAAATACGTTTTTTATAAATATTTAATCATTTACAATTTTCTCTCGCGCGGCCCGTCGGCTCCCCCATTTGGATTCCATGCAGCAAACACGCGATGCAAGCCTAAAAATGTCCTAATTACTCAAGGTCGTGGCTATGTGAGATAAAAATATATTATAAACTATAAATGTTTACAACAATTGTTATTTGTTCTGTTAAATGGATGTTTGCAGAGAAATTTACCATTGAGCCCCACTTAAGTTTCTAGGCGGATTAACTTTTATTTGAGTTAAAAATCTGTGACAATTAATTTGAAAATACTTTTAAGAATCTTCAAGTATAATTCATTGATGAAATGAAATTGAAATAAATTACAATTATGGAAATGTTTCATCATTTGTTCTAGCAGAATAATTTATTCGTTTTTGCAATCTCACTCTTTTTATCTCTATAGACAAATTTACTGCAAACTTCGATTTTAGTGTCAAAATATTTATTATCCATGCAAAAAAAATTTCATTTTCAATTCGAATCGAGAGCCTGCAGCTGTGACTTTTCGTGCATTGAGACGTTTTCCGTAACCGGAGCGCTCTCTAAAAAGAAATGTTTTATAGCACTTAGGGATTAGGGCAAGAGGGTAAAAACCTTTCCACTTCCTTTCAGAACCCTATTTTTATGACCCTCTTGGTGGCCAAATCTGCCCATTGCGGTATGTAACTAAAAGCTTGAAGGAAGACCATCTAACTGGACATAATTTTGTTGACAGCCGCGTTTATTCACCGAAGAAGTCTCAGTTTGTTTTGGTCTGTCACCGCGTGTGTATCTCCTTATTCGAGCGCTGTCGGCCTTCTATTTTTTCTCGTACGTAGTTTTTTAAACTAATTTCGGAAACTTCATCGATACCTGCATATGAAAATGTCGTGTGTCAAAATTTACTCCCTCGGCGCAGTGAGAGGAGGAAAGTGTTCGCGAGACAGTGTCTTTAAATGCATTGAAGAGTACTCTGCGAGAGATCTGCAGCTCATCGAGGATAGAAGTGGTGTCAAAGTGGAAACCGTGTGCGTTAACCATGAGAAATCGTTTCTTGCTTTCTATTCAAAGGGTCAAAAACAGTATTGTAATCCACTGAAACTGCATTGCAATATTTGTAGTGCTAATTTATATACAATTACTTCCAATTAAAAATCGAATATTTTCAGCACTAGAGCAATGTCTTCGGTCAAGGACAGAAAATTGTGTCGTCAGTGCAGAGTGTTTCTGGATAAGAGAGTCGCGAAAGGTGACACACCAAGGTCTCCCATCAGTCATCAAGAAGACGTTCCTGAGCAGCTTGTGGCTGCAGAAGCAGTACTGTCACAACCGGGGCCTTCTGGTTTGAAATTTGCGGAGGCTCATGTATCCCTACCTTCAAACAGCTCCAGCAATGACAGTTACACACAAAGAGAGAGCAATGGTGCACCTTATTCACCTCGTCAAGCTGTGCTAGAAAAAATCACCCTGAGTTTATCCGAAATCGGTACATCACCAGTAATTAGAAAAAAATTGAGAAGTAGAAAGTACTCTGAAGAACAAATTCATAAAACTACTTCTGTTTATCGAAGAGCAATCAGGAAAGTAGGGGGAAAAGCAAAAACTTACTTCGAACTATTAGAGTTAATAGGGTGTGTAATGCAAAGTCAACTCAAGGAAAAATTTGCTGAATCTAATTCCTACAGTGAAAAACTTTTAGTCCTGTCAACGCTGCCTAAAAGCTGGAGCGTGGCAAAAATTCAAGAGGAATTTGGATCGACTCAATATTTAGCTCAAAAAGTGAAAGAACTAGTAAAGGAACGGGGTATCTTATGCACTGGTAATCCTAAGCGAGGGAAACCACTACCCCAAGAGACAGTAAACAGAGTGATACATTTTTCCATGACCCTGGTGTAAGCCGAGAAATGCCTGGAGTTAAAGATTATGTCAGCGTTAATGACAATGGAAAACGGACACATAAACAGAAGAGACTAATTTTGGGAAACTTGAAAGAGATATTTTGTAATTGTAAGGAAAAATATCCCGAAGATACTGTTTCATTTTCAAAATTTGTGGAGCTAAGACCTAAGGAGTGCGTTCATGCGGGAGCATCAGGAATTCATACCGTATACGTGTATCTGGTGCATCAAAATGTTAAATTAATGATTTTAGATGCACTTTTGTCGCCGCTAAATCTAGGGGATTACACCGAGCCACTATTGTCATATAAAGACTATTTGTCAGCAATGATGTGTTTCCCTGCGACCGAGGCATGCCATTTGAACGAATGTAAAAACTGCCCTGGGCCGAGAAAAATTCGGAATTCAATAGGAGAAAACTTTGATGGAAATTTAATTGATTGCATTACTTACCACCAATGGGTGCAAGTTGACCGTTGATCCCTAGAAAGTTTTATAAAATGTACCGATAACATTCTGGAAACTTTTATTTAAAAGTTACAGAAACATCAGCCACATGACTACATTGCTAAAAATTAATCTGAATTTCTTGGAAATGTTAAGCATAACATCCAAGTGGGGCAGGTTCTCTTCATTGCAGATTTTTCAGAAAATTACGCTTTCGTTTTACAGGACAGAGTGCAAGGAATGCTCTGGAATAACGACCAAGCAACAGTTCACCCCTTTGCTTGCTATTACCACCCTAAAGTCCAGGATAATGTAATCCCATTGAACTACGTAATCATATCAGACAGCCTGAAGCATATAACATCAACTGTACATTTTTTCAAAAACTTCTCCTTAAATTCTTGAAATTGAAAGTTCCGAAACTAAAAAAGTAATATATTATTCAGATGGAGAAACTGCTCATTATAAAAACAAGTACAACATTCAGAACTTATCTCTTCACAGGAAAGATTTCACAGTCTCTGCAGAATGGCATTTATTTGCTACATCGCATGGTAAAGGACCAAGTGACGGACTGGGAAGAACTTTGAAAAGACTAGCAGCAAGAGCAAGTCTTCAGCTTCCATACGAAAAACAAATACGTAGACCTATAGAACTCTTTAACAGGGCAAAATATCATATTTTAGGAGTGGATTTTGGCTACGCAAAGAAAGAAGAAATTGGAAAACATTCCGATGTACTTGTGAAAAGATTTCGTCAGGAAGTTAGTATACCAGTCATTAGGGATTTGTATGCAGCAATACCCGAATCAAATGGAGTGGTTTTAATGAAGAGACTCTCTTCGTCCGAGCAAGGGACGAGGATTCAGCTGTAGTTGCAGGCAGAAGTAACAGGATCCTAAAATAAAATATTTCCGATAGGACCCCTCCCTACAAGGTAGGACATCATATTTTTACGGAAAGCATGCTAACTTAGCCATTTTACATTTGTTTTAAATACAAGGATTTTGCTTTCTCGTTGGTTTTCAATCGATTGTGTCGGAGTAGTTAGAAAAAAATTTCGTGCAGAGAAAGTGGGGCTCTATGGTAAATTTATCTACAAACATCCATTTAACAGAACGAATAACGATTGTTGTTAACATTCATAGTTGATAATATATTTTTATCTCAAATAGCCACGACATTGAGCAATTAGGAAATTTTTAGGCTTACATCGCGTGTCTGCTGCATGTATTCCAAATGGGGGAGCCGACGGGCCGCGCGAGAGAAAATTGTAAATGAATAAATATTTATAACAAACGCATTTATGAATTGCCTCTATCTTTTCAGTTTTGGAATAGTTAGCTGGGTATGTTTAAATTACGGAAAAAAGTTTCGGCCGATTCTGAGATGGAGTTTTTGAGAAAGGTTTATTAAAAATGTTTTAAACATTAGTAATTAACAACAATAGGGTATAGAAGAAAATAATTTTTATTGATAATTGCATTCAATATAAATTTAGCTTTAATAAGAGCTATTAGTAATTGCTGTATGACAATTAAAAGCGGAGATATAAGTGATAATATGATTAAAGGCTCGGAATTTGCTAAAAAAATGAAAAAATTAAAATATGCTTAATTCGCTCAAAAATATTTTTAACAAAACGGTTTGAGGGTATTCAGTTTGAGTTGATATTGTACCCATACACCGATTTTTATCAAAATCTGAGACCCTAAGAGACAAACGTTGGTTGAATTGAGGTGGAATGACCCATATTAATATCTCCTAAAGTAGAATTGTAAGTTCCTACGTGAGATATTTTTTATTTTAAATGACATCGAATTCATCGAATTTTATTGGAAGTGTATTCTTTAACTTCCAATAAAATTAAATCTTAAAAACTCAGCCTAATTTATATCGTTAATTGTTCACAATTAAATAAAAATTATTGAAAGTTCTTTTTTCAAAAATACATGTTTCTATTAAAAAGTCTAAAACGCGACTGTAATTATCAGAGTATTCCCTTAAAATATACCCGTATTATTCCGTCACTCTCGCAAAACCCGGTATTCATTATATTCCGTCTAGAGGTGACTGACAGCGATAGGATAGTCGAATGCCTCGCACTGGGGCGAATTTTCTCTTCAGTGAAGAGGTTAGAGTGAGTTCGGGCGCAGTACCCTGTTCTCATCAGTCAAGTGGTGGATACTTCATCTCTACGGAGACACCCTGATGGGCGTGAGCCACGCTATCGTCTCGGGTTTTATATCGTGCAGTCTATTATTGCCCTAGTCCAGACCTCGTTCCACTTTTCTAGGGCTACGTTTCGTAACGTAACCCTTAGATTCCCTTCCAGCAGGTACCAGCAGGGTCAAGATTTTTAGGGCAATGAGTAACGATAGAAGTCCGAAGAATCTGCCTTTTCATTTCCCTCAATTTTGGCATGGCTTGGTATATAAAGGACACAGAAACTCCCTTCTGCCGAACAAAATAATGGGGGATTAGATTTTAAGAGCAACCAACTGAGTGAGGAAAAAGACAGTAATGGCTTGCAGTGCACTGAGTGCAGTGAGTCAGTTTTTATGAAAACGTTTTGGTCATTGCACTGATTACCATGATGGTCCATATTAATGGAGAGGAGTTCCGCTGTAAATACGCTCCACAGCGGATTAAGCTTCGCCTTATCGCGCCGTGATAAGAAGACTCGAACACGCATGCTCATATAGCGTTTGACTTAGACCGGTCAGTATAAGCAGGTACGAATTCTGGATGGCTCCACAGAAATTCGTAGAACTTCGTGGAGCTCTGAGTGTGTGATAAACGACTAAGGGTAACTATAGAGACAGAGAATAAATTTGGGCGGGGTATTAGCCATTTCAGAATGGGCTAGGTACCCAGGTGGGTAAATGCCAGTTACATTACAATCACGTTCCATAGTAAAATCATTAAAATTCACATTCAATGATCTAGTAATATTTGTCTTTCTATTAAAAACATACAAAGCGAGAGTTAAAAATGGAGTAAAAACGCGGATGGACCCTCACAGATGAAATCTCGCCAACATATTTGCACGTCAGGATTTCTCCATGAGTATCTTAAGGTGTTCAATTTCTCTGCGAGTGCCTTTTGATCTCGTAACACGCGTCGTAGATGGAATTTTATCAATTAAATATCCGTCTTTCCAAGAACTCCACAAGGCGGTGCTAAGGACTGCTTAAAATGCCAAGAAAAGTTGACAGTCTCAGGTATGAACTCGTAGAAATTTCTCGTTGTAGGAATAAAAATGTTAACGCGAATTTTTAACCCTGCAATTCCGGGAACACTGGGATTCCCTTTTAAATCTCTCGTCAAAATAAAATACCCTAGAGAATTATTCCAAGTAGTCTTCCACTGAGGACCACTCTTGACTTTAAGGGAAGGGAATGTAACTAACGAGTACCCTTAAAAATAAAATATATAAAAAGCATAGATAGTCCCTCTAATGAACCCAACTCAAGACTTAAATAATTCCACTCGAGTGATAGAGATTTTATCGAAAGAATTTAGTGAAAGCTACGGATAGGGAAATTTTTTATTTTTAGTGAGACCATCGGTAAAGTCAGAAATGTGATGGAAAGGAATGGATGAAAGGCATAATACCAATGGAAATGACTTTTTAAAAAGGTACCGTCGACTTCTGCTTTAGCATAAAGTGTCACCAAAAGAAGAACTCATGCAGAGTCAGCGTAATTATATGCATGGAACTGCAATATCTACAACCATCTCTGAAGATAATTATCGACAAAAAGGCTCTATAAATTTAAAGATGTATTTAAATAGGGAAGGACTGCCTGGAAATCAGTCATCCAAGATTAGTATTTCATAGAAAAAGCATAAGAATGAAAGGTCATGAAAGCGAGGCAGTGGAAAATTTAATTGGTGTGCTTTCAAAGGATTTAACGAAGCATCTTTTGAACTTTTGGCCATAGCTTGCTTGCTAAATACTTGAGTTCTCCCATGTTCCAAAATTCCAGTAGTTTGTACATCTGAGTGCTCGGTACTCCCTGCACACATATGATTTTACACTCTACTTAACGTGTTTCTTCAGGCAAAAACACATTCCATTGCATTTAACAGCTGAGCATTCCTACCTACATTTCTCCACTCTCATTTCGCGAATATTGCAGGTGAATGAATCTCGCGAATAAAATTTCTTGATGATTCTCAAGCAATGCTATTCTTAATGAATTTACTGTTTTCGTTCTTTTAGATCTGGCGAGGGTTTCTGTGTGGTTGAATTTTGCGTCCTAAGATATAGGGCTGTTCCGCTAAAAAGGTTTGTTATCCGAGTGAAAATGATTGTCTTTGAAAAGCAAATGTCTTTGTTTAAATTGTAGATATTGCTCATTACACTAATATCTCTGATTATTGGCTCTCCAAAATTTCAAAATCACAAAGATTTTTTCGTGATCTCGAAAAATAAACGCTGCTAGGTAGTTTATTTATATGTTTCATCTTAAAACAAAAAATATTCTATGGTATGATTTCGTGGACTATTTGGTTAAGCACGGCCCTGTTTATAAATAACCTTTTCCAAAGTTTAGTTTCGGCTGATTGGCAACAGAAGAGGGACTGATTACTCTATAAATTTTCTACCCTGACATAAACAATGCCCTAGATTTTATGCGTAGTCAATAGTGCTTAATTCAGGCGATAGTAAGAGTAACATGGTATTTAAGTTTTTTAGATTTACGTTCATTAAATATCAACATCAGCATTTAGAAATAAAACGTGAGTGAAATTGGATTTCAATAACTTTTCTGTTACCTACTTGATTATTTGTTGGGTAATTTGGATTTAAGTTGATACGTGACGAAAAAGACATATTCTTAATGAAATAGCTAAAGTTAACAGAGGTAGGTAATAAGAGAACTTTTTATCATTCTTTTCAATATACGTGAATGAAGTTTCCTTAACAATTTTTAACATTTTACCGGTAACTTAGGACATATGTCTGCGTAGAACGCTTTTAATGATATACCGAGAGACTATTTCGCAAAAGCATCATTTAATTGAGTTTCAAGAATTAAATATGAGGATATGTTGAATATAGGAAGACCCATTCGTTTACTTTAGGCAGATTTACTTCAACGGTAGGTGTGTAAGGTAGACCAATCAGCTATAACCTTAATAATTAAATAAATATGCACCATGTATTTACTCCAAGCGCAATTTGGGCGGATATTTTAGTCATAGATGCAAAAACGTTTTCAAAGTGATATATAGTTTATTAATTGATGAAAACTAGATATTGTGAACCGTAAGATATTTTAAGAAATGTATCAAGCCAACGTCCAATCAAAAGCGTACTGCTCATTCGTTCGACGAAGAAAATTAGTCCTTTGGCCACACCGTAACCCTCTGTGGCAAACTGAACTTTTTTTTCCCGATGCATTTTCTCTCTGCTCAATCGGTCGAGAATTCAAACGTAGACTGAAACTCCACTGAACGGAACAGCTCCTTGTCTTTCGAACACTTACTAACTTATGAAATTGACCCCCTCTAGTTGAATGAAGAACGTGATCTACTTCACATGGCGAAGATATAGAATTCTTAGAAATTTTCCACAGCATTTTTGGTACTAGATGGAAATCGATGTCTTAACTGATTATCAAAGGTACCACTGACAAATTATTGTGGAAAACTACTAAGAATTCTATATTCTCGTTGTAAGCTCTACTATGAACGTCGCTTGACACTGATTTCTGTTCACATAGTTCTTGGTTATTTTTTTCTCTCATTAAGATTCACTCAACTCAAACGTCTCGTCTACTACATCGTTCTGATCCAAGAAGCTGATTCCTCCCCAAATAATTAGATATGTGAAATTTCTGAAAAAACAGGTGATTCAACAGCTAAGGCCATTACTTCTGGACAATGTGTGGTATTTTTACGTGATAATGATTTGGTTCCGAGTGCTGAATCACATTCAAGCCTCGGAAACATTTTTTATCTTTCTAAAAGACGAAAAATGAACAGAAGGGATTGCTCATGATGAATATTACTCATAAAAAGAAATAAAATATCACTATTTTCGGAAAATATGAAATAACTCATTTTGCCATTGTTTAACATATTACTTTCTTTTTTTCTTCAAAAAAGATGTAAAATATGGTAAAGCTGCAGCGTCAATGATAAAATGACTAATTTTGTACCAGCTTTATCGTGGCATCAACAGAAACAAGTCTCTTTGTCACTCCATATGAATTGTTTTCCTTTTCCCATTAGCAAATCCTATAGGGAAATCTCTTTCCCTAAGGCATTGGTGGTGTATCAATTCGATTTGAAGCTCTCATGATTTAACTCAATTTCATTTTTTATTTTACAAATCTCTGGAGAGCATATTTGGTATTAACTACCTGATTTATTCGCAAAATGTCGCAATGCTTATTCAAAGATGAAAGCACGGTAAATTTGGTATTTTAACGATCGCAACGTGATTATCGTTTCATGGCAGAGCATCTTTTTTTCACTGTTCTTCGTGGATTGAAATGAGGCATCTAGCAGGCATAGAATCTTCTCGGTTCTCCATTACTCTCACTTACTTCTAAAATTATCCTAGTTTTCAGACACATTTCAAATAACATTCGTATTTAAATAGCCCTGCACCATAAACTTTCGTCTGGCGATTTTTTTCCGTGATTTGGCCAAGTTTTCCTGGTAATAAGCCGGAATATTTCCTCACCATTTGCAGCGCTATGTTTTTCAATAATTTAACCATTTAATTTCAGTTACTCTGAATGAAATTACCATGCATTGGGAAGTAAGATTTAGGTATATTACCCCCAAAGGTGTATTTTTATTGAAAACCGTATTTCATCGTCACCCAACCTGTCCTAGGAAGACCCTTAAAATCTCTTTAACATTCGATGTTATTATTATTTAGAAATTAGGTATCCCGATTCTAAGAACTGAAGGCTCGAATCAACAAATTTAACCAAATTTTAAAAATTTTGCTGCGGGAAATTCATAGTATATAACTAAATACACAATTAACTGTACCAAGTTGGAATCAGTTCAAATTGAACAAAAAGAATAACTGTCAGGATTTTTCATAAAGTTGTAATGTTCAGTATAATTTAAAAAAATGAGATTCACAAACAATCAAGTGTTTTTAATGTGGATATGTATGCCTACCTTTTCTCAAAATTTTAAATATGAGTGTCCTGGAATAAAACCATTATCAGCCACCAAAATTCTTAAATAGCCTTCATTTTTTAAATGTTTCATTCTATACATGACTCATTTCTAAGTAAATCCAATCAAATAAAGGTATTAATCGACGGCAATAGTTAGAGTAAGGTTAGAGTGACATTCGTCTCCCCGCAATATAGGGTGATAAGCCACCTCTAATTCCTCATCAATATAAACGACATTAGCTCCAGAGTAATAAGCAACTAGTTTTTTGTAGACGATAATGTTATCTACCAAGAAGTTGCCATAAAGAAGTTGTCCACTTAAAAGTTCTCTCATTGGACTTCAACGACGTTAACTCGCGGTGTATTTATCGGAGGCACGAATTTAGCCTTAGAAAATACATCGTGGCACACTTCTTACGAAAGACATTACACCAATAATCTACATATAGACTGGGAGGGGTAAAGGAGTCAAATGAAGTCAAGTCAAGGGAATCCCCTTGAGTTCACGCCTAGCGTGAGGGAAATACATACGAACCATTTTCGGCGCCTCTTAAAAGAAACTACAATTCATCAAGCGAATAGTAGTGAGGCTCTCCAATTAAAATAAAAAAGAAAAACAGATAAGCTTTGCTGTAGTTTGGCAATATCTCGAATACGCCTTGATCATTTGGGACCCAGGGGAGAAAGATTAAATTAGAAAAATAAATTGAATGCAAAGGAAAGCTGTACGATTCGTTAAGAACTGCTACGAGCGAATAAAGAGTGCTACCCAACTTTTAGAGAGGTTAGGTTGGGAACCGCTAGAGATCCGGAGGTTACACGCTAGAACTTCGATTTTTTGCAATATTCAGTACAGGTGTGCTTCAGTGTGGGGAAATTATTTTGACTCCTTTGAATTACACAAATATTTCAATATAAGAAATATTTCAGTAAAAAGAATTTGAGAAAAATGACGGTGAAGCTAACGGTTAAAGTATTCTTTCCCTAAATATCATGGTCACTATCAGTTATTCAATAAATTTATCGTGAAAGAAGATTATTTACGATTGAAAGATATCTTTTACTTTTTTTTGAGAATTTGAGAGTTCCTCTGGCTGAAATAACATTATTTCTCTTGAAAATATTGTGAGAAAATGTTTATTGCAAATTCATTTGTGCTAATATAAAAATACCATGTATTATATTAAATGTTATAGATAATAAGTTGTTCAGCTGATAAGAGTAGTTAGATGACCAAGCCTTAGTAAGTCGATTATCTAGAGAATTGCAGATATTAGTAGATAAATTAGAAAATCAGTGTGGAAACACGAAACTAAGATCAATTATCAGGTTCTCTGGGAAAAAGAAGGCGAGACTGGCCATAAAAGTGGAGGTCATAAACTGGAACAGGTGTAACGATTAAATCACAAGGGTATAATGTTAAATGAAAATGGGTGATCGTCAAAGGTATTAAAGGGAGATAAGCGTGAACAAAAGAGGCTTTCATTAATATTATAAGATATCAATGACGGGGATTTTGTGTACGGATAGTATAAATAAAAAAATGGACAGGAGACTAATTGGAAGTGTAGCGTTGTCTTTTGAAAAAAAAAAAAGGAAACAGAAAAGTGGATAAGAGTAGACTGCAGACGCTTGAGATGCGGGTATGGAGGAGATTTGATGGCGTGAAATAAATGCCAACACAAACGAACTAGAAAGTACTCGGCACGATGAGTGATTAGAGAAATCTACTCGAGGAGACAGAGTAGGTAGCTGCAATAGGTAATAATAGATGAAGAGAGTTTAAAGGGTAGGAAGATGTGGGGTAAGCGAAGATGGGGAAGAAAGAGAATAGGTTTTATGGATCGTATGAACGTAGGACTTTTGCCGAAGTGAAGAATGAAATCATGTTAGGTGTTTAGAGCCTGTGGTGGTAAAAGATTAGTCTTTGTATCCTAACTTCCATATAAACCTACCTTAACCGGTAGATAACTTTTAATAATAATTATATTCAAAATAGTAGTAACAGGGAAAAAATGAGCTAATTTCAGTGTAGGCTTTCAGAGGGATTTCATATGCTCTTGAAGATGCTCACTGAAGAACTGTCGATGAAACATCAAGCCAGCAAATGCTTACAACACAGCCCAGCTACAAAGTCTCCCCGGAATTTGAAAATTAACGGACTGGCTACATCAGAATTTGATTTATTATAATAGCGATCACTCCCAACAAAAATGCTCTCTGTTTTCAACATATCATATTCAGAGAGGAAACCTGAATGCTATGGATTGTATGAGCCATCTTATTGCAGAAATTAAAAGTTCTGAATGTACGTTGATTACCTTTTTTTATCAAGCAGAATATTTAGACGCTACTCTATCGGTACCTGAAGCCGCATTATAGGTTTCTGATAATTTCCTATTGTATCTAGCGTACACATTTCTTAACAAGCTGCGCTATCCAACAAGCCACTAGAGGACTACAAAGTTTTTAGTTTCAAAATTTAGACATGCAATGTTTGACGGTTGTTTGACAGCTTTCATCTTTGGATGGTTAATTGGTTATTTTAAGTGGGGCCATCCGACGTGAAGTCTCAGCATTAAGGAAAGGTTATAAGGCCGGTAAGTAAAGAATTATTGGAACACGTAGGGAAATTCGGCGTCGGCATTTACCCACTCCGGCATTAACGGATGGAGTCAAGGGTTCCCATAGGTTCCATGTTTCCAGTGTGATGTACTGCATTTAATATGCTCTCCACACTATACCCAAGTAGAGGGATGGACGATACCATCTTTCCTTCATGCCTTCCTACGACGAGCAAAAAGTCGTTTGAAAAGAAAAAAATTCGGGTGCTAAATAACTCTCATGAATAGAATCTTATCGAAATCTGCACCCTCCAGTAAGTCGGACAAAGGCAAGTCAGCTAAGGCGATGGTCCGAAGCACACGATTATCTCATCGATCGCACGTAATAGACACCTATTGTTCCCTTCGATCAAAAGGTATATCGAACCCCTTGAGTAATGTCAGGTGCGCACGGCTGCGGGAGCACTTTCGGGAATCACCTCAGGGAAGCGACTCAACTCCGGCACGCGAAGAACAAGGGGTTCGGGTAGGTGTGGCTGCTGGAGTACTGGCTTCCCATTCCGAGTTCGATATCCGCCAGCGAAATTTCCCGGCTGGAAATCGAAGGTCGATTCCAAGCCTTCGACAATCGGATGCAGATCGAAAGATGTGCCCGGAAATGTACACCAAACGTCTTCATCGCAACGATATACGAATGCAGCAGAAATTCCTCCATCCTCGATAATCTCAGCGCTTATAAAACCTCCAGCAGGAAATTTTTTGCAAAATACCATTCGCATCTTATGGTAATTTAACCTTTAAAGGACTAGCGTACATTTAAAGGTTCCCCTGGAATGAGGATACCACCGGTCGTGCATATAGAAAAATATACCAAGTATGTGGTATTTAAACCCATAGTGCTTCTACTGCGTGTTCAATATTAAAACCGGCCAGTAAGGCCTGCAGCGGGAATATCAATCCGTACGATAAAGGTTAGAAAATCAGCATTAGCGGCACAGCACTAAAATATTTCTTTCCCTCCCGTCACCCTTTCGATTGATTCGTGCAAAGTAAACAGGCTTTCAAGGTGATATTAGGTGTTATAGGAGTTTTCCATTCAAGGTCCGTAATATAAGCGCAGTAAGCAATACATATATACGAATAAGCAATGTGCGCATACATTTGGAGCATTCATCGGCGCACGTTAGCGCACACGAACGATGGCGAATGGAACGATGTGGGCAAAACTTTTCGCTATAAAGCAACGTAGATATAAAATGGGCGCGTCCGAATATGCTGTAAAGGAAAACGAATTCATTTGCAGAACAATAAAAATAAATTGAGAGGGGGGGCAGGGGGGCCCAGTGGTAAGCGTGTTTGACTCCCATGCCGGGGGTACCAGGTTCCGAGTGATGGTAAATATTAAAAATATACTTTAAATGGAAATAATGAAATTAGACAACGAGAAGTTTCTACATGCTACCCAAACTACTCGACCCTACTGCTGAGAGGTAGCAATCTCAGCAGGCGGCACTGTTGGCGCATTCTATCCGGTATCAACTTCCACAGCTTCGGGCGAGAGTGAAGTTCACGGAATCCGTCGGAGTACTGCGATGTGGAAGGCAACGGGAAACCACCACATTAATCTCCCTGGAAGATGCAGTCTTGCATGCATATGACATGATGGAATTCCTCACGGTAAAATATTCCGGGGGTAAAATAATCCCCTAAATCGGATCTCTGGGCGGGAAATATCAGTAAGAGTGGACAGAGGAAGATTTTTGCCGCTAAGTAATCAAACACTACATTTTCAAGTTTGAAGCCTTCTCAGAAAAACGATTTTGAACTGTGGAAACTGCGATAGGTTGTGGTTTGAAAGCAATTTGAAGGTATCATTTAAGAAAAGATCAATTGGCAAGTAAATTTAAATTCAAGATTTGCAAATTGATGCTAATTGTCAATTAAATTGTCAATCCAGATTGTAATGAAAGCAAAGGAATTTGGACTTCTATGTCATTCGGGTGACCATCGAAAGGGATAGTTTAAATCTCGTAGACACCTCCGTGTTATCCGAGTCACGCGGACTTTGAACTTTGGACAACACGCACGAACCCCTTTATTAGTTGAAATAGCTAATAACAGCACCTAATACAGCGTGTTTGACGGTTGGTGTGTGTATGTTAGCTAGTGCGGAATCACCCCCTGCTACACACACTTTAGGTGGATTTTAGGGAACGACGTAGATATATACTTAAGTAGGACACTGCTAGCTAGTTTTCATCATGACTTAAGTTCTAAAATTCCTTGCATGTAGATGTAGAATCCCGTCCGCCAATCCGCGTCGAGATTTCGAGAGATTGTGCTTCACAGCTTTCAGCGTGCAGCGATTAATGTTTCATGCGCTCCACGGCGAGAGCTCACACAAGTGGGCACGTTAACGAGTCGTCCCCAGGGCCCACCCTGCCCCACCTGCCCTCACTCCACGGCGAGCCTCACCCGGGCGGCGCACGGGGATCACAGCCCCTGCCAGGGGGGGGGGGCGGTCATGTACGTTCAGAGGGGGTCAGGTCGCCGGGGAAAGTACTGGAGGGCGTGATGCAATAGCGCCCGTGACTCTTTGTTCGTTCGAAGGTTTCCGCGGCGTTGATCAGATGATATGAACATTTTTCGGGTGACTTCCGCGTATGTCGTTTAGGTTCACAACAGTTTCGCCAGCTATCCTGCTGGCGTCCTTAGGTGAAGGATGACTACTCCTACACCTGAGAACGCTAGCAGGATAGGTAGCAACTGTCGTGAACATAAGCAACATACGCGGACGTCACCCGAAAAGTGTTGATATCATCCGTGACTCTTTTTCCTTGTCGTGGGCGTCAAATGAACTAAATGACGTCGGGATCTTTTTATTCACGGTGTCGACGTTTGTGCATGTCGGAATGCTCCGGCGCACTCGGGGGATGATGAATGGAGCGATGTGCGCAGACGACACGCGGTAGTTAGCAATCTATATGCACACACACGGCGTAAGGTTTTCAAAATAGGGAACAATTGCGTTCAGGTTAAATGCTTCGAAATGCATGATTCTTACCAAAGTGTGATTAAAACTTTTACTCCATCCTTGCCTGTCACCTTTGCTGAAAATCGACCGAGCGACAGCAATCAGGGATGCTGGCGTCGAAGTTCTTCTCGTCCCGAGCGCGCTTCACTGCACATCAACTCTCCATCCGATCCACTTTGATGTGCGCTACATTGTGCACAGGGCCTGCATCGAATGGGTAGCAGCTGCGTGTTGCCAAGTGAGCAGCTCATTAATGACGAGCACCCAATGTTAGCGAGCTCACTCGCGAAAATGCTACCTAGTGCCCGTGTTTGAATCCCGGAAGTGGATGAGATTTTTTCTTTGGAATCCCGATCCCTATTCTAGTGCCTTGTGGAGGGAACAACAGACGGAGTACATACAGTACTCCGTCTGTTGTTCCGGAGTACATTCAGTACATACATACAGTACTCCGTCTGTTGGATCAAGCGTTTAACTGTATTTTCATTCGTGCCTTTTTTTAAGATTAGGCTAATGCCGACGTTGGGTTCACTCTAGCCTTCCTGTGATAACAGAATTATCCTTTCCTTAAAAACTCACTCACCTCTCCTTCACGGCAAAAATAACCTCAGTTGTCGGTCGCCTCCCCAAATAACCAACTAGCCTAGTGAAAATAGCAATTAACTCCATCAGACTCCGAGTCAATTTATCGAACTTTTATCGTGGAATGTCGTATCATATAAAATAGAGGGTATCCCAAAGTATAGTGATGCTGGAAAATGATGTTCAATAGTTTCAGAGTAAGCAGACACGCGAGAATGAGTAGATTACGCCATGGGAAATTGATTAAACTCTTTCTAATTCCATTCTAGACCTTTGTTTAGTGTCTTCCTCATTTATTTAGCTTCCTAGTCTTACATCTAAGCCTACTTGCGACCTGGCTGCTCAACTGCGTCATCGATGTCACGTGGAACGAGTATTGATGGGGCATTTTTTGCCGCCGGCAGGGCAAAATTGGTGCCCAAATTTTCCTGAGTCCCTTCGGGGTTCCAAGGTTAAATGAGTCATTAGTGCCCTTTAAAGAACTTTTCACCCCAGTTTACGTCCACAATGAAACGACAAGAGAACACGGGATTTAATTAGAGCCGTATTTTGCTTCCTTCTCATCAACCTTGATCAAACAGAAAGCTAAAACCTTATCATCTGAAGGAATGAAACACTTAGCGCTAGCGGAGTTATAACGGCTTTCTATTTCGTAAATGAGTAAAATAGAATTCAATTTGCACGGTGTGTTAAAGTTACAGCAAAGAAAACTCTTTCACTGGTACTACAATTTGGGCCGAGACTCACAGAGTTCGCGCTGAGTGCTTTAATCTAGGTAAGCTAGAAAGGCGTCAGGATAATTTCAGGTAAACTACAAGGGAACTATACGTTCCTGCGAGACACGGTGCATTTAATGTAACAATGTACTCGCATTCGTGCGCTTGGCGCCACAGTTCAGGATTTTTAACTCCGTTTTTTCACATTCGCGTGTCTCCATGGTGGGTGACGACCGAAATAATATATCCCAGAATTCACTCATGTATCAATGATAAAGAACATATTTTTTTCATTACCTTGGGAAAAATTTCGCTGCTGTTTAGATATATACAAGGAGAAAATGTTGCTGAGGTTGAGACCAACTAATTAGAGCAATAGATGGCAATATTGAGAGCAATGACAAAACCTTAACGCTGTATTGCAAACATGCTTGCATGAAATATTATTCCGTTGCATTTCGCTTCATTGGAGTGGCTGTCTTGAATAGCGAAGAAAGTTTCTTTTTAGGTTTTACTATTTATGATTTCTCATTATCAATTTAAATCGAAAAAACTAAAATGAGAATGAGTGATCATCGTGGCCTGGGAAAAATCAACGGTTGTACTCTTTTTAGAGCCAATATTGTGACAAAGCATTTCATTATTTTCCTTACATAGTGATGCTAACCTGAGTAATCCACTACACTATTTTTGTGTTCCAAATAAAATAAAAGGAAGATTTTTTAAAAACATTTATTTATTTATTTATTTATTTAATGTTTTCCCAATAAACCAAGGAAAAAATTTTTTACAATACATTTACGTGAAATTGCATTGCATTGCATATTCAAATAATATACACAAAATATAAATTCTTTATATATAAAATGTAAAGCATCATTTCATTTTCATGATTAAATTTGTCTAGGTGGTAAAAACATTTTTATTCCTTAATAGATCTAAGTGTTCACATATAGCATTGTATTCCTTACACATTCGTATAAGTGGTGAGTTACAACAATATTTGGTTTTAGTAAACGGAATAAAGAAGTCTCGTACCTTTGTTTAAATTGTGGGACATAAAAATGTAATTTATGAAGAATAGTTCCCTGTATAGAAGAATAGTTTAATCCCTGTCTTTGCCATACTTTATTATTTTATGTAAGAACTTAAAAATCATGTCCTTTCTTCTTACATGCAGCGTTACAAGTCCATAAAAGTTTAACAGGTTTTTATATGGTATATAATTTTTGTACATTGGATATTCCTTATATTCCCTGTAAAAAAGAATTCTAAGGAATTCTTTTTGTATCCTTTCTAGCAATTCTATACATTTTTTTGCAAAAGACGACCACACAACAGCTCCATATTCTAGTTGAGACCTAATTAAAGTAATATATAACATTACCATTGCTTTACTATTCTGAAAAGCGGTTGGACTTCTTATTATGAAACCCATTGTTCGATATACAGATGTCACTAAGTTTTCAATATGAGTTATAAAGGTAAATTTTTCATCAAAAATTACTCCCAAGTCTTTACACTTACTTTATTTCTTTAACATGGCGCCACCCATAGTATAGAAACAATCATTGGGTCTCTTCTTCCTTGTATATGTAATCTTACAACATCTATAGCATTTAATATTAAGTGGTTCTTTTTTCCCCATTGCAATACATTATCAATATCCTTCTGAAGGAGTATGCAATCCCATATTTTGTTTACACTCCTGAATATCTTAACATCATCAGCATACATTAAACAACTGGAATGCATTATATATTCTGGTAGATCATTTATAAAGAATAAGAACAACAGTGACCCCAGGTTCGATCCTTGTGGTATGCCGGAAGTGGCTTGCTACATTTCAGATTTACACCCTTTGAATACTACATAATGTTTTCTATTTTGTAGGTAAGATTGCATAAATATCAACATGTTATCAGAAAAGCCAATCTTTGATAATTTATCCAGCAGAATACTATGGTCAACTTTATCAAAAGCTTTTTGAAAATCCATGTATATTACATCAGTCTGACCTTTGTTACTTAGAGTTTCATAAACATCTTCTGTGAAGTTAATCAGATTTGTTATAGTAGATCTTCCAGATATGAATCCATGTTGAACATCACTAATCAAACTCTCAGCTTGAGAATAAAAATGCATGTACAAAATTGTCACAAAAACTTTAGAGAATACTCTTAATATTGATATGGGTCTATAATGTCTAATATCTCCTTTCTCACCACCTTTATGAACCGGACATATTTTAGCAGTTTTCCATTTTTGTGGAAAAATATTTGATTTAAGAGCTAAGTTAAATATGTAACACAATGGTTGTATGAATATGTCACAACATGGTTTAACTGCATATGCAGGTACATCATCATCTCCTACAGCTTTCTTAGGTTTCAATCTCTTTATGGCATTCTTAACATCAGATTCCGTGATAGTCACTATGTTAATACGATTTTGTGAGTTCAAATGTACATTTTGAAGGAAGCTATTCTGTACTTATTTAGGCTGAGTTTCATACACTGATAGAAAATAACTCGGAACGTCCGTTAATCCGTCGTTACGACCAGAGACACCAAGAGAGTGTTATCACGTTTTAATAATTTTCCTCGAAATATATTCAATTATATCTTTTTTATATCATTATATATCATAAACTCCCAAGATGCCGTATGTACATCGTACCACATAACTTCGTTGGCTTGTGGGAATAATTTACTCGGTGAAAAATACTTTTCGGGTCCGTACCTACTCAGAAATACGGAATTCAAAATACACCTTCATTGGAATCTAATTAGTAAGTAACTTTTATTTTCCCAGTGAACATTACGAGCATACAAATATTTTCCACGCAAGGCCATTTTCCAAAATAAATTATGATACACAGGTAATGTAAGTAGAAGAAGTAAGCGTCATCAATTTGAAATCTATTTATATAAAAAGACCATATCTTTCTAGTTTCTGTCGAAAGACATTCCGACGGCTTATTAAACCCAAATTCTTTTTTTACTGCTTAGAGTATATGACAAATAATTTAGTGATGACTTGCATCAAGTTTCATAGAAAATCTGCGTGAAGTGTGCCTTTGGAAGATAAAGTTTCGCAGAATTAAGGGCGTGTCGTTGATTTTCTTAGATCTACGAATTCATATCAGTTTCGAAATAACGACATTATCTACCTCCTATGCACAACAGCTCCCATTTAGGAAAGTATTATGTTATTTTAGTTATTCCTTTTTTCAAGCAAAGGTGCGCTTATACCGCTACATTTTTTTATGTGGTGGTTCAACGCACTTATTTACGACACCCTTTAGGGTAAATTCGTTGGCCAAAGTTGGGGACAAAAGTTTCAAAAAGAAATTGAGCTCTTAAAGGCCGGTTTTTGACCCTTTTTGAACTTGTTTCACCACTTAAAAAAATCTGCAAAAAAAAAACATGTTGAAATCATCTGGACGTTGACGATACTTTGATACTGACATAAATTTCATAGTGGCGACTCTTTTCGACTTGAATATATTGCAAAAAAACAAATGTTAAACATGAATCACTGAAATTTTCATCAATGCGGCGAATATAAAATACAGTACCTACCCTTTTTGTTTTTGAAATCTACTTTAATTCAATTTTCAAAAAATATGGTTTGATATATTCTGAGGAAAGAAAGTAAAGGAGTAAGATCTTTTTTTGTGTTTATGGTCGTAGCTGGTCATTATGACAACCAAATATTTTTTAAACATGGTAGTTTTAAATGCTAAACATTGTAGCAATGCCCTCAGCTCAAAAGCACAGGGCGCGTTTTGACTACTGAAAGGCTTTTTTCTACTTTACGGTGGCGTTGGTATTCCATTGCCTACAGAGATTGTGCCAAAATTATTTGGGCGCATATGCTTTTCTCTTCTATAACATTTCATGTATTTCTCTTTGAAGCGTTAGTAAATATTAAGCGCTTTCAATGGAGATAACTTGGCACTCCGCTAAGAAAGCACACGGCTATGATGGCTTAGACTGTGACGTCACTTTGCAGTAAAAAATTGTATTGTACTTTCACCTACCTTCAACAAAGGATACCTTTATGATATCAACAAAAAAAGTATTTTAGGAGCGCTTCGTAGTGAAAACATGAACTTAGAATATCAATCTACAACCAAAATTAATGCATTTTACCAAACTGCGAATCCTCATCTCACTGAACTCTTGGATATCTACTTGTTTCCCTATGCAATGCCTTTTTTATTCTTAAAATCTTTCTCCTTGATTTATTAACTCTAATACCAAGTATTCCGCTCACTAATACCAAGTATCGCTCGAAACAATTCATGCTTTAAAACTTCGCTCAACTGCGTAATCAGACGCTTAATAGGTAATCATATATATTTTCATTGCCAGAAAATTATTAACTGCTTCACAACCCCATTGAATCATTGACAACATCCCTGCAAGGTATTCATTCTAGGTAAATCCGTTATTCATTTACCGCTGTCACGTTGGACTTATTATGAAATATGTATACCTAAAACCACCCTTGGGCTTGCTGAAATTCAATCTAAAGTTTAAAAGTGTCTAAATAAAATGCGGTGTTACAGACGCAATCCGATATATTGTAGTAAATGGGCACATTCGCTTTATGAGATTTAAAGAGGATAGTTACGATGCTATTATTGTAACATTTCAACATATGATGAAGAGCTCCATGGCAAGTACAGCTGACCGCTATTAGTAATTTATCAGATTAAAACTCATTAAAATTCACACCCTTAGGAATATGTATGCAAGGAGTTTTAAAAAAGCTCGCTGAAGAGTGTAATGCAGTGTGTAGTGCTGCGTGAATGATAAACCTGTACATTGAAGAAAGAGGATGAGCGTTGTATAGATGCATTTGAGACACAGGTGTAGAAAGGAATGGAGATGCTGCAGTGTGAGGGAGGTATGAAAAGAAGGAAATTGTTGAGCATGTTGAGGAGGGAGAGGAAGTTTCTGAAGGAAATTAGCACGAAAGAGGATTAGTGGATAGAGGAGACGATATTGAAGCCCATGGCAGTCGGCAGAGTTTCTCCGAGACTTCCTCTTACGTCTTTTCCAGCTATTAAAAAAAATATTTTATCAAATATACACGAGTTCGTGCATGTTCTATACATGCTCATTCACAGATCTGTGTTGTAAAAATTATAGAAAATAAAATCAAAATTATCGGAAGAATTGTTATTCCAATTAAAATTATAAAGAATATTCACACATTAGAAACAAAGGTATGTGTTGAAATAAAATAAAATAATATCACCCTAAAAGATATAAGTAGGCACATATGAGTATATGGTTTGCAAATAAAGCAACCCTGTTAAACGTATCATATCTTTGGTTGAACAACAGAATTAACCAATACATTTTACAAATTGCCAATATTCATCAGTCTAATTAAGGGAGAATTGGCCATTTAATTAGTTTTACAATTTTAGCAAGAAATAGTCGACTTAGTCTTGTGTTACATGGTGGGTAATGGAAGTATAGTTGATTTTTTAACTCTTTGCCGACAAATTCCGATAAAACGACCAAAGAATTCTCAGCATGAAATTATTATCTCATTTACATGTTATTTTATTGTGTAGGAATCCCTGTATTTCTCTTTTGTAATTGTCCACGAATAATATTTGGGAATGGCCCTATTTTTTCCTTTAGGGTTTTCATGCAACTTTCAGTTGGGAATAGGAAAGAAGACCCATCACTATGCATGAGTAGGACTGGAACTAATAGCCATTACATTATGCAGTTTTCACCCATTTTACATATGAACGGTTCATTGCCATTGGTGACAAAGTGGCTCATCAATTAAATGAAATGAAAAGATAGTATTCTATTCTATGCTAAACATTACTAACAGCCTTAGCGTGTCTGCGAACTGATACAAATAATGAGATTATTAAAAGTTATTAAATTATTTATTTATTGCTGACTTGATACTTCCTTTTCTGAGAACTTGATTAACTCCATTTGGTCATATGTAGCACTGAAATGTCCATATATTCCTTGTTAATCAGGTTTTTCGTGGCTCAAAGTTTCTCTATGCACGTGTTCAGTAGAATTTGAAAAGGAATTTTTGAAGAAAAGAAGCATGTTTGGTGTGCAGGGAAGGATGAGGAAAAGAATAGCTTTTATGAATGGGATGAGAAAGCATAAATAAAGAAAGAATTATTGGCTAGGTGAAGAAAAGGTCGAGTACAGAGTTCGGTGCCTATGGTTCAAAACGATTTATCACATCAGCGGGCACTAATCCGAATACCATATAGTTTGCTTCAACTTTTTTAGCCCTTGCGCCCTTCACTCTCCTCTCAGCTAACCGCATCATTCCTTAATAAGTCTTCTTTTTAACATCCCTGATAATAATCTTCGGACAAATCAGCATGTTTCACCGGTCTTATTCGATAAACCTTCCCATATGTTTCTATCCTACACGTACTGTTTTTTAAGAGACTGTCGTGTCTCAGAATGTGTCAAAGAAGTTTTCCTCCTTTGCTAAGAAAATTTTCGAGTGAATATCTTTTCATTCTAATGTAAGTCTTTTTAAGACCTCTTCATTGGTGTTTCCCTCCATTTTTCAACTTTATGGTTCTTCGAAAACACCACATTTCCAATGCTACCTTTCTCGTTCTGATGCATTTACGTCCGAGATTCTCTGCCACATAAGAGTTCACTCATCATAAATGTATCGTAATGGAGTTCTTCGTTACTTCCAAGCTTATGTTTCTGACTCCTAGATGACTAGTTAGTAGACTTGTAACATTAAATTTCAGGTTGTATTAGTAACAGATCTTTCCATGCCGGTCAACAATCTCATCTCTTTCATGAAATATATTAGTGGAGAAAATCTTATCCCCTTTTAAATCCACCTTACTTCATAGTTGATCTACTCCAATATTAATTGCCCCTGTCGTTGTAATCTTAGACCCATTCCCTGAGTCATTTCTCTGAAGGTTACCTTGGCCGCCGGCACCGAGAACCGCCGTGTGCGAAGGAAGCCGTCGCTGGAGCCACTTTCGGAATGGGACTTTGCGTGACTATATAGCGAGAACCCTTTAATTATGAACATGGTCTATTCTGTTATTTAGATAACAATGAACTTTTTATTGTATTCCATGCCTTCTAGGCGAAAGTAAACAGAGCTGATCGTATAAGTAGGAGGGCACAAACTAGAGCAGGTGAATCAGTTCAATTAATTTGTTTTGCGTTGCAATAAAATGGGCTTTTAGTAAAGATATTATAAGAATAATTGCATTGACGAATGAGACGTTTACAAATAGGAGTTCACAAATGATAGGGGCTTTTTTCTAAAATTAAACAAAAGACGAAAAGACATAATTATGTGGTGTATTGCTGTATGGTGCAGAAACGTTGACTCTGGGGATAGAGGATGAGAAAAGACTGCAGACGTATGGTATGAGGGTCTTGAGGATAATAGATAAAGTGCGGTGGACGAAAAGGAAGACTAACGAAGAAGTGTGAGGAGGGTTTGGGAGAGGAAAATTATTGAGGAGATAAGACGATGGCAAGAGTTTTGTAGGAACAGGTGGAGAGGGTATGCTGAAGGCCGTGATAGATGAGTAGGACGTATGCCGTCCTGAAGAATGGAATTATGCAAGGAGTCAAGGGCCCACGGCATCGCAATAGAGCACAGGTGTATTTCTTCTTCGATTTAAACCTCTACTGACTAAATTGTTTTAGCGATGACATCGATTTTTTTCATTATATCATTTTTTATTTTGTAATGTTTTTCCTAGTAAATGCGTGTTTGACATTTATGCTACTTCTTATCATCCTGCCACCAGGAAAGATTGTTCGTTTGCAAATAGATACAGCTAAATGTGATATATTTGCGATTAGTTGTGCCCATATTCGTTGTAACGTAGTGGACGCGTACGTCCACATGGGCAGTAGAGGGTTTAATCTACCGCAGCGGTTCCCAAACTTTTTCTTTCCGCGACCCATTTTAGCTCATACATTTTAGCCGCGACCCCCTAAAAATAACAAACAATGTGTACATTCAAATTATATTGTTTTTAAAGTAATTACAATCCTCACTTGCATAGTTCACCATATTATTTGTATACATCTCGCGACCCCTTAACGAACGGCCCGCGACCCCCCTGGGGGTCGCGACCCCCAGTTTGGGAACCGCTGATCTACCGTAACCAGTACATTACCACTAAAAATAATTAGCAAATAATAATTTTAATTGGTTAATGACGTCAGAAAGTTACATGTATTGTGGAAACGTTTGCTATGGTTGTTGTGTATTTTGACTTGAAATACTTGTTGCACTTAATGACAAACTTTGACTCTGCTCACAAATGAAATAAAATGTACTTTTATGGTGAATTTAAGTTTGATTTCAAAGTCATAGCGTCATTTTCAAAATGTAGTCATTAGGAAAATTACGTTGCTACGCTGAATCCTAGATTGAATAGCAATAAAGCTATAGTGGAAGTGTGAGAGGTGAGTTCCCTCTGTGCAATGAAGTGTGCTCAGAGGAAACCGAAGAAATTACTCTCTCATTCGTCACTCCCCATGCGTTAAAACCGTATCTCGTATCATCAGCCACTGAGATTTGGAAAATGATGTTGCTCGTTAGCTAGAGTACTGGCTTCCTATCGCAAGGCTCTTGGTTCGAACCCGAGCATAAGTAAAGATTTTTCATTGGAATTTCTATCCCTCCAAGGACAAAGTGTACATCACGCTGCTGGTCTAGTACTTCGTCTGTCAGATGGGACGTTATTTGTGGACCACATTGCGTCTTTCGTTAAAATAGAGGCTAATGCAGACGCCGCTCCGGCATTACTTTATTCTCTCATAGTATAGCACTTCTCATACAAATCACCCTCAATGAATAAAATGATCTCTTGTCGGTTGCCTCCCCATTAAGGCCAACCAGCCATTCAAGACTCAATCAAAAATATTGAATACTGCTATCACTCTCAATCCCATTACGATAAAAAAATCGGAATATGGTAAATCGATTGTTTGGACACCAGAAATGGTCTCATTTGAGTCGTTTAAATGGTGGACCGCGGCTACCTCATGGAATATCCGGAAAAAAAGTTTAAGAACCGTCGTGATGAATCTATTTTCAAGTTCCGCTGCAGTGTGCAGCATTTACTCCATAATTCAAATATCTTTGACCTTCGTGTGCTTTCGTGACTGTCCGAGCGTCTTCGCTCGTTGAGGGGGTCCTTGCGGTAGAGGGGGCTTTCGTTAGATGATGCCAAATGTACTGCCCATATAGAGGGAAAGCGAGGGAGTGACTTTGGCAACTCAGCACACAGGAGCACGAACTGTATCGGCATAACGAAACTTTGTGGCACTCACCAGCGGATGATTAGAAAACACTGACCGTAAACCAAGCGTTGATGAGGGGGCAAAATTATCGAAGGATCCCGCAGCGTCCTTTGGAAAAAGGCTCGGCCGCTTCATCCTACATCACATGTATGCTTTCCTTTTCTTTGCCTCATGCTCTTCACAAGCGAGTGCCACCAGGTTTCGCCTCATCTATACGTGACTGAGGCTTGAAGGCAACTGATATTCATGATTCCTCTTCCCTTTTCCTCTGAGTCACAAAGATATTTAAATTATACTATGATTACTATTGAAAATGTTAAATGAAAACCTTTGTACAATTCCACAATATGATGTATTTTTTCCCAATCGATTTCAACGTCTGAGCGTCATTGTCAAGGTATACATATACGTACAAGGTGTACGTTGAAATCGATTGGGAAAAAATTCATCATATTGTGGAATTGTACAAAGTTTTTCCTTTAACATGTTCAGTGCAACTAAATTCCACAACGTATCACCTGCCTCCATTGACATTATAATTACTAGAATTGCTGGGAGAAGACCGTTTTGTCGTTTCACTGGCACGCATTTATGAGGCGAGGTAAGAAGAAAAAATATTCAATCTCAGAAAGCTGAGCATTTTTTTCTTTTTCCGACCATCACTGCGCAGGTGCATTACAATCCACGGAACACAAATAATTTTAGTCAGAAAGGTGAAACTTCAATTAAAGCGATATTCTACGCTCTACGTTTCGCCACCAATTTGATAAAACGGGTTTCAGTATCGTGTGACAGGCAGAGTTCGTGGAGAATAAAAGTTTATTAAATTCCTTCATTTTTTAGCAAACATCAGTTGAACATACTGGATAGGAGCCGTCTAATGTTTTAACCAATCACAAAGATTATAAGAGTGAAATGGCGCTCTCTGCACTCACTTGTAAACATTGGGGTACTGAGTCGTTTGGTACGTGTTTGCGCCATTTTAAGCCATTTATATTAACCCCGCAGTGCCCGCAATAGGATGCGTAAAGGGAGTGCCCGAAATATATTTATTATATATAGATGCATTTTAAGTTCACCAAAATACATTTTTTAGATGTTCTTTTGAGTCTGTGACCTTTTTTTTATTTTATATGATTCAACTTCATTTCCCTACGTTAAAAACGTGGAAAAAATAAATTTGCACTAAACCAATTCTATAAGATAGTTATAAGTTGTCCCACAGAAACGCACTGTAATGTTTTTTTTTAAATCAACACATCTTCCGCCCATAAAAGTATTCATTATTGAAAGTAGATATTATAAAATTTTGAAACTAAACAAGGCCAGACTTGCATTTTTCAAATCACGCACAATTTTGACCGACAATTTCCACATGTTACAGGCAAAGATGAATTTTGCACTTCTTACCCTAGTATTTTGAGAGGCGCAACCTATTTTGCTTCCCATTCTTGCAAGGTTGGCAGTATTTCCGCTTTATTCTGCTGGGTTCTTCCTCCTTTTTAGAATCCTTCTGAGGACGGAATCAACTCAGTCTCTCATAAAATAAGAGAAAAAATAGATATGAAAGGCCCAATGCATTACTTACTTGTACCTCTTGACATTACTGCTCGCCTGTGCAGTTCATCTACCGCGAGACAATGCACTAGCTGCTTCAGAAAGCCTCTTCTGTTTTTAACTTTGAGGCCATTTCCCAAGGCCCATGTATAAGGCCCAACTGGTTGCGTTCCTACGTATATTTCACATACTTAGATGATGCATTCTGGAATCTGTCATGGCGAACATTTTATGCCATGCAGAGAGATAGCTTAGATGGTATATACTGCCGAAAGCTACATCTTTCGCGAAATTTGGGAAGCATATCGTCTATTGCAGCATTCTGGCTAACAGAGTGCCTTTACATTGCCACACAAAGCAATTGAAAAATGCCCGTATGGCTGCAAGTTTGTCAGTTCTCTGCCTTCCTGTGCGAGTAGCTTTATTATCAAATCTAATGTAACGGAGAAGACTACAAAAATGATTTTTTGACATTAAAAACCTGTAAAATGCAGCCCTCATTCCATCGGTAGACCACAAATCTTTCATATTCAGCCAGCTGGACTTCAGCAATCCAGCCATGTACAGCAGGCTTCAGAATGCTTTGATTTCAACAATGTCTGTGTTATTAGTATCTCTATCTTGACTGCATGGTTCACGCACAACCTCAATATGCCAGTTTGTTTCTTCAATAATAATTTCCAGCATCCCATTACTGTTCTGCAATGTTTTTCAGCCCCCTCAACGCCAGGTAAACAAGTCACAAAATTATGAGGTTTTCTTTCAGAAAACTTAGTCGGCGCATTTTTGAACCTACTTGTCGTTCTGTCTTTACCTGCAATTATCAGATGGAAAATATGGCTACACACTTGAATACGAAGAAATAAATTTAAATTATAAAACTGAAATGTTCTTTAAAATAGCTCAGCTAAGTAAAAATAATGAAATGAAGGAATATCTTCACCCTATTCAGTACTTTCGTCAGTGTCTGAGTCGAGAATCCAAACTTCCACGCAACCTTCCAAATTGGTATCCGATGAATCACACACTTCGTCACTTTCACAACCATTAGACAATATAATATTTCTAATGATTTCCTCATCATCTGGATCACTCAAATTGAATTTACACCTTGACTTCGAAGCCATTAAGTCTCACACGTGGGCACAAAAAGCACTGACACGGAAGCCCGCACTGTATCTCTTAGTTACGAGGCGCGGAATCGACCGCGGTCTCATCCTTCTCAAAGGAGGCAGTTTGGTGGAATGAGAGTATCTCAAAATGGTACTCAAAATTAAACGCTCCTAGGGTACTAAGATCATCCCGGTAGATGGAGTCCACATTTTAATAACTTAAATTTCAGGCTACATTTATCCGAAAGATATATTCCGAGTAAAGCCGGGTTAAAATTAAAAGATTGTCTACAAAAAGATGACAACATTTTCAAGCAGAAACCAGTTATTTGGGTTAATCGAATTAGTGGAGTGTATATGATGTCTAGCCCACGATTTAACATAGACAGTAATTGATTCAATGATGTCTTTTCTTTTGATTTTTGCCCTTAAAATGCGTAATAACTCCCATTGCTGAGAGCAGAGTTGTAATTAATAGTTCTTCTGTTAACTAATTTTATTTCAACCCACTTATAAGACTGAAGTTTTGGATTCCTCGCGGTACGCATTACGGAGACGGCTGGTGGCCGATTCCACAATTGCGTTTTAATTGATCAAGTATTTGACGAACGTGTTCCCCAAGTGACTTATTAGTGACGTGACGATCTGACATACAATAGCTCACAGAAATATTTTAGAGCCAAAGCCTCACCGTGAGACATTGGTTTGAGGTTTTTTGGGTTCCATCGGATGTCTTTCCGTGTCTGATTTCACACACTGAGCGGTTGCTTGGAGACAACTGACTCCACTGTGACCGTATCCATGGTAACGTGCTGGATGGAGAGTATTTTTAAGAATGAGGAAAATAAAGCGCGACACGGAGGGGCGTGGCGAAAAATGAACGTAAAGGAGACTGGGGCTCGAATAAACTACTTGTAGAATCACGGCCGGCCTATAAAAACACAGCTTTGCTTCATGTCCTTGGGGATACGGCAGCACGAATAGAGCACTAAAATTCCTAGTATCATTTTAAACACGGCGGGTCAACTTCCGAAAGAAAAACAGAATTTTTCAAATAAACAAGAAAGTACGAATATCCGTGCATCACGGAACTGAAAGTTGAAGCCGGAAGCTATATTTTGCTGAAATTATTTGGTGCCACTGTATTATTCCGCATATGGTGTCACTTTATTATTATGCCATAGTTTAAAAAATAAGATTCCAGAATTTAACCACCTTATTCATAGCACGGAGTGTAACGTAACAGAAAGTTGGCTGACGGACGATATTTCTGATAGTGAAAGTTTTCCTAAACCATTCAACGTTTACAGAAAAGATAGGTCTAACCGAACCGGAGGCGGAGTATTTATAGCTGTAAAGAATACCATTGTCAACCAAGTAGACATCGTCCCAGATACCAGCCTAGAATCTGTATGGTGCTCTATTATATGCCCTAAATCAAAAACAATATTCGTGTGCGCATACTACAGGCCACCTAACACCGGCGTCACCTAAGTATTAGAACTAGAAACACAAATAAAGAAAAGAAACACAAATAAAGAGTAAAGTACCAGCATATGCCGGGAAAGCATCAGATCTTTTTTCACAAATAAAGAACATCACATCGAGGTACACCGAAAGAAATTTTATCATAAGTGGAGATTTCAATACGCCCTCTATAGATTGGGAGACCTACAGTTACATATCAGGGAGAAGAGACAAGAATATATGCGAGTCCCTGCTGTACACGTTCTCAACAAATGCCCTACATCAGATAACTACGACGCCTAATAGACGGGAGAATATTCTTGATTTATTGGCAACAAATATACCGCAACAAGTAATTAAGATAAACATTGTTGAGGGCATTAGTGACCATAGAGTAGTTACAGCAAAGTTCTCTTTTAATATAATTAAAAGTTTTAAACAAAGAAGAAAGTTCTACATTTAAAAAAAACCGATTTCAATGCGTTCAAGAGTCATCTAAAAAATTCTCTTCCCGACTTCCAAGACTCAAGCGTAAAGTTAGACTCGGAGAGTAGTTGGAAAGCTTTTCTTTTGGTCGTACATTCGGGGATAAGAAAATATATTCCTGGTAGAGTAAAAAAAGAGGGCAGCGAACCAAGATGGTACAATGCAGAAGTGAGACAATCTTTAAGACGTCAGAGAGTATGCCACGCCAAGATGAAAAAACTCCGTAGAGATTTGTCCACTGGTGACCAAAAATTTAATAAGAAAATATATTCCAAGTAAAGTAAAAAAAAGAGGGCAGCGAACCAAGATGGTACAATGAAGAAGTGAGAAAATCTTTAAGACGTCAGAGAGTATGCCACGCCAAGATGAAAAAAATCCGTAGAGATTTGTCCACTGGTGACCAAAAATTTAATAACTGAAAAATACAAGATATCTAAAGCCACTACAAAGGAAGTATTACGGAATGCATTCATGGATTTTAAAAGAAGTACATTAGTAGAACAGTTACAGGATAACCCAAAAGCATTTTGATCATACGGAAGTTCAGGGCAATAGATCAACAGTTATTCCACTATGAAACGAAAAGGGCGAATTATTAACAAGCAGTTCGGACAAAGCAAACTTATTAAATTCCTATTATCAAAGTGTGTTCACCAAGTCATCACAGATTACATCCGTAAAGGTAAATGATCACTTCCAGCAAAATATGCCACCTATCGATATCTCCACTCACGGAATAGAAAACTTATTAAAATCCTTAAGTCCAAATAAATCCCCAGGTCCTGAAGAAATATCTTGCCCGCGTGTATAGAGAATTATCTTGTGAAATAGTACCCTACTTGCAGAATATATTTAATAATTCCATCAACAAACACAAAGTACTCATGGGCTGGAAAATTGCAAATGTCACTCCCATATTCAAAAGCGGTGATAAGGAACAGCCATCGAACTACAGACCGATATCTTTCACATCTATCTCTTGCAAAGTCCTTGAACATATAATTGTAAGTTCAGTTATGAGACACCTCGATATGCAGAATTTGTTAGCAAAAACGCAACACGGATTCAGAAAGGGAAGATATTGCGAAACTCAATTAGCACATTTGCCCAAAATATATATTAGTCTCGGGTGAACATAACATTCCAGTTGATGCAATTTTTCTTGACTTTAAAAAAGCATTTGATAAAGTTTCCCACAGTAAGCTACTCATGAAATTAAAATCGACGACGAAATTTCCTGGCTTAGAGAATTCTTAAGCGATCGCGTGCAAAGGGTTGTATTAGATGGCGCTATCTCTAATGAAGTAAAAGTCACATCGGGTGTCCCACATGGAAGAGTCATAGGCCCACTTCTGTTCCTTTCGTACATAAACGACATCGGTGAAACAGTTGACAGTAAGCTTAGATTATTTGCAAACTACGCAGTGGTGTATAGAGAAATTCGTAGCCTTAATGATAAGCAAGGGCTAACTAAGGACCTCGAGGCAATACAGGAGTGGTGTGATGCGTGGCAGCTAGAATAAACCTGGAAAAATGTGTTGTCATGAATTTTTGGAAACGGAAAAACGGTCCTTGTAATAGCTATTGCATGCACAACAGCCAATTGGAGACTGTAGAATCGGTTAAATACCTCTGAGTTAAACTGACTAATGATCTCTCGTGGAGTAAACATATTCGATAAATACCGGTCAAGCTAATCGTAAATTGGGATTTGTTAAAAGAGAACTTGGCAAGTGCGACGATTAAGTTAGGGAAATCAGCTACTTCTCTCTCATTAGACCCCACATAGAATATGCTGCCAGTATTTGGGATCCTTATGAGATAGGCATGGAAACTGAGTTAGAACGCGTGCAGCGAAGATCGGCAAGATACGTTAAAAGCCGTTATGATAATCTCGTTAGTGTTACTGACCTTTTGCAGCAACTGGGATGGGAAAAGCTTTCAGACAGTCGATTAAAATTTAGACTAAATCTATTATGTAAGTTCCAAACCGGTCTATTTTCTGACGACGTTGATAATATTTTACGAAATCCGACATACTACGGTAGATCAGATCATGAGAATAAAATTAGGGAACTAGACTGCGGAACGGACAGATTTAAAATGTCATTTTTCCCACGAACTATAAGGGACCATAACAGCGGCCAATGAGACTTTTATCTAGGTTTGTCGATAGGTAATGTAGCTCTTAGCAGTATTAGTACTCCCTAATACTTGAATCCTTACTTGTTACCTAGTACTAGCAGCACGCCGTGCATGTTTTCTGCGTAAGTCTTGAGTCACTGTCCATTTGTGTAGTTGCAAAATACATATATATTAACGGTTCCTCTCCATTGTGATAATATCAGTAGTGTAGTGCATGCTTGTAAGGCTTCGTCTCGTGACAAGCATTAGCGATTTATGCTAATGCGTAATTAGTCGTAGTTACACTTACTTTAGGGTATAGTGTTATGCATGTAGGTGAATACTCACCCCCTGCCACACACCCCTGAGGTGGCTTGCAGGGTATTTTGTAGATATAGATGTATTCTTTTAACGGCAATGTTTTCTGTTTATGTTGAATTAAATAGATGAAGCAAAGTAAACCAAAATATGTAAACTAACATAAATTGATCAAGCAATCGCAGAATATATCCAAGATTTTAGACCAAAACGATTACTTAGCGTTAATAACCAATTTCTCTGGGCTATGTCATCCAAGATTTTTTTGCCAGCCCAAGAGGAACATTTACTTTCGAAACGGAATTAGAGTGGGCACATGACCGACGATTACTGATCCAATTAAGTTTTCACAGCTCCTTTCACTTTCCGACGATCATACCCTCACATATTTGGGAGACGTCTATGACACTCAAACCGGTACTCTTCGACTTCCCGGCAATTATCGACGCCACTCATGCCCACATAATAAACTCAAAATGGAATGAACGTTCAAGAATTGAGACTTTAGATTCAAGTTTTTCACGCCGATAACTTGCCATAAGGACGGGGAATATTCCATCAAACCAAAGTGGACCAGCTGTTAGCATTAGGGGAATATTGGAAATTACGAAAAAGGTATTACGAAAATGGAAATTTCAAAGCTGAAAGAAAGTAGTTTTCAGCTATATATTTAAATAGATAGCGTGGAAGATGCGAAAATATGAGTTATAAGAAGCAGAGAGCACTAACTATTCCGTCTTTTTAAAACTGAAAAATCCGTTTCCAGAAAAATGCGAGTTCAATTTTGACGTCCAGGTTGATTTTATAGGGGTTTTTTGCAGTTACTATCACCTCCTTCGGCACATTGCCGTAGTAAACCTAGAATATCAAATTCTTCTCAATCTAGCCTCTGCTTAAACATTGCACCATTGGATAGATCGAGTAAAAAACTCTTAAACGATAAGAATAATGTGAAACTTTTTCCCACTCCTCGCTAAGACTTCCTATTCATGGTTTCACATGGGGCGGTTAGTGTACCTTAAACAATTACAGTTTTGTCTACTTTCACTCTAAATAGTGCCAGGTTTATAGGTAGGTAACTTTTCCTTCAATGATACCAAGACGGAGAGCTCTGGGTAATAGAGCTTGCCTACTTTTGTGGGCCACAGTTTCAAATCCTACCGAACAACGAAGAAAGTAGAAGCAAATTTTATAGTTTCTACTCTACCGCACAGTGGAAACGATGGTGTAAAGCACTTTGGTATACATAATTTACTCTCAAGATTAATAGTTTAGTGACAGTTTTATGACAAGCTAGACTTGAAAAGGAATGTAAAATGTCATCAAATATCCCTCGGATTTTTGTATCTCTACTACATGATTTAAGAAGCGTGTTAATATTATATTATATCGGATGCAATACATGCAGCAAAGTCATATGTCCAACGGATTTTGAAAGGAAAAATAGAAAACATTAAGAATTTAAAAAAATGGGAACCCAATTCCTTCAGGTTACTTTTTTATTCAGCAGTAAATAATTTTCTTACCTTCTGTCATATGATGATGATCACAAGAAAGATTCGACTCTCTTACAATTAAACTCCGCTATAAAACTGACAGAATGGACCTAATATATCATCCAATGGTTTAACTGAGAAATGTTTCCCTGACTTGAGTAACTGCGCAGTGCATCATGGCCGTCGATGTCCTGGTATTATTAAATCTGCCATGACTGCCACACGGGTAAGCTTTACCCAACTTTAAAACTAGGTGCTTCCATATCTTTTGAGGACAAATATACAAATTTATGGAAATCGATTTGGAAGAAAAAGACGCAAATCACTTTGGAGTTAAAAGGAGCGATCACATCACTTGGTGGACATGACAGCAAAAAACAATAGAGAATATATGAATTGCGAAGACAATATGTTTACCCTGTAACCGATACTCTAGGGCAGTCATCATTATAATGACCGTGGAGTTATCCCTCCGAAAACAGAGGAAAAAGCCTACTCGAAATTTTGGAAAAGCAGACAGGATTTTAAATTGCTGAAAAGTTTTGATAAGTATGAGGTACGAGACCTTCAAAGGTGCGATAAGATGTTTTGTAGGTATGAAATGATTGATTCTGGATATGATTATTGAAAGAGGAAATTAAGAAAGTCACAGGGAATAAAAAGAAATGTTCGTATTATTTGGCGTATTTGTCACAACTGCATTGACAATATATCATTGCCTTTGATAATGCATTTGATGATTATTGCGGGGCATAAGAATGAAATTGATCTTATAAACCAAATAACTACCCGTGTTGTCATAATTACAAATCATTCGACCTGGTATTGGAAATTGAAATATTTGCAGATTGCAAATACATTAAGCTTCTCAGCTATTTCAAATTTTACTCCGCTATTCACGTACAGATAAAATAATTTCTTCTTTTTTTTCTAAAAACGAATATTCCCTTCTATTTTGGGTACAATTGATACTAATGTGGAATTTTGAATCAATATATTCAATATTCCAGTGACTTAATCAAACAAAAAAGATACTTGGTCTAATTATAAAAGCCATTTATTATGAATACCTTCCAAAGAATCTATTTCTAACTGTCCAGAACTAAGTGAGTTCATCCCTGCGTAAAACCATGATGATCAAACTTAGCCCGTTTGAAGAAATTAGAAATCAATTAGGATATCAGAGTATTAAAAACTGTAGATAACAATTCACCGTTCAGTTGAGCATCATTTGAACTTCCCTGCCCTGAAAATTACAAGAAGATCTCATGTATTGATTTTGACTACGCTGCGAGCATTTGGAACCTTGTAAGGAACGAATGAATACGTGAAATAAACAAATCACAAATTAAATTAGTACAAATCGTAAAAAAAAGCCACCTTGCGAAATAGAGTGTGACACAGCTGATGTGAGGGCTAGGTTAGCAGCCACCAGAAACTCGGAAGGCCTTTGGGAATGGCTCTACATTTTTCCTTTAGAGTTTTCATTCTACTTTCAGTTGGGAACAGGGAAGGAGACCCCTCATTACGCATCAGACGGACTTGAACTAATAGCCCATTTTACATATAAACGGTTCATTGCCATTGGCGACAAAATGGCTCATCAGTTAAATGATTAAAGAAGAAAGAATTCTATTCTATCCAAAAAATTACTAACAGCCTTACTGTAACTGAAAAAACTGACTATGATTACTTGGAAAATTCAAATCGAGTGAGTTTCGGGGTGCCAGGGGGAAATATATAATTTGGCCGCGCATTGCATCTCTATAACTGCTAAAAGTGTCATAAAAGGGATCAAACCCTGCCTAACTGATTGGCACAAAAGTTCTTTATTCCAACCCACCATTAGTGATTACACCACCTTAGTGGTTAGGCGCTAAGCCACTGGGTTCAAATACAACTTAATTCCGCCCTTTCCCCCTTCAATTTCCTTTCCTCTGTTCCCTCCTTTTTTATGGCTGGTGCCCGAACACCTCCTGTCACACACCCTTGTGCAGCGCTGTGCGTAGATAGAGAGGATAATTAGCTCCTTTCCCTATATCTGGCCTTTTTGAGGTCAATTTCCGGTCGTGCCCGAGGGATAACCAGAATTAAGCAGAGGGATGCGATCATTTTCCGTGTTCCTCAACACGGCTTGCCTAGGGCCAGATTCTGATTTCAGCGTCTTAGTGGCCCATAGGCCAAGCTCTTGTGCCCCGTTTCCAGTACCAACGTAGGTGCCGAACAGCATGCCTATGAGCGAAGTTGTATAGCGTCGCTTGTATGCCCGTGACACATCCGTAAACACGTGACCTTTAACTCCTAACATCAGCAAATTAAACTAGTAAGAACTGTGGACACCGGGGGAAACCGGAAAATGAAGGGTGATAGTCAGGCAAGGAGAACAAAGTAGAGTAATATGGATTAACCTATTCTTTTAATAGATAAAGAGGACTGCCATCTGCCTTCAAACCATTGCGCTTTAAACCATTGCGCTTCAAACCATTGCGCAATCACTTTTACTATGTCTCAGGGATGCGGGATTTTATAAATAGGCTGCTAGTGTTTGAAATGATTGTCGCATTTCATCGCAAGTGCATCACGGATTTACGATGGAAACCCAAGAGGAAATAGAAATACATGTCGAATAAAAGCAAAGATGTCGGCCTTTACTAAGTGGAACTGAGGTACACCACTCCATTAATTTCTACTCAGTTGGTTCTTTGGGGAGGTGACTGACAGATATGGTCATTTTTGCCGCTTGGATATGTGAGTGGGGTGTAATATAAAGGGTTAGTTATGGAATCGAGGAAGGATGGAGAGAAACCCCCATTCCACCCAAATAAGGCACGGGATTCCACTGAAAAACTTTTGCCATAGTCGGGATCCAAATCCGGGTCCCCGGGATAGGAAGCCAGTACTCAAGCTACCGCATTATCTCGAACACTTGCTACTTTGCACATATTTTCCACAATCTTCTATTACAAACCATAGTTACATAGACAGAGACTGCAATCGTCCATTCCTTTATTAATAACTGTCAAATTTTGTTCGGTAATAAAAGAGTTTCCGCGACAGTTTCGTATGTGTTTATTCCATTAAACGTATTTTTTGTGTTAAGGATGTGCATAAGTTGAAATTAATAAATTAAACAAATGAAAAAAGAAATATATCTTTCAACCACAGCTGATCGCAAGTCCACTCAAACACGCAACCAAACTCGTTGCCGTAGAATAATTTTGAAGTACTTTGAATCTGATACCCACTGCTTTTCGAAACTGGGATCTTGAAAGATATAGACTTGCAATCGATTGAATTCGAACCGCCGTCAGCGCGAGAGGTGGCGACACCATCGCTGTCAACTTCCATCGCGGGCACACGTGTGGCAGGTTCTGATTCGGCTGTCACTTTGAGTTTCAGTTCAGCGTTTCCGAGATTGTTCGACACGTTCCATGGATGACGTTCTGGGCTTCTCAGATTCAGAACTCGATGATTCCTCAATCCGTAACCTCTTTCTGCCACCTCCCTTTTTCATTTTTTCAATATTTCACCGATTAAATTTCTCATTTCTTAAAAAGTGTTTATTTAATCACTTTTTTCGTGATTTCATCTCTTAGAGAAATTTACTCGCTTTCAAATGAGCCAGCCTACAAACTCTTCGCACAATTCTACGTCGAGCTACACAAATATTAAACTGGCGGAGGCACGTGACTTAATACCACTACCTGGTGGCCATATTCTTTTGTACGATTGTGTCATTAATTCCAATATGGCCTTTTATTTTACCACTTCAACCATCTTTTTTCGAATGAGAACGATATTTAATTTATTACAGGGACTTACTCGCTTCCAAATAAGCCAAATCTCAAACTCTTCGTGCCACTCTACGTCAAGCTGCAAAAATATTAAACTAGCGGAGGCACGTGATTTAATACCAATACCAATACCACCCGGGCCATCTTATTTTGTACGATGATGTCATTAATTCCAATATGGCCTTTTATTTTACCGTTTCAACCTTCCTCTTTCGAATTAGATCAATTGAAAGAAGGGCAAAATTGAAAGAAGGGGAAATATTTGCTATCTAGGAATTAGATCAAAGAGAACTTAGTAATTTTCCACACCATTTTCAGACAAACTGATCTCTTAAAAATAACGTGATCAGTACGTTGAAACCGGTTGAGTGATCAATAAAATAGTGTGGAAAATTACTGAGTTCTCCTACGGACGGAGACGGAGTGTTTGACAAACATAATCGCTTCGCTCCACTTCCTTCTCTCCTTCCTCCTCTGCCACCCCTCGGCCCGATCGCATTCCCGCACTCGTGCCATCATCCGAATCTAAGTTATGCCTCACGTGCCGCTACAATGGCGCGTGTCAGGGGGCGTTTGGGGCATCAGCCATTTTCGAGTATTTTAGAATGCAAAAAGTATTTACGGTGGATCGGACGAGGTATCACAATACATTCCAATAGACCACATTATTGAGAAAAAGACAGCTTCCAAATGATGGTGAAGTAGAAAACACTTACAGCGCTAGTTTTTGAGGTAAAAAGGAATGGAATTTAAGTGGATGTATGGCTATGCTCTCGGAAGAGACATTATGAAGCAAACGAGGGAATCGTGACGCACAGATTGCGTCAGAAATGTGCCAGTTTGCAGTCGCATGTAATGGCGTTTTCCGCGTTCGGCTTGAAGCTAATAAGTAAAATTTTAACCTCAAATATATAGTTACTCATTTTAAGTTTCACTTACTTATATTTACCGAGTACATATATTTAGTTACTGAGATTTTCTCTCCTAAAAGAGGGTGAATCGATATTACTGCATGTACTTCTTGCTTATTACAACTAAGTGAATTTTAAAATCCTAATAGAATATGGTCTGTAATATAAATGAAGACATTTTCCACTAAAACGACCTAAATTTATAAGTAATTATGCTTAATTAACACTTCGCCAGGCAGGTGCTTTTATGTTACGCGCTTAGGCGCCAGGGGACACCTGCCGTCCAAACTTTTACGGTAACTGACACTCGGTCATAATATATTATTTGTTTTTTTTTCAACACCACTGCGTCCCTTAATCCTTACGTTGTAGCATCCTTGTTTTTTCATTGCCACCGTGAGCGATTAGTATTTGCCTTTTCTATCTCGGGCAAGGGAGTAGGAGGTAATGGAACCTTCTAATCTGCATGGGCCTTTTCTCGTGGGCTAGGGGAACTTTTTTAATTGCCGAGAAGTAATGGAAATGATTTACTTTTTAAGGAACTTTCCTGAACATGTATTCCACATATAATTTCTTAAATGTTTCTTGATTAATTTCATATTAAACCATGCGTAAATTGACCGTGTTGTTCACTCATTTTAACATTATATATCCATGGATAAAACTTCCTTGATTTATATCCATTGACATATAATGTTAAAACAAGTGGATAACACACTGAAATCACATTGAAACACGCGATCATCCCAAATTACTCAAGAATAGATACCCTTGCCATGGAATGATAAAAACTTGTGAAAATTGTAAACTTTGGTGGTAAAGTTGGGCGTTAAAATTTAACAGGGTACAGAAAAAAAACGAATTTTACGACCAAATATGCATGCACGTTTTCCTAGTATTAACCCGAGTAAACGGAGAATTGCATTTCCCGCAGGTAAAGGGCTCTGAGTTTTGTTCTATATATCACTTTTATGGTTAAGTAAAATTTTTTTTTAAACATTGAATGTATAACACAAAAGTATCTGACTATAAATAGCGTGCTACAATTCACTGATGGCATAAAAATTTAGAGCGGAACAGCAACAATACCTGACAGGAATACTCACCTAAATGGAACAAAGTATGACGAAATAAATCATTATTATTGTGAATATCGCCAATATTATGTTCAATGGAAGAACATTAATAGAAAAAACTCACCATGAAGCTTGGGTGGCAAAATTGAAAGAAGGGGAAATATTTGCTATCTAGGAAGTAGATCCACAGAGATGGAAGAATCAATAAAGATAGAGTGAGCAGAAGGGCCGAAGAAGGCATTTCATCAGAATATGAGTCATCCGACAGCTAGTCACACAAGAATGGCAATAAGAATGCAATTCACAAAAACATATGCAAGGACCATACTCCAATATGACAGTGAAATTTGAACAATTACAGCCGCAGAAAATATTTCGTCTATTTTTCACTCTGTGTTATACTTACGTGAACTTTTATTCAAAAATGTATGACTATGTGGCTATGATGGTTGCTATGGTTATAAGCCTCAATCTTCAAAGGGTTCTGCGAATAGTTTTTAAGTATTTGTGAAATTCTCGCATGTATGTACCTACTTAAAACTACCCTTTGCTTATTTCCATAAAAAAACAAGAAAGGTTTTTATGATAAAAAATTGAATGTAAAAAATTCATGTTTAAACATCAATCTCTTGCAGCATTATGATATGGGTAATATTCCATCACAACGTATACATTTAGTTAGTTAGGAGAGGTATCAATGTAACAGTGCCATTTCAAGCTAGTAAATTTAGAATTCAAGAAATTTGGTCACACAATGGAATGTTTTAGGAAAATTTGCTCAAATATGTACCACCATCGTATGTTATTCCATGTATTTCACCAAAATTATTGAATACCTAAGAGGGTTTTTCTGAGCTACCAATAAATTTGACAAAACATCACCGCTTTGTAATTACTACTACAATGTAGGACGCGTAGCGCGTTTGACGAGAGGAAACAACTCAAAACTCGAGGTGAGGCGTGTCTGTAGAATGTGTAGGCCGGGACGAGCCATCTACCGCAGCTCCTTGTGGGTGTCATGAGACCGCTTTTCCGGTGGGACGGCTCTTAATTGTTTTTGCGAGAAAGAAGTGGAGCAACGAGACGTGGGCCCTTGCTCTCCCAGTCACGATAAAAACCAATGAAGCACGCTGTGATTAACGAACGGCCATTCTTCACATCGAGTCTCGAACAGCTGTAACCTGGAGTCAAAGCATCTGTTGTAGTGCTGAAACCTTGACATGGACGGAAGAATGGATTTTCGTCTCTGGAAGAAGGCTAGAAATGGATGGAGGTGACATTCTCCCCCGATTCTAGAAGCCAACTACAGTGGCTCGGACTAGGGCTCACGCTGGCTTACATTTCCACTGCTCGCGTTTTATTTTGGCCTGATAATCTCCGTAAATACGTAAAGTACCGGTATTTAAACGGTAAAGTAACGGTATGTTAACTGGGACAGTATGAAAACCTAATAATAAACCTAAGTGATTCCAATCGTCCTGTAAGAGCCAGAAGACGGTTCAAAACAAAGTTTTGAAAAACTGTGCACTAACTTTTGCCTCTCAATCCTGCCATAGGGATGTGAAATGATACTCCGGACCAACAGCAAACTCAAATATTTTAAATCAATTTACATTAAAGATATTTCCACTACTTTATGAAAATTGTTATTGCAAAATTGGATAAAAACATTCATATTATTTACCTCTGGCTCACGTTTTTAAATCATTTTGCTATTTTATCATTTTTTATTTGGCCCTTTTTGCTGAATATGTTTGGCGCGTCTTGTCCCATTGTTAAACTAAAAAATATTAATTTGTATTTGTTGCATAAAAACTTTGTATCAATTTAAATTGATTATAAGTGTCTTGTTAGTGAAAAGAAGTTTTTTCTTTATTTCACACACCATGCTGTTCATATGCATAAATAGGGTCAAATTTCTATCCTATAAGGTATTAGAACAATTATTCTTAATTAATGTTAGTTATACATTCACATGCATATGCGATTGGTACCTTGTTGGCATACTCGGCACAAAACCCTTCCTAATCACTCCGATTTTGGTTCCAACGTCACCCAAGACCATGTGTTCTCCATTTATTTGTAGCTTTCCTCTCCACTAATCGCTTCATTCCTAAATAATTATACCCTTTGACGTCCTTCATAGGTTTTCTAATGTATTCCAGTCATTATTTTTACAATTAGATATTAAGGTATTTCGACTTCCTCCGGTCGGTTCGTACTCCATGGAGTTGTTGTATAGGAAATTCCACCGCTATGCAAATCATCCTATACTTCACTTAATTTCTGTCCGTCTTCAGTGTCATGCTGTTAACCAATCCAGCAAAAGTCAATCTTTAGACATTGAACAGTAACATATTTAAGGAACTGGTGTTGCCATTCATGTAAATTGGAGTAATGAAAAAATGGTGAAGAATATGTAGGCGCAGAGAATCACCAATGAAGAAGTTCAGCGGAAACTTTGGGAGAAGATACGTTCGGTGGTGGATCGGGTTTGTGTGATGACTAAAGCATTGGCTTTCCAATCAGAGGTCCCAGGGTTGAATCCCAGCAGTGGCGGTGATCTTTCAGCGGAAGTCCGAACCTTGGTTGGAGTCAATGTGGAAAGCACTTAGACTGATTCGACGTTCATCAGATGGGACGTAAAACATTGAACCCATTGGTACTTATTAACAAGTGCAGGCAAATTCTGGTGTCAGAATTTTCTTGAAAATCTATGAAAGATTTTTAAATAAGGAATTTTTATGAAATGAAGTGGATAGTTGGAATGGAAGGGGAGGAGAGAGCTGCGGCAAACCAAATTTTGAATTGATTTTTAAAGATGGGGATCCCCTAACTTATACCGATATTGCACTTGGAACTCATGATTTGCAGCTATCAAAAATCAATTCTGAAAAATCCAGTCATTCACCAAAATGAGGTGAATGAAATGCGATCTGGATTGGTATTCAATTTTAGGCTCCCCAAATCTTGCCCGGTTATCTAGGAGGCATCAGTATGTGTTCAATTACAAATGTAGGCATGTGAAAAAACTGGCGCTACTAAACTTAATTGAAAAAGTATAATAGAATTATCAATAGATATACCTGAGAGAAGGCGCTTTCTTTTAATCATCGTAGTGAAAATTGAAGAAAGAACGCCCAAATAGTTTTATGAACAAGCTTCTCTATTCGGGTTCTTCGGTGATACTTGCTTTCCTTTATGCGGAGCCAATGAGTAATATCTCATTTACTTTCTTATACGGGAAGTCGCACGAGAAATATTCTCAAATTAGATATTACTTAGTTGCAAGAAAATTGCATTATAGGAGCGGAAAAATCAAAAAGTTACGATGGGAGGTGAACAATACACCGACGGACACATCAATTGGTAAATAATATCCAAAGCCATGGATTAGGCTGAAACAATTATACTAGCGGAATTGATATTAATAATCAATGTATTTAACATTCTCCCTAACACAAAGAATATCTCATTCACATTGGCCGCAAAAGAAACCTGGACTCCACTCGAGAGGTTTCTTCAAAATCCTTGGTTGGTTGAAGTACGGGAAGTTGACGGAGGATTGATCTTAATTGCGCCAAAGTAGAGAGGTGGGTACTTAGGTCAGAGAAGAATTATTTGGGGTACACAGCAGAATTGGAGAGAAACCCAGTGCTGGTTTTAGCAAATTATTCTCGAAAAACGCCAAGGGGTTCCTCCCAACTATATAACCTCCCAACTAACGGGGCCGAATGTCAGCTAACGAAAGCGCGCCACTTCCGTGGGCATCTCAGCTGCCCATGTGGGCACCGCCTCCTTTCTCCTGACGACAGCCAGCAGATGACACCGCCATCATTCACGCAACGGTCACTGATTTGAATGGAAACTAGACGTTATAGCACGGGAGGGGGGTGGAGGTCTCTAGTAGTTTGGTCAGTTATTTTAGGAGGCCACCAGCAGCAGAGATCATTGACACATTAGAAAACTCGTGGGTAGGTTGGAAGGAGAATGTTCATTTGGGGATTGAAGGAAGGGCGGGGAGAAACCTGCGTCGGCATTAGTGTACCCTTAACGAAGCACCCTCAGTAAAGTTATTAGAGAAGGATAATCTGGGAATAATGATAGAAGGAAACCCGGCATCGGGATGTGCCTACTCTTAACGAAAGCGATTCGTGGTTTCAGGCGTGAGTTAGAACCGATTTATACCTGAAATGAAACACCTAAAATTGGTGATTCCCAAAGGTTGTATTTAAAATATAAAAACACCCTGGTTTTTACGTCGGTTGTCTTCTTCAGGTCCTTCTCATAGTCTTAGCGAAATTAAAATGAAAGCATTTTGAGATCATCTTATTGAAAGACTCCAAGGATTCCAGAGTCAAACGTCTCATCCGATGGATGGAGTACTGCACTAGATATGCCCTACACATGACACGCAAGTATGGTTCGGGATTCCTCAAGATAATCTCCGCCGCTGCCGGGACTCGAGTCTTGACTCTCGGGTGTAAAGTCAGTACCTAAGCAACCGCGCCAACCCGTTCTCGTGGATATCTCTGACGCAGCGGCTAGCATCACCTGAGAGCGCGTGAGAAGGGAGGCTGCGAGATGCGGGCGGTAAGCTCTTGAAGGGCTTCCGTTGAGGGAAGGATAGTGGCGGGTAGGTAGTAGGGCGCCGCCGCCGCCCCCTATCGCCTCTCTTCCAAATCACCCCGGGCCCCCCCCCCCGAGGGCGGAATCCTCTCTCTACCGCCGCCGCCCCCCGCTTCTTTGTCCCCCCCCCCCGCCTCCCTTCCCGCCCCTCCCGGTCCCATGCTGATCAATAACGGCGACAAGTAGCTCCATTGCTTGCCGCCCCGCGTCTCCGAACGAGGCTCACACTGCACCCCGCCTCCACCGCCCTCGCTTCCCCAGCCTCCTCCGCCCCCGGACCCCCCGAGAGTTAAAGGGGGAGGGGGCTCCTCCCCTCGACTTCCGCGGGGCAGCCCTGGGGGGATGTCTGTCCCCCAGCCCTCTCCTTCGGCAAACTCCCCAACCTCTTTGACACTTTCCCACCGCCGCAGTGCCTGCCCCCGCTCCACCCCCGACAGCCCTTTAGGGGCAGCGAGGGTGGTAGGGGGGGATTATGTGGCACATTACGTGTGTTGAGAGAGAGAGAGAGTCGGCATCTGGGACGCGTCTGTCCCGCCCCGCCTCTCCCGCCATTTCCGAGTTTCGCGCGCGTCCCTCTGGCGGACGTGGGGGGAAACTTCGAAAGCGCGGGAAAGCTACTCTCCTACGGTTCTCGGATTGTTCTGTGGCTGCCCTCAGGTGGGATGAAGGGCATATTGTAGAAAAGATAATATTTGCACGGTGTTTCAGGCACATGGAAGATCGTATACTTTCGTAAAATTACTACTAGAGAAACATGCTCTCACGATTGCACATCACATTAACGCGAGCAGTGAGCTAACTTTTTGCTGTTAAGAGAGTGGTTCGAGAGTTAAAAGCGTTTCAACAATGATATGAAGCACATGAAAGGAAAATTTGGACCCATAATTTTGGAAAAGTGCATATTTCTTCCATCTAGCCCAAGTTCTCCCCACAAGAAATCATCCATTAACCTAGACACAGAAATAGGATGGGTTTTCTTAGGACCATTGTATCAAGGTAGAAAAGAATTGTCGGCCGTAGCCGGGAATTTTCGTGATCCATCGTTCACGAATGCCGAGCAAAGAAATCAGGAAAATTGCTCATCAAACTCAGTAATAGTAATGTTGCTCACCTTAAAATAAATCCTAAATTATGATGGAAACCAATTAAATATAATAATCCTTATAAGAGCCGTAGTGACCCTGTTTAGCTTTTTGGTCAACAGATGGACTAGTTTTGATACTCCTTATCGACCTTTAATTAGGAACTTCTGCTCGCCATTTTTTATTATCCTCAACCTTGTATAGGAGCGTCTCAACCTCTTTGCTAGACTACACGAGCCCTAGCTACTAACTCTGCTCCGCCCTTACTAAGGCTCTGAGGTCAATCAACAGTTTCTGCTAAAATCATAATTACTATCAATCTATCAAGAGTAAATGAAAAAAGAACGATTTTTGGGAATTCTGGAGACTTTTTGAGGAATATTATTTCCCGGTCTCGATTCTCGAAGCTTCCAAAACGCCGGAGATTTAGTAACCTTGGACTCAAGCACACAAAATAATTCATACAAACTCGTCCAATTCTTAGGCATAATTGCGAAGATCGCCACTTATTTCATAGTCCTTTCCTTGCATCCCCGTCGCTTACTATATCTCGTGAATTACTACGATACACGTATTTCAAGACGTACGCCTCCCCTACCAATAAGATATTAGTAAAATTATTTTGCATTATTTTAAATAAGATTCCATTAATTTAATCTCAGATTTATTCTTAATATCTTATTGTGAACTTGAGCGTGAAAATCTCATCATAGAATATGTTATGAAACCAAGTTTCACTTAGAAATGGTAGTGGTAACAGAGGTGATTACTTAACTTTGCATACGGCAGCTGAGATATTTTGCACCTGCATGGAAAGGTGGGTTGGAAGGTAAGGGATGGACTATTTAGAGAAAGGGAGGAAATATCGGGAAACCCCTTCTCCAGTATTAGATTACCCTTCTAGTAACTAGAAAGGAATCCATCGTTTTACTTCCCAGCCGTAGGACGTAGTACTGAACTTGAATTATTCTCCATATCAGCCAAATAAGGGATTGGTACTTTGCTGAATATTCCTCGCCACAACCTGGACTTGAACCTGTGCTCTCAAGATTGGAGATTTGTGCTTTAAATACGAAATTAAAGAACAGAGAGCAAAAAATATACCCCCTTCCAAAACTCACTCAGCCTCACCCTTGAAGTGGCTTTCAGGGTATTATATATATTTAGAAATTTACCGCCAGGTGCAAATTGATTTAGGTAGGTAACTAGAATTTTTTCACATGCGCGGTATTGCAGCATAAAAAACGGTAGATTTTCCAAGAGGGTAGACTAACTGTTGCGCTCTAGTATATAGTAAGAAAGCTGCTTTACTTATAAACTAAGCACTGCTGGTCTTTTATGCTGTATTTCTGGCCCAATCTTACGGAAGGCTTGCCATAGTTCTTCCAAATGATTGACAAACCTTTCTTTCACGCATTTTGCAAGTCCCACTTAAATACACAAAAATTAAAGCATTTTTTCATTAAAAAATACATGCCATTCCCACTAGTGAACTGAAATGTTGAACAAAACAGCTACCAATGAAGTATACTCTAACAACTTCGTGGATAAATCAAGCAGCTGAATTTACAACGTGGCTTATTATGTTTGCCCCTCATAAAAAAATTACCAGTAAAGGAAGCCTCTTGGAGAAGAATGTCACTAATTCTAAAATACAACTCTATAGGAACAACTGCTATCATCCCTTTTTCTAGGATTGCATTCGGTGGTGGGAAGTTTTGGTGTGAAAAACGGAGTTCAGAAAAACGGAAAAAATAAATTTTCCGAAAATTATCATGGCTCAAAAGAACAGCCTTTTCCTTTTTACGGGAGCATTGCATCATTAATTTTCATCACGGTTCCCAGGAAGGATGTGGTGAGAGTCCATTTCGAGGGAGAGTCAATTGCACTTTTCCACTGCGCTCAAAACCTTTATTGCACGACGCTTTACGTGCTCAATGAGCCAGCGTCAGGAACATACCAGATACTCTATGCTGTAGCGTGTCGTGTCATAAAGTTTCAAACGAAGTGGAAAAGTGTGATAACCATTCAACCTTTTTATGGATAATGCATTCTCCGAGGATTTTTCGTTTATACCCATAGGTCACACTTGAAAAATGGCATTCAGGCTTGGAGTAAAAGAAAAGATTTCTCGTGGATCTCTCCAGCTGTGACCTTAAAATGTGACTTGGGTAATATTTATTTCCCTTGCCAGTCTAATTAACACGAATTAGGGATTTAATTTTTTAAGACAGAGTCCCTTCTTCTCTGAGAGAACCACGAGATATGCATTTCAATCTAAACTTACCTTTCATCTTGACTGCGAAATCCAGGGAAAGAGAATAAAACCCGTTATATGAGCATGGCCCACTTCCGTCGGTTTACTTCTACAACTTCCGCAACATTTAATGTAGAGGTGTGTCACGATCACCTGGTTTAGAATAGGCCTACGTGTCATGACCCATAAGAAAAGAAGCCTCTTTAAAGAAAGAAAATCCAGCACCGATGTAATTACTGCGAATTTCCCACCACTGTGAGACATTTCCTGTCGGTGATTGACAGAAATCAGGTAGTAACACGCGAGAGGCAAAACATACAAGAAGATCTAGGATACGCCTTACGTCTCAAAGTATGTTAGGATATTTTAGAATTTTCATGCATTAATGGTGTATTTAAGAAACCGTATTGAAACAACATACCAAATTTAAATAAGGACATGAAGCTTATTGTTCACGAATTCCAGTGCTAGTGAAATTAATGTTGGAAAAATTATGTAGGCAAGCTGCCTAATTGTGTTGGTACCCGAAAAACCCTTAAACGTTTAAGCCTACTAACCTACCAATGCGAGATGGCTCGTTGAAAATTGTCTATGGGGTGGTATGTCGGGCAGAATGGTTTGCTTCGGAACGGAAGGTTTGAAGTTCATATCCGGGCGGAGGCAAATGTTTACATTTCCACTTACATCCTAGCATTACTTCAAAGAAAATCGCGAATAGCAGTAAGGAAGGTGCTACAATGCTAAATTATCTGACTATCCTTTCATCTAAACGAGTAAATAAAACTCAAATTAACGCTGAATTCGCGATTAGCCTAGTTACTCTAGCCATTCAGTCCAAAATTTGGATTCCAAATAGGCCGATATCCGTAACTGCCGTCAACATTATTATCAGTAGTATTCAATGCGAAGATTGGACAGCTGCAGCCCTCCTCTTTATTCTATTTCCTGATAACCTCTTACCCACTTCATAATTCTTCATTAGAACATTCCAGACATTGCCCCTATGGGACTTCTTCCATAAATTTCCTCTTGCACTACTGTGTATGGGAGTATTCATGTCTTTTCATTGAATGTCTTTCGTATCCTGCGCCTTGTGTGACTTCTCTATTGGCGATTCCTTCCACCTATTTGATACTCATCGTTATAAAAAAAGCATGCTTACAATATTTCGATGTACTGCTGACGTTTTCTTTCAAGGTTCACGGCCATATTAATATAGGTTTCAAACTTATGTATTTTTGAAGTCCTTCCTAACTTCCGGGCTTGTGTTGCTAGCTTTCACTACTCCACATCTGCCAGAATTTCTTTCTTTTTTGATGCCACTGTGCTCATTGTATTTTTATTGCTCCTTCCATCAGTGTAAATTACTGATTTTGTACATGAAATGGAAATAAGTTGCTTTAGGAGCGACCGTGATGTATACGCATTTGATGCATATAAATTTAATATCAACACAAAAGAGCATCAATGTTTTAACGCTTTTTTATTTATTTTACGCATACATTACGACTGTACTCACCTATATTTATCTCTGGATGATGATGAATATATACGCATGAATTAACAATATGTTATTTTTTGCATTTAGAAAAATGTATCGTAATGCTAATTCATGAAGCTTCTATCAACTTGTTGCTGCAACCTAATCACTGTGTTTGACGTGCATAATCCCAAGGAGTGCCAGATAGATATGGCGTGTTCTTTTTTCTCGAAGCTCTTCTGGTAGTCAGGATACCATGAATGACTTTTTAAAGTCTAAACTCTAAAGATATTCAATCACGAGTAAGTGTGAAAAAATACTTAGAAGGTTAGTAGGAGTAAAGGGAAGCTGGAGAAACTGAGGGAATGATTTTTCCTCACTTCTTTTTGTAAAAAAAATCCTATTTCTGCTATTAGGAATTACACTGATGTTTTCATGCCAAATTTGAAAAATGCAGTAGGTACGTAATTAGCCTATTAAAATCAACTCGTTAAATAAATATCAAATTTGACTTGTGCAGTGTTAAGCATTTATACAGGGATTATTTTATCAACGGTTTCAATTCATATCCCAAAACGCGCACAATTTTAATAATATTCTGAACGGAAGCTAATGCATGTTGAAATTCATACAATCGCTAGAAATTAATCGAAATTTTGCTTGGAGCATTTGAAAATAACTTTTGTTACATTTCCTATGATTCAACGAAAGAATAAACATTTTTTTTCGCATAAAAGTGAATCAGACTTAATTTGGTGGAAGAATGTTACATCCTTGGCGATAAAAACACAATAGTGACTTCTACACTTTTTAATGTCACGAATACAAACCGACCCAGGTTTTGACACACAGTGCCATTACCAAGGTTCTTGATAGTGGCACTGTGAGTCAAAACCTGTGTCAGTCTGTATTTGTGACATTAAAAAGTGTGGAAGTCACTATTGTGTTTTTATCGCCATGGATCTACATCTACATCTACATCTACATACTACCCCGCAAGCCGCCTCAATAGGCGTGTGGCGGGGGGTGTTAGGACACCAGCCGTTTACATATACGTTTGTTCACATTGCACAACCGAATAATTGGGATTTTTTCGATTTGATTACTCGAAATGTAGTTTCTAAAACGGTTAATCAAGTTGAATGTTGTTAGACATCCGTATAAAAACCTTATAAACTCCATGAAGGCATTAAAAACTTTGTATAATGAATTATTTTAGGTTAACGTGATGAAAACAACATCAGAATATTGTAAGAAAACTGATTCCTTATATTTTTGCAAGCACAATTATGTGAATATGCTGCGGACTGCTAGTCAACGCAACTCAACTTTGCCCAACTTAAAAAATAGCTAATTCAACTGCATTATGACGGATATTGTCACAAAAATTACCGCGTTTCATAAAGCCTGCTAACTCTAAATGCAGAAAAGTTTTCCTTTTCGTAAGGCAATGATTCTGGGCTCCGCATTCTATGCAAATAATTGCCAAGCAAAACTTTGTCAAGGAAAGCGGGCTCAACTTCTCAAACAACTGCTCTAATATGACGTATTTAAGCGAGTTCTTGTATTTCCAAGTCTTTCAAAATATTTTTAAACGATTTTCAGGTATTTTCTGTTAGAACATTCTTCTGAGAAACATTCTTGTTAAGAAAAGTATAAAAATATTAAAATTAACGTATTTCACAGGAGCGCCCGAAAAAAAACATATATATATATTTTTTTTTCTTGGATAATATATTCGAGTTCGGAGTTGCGTGCAAATTTCTGATACAATCTTAAGTTTGGAAAGCTAATGTTTGATTCTATTATGATTAGAAATAGAAACCATTGGTTTCAGATTAGAAACAGAAACCGCTGCCTCATATATTCTGCTAAACCCATTCCCGTCATATATTTTATAGACGCTTTAAGTGCGGAAAAAACTTGCAGCCTTGTAAGGAAATTAATTTAATCTTGGGGTGTATACAGAGGGTTATCATTGCTCCCGTATTATTACATTAAGAACGACCTTGTGCAAAGCTAAGCCGTTTGGATGTGCCTCTCAGTTTGACGTCAGGCTGCAGGAAGTGGTCAGGAATGAGCGAGGTTAAGGGTACTTATGGCATTCTGCCGTGATTAAATGTTATTTACGAATGACAAACAACTTAATTTCATCCAAGCAGACGATGAGAAATCCCAACTTCTTTCATTAAATTTGAAAACGATATCTTGTAAGCCAAGCCGTAACGAGAATCGCGCATCCCAATCTGTCCTCGTATCCTAACTCGTACAGTTATTTTTAAAAGAGTCTCAAAATATCTCATTACGTCTGCTCCATCAAAAACCCTACAATTGGAATATTAAGCTCCTGTGCCGTTGATTGCGCAGGGTAGTCAAGTTAATCTTGAAATTAGCAAGCGTAATTCGCTGCATTTTCAGTTGGCGCTTGCGTGACTTCACACTTCTTCATTACTTTAGTTATATATGATAATTTAAATTATGTCATTGTCTTTTGAATTGAATATTTAATATTTGATTTGAATGTCAAGTGCTTATTTATATTTTTATATTTCATTGAAAACTATTCAACTAACAAATTTTACACTAAACATTTCCACTGAGCACATACTCCACACGCATGGGTAAATGGTCCTAAATAGGTAATATTCCCAGACAAGTCTGGTCAAAAATCACCAAGAGAAATTATTTTTAGTATAAATAAAAAATATTTCAACACAAAGAAGAAGTATGGGCAAACAGAAAAAATGTATGTGCTACATAGGACAAAGGGCAAAGAAACAAATAAAATAAACGTACGGCTCTACTTGCCCGCTTAAAGCTAAAGAGCTCTCTAAATAAAGGAATAAAATAAGCAAACATAGAATTAGAAACTGGCCGGGAAAAGATTCACTATAACCGGGAATCCAACCGCGGATCTGTAGCTTTCCAGGCTAATCCACAAAACAATGCGCTATCCATGGAAAAGTTTTGGATGCCTAATAGCCAGGGAAAGGTTTAGGCGTATTTAAGGGAACTAGTAGCCTCACGCTCCATCAATGACGGCAGTCACAAAATGGAGAAGAGTGCCTCCAAGAAGCTACAGCCCGTGTCGTTAACTCCTTTTCGATCACTTGCCATGTCTACACTATGTGGCAGCATGCCATGTCTACGTGAATGTGGGTTTCTTTTATGTATGGAGAAATTTACTGCTAATGTTAAGTTACGGAACAGTTTAAAGCATCGGTATGCATATTACATTTTTCATGATAAATACTCGCTGTTGCACTAGCTACTGCTTATGTGAATGCTAAGAGTTTGCTATTTGAATTTATGAGACAATTCGAGAAATACTTTGTCCAAGAGAAGGTATGGAATAACCTTGAATGATTATTGTTTCCCATCGTTGCAATGGCTAATAACGAACACTACCTGGAATATATATAAAATAGCAGGCTGTTATAGCGATTAATATATGTATTTTCAACTCTGGTGTCATGGTTTCCTAAAGATTCGCTGGTAAAGGATAATGGGGCTCCATTTACACTTGTTCCAGGGTGTCATTATAGTTTCAATCACTCATGGAGTTCTACCAATGATTCTTAGTAGGTTCATGGACTAATCCCACCTGACTCCCACCCTTCCAATTTATTTTTCAATTTTAATCCAATGAGGAACTTTCCAACTTTTGCTACAGAATTTTATATACCTGGATCTCATATATTGCTATAAACCTTAAGTGAAAATGTCTTCAGTTTTTCTGAATCATGGATATTTATTTTACTACGAGCGGAAGGTACCCGTTGAAATTCAACGGGTGTGAAAAACGTGAAACTTATTTTATTAGAAAACCGCAAAGCCTGAAGAAAAAATGTATGCGAGGTCATTCGAGGAGTTCGTAACCTATCTTGTTTATCTCGATGATTAAGTGAATGTATCTAAGTTAACTGCACTCTAACACTTTTAAACATATAAATAACTCGTGACGTTAATGATGTGGGAATTGGTCTCAAAAATAGTTCGCAATCGTAATCACAGGCAGACGGTTTCACTACGTGTAATACATCTGAGTATTAAACGATAATAAACAACGCCGTGTTTGTTGTAGCAACAGAGGCATTATAACCATTGATATTCGCTGCACGTAAATATTCTTCCACATATAATTGTGTGTGTAATCAATTAATTTCCTTTATGTGTATTGTTTACTCCGTAAGTGTTCTCTCATATACATGCGATGCCCCTTTGAGGGCTACTTTGAGAAAGATGTTGAAGGGTATACTTGTTATAAATATGCATTGAATTTATCGATTAACCCCTGAAGCAATCTATCATGGGGCCATTGCGACTCTGGGCCCTTCTTATACGGATTTGCATTCCACGTACTATCATGGGCTTGCAGGAAAACATGATATTTAATAGTTAAGAGGCGTGTATATCCTTTGAAAATCAAATCAATGGTTGTCAAGGAAATATGTTATTGTTGATTTCAGGGAAAAATGTGAGATTTTTCAACTGAAAACATGAATTTCAGACAAATACGGAGCGTAGAAGAAAATCGATTGATAAAATTAGAAATTATATTTATTCCGCCATCCGATAAAAAAATTGCAGCCCTATATCTTGAGTGAATGTACTTTTAAAAAGCAAAAAATGAAACCTCTGCACCGAACACAATGCTTAGCATGGACCACCATGGGGGACCTTCGGGGGCCTTTGGGAGCCCTTAGGGCTTTTTAATATAGCATATGATACAACCAGATATTTATTCTATCTACATGCCAAATTTCAGCTCAATCGGACCAGTAGTTTTTGCGTGATGGAGCAACAGACAGAAAGAGACCATTACATTTTTATACATATTAGTAAGGATCACACCCTTAACCCTGAAAAAATAGGGTTTCGGTTAATTGAACCCTACAGTGTTTGTTGTCTATCAGTGACAAACTCGTGTTCCAAATTTCATCAAAATCGGTCCTGTGGTTTAGGAGGTGATGTGGAACATACATACATACATACATACATTGACTTTTATATATATACGAGCGGAAGGTACCCGTTGAAATTCAACGGGTGTGAAAAACGTTAAACTTATTTTATAAGAAAACTGCAAACCCTGAAGAAAAACTGTATGCGTGGACATTCGAGGAGTTCGTAACCTATCTTGTATGTTGTGTTCGTTGTAGTAGACACGCTGACCGTTTTCCAGGTGCACGGAGAGATGTGTGACTATTGGTCCATTTTCATGCAAAGGAAACCCAAAAATCGGCCATTCAGACTCATTACTACTTAAATAGCAAAGGTTGATAGATGGTCACCTCGTCCCTATAGTTCTCTTGAGCAGTCTTGTGAGTGAATAACAGCTTGATCGCTTCCCTTGTGTACAATACATATATTTGCATTCAATGAATTATTTCAGTTGCACTATTCAACGTTGATATGTGCGTTGAGTTATTAATTTACTTGAGATTTATTAATTATATTATAATTCCCGCCATCTTAAAACAGATTGAAGGTTCGAAACAGATGGGTCTGTATTTGAACCAGGTTTATAGCTGGTTACCCGTCCGTACGTTGGGTGAGGATGAAATTTGTGCGGATATTAGCGTAACCCAAGAAACACCACGGGGAGATTCTCATGAGATCGCTGGTGGGCATGTCTTTGACCATCCAAGTCTAACCTTTGTCGTTTTTATTTCAAGGGCTCATTTTCTCGCAAATAAGACATTCATTTTGCTTAGAAGATTTTTTCGAAAGGTTACTCTTTTTTCTATTAGGCATGTGGATGGATATATTTTTAAGTCCAAGGAGGGGAAACACAGCGGTGAGCGAGAGTCTTGAATGGGTAACTCGATGATTGAGTGAATGTACCTAAGTTATCTGCACTTTAACACTTTTAAACATATAAATAACTCGTGACGTTAATGATGTGGGAATTGGTCTAAAAAACAGTTCGCAATCGTAATTAGAGGCAGACGGTTTCACTACGTGTAATACATCTGAGTATTAAACGATAATAAACAACGCCGTGTTTGTTGTAGCAACATAGGCATTATTACTATTGATATTCGCTGCACGTAAATATTCTTGCACATATAATTGTATGTGTAATCAATTAATTTCCTTTATGTGTATTGTTTACTACGTAAGTGTTCTCTCATATACATGCGATGCCCCTTTGAGAGCTACTTTGAGAAAGACGTTGAAAAGTATACTTGTTGTAAATATGCATTGAATTTATCGATTAACCCCTGAAGCAATCTATCATGGGGCCCTTGGGACTCTGGGCCCTTCTTATACGGATTTACATTCTATGTAATATCATGGGCCTGCAGGAAAACATGATATTTAATAGTTAAGAGGCGTGTATATCCTTTGAAAATCAAATCTATGGTTGTCAAGGAAATATGTTATTGTTGATTTCAGGGAAAAATGTGAGATTTTTCAACTGAAAACATGAATTTCAGACAAATACGGAGCGTAGAAGAAAATCGATTGATAAAATTAGAAATTATATTTATTCAGGCATCCGATAAAAAAAATTCCAGCCCTATATCTTGAGTGAATGTACTTTTAAAAAGCAAAAAATGAAACCACTGCACCGAACACAATGCTTAGCATGGACCACCAGGGGGGACCTTCGGGGGCCTTTGGGGGCCCTTAGGACTTTTTAATATAGCATATGATACAACCAGATATTTATTCTATCTACATGCCAAATTTCAGCTCAATCGGTCCAGTAGTTTTTGCGTGATGGAGCAACAGACAGACAAAAACCATTACATTTTTATACATATTAGTAAGGATCACACCCTTAACCCTGAAAAAATAGGGTTTCGGTTAATTGAACCCTACAGTGTTTGTTGTCTACCAGTAACAAACATGTGTTCCAAATTTCATCAAAATCGGTCCTGTGGTTTAGGAGGAGATGTGGAACATACATACATACATACATACATACATACATACATACATACATTGACTTTTATATATATAAAGATAAAGATAGTTCACTGAAAATCCAGCAGCGTTTGAAAAGGAGGGTATACCACGCCATGTTGAAAGTAGGAGGCCTGACGTCAAAGCTGCTCTTCTCCGTCGCGGCTGCCCATGATACACCAGCTCATATTTGTTTCTTGGCGTTCGTTTCAATTCCGCGCCTGCTGCATTCTTGACATTCTTCAGAAGCCTGTATCATACGATTTTCCAATACAAAAGTAGTTAAATTATTTGATAATTGAAGGAGGAAGTCGTATAGGCGAAATGAAATAACTTGCCTCAAGTGGACGCTTTAGTTATAAAATACGGAACTCTTTCTGTAAGCGTTATGATTTTAGTTGATTGCTTGGTGATTTATCATGTGATAAGTGAAATGATATTATGTTTGCCAGTTGTTTTCGTTCAACGTCCAAGCGTACGGTTTCGGCTGAGATATCGCACGTATTCTCCCAATGTCGTGGTTAATGCCATATACGGTTCTTCACATCAGCCGTTAACGCTGACATGAGATATCGAAAGATTTCCTGTCGTAGACATGTAGACATCAATCTCACTGTATCTTGATATCGCAGTAAATAAACTGAGTATTTTTGTGTGTTTAGCATTTTTTGAGAATTGATGGATTTATATACGCGATATTCCATTATTGGTATTTTTGTCAATGTTATTGAGAGGACATCGCACTGATTTGATACTTAGCATGGCATATGTTTACTAAATTTCATTTTTATTCCCGAAAGTGGAGGTGCCCAAAAGTTTATTTTAACAGTAATATGCGATCTGTGACATTAGTAGCTGTTCATAAGTGACAATAATACCTGAATTTTTCAGAGAGATTAATTGTACGTGACACTTTATTGTGATTCTATAATGCTCAGTATGTTCCGAGGAAAGTACGAAAATCACCATAATGCGAAGATAGGCTATACATAAATGATTAATTATTATTATAACCATATAATTAAATGATTAATTATGATTAAACGAAATAAAATTTAACGATAATATTCATTCACCATTATCATTATTAATATCACCGAAATGTTTGTCTCTATTTCCTATTGTGACGCAAATTATAAAGTTGCTTTTTGTGACTTTTTTCAGAGTAGCAATGGATGAATTTGCATTTGTAGTCTGAAATGAGATGCAGCTACTGCACAGCAGTTCCTGCTCTACTGCAGTATTAGGATGTTTTGGGATATTTCTAAGTTTCATGAAATAAATGTACAGTAACTACCTATGTAACGCGAATCGGATCTGCGAACTACTTTCACGTTTTTCTCAATTTTATTATTGGTGTCATATGCACATTTCTGCGCTGTCATGCAAAAGCTATGCTCACATAGGTACCTCAAGCCACTGATTACATTGACTGTTAACATACCTGAGTTAACTCAGGATATTGTAAACGGATTTTATTGGTATTATAACTTAACTAGTCACTCAACTCAGTTATATCAATTTTCTACGGCAAAGCAAGAAATTGATCGAACGTGTCGTTGTGGTTTTTTACTTTATCAGCATAGCATCACATTTATTTCGTTTATATTTTAAATTTCTTTTAGCAGAATATCTTCCAAATTTTTTTTTTAATATTTCATATGTTTTTATCCACAAGACGGGATCAACTTCGCTGATAAACCAGTTTCGCTCTTCTTTTTTCTGTTCCACCGTACTGCATGAGAAGAATCGGCCTCATGTACTGATACAATCATGAATATACTTACATATATATATATATATATATATATATATATATATATATATGTATATGTGTGTGTGTGTGTATTCATTAATACAATATTGAATACTACCAACTAGTTTTCTGGTCCTCATAGATGAAATATTGGGCCTCATTACCTCTTCTCACAGCAATGACGACCATAAATCGTCCACTCTTTCTGCCACGTTGGCATTCAATTACCCGTGGCACACTGCCTGGCTTCACTTGTTGTACCTTCAGTGCAATTTTACCTCACAAAATTTATCTGAAACCCTTGTATTGAAATACATGAATTATTTTCACTTTTGTGCATGCAATTACCCTAACAGCACAAATGGGTTTATTATTTGTTAATATTGCCCTTTAGGCTGATTAATGCGGATTGAATCTCTTAAGACCCATGTTTTGGATAACGTGCATTTTTGTGCCGGGTTAAGGGTTAAACTCTCATTCCACATTTTACAATACTATCCATAACTTGAATTAGTGAAGTGTGGCATAATGTTTAACGTAAATTGAAGTGAATCTCGCAACCAAATTTCACTGTTTGTCTTGAAATTTCCCCGGGATTTTATCTCATAGTTTTCAACTACATCCGTATTTCTCTCGTTCGGTAAACAAAGTAATATTTTCAGTTTATACACCAAAGACGGTAGTTCCACCGTCTTTGGTGTCGCACCCGTGCTCGTGGCTGCGTACCACATCATTTGTGTAAATGCAATGATTGGAAATTTATTTTCAGTTTAGTTTATTAATGAACAAAAATTGGTGCTACCTATTAGTTAATTTGGCTCTTATGGACGATTATAGCGGATTGGAGCTTTAAGACACACGGCCTAAGATCAAATTTGGTGCACCGAGTTAAAAGTTAAATATTCATTGCGAATTATTCAATAATATCACTAACTTAGAATTAGGCAAGAGTCGCATAGTATTTTACTTACATTCAAATGATACCCACACACAAATCCTACAGTTTTTTTCGAAATGTCTCCGGAATTTCTTCTCATAGCCTTCAGCCACAAGCACCGCATTTTTCTCTCCTTCGGTAAACAAAAAAATTATTTCTTTGGATCTATTAAGGTCGTATTTCGGAAACCTGGTGCCAAGCAATATTTGTATCGAACATTACTCATGCTGGTAAAACCAATAGCTTTGTACGAGATGACCAGTTTACAGATTGGTAAACAACAACAAAGAAAATACGAAGCCATCTATAATCAGTTTTTGACCAAATTCACCACAGCAAAGTCATATTCGCTCGAGAAAAGCGCCAAAAGTTTTAAGTATATTTAATATTTGCTCTATTACTCGTTTTCTAGAAATTTTTGGAAAATGTGGTCTTCACGGGAATATTTCGATGTTTCCCCCGACCATTGGGGGTATGAGATTGCATTTTTTAGCATCCGTTGATACGTCATTTCATAAGAAAAATGTTTATTTTTTCCAAATTGTTCCACTAATAATTATTTAACAACTGGGTTTTTCACTCTATGAATATCAATTAACTAATGTACAGTCTTGCACTCCGCCGTTACTGATGCACGCCACCGGGATCACCCGAGCTCGTCATGGGACGAGGAAGCTGGCACTGCTGCCTTTCGACAGCAGTTGTGACGTCAGACGGGGACTTTGATGCTGTTTTTCTCGGCTCGGTTCAAATTTCGACTACTTTGCGAATTATTATCTCAAAAACTAGACTTATCTTTGACCTCAAGTTTCCAGCATTGTGATATACATAACAGCCTCTTATACCTCAATTGTTTTTAAAAATTGAAAGGTTCCTAATTACTTCGAGAATTATTTTCGCGTGTATGCATCTTTTAATTGGCTTACAACGCCCTACGGCGTCATCGGATTCCCAATCTCCATTGTTGTCGGTCGTTCAATTGCTCTTCTTCTAGAACTCTCTCGCACACCTTGGTATTAGTTCCTTCAATTCATGGTTTTCTCTTCAAACTCTTTTCCTTTTACCGATAGGAGCACACAACAGAACTCATTCATAGTACGTGGCCGTACAATCCTAATTACTTCCATCTTATATCTTCGATAGTGTCAAGCCGGACGCCCATATATTTTCTGATTCTTTTATTCCGGATCTTTTCAATTATAAATATTCTGCCTAATGCATGAAGTCCTGTTATAATTCTGTCCTTAAAGTCAATTCCTGTTCTAATACTCTCATAAAATATGTCTAAAATATCCTAAATAATCCGCATCCTTAACTCGTCATATATCTTACCCTACTTCATGGTCTCCAAAATTTCCGATGTTCTTCTTTTCCTTCCTCTCCTGTCCAACTTTCTCCCCTCCATCACTCTCTTGAAAAACCCATCATCATTAATTATGCTCCCCACCCACTTCTTCTACCTCCTTCGAATTTACCCTACTAACCCCTTTCCTTCCTCCGCCATGGTCAACACTTCGTCCCTTTCTCCATCAAGCTTATCCTATCAATCCCACTCTTAACCCACATCTGGATAGCATTGAATTCCCACTAATATTTTATCCTCATGAAGTTTTGGAACCATATAACCCCTAAAGTAACGCCTGCGATGAGTTTTTCCTTTGAAAAATTGTCATGCCTTCCCCTTTGCGACATGTTTTTCTTTACTACTTAAAATATAATAGCAGACTGTGGTTTTCTGTGGTATTTTCTCTCTATAATGGAGTGGTGGAAAACTGTGGATCCACTAAGGGTGGCAAAAATCATTGATTCATCATAATTCCACAGAATTGCATTTGTTTTCCATGGGGAAATAGTTTGCCCCAAAATTAGCACTGGAAAAATTTCCGAGGTTTGAATCAACAAAACATAGATAGGAGAACAAAATACGGACAGAGGAAGGGTTTCTTCAGAGACCTTAGGACATGATCACCCACCCAAACTGCACAACAGCGAACGTTTACATAGACATGTAAAGAAAATGGAATTTGGCAACTACTAAATATTATATGCTAAAGTAAGCTACGTAAGGAGAAAAATGATGAAGTTGAGCATATTGTGAGAAGCTCTGTTGCAAGAAGTTCAGATGTCGACTCAGTATTTGGTGAGGAAAACTGAAATAATTAATAAATATTGGAACGAAGTACGTGTTCCCAGCTATCCCGCTGTGAAATATAATGTCCTTATAAATTTTATCTTAATATTAACCAAATAAAATCAAATGTCAACCCTTATACGTATGCTAACGTAATTCTTAACTTTTGGAGATTTATCCGATGCTATGAACATCCGAATTTATTTGAATATTATGCACACTGTCACGCTGCATAGCAGTCAATACTCTCAAGATTGAGTCACTCTCTTTTAACTGATTGAAACAGTGGCTAGTGGGGATAATATCTGACATATCATCGCAGAAAATTACCGAAAAGTACGCATTCCTTGTGAAGGAATTGGTGAAAGATCATCCACTTACATTTCCACTCCACAAAACACTACGGAAAAAAGAAAACGCTCATTAATTGAAGATGATTGAAGAGTGTTGGATTCCATTTCTGAATACGCCACTCAATAACGGAATACACATTAATTGGAGAAGCCTTTGTATCGGTATCGGATTCCTGCCTCGGAAAACCACCGGTGGCTATTAATCTGAACCCAATTGTGGGTGTATGGTGAGAGAGAAACTAATTCTGCTTTCACAGTTATGCGAACAAAAGATCTCGAAGAAAGCCTCTTCAGTTTTCTGATACATATTTATAGAAATTTTACAGCACTTTGAAATGAATTTTTTTAATTCCCTCATCATCACCTTTACTTTAATTCTAAGATTGGTTAACTGCTCTCCTCCATTTGTCTCGAATCTTTGCTAATTCTATTAACTTCTAGCTTAAGATATATGTGTAAATGGGAGCTCTCGACTCTATTCTCCCTTTTCGATACTCAACTGTTTCCTTTGTTTACATTAGATATGTCTTATTCCTGTATAAAATGTGAGAAAAATCTCCCGTGTGACAGCAGTTGTATAACTTGTTATGGTTGTAATCATTATTACCATTTCAAGTGCGCTGGTGTGGTGGAAAATACTTTCAAACGAAAATCTGAAAGAAAAAGATATGAATGGCGCTGCGAAAACTGCGATAGCAAGGATACATTGAACGAGGAGGATAGTGAACTTGATTTGAAATCATTAATTAAAAGTTAAGTGGTGAACAAAGATCGATGTTTAACAAATTAGAAGAAAATTAAGTATCACTGTCCAAATTTTACGATGGTTTAAAGAGTGAACTGGCCTCAGTCAAAACCACCAACAGTAAGCTTTTGGTGAGGTTGAAAGATCTACAAGAGGTGAATCATCAAAAAGACTTGAAGATTAAACTTCTTGAGGATAGAGTAAATGCTCTTGAACAAGAACAAAGGTGTAATAACCTGGAAATACATGGAATTCAAAGTAATATTGGCACTACATAAACAAAAGAGTCCCTTTTGTTGCAAGTAGTCAAGGTTGCTGCCTGTTATGAACAGATTATTACAGCTGATGACATCCAAGGGGTCCACCGGTTAAACAAGCCAGGTAACCAAACTCCTGCAACCGTTGTACAATTTAAATGCAAAGATACTCACGATCTTATTCTCGATAAGAAACGTAAGATAGTGACAAATCATATGTTGTCTTGCAATGAGAACCAGTATAGGATATTCATAAATGAAAATCTCTCTCCTTATTATAAAAGACTTCTTTGGCTCACAAAATTTAAGGCCAAAGAACTAAAGTACAATTTTGCGTGGTATAAAAACTGTAAAGTATATGTTAGTAAAAACGAGGGAGTTGCTTAAAAATAACAAATAAACAGGTTTCAATAAAATGAATTAACTATGGCTGGCTACGAGGAATCTTATTATAGTAACTTCTGTGTATTTGATGATGCTACGGAGTGGAACTTTACAACCAATGAAATCGATATTGATAATGTTAAAGCTAATACCTTTAGGGTTGTGCATATGAATATTAGATCAATGATGAAACACTGGGATGAATTTGTTTGCAATGATCAAACTCTTGATGCTGATGTTGTTATTCTGACAGAAATTTCCATCTCTGAGGAAATAACCCAGCAATTTTGCCTTGAAAATTATAAATGTTATAGTTATACCAGACGCACTGGTAGGGGTGGTGGTATCATGGTATATTGTAAGAATAATTTATCCTTTGCCATGCATGAACGAAATCTCCAATTAGTAAGTTTTGAGTTTATCATTGGAAACATAACCTGGGTAAAGTGTAACTACAGTATAGATTTAATAGCTGTTTATAGACCGCCTTATTCTTCTACATCTTTATTTGTTCAGGAGGCTGAGAAATTATTGAGCACTATGGAATCTAATATGTCCATATTCATTGGAGATATAAATATTGATCTATTTTTAAATAACGTTACTGTTAATGGATTAAATTTTTCATTTTTTAAATTCCTAAATTATTTTTAAAAAATCATAAATTCGTCACTAATAAGTACGGTTTGCTACATAAAACACTGTGGAGAGTGTATTAAAACTGCTTCATCCCGATTGCCGATGCTTATATCGCGATATTTCTTCAAAGTATGAAAACAAGTAACAATCGAATTATAATTTCGATGCAGTTACGTTAGTTTTGACGCATGAATCACGGCTTTAAAAGTATTCATGTAAGAGCAGCCCATTCAGTTCTTCCATTTATTGCCATAGGTGAGGGCATCTATGAGATAACCTCACATTTAATAACTACCAGAATTAGTCAAACCTTAGTAAAGCATTAAGTGATGGCATAGCAAATATATTACACACATTATGCCACAATATTTTAAAAATAAGTCATTTTTAGAGATACTAATGATGCAAAGGCACATGACGGAAACTTTTTGTTTGTTAATTTCGATGATTTCGATTTGGTTTAGCCGTGATAAGAATTGTAAATAGATCGATCGTCGGCATTAATTGAAAATTGATCGATGAAACATTGGTTTTTACTCTTCTGGCCAGAGCCTAATACGAAATCGGGCTCTATACCATAATCAGGTCGATATTCGCATTATTCGTTAAGATAAGAGCGTTATATTAAGGAAACATCTGAATATTACGAATACTGATGTTGAACATTACGAATTCTGGATGTAAAATCAGTAGTGACTTTTAGAGTACTATATCATGATTCTTCTTTCGTATAACTCAGACTTCGAACGTGAAGAAAAATTATGCGATGAGCATTGTGATAAAGTTGACTTCATAAGAGTAATTTCACAAGAAGCTTTTGCATGATTCTCACTATCAATTTTAACATTGCTCATTTGGATGTTGCTTACCTAAGGACAGCAATAGATGAATCTCTTTTTTATCGTAGGTAACCCAATGTATGCAGTTTTTCCCTGTTCTTTTCTTAATACCTCTTCTTCAAATAGCAATATTTCCCATGTGAAATAAATGAACCAATAATAAAAAACTCGAAGCGATTACGACCTTTTACTTTTTTAATCTTAGCACTACGACCTCGGAACCGGTCATTTTGACCAATTTTAACTTTCTGTTTCATGTAAGTGGTGTTCTCTCGATGGGTAAAGATACATAGGGATGGACTGTGGCTGTGCATTATGCCAAATATACTCGCCCAACATAATGTTCTCCGGGAAAAACCGGATCCGATACCATTTGCCATACGACATACAAAAAAAGTAAAAGTAACGAGATCCGAAAAGCTTTTCATTGATGAGTATATGATCTTTCAAATTCAGCGATGTACGCAGACAGAAACTCGGCTCGGCAAGTGTGATTCTCTCGTTGAAACGAACGCCTTCTTTGCTCTACTATACACTCGCGTTGAACTTGTTGCCAGAACTTTGGAGCTCACTGAGGTGTCGTCAAAATAGTGATTTCGTGGCAGTTTTGCAGAAGCCATATGCAAAGATCCAAACAAGTGTGGGAAGGGCTAAGTTAACTCTTTATTACGGAGCGTTTCAACGAAGTGAAACCATTAACAGGGCAATGAATAGGAGTTACTACATGGTACAGCTTGCGGAGGAATTAAGGGCCTAGGGTGCTTCTACACGGTCAAATGGCGTAATTAGTAGCCTGGGCGCACAATAAAGAAAAAGACAGACTATGCCGTATTAGCCGCTGCAGAGAAAAGTAGGTCAATGCAAAATATGCCTGAAGCACCTCCCACAAAAGGTGCGTGTGTTATGACAGTTCCAAACGGTTTAAATGTATGTAAAACACTTTGAAGTTAGTACTTAACAAAATGTCTAGTTGCATCAGACATTGTGACTCATTTTACAAATTATTATCAAAATATAACTTTACTTCGAAAAAAGTGGCAAATGTGACCAATAATATAAAGAGAGAATTGCATAATAAAGCATAAAATAATGACTTAAAAAAATAGAAAATATTAATCGACTACCAAACGTTAAAAGGACAATTTATTTAATCGTAATAAACCAAAGTATGGACAATAATTATTATCACATTTGGCCATTTGCCTATTTATCCCTGCCCTCCCTAGATGACGTTTACATTCTATGGATGCGATCTTGATTTTATTTATTCAAGCAATGCAATATAATTTTTAGTAACTTGAGGTCATGCAATAATGGTGTGCACTACAGGTATTACTCATAGTTGCTCTTCTGAAAGCGCCATGTTAAGTCCGTTTTCAAAAAGTAATTTCTAGTTTTAAAAAATCAGAAAAATTGCTTGTAATTTGAAAAATAAATATGGCCGGTGAAAATTACCGGTTCCAGAGTTTTAAGTCGTCGCCAAGGTCAAGGGCTTGAGCGCTAATAATGTTGATTATTTAATCTTCATCGTGTTCAAATTGTACAAGAAAGTGTTTTCTCTCCTGAACCTGTCAACTTCAATTTAAAAGTTAGTGCATTGGCAAAAAAAAACAAATTAAGTCAATGTTTGATTTATTTAACAGTCATATACTCAGCTCAATTGTTTTAAAACCTATATCGATGAAAAAAGTTTTGTAAGTAGCTCAGAATTGATAATTATTTGAAGGCCGTTGGTGCCCTCTTTCTCTTCATTGTTTAATTATCAAAAGAAAAGGACTCTCGATTGGTAAGCTTCGAGTTTCTTCGATTATTTTACCATAAATGAAATGGCTTATGTGTATTTATGCATTGACTTTCCGATAGTTGGACCTTAATTTCTCACCATTGCCGCAAATTTTCAAAGAGAAGACCCAATATCAAAAGCTTTGACGTAGTTACGCATCTTACGATTCATAAAGCATAGCTATAGGTAAGTGAATGCAATCCTATGCAACACTATTGATGTTGCCCTATTTATTGTCATTGATGTTAGGGTTCGAAATGTAACATTAGTGCCTAATACGACACTAACAATTCGATTGATAAATATGCCGTGGGAGCCATCTCGAGTCCTAAAAAAGGCATAGTGATTTCATCACCGATATACTAATAAACTCCTTATAATTAGAATACATAGGAGTTTAAGCCAACTATTACGTTCCTCTTTCTCACCATTGCTGAAAATCGAATAAAAATACTTTAGATTCATAATCATCATTCATGGGTGGCTTGGTTGCGATTTTTTTCGTTTCACATATTCATAGCAGCAACAACACGCATCCCATCGCGTACCGATTGCTGTTGACTGTTATTCTCGATGTAGTTGCAAAAATTCAAATAATCCTCCGAGGTCCATAACCTTACCTTTTTTCACGCCAATCTAGCAAATTTCAAAGTAAATATAATTTCAAAAGAAAAATAATTTAAAATACTTTGATCATGGATTTTTGGATTTAATTAAAATAGTTTTGCACCAAAACGTTACTAACTTTATGGTATTTGCAAAACATCACTTGCCATGGTGCTATATAAAACACAAATTTGTGAAATACCTACTCAAGGAAAAATCAAAACCCAGTGGTGTCGAATGAATGTTCATTTTGAATTTTTCTACATTCTAATGCCCCGTTTCCACTATGCTCTTTCTGACGGAGGTTGGAGAATGCTGGGTAACCGGCCTCCGTTCCAAGAGGGAAGTAGAGACCGGGCCGATTGAGTAACTTTCAATCGAAACCTCAGCGACGGAACTTCAGCACAGTCCCCGTGTGAAATACGCTCGTCACTTGTTGATACGTGCAGAACTTGCGTTCCCATTATGATTTCAGACCCGAGTTCTCAACTAACTAGAGTCAGCGTGGTTAGAAATTCAACCATAGTTGGCGATAGCTGGGGTATTCCTTTAACAAATGTTACCAGCGTCAAACATGACTACAGTAATGGAAACGGGGTATAAGAGGTTGATGTCAATTAAAGTTGATATCCTTTGAGTAGCGCATAAGAATACAGAACATATCCTTTTCTTGCAGCCTGCAAGGGCCTCTTTGTTTCACATTGGCCCCCAAAAACCTATAGTTTTTCATTAGTTCTCTTTTGCAGTGGCTGCCTTTAGGTATTTATAAGCCTAAATGATCGAGAAACTTGACCAGTGAAGGCTAGGGTATGGTAGGTAGATATTAGAATGCATTGGACGGGAATAGGACAACCCTACCCCGTGTTTCTCCTTTATTTGTTGCCCACCCGTGAATGTCAGATGTGTATATGGTAGCAGATGTTCCGGGCGACAATTTGGCTCTGAAACGAAGGACCGTTTCATCGTTTTACTTATTAAATATGTACACGTATCTATGCTGGAATGACGGATTTTGTGGTGTTTTTTTGTTTGAGATCGTCTAGGATATAATATGCGCATATCTATTCATGGTGATGGCAGTTTTACGGACGTCCCGTTCCGCTAATTCACGTCAGAAAAGATCTAAATGCGTATCGCAGGGGTGGTACAACACCAGCTATTAGAGAAATGATGAAAAATCAAATTTATACCTACGGCGAGTCTCATTTTCTGCTTATTGCTGTAGTCATTAACTCGAAACCGCAGACATCGCTTTTCACAACACGAGAATAAACATTAAACCACTTGTCATAAATTGCAAATATTTTGCAAAATGAGCATATATTTTCTGTTTTAGCGTTGTATGTATATATAAAATAGCGACTCATTTTCTAAATACTCATAAAGATATAAAGGTATTTGTAAACAAACAGTGATATTACATCGATATTTAAAAAAAATATCGGCATATTTGGACGTGCCAAATTATGATTAACAAAGGTTTCTAATAACTAGACAATATAGCCAAAAAAACCTTTAAAGGTTTTTAAAAAGATGAAGACCAATTTGAATAAAATAAATAAAAATTTAATAAAAACATTTTTTTAACCAAAAAACAAGCTACGGTATGATATAATAAACTAACATGATCACAGGTGGTTTAAAAGTTCGTGGAGGAACGTTAAGACTGATTCATTTGGAAATCAGTCACAGAAAAGCTTTGAGGTGGATGGTGAATTGGTGAAGTACCTAGTATCTAATGACAATATATTGAATTCCGGCACATTTAGAAAAGAGGCAAAGATATATAAACCATATTTTGAAAATGGTTACTGGTTAATGGTGCATGGGAAGAAGGAATGTTTGAGCTTGTCTGTTCAATAGTGTACACTTGCTTATTTAGTCGCTTATGCCACTTCTATAGCTGTAAGATGGGGTCAAAATAATATCTTTCGTGCCACTCTTAATCTTGCGTGATCTGCGTTTTTTTCTGTTATACTCGCACAGTGGGTTGCCACCGAGTCTCTACGGGTTCTAAACATAGTCCTTCCATCGACTCAATGCTAATAGCTTTAACCAATATCTTTCGTTAGATTGCTTCAGTAGGGATGACCCAGCCCGATCTGGATTCCTCAGCGTCTCTCCAGCCAGCAGAAGTGAGAGTTAAGTGGGCAAACGTCTCGGTATTACACGGCGTTTAGGACTAGTATAAGAGGTGTTTGAAAATGTTTTTATTTTTTATGAAATTTGTTGATTAGAAAACCAAAATGTGGTGTTTTTGTGTTTTTATTACGTTTTCTAAATTTGGTGTTACTATAATTTCCACAGAGTCTCATGTAAGGAAAGGAGTTATATTAGATACACTGTAGCATGAACATCGAAAGCATTCGAGATATTACTAACTATAAATTTCATTTTTTATACGAGGAAATTTGCTGTTTACACCTACGGAAAAATACTTTCACACCTGAAGATCAACAATACATGATATTCACATGAAAAAAATACATATTGATACGATATATATCAGGAAAATCCAAACATATTTCTTTCTTCAGAGTTATCTGAGAATATAATAAACTACTTCTATCTAAGGTTAAGTAAGTCAGCTTAACTTTCATTGAGACTGTTCAATTCCTTTGGGAAGTAAAATGACACAGTGTTGTAATAACAACAGTACTTACATGCTTAGTAAACTATTGTCAAAATGTACATTATTCAAATACCAGCGTTATGAGTGTCTCAGCATTAGAAGGTGTCAGTCTCCTCCTCCCGTCACTAACCACCAGACAGTACTTTGAGAATGATCTCTCAATGATCTCTTTGAGAATGAATCAACATTGGAACACGGAAACCAAATACACTGGAGGGCAGCTGCTGCATATTCTTAGTGTGAAAGTATTAGTCCTGTAAGAACCTCATCAATATTAACTTTTCCACTGTCTTCTCTGCCAAGCTGGCCCTTGACTGTAGTCAAAAATACTGTGTGGGCTTTTAAGAAATGCTGTGACTCCACTTTCTGATGAAATGGTGCATTTTTTTACTGTTCTGTAGTTCTGTGGCAGTTTTATTTTTTTCTGCATTTCGAGGATCAAACAGTGATCCAACAGACTGAATTATCTTTCTTGCGGGATCTGTTGTCTTTAAATGATTTAATTTCACCAGTGCAAATTGAGTTGCATACACGACCTTTGCTTCTGCTGTCACATTTGCTGTCATCGGAAGCTGATCCAGTTCACAGGTCGGTCTGAATGCTCCCTCACTAATAACTTTGAATTTCACTTCAATATCACTTAATTTCCCCTCAAGAAGGTGTATTTTCGGGTAAGTGGAGCCCTCCAAAAATGTAATTAGTTCCATTAGAGGTGTATAATTCACTGAAATGTAGACTGCCTGTAGTTTTATCAACTGGATGTCTATTGATGCAGCGTCTTTTACGAAGGCCACTCCTGCATTTCCATCACCCAAAGTTTTGAAATATTCCAACAAATGAAGCTACGCGCATTGAAATCTTCAATGTGAGTAGCAAGATAAAGAGCAGACTCAAACCAAGAGTTCCACCTCGTGTGAACAAACATTGTAAATAATGCAAACTTTCCTTTATCTTTAGTACCTTGATCCTTTTCTTTCATAAATTCAATGTACATATATACTTTTGCGTTTTCGGGTATTTAGAAATGCATTTTTCACTTTCACGATGGCCAAATTTAACTCTTCGATCTGATGTTCAAATATTCTGCCGATTAAATTAACTTTAGGGGCCCAAAATCGGACATAGTTCACTTCTTCCATCAGTCCTTGCAGAGTCTTGAAGCACTTCGTCATGTAAGGTGCCGAATCTGTAACGACTGCAACGACCTTCTCTCGTTGAATTTCATAGACGCCAATTGTGTCTATTACAGCAGTAACATAATTAATGCCATTTGCCGTGTCAAGTACTACGGATGACGCCAAGTGCGTCTTCTGTTCCGTAGACGCAACAGAAGTACGTAGCAAATTGTTGAGAACGCAGTTACCGTTTTTGTCTGTGGTCTCGCTGTAGAAAATACTAACGTATTTACCTTGGATTTCCTTCTTTATTTCTTGTCTTTTTCTTTATCGGAGCACAGGAATATACTTTTGTCTTATTCTATTTGCAGACGGCAGGTCACCCATTCCACGGATTTATTTATGCATCCAATTTGAATAGCACCATTATCCAGCTTTTCAACTGGGATACAAGCTTTCACAAAAGCTTCTGTAGTATCCACGATAAATTCTTCTTTTAAATCTTTGGCAAGCCCAGCCTTCACTAGTGTTGTTTTTAATGTAGCCACCCTGAACGCATTCACTTCACGCCCTGATTTAATTTTGCTTTTTAAATTTTTTTCGGCCTTACAATGTTTATAGAGTGCATCTTTCCTTTTGTAATCCAACCGGCAATCACAGCTTTTACACAGTAACACATTGGCGATACTACTAGTCCTTCTGATTTAAATTCGTTTGATCGGTCCGATAACTTAACCTGTTGTTTCGGCATTGTCTCTCGTTTAGTTCGCCTTTACTTGAACTAACTGACTGCCACATTCTGTGGGAGACAGAGTAAAGACACACCTGTGCAATTCTACTCTATTCAAAAGAATATTTTGTATTCATCCGTTTTCTGGAAAATAGATAACGCGTCTCTCCACAATGTAACGCACGTACATACATTTTTGTGATTTAAACTCGTTGTGGCGGCAGTAGGAAACTTAATATTGTTGCAACACTGCCGATGGCCAGCTCCATGCTGAACACGTATTTTAAACAGTAATTTAATTTCGCGAATTTATTAAAAAACATTCAAGGCGAATACGCGTAAGGCAAATACGCGTATCATGAGTGAACAACAATATGACAAAAAAGTGTAAATAATATAATTAATGATATACGGTACATTTATTTTAATTACACCGAAAACAAATTTCGCTCTTTTAAAAACGATGAATGTAACGAAAGCCACCAAAACCCGTGTTGCTTATTAAAACTGCCAAAATTAGCGTTATTTCGTTAAAAGGACCAAAATTAGCATTATTTGTAGTTTTTATCGCGTATTGTGAAAAACAAACACCACTAGGTATAAGTATAGAGAAACATGGCGGCACTCACCAGCTGAGAATTAGAAGTCACTGAGGACCAAGTGAGTGCCACCAAGTTTCGCTACGCCTATAGCAGCTGGATTTCAAGAACTACGGACTCGACTCCGTTCTAAATCACCAAATGGCTGCTGGACCTATTTGGCTCTCTAGCTTTATATGATTTCGACTTTCTTCTCACCATAAGAGGATAGTAATGTCAGCAACTTCCCGATATCATATCTAATGCTGCTTGAGAAAAAAGCTTAAGTGGTTATAAGTCTTTGTTTTGGAGTTCCCCAATGTATCATTAAAAAGAAGTCACGCTTTCCCACTTTATAAGGAATTAAATATTCTACCATTACGGCACCTATTCATATATAAAGTCCTCAGAGTATTTTATAATCGTAGCGGTGAAAAGGCCAAACCAAAAACATACTCTACGAGATTAAAATCGGATGTTATAGTACCAAGGCCGAAAAATGAAATATTTCGGCAATCATATCAATACCTGGGGCCAAAATTATTTTATTTATTGCCAAATAACGTGACCAAGGTAGAGACAGAATGTGAATTCAAAAAAGCTGTTACAAACTGGCTTATGAGTCATGAGGAAGTGGAATTTTTATTTAAAAAGGTTATATAAAATATTATTTAATTGTGTGAATCTGTATAAGTAATATGTCTATGTATGAATGCACTTAATTTTTCTTTTTATTATTATTTATCACACCATGTATTATATGATTAGCACCTTGCCTGCCCGTCATATTTATTTTAATGGTAACCCCAACACAGGTATTGTTCCTCTGGGGTACCTATATTCCATTTATGTATGTAAATTGTCAAATGTATTTTCTAATGGGTAATGGAATAAATATATATTATTATTATTATTATTATTATCTTATATTTACCCCACACAATACTTTGTTTTCTCATTGTTTTCTTCGTTTTTACACCGTCACTGCTAGAGAATAAGTATTACTGTACGTAAGCGCATACATTTATTTCTTAAATCATAGTTCCATTATTACAGGTACATGGTTTTATGACGGATACACGGAACCTACGCGGCTATTTAAAATTAGCATTTAAACAGATATTACTGAAAAACTAGTAAAGAAATGATCCACCAGAACTAATGATATTTTCAAGGGTACCCAAATAGCGATATTTCCACCTTCGCAGAAATCCTTCCACCTCACTGCAAGTGAGAATAAAACGCTCCCGCTCTTAGCTTTCCCATACAATCATTTTACAGCAGCCCTATTAGGGCCATATTAAAGGGAAATAATGGCTTTTCTTCTGAAAGAGCTCCACTAAAATAGTCCCAATGGCTAAGATGCCTTACAAGTTGGCGTAGAAAATTAGACATGGCCGACCAAGCTTAATAGCCGGCCATCAAAGGTAACAAAAACGAAATGAAAGGTAATCCTAATCTACGGTTGTCTCTTTCAGCCAAAATATACCAGCTCGTAAAGAATTATGGAATAAGAAGGCATAGGTATGAGGTTACTAGAGATTCTTCTGTCACCGCAGCTCCCCGTGTATACCTTTTTCAGCAGATCCTCTCAACATAATTCAGAAAATGTTGCCACGAAAAGCTGTTTATTTTTTTTTAATGAAGAATACAGTAGCAAACGCCTAAATTCTCTATATAAATTACTTTATGCAAAAGACATCTTACAGATATAGACGATTAAGCTTAAGAACATCGTGCGTAGAACTACTTGTCGGCTATAAAGTACAGTAGTACCTTAACAGTGAATAAAACTAAGCCTTCTGGACTACAAACATCATTTATGACAAATGCATGGGCTAAGAGAGGAATTAGTATGGAGGGCGTCAATTAGGATTATTCCAGCAACGCGTAAATTAATCAACATTTTTAATATACTCCAAAGATATTTCACAGCAACTGTTTGAAGGCACAGCAGATCATTTTTATTAATAGTCCTTGATTGTAGTCATGAGCAATTTTTATGAACTTCTAACCGTATCATCGCACCAACGCACCTAAGTATACCAATCCAGGACATAGGTACAATCTACGTACAAGTTGGGTTTTGAACTCAGGACCTTTGGTTGCCCCGACATGCACGTTATAATCAGCTTCTTAATTCATTATCTGCCTCACATTATGTGTCACAGTATATCGATCTAATATCTTCAAAAATATTTTGTTGCTAGCTATGTTATCCAAAATATTAATAACGACGATGAATAATCAAGGAGCTCATAACTCGAGCACTTACTTCCCCTCGAAATCACAGTCGAGGTATTTGAATTCACTGTCATTACACTGGACTTCTAATTTCCGCATTGACAGTAAAACGTTCGCCAGATATATTTTTTTACCTTATATTTAATAAATGTCGAGAAGTCCAAATGTATAGATGTTAATTCAAAGGTCTATTATGTTGGAGAATTTTTTCCCCTGCCGAGTATTGTTTGATTCGTTGCTTTCCATCACATGATCACGCAAAAAAACAGTCAAATAAAAATACATATCACAAGAATGAGAGAAAAGACTGCGGTGGCTTGTTAAAAATTATCCTTTATTTTGCTTTTTGCGGCGACGGTACGCGTATGGCATATTCCTGTTGGCGCTCAGAAGCATTTTTCTCTACACATTCAGTCTGTTCTGCCTTATTTAACAACCTGGGCATCAATTACGCAGAAAAAATTGATTCTCTGAATGTTTTTATACTCTCCACGGCGTCATGCTTGGCGATCCCTTCCAATTGATTGATCTGTTTCAATAAACTTGGCAATCACTATTCTATCGGTCATTTGGCAGTAAAAGCATTCCCTTTAAGTGGTAAAATTATACTAATAAGGTTGAAAAGTTAAAAGCAATTATCAACTTTATTATGTTAAAATTCCTCGCCATATCGCCTGAATCTCCGGAATTCATGAATTACACTAGCTAATTTTTGGTTGAGCATTTTTTCCCAAAAACCTACTTCATCATGACACTAAGGTCATAGTATTAACAAATGCCCGTAAAAGCCACCGCTTTAGTAAGGTTACAATTCATTAGCATGTTTTTCATTCAATCTCAAGGGAAATATTTTAAAGAGGTCAAACGATGACATTTTTAAACATTAGATAAAAAATGTGTATTAAGAAAGTGCGTTAGAAATATTTTTAGCTTTGATCGATTTCACGGACACATGGGGAAAAATTGCCCATTTGAAGAAGATACATTTGATTCCTCAGAGTGATTAACGTGTGTTTAGAATTTGAATAGTATTTTTAATTAAATAAAGCTGCCTACGAAGGTGATGTAACATAAAGGACACATCGGATGGAAATTTTTTTTTAAAGATGTCATGGAATACTACATTAAACCAAGAGTTATGCTAAACACCCAGAATAAAATCAGGAGAAGGCCATAGACTTTCGTAAGAAAGATAAAATACTTGGTACCTGGCATTCTCTCTATGGGTGGAACATATTTTCTAAATATGTACCACCATCATACCGTTACCTTTTGGGGTAGGTATAGTTAAGGCAGACTCTGGCAGTAGTTCCTTTCAATACCACAACCATATCATAGGTATCAATACTACCGCATATTTTTTTAACTGTTTGGTGCATGAATTGATATTATTGTTTAGGTGCTTTAACGCTTAAAGTTGCGTGATGCGTTGACCCAACATTATTTAAACTAACTTTTATACTCATACTTTTATCCCAGGAAAACTTTTGTTTTTGGTTTATTGACAACCTAAAATATCTGTAGTTTTCATTATATTTTTACATCAAAATTAGAGTAAAATAAATATTTATTTTTTTAATTCGATATTTGCCTATTCAATCACATTGCATTACCATACTTTATCAATGACATTACACTAAGGATTCTTGAGGTTTCTTATTCTGGGTGATGTTTCATATTAATTCTGAGTTTTATTATTCAGCGTGATTAACTTCGTTAATAACTTCCATCATTACTGGTTGGATGTTGATCGTTGTACATAATGTTACGTTTAAGTAACGATGGGAATTCTCAGGCAGACCACGTGGCTTTTCTCTAAGCAGGTAGCTCGTCAACATGGCCTATTAAACTTTTGTGAGTAATCTTGGTTTTAAATGAATGGAATCACGGATTCCATAAGGAATATCTGTACGAATTTTCAGATGCAAAACCTTGCAACTTGCAATTAGTAGAGTCAAATTTGACTTGTATCGCGGCCATGGGCAACCGGCGGGGTCTACCCAATGATGCTGGAGTGGAAGTGTTACTTAGTAAAAATTGAGCTCAGCATTTGATGTTTCCATTTTTAAAGTCGAGAGAAACATTCCATGATTTTAGAGTTGAGAAATATATCAGTTGAGGCGAGACCATGTCAGATGGTGGTGTGCTCCTCCAGTTGCTGCTTGGTGTTTGCTCCGTGCAATCTTAAGAATCTAGCTTTAATGTGGTGTCAATCATTTTAACAGTTCCCTGAAATTTCTTTTTTAAATCTATTTCTAGTTATTTGATGAAATATTCACCAATATTTGGTGCTTAACTTATTGCAAGAATTCTCATATAGCAATTTTTCCAGACGAAAAGTGAGGCAATTATACATTATATTCCTTCACCTAAGAAGTATATTTTGGAAGGCGCATATTTCGTATATGTACTCGCATAGGCGAGTGAAGAGTTACATGAATTAGTTCTGAAGTATTTGAATCAATACACCAAGGATAATAATAGTCATATTTTCATTTTGAGTGTGTAAGATTTAAAAACTTGATTGGGATCCTAATACTGTCAGGATACCGAACATTACAGCACACTAAGCTTGACTACACTAGCCAAGAGAATATGGCTGTCCCAATTTTGAGGCAAAACATGACTCGGAATGGATTTGATGAAATTTAAAAATATCTGCATCTCTCAGATAGACAAAAATGACAAATTTTCGAATTCTGGTCTTTTCTCAATGGACTGAATGAACGTTTCATTCAATTTGGGATATTTTTAGACAAGTTTTCCATTGATGAGCAAATGTTTCCGCATTTTTGGCGGCATCCGGCTAAAATGTTTATCCGAGGGAAACCTATTAGATTTGGTTGTAAACTGTGATGCTTGGCATCATCAAAAGCTATCTCTATCGGTTATTGCCATATGGAGGGGCCGAACCAGGAAGTAATAATTATTTAGGGTTAGGAAAAACAATTGTTCTAAATTGAATTTTTGAAATTCTCCAAAAAATCATGCAGTGTATTTTGAAAATTTCTTCACCAGCTACAGTTTATTAGTAACCCTAAGTAACAAAGGCTATTATGCGACGAGGACAGTAAAAAAATCGAACAGGAAACTGCCAACTCAGGTTCCAGCTAAGAAACCGAAGGGGTATTTTCACTATTCGTTTGATAACTCAAAACATTGTCTCCTAGTTCGATGGCATGATAATTCCGTCGTCACAGTTGCTTCAAACTTTGGGAATCTTGTACCTATAGTAAGGGTGAAAATGTATAACCGGAGGCTGAAAAAGAGCGTGCTGATTCCACAACCAATTTATCCATGATTACAATCAAGGGATGGGAGGGGTAGATTTACACGATTGCATGCTACTGAATCCAGATTAGGGGTAAAAAATGGTGGTGGCCTCTATTCATAAATGGACTCGTTAGCGCAATGGTGAGTGTGTGGCGATTTTACACCCTGGTCACGGGTGAAATTATTCCTCAGTTAGACTTCCGGTCTGAAATCAAAAGAATTTTACTGAAAAAATAAGTAGTTTCTAATACTAAGATCAGGGCTTTTTTCTGGCGGTACGCGGCGGATCTGCGTTCCGGCACCTTTTTAGGTCGAAGCAATTTCTCTAAACTTGTATGAAGCAATCGAAGGTCCTTTGGATGTTTTCGTAATTCATATAACTCTTTTCGTAACTGAGTTCCACCACCTTTTTTCCCATAAATAAAGCCCTGACTAATGTTGATGATATCGAGCATGGAAGTTGGTGTGCACATGCGGGATGCCAAAAGAGAAATTATATACCTCAATGCATTCTCAGGGCATTTCATGCAATGGAATGCTAAAAACTCACGAAGAAGATATTGAGTGTGCAAATCTCAGATAATTTATGTGTGTAAAGTGCAATGTTTATCTTCACACAGAATGGTTTCATGCATTTCATCAGAAACAACAGTGACATAGAACATAACATAATAAACATAAAAGATCTGACATAAGTGTGAAAAATATGAATATTATTATTTACCTGAATATTCCCAGCGTTGCGAGTACGCAACAATATTTAAACCAATTATAATGATCACTATAATTTTTTTGCTGAAAAACAATCTTAATTAGGCCAAAAGAAATAAGAAAATGCAAAAAAACTGCATTTGGGTCATTCCACGTCAAGTTAGAGTAGCCAAGTAGTTTTAGAAAAGTTTCCCGCTCGACCATCTCGGATTTTAATGAAATTTTGTGTGGATAGTTTTACATACCTTTAATGAAAATTTCTTAATTTTTTGGTCCTTTAGTGAAATACTTTTGGAGATATAGCCGTTTGTGTGACCCCATGTCACGACCACCTGACACATTTCTGTGAAATTTTTGCAACTTTGAGACATGATATCTCTGTAGCCTTTTTGCCTAAGCAAATGAAACGTACCTATAATTGTACAACTTTTAGTGCTCTGTTAAATGAAAATGATTATAGCATTTTCTCAAAGCGTACTGAGTAGATAAAATGCAGCAAAGTCGGCCTCAGAAATTAGTTCTCCAAAATAATTTCAAACTTCAGCGTGCTCTGTCTCCTTCAAGAATTGTTCAATGGATATCAAATTCCTTTTACAATATTTTCATGTAAGTGAGCTATTGATAGCGTAGTTTCAAACACCTGGCGTTTTTCGTTAGTTTATAAATCACGTCTAAAATTCACGACTTTTGTAAAAAGCTCGAAAATAGGGTGTTTTCAACCCGTTTTTGCAAAAAACTACCTTCTACAAATTCCGTTATACCTATCTCATTAGATAGAGCATTTCTTTAAGCCCCTAGAAAAGTGAATTTAATGAGCTAACGGGGACACATAACGGCGTGGCAAGGAGGTCCGTGGGTGAGATACAATCAGCCTTCATCAGCGCCACGCAACGACGAACTCCTGTAACTACACGCGTGGGGTGGGATGATAGGTGTCCTACGAACGCATGTTTTCGCAATGACGCCGAAACAATGCAATTTGGAAGTCGTCGCTACTGGAAACGGCTTAAATATCAACAGGCAGTTCTGCCACTTCGGATTTCGTGCCTGATATTTTACAGGCTTATATTGACACACCGATATTATATTGCGTTGGTCCATTGCCACTACCAATCCAAGTACTTGAACTGTCAACCCCACCACCATAGGGGTCACGCCCGATAGCCGTGCAATACCAGCCACGGGTGGGTCTCTTGTCCTGGTTCCCAAGCCAGTAATTTTGTGAGTTCGTTGAGGTTTCAAAGCTCTTTGCGATGGTACGTCCGAATTTAAAGATATTTATCTAATTTCGCTGGAAATGGCTATAAAGTCATGATTAAAGTTTGATCAACTGTCTACATCTTATTGCACTGAATAAATTGGTGATCTAGTGAAGTTTCATAAATTGTTCTGCCTTTCTTTCCATATTTGTTCTTGGAACTTTTTACTGTCTTCAATTAGTTCTTTTGAAACGTACATATATATTTTATTCCGCGTACGTTTTGGTCGCAAAAGTTGAAACTCACCTTACTCAAACCCAAAATGTCACCTACTACTACTCACCCAAAGTGCTGTTTAAAATGATAAGTAAATATAATAAGATGTAGACAGTTGATCAAACTTTAATCATGATTTTATAGCCATTTCCATCTCTATAGCGTAAATATCCTTTTTCTCGATGAAATAACTATTAGGTGATATTGAATATGACAGAATAATTTGGTACACAATCCTAAATTTCCTCTGGAAACTAACCTGAATATTTATTTTGTTTTCCCAGATATAGCACTCAAGCGAAAATGGTGGACAACGGAACTGGCACTCTATTCATCGTGGGATCTTTTAAGCGGATGGTCACCGATCCAGATTTCAAGGTATTTATGATGAAGTCACCCACATCCATGTGACCTTTTTAGGTGTTTTGGTGTTCCATGTTGGCAAATAACTAAAAACCCTCTAGACTGTGGATTCAAAAAAACTGGCCCATGAACCAACCTGGTCCATTTGTGAAATCAGTCTTGCCGGAAAACCTTTATCTACATAGTATTACATGCCTCCCATTACTTCTCGTTCTCTACTGAATGGCTATTTTCTGACTCTTTTTTGTACGTACATTGGTTATAAAATTGAATCGGACGCGTTCAATTTGAATTGATCAATGTTGGCCATTCATATATGGTCGTCAAAGATATAATTCAGTTATCATACGGCCAGCGAAAGTCATGTAGAATGAAATATGGCCTGCAGTCCGAAATGTTTGTGCGCTCATGCTGCTAGAGCATGAGCTTCGCTTCATTGGTTTCGCTGGAATGGGTTAATGGCTAAAAAAAGCTAATAGCCAGCATAGCTTTCATCGTTTATATTAAAAATATAATAAATTGGGCACTGAGTATCGATGGATAATACATTTAATTTTTATATTGCGTGCTATGAAAAATTCTTAGCCACTTGGTCCTCCGCAGGAATGATGCATTGTCAGTGATTTCAAAAATACTCAACACGTTTAAGTGCTTTTAGGTATAAAATTTATTTCACACGGTGTGTTTCAATCTTGCAGTAATGTTTACGTTTTAAATTCAAATCCATGAACCTTTCTAGGGTTTCAAGGTCAATTTGTTAAAATGTATCCATGTACCTAGGTATGTATAAAAATAAATCATGACAGACTTCATATCATACGTAATAATTATAATGCCTTAATTAGAACACATATTTGAATTCAATACCTAATTGGTATCGTATCAAATAGTATTAAAATTTTTCATGAACTAACTCCCCCCGCTTAGTACTCAACTTCAATGTCACTGCCTACGTGTTCATCTCAAATGAGAAAATAATGGGGTTACATTTTGGATTTTAGCTATTTCTTTGCTGCAGGGAGTACTTTAAGATTCTTAGAGGGTTTCAGTAACATAAGTTTCTTAGAGGGTTAGGATGAGTCTTCTAATTCCGAGCTTTACAATATTTCGTCGGCTATTCTCCAAATACTGCAACCGCGCGGTGGAAATCATGAGAACAAGAAGAGTTATATAGCTTCCTAATTGTTAACATCTAAGAGATAGTGAGTCACTGTAAATTCAAGAATCATAGCTGTTCGTCAAGTTTGAATACACTTTTCAGCGACTTTTTACCGAAAAAAATCCACGTTAAGACAATAGAGCCAGCTGAATTGAAGTTGCTTTGCTAAGATCTTTTTAGGATTAACTTGCGTTCTGATTAAAAATATTAAAATTAAAACTAAAATTAAATATGTTATTATGCACCTATCTAATAACTCACTTCTCCGATAGACTTTTACAGCTTATGACCCAATGACTAGCCAGTGCCTTTTATTTTTTTCATAAAATTCAATTTATGGATTAAAGGAATAAAACGCCATTAGTTATTTTTTCGTAAGAAATAACTCTGATGCATGAATTACATGAGAAAGATTTAAATGGAGCCTAATCCAATATCCCGTGGAAATATTTTTCAATGAATTGGTTATTACAGCGCGCCTAAAGATGGTGAAGTAAATGCGTTTAGAATATATATATATAGAGTATTAGTGCTCAGGTAATATGATATCATAAATTAAGCAACATGTACCTTCAAAGGTATCTACGTTAAATCATTGAAAAAGAAGTAGAAATATTTATGTTTTAGCCAAAAGCAGTGATATTTAGTTTAGCGTGCATAATTCTTGATCTAAGGCTTCGAGGATTATTCATGCCTGCTTAATGTTTACCACCACTGTCTTCCTCAGTGGTTTCTCCATCCTCAGCGAGAATAAGTATACTTTCACTCAAAACTGGATGGAAACAATTTTCAAATGAAAGATATTCTAGTTGTTAGTCTTACAAAATCTTATAAAATTGTGGGCTATAATGAAAGAGTGATGCACAAAACTGACCGAAAATATTGTTTACAAACTTACACCCATATGTACAAAAAAGCGCTTTCAGATGAATAAATATAGAGATATAACAAACAACTATTTACATGAGCGCACATAGTCACATCAAAATATTAAAAATGTCAGAGTAAATTACAATTTTAAAAAAGGAATTTTCAGATAAAATACTCCTTTTGAGTCACTCAAAGAAGGCAAAATGCGAGCCTCCAAACTGGATAATATCATCAAGAAATATCCCGCTCACGTCTCGGTTTCATATTTATTTGTCACCACAATAGCTTTCCCGGTCAATAGATGAAAAACTTGCATATCCACCGACAGTCATTATGCCTCTGTTACTTTTGAGGGGAAATGTACGTGGATAATTGTGCACATATCTTCCGTGTTGCTTCAGTGCTAGTGTCGGTAGTACTAAAATAGTTTTAAAAGCAATGTCTCTTTATTTCCGATATTTTTACATGCACCAGACACTATTTTATTTCCGTTTCAAATATGAGGCACAAAACACACGTGACATAATTGCGGCAAACAATCCGCCACCAGTCCGGTCCAATTTGATAGATATCGTCTGAAGTTTAAATATCTTCACAATAGCTGCGCGAGCCAGATTTTTATTTACAACTTTATTTATAATACCATTTTTGCATATGCATTCAAAATTTGCTTATTTTTCTCATCACTGCGTCAGTTACTTATTATTAATATGGTGTCAGGTGCCGGATAATTTTCGCTCCTATGTTGACAAAAAACGTTTTTGTTGGTCGGAAGAAATTATAATACCATAATTCTGTTCTTCTGAAGTCCTATTTGGCTCTTGTCTATCCGGCTGGAATGTGTTCTCGTCCATTCTGTTGCCATCCCAATGCGCATTTGATTCTTTAAATTGCATGATATTTTGTTTACCTCGGGTAAATTTGATAGTCTAAGGCGAGATACGGAGAAAGGTTTCCATTTTATTAAAATTAAATCCATCATCAGGTGTGATGGCTTAGTGAGGCGAAGCGCGATGCACTTTTAACTTTTTCTGGGAAAAGTGCTACTTCACTTTAATAACTTGTCCTCGGGTGCTTCAATCACGTCAATATTTAAGCATGGCAATATACCTATGTCTCAGAACATGACCTGCACTCCTACCCAAAAAAATCCTCAATGCTCCAATATCCTACGCTCTCCCCTCCGACTCCACGGCAGAGATCGGAACATCCCCGTAACGAGTGCTCTTTTTTTTCCTTGTTCCCATGGCGACCACCACCACGGCAGCTCTACCTGACATCCAACGTGACCAACTCGGACTTCAACATGGGCTACAGCATGACGGGGACCCTGGAGCGGGGCAGCAAAGAGGCCAACTCGTTCCAGATGACCCACTTCGCCGTCATCCGACGCGGCGACTCGGAGAAGCCCTGAGGGAGGCGCGGCGCGGGAGGCCGTGCGGGCGCCTGGCAACGGGTGCAGCGGGTGCAGTGATGCGCGGGGGTGCGCGGCGGCGTCGGTGGGCGGACGGGGGGTGGGACGGGGTGAGGGGGTGGCGAAGGATAGCATACGCCGTCGCAAACGGCTGCCGCGGAGTCATCGGGGAAAAACTGGCGGGGATACGAAAGCTTTGAATGCTCTATACCAAGTGGTGAGAGTAGATACTGTTCGCAAGGGATCGATTTCTCTGGTCCGAAGTCATCGATTCAGCGCCTTTTTTTTACGGAATCGTGGGGAATTAGCCAGGTAGTGGAACGAAATACGACGCCAATTTTTCGCGCCACGGGGGTCTTTTCCGCTCTTGGGTGAAGTCAGGGGATTAAGAGTATGTAAAATGAGCCTAGGTTAGGGAGAAATGAAATTGACATTGAAAATTTTCCTTTGGCTTAAAAGAGTGCTACTTATTGAACTTGCCTTAATCTTTGCCACGAGTACGGTCGCCATGGTTTATGGCTTGAGATGCGTTTTTGTGCCAAAATAGAGTGAGGTTTCATTATTGGTGAGATCTCAGAACCCAGGTTAGCTTTAGGCACGGTAGATGCCATTCATAGCATATTTTGGACGGAAAGGATTCAGACAAGAGACTGAATCATTAGATTGTGCGCTCAGTTAAATTTAAGGATGCGTTAAGTGCTTGGCATTCCCGGACGTTTCAGCGCACCTATAAATATATACAAAATTGATTTTGCACTGTAGACGTTAGTTGTTTTCCATAAATTATTGCTTTGCTAATGATGTTAAATGTTTTATGTACTATGTTCGCTCAAATGTCACACGCATTTCTCACAAGTTGCGTGATTTTTTGAATGGGAAATGGAATCCACACCTTTCCATGTATATTATATGTGTGTTCCCTTGTCACAAAAAAAAAACAATTCTCTTGCTGCCCATTCTGTAGCGAATTCAAACGATATTTGCGAGCAGGTACGGATTTTGAAGACAAAGTTGCTCGCATTCCTAACCGTCCCTCTTTATATTAATAACAACCTTTCGTCAATCACAGCCATGAACGGAACCATTCGTCTGTTTAAGAGCAGAGTCTCGCACAAAGATGTTGGCCCGATGATGTGACTTACATTTCCAGAGGCTGAGGCATTACTGCCGCTAAACTAACTTAAGGTTGTGAAGGTGCGAATTTCTTTATGAAACTTGCATCTTAATCTTTTGATAAAAATAATTAAGGAAAACTTTCACCTGCAGCCTGGTGCTGAAAGTATAACATGGCAATGCTGTGGCATTGTGTACCTCGTTCATACGAGAAAACTGCCTTTTGGTAGTAATCGTAGCTCTCTCTGAATAAGGCAAAAAAAGTCTTTAGACCCATGCGCGCTCTACCGGCCATTATTCCTAGCACACTCATGCTTGTGACATTATTTTACTACATTTTACCAGTAGTCATAGATCACGCAGACAGTAATTATGATGACAAGGTAAAGGGTTATAGCTAATTCTTCAATGGAATTTTAATCAATATCTTGAGAAGAAAATTACATATTTTTAAATACGTATACATTGTACTATTTGAACATTTATTGTCATTTATGCGCATATTTGCCAAGCTCGTTTACAAATTTACTTCGACAGCTATTAAATCTTTTGCACACGCAGAATGCCCGGTCCACAGAACGCCACAACTGAAATCTCCCTCCTTGGCCTTAAAACTTCAGCTCATTGCGTTTGGAAATCCGATATTCAGAAATTTTCGTTTTTACTTCCCCCAAATAATACTGGGTCATTATCAGCCATACGTAGAGCGAAAGCGCGGCATTCCAGCCTTTTGGCAAGCCGACCCTGGCAGTGTTCTCTACCAATGTTATTGTCTTTTTAATGTTTGCATACATTTAATAATGTTTACTCGTTTTCACACATGATTTCATAGACTACAAGAATTTATTTCAAGAATTGATCTGAAAATTCACCATGACAGAACTCGGAAATGACCAACGCTATCATTTCCTGCATAATGGTTCGATCAAAATTTCATCAAAACAAAACTTGAAACGTACTATTAACTTACGTTTGTTGAAGTACACCCTCGTACTTGTGTAAATACAAGTTTTCCTTTGAAGCTACCTTAAGCTCATATATGTTTTAATTCTTGGTTGTATATTTTCAACGTGTACATGAGCAATAAATATCTATCCATCTACCTATCTATCTATCTGGAAGGATCTCAGGTCTTCCCGGCAAATAGATCGGAGGAAGAGACCTCGGGTTTCCCATTGGGTAGCTGTGTCGTTCAGCATCGATGTTTCGAATACCAAGTCTGCCATCATATTCAGGGCGAATTGGAAAATAAAACCTGTAGATGATAGCAGAATTTGCCTCCAAAACGTCGGAATTAAACGACACTTCTAGTCGATATCTCTCCTCTTAAGTTTTACTTGCCTTTCTATAGCAAAAATGAAGTAAATGCAATAAGTTTTATTGAAAAATCGTAACAGAGTTCAAAATTTTGGCTTATTCATTTTCATTAAAATTTCAAAACACCTTGTCAAAAGGCTAATGCCGTGCATAGTGTCTTGTTATGTGATGCTATTTTACTTAATACTACTGTCTTGTTATGCGATGCTATTTTACTTAATACTGCTGTCGATGCGATTGGTGCGACATTTGTATTGCCGAAAAAGGGAGAACTGGGAGACGGCCGATAATTATCGCGGTAGCTTGGAAATATTAACAAGTAGGTCTTCTGATAGAAACGATGTGAATAACACGAGCTTTACTTACTTTGAGTGCTAAAACTCCGGCCATTGAAATACGTCCGTGGTAAGTTCGTCCATCTGTAAGAAATAGATGTTAGGCGTGTCAGACACTGGCACACAATTTACACATGCCCCGTAATTTTAATTCTCATTCCTCGGCGCGAGTGCACAGTTGACGTTATTTATGCTCGAGGCGGCGTCAATTAGGAGAAGGAGACCGCCCTCCAAACGGGCAGCACAGTTAGCCTCTCGGCGACTATATATCATTTACAACCACCTACGATCGTTAAAAAGAGTCAAACTGATCTCAACGAAGGATAATTAAACACATTCAAAGCAAACAGGCTGTGATATGACAATTAACAATCTAGTCCAGGATTTTGTGGTTGCATGGAGTCAGTGGAATCACTCGAGCTACCATGTGTACCTACCAATGCTCAAAAAAAGAGAAGAGACGTACATTTTGGGGAGGGAAAATATAAAAAAAAGTTCATATTTTATTTTAAAACGGCTTGAATTAGGGTAGCACATTCCTATTCTGAGCTAATATTTTCTGAAGTAGTCTTAAACTAGCAGATTTTTTTTCTCTTCTTTATCAAATAAGGATAAAATTCCAAACTGCCATCTCTTTTTCGTACTCGGACGATATATATATATATATATATATATATATATATATATATATATCAGTGCTGCCTAGGCATGATTGTACAAATGGCAATCCTATAGCAAGTGGCGTAAAGTTCAAAGCATTTGCTGCTATAGATGCCAGTATGCACCTCCAATCACGAGCTTACGATGTTATCGAGAAAATAGGAAACATTGAGGGATCTTGATAGGTCTTGTGCCATAGGAGTAACGAACATATTTTATTCGATTTAGATATTTCCCATTTGAGGATAAAAAAATCGCAAATTTCTGGACTAGAGTTTACGTTGCATCGGAACCATAGTATATCAGTGACCATGCAAAATTCATCTACATGTTTCCGTTATCATCCAAATTCTCAACGGACGCCGAGAAAACATGGCCAGTGTATAAATAACCGTCTAAGCACTTGGGGAATTTTTTCCTATGTCCAATGGACACTGTCCATTACCTATGTTTGCAGCTCTCGCTCACTGTTCTTCGTGTTCTAGAAATGTAGTGTAGAGCCTATTAGTCCGTGAGCCGTGGGAAGCATCGCTCAAAACATACGTCCAAACCTTAAATGTTTACTGTGGTTATGTGTGCAGGAAATGCTGCGTTTACTTCTCTCTATCGACTAATTTTAATAAGGAAATATAAGCCACTTTTAATCATAGCCAATTGCTGTAATTCATCTCCTCCCTCTATAAGCGAGCATGAAAGATGAAAGGGTAATATTTTTCCTAAATGTATCCATGGTTTCATGGGGGTCTTGCACCGCAAATTTTCCGTGTGGATGGAGATTTATGTTTCATTCGACAGCTCATTCATTAATTGAGAGGAGACCGTTGGAGTTGGGGATCCATATGTGCATGGGGATGGGGATGGAGGGAGTTAGATGCAGTTATTCCGACCCAAATTTCCCAATATTCTTTTAAAGCCAACCGTATCATGTGTGCAAATGAAACGTCCCTATATTATTCTTCTAATGGAATAGGGATTTTATTTTGACCAGTGATATAAAATATATATTTCCTGCTTCGAATTTTCTATAAACGTTGGAATTGTGTCCTCGTAAATGTAATATTTGCAGCATTATAGATCATAGGCACTTCACGTGTTGACATTGTGGCCATTGGTAGAATTCAAAGTACACAGTTATTTTATTTGCCACACGCATAAATAGCCATTCCATTACAAGAGAAAGAAACGTCATGTTCACAAATTTATGAATGTAGCACACTTTACTGACATCTCATTAGAGCATCATGGAACTATTTTTTCCCCGGTTCACATTTTATCTACATCAATCATGCATCTAATTTCATTTAAAAATACTTTGAAGCTATTTACATATCAATAAGGCGTAATATAAAATTCAGCTCAGGCTATTGTAACGTTACTTTATCAAATTTGTCCATATTTGACTTCACTGTATGTGTTTAAGCAGTATTATTTAATTTATGACTACCTATAGAGACATTAATTTTTGTAAAGGAATTGCGAGACCCTGTTTAATTGTTCATAGACAACACACAAAATATAGAGCCAATACATTTAACGAATTGATTTTATCATAACAATGTGTTTCATAACAGCTTTATAATTCAACCAAACCTCTTTAAGTGAATGTAGTTCACGAAAACAAAAGTTGAATAGCATTATTTAGGTTTATATTTTGTGTAAATATATGCATGTACAAAACCATTTATATTTGTATGAAAATTATTGGATGAATTTAGCGCTGTTTTTGCTTTAAAAAGCTATGAATAGCAGTCAGGGACAAATGGATATCAACCAGTCCGTGGTAAGAGTTAACATGAGCTTCAATAGATACGTGCATAGGGAATACTGCTAAAAATGAATAGCTATCATTCCACGCGTAAATGAAACCCTCTGAGAAAGTTTATAAAGTACTTTAAGTAACAGAGCTTTTGTTGTAACCTAAAAGATATTTAAATTCAGCTAGAGAACTAAAAATTTCAAGAATGAGAAGTTTTACAACATCTACATAAACAAGATTGACTAAAACATTAACAAATAGAATACTGAGGTAGACAATTGGTATTGCTTTACTTTTTATAATATCCATTCGCTACTGAAAATTCCTGACGAAACATTTGGAGATGAAATGATTTCCTCAATCTACAGACCCAGTGGAAAGACAAGATAAGCCGTTGTCATTTAAAAAAATGTCAAGTTGACTTGAAAAAGCATTACATCAGAACACATTGTTGAAAGATTAATGAGTTATGAGAAAAACCGTTAGGAATCTCGCGGAAAAATTGCTGTTCTGATGGGGAAATTGAAAGAATATTGGGTGCTTATTTCGAGATAGTTGCTCGTTATTGAACTCAATAGACCTCTTATGAAAGTCTCCACTGCAAGCAAATATTGATGATGTTGTTCGATTGCTTAGGCAAGAATATGGAAAGGCTTTAGAATCAATAATGTGTTCCATTGATAGCAAAATGATTCCTAGGAAAAAGTTATTCTCTGTGATAGATTCGTTTAGCTGGATCGTAGAGTAATGGAAATCAGAGGAAATTGAAACCTGATATTGAGATGATGTTAAAAATTCGATTACTTTTGAGCGAATAATCATTATATTTCTATTACTGTGGTGTGAAGGGGATATGGTATTAAAGCAAAGAGCTGAATCATATCCAAAATATTTGCCCACTGAATTATTTTAATTCATAACAATTTTACATATCTAAATTTTAACACTAAAAGTAATCAAATCCAACACTTGAAAAAGACTTAAATGTAAAACGATACACATGTTAAACATGGATACATATAAATTTCACCTCGTTCAATAATGACTGGAGATGCGTGTAGTACTCATTTGCTCATCCTGTTCGGGTTCAAAATACACAAGAGATCCGTTGACAAATGTGAGTTTATAAAAGACAGCAACTCCGTTTGTAACAGTTATAATTTTCCTTGTGAGTATGAAATTTTAATACCATACGTAATAAGAATCAAAAGGTTTACAAATAGCGAAAATTTAATATCAGATTTGCATTAAAATCTATCCATGTTTTTCGAAATCCCTTTTTTCAATAACTTTGCAGAAGCCCTTAATATTTTACATTCCTGATACGTGGAAATAAGGTATAGAAATTCAATTAAACCTTTCGGTGGCATCATCACTTGTCTAAAATCGTCGTTAATCGTTTAACTAATGATAGGTATTTAAGGTCAATTCTGATGTTACGAAGTCCTATTTCACGAAAAACGTTTGCGAAAAGAATCTAATTAAATAAGTGATAGCAAATTTCATCTTTCGGTATATGCATTTCTAGCAATGAAAATGCAAGTAGCAACCATTTTTCATAAAATATAACAAGTGAAACGAGGCTGGAGTATACTCAATTTTCCATGTCTTGCATGTAAAGGGCATGTATAACTTAAAAATCACTTTAAATTGTTTTAACAGCGCGAGAAGTTATGAATCTCTACTTATTTTCCATGTCTCCAAGCTGTGGTGGATGTTCATAATTCATGAATGGGACAGCTATTTCCAACGTTGCTGGATTTTCCATCGACATAAAATTCCCTATCGCACTCTCTCATTTAGATTGCCTCATTCCGGGAGCCGCGGTTTATTGTAGGGTTTGCAATCCAGACTATGGGCCCTGCAGAAAGCAATAATTTGTAGAATTGTACTTTGGAGTACTCTCACCCATTTCGTCTTTCACATTTTAGCTTCTTGTAGTCTTGGACTTCGTTTGACGGAGGCAAGGGTATATGTAGGTATATTAACTGTAGCAACCACTATAATTTTACATTCTTAGGTATACATAACTCCCAAGCTTCTTGGCCACCTATATATATATACATATATATAGGTGGCCATTGTTTTTGTATATTTTTCACCTATCAGGAAAATCCTCCAATTTTTTTCAGAATCGAATACCATTAAAATAATAATTCTTCCCGAGAAGAATGGCGTCGGCAAGAGGGCATTATAAGAGGAATACCGAGTATGCTCCAACTCTGCTGATATATACACGAAATTATGAAATTTGCTCATTGAAATGGTTAAATAACAGCATGTTGAATGATACATAATATCGATTTAGGCCCGAGAAATTTCCAGCTAAATTCAATTAATATTGTTGGTGTTGTAAAAATTTAATTGATAAATGTTTAATGTTAAAAATTCATTACTATGTGTTTCATTGACCGATTCTATTCTCTGAGTCTTGCTTCATTAAATTATTGAGTTTCACCACCAAGTTCCTGAGAATAGCACGAAATGACATCATTTATGACAGATCGGGTGTACCTATGTGTGTGTCAATGTTTGTGTCACATATGTGTAAAATGGGCTACATGTGCTTTTATTTGTTATTAAAAACCTGTAAGTACTATGCTTTTTGGTGTAAAAAAGCAACTATATTCGATATGATGTCACAAATAAACTCGTCCAGAAGTGTGGAAAAATGTGTATTTTGTTTTTAATTCCGTAGTAAATGTTTAAAATTCCTGAATCATATTTTCCATTTTTCTTGCCAACTTGCTGTAGTACTGCAATTGGGAAGCGTAATCAACTGAAGTATTTATAGCAGGTACGTTAAAAAAAAGTCTGAAGGCATGCTTCCCACGACTTGTAAAGAGGTTAATCACATTGGAGACATGGGTAAGTAAAGATTTTCGTTGGACGTATTCTTTCCTATTTTAATAGTTTGTCGTGGCTGGTATTAAATTCAATGCGATGGAATTGATGCTCTTTCAGACGATGGAATTGAAGGAGCAGAGCCTCCTTCAATTCCATCGTCTGAAAGAGCTAACCCACCCACAAGTCGAAGAGATAAATTCATGATTCTATATTTCATCTCTGATTATAAGAGTTAATACAAACTTATCTCCAAATAGACTGATTGCGTCATATTGAAGTGCGAGAGAACCGATTTTCTCCTCGCAGAAATGATTAATTCTCATAACATTCCCCATATATTTTAATGATTACGACATCTTGCTAATCATGAACGAAAGATACGGTCGTAATAATCTCATTAAGTTTAAAGTGAAAGTATTATCGAAGAATGTATTCAAGTAAAAGATCTGAGGACTCGAGGAAGAGTAAAGAAAATGCCATTAATACACCCGAGACGTAACATGCTTGGATACAAGTAGCATATGCTCTAAAACCGTAAAGTGGTTTATAATTATCAAATGCTCATTTAATATACGAGTGCATAGACTTAATATATTCTACGTTATTCGATAATTCATCTTATGGTAATTGCGTAGGAATAGGAGGCACTATAACTATGATTCCATTATTAACAATTGAGTTAAGGGTTAAAAATCTACATTTGGATCTTTTATCCAATTTTTATGTGGTTATGTATAGTGTAAGACGCTGGTACACTTAATTCGCACGCCCTAAGGTGTATCTCATAATATTCGATAAAATCCCTTAATGATTACAATATTTGGCTTTTCTTAAACGAAAAATGTGGCCATAATAGTCTAAAAATAGGCCATAATAGGGGAAAAACTTCATGGACACACAGAAATGCAGTCTCTAATTTTGAGGTAAGAAAATAAGATTCCACCGGGAGATATGTACAAGAGATGGAGCCACTTAGTGGTAGGAAAGGGATAAGAGCCAGAGGATGTGTAAATTGCAAATCCAGAAGAGTTTCGGAGAGAAACACACTCGATAATTGAGGCATTTGAATTTTTTAGGACTCAGAATTCGCATTGCCTTCAGCTGTCTAGCACGCAACTTAAGAACGTGAAAGATACGACGTGACAGAGATGGATTAGGGAAGCGTCTTACAATTAGTTACAAATACGGTTATCTTATGCCTGGCCGTTTGGAACCTTTGGCAATTGAAACGAGTGAATTGCATTTATCAAGAATCGCCGAGGATTCCTTAAATCATATTTTTAATATAATTGTTCACAGTAAATCATGAATAATAACTAAAATAGTCATTTTTGGTTCACAGAAAAGCCTTTGGGAGAGCAAGGCAACCGCCAAGAGCCAAGGGACCGAGACGCTTCCATATAAGGTGGATGTAAAATTAAGAAGGCATGATAAGTCAGATACAACTAGTTCGAGGCCGACTGGACTTTGAGTCGAGACGAATGCCGAGTGTATCTTTCAACCCAGACGCAAAACGGGGGTCACTTCGGCTATGAGAAACGGTATAACTTTGGCTTGCTTTCTGTCATGTCTTAGGATTTCTAAGTGTAAACTAAATAATTTTTCTTGGATTCACGGAGCAATTTTCACGATTTCGTGACCACATTTTCTCTGGATTAGGGAAAGAGAAATCGCAAAAATTTCCGTTTATTGGCAGGAAAGAACCAGACACACAAATATAGAAAATGGATAAACATTGCCCAGTTTTTTGGGAACTTATCCAGGACAACCTTAGTGCATGTGCTATGAGTAGTGGTCGCAGCCAAGCGCTGGTGAAGATTCAACAGCAAAGAATTTACATATTTGCTCAGGAACTTTTATTATACAGGCCTTGCTAAATTATTTTCCTTGCTGTTTTCTGATTAATTCGCTTCCAAACAGTACGTAAATGTCATGATTTTTATCAATAATGTCAAATGCTAAAGTAAGATCTTCGTCCGAGAGATACATGACTTTCCCAAATTACGCTGGTAGAGAAGAACCTTCAACGGATTAATTAAAAAGTACGCAGATTTGAATATTTGACATATTGATCTGACGAAGGCTTCACGGATTGAAAACATTCCTAGGTAAAGGAACGGCTTATCACTTCCCACACCTATTAAAATTAAGGCAATTATTTTGTTCCACATATTGTTTTTTTCAGACTCGGAACAAGAAACTTACGAATATTTATTTGATTACGTAGTGTGTCACAATGTGTAATAAAGTTACTCATTAGATAACCGCATTCCACACCGATTTCTTCTACTCAAGACTCGACCAAATACTCAATGGATAACAGTTCCTTGTAACTAACAGTTTTCGGCGAAATCTTGGTCGGATCCTTTGTAGAATAAATAGTGTGGAGGGTAATGGGTGTTCCACTCTCAAAGCTTCCTTCGGAAGGTCGGGTCCTAAAACTTTAGAGGGACTAGAAGATGGACGAAAGGATAACGGCTAAAGCGTGCATGTACGTTTTCTCCACCAATGCTCTAAATAACGTACAAGTACATTTCCCGCAGCTCATGGATTAGTTAAGGAAACAAAATTAATGAGATTCTTTAGGACAAAGAAAGCGAAGCTGGTGATAAGAGTAGGAAATCACAGACTGGAGCAAATAGAACAATTTAAATACTTGGGTAGTACACTAGAAGAAACAGGACATAGTAGCAAATACATTAGGAGGAGAATAGCGCTAGCGAAGGAAGCGCTCAATAATAGAAGGGAGCTGATGACGGGGAACTTTAGTAAGGATGTAAAAAAGAGGCTGGTGAAGAGCTTGATATGGAGTGCGGCATTGTATGGGGCAGAAACGTGGACCTTGAGAAAGGAAGACGAAAATGGGCTGAAGGCTTTCTAGATGTGGGTGTGGAGGAGGATGGAGAAGGTGCGTTGGACGGAAAGGAAGACAAATGAGGAAGTGCTTGACATGGTGGGCGAGGAGAGAAAACTTATAGATGAGATTAGGGGAAGACAGGGTAGGTGGCTGGAAGGGTTAATGAGGGACGATGGTTTGCTGAAGGCCGTGATAGAGGGTAGGATGTTGGGTAAGTGGGGAAGGGGAAGGAAGAGAATTGGTTTTATGGACGGGATGAAGAAAGGTAGGACTTACGCTGAGATGAAGAAAGAGATACTAGAGGTAGAAAGGGCACGGCACGTGTAAGAGTTCGTTGGATATTCTCTGACTTTCATCACAACCTACCTCTAACCGGTAGATTACTGTAAAGTAAAAGTAAAGATGGATTAGTATTATCGGCATCGGAAACGGCTGCCCTTTTGCGACCACCGGATCGTCAACTGTAACTCGGTGTTGCCGAATGACGGACCTCGTCCCCACTTTCATTCTCTCCTTGGCCGCCGAGTTAAGCGTCGCACGCCGCCCCTGCACCGCCCCCACGCCCATCAAAACAGAGTTCACACCTCGGCCATCTGCTGCTATCCCTTCGCCGGCCGAAACGGTGCTGCGTCGGCCGTCTCTGCCCCCGCATCTCCGCAACCTCCGGCCTCTCTCGCCCCCGCCACCCACCACGCCCTCTACGCCCCCGACCCCGTCCCCACCCCAGCCCTACACTGCCGCCCGGCGCGGGGCGGGTGATGGAGGGAAAATCGATGAGCAGAAAATTCGGGGAATGCCGGATGGCGGACTGAATTACTCGACTGCCCTCTCCAAAAAACACTCCACCCCACCCCCCGCCACGCACGAGCACATTTAAAACACAACATTTTTTAACTATTCCCCTTTCTTCTAGGCACACCAGCTACTAGCCTGTTGTTTCCTAGATCTAATTCCGATATCAATTCAAGCGATAATCACTTTTAGACCGTCGGTTAAAATTTAGACAAAAACTTTTCCACACATGCGCTCGCATACCTATATAATTATAAAGGTACATCTGGCACTCTCTCGCCTGCTGACGTACATCTATGTTTTATCATTTTCAGACGACTTCCGTGCTTGCAGATTGGTAAGTGGTATGACTTACAATTAGTCAAAAAATCATCTTCAAAAATCTAAATTTACATAAAAGTGGAATGAATTCGAGTCCAGAACATGCTTTGGTCCCGGAACCAGAAAACACGGGCATTAATGTGGAGTTAAAGACAAAGTATTTTATTTGACGACTTTAAAAAATGAAAATACCGCCATTTTTATTTTCTCGTGGTGATACGATGAAACTTAGACGGAATCACGACTGAATGACCCAATTATTATTTAAGTGGAACCAATTTACCTGCTATGGTCTATAAAAGACAACATTTCAGTTCTGAAGATAGATTTTTTATCACCCTCTACAAGATTAGAATTATGGCTACTACCACTAATGGCGTCAAATATACGAGTGAATATATTAACAAGTACAGACAACGTACCATTCAGATCAACATTAGCCGATGTGATTCATGGATAATTTGTTTTGGGCACCATGGTCGTTATAAACATCGTATCGTAGTTATTAATGATAAAAATGACCAACACATTCATTAGGTTAATGCTTATTGAAGTTAATTGGATATTTTTAAATTGAATTATAATTGACTATTAAGGCCGTTTTGGTCGTTTTGTGGAAGTATATATGAAATGATTGTTTCAAAAAACTTTCATACTTTAGAGGAAGTTGACTATTGCGTTCTCTTCTCCCGTGATTTCTTCCAATGGCACTTTTCTTCTCCTTTCACCGACGTTCTTCTTTCATTGGTCCTCTCCTCCTCCTTATCCTTTTCAATTAGGTTACATCACCATTTTTCGGGGATAGTAGCATTAGTTTTATGAAAGCTAATACATATTATTTAGGTTTTAAAATGGGATGGTACTTTTTGCTTATGAAAATGAAATTAATTTTTTTTCATTCAAGTATTCTACCAGCTGATTGGTAGGTTCTTGGACAGTCCGCATTCTGCATCCCAACCACGTAGACATTGTCTCGCTTTCCCTATTAAGGATGGCCCTTTATTAAATCCCTCTTCAATTCTTCATATCTTCTACCTCCTCTTATTTCGTCCAGAATTCCTATACTCTTCCTTCCTCTTCCACGCTTCCCCAGTGTTCTCCCCTCTATCACTCTCTTCAACATGCCCTCTCCTCTCAAAACCTCCTCCATCCATCTCCTCTGGCTTCTCCGCACCTCTGCCACAAACTTCCTCTCCTCTCTGACCATATCCAATACCTCTTCGTTCGTCTTTCTCGCCATCCAGCTAACCTTCTCCATCCTTCTCCAAACCCATATCTCAAACTCCTCAAGTCTACGCACATCCTCCCTTCGCAATGACCAAGTTTCCGACCCATATAGCAACACGCTCCATATTAAAGTTTTCTTCAGCCTCTTCTTTACGTCTCTTCTCAGACCCTCCCTCATCAATTCCCTTCTCTTCGAAAATTCTTATATAGCTAGCGCAATTCTGCATCTGATGTCCTTACCACTAAACCCATTCTCCTCCAAAATACTACCCAGATACGTAAACTTCTCGGCCTGCTCTATCTTCTGCCCTCCCACCCTTATAATCAGCCCCACCTTCTTACTTCTGGAAAACCTCATTATTTTTGTTTTCTTGTGATTGATCTTCATCCCATACTTTTTTCACTGCACCTCTAATGCATTCACCACTGACTGTAACCCCTTGGCAGACTAACTAACCAATGTTTGATCATTGGCAAATCTCACTGATTTTATCAGCTCCCTTCCTTCCTTTATTCCTACCTCCTCCTCCCTCAATGCCTCCCTTACCATTTCTTCTGAATACACGTTAAAAATCAACGGCGATTGTAGGCACTCCTGCCGCACTCCCCGTCCTATCGTGGCCCATCCCGATTCTCCATCGGCTACCCTAACCTGCGCCGTCTGGTTCATATACAAATTCCGAATCAGACGCCTGTCCCTCCAATCGATTCCTAATTTCTACAACACTCCCATTAATTTCGTCCATTCCACCCAATCAAACGCCTTCTCGAAATTTACAAAGCATGCAAAAACATCCTGCCCGTACTCTAGGTTTCTTGCTACTAGCGTCCTCACCACCGCTATAGAGTCCCGCGTTCCCGTCCCTCTCCTAAACCCGAACTGGTCGTCACCCAGGTATTCATTTGCCTTCTTCTCTAGCCTTCTGTTTATAACTCTCAGAACTAGTTTGGCCGCGTGGGATATTAAGCTTTTTGTCCTATAGTCTTCACACGTTTTTGCCTTACTCTTCTTTGGTATAGGAATTAGTACAGTCTTCGCGAAATCTTCCGGCCACACTCCATTCTCATAAATCCTACGAATAAGCGCAAAAAGTTTTCCTCTTCCGTTCTTCCCCATGCTCTTTAAAAACTCTGCAGGTATGTCATCTATTCCCACCGCCTTATTTCTTTTCATGCCTCTTAGACCTCTTTCGATTTCGCTATCAAGGATACTTGGTCCGATGTCATCTCTGTCGATATCGTATTCCCTTTCTATATCTAACCTATTGGGCCTTATTTATTTACCATACCTCTTCAACATACTCTTTCCACCTCTCCTGGATCTCTTTCGGTTCTACTATCACATTTCCCGTCTTGTCTGTTATCGTTGTAATTCCCCTTCCCTTATTACCACCCGTCAGTTCCTTCAATTTCCTATATAATGCATCTGCTCTTCCCTCTTTTTGGTATTTCTCTAACGAGTCGATCTGTTCTCTCTACCACGCCTCTCTTGCTTTCTTTGTTTCTTTTCGAAGCCTGTTTTTTAATTCTCGGTATTTTCTCTTACCTAGCTCTGAGTTTACGCTCTTCCATTTCCTTTTCTCCTCCATCTCCCTTGTCATCTCCTTTGTGATCCACGGTTTTCTAATTTTAGTTGCACTCACTACGCCTACCGTTGCTTTCGCCGCTTCTACAATTCCATTTTTCAAACTTCCCCATTCATCTTGCACTGATCTAACTTCATGTTCCTCACCCATTATCTCATCCACCTTCTCTCGATACTTCTTCTTCATTGCCCCAGTTAATGCCTCCGTATTCCACTTTCGTACCTTCCTTCCCATTCTTATCTTTTTCAGTTTTACCCGACATTTCATGACTAATAAGTTGTAGTCTGTGTCTGCATCAGCTCCTGGATAAGTATGCGAGTTTTCAACACTATTCCTGTAACTGTGACGAACCATTATATAATCTATCTGGAACCTATCTGTGTCTCCTGGCTTCTTCCATGTGTACCTACGTCGAGGGTGATGTCTGAATCATGTATTTGTAATTACTAGGTTATTTCTACGGAAAAACTCCACAGCTTTCTCGCCCCGGTCGTTTCTTCTTCCTAGCCCGTAATAACCTACCTCCCGCCCATCTCTTCCTTCACCCACCACTGCGTTCCAATCCCCCATTACTACTAAGTGCTTACTCCCAGGTATCCTACCAATTATTTCCTCTAGCTGATCGTATACACCACCTACCTTTTCTTCTCTATGATTAGAGGTAGGCATATAAACCTGGATTATAACTAAATTCGTCTGATCTGCCTTTAGTTCCACGACTATAATCCTATCTCTAACCTGTTCGCATACACTACTTTTCTACCTAGTTTCCTATTCATGACGAATGCAACCCCGCGCTGACTTTCATTCCCTCCACTATAAATTACTCTATAGTCGTCGCTCCAGTAATCACCTTCCACCTTACTTCACCAGACCCATGATGTCTACACCCACCCTCTTCATTTCTTGCTTTATATTCTCTTTAGCATATTACAAAAATAATGAAAATTCGTTAAATTTAAATTTTTTTTAACACGAATAGAATGCCACAAGTTGGTCGCCACGTTCCTTTCTTCAGTGATTTCTTTCATTGGCCCTCTTCTCCTTCCGCCGAATTTTTTCTTTCTTCGGTCCTCCTTATTTTTTCCCCTTACAGTCATCATCTTCTCCCTTCACCGCCATGGTCTCTTCCAGCCCCCTTCGGATGGAATTACTTGACAAATCTTGCCCAATTCTTTCGTTTTTCCTTCCTTTCCTTCCTTCGTTATTAATTCTTCGCTGCCCTCGGTCCGAATTCCCATTTCAAGGTTCAATTTTATCTATCAAACATAAAATCGAACACAGATTTCGAATCGGTGCCTGATGGTATATTTTTCGTTCCACTCCGTGCTTTTTTCAATTATCTTGTTGTGTTTTTTACATTCTCCATGTTCGGATAGTACCACGCCACGACATTCCTGTGCGTGAGGTTTAATTTCTTCCTTTCCATGATAGTTGGGAAGATTTCATGAGTATGTCGACCCTTTTCTGACTGGTTTCATTTCACGTTCCATTTCATCTGCGGGATTTCCCTGAGTTTTCGTCTTAAAGTGCTTATACTTGGGTGGTCATAGAGGGTGAGTCTGGTTCCCAAGTATGTTTTCCTATTGTTCTTCTTAAATTCGTGTCTTGATTTTTTCTTCACCACAGTGAATTTTAAAGGAGGTTACATTGCTTTACTGCTAAAGCATGTTTACAGTTGAATAGCATTGTGTTATAGGAATCAGGCACGCCCCTAGGGCTTCGAGAAGTTTTCTTTGTATCCTGCCGTGTTCTGCTCTATTTCCCTTTGCAACGCTTCTGTACATAGCAATGAGTTTCAATACCCCATTTTACACGTAGTACATCGATTTTCCTCACGTTGGTCGGCAGTATCTTCTGACTGAGTGAAAGATTTTCTTAACTTTGGTTGCTATGCAATAAGCGTGAGATTAGAAGATTAGTTTTCCATCCACGTGTACTCCAAGGTACTTAAAACAGCTACCTCTTTTCAATTGCTTCCCGTACATTTTTACGCTTGGGTTTATGCCGAGTTTCTTTTCGAAGACTACAAACTCACTTCTGGCCGTCGACAGTTTAATTTTGCACTTATTTGCCCATTTTCCACATTTTCCATGCAGATCTTTGCTTTTTCTTCCCTATCTTCGTGTGTTTGCTCTAATCAATATAGAGGTGTCATTTGCATATACAATTACTTCACAATGCTCCGGAAACTTTTTCTTATCAGCTGGTTTATTATTAGATTCCAAACAAAGGGACCTTGTACAGATCCCTGAGGGCAGCCTTCGGTCGCGGTATTCTTCGTTTTTTCTAATATGGACTTGAAATAATTTCTTGTCTGTAAAATAGCTTTTGAATAGACTGATGATATTCTTAGGAGCTTTAATCTTTTAAGTTCCTCGATCACTCAGGGCCACCAAACTCAATCGAATGCTCCTTGGATATCAATAAAGATTCCGAGGGTGTAGTTTTCGCTGCTTTCGTTGAAATAATTTTTAAGCTTCAGTATTGCTTCTTCCGCGCTGCGTCCTCTCTGAAATCCGTAGTGTCGAGGGTGGCATAGGTTCTCGATTCCAACTGTTTCTTCTAATTTGGCTTTAATCATTTTTTCGAAGACTGCCGATATCCGGAAGCAGAGTGGTTGGCCGATATGATTTAAAGTCGGTGAAATATTTGCCTCTCGATTTTAAAATGGATACTAAATTACCAGTTTTCCAGAACTTCGGAAAATACTCAAAGAGCCGGCAGCCATTTGCGATTGTCAGGGTTGTTCCTTCGTATTGTATGAAATTTTCATATCCTGTAGAGAGAATAGAGTTGCATCCTCACCATCTGGGTGATCGTCGTACTTTTTTCTATCTTCACGAAAAATCTTCTCGTCTTCTTCTTCATCTGGGAGTAGAGTATTCAGCATTTTGTCCAGCTGTTCTTTATGAAGCGGAATGCGTCCGGCTTCGTTTCGGGCAGTTCCGTGTAGGATGGGTGTCTTCAATTTCTCAGAGAATAATTGATATACCTACATGCTTTTCCACCAAAGTAGTCCTGAACGAATTTTTCCATCTTTTGTCTTTGGCGTGGTAAATTGCCATTTTATCGGCTTTCAGTTTTGATATGTAGGCCTCTCAATGAGCTGGTCTGTCCTTCATTTTACTTCTTTTCCATCGTCTTTGCAAAATTTTCAATTCCATTTTTTCCTATCTAAATCCCTATTCCACCATGGGGTTTTTCGGAAGTTCTTTTTTCACTCTTGGAATGCTCAGTCTCAAGGATTCTTGGAGTGAGTTAGTCAGATGTTTAATTCTGAGATCCAGGTTTTCTACACTTGGTGTCCGAATGGTATCTTTCTCCGTATTCCTGAGTCACATAAGGAGTATCGACTAGCAGGCAGCCCAATTTCCTCTTTTAACACAAATCTGGGGGTATTTTCTGTTTCCCTTTGTGCCCCTTTGATCTCAAAAGTGATCAGTTTGTGATCGCTGTTTATAGATCATGGGTTTACTAGTAATTTTTTTCTCATGCTATTTGTGAGGCTACAATAGTTTGGACAATATTTGACTCCCCTCGTTTTCCTTAGAAGGTGGGAGCATTATAAGTCTCATTTACAATAATAAATCATTTTCCATGACTAGATTTTCCTGTATAATTCATCGGTTTGGTTGCTATACCAAATGTTTTTTTTTAGAATTTGAATCAGCTTCGATTGTTAATTGATTAACTGGAAATTACTTTATTATTGTTTTAAGATTTTTCAGCTGAGATTTAATTTTCTCGCTGGGAGGTAGTAAATTTCCTCGCTGGTAGGGAGGTAAAGTACAGACCAACGAAAATAAGTGAGCACTTTCATATGTTCACCTCAGCCACTGCAAAGTTTTGGGTGGTGAGAGAACTTAAATCTATGCCTAAGTTTTCATTGAAAATTAAGATTGCTTCGTTAGATTTATCATTACGAGTTTATTATTTTGGTTGGTAACCCCATTCCTGGGACTTTCCAGTTTCCTCCAGGTCGGGTTTAGTATGGCTCAGGTGTTAGAACGAGATCCGTATTTATCGTCTCGGACGCTATTCTGGCTTCCGCTTGGGGTATTTTTGCCCCAAGAATATTCAGTTGACCATTTTCTAGAGTTTTTATATAACCCATAATTAATTTCTCTTTTTAAAATTTCAATTCTCTTTTCATTCACAGGACATTCTAGATCCAAGGTTTCGTGCTTGCAGTTCTCTAATTTTAATTACTGCAATTGCCACAGACAGTCCGAGCGATGGGAATATCTTTCCTAATTTTTGCAGTCCTTTGCAAAATACCAAAACCTTGTTCTCCGAAACACCTTGTGGCTTTAATGTAGTCAATAACTCGTTATCTGTCATAATCCTCAAAAGTTTTGCCGCTGTTTATCAAAACATTTAGCGAATTTGGGATGGTTTAAATAGCTCAGTTCGTTCTTTAACCTTCCTTTTTCTCAAATTGATAAATAATTTTGACTGTTGCTGCATCCAGAAGATCATTTTAATTATTGAAGGCTTCTTGCAGAATGTCTCCCGTGGTAACATTCTTGACTCTGTAAATTGTCACCAGCGGACTCCTTTTCTCCAAGGCCTTTATAATAAGGTCTTTTCTTTTACATACGTCACTTTCTTGGAGTTTCTTGTCCATGACTTGAGAGTCGAATTCCACGCAGACTCCCTTGTTTGCAATTTTGTGAACTTATCTTATATCTACAACACAAAAATAAGACCTAGCCGATCAACTTCGTTTTGCTTCAATGGTAAAATGACTGTTGATACCTTGATAGCATCACGATTTAGATTCAACTTCACTGCTCATAAATAAGATATTGTAAATAGAGAAACAAAATTCATTAATTCATTTTTACAAAAGAATCGAAGGAGATGTAGATAGTTTCGACAACATTGACAACCATTATTCGTGCTTCCAGAAAATAAAGGCCAATTTATGTTTTTATAAACACAACATCATGACTGTTAAGTCTTGGGAAATATTGAACTCCAACAGTGTAGAAAAACAGAAAAAAACATGACTTTTTGAAGGAGTTGACATGTTGAACCAGTTGACATGAACCAGTTGACAGACCTATGGCTTAAAAAACCTTTAGGTTTTGTTAGCTATGCTCCATTTCGTCACGAGTGCCGTTGTCCCTGTCTGCAGGTGATAGGCTGTGAGTTTTAATCAACTCAAGGCATCTAAGTGCTTTAAATTGTTATTCTACTAAACGAAATATCGAGACATCATTGACAGTAAACAGAAAAAAAGATCACTTATCACCTATCACTTTTTATGAACCAGGTTGCCTTACGCATATTATATCCTATTAGGGCTTAGTTAGGGAGTTACAAGGACATGCCACATCATAGTAGCTAAGTCACGAGCTACTTACAAATAATATTGGCCAATGCATATCTGTATAGGGTATTAAAGTAACACAATTAATGAAATTCAATAATAAAAAGGAAAAAAACAAAGAAATTGGTAAGTTGCTTATTGCCAGTGATATTGCAATGCTTACCAGAGAAACGAAAAAAACGGCATCCTTCCCTGAACGGGATGTCAAAAGCATGGCAGATGTGTGCTTTTTCATTTGAATTCAGGGACTCAAATAACCGAAAGCGTAAGTTCAACCATACAAAGAAGTGGCCGTAGGGTGTTAATTCTGCTCGTACGAAAGGGATTATCAGCGATGTAAAATAGACGGAATAGAGAAAACAATTTATAAGAATAAGGAGTCAAAATCGTTGGTATGCTTCAAAATGCGAAAAACATAGGATAGAGGCTCCTATGCTATCCGTACCCAGTGTTGTCGTACAAAGTGCCCAGAATAATTTAATTAACGGTGGTGATCACGTTGAAGTACGAGCTCTGCTCAAGAGAGACACAGCTCAAGGTAAGGAAGGAGTGCGTGAGCTCCACGGTGCGTTGTTGAGAATCTCATTGGTTATTATGTTAGATTATGTTGGTTGGTTACAAAGGAGAAGCGACCGGTGATTGTGGTCCTTTGCACTAATGAGGAAAGGTGGATTTAGGCAGTGTTATTCGGGAAATGCTCTCAAAAGCATGAATGGTAGAGATGAACCCGACGTTGACGTTGGCCCACTGTTAACTAAAGGCACCCTGGCGTCTACGGCGTAACCCCCATTCGACGGAAAAAATCTCAGCATGACACAATGTGCATTCCACGAAAACATTGCTCCTGTGTCCGGGATTTTGAACCGGAGCCCTCGGATTGGAAGAATGTACTCTAGCCAACACACCAAACCAATCCCTCAAATAGATTGGAGAAATGAACGAAAGGAAAAGTTGACTGTAAGGTAAAAGAAAACCCATCGAATTGGTTTAATCATTAATATCCAAAGGGTTTGTATAGTGAAGATAAAACCGATTTGATGGTGAATGAGGAAGCACTTCGCTTCGCACGGAAGAGTGAAATGTAGTAGGTAAGAGTACTGAGAATCAAATTTATTGATTGAATAAATAAGATAAAGGATTGGATGATAGGAGTGAAGGGAAGTTTATATTTATCAACGAAGACCAAACAACAAAAGAAAACGATTAATTAGAAGATATTTGGGACCATGAGCTACTGCCACGTCATCAATTTTGAACTTAATTGGGGAGATTGGAGAGCGGAATCCGGCCAACTTATCAACATTGATCGCTCAACCCTAAGATTGGTTGACTGCACCCCTCCATTCTTTCCTATACAATGTTAGTTCCCTTACTCCATCTTACTCCATAGTAGTACGTCTTCTATATTTTCCTCTTTATTTGGTCTATGTATTTATATTTTGCCCTTCCTCTTCGGATGTTTCCCTCTATTTTTCCTTCAATTATGTTCTGCACCATCCTATTATGCCGCAGGATACATCCAATCCATCTGGTTGTTCTTCTTTGTATGTAGTTCCATATGGTCCTTACCTCTTCTACCAATCCGTAAAGTTCTTCATTTTTTATTTTATCCACCCATTTGATCTACAGCACCCACATCCAACAAACCTCGAATAATTTAATCTATTATGGTCTGCTTGTACAATGGTACATGTTTCCGATCCATCGTGTGCCACGCTCCACACGAGTTTTTTAACATGCTGTTTCCTCATTCATAATACTTTTCTAGTTTCCTTGAGCACAGCAGTTGCCTTTTCACCGTTGCTTTCTTAGCTCGGGCTATTCTGCGCGTGATGCCCGTTGTACTTCTTCCGTCTCACGAAATAGTACTTCCGAGGTAGCTGAAGGAATCCACTTGCTCTAGCTTCTCTTCTAGTATGAGTATTCAGCTCCAGTCTTCCACATACTAGAATTTTGGTATTTTTCTCATTTGTTTCCATGTTATATTCTTGATAAAATTGGTCCATTGTGTCCGGTGATCTTTGAAGATCATCACCACTGTTGAAGATCGACACGGCTGTTTACTAATGCCAGCCACCTATCTTCCTCAAATCGAAGGATGGTGGCGATACGAGACCGAATGATTCACCTGAAATGTCATGCACCCTCGGTTGCATTGGAAATAAAACTTAAAACTTTACAACTCCTGCTTTCTTGTTTTTAAGGGGAGAAACACTAATAAGGGGAGAAAAAATTAAATGGCTTCATTTCGAATTTATTTCTGCGAAATATTTAGGTCTAAATATTTTTTATTCATACTCGATAAAAGTCTTAAATAATGAATATAAAAGATTTGAATATTCATGTATGGCGACTATACTAATATATGTATATTTTTACAGCAATGTAAAAATGAAACATTAAACTAGTTGTTTACCAAATATGGATTTGATGAAAATATATGCGTTTCAAAAAACATTCAGCCATCAGTTTTTAGAACTTAATAAAATGCATGGTAAAATTTATTTTTCATAATATGACGGAGCAATTGTTGCATCAAACAAGGTATCGATTATCTTTTTCACCCCATTTATATTACCAAAGAACACACATTCCCGTGATACAAATTAATTAATTATTTAAAAAATAATTATCTATCTAATATATTAAAAATAATAATTTATCAGCAATATTTCCTGTCGACTTAAGTCTAGAAAGAAGTCAAATAACGGTATTAAAATAAATACGCAATTCCTAAATGATGTAAATGAAATTAGTTATACGAATCTACTAAATAAAAAGACTGCTGCTAACACTGAACCATGTATATAGTAAACATTCGGCAGTCACGCACATAATATTTACTAGTGCCCTCTAAAATTAGAACAATACTTCTTGGCCGGAGGTATATTTTTTTAATTCAAGCAATTTGACGCCCAGAAGAATAAAATTTCGAAAATATCCACCTTCCATCGTCAGCGCCAGCCATCAATCCGAAGATGTGTTTTCCGCCAGCTCTCCACTTCACGTTCTTTATTTACATTTCCTTTCAAATTCTGGAGGACCAATACAAAAGAACGAAGTTGAGAGCAAACAAAAAGTTAAATAAGCTGGAATAATTGGGCTTCAGAGGGTATGTTGGCGAAAGATCATTAAGAATAGAAATACCACAAAGGATTCGCCCACACAAGTAGAACTTGGGCATCGGGAGAAGAGCTTGAAATCAATAGTGCTCAGCATGTCAATGAGGAAATATACCCTCCGCTATATTCATTGGCTTCCGGTAGGATTCCAAACAGAAATGAAAATACAGTAGTTGCAGGAAAATAATTAAAAAACCTCAATTGAATAAGCTTTGTGAGCATTATTCACCAAAATTTACAAATTCTATCGTTAAAAAGGAGACGCAGTTAAATTCCAGGCGAAATTGGTAAGCCTCAAAACTAGTAATTGTGTAAGAGGACGGTAGCACACAAATTTTAAACTTCTGCAAGTGGAAAAAAAACTTGTTCCACGCATTTTTATTTTTACGTTTTACCAAAAACTAATATATTCCATGATTTTCAGCGGATTAAGCTTTAATTTTACGATACCATTCTGAGTTCAAATATGCTATCGAAGAAAACATTAGTATGGAGAGGAAAAAATATAAAAATTGTAGGCAAGGGAACTTGATAGTTGGTGAATAAATTTTATATCAAGCATTCGTTTAATATTTCCGAGACTTGAGCCGCTGGTATGTAGATGGCAGTATTAAAATAGAGGTATTCAAATCACGCTTTTGATTGAATAGTTGATGGCTAAAAGTATATTTGATGGAGACGGACGAATTAATATGCACCATTAAGGACAGAAGAGTAGGTTAGTACGTGAAAATTTATTTGCAGAAAGTAGGAAGAGCAGAGAAAAAGCCAGCGTCGGGATTATCCAGCTCTTAAGATATAATGCCAAGGGGTTTAACGTCCAATTCGACGATCGGGGTACTTCATTTGAAGTTCTCTCCAAGCAGCACCACAAGTAGAGATAGGGATTACAATAAAAGGTATCCTCCCCTTCTGTTAAAGCTATAGTTCACTCGACAGTATAGTTAGCTATTAGTAGCAGAGATGAAATAGTACAATCTCTTTCATTACGAAGGCAGTTATATATCCAGTACTGATTTTACCCACAGTATATTTCTCATGCATTGGAAAAACATAGTTTTAACCTCGCCTCAATAAAGCGGGTTCATGCATTAATGCATGTCCAATCAAAAATTGACCATGTAAATTCAATAGCTTACGCTAATACATGAATACACTTTTTGAGAATAGCCCTTGTCCTATTTTGTTGAATAATGTAACCAATGTAACAAATTTCACCTTCATGCTGCCAAAATTAACAGAGGTGGGGACTTTTGAATGATGCCTCTATTTGGAGAATGTAAAACTGCCTAAGATGCGCGTAAATCATGCTTCTGATATTCTAAATATGTCAACAGTGACGATGAAACGCGGTCCTTGAGTTTTAAAACATATATTTATCATATCAAACGGTACGTACAGCTGAATTACATGTCATCACGTAGTTATGTCGCTCAAGTTTCTTGTGCAGGATTTTCTTAACGTTGAAAGACGAAGCATCTGGAAAGGCACTCGAAGACCCGACTCGCAAGATATTCTCAGAACCCATTTGAGCCGCTCTTGCCAAATTTTATTGGGAGGTTTAAAAAAAAATCATCAATAAGCTTTGCCATTGCCCTTCGAACTAAAATCCCCACATGAACCTCAATAACCACATTTTTACTTGTACAGTATTTCTTAAGGTTCGAAAGTATTTTGAGGGGATGCCTTTTAAATTAGTCTCGGTAACTGATTCAATATTTTTCATGCATCAATTACTGTTTCTGTTGCTCCAATTTTTTGCATATCTGTTCTCACTTGGTCCCACCATCTTAGCCGTGGTCTTCCTCGGGGTCTTCTTCCTTCAGGAATCCCATTTAGTACCTCCTTCAGGAAACATCCCTCCTCTTTTCTTAGAATATGTCCAGCCCACCTGATTCTTCTTGCCTTTATTTCACTTGTTATGTCTGGATGTTTATATAGATTCCTGATTTATCTGTTGTGTTTTTTTCTCCATAGTCCTTCTTTGTATGTGGGCCCATAGATTTTTCGCAATATCTTATTCTCGAACACTATTAGTTTTTTCTCATCCTTCTTCGACATCCTCCACGTTTCGGATCCGTAGAGTAGTACTGGGGATATTATTGTTTTATAAAGTCTAATTTTGGTTTTGTGCGACAGGGCTTTAGAAGATAGAATTCGGTTGCATGCATGCAGACATCTGAAAGCGAGGTTTAACCTGTGTTGTATTTCTGGCTGTACCGTGTTGTCATTTGTTAAAATTACTCCTAAATATTTAAAATGGTCTACTTTTTCAAATGCAAGGCCATCTATTTGCAGAGGACCTGTATTTCTATTTTGGAGTCTTGAAAAATGCATGTATTTAGTTTTTGTATCATTTATTTTCAGTCCTATTTTTTCCACTTCCTTACTAAATACATTTGTCAACATTTTTAAATCTTCTAAACTTTTTGAATGCAATTAACATGACACAAAAATGATATGATATGACCACCGTTCTCCGTTTTATAAAAAAGGTAAGTGTTGGGGACTTTTTATAATAAATATTAATATTTTACTTGATAAAGTTTAATAACTTGTCACGAATACCACTTACCATCTTCCATGAATCCACATTTTTATCTTTGCCGCTGACACGACTGTTGACAACGTGAAGGGAACTGAATACCGCGGAATGGATTCACTAGCACCACGGCCACGACCTTTACTTGCCACTGCCACCAATCACTTTCTAAATTATCCACGGCCTCCTCTTGCATTAAGATGTGGATCTTCGGAAAGCAGAATCAACTCAGGATATAATTTGCCTAAAAAAATGAACATTTTTTCAATAGCGAAAAACAATCCGCCATACATTGTGGAGCTATGTGTTAATGATGTATTTTATCTGTAATGGAAAATGGGACATCTAGCATTGAAACTCCAAGGGAAATAATTACACAAGCCTATTATACCTTTTGGTAAAAATTATACCATTAAAAATATTAAAAACACCTCTTCAAACCATCGAATACAGTGATTTCCAGCATTTATTAACATATCTATCTCATAAAATTGCGTGATTCATTTTGCCAACTTAGGCGGACGGCTAAATGTATTGCCGTATAAAACATAATTTTCCATTTCAAATCATATACTTTAAGTTGATACAACACTTAATCATATCACATGAATAAAAGGAATTGAGCTAGCTTAAAAACTATGAAATATACAAATAAACCATACTTAATTTCCATCGACGTCCGTCATTATCACAGCAATACAGAGTTCTACCTCGTGAGCCGCCGCAAGGGCGTGTGGCAGGATGTGTTAGGACACCAGCCATGAAAGAGGGAGAGTTGGGAAGTGGGAGAGAACGAATTGGGTGAATCGCATGTTGACCGTGTCTTTGTTAGTGTCACGCTCTGTTTTTGTTATAAACATTAATGGTGCGTGGAAAGCAGGGATTTTTTCACCTACCAGTTCGGAAGTATATCTCTCTTCTTTTTTCAATTGAAACAGTTCCAGAGATGTAGCGCCGGCTCAAAATAATATCATCCATGAAACTTTGAAACTCGCTTAATCTGGAGTTTTTCAAGTGCCTAATTTAAGTCCCTAACTACACTCAACCTAGTCCTTCCATCAGCCGTTTATCATTCTTTGCTCCCTAGTAGCATTTTTTAACGAATTATGTTGATTTTATTTGTATTTTATTTACTCCGCGATTCAAATCCTCCTGTGAAGATCCCAAATGCTCACGGTGCATTCAAGATGATCCGATAAAAATAGTATCTCTCTTTCACTTTGCCATTGGAGATGCTGAGAAAATAAAATGAAAGCGTAAAAGTCGCATTATGCACCTCATGTTTATAAAACATTTAACTTTTTATTTTAACTTCTTGTTTAAGTATAAAAAAACTTGTTACTTAGGATGAGAAATTGGCCTTTGAGGTAAAATAGCTCTTCAACAGAGATATATTACTGAGAGTATTTCAACTCAACTATTATTATGAGCTCAAGTGAACCTTAGCTGGGACTTACTACTAAATCGCGTGGCGCTTAAAGCATGAAGACAGTTTGAAAATAGATATGAGGCTGTTTCACAATGATTTGAAGGAACATGGAAGGAGTACTGTACATGGATTACCGAGTCCTGTTTCTCGCGACCTCTTGTGGCAGAAGAACGAATTCTGTTCTGTAAGGCCTCAGATTAATGGATTGCTCTATTAGGAATCACTGCCTTGTCTAAGGTGCCCTACATCCAGAAAAAGTGAGATTACCCTGAATTTTGATATATGAAAATACTGATACAGCATTCTGACTGAATCCTCAAAAATTGGGAAATATCCTGAATTTTTAAAGGAAGCTAATCTGAAGTTCTGTTGAATTTAATTTTGATAATTGGCATTACATATCCACTTATTTCCGGATTTGGAAAGGTGAATGCGTTGAATAAGTGGTGCATTGTACCAATGGCCAAACTATTACATGATTTTCACAACTATTGAACGCATTGCAACCTTGTTGGCTTTGATTTCTTTTCTCACTCTATGATGACAGGAATTGAGAGTAAAAATCCGTTGGGGAAATGCTATTGATGAAATAAAACTTTAATAACATTTCTGCAGCAGCGTGATAAAAATAGAAAAATAACACCTGGTAAAAAGTCAATGAAATATCAATCATTTATAAATGATTGATATTTACATGACGAGCAAAAGTATAACAGGCATATTTTAACATATATTTTCACAAAAATAATGTATCATGCAGTTATGGAATTGCAACGTAGTGATGTCCTGAATTTTAACCTCAATATAATGGTGACCCATTTTTTATAACTGAATCAAAGACCTTTCTATCGCGAATACCTAGCAAATTAAGTTTATAGGTCACTGGTTTTCACTGGATATTCTGTATAAACTAAATAAAAGAGACTGCAGTGTTTGCAAGTTTAAGTGCCACGTTATTGCCATCTGGTCATTCACTTCATATCCTTCTGCAGTACACTACATAAAATAGCCAGAAATAATGATTAAGTTTTAAAATATGACCCATGACAAAATGATTGTGAGCTTGCCAACTATTTCCCTCAAAAGGTAGCATTCATAGATTCACATATGTTTAGTGACTGGAAATTTCCATGGAGGCTTATTCAGAATGTGAAACCAGTATCAGGATATTACTTCTGAAGTAAATAACGGTAATAATTCTGTTAGAGACAAGGGAGCCGTATTTAAAATCTTTCTTAAGGAACATGGTACACTATGACATTAGAAAGTTGTACTATAAGAAAAGCTGAAGAAAGCAGATTAGACCTGATGGAAATCTGGCATCAGAGAAATGTTGCAGATGACACAAATTGATGGAATGTTGGATGAAGCAGTATGCGGAAGAGCGGAGAAGGAAAACTCATTGTTAGAGAGAATAAAAAATGAGATTGGACCAATTGAGTCATTATCAATTCTTTAAGATTGCTCTAATGAATAATTACCCATTTTATTATACAGCATTGAAAATTGGGCACGTAATCATGAGCATAAGTGTAGGTTAAATGTAGTGGGATAAAATTAGTGTTTTGCAACCTTTGCCCAGGCCCAAATTGTCTTTATTCCGGCGACGTTTTTTATATATTAGGCCAAATGTTGACAACATACTACCTTCTGTCCGCAGAAAGGCATCAATCTAACCTCATTTTAAAAAAGGTTATATATTGGCTATTTAACTATCAAAATACTGAAGACATTTTGTTAAGGTACTATTTTTAAAATGTTGGTATATTTTTTCATGGTAAATAACAATGTATGGTTATTTATTTTGATGGTAACCTCAATACAGGTACTTCTTATAGGTTACCTAAAGCTCCCTTTGTTTTGAAATTGCATTATATGTATATTTTTTGGGAGTAATAAACATTACTATTCATTGTTACAGTTGTAACACTTCCCTCCGAGTCCCCGACAATCATCAGGTTTCAATCCAGTCATAATTTTCGGAGACTCAAGAGGGTTGGCCAGTAATCGTTGCCACGTCCGACGCCCATCGGATGAGTGGCTACGCTGCTGTCGGGTCATGCGTACGCAGTAGACGGAGTGACCCCAGGATGACATCCTTCTGCATGCGTACAACTAGTGATTCCACCTGTGCCACGCAGGACGGAATGCACTTGATGTTGTTAAGCAGCGAGACCTTACTAATCCGAGCACGCCTACGAGTTTCAACCGGAGCCGAAAACTCGATCACAAACATGGAGCGTGTGTTGTTGCCGTTGAGCCAGTTGAGCCGGCGAGAGTTGTCCGATGACAGGCAGAAGGGTCTAGTTAGGGGTAGGGGGCAAGGTTGCCAGGTCAGAAAGGGAAACGCCCACGACAGAGGTAAACATAAGGCTTCCTTGAGGAAAGAAGTCAGGAAAGGTGACGGGAGGGAAGAGCGAACAGAAGGAACGCGGTCATCATTACCTTTTTAAGCTATTCTTTCCTGCATCTCTATCCTCTCTGAAAAAATCGTGAACGCGAGAAAATTTCGAATTGCTATCTTACCGGTCGTTGAAGCAAATGTACAAATATGCTGCTAATTAAAATTCCAGAGGAGGAAGAAAAACATAGAAAATCATAGAAATTACTCTGATTAACCAATTGCTGTTTCTGATTTTATATTTATTATTTCGAACAATTTTCCTTCTAGCTATTCTATTTCCTTTTTAAAGATAACATAAGGGTATTTCCTTCCTTCGGGGTTATAAAATTTTCTTTGGATATTTTCCTTGACTCCTTGATTTATTAACTCCGGCGCAAGTAACATACACATCACAATAAAGGAAATACGCCGACGAATTCCGTTGGTGTGAACTCTCCCGCTGATCTGAAGTTTCTGAGAGGAGAGATCTGGAGATCGCACAGTTTTCTGACTGCTCCTGGGCCTATTCCTACCGGGTGCCCTTAACACTGCAGCTTCTGTATTTTCATCATTTCGGTCACCATATTTTTCTTTCAGAATTCTCCTAACTGATTTAGAACTAATTCCGCAAGCCTTAGCAGTTCTATACATCACCCTCGTCAATGGAATTATGGGACTGCCTTGGAGCTATTTCTTCACAAAGTATTCGTAGATACGATTATTCACGAGTTTGTGAATGCAATGTCACACCGTGACCACGTTTCTTCCCACTCATCCTAACAGACGAAGCGAACAGAGAAAAATAAAACTGATGATATCAGGCCTGACCTCGTGGAAATTATGGATATCCATGATGAGAAAACCACCTTTGTTATTTCCACAAAACTATATTACTCAAACACGACGTACGTTTCACCACACTGTGGCATACTCATTACATGAGTATACCACAGTGTGGTGAAACGCGCGTCGTGCCAGCGTAATAAAGTTTTGCGGAAATAACAAAGGTGGTTTTCTCATAGAAAAAAACACTTCGATAAACGAAGAAACAGCAGCAGAACAGCACAAAACACTCTCGGAAGGTTTCTATAACCACTTTAGTAAAATACTCCCGTTGAAAGCGCCCTGAAGTTTTACTGACAACGTAGGAAAAGGCACCAGAAAGTTTCAAAACACCACATAAACTGAACGAACGCACGCAAGAGAACTCAAAGAGGTATGAATGAAAAGGGATGTTTTGGTGATTCATATGCATGTGACAACTTTGAACAACAAGGCGAGGGTATAGGGTGCATTTGGGGGACAGCGATTGGCTGCTAGGCAGGGTTTTCCACCCCTCCCAACTTTCTCTTTCTCGCTGTCATCGGACAACTCTCGCCAGCTCATCTTGTATGATGAGGATCACTAATTTCACAGTGTCCGGGGTACATCTGTCGAAGTTCGAAAAGCAGGTCTTGATATATTTCGTCCGTTTTTCCACCTCCTTCGCATCCATCTTCGTTTCAGCCGGAGCCGAAAAGACGAACATGGAGCGTGTGAGATGGTCGAGGAGAACGATATCAGGCTTGGTCGCCTCCAACTGCCTGGCGGTGGAGAAGGAGATTTTCCACCAGATTGAGCATTTATCGTTCTCCACGACGGACTCAATATCTCCAGGGGCAGCATAGGTGTTTCGTAGATGCCATTATAGTGTTGAAGGTGAAAGTATAACACCCGTTGGGCCACGTTGTGCCGAGCTAGATACGCTGACCTGACATAACTACAGCTGGAGAGAAGGTGACTCAAAGTCTCCGGCTGGGCTCGGCACGCCCTGCATCTCGTGCCCGCGACCTGCACCTTGAATATAATGCGGCGGGAGACGAGTGTATTTATGACGCCATCCTGGCACGCGAGAACAAAACCCTCGGTCTCAGACTTCAGACCGGCGGAGCTTAAGGCGGAAGGCAAACGTCAGCTCCTTCGATAATCTATGCTTTTCGATGTTTCGATAGAAACATCCATGCATGGGCTTATCGGTTTGCGCCTTGAGCAAAGCCTTCGGCTCGGCCTTTTTTATTTCGACCTTGAGGACGTCTGCCTTCAATAACGAGAGGGTCGTGTCATTGTCGCTTCCGTCGACTGACGGCTCGAAGTCGAGACCGATTTCGTCCGCTGCCCTCTTTGACGCCTGGAAGAGAAACGCCCCCGCTCCCGCACTCTCGTTCTCTCTCACGAGATTGAGCAGGGGGTTCCTGCTTTTCAACACTCGGCATGCCGTACCCAGGACAACTCTGTTGTGGAGACATTCCACACTCAATAGTCTTCGACCACCTACATTACGAGGTAGATGCAATCTGGTAACGGATGATTTCGGATTAAGACTTCTATAGATGGTCATCATCTTCCTCGTTCCCTTATCGAGGTTCTGCAACTCGTTGACGTTCCACTTCATGCATCCGAAGGTATATAGCAGTGTAGGAACAGCGAACATGTTCGTGGCGAGAACCTTGTTCTTGCCTGAGAGCTCAGAACTCCAGATGTTCCTGTGAGTCTGTCTGTATTTGGCGGTGAGCCTTTCCTTCACTGCTGCAACCTCCTGCATTCGGCGTTTTGGGACCCCAAGGTATTCATAGCTATCATCGTCCTCGAGGTGACGAATGGCGCTCCCGTCAAAAAGTTGCACGCCTTCCTTGATCTCCGAAAATCTTCCTTTCGCCAGGTGGATGGATGCACACTTGTCCAATCTGAACACTATCCCTATAGCCTCACCGTATTTCTGTTCGGTGTCCAGGGCAGTGCGATGGTCTTTCGCATTAGAAGCATAGAGCTTCAGGGAATCCATATTAAACAAATAGGTGGCCTTATGCTTCCTGTCACCTGGAACACCACACATGTATCCTCTACCTCGTTGCAGGCTAAGGGACAGGGGTAGGATGGAAATACGAAACAGTAAGGGGCTCTAGCTGTCGCCTTGAAAAACGCCACGGTGGTGTGTTACCAACTCTATGGAAACTGACCGCTTGCCTGAAGTCAGAAAAAAGCGCGTTTTCCAGAGTGGTAACAGGCGTTGGATGCAGCACACTACCTCTGGTTGGACTTTCATCAACTTCAGCATGGCGATCATAAGCTCATGTGAAGTGTTGTCAAAAGCTTTCTTGTAGTCCACCCAGGCCGATGATAGGTTTCACTTATGCTGGATGGCATCCTGGCATATGCACCTATCAATGAACAGGTTGTCCTTGCATCCCGCGATTCCCCGCTTTGAGCCCCTCTGCTCGTACACCTCCTCCCACACAGGCTGGACGTGGTGGAGGATAAGGTCGCTCAAGATCGAGGTGAACTCTTTATATACAGTGTTGAGGCAGGTTATGGGTTTGTATTTGGATTGGACAAGTCTCCCTTCTCAGGCATCAGAACCGTTCGTCCCTCAATCAGCCAAGGTGGAATTGGTTCTCTACCATTCAGAAAGGACGGGAAGATTCTTGCGAGGTGTTGGTGGGTGTAAATAAATTTCTTCCACCAGAAGTTATTCACGGCATCCATTCCTGGAGCCGAGAAATTTTTATTGCCTGAGAAGGCTTTCTTCACGTCACTTTCGGTGACTGAAAGAGGTCCATCCACATCTTGTAGGTGGTGGTCACAAGACACTTTAAAGAGGCCTATGGCCGGAATTTCTCCGTTGAATGGCTTGAACATGACGTCTTTGCACGTCCTTTTGGAGTTGATATATATAACTCCTTCAATTTGACTGAAAAGGACAGCGAAAAATTGAAGAGAGTAATTGAATCGTTTGATCGCCACTTTGTACCGAAGAGAAACCTTACAGTTGAAAGAAATAAATTTTTTACACATGTTCAAGGTGTATCGGAATCTATCAATGACTTTGTAACCGATCTGACCAATTTTAGTATTTCTTGTGAATTTGGTGATCTTAAAGATAGTCTAATCAAAGATATTTTGATTTTTGGTTTATCTGAGACTTTCGCATATGTTAAGCAGAGTCTGTTGAAAGAAGTGGACTTAAATAGAGCTCTTAATGTTTGTAAGACCGCTGAACTCTCTACCAAACAAGTCCAGATTATTGAAAACAAAGTCTCGATGCCGCAGCAAGCAGTCCACAGCGTTCGCAGTCAACAACAGTCCACGTATGCGAGAAAGAAGAACGCTGGCCTGACATCACCGAGAACTTCTTGGAAGAAGAAGAAGAAATATGGTAGATGTGGACGTTATCATGACCCATATCCAAACAAGTGTGCAGCGTTTGGGGTAAGATGCCGTATCTGTCATTAAATGAATCATTTAGGGAAATTCTGCAGAAGTGTAAAATCTGTAGACGAGATTGAACTGAATTCACGAGTTGATAATGAGTATAGTGATAGTATGCCTTCTCATTTAAGTTCACTTCAGATATGTACTGTGAATATTAGAGGAAATGATCCCAAAATCTGGATGATACCTGTACAATTTGGTAAAGAAATAGTTGAATTTAAGTTAGATTCTGGAGCAGAAACTGATGTGATTTCTGTAAGTGCTGATAAGAGAGTTGGAGCTAATGTGAAACCAATACTTAGTAATAATTTTAGACTACATACTTGTAATGTTTCCGCACGGCCTAGGCTGCAATGGCTAGAAACTTGGGTTTCGGGCGTGACTTATTTAAAGCACACGTTTCATGTTTCGTGACTGGGGAAGGCTGAGTCGTCTCCGTCTTCGTCCCGTGACGTCAGCAATCCCACAGTTCTTTATAAACAATTGAACATCACATTCCGTATATTGCTTGCAATACCTTCTATTACCATCAGTGGATGTGGACGGTGCCACAGACTGGCAAGTTGCCTTAGGGCTTTTACATCCGCTCTCACTATCATGAGTAGTAGCAGGGGTTATTGTTACTCCATTCTTATTTATTGTTGGTGTGGTCACTACATTCGGAATTTCTGGACTATTGATTGGTTCAGCATCATTAGGAGTTGTTATATTCTGGTCAGAAAATAAGGGCAGTACAGGGTTCTCAAAGTGCCTTTTTTCATTGGTTGTGTCCAATGTGGCTACCTTAATCAGTTGATCTATTTGCCATTTCCAGAAAACCCCAGTGTAGCTTAACTAAATATGTAACAAAATTTAGCTCTCTTAACACTATGCCCTCAAGCAACTTGTTTGGGGTCCGGTAGTCTCTCATTAAAACTGGAGCTCCAGTTTGTAATACCCATGGTTTAGTACCTTTCGCATTTAACATTTAATTGTTTTTACTGTACTAATTGCGACAGATTAGCTCTAAGAAGATCCAGTCTAGTACGTATTGCTCTTCTAAACATTAGTGCTGCCAGAGTTTCTCCTGTTGTACTATGTACAGAGTTCCTATAGTCGAATAAAATCTGACTTAATGCTATGTTTGCATCTTGGTTATCATGTAGTGCTTGTTTGATTTTTGATTTTACCAACCGCACTGATTTTTCAGCCTGACCATTTGTTTGTGGATGATAGGGAGGTGAAAAGGAATGATTCACTTCATCCATTTTAAAAAGTGTTGAAACTCGCTTGATGTAAATGGAGGGCCGTTGTCACTCACTATGTGAACTGGAATACCAAATTTAGCAAACACTTCTCTCAAGTGGCTAATACATTGGTTAGCTGAAGTAGAGGACACACCCAAAACTTCCAACCATTTAGTATGTGCATCAATTAAAACCAAATATAATTTACCCTTAAATGGACCTAGATAATCAATATGCAGTCGTTCTCATGGTTTATCAAGGTAATTCCACGTATGCAAATAAGTCTTCATTGGGTTATCTCGCTCTTGTAGACAAGAGGAACATGTATTTGCCAAGTTTTCTATATCTTTATCAATTGCCGGCCACCAAATATATGAACGTTCTGTGGCTTTCATTTTTACTATGCCCAAGTGACTCCTATGATGCTCTTTTTCACACTTCCCTTAGTCTAGCAACATGTTCTACATGATTGCTTCCCGTAATTAATATGCCATCCAGGAAAAAATGACACCAGCTAATCCTTGTAAGGTTTGATCCATGAGTCATAGAAAAATTCCTGGCGCTGATGCTCTACCATAAGTAATTCTATTGTACATAAACCATCCCTTGTGGGTGCTTACTGTGATGTCGCTCCCTTACCTATACGCGTGCTTGTCTTGATCTGAGATGGGTAACTCCTTACGCCACGACAACCATCACAGACGACAAAAGACAGTCGTAATCAACATGCTGCTAGGTGACATCTATTGGTCACTTGCACTACAACTATAAACAAGCGCACAGTTCCATTTCATATCAGACAACCGGAATTTAATAAATTACATCTCTCCACCCCAATTTGGAAAAATGTGAGAAATGGAAACTATGACAGCATATTGATTAAAATAAATAAATAACTTGGATAGATTATATAAACAATAATTCAACATAATGCCACTGGTAAATCTTAACAGTAATGCAACAATCAACAATTAATGAGACCCTAAACAATAAACCAATTAGAGGTCAAGTCTTTCAATCGGTTTTCTTGGTCTGTTTGATCTCCTTAACGGAACAGGAGACTGAATTTTGTTTACCTTGTGATCAGCTGAGCGAGGGCTAACAGGAGTGGATAGGTCTGGGCTTGGAGGGGTAAGTGAGTGGCACGTATGTGATGAGGAGAACAGGTTCCGTCATCACGGTTATCACCACCAGACACTGAAGGAGCGGAAACAACTGATTAATTGGTTTCCACGATCAGCTGATCATCAAACCTAACATCTTCATTTGTAACTAGCCCTGAGTCTATAGCCACAATTTGATTTGTATGTATTTTCGACAATAACCCTGATTTAATCTTAAGTATGTACATTATATTGCAAAATTGTTTGATTACAATAACTTCAACCCACTTATTGTGTGCTCTGTAATCTTTTACTAGGACACTTAGATTCACACTTAAAAACCTGATTTTCGTACCCTTTGCATGATCTTACTGCTTTTCTTGTTTTTTTTCCACTACATTACTTACACTGGGACATATCAAATCAAACCTGGTTCTTAGTGATCTATTAAACATCAATTTAGCAAATATTTCATTAGTGGTTGCGTGAACAGAATTACGATAGTCAAATAAAATCCTACTTAGTGCAATTGATACATCACTTACATTATCCTTAAAGACACATTTTAATTTTTGTTTAGCATACTTGACTGAGTTTTCAGCCTGGCACTTTGACTTAGGGTGATAGGGTACCGATGTAGTATGTTTAATATCATTACATTCTAGGAATATTTTAAATTCAGATGAATTAATGGTGGGCCGTTATCGCTGTGAATTGAGACTGACAATTTAAATCTCGCAAATAATTATCTTAATTCATTAATAGTATATTGAACCGCGGTGGAAGGTGTCTCAAGCACTTCAAGCCATTTACAATGGGTATCAATTACTATTAAATATTATTTTCCTTTTAAAGGACCCAGAAAATCTAGGTGCAAACGTTCCCACGGTCGACTAGGATAATGCCACACATGTAATTCAGCTTAAGCGGGACTCTGTCGCTCTGAAATGTAGGACTAACAGCTATTAGATAGGCGCTCAATGTCTAAACCTAGACTAGGCCAATAAACATAGGACCTTGACACACTTTTCATTTTGACCATTCCCATATGACTGATATGTTACTCCTTTAAGACGTATCCTCTTAAACTTTCTAGAATAATAACTCGGTACCCCCACATCAGTACATCTTGCTCGTCCCTCCTTTGAAAAAAAGCTGATAGTTCCTTATCTCCCTCGGGCAAAAAATTTGGCCAACCATGCATTACATATCCATGCACTTTTTAACAGAACATCTTTTTGAGTTTCTTTGTTAACATGATCACAATTTAAGGGAATTGAAATTTCTTTAATATAATGCAAATATTTTCCTACCCAATCTAAGTCATTATTGGTTACTGAATGTTAAACATTCAATGGTAATCTTGATAGCGTATCAGCACTGTTGTCCTCTGACTTGACATCTTTTATGTCAAAATTATAACCTGACAAAAATAATGCATAGCGTTGTAATTTACCTGCTGCAAACACCGGAATACCTTTCTTTGGGCCAAAAATACTTAACAAAGGCTTATGATCACACTTAAGAATAAAATGCCTACCATATAAATATTGGTGATATTTCTTTACACCATACAAGAGTGTAAAAGTGTAAAAAGTTATAGGAGTCAATATTAATTAGTGCCTTAATTGGGAGTTCTATGGTTTCCATTCATTGGAGAGGTTAAAATTTTAAATAATACAATTATTGGATTCTGCACCTCAAGTGGAGAAACGTTGTTGTAGGCTTGCTTAAAATTCTTATCAGTGTTTGTTGCATATTCTATCATTTTAAGTGCGTTGTTCAATGTAAGAAAGATATCGTCAGATTTAAATGCACAACTGCAACACTTCTTAAGGAGTATCCTGCATAGTTTCGACATTTTTCATAATATTCTGGGGTATGCTGAATCTACATTTTCAATTAATTGCCTTCAGCATCGAAAGAAAGTTTACAGATACGAAGAATAATTTGTCGAGATAGTGTTGTATATTTCATCTCGGGGTTCGAAATTCATACTACACAGGAAGTTCCCTGTCCTTAGAATTTCCTTTTTCATATAGGAATTGATGTATATGCCATTTATTGAAGCCCATATTTAGTTAATAGTAACACTCCAATCATTATGTGTGTATATATAAATATAGTACCTACAAAGTATATAGCTACGCTTATTATTGTGGTAGATCAGTAGTTGCAATCCATGGTCAACTGTTGTGTATGTAGTATATTTTGTATTCAGGTTCCAGAAATTGGCCTCTTGTGTTTTTGCGTGCTTTCATCTGATTTATTTTCGTTTAAAAACGAAGCCTCTGGATGTAAGTGATCCTCTGCAAAGGAGATAAACGAAATCAAGCATTCACTGCTATTGTCTAATTCAGCTATACAAAATTGGTGAACATCGTTCTTATGACAGTTAAGTGTGATATATACGAAATCTATGTCGCTTCCATGTTACTATATAATCTAAATTACATCAAGATGTACTTGTGCAATGATGTTAGTAAAAGTAACAAGTCTTTCACCGGAGCGAAAACGATATTTACAACAGAAAATTCGTACGCCGCCATAAAGCTGACCCGAATCACGTGACTCCGAGGGCGGAAGGGGGGTTTGTGTTTACCTATGTGTGTTACGCGCTCCGCCCGTAAGGGGCTAGTGGAAAACGCCATCTACCTATATTCAAGATCTATGGTGGCACTGCGCACATGGGACGGGTCAGTCAGCTCTGAGCACAGTACGACGTAACACGCTGTAGTATGATGTACGCCCTGATACGGCACTGAGTTTAATAAAATATAACTCCATTGGAAGTCGTAAATTAATTTCAAAAGTGATTGGTTCAAATCACAACAGGAAGAAAAATTGATGAATTTAGAGATAAAAACGCAATGCTTGGACAAAAACGAAGCGTATAAGAATATTGAACAAAATAATTAAAAACTGCATTCTTTTGTACGTTGTATAATACAAATTCTCATCCAATATATTGAGTGCAAGTAATTTAAAAAAGCAAATAAAGAAACACCTCCACCGAAGTCAATGCTTTTCTTATGGGAGTATATATTAACAATATTGGGGTAAAATCAACCCCAAAGTTTGTTATTTTTAATATTCAGAAACATTCATGGGCATGCGAACAACATCTCATCAAAATTTCATTGCAATCGGATGAATGGTATTGGCGGGCATAAAGATTGAACAAAACAAACATTCTATTTTATATATAAGAAGATTTATATCCCATGGTTAAACCCTTTATGCGATAAAAATCCCCTCTATACCAATAATATCCTCAGAATTATTCCGTTTTAAATTGCCCATACATTTAACCGTCAAAATATATTCCTTTTAAAACGTGAAACCCAATAAATGAGTCGGTTTGCTCAGACTCCCCTTTTCCCGCGCGTCTTGATGGAGCTATTGACCCTTTGGAACAGCCCCGCCATCCTTGGATCAACAAGGAAACTACCTCGACCTCACGGTTCCATATCCCCGCGATAGATCTCGCTGCCGCGGCAAACGAATATTCTGGCGCTGCATTTACAATCGAAATCGAGGATGCTCCACTCCTGATCACTCTACAAATTTGTGGTTTTGGGCCGCAGACGGTAGCTCCAGTTTTATCATCCGATTAAACACTGCAGATCTGGTCCAGATTATTTCAAAATTACATTCATATCGTAGTTTTTATAAAATGGCAATCTTTAGGCAGGGAAAATTATATGAATCATTCAACTACCGTAGATTGTAAAACATTTTAATAAAGGAATGAAACAACTGACATTGCATTGGACGAGCATTAATCTTCAAATTTAAAGAGAATTATGAAAGGTTCAGCCGGCCTGAAATTAAAACTTTAGAGTTGATAGAATTGAAAGCCTTTCTTGGTCCTTAAGCCTATTCTGCGGTTTTCAAATAAAATAATGAGGACATGTGCAGTATTTTTTTGCCACAGATGGCACTGCCAGGGAATTTTTCCTATCAGTAATGTCAGGACAGTGGTTTAATCTACTTCTAACGAGTCTCCATTTCAATAACCATGCCGACAGAATGGCTCGATCAAAAACTGACCCGGTAGCCCCGGTTTCCGAATAACTGCTTCGTCTAATAAAAAACTCCTGACTGACGTACGTTGGGAAAAAATAAACGGGAAATACCTAGTGATTTCGAGTCATCCAAAGGGCGTATAGTGGGTTCTGCACTGTACGGATTCTCAGCCAACATGACTCTAGTTTGTGACTCCTATGTACCAGGGAGAAACAGGGATGCTTGTTTGGTTTCCTCAATGTACCACAGGGAGAGCGATGACATCGAGTCAGGAAAACCAGAAATAATTGCATTTTTAACGCGACTAAGGGTGCAGTAGGTATTTAGAATAAAATGTGTTGTAGCTACTCATACAGCCGAAGGGCAAGGAGGTGGCCAATGGCAGTGTTTTTCAGGATATTAGATATTTTGTCTGTCAACTATTTTGTGCTTCGGCAGTTTGCGAAAGACAAAAAAGATGTGACAAGATTTAATTTTATTACATCGATAGCTGCGAGGCTAGTAAAGCCCCACTCGAGAAGGAGAATGTCCAATCCTAGACTCCCAGTAGGGCAGTTTCTCTACTTACCGTTGGAAGAGGCAGAAGAGGTTGAAAGGCTAGATAAGCCGACGACATGAAGAAAATGCCCTTCGTACAGAAAAAACGAAAAACCTCGTTCTAATGTTTGCAATACAAAAAGCCTCAGTGCAAAGAATGTACACAAAAAATTGTTAAGAATGTGCCAAAATGGAGATGGGAGAAAGGCAGAAGTGAGAAAATCGTGAGAAAAACAGAGAGCATGCCACATCAAGATGAAAAAACTCTGTACAGATGTGTCCACTGATGACCATCATTTAAAACCGGGGAAAATACAAATTGCCTGCAGCCACAAAGGAAGCGTTCAGGAATGCATTCATGGATTTTAAAAGAAAAAACATTAGTAACCAAGTCATCACAGATTACGCTCGTCACAATCAATGATCATTTCCAGAAAAAGTTGCCACCTATCGATAATTGAGCTCACGTATTAGAAAACTTGTCAAAATCATTAAGTCCAAACGAATTATCAGGTTCTTAAAAACTCCTACCCGCGTGTATATAGAATTATCTAGCTAGTGAAATAACACCCTACTTGCAGAATATATTTTGTAAATCCATCAACGAACATAAAGTACCCATGGACTGGAAAGTTGCAATTGTCCATATTAAAAAGCGGTGATAGGGAATAGCCATCGAACCACCGGCCGATATCGCTCTATCTATCTATCTATACATCTCTTGCAAAGTCCTTGAACATATAATTGTAAATAATTGTAAAAAATGTATAAATGCGACGATAAAGTTAGGGAAATCAGCTACCTCTGAACAGACTGCAGAACGGACGGATTTATAATGCCATTTTCCCGCGAACGAAAAGAGACCATAACAGCTGCCAATGAGGCAGGCTTTCAACTAGGTTTGTCGATAGGTAGTGCAGCTCTTAGTAGTAGCAGTACTCCCTAATACTTGTAGCCTTATCTGCTACCTAGCACTTACAGCACGCCGTGCATGTTTTCAGCGTAATTCTTGAATCTTTGTCCGTTTATGTAGTTGAAAAGTACATAAATAATAAAGGTCCCTCTACCATAGGTAGCATATCTGTATATTTGATCCCAGGTATCTTCCTTTCATTAGAACAGAATATTAAAAAAGTAACAATTCTATAGAACGTGCAACATTTAAGTGGCAGTGTGAGGTTAACGGAAAACGCTCCTAGCGCTCACCTCTAAGCAAATTATGTAACCGTTTCCAACACTCCGCTAAATTAAGGTGAGTTACTTTGGAGAATTACACTAGGAAGTATGTTATGTGTACTGTTCATAGAAAAATGTCACTTTTCCTGCTGTTATCGACGACATGACTTCTCCTACGCAATGGAGATTTTTACAATAAATGAGCCCATACTGTCGACTGAATGAAAAACGCGATCCATTGCATTAAATAGAGTGTTAAAATCTAAAATAAGTTTGCTGGGGAGAGCAATTGACGTTTTTCACAAACTTGAGGCTGAAAGTATCGAATAAGTAAACACTCATGTACTTTAAAACTGGCTCGAATGTGTTCTACATTTATAGGAATTCTGAGTAAGGGGCTTAAGATTACTACATTCTGAAATGATTATTGCCTTCCTCGAGTAACTTCGTTGAAAAGGCTCCGCTTGCCTAGTATTGTTCCTATTATTAAAGTGGCTCTCATTCAGCAATAAAAATTTCAAAATTTAGTAATCTTAAGCCCCATATTCAGAATTCCTATTCATTTAGAACACATTCGAGCCAATATTCAAGCACATGAGTGTTTACTTATTCAATATTTTCAGGCTCAAATTCAATGTTTCACAATCTATTCCACCCTAATTAACACGAGTCATCAGATTGTTTCATCACCATTGTGCTGGCGATTTTTATAACTAGATTGAAGTGGAAATGTGATACTTTTCTAAGCTAAATTGAGAATTAATCCACAAAATTCAAACATTTTCATTTTCCCAAGATAGTTTCACGCTTTGTCTCCGTCTCTTGCGCAAGTGCAGCAATTATTCACTTTTTAGTTGATTCTGCGTAACTTATTGAGCCGGATTTTATTCAAGTATCCGACATTTTTTCTCATCATCTCTCCTTCATAAAATAGTAAGAGAAATGAAGCTATCATTTTTGAATATTGCATTTTGACGGAAAGAAACCATTTTTTTGCGCTGATAAGGAAAGATAATTTAGAATAGCCTACAAATTTAACAGTCTAATCGAACCAGGTTTCAATTTCGACGTCGTCATGTACAGAGCAAAGTTCAACACTTTGGAGAATGTTCCATCCATTCCTCAGAATTGTGAATGTTAATTCAAAAGGTGTAAGATACCTTGAAGTGCAGATTCGCCAACATATCTTCGACGATAAAGAACGCAGTGGCTTATCTCGCTGCCGACTTAGTTTCTTGAACGTACAAGGTTTTACCCAGCTACTATTTTTACACTCGAAATATCAAAGAATCGCCAAACAATGTGAAACTAACAAAAGCACCTATTTTTTACAAAGTCAACATGAAACACGATTCACAACTCTTTGAAAGGGGTACGTATGCTATGAAACCAATGCCATAGAAAGACACGCTGCCACTAATTGAGGCAGGTGACATTTTGTGGAACTTGCGTGATATCTTTTCACTTCGCTAAATGCTGTTACTACAATAGAAACTAAAAAGACGCGGCCAAATAAAATCACACGACCGAAGAAGATTAAGGAGAGAGGTTAAAAAATAAATTAGAGAGGAGAACTAGCTTTTTAAAAACTTTGTGGAAATTAGCACTATTGATCTGAAATCTTGTTCACACCATCAGGTGTGGCGTATCAATATTTTAAATGAGTGTTATAATGGCGGAAAAATACGCTTAGTTTATTTTTTTCCAATACTTAGCAACATTTAAAATACAAAAATTCGATTAAATCTACTAATTTTAACAGAGAAACTAAGGAACAATGTTGTCACAACCATATGGTTTATTTCAACTGTGCTATCACACTGAACGAAGTATAGTAAATGCTTCTTTCGATAATCGTCAACGCTATCACCTTTCAAGTTCCTAGGAATTCTTCTACCTGTCATTTACGGACAAATAGTGTTCAATTAAAACTTTTCCAACAATACCAATCCTCGTCCTCTAACTTCACTTCCTTCATCAAGATGTGTTTTTCTTCCAAAATTTAGCAACTCTGCTTAGTCAATAAGTAATTTCTCATGGTCCAGTAATGCGCTGAGCCAAAACTCCTTGGTTGACACACTTATTAACAGTGGATCATTGAGCATTCAAAGTCATAAATATATGTTTATTTTATTTCATTTAATCATTTTCTCTGCTAATTATAGGGAATGTACGTTAAATTGATATGCTAATTTTGAATAAAAAATATATTGACGAGTATCACAAATAACTTCAGTTCTCAGTGTAATTAATTTAAATGAAGTTCCCACACAAGTCCGTCCATCAGCTGTGCTGCACTTTATGTTCGCCTTTATGCCCGTTGATTAAGCGAAGCGAATCTCTCTGGCAATATGTGACGGAGTAAATGCTCATCCCGATGCCCGCCAAGACATCTAAAAAAACACATTTCCCCATCGTCCACCGAGGAGCAAAAACCGAAATAATGACCCTGTCACTGAAGGACTGACTCTTTTTTTACCTTCCCTTCGAGCTCTCGCGTCTGTTCTCTTATGTTTCCTTTAGCATTTCTTCATAGAAAAATAAGATTATATGTAAAGTCATATTAAAAGCTATGTGAATAAGCAAGACATTAATTTAAGTTTATCTCAAATGACATTATATTTTAACTAGGGCGCATAAAAATTAATTCCATGAAGCTCTAAAAAAGGTGCAAAATGAAGAATTACAAGTAAGTTTGAGATAGCAGCATATTTAACATACAAATTATGGTCGAACAATAATGCAAAAGTTCTGAAAATAATAGTATAAAATTTATCTGAAATACCACAAGGTCATAAATCTCAATTTCTAAAATTATTTTAGAAATTACAAATCCTCTTAATGGCACGGGTTAAGCAAAGACCTAAATAAAATGTGCCCTTAGCATGTCCTTAAAACCCGCAATTAAAGTGATTCACCGTGATAGAAGTGTTTAAGGATATAGTGCGTCAACAGCTGCAAGAGTAAACAAAACTCCATCAAAATCCAGGAGTTTGGAATAATCTTAAACATTGTCGTTCTGTCATTGTATAAGCAAATTATAATTCACGTACTATATTTTCATGCACATTCATAAAAATAAGTTTGTTATTAAAATTTTAGCGAATAATAATAATTGAAAAAATGAAAAATACCTAAAACAAGTTAAAACCTTTACAAAATATAATCTATTTTCACAGCAGTTCTTAGAATATTCATAATATAATCTATAAAATTTGTATTACGAGATCCATACAGAGTATCAGTCCATGTTGTATTGTATCTCGTTATGGTAAATATAATTTTGTTTCCGTGCATTTCAAAAATCTAAGAAAACCAATGTGCATGTGTACTGGAAAAAATTATGCTATCATTCGCGGGAACTTAAGGAAACGAATTTCAACAGGACAGCTTGACCACACTGAGAAAGCCAGAAGCATCCGGGAATATTCAAACTCCATGCTAATGAAAACGGATTCCTTGATTAGAATAATAGGAAATAACTGTTTAAGTTACTGGCCGCATACACTAAACTGCCTCAGAGATGTTATTATGACCTCGGCTTCATTTATACTGTAGTCTTAGAAGATAATTAATTAAGGCTTTTAAAGTGGGATTTCAATTTCCAGTTTGCTGGCGCTTTAATAAACGCTACGATAATAAAGGTATTTTTATGGAGAAAACAATGGTTTATTATAGGTCTTTGAAGTACACCCTGAGCTACAATGAGAGAATTTTGTAATAAATTTTCACCTCGGGACGGAAACAAAGAATTAGAATATATATTTTAGCACTCAATTTTGCGACTAACACATCCAAATATAGATATCTTGTTGGACAGCATGTTTTCCAATAGGGTAGCAAAAAGGCCTCCTATTACCAACTTTATAAAGAGTGGATGTAATACCCCTGTAAAATACTGGCAATGGCTAAATTCGCTGCTTATGCTACAGCACGAGCGCGGTCGAAGACGGACAATTCAAACGCTTTGAACGGTGGTTCTCAGTGAAGCGGCATAGAAGACCAGTGGATAGAGACTGCTCGAATACTAACCAAAAGGGCAAGGACCCTTTGAAAAAATTTCCAAAGATCTTCGCGAATAGACATTTACAAAATAGAAAAATGAGTAGATATTGCTATAGGTGCATAGAAAGGAACTTATTTCACGTCCTGAATTCATGTTCATAATAGGCATTCCTACAAGAAATTAAACATCTAGCTACCACCCCTGTTAAACGCTACCTTATCTTATGCCCTACACAATTCAACCTGCGTCGTTCTAATATTCTATTGTGCCACCATTCCATTCTCTCTCAATAGCAAATTCCTCTTGATTTCGCGTCTGAGAAAGAAGGAACAGGAATTATCGTCAGTAATTACCCTTAAAGATATTCAAGTCTGCCGGAAATGCGGCGATGAAAAAAACGGATAAATTGCCACAGAAAAAAATATTTTTTTTCCTGTGGCAATTTCACTACTAACGGAGAAATTGCCACAGGAAAAAAAATATTTTTTTCTGTGGCAGTTTATCCGTTTTTTTCATCGCCGCATTTCCGGCAGACTTGAATATCTTTAAGGGTAATTACTGACGATAATTCCTGTTCCTTCTTTCTCAGACGCGAAATCAAGAGGAATTTGCTATTGAGAGAGAATGGAATGGTGGTACAAGAGAATATTAGAACGACACAGGTTGAATTGTGTAGGGCATGTACGGCTGACCTAACAATTGTATTAATTTGGTTCAGCTTATTTAATTTGGAACACGGAATTTCGTTACTAAAGTCCGTATCCTACACCACTTGATCTAGCATTACTTTGGAGAATGTAGCTAGAACTATTGAATCATACGTTACTTCGAATCTATGCATCATTTATAACATACGATAGTTCTAAGCAATGACGCTAGCTATATTCATTTAAGTAATGCAGGATCATGCAGTGTATGATACAGACTTTAGTTGGGGCACATAATGGTCCCATTTTGAGAAAAGCTAACCAAAATTAATATCGTGGTTAGATCAGCGCAATTGCTGACTGTTATGGTTACTCCTTTCTATCATGCATTACCGCAAATATACTGTCTAAGATCCTTCAATTCTAGCGTGGTCTTGATAGGTAGCTGCTCCAAGCATGGCCATTCGCTGTCAACCAAACACGCTCTCTTCTACAGTGCTATGCAATCTTAGACTGCCATTACCAGACCAAGCCAATACATCATTCCAATGATTGTATAAGTGAAATTATTATGCGCCGCCAATGCATTGGAAGATTCAGACATGGAACTCCTCAGTCGCTTTTTTGTGCCCTCATTTTGTGCCATATCTGGTCGAAAGGTATGGATACATCGCGTATAAAGGCTGCCATCATCAATTTAACGGTAAAAGCGTCACTCACATAATTAGTAACTCGAAAGAGCTCGTCGAGTCTCGATCTGAAGCCAAATTGTATTCAGGAACAATATTTTCTTCTTCAACATATTTTTAATGTGAGTCAGTAAGAGTTATTCCAAGTATTTTTCCAGTGCCCAGGGAGGATATTGGCCAGTAATCATTGATCTTCTTCCATTCTACCCGGGTTTCCTAAGACTGATTACTTCTCAAATTTTCCAGTCTCGGGAAGTATTTCTGGTGAATGCATCGAATATATTTTTGATGCATAGGCCTGTCGCTCTTGAAAGCTGCCAAGATATATCATTTTCGGTTCCCTCTGTTCTGCGTTGTCGGTATCAATTCTTACGGAGCACAGGGTGCCTTGTGTAGGATCAATTATCCAGTGACACTGGCTTAACTCAAATCTTGAGCATACTTTTAATGGGGTTAAATCCAGTAACAAGGTGATTCACGCGATTTATCACATGAGAAGGGCTTTCTGCATATGCAGTGTCTTCATTTCTTCGCATCGAGCTTCAAATGCCATATAGCAGTGTCGTATCATTAGCACAGATTCACTTATGAACACTAACTGATCTTAGCATTTCATGGGGGCGCTGAAAAACCTCCGAATTTTTTACACACTCAAAGGGACAAACGTTCTGATAGAAGTATATTATGTAACAAGTGTAAAATAATCTGTTTTAATAAACTCTTAGAGCAATTCTAAATACATTAATTTATTTATGCTAGCACGTGTTATATCATGCACCACTTTCGGGTGTTTTTCTCACGTCGTCTACATACATTACATCACAATTTATTCAATTTTCATAGGAGCGCCGATCATCTAGGACCAGCCCTGAATTAGGAGTATCTCTGTTCCTAACCATGCTGTCTGCAATGGCAGTGAAAGCTAGATGCAAAGAAATGATGACGCAGCAGAAACTGGAAGCTCTTCCATTCATAGAGAATTTTCATCAAGGCAAAAACCTACCTTCGAAATTAACAATCTACCACGCATTGCCATGGCAAAGCTGCTGGGGTCCAGAGTAACCACCTCGCATGCGGAGGAAGATCCAACCGTGCGACATTATCCCTCTCAAATGAAAAACTAAATTCCAGCCACCTATATCAGACAGTTCGGGGGCATGCCGGGGGTTCCCCATCCGGACGCAGCAAGGAAATGACAAAGACATCACGGCCTGGCGGTTATGGAGCCGCGTCCTCATCGAGCCCAGAAGGGGCGGAAGAGGGGACTACCCAAAGGGAAAAGGGACGAAGAGAAGCGTTGGGGGGGGGGGGGTGATGGGAGGATGGTGCCAAGGTGCCCGCTTGGCTCCTTGGGGAGGGGGGCGCAACGAACACTGGGGGCAGCGGGGGGGGGGGAGCTGCATTTCGCCCCCGCTGCCCCGAGGGGCGTGGCCCAGAACCGTGCTCGCCGTCAAGTGCAGCGCTGAATGTACGAGGGATTTATATCGTCCGGGGGGGGAGGCTGTGGGGGCCCAGGGATTTTATTAGCACTCGTTCGGGCTCGCTCCCATATTCTCCTGCCTCTCCCTCTGGAGTGAAAGAGGGGGTAGGGGTCGTGGGCAACAAATCTGGGCTAAATGTGGGCGTGTGATTCTCCGGCAGCAGGATGCTTTTTTCCCTTTTCCAGCCGCCAAGCGCTTTTGGTGGGGGCGCTGTGGAGAAGGGGTTTCTCATCAGCGCCCCTCTTGTGCCGCCGAGCAGTGGTGAGACTTCGGTGAGGAGGAGTCCACCCGAAGGACGGCATAGGCAAGGCACACGCTCAATCACTTGACTGGCAGATGCTATTTTCAAAAAGTGCATTCCATTTGGGGATGTATGGTTGGGGGAAAACGCGTCGTTCTTGCGTCGTGCAACTGCCATCTGACGATTGAGTGAAATCGTGAAGGGCATCTCGTGGAATATATCGTCGCGTTCAAATGAAACTGCGTAAAAATTTGGGCTTTTCCAGATGTCGTCAATGCACTATGTCTAATTAATGACTTAACTATGTTTGTCTAATTAATATAGCACTCGAACTGGCTTAAAACTCACTCAATGATGTGGAATGAGGGTGGAATGGTTTTGTCCAACAACCACCTTTGAAAAAAAAAGAAAATTCCAGAAAAGTTGATAGAATTGAAGTCCAGAAAATGTTTCCGTCCCAAATCGGAGTAGTGTGAGACTAAGAGGAAATTCAAGGCTGAAAATTTTATATAACCACTCAATTCACCGTACGCATCTAAGCGATTGGATCACTATAAAACGAAGTCTAAAATTAATTAAAGAAGTTGCGACATTAATTTTATACTTTTTTCAGGTTAAGGGGTTTCAGCGCTCCGAAGGGATATGGAACATTGCGCCACATAACCTAATCTATTTCAGCCAATGACTAACTCAACTTTTATGCCCTCGAGTTTGAGAGATTCTATCCGGTGACCATTGAGTTACCAGTGTTTTGAGGTCTAAACTATTGCGGTTGAATTTCAAAATGTCAGAGTTTTGGGCTGATTAATATGGCAAGACTACTTTTGTGGTAACTTGCAAATACATTGGTAAACACGACTCGAGACCTGCATGGTTAACTAGTTTAAGTCTTCCGAATAAGGCCCATAAAGTCGTTGAATAAAGAAACTCATTAATTATGCAGTGATTATTTTGCGGGAGAAGTCTTATACCTATGAGTTCAAACGAGCACAAACTCTTTCCTTCTCATTCCATTTTTGAGACCGGACAAAGAGTAGGCACATAGAGTGTGTCAGTGTGGTCAAAGAACAAAATGTTTTCCACGTGAACAAGAGAATGACGAATTACTTATACAAATTGCTTAACTACACATTCCTTATACTTATACTAATAACAGCAAATGAGTTGTCACCATTTTAATACTTGTCTGTGACTAACATTTTGCGAGATGAATGGATTAATTATCACAAGTACTTGGTTTAAACATCTAATTAGTAGGTAAAGTTTACCTATCATTATTGGAGCAAAAAAATTGCACAATATGGTACAATGTAATTGTACAATGTCTGGTAGGACCAGAGGGTCATTAACTTCAATAACTTTCCCAGGGATGGTAAAAATAACGTCGCAGCTTAGTGGTGGCAAACTTTTATGTTAAATGTATTGCGCTATATAAGACGGTTGAGAAAGTACGAATAGAGATGATTCAATGGAGCAATTATAAGGGATTAGCATACATGAATGAGCCGGCAAGAGAATGTACACTTATTCAAAGAAAATAGTCGAACAAGAAAGTTATAAAGCACTTTCAGCATGTTAAAGATATTGGATTGCTGCTTGGAGACATTTCTAAAAGAGAAAAGCCATGCCCTGCATAGGGCAGTGAAATAATTTGAAGGAGATGGCAAAATTATGAGGAGACGACAGTTATAAGGGGAGTTGAAACCGAAACCAAAAGACTTCCAGGATGGATGGAAAGCCATTTGTTGTACTACATTAAATGTAGAATGAGAATGTGACATCTACAGGGACAGCAAGGGCCAACGAAAGCTAGATATTGGGATAGAAAAAATAGGTAACCAGTGCTGTCATCCGCATGGACTCACTGGGGGCACCAAGTGCATGGTAGGGCTCAACCAGCCTATTTCCATAATTACTTATATTTACTTTACCGAAAACATAACTTTACTCCGGGATTCCACGCGCAAGTGTTTTGCCCAAGGAACTTAAGTGCACTATATGTAACTGGAAACTATTTCTGCCTTTTAGTTTCAAATACTACTGGATACCATTGTAAAGATGCAATATTTTAAAAAAGTTTTAATGGGTCGGTGTAAAAAATACCCTTTTATGAAGGTACTTATACTGTACTCAGCTGACGGGTATTTAATTGTAGGTGATGTTGAATATCGTGTCAGGTTAGGTCAATAAATACTGTCGTAAAGCTCAGCTATCAATAGGGGTCGAGGAAACTGGAAACAAGCTGAGCATTGCTACCTGGTACAACTGACTTGCATCACTTATAGAGCATGATTGTTGTGGACAAAGCGAGAGGAATGGTAAAGGCAAGATGAAGGGGCTTGTTTAATAAAATTAATAAACTTGACACAGCAATAATATTGGTTAAGACACGTGCTGTGCTACGCAATATTTGTGGGACAGAGGGAAGCACCATATATTTGAGGAGAGGGCAAAAGAATTTGTTCACTCCCTTGCTAATGATACTATCCATAATGTAGTTTCTGGTTTATTGCCAAATGATTGAGGTATTACACGATAAGGGGTTTTTCTCAGCAAGTAGGAAAATCTTCCAAATGAATAATAGCGAAAGAAAAGTCAAATTATGATGACACTTTGAGTGCAAGTTGGAAATAGTCAGATTTGCAGAGGAGAAAATATCAGCTATGATGGAAGTCAAAGAATTATCCATTATACAATGCAGATTTGTGTAAACCACACGTAAAAAAGGGCGAATAACCTGTAATGAAGGTGCATATGATATGAGGTCAAGAAATATCACCTTTTAGAAAGGCATTTTTCGTCAAAGATGGCCTAGCACCAGGTTTTATAATAATAATGGTGTCTTGCCTCGAGCGAAATTAGGACTAAATAACTCTCTCTTCCATATAACCCTGTTTTTAACGAACACACACAGCCATGCCCTGGAAGTGAAAATCCCACCCAGGCGAGATTCAAACCCACGACCCTTGGATTAGCAGGTGAGGACTTACCCCGCTGCCATTGGGGCAGGGCCGGGTTTTGAGAGTAAGACTTTCAGCATGAGGAAACGGACTGTATATATTCAGTAATGCTAAAAGAATAAGACAACTAACTCTAACGTTAGATATAGAATGAATGTTTCTGAAACTCTGCAATAATGGAGGTACGGTAGACTAGACATTTGGAATGTGAGATAGCAGGATTTAAATGAGAGTTTGGCAGGAGAACTATTTCATAACTGCAATATATAAAAACAAAATAATTAATTTAACCACTCATTAGATGAAGAAAAGATCTATTTTCGCTAAGTACATGAATTTTGGTTTATTATTAATTACTATTCGTAAGTTACTTACATCAGTCAATAGGACACGCAGAATGTAAACATCCAGACTACTGATTTGTATGAAAGACATGGTAGGGTTCCCAGAAAAACTGCCTTTCTGCGGTGGGGTGGTGTCTAGGTAAAGTGGAAAGAGAGGATGGGTGAAATATTTTTAAAACTACAAGAAACAGGAATGTAACCCTCCTAAGACCGTATACTCCTAGTTGTCTTGCTATGCAGCCAGAATTTGCATCTGTATTGAGTGTCTATGTAATATTGCATTAATGCATTCAGATCACATTAGTTTTAGGGTAACACCTAGGATGTTATTCAGACCCTACATTTCCTTACAAATATTAGTGATTTCAACTGAGAGGAAGTACATTTGTTGTTGTTTTTAACTAATAATATCTATAAACTATAAATAATGGATTATTGGATTATATTACATGTATCTTTTTCCATCTGTATTGCTATGCAGCTAGAATTGTACTGTGTCGGAGTGCAATATTCATGTGTGCTTACATTAAGAGTCCGTAGAGGTCATCTTTCTCATACCTTATCATTCAATAAAATTTTTAATTAAAATAAGCATTATTAAATATTTGGTGTATTCGAATAGCTCATTCTCTCAGAAAATCCTTTAATTAAACAGAATGATAAAAAATTGTCGAAAATAAAGTTAAATAAATTAAATTTTTAGCATATGATTTCATCATGCTGTAAATATTAATTTTTATATTTATAATGGATGCATAAATATGTATGAAATGTTCTAAAAATAATCATTTGAGGAAAATTTCATATATTTTTATCCATTCATAATGTTCAATTTCCACGAAATGTTGTCTGAATATTCAAAATTTGCTGATGTATATTTTCATTCAAAATAGTAGTCAACGTTTACGATAAATTAGTTTCGATGATATTTCATAGTTAGTAGCATGAGCAAGTAGTCACATGCTACTGTCACTATGACGAAAGTTTTTTTTTATAAATTTTAAGCGAAAAATTGTGTAATCCTATATTTGCTAAATCCGCTCGGCAAATCGAACATTTCGTAATTATTTTCGCTGCCAATAGCGTCATTCTAAGCCCTTAGAGGCCAGGACGATTTGGCATTTAGCTCGGACGCATTCTTGCTGGAGTGGGGATCAAAAAAATCCTTCAGGATAATTTTCCTCAAAAAAAAAGGGTGGGACGAGATGCCTTTGGGGCAATCGGGTGGAATATAGTGAGATAGAGGCAGTCAGAAGGCCGAGGCTAAGTTTGAATTCACAAAAAGCGACTGCTCTTGTTGTTTAGCTGCTAGAATCACATGCAAAAAGCTGAAAGACAACTTTTTTTGGACCAGAGTGTGACAGGCTGCGATACTTATGGCCCAACAAGCATACCAAATGAATTGGTATTTGTTTTATGACATACGAGGGGACAGCAATTTTCCACCAATCAGCTACCCCCGAAACCAATCATAAAAAATAAAAAGAAAAAATCTCGTTTCCATGCGTATTTCCTGCCGACGATTCTACCGGTGAATTCAGTTGAATAAGACATGTATAGTGTTGCGATTTGCACCAGCAGTTGCAGATTTACGAAAGAAAAATGAAGAGAGAGATGTAGCCCTCATGCCAGTAAAACGAGATAGAGAAATGAAATGTGGGGAGAGAAGGTGATGTTCGGAGGTGGTAAAAGGCTCTCATAGCTTGTGGAACCGCCATCCGTGCCAAAACTACCGCCACCCTGAGTCCTCCGCCACCCCTGATTCCCGGGCAAGAGAGCACGTGTCAGGGGGAGGCAAAGAGCGTTAATCCAAAAACGTGCCCAATGACTGATCCCAAGGATAAATCATTCAGGGAACGCTTCTAATGGACAGATAATCTCCTTTAGCTACATTCGTCTTTTCTTGTCAACCAAATCAGAAGTGCCGTTCCCCACCGGAGCACTTTTCAAGTCAAATCTACCAAGAATGGTGATGGTGCGGAGGCTAGAATACTGGGCGCCCATCCCGATGGACCAGATCCCGTCAATTGTGGAGATATTTCGATGGAATCCCGATCCTTACCAGGGTTCCATTAGATGGATAGCACTTCAAATGTAATACTCCGTTCGTCAAAAATGGCGTCAAACATAGCACTTCTTGACGCTTTTTCTTAAGAGTTAGCGAACGAAGACACCAATATAATATCCTAGGCACCTTTCATTAACGTTAGGCTAACACCAACGCCAGGTTTCCCTCCATCCTGACTCCATTCTCAGATACACCATTCCTTACCAATCCATCCAACCGAACAATACTGGCAAAAATGAGAGATGTTGCTTGCCTCACGGAGATAACCAAGCCAATCCAAATTTGCCCTTTACAAGAACACGCACTTTTTGATGTTCCGTCTCACACCCTTGACGAGACTGAAGGAAGTCTTTCACATTTGTCGAAGGGGGGCCAAAAATTTGGGTGGCGAGAGCGGTTCCTTCCACTATTATCGTCACGGGGGATTCAATACCTGCTATAGCACATCTGAGACACGATGAAAAATTCAGGTTGTGAAGTCTGTTCGGGTTCTCCAATCTCCGCCTGGTCAAACTTTGCATTTCTGTCGACGTTCCGATGGACTACTCGCCCATCAAACTTTCGTGGCTAGAAATGCAAGTTTTTGTCGGTGGTGAACATGAACAGACTCTCAGCATACGCTGGGAAAGCATCAGATCTTTCTTCGAAGAGAAATTTATTTGCTTACGTAGACTTTTAAAGAGTACCGGGGTTAAGTATACTGAACTCGGGTTTCAATGCTTTAGCACCATAATTCGCCACCTTTTAAGCACATGAAATTTCCACTAAACAATCAGTAAAGGCTCTGGCAGAGTGGGGTAATTGAAGCAGTGAGACTTCATCATTCCCCTCTCATCACCTAAGATGATACGACACGGAATAATATCCGGAAATCCCACTAATTCCATTCCCTTATATACTATGTAGTAAGTGAAGAAGGAGAAAGGAGGAGAAGAAAGGAAGGGGGAGAAATAATGGTTGGGAAATGCATGTTTATTTTACAGCATAGAAAACACATGCTGCGCTGCATTCAAGGGACAAATATTTATCTAGCGAATAGTAGGAAGGTCTTCCAAAGTTAAAGCAAGAGAGATATGCTACTTTGCTCTAGTTAGGCTGCTTCTCGAATGCACCGCGAAAATTTGGGACGCTGCACGGAATATTCACTTCGCGAAACCAATTCTTCGGAATTTTAATAAAAACCTACTAATCAGAGTAAAAGATCGAGTACCAATGCATTCGAAGAGTGGAGTCTACGAAGTAAAATACAGCTGTGTGAGTAGCTACATTGGGCGGACTTCCAGGGGGCTTATTCACTAACTCGAAGCATCGGAGCTTTCTGGCGAAAAGATGCTTCAATAAGCTACTTGCTCCCATCGGTATTCTCTATCGTGGAAGCTACCGGAGAAAGAGCAAGTAGAAGCTACCGGTAGCATATTAGGCTCCCACCCATATTCTGTAAATGTCACGAAGCTACTTCCTTAGCCCCAATAAGCTCCCACGGTAGCCTCACGAAGCGAGGCCTCCGAATACCCAGCTTAAATATTGGACATTTTATTACGCTTATCTATCTATAATTATCCAACGCACGGGCATGTTTCCTACATTTATTAAATGCGCATTCCTTGCAATTTCACTGGGTTACTTTATCATTTTCGCCATTATCGGGATTTTTCACAAAAAAAGATATTAACTGGAGTGACGGAAAGCCATATTTACCTTCGGTGAGTAATGTGATTCCAGCCCATAATGAAATACTTAGTGGGCCGTGGTAACGTGTATCACCTTCGCATTTCTTTTGAAAGCTTCATCTTCGTATATTATTTAAATGATTTGAATCAATGAGTAATCGACGAAAGCAAATAGCACGAATCATATTGAACCATATCATCGACATGAACCCTAATTCCCGAATATATTTACGAACAATCTTATTTCAAGTGATCAAAACAGCCAAGATGGACGTCGTGCGTTCGTATTCACGAGATTGTTCACGAGATTATGTGAGCAAAAATAAAACATTTTAGAATTTTGCTCGCATGATTTTTAATGCGTGAAATTTTTCGCTAAACAAGATGCACAGTACATCTTCACCGTCTAAAACGGCCTTAAAAAAGGTTGCACCAGTTTTATCCACGGAAAAACATTGAGACGAGGTTTCCCATTGGTTCTAAGAATGACGTCACCAGAAATAAAGTTTCCGCGGATTTGGTTAAAAAAGATTCTCATACCCGCCTTTCGCCAAACCTCTCTCCACTTCCTATTACGTTCTTGAGAAAGCTCCCGCAAGTTAGAGAATACGGTTGGAAGCCAATTCTGGTAGCTTATTCGAAGCTACGGCGTCGGTAGCTTCGAGATAGAAAATAGCTCCCCAGATCTCTGAAATGCCGCCTAATGGAGCATCAAAGGGCAACAAAAAACAGGCAACTGAGACTCGGCCATAGCAGAACACACGTGGACCACCCACAATATCAAATTTTAAGAAGCCAAAGTAATATCCTAGGAAAAAAGATCTTTCCCAAGTGTTATACGAGAGGCAATAGAGATAAGAAATGTTGCAATGTTACTGTAGCATATGGTGTTTTCGTTGAAAAGTTAAAATCCTGCATAAGTCAAGCAAGTTACCTCGCAAGGATTAGCCATAAACACCGCTTAATTAAACCATGGATGACTAGAGACTTGTCAAGCAAGGCGCATAAGTCAATCACTAGGCGAAATATGTTGTATAAAAAAACGCGAAAACAGCAAAATAACGAAAAATTGGCACAATATTATAAATTCTATCAAAATCGGCTAGACAATGCTATAAATAAGTGTAAAGAAAATTATTATTTGCGTGAATTTAGTGATAATGCTAAAAACACAGCTAAAAAATGGTGTATTTTAGACACCATCACTGGAGGTAAACAAAAAGGTGGGAGTATCGCAAAAATAAGGTCCAGTGATGGGACTGACTCAATTCAAATGCAAGATATTGTTAATGAATTTAATGCGCATTTCGGTAGACTAAGCAAATCCTCAAACAATTCTACGAATACTACAAATAACCTGGTTGATCAGAATGATTGGTTTCCCATGTGTAATGTTAAAGGGTCTTTGTTTCTTTCTCCTACAGATGAGTAAGAGTTCAGTAGTATTATAAAAGATTTACAACCAAAGAGTTCGAAAGGGAATGATAAAATATCCGCTTTTGTAGTAAAAGAAGTTAGAGATGAAGTTTCTAACATATTTGCATACTTAGAAAATTTAAGTACACAAACAAGGATTTTCCCGAAACGGCTTGAAATGGCTCTTGCAATAACTGTTTTTAAAAAAGGTGACAAACTGGATTTGAACAACTTTAGACCGATATCCTTATTGCCTGTATTTTCTAAAATATTGGAAAAATCGTCATTCGGAAGAAAGAGATTATCAAGCTTTCTAAACTCCAATGAGTTCTTTAGTTGTAATCAATATGGTTTTTTAAAAGGAACATGTACAGAAGATGCGCTGCTTAATTTTTGTTATAATATACATGATGGACTCAATAAAGGTAATAAAGTTGCAGGATTATTTATAGACATAGCAAAAGTTTTCGGCACAGTTAATTATAAAATTGTATTGGAAAGATTACAGCAAGCTGGTATCAGAGGAATTTCCTATAAATGGTTCGAAAGTTACCTTAGTGATATATATCAATGTGTTCTAATTCATAATTGTATTAGCTGTAAGACTCATATTACCTGTGGGGTTCCAAAAGGTTCAGTTTTTGGACCAATATTATTCCTATTCTTTGTAAATAACCTATCCAATGGAAAGTTTTATGGAAAGCTTATCTCATTTGCTGTTGACGCTGCACTTTGTTCCGCTGATAGCAGCATGTACCTTTACACATGCATATGCTAAGTGACTTGGATAAATTTAAATTCTGGTTTTCTGTCAACTCTATGGTGCTCAGCAGCAAAACAAAATACATCTTGTTAAATTTAAAAAATTTAAATATAGGAGACAACAGTTTGATTTATTATAGATGTTTGAAATGCTTAAATGATAATGCCTTGTATTGTAACAAGTGTATTTTAATAGAAAGGGTTAGTCATATTAAGTATCTGGGAATTTACATTGATCAACGATTTAACTATAAACAGCATATTAGTAAACTAAGATCGGAGATCATCTCTATAATTAGAAAACTTTAATTGTTAACATATATTTGGCCAGTGTCAGTTCTCAGATTGGTATACTATGCTTTAATTAATTCAAGATTAGAATACGGAATTGCGTGCTGGGGGGGAGCATACGTAACTAATATGCAACTTGGTACGAAGCTTTCTTCGGGTTTTGGTTAGCAGCTTTCGGGCACGTGATGTCCAATGTTGACAACAGTTTATCCAGCCATACTGCTGGAGTCTTCAGGTCTGATGACGCCAGCAGGATGGCTGGAGAAACTGTTGTCAACAATGGACATCACCCGGAGGAACGCCCGAAAGCTGCTCCAATAATATGCAACCTCTTCTGGTATCCCATAAAAAGGTAACAAGGGTTATGCTACGGGCGCCAAATAAAACGCATTCCTTTCCACTTTTAAAACAAATGAATATTTTACCTTTAAGACATTTATTTGTCTATAAGGTCCTCAGGAATTTTTATAACCGTTGTGGTGAATGGAAAGCACCAAGAGTACATGAGCTGCGTAGCAATTGCAATGTAACCATACCTAGACCTAGAACAGAAACTTTAAGCACTGTTACGTATTCCTAGGGCCTAAAATATTTTGTGTATTACCGGAACGTATCGATAGTATAAAAAATGAATGTAAATTTTGCAGAAGTGTGAAAAAATTATTATTTTCTATTGATGATATTTCAATTTTATTTTAAAGATTTTATGAAATGGTATATCTCATAGCAGTGTTACTTATCTTTGTTCAGTATGTAACTTTACCAGCGTATACACAAAGTTGTTGTTAATAGTTATGTTGCAACATATTCAATATATTTTCTTTAAGTAAAAACGAATAGGTAACCCCAAAACGGAGTTCCTCCATAGGGGTACTTATATTCCCAATGTTAAGGGTCAATGTCAATGTAAAATGTATATGATGTTGTGGAATAAAGTTTATTATTAAGTCTCCAGTTGGGCTCGGCACGCCCTGCATCTCGAGTCAACGACCTCCGCCTTGAATATAATGCGGCGGTACACGAATGTGTTTATGACACCGTCCTGGCACGCGAGAACAAAACCCTCGGTCACGGACTGCAGACCGGCGGAGCGTAGGAAGGCAAACGTCAGCTTTTTCGATAACCCATGCTTTTCGATGTTTCGATAGAAATATCCATGCATGAGCTTATCGGTATGCGTCTAGAGCAAGGCCTTCTGCCCAGCTTTTTTTATTTCGACCTTGAGGACGACTGTCTTCAATGACGAGATGGTGGTGTCATTGTCACTTTCGTCGGATGAAGGGTCGAAGTCGAGACCGGTTTCATCTGCTGCCCTCTTCTCCGCCTGGAAGAGAAACCCCCTGCTCCCGCACTCTCGTGCTCTCTCACGAGATTGAGCAAGAGGTCCTTGCCTTTCAAAACTAGGCATGCTGCACCCCGGACAACTCTGTTGGGGAGACACTCCAGACACAATAGTCCCTAACCACCTACATTGCGAGGGAGATACAATCTGGCGGCGGAAGATTTCGGATGAAGACTTCTATAGATGGTCATCATCTTCCTCGTTCCCCTATCGAGGTTCTGCAACTCGTTGACATTCCACTTCATGCATCCAAAGGTATACAGCATTGTAGAACCAGGAACACGTTCGTGGCCAGAACCTAGTTTTTGCCTGACAGCTCAAAACTCCAGATATTCCTGAGAGTCTGCCTGTATTTGGCGGTGAGCCTTTCCTCCACTGCTGCAACCTCCTGCATTCGGCGTTGGGGGACGCCGAGGTATTCATAGCTATCATCGCCCTCGAGGTGACGAATGACGCTCCCGTCAACAAGTTGTACATCTTCCTTGATCTCCGAAAATCTTCCCTTCGCCAGGTGGATGGATGCACAATTGTCCAATCCGAACTACATCCCTATAGCCTCGCTGTATTCCAGTACGGTGTCCAGGACAGTGCGAAGGTCTTTCGCATTAGAAGCATAAAGCTACATGTCGTCCATATATAATAAATGGGTGACCTTATGCTTCCTGTCACCTGAGACACCGCACATGTATCCTCTATCTTGTCGCAGCCTAAGGGACAGGGGTAGGAGGGAAATACGAAACAGTAAGGGGCTCAAGCTGTCGCCTTGAAAAACGCCACGGTGGTATGTTACTAACTCTTTGGAAACTGACCGCTTGCCTGAAGTCAGAACGAAGCGCGTTTTCCAGAGTGGTAACAGGCGTTGGATGCAGGACACTACCTCTGGGTGGACTTTCATCAAATTCAGCATGGCGATCAAAAGCTCATGTGAAGTGGTGTCACAATCCTTCTTGTAGTCCACCCAGGCCATTGATAGGTTTCGCTTATACCGGATGGCATCCTGGCATATGCAACTATCAATGAGCAGGCTATCCTTGCATCCCGCGATTCCACGCTTTGAGCCCCTCTGCTCGTACACCTCCCCTGCACAGGCTGGACGTGGTGGAGGATAAGGTCGCTCAAGATCGAGGTGAACGCCTTATATACAGTGTTGAGGCAGGTTATAAGGCGGTAGGTCTTTGGATAGGACAAGTTTCTCTTCTTAGGTATCAGAACCGTGCGTCCCTCAGTTAGCCTAGGTGGAATAGGTACTCTACCTATCAAAAAGTACGCGAAGAATCGGGCGAGGTGTTGGTGGGTGGAAGTAAACTTCTTCCTCCAGAAGTTATTCTGGGCGAACTTTAACATTGGGAGTTAAAATTCGCCCAGATACGATGTATTCCATCACACACTGGATTCTCGACGCCTTTCGTCTTGCCTGCGTGATCTTGGCCTCCAACTGTTCCAGGTTCTTTATTGCTTTGTCCTCCCAAGAGATGTTCTTTTGGGAGTGAGCAATTATTTTAGCAGCAGCGTAGACCACGCAATTTACCGTCCAATGGTCCGACGTTTCCGTTTGGATTTCGTCGATTAGACCATTCACCTGGGGCAGGTGTTTACCACGCAGAGAGATCTTTCGGAACACAGAATGAACACCAGACATGTATAAACACGTTCAACTTCTGCGAAGACGTCGCGTGCCTTCGACGGGGAGCGCAACTCCGCTCCGAACCGGGCTTGATGCGGCCTTCTTTAAAACTGCATAACTTCGCCAATTTTCATCGGATCTACTTGAAATTTCAGAGAAGTAATTTTGAATACCTATAATTTCAAATTATTAAATTTAAAAAATTATTTTTTTTAAGTTCGCAGGTATACTTATATAACACCTTAATGCATTGAAACGCGTTTCATGCGGAAAAAGGCAAGTGTCATCAGCCATTCACGAATGAACTGACTCTACGGATAAGATACATAAGGTGGCCAAAAGAATACATCCGCAATTCACTGTCCTGAAGAAGCCGACTGCAACGCCGGCGAAACTGTCGTATGAAGAAAATGGACCAACGAGGAGGAAAACCCGGAAGACCTGTATGTTCACATCCATCAACCCGCGGAAGCCTACAGAAGGATCGCGAAATAAATAAAATGCAAAGGAAAGCTGTACGCTCCGTGAAAAACTGCGACGACCGAATAAAAAGTGTTACAAAGCTGATGGGGGGTTGGGAGCCGTTAAAGACTCGGAGTTAACTCGCTAGCGTTAGATTGCTTGAAAAACTCAGATCAGGTACGACAAGGAGGAAATTATTTTGGACTCGTGCAACATCTCTAGGGGCAAAATAAGAGAAATACCCAGACGAATTGATAAGTACAAAAATTCTTCTGTGAGGCTAACATAAGACGCATCGTTAATATAAAGTTAACCTCTGTCCTCTCCCTCCTCCTTTTCCCTATTCCCTCCCCTTTCATGGCTGTTGTTCTAACACACCCTGCCACACGCCACTTTAGCGGCTCGAAGAGTAGTGTGTAGGTGTAGATCTGAGAGGGCAACCTCTCAATCCCCCACCCACTTGCTGCATAGTATATTGGGGAATTACGATGCGTCGATAGAGTACCTTTTCCTCTGGTGCTTGTAAGTGTTTCCAAACGTGAACTGTGAAGTTGCCTCTTTTATGCTCAGCAGATTGGTGGAGGATTGCATGCCAGGGAAGAAAGTAATGGTGATGATGCTGGTGGTTGAAAATGCTGGTGATTGAAAAAAAGGAGATGATAATGGAGAAATAGGAAGCGGATTCCACCTGCACTCGGAATAGGAGGGCAAAGGCAATTCCATATAATTGGGTCTGGTTTCCCCATCATTCCCTCAGAATTACTGTGCTGTCGAGCAACGAGTTTCATCACCGAGAATCACGTGGGGTTAGGGAAACTGGGTAATGGGAGAGGTTGGGAATGCGAATGATGAACAGGAGGAAATAAAGACAAGAATAAAGGATGACCCGAAGAAACCCACGAATACTCTTCTCACAATAATAAAAAATCTCTTTCCTACAAAAGCCTGATCACCAAGGCTAGCACCTTTTATGACCCCTCTCATGTTTCTGTGACCACTCTCAAGCTTTATGAATAATAGGAGAAGCAAAACGTGAGCCTCTTACATTACAAAATAAATTTAATGGCGGAATACCACTCTAATCACATATGAGTTTCAGGAAAACGTGTGTCATTTTTAACGCAATAATTACAGATGATATAACGAACACTTTACTAAATTATATTACTACTCCTAATGCGCGATACCCGATTCATTCACGGTTAAAATGTGGCTTTTCATCACTAAGCGATCATTGCACGTATTTTTACTCCTTACCTAAGATTACTAGAAAATAAAGACCACGCGTGTTCCAGTCTAACATGGAGGATATTATTTTGACCCCACATTACATATTAATAACTAACAGGTGTGACTAAATAAGAGAGATGCTCTGCCTAACCACTATGTTCCTTCACACCACGCACCACAACACAAGCATAGCGAGACATAGGTAGTACATTCAACTCAAACTTTAATTTTCCTCCTCTCCCTCCTCCGATCCATTTTTTCTCCCTTCTTTACGGTTCGTGTCCTAACACCCCCTGCCACCTACAATTGCGGTGGGTCGTCGAGTAGAATGAAGTCATAGATGAAGCACCGCAGTCACATCGCCTAGTAGGCCAATCATTATTTATATTTGCACACGGCGCTACCATTGAGGATCACAATCCATAGAAACATCTCAGCTATGTTCTCTAAAATACCTTAACGATAGAGCGGGAAATAAATACATATTTCTCGTCCCCTGATGACGAGGATGGACAAAGGATTCCAAGGCGAAAGTGTAAACGCGATTGAGAGATCTAGCTGCATATTGTCCTAACGCTGACGTAGTAGCTGCAGTAGAAACCATCACAAGCATAAGATTAAAAAAATAGATATCAGAACGGAGGAATCTAATACATATATTTTTTTTTCTTAATATCAGATGAATTATATCGCAGATATTTGAAAATACCAGATGAGAAAGCAATTTTTTTATCATAATATCTACGATATGTTTTGTCTTTGAAAATACTTCTATTACTAAGCATACTAGACGTGGCACTTCTGTTTAAGTATTTCTTATTATTTTGCTCCAAATGAATTATGAGTCATTATTATTGCTACCTACAATGAATTTCCTTATTACTATACGCTTTAGAAGAGGATTGACAAAGACAAGTGATGCGTAATTCATTGAGATCCATCAAGAAATAGTAGCGAGGGTGACCAAATCACAAAAATTAAGTGATTTCCCTCTCCATGAAGAACCTAAGGGAGAGGACATCCTCCCAATAGTAAATTAATACTTTAAGATAAATTGGAACAATCATTCGTCAAGAAATTATTCTAAAAGTTTTCTGGCTGAAAAGAGGGCAGAAAAACCGAGATATTATTGCTAAGTGAAGATGGATGAAGGATTTTGTCTTCGAGACTCGAGACGAAGCGAGTGTTAGCGAAATAGGAGTCAAAGTACGCCTCGGGGGGATAACCCACTCAAAAAACAGTTGTAAAACGGCACCGGCAATTCTAAACGCTCGGCCGTCGCGGAGCAAATGGTAGTGGCCGCAAAGTCACCGGAGGCCCTAACTGACTACATTCGACCTTAAATATTTCGTCTGCGCACTACTGCTGTTCAGAGTAAAACTAACTAGAGTCCGTCCAAGTTTATTACGCAGTTGAAATACATTGATTTGACTTCGAAAGAATTAAAAAGAAAGCAATTTTTCACGTTCGTATGATTTAAACAAAGGCCAATGTCATGGATTCTTTGGTCACGTGATTGTATGACTTCCCCTAGTTGCATTGGACGTGTTTACAGATAGGTTGCATTTCTTTCAACTGCGCTATTAACTAGGACGAACTCTACGAACGATATTCCACACGGACGGCGAAAACCGTCGCTTGAGTGCCTGGTGAAGACGGAACGTGTAGCTTACGGGATTGCCTGGAGAGTCCCCAGAAGGGGAAACAACTTGATTTTCAACAGCACTTGTACTTATAGAAATAAGGGTTGCATTCTGGAACTATCTTCATTTTGCCCTTTTAAGAACACCGGGGTGTTCCCAATGTTCCGATTTTAAACAGTTAAGGAAGTTGAGAGACCGAAGGAAACAGATCAACCTTCATAAAGAGCAAAAGATAAAAAGCAATCAACTGCGCGGGCATTAGCCTAAACAAATTAATTCACCGAAATTGATTCAGTTAAGTAGAAAAATGCCGAACAAAGGCAATGAACATTAACTTATTGCAGCAGACATGAAAAGACTCATACTTAAGGTAGAAATTCGAAAATCTAATCTAAATAAATGAATTTAAGACTCTTGTGTTATTGAAGAGATCACATAGCCCCTCCCAGGATGACGTGTAATAAACCTAGCATAATTAAACTACTTCAATTAGTTCAGCAGCATTTGAAGTGCGGATTTGGAAAATTCTCGACGTTTTTCCGCTCGTGGACGACATGGCTCGCGATTTTTTTCCACTCGGAAATACACAACACGGGCATTAACCTCCGCATTAGAAGTTTTCTGCGGGAATGAGCTGGAGAATTCCTAATGAACAGAAAGAGTAATAATGCTCCTATGCATCTTCATTATCTTCCGCGTCTGCGCACTGAGGCAATATTCGAATGCATTGTCTTGGGCACTCTAAGCGAACATGACCTGAATGTGAACACCCCTAGTGCGATATGAATGAAGTTAAGGATGATTGAACAATTTCACTCCCGATTCACTAAGTTCTTTCGATAAAGCATATGCGACCAAAATCGATGCGTTAAACTGATCCCGCTTAAAACGCAGAAGCCATTGGTGCGAGTCAAACTCTCCTTCGTCACAACTCCCCTTTTTTGTTTTCGTCTGCTTCGAACATGTGGGAACAAATGACAGAAACAAAAAACTACGAACTAACAAAAAACACACCCTTCTCGGGTTTTAGCACCAGCGAATGTACCCAACAGAGTACGAGGACGATCCAGAATGTCCTGCCTCGTGGTCTCGGATACAAGTCTTAACGGGCGAGGTACAAAAAAAGGTTTTTCTGATAGAAATTATAAAACCAAATTCGGAAGGATTTGGGGATGAGGGAATTTGAGAGCAGGGCATAAGAGGGGGAGAGAAAGAGGGGACCGAGCGCTTACCTGGCAAATGACCTTGCAATCACGATCCTGCTGAAGGTCTGTAGATGGTCAACCATCACTCCTCACGCCGAGCGAACTCCTCTTCAATCACCATAGCTGTTTTCTCTGTGCCACCAGGCGACACCTGCGCGATTCTCACAAAAACTCCGAACTTAAAAACAACTGCCGGCCGAATTTCGCTCGGGATAGGAAGAGAAAGAGGAACTCGAGAAAACTAAATTTGGATAAAAAATTCTTACAAAAAATCCAATCTGGCTCAGCGCACCCGAACCATATGAAAAACTTAAGTTGCTCGTCGTCAACATTGGCTATTGTCACTTCTCTTTCTTACAGACCGATTTATATTTATCGGGTGAAATCATATCAATTTGACCAACCGTCTTTTACCTTGTGTATGTAGGTTGATGTCAATGTTCTAAATTAACCACTCTAAAAATATTTGCTCTGCACTATAATGCTTCAACTCTTCTTTTAATTTTTTGTTCTTCCTTTGACTTTTATAAGTTTGTCTGCTGCATTCCAAAGAGCAGTTATGGGCTAAAAAGTTACCGCCATAATTTCATTTATTTTCGCAGTTGAAACAATTATTTTGAACTAATAAGACATGAAATAAAAAATGTAATAGGTCTGAGGCAAATGTCTCTGCGGCAATTAGATGTGATGCTACTACCTGTCACTGAATCAGCCATTTCTCTTCAATTGATGTTATTGTTTTCTTTTCAGAGCCAGTTCATGTTTGGCATATAAGTCAAATTTATAATGATAGTTGCTACTCCCATTGTATAGTTTCATTAATTTTTAAAAGTACTAATTTTTTCTCTCGTGTGTACATTTTTTATCCAGTAAGTAGTTTTTCTTATCAGATATAACCAATTTTTTTATATTATTCTAACCAGATTCATAAATTCTTGGCTATTCTGAGAGTTCATTATTGTGATAAATAGTCAGCATTACCGTCCCATAGTTCTCGAGCATAAAAAGGAAAAAGCAAATTTCAGGCGTCTTACGCGATGGTTCGTAACCATAAAAAAATGGCAGCATATATTTAGACATAAATTCGTAAATTAAATCTCAATACGCAATTCATGAAAAAGGTGAAGTTGAATACCGCGAATTTGCTGAGGTAGTGCACGTTACATCATCTATCGTTGCAGAAGGAAGTTAGTATGCCTTATCATAGAACAACAGTGTTGAGACGTCAAGTCATGATTTAGACGAACTGCTACCGCATGGGGTTGTAAATGAATATTGCCATAATCCACTTGAGCCTAGAGATGGTAGTGACTTCCCCACCAAGTACCTTCCCTCAACAGAAATTTCCCCTCCATTCGCTTCTGCCCTTAGCAGCCATACGCTTTCACACAAGCAGAACGAATGTCTTCAAAAAACAAAGCAGCAAGGGAAAATGGGAAAAATTAATAGATAAAGTATTTATGTAGGCTGTCTTTCGTAGTTTTTCATTGAAGCTGGAGAGGATTTCGAGTTTGGCGACGCGGTGAGGATAGCTGAAAGTTCGACGTTCCTCTCATGTTCCGGAGGCTCCCCAGCATCATTGCTCAACAATAAGTAGAGTATACTCCGATCCTTCAATGTGAACCCATGCGAGGGTGCCTTCATCCAAAGAGCCCTGAACAAGAAAGAAAACAGTGGATGCAAAAGTTAAGAAAACCCACCGGCCTTCGAAATCCTGCCAAGAATGTTATGCATCATTTATTTTCCCACTAAGGTTTATATTTTCCTAATTCTTTTAACACTGTGTTACACTCCTTTTGAATGTAGAGAGCATAACGTTTACGGTGTGGAAATTACTAATGGAAATTAATGCCTTTCCTAATTGTACATATCTCCACTGACGAAGTTTTACTGCTGATGTCAACTCTTTCTGTAAAAATAGTAATATTCTATCCTTTGCCATCATATTTTATTATTTGAATTTTTGGTGTCTGGCAACGTCTTCATACTGATGCCTGATGTGAAAAGGGGATAGGTGAATGAGGGGTCTCAAGTGTCTAAACCTCGCCTCACACAATGAAGTCGTCCATCGTCCACCAGTCGTCTAACAAGGAAAAGACGGATTGAACAGCGCGAATTCTGAAGAAGAAGTACGTCGCCACCCAATCCTCTCCAGTGGAGAAGCTAAAATGCGATTCTGTGGCCAACACAAGCAACATCTATTGCTGAATGAGTGAGTATACGAAATCCAATGTGATTGCGGCACGAATTGCCAGTGGGGCACAAGCGGAAATCAGAATACAGGAAAACAACTAAGCCCATAGATACGATTGGTGTGGCGGCTTGAGTATTGGCTTCCCATTCAGGAGGATTCAGGTTTGAATCCTACGTGCAGCAGAGATTTTTAGTGGATTATCCTGGTTGGGTGCCATGTGGATAGCACTGCAAGTTCAGTACTTCGTTTATAAGATGGGACGTTAAAGTGCGCACCCTTTAGCACCCATCGTTACGAGTAGGCTAATACCGGCGCCGGGTTTCGGCCAACCATTCCACCAATTCACCATTCCTAATGCTTACAAATACCAAATAATTCTTCCCTTACCAACCTTCCTACTTATCCCAATTGGTGTAAATGAACTCAGTTGCCGGTGGCCCCCCGCTAATAACCACTAAACCAGCAAGTGATAAAGAACAAACAATGGCGAATACCAGCCATTGCCATAAAATAATGGAGGAGGTTAGGCATCATATTGGATTCAATTAAATAAAGACTTTGTACTGGAAAGAATTCTGTTGCCAACGTCTGATTCGAGAGGCAATAGAAATTGGATAACGTCCTAGAAAAATATGCAAAGGTATGACGGAAAAATTGCCAGTTGCATTTAACCACCAACTCAGACAACCCACCGACTCAATGAATGTCACCAAGAGCAACGTTCCCTGGTGGATGACGGCAAGCAAACAAAAAACACCAACGCTCACGAAGTTAAAGATAATACGTGGAAAGATGCCCATTACTCCCACATCTGCATCCAAACTGGCCTGCGACCCACCACTGGGGGTGTAAGGACACCAGCCAGGAATAATGACGGAGATGGGGAAAAAGGATTAGGAGAGGAAAGGTACGAAAAGGGAAATGGATACAGACAGAGTGCCTTTGTGTCTCGCTTTATTCTCTTGCAGTCATCTGTGGTGCGTGGAGAATGGGAATTTTTGTATTGGTCAATTTGGCAGCCTATATCTCCTATTTGGCCGAATCTATCAGTTATGCTCAATTGAATGTTACAGATGAAGCGTGAGGTTCAAACAAAATGTTTCAACTTGTTCTGAAACTCGCGTGGTCTAAATTATCTACTTAAAGAAACGCATGCAACGGCATATTTACTTCATTCCTGAAGAATCACGCTGCAAAGCGTGACAAAACCTCGAGAATTAAAACATTTTCACCACGCATTGAAAACCTCGTCAGCATCAGGGGACCAAACGTCCCATCGACACCAGGGATATCCAACGAAGAGTATGCGAATACCTTAATCCTGTGCTCATCATCCCATGCCGACTCAGGTCCGATGTACTTACCTCTGAAAGACTGGCAGCAGGAAGAACTTACCGCACCGCCAAGGTTCAACTCACTAAAAACGTTATTTTTCCCATAATTTCAATATTTTACTATGTGTGTGCATAATAAAAAATTACAAATAAAATTTACATGACTGAATGCTGCATTTTCTTTTCTTCAAAACTACTATTGTTCGATATTTTAGGAGATTGAAACAGTTTACACGCTAGACGCAAAACTAAATGTTTTTTTCGTACTCGGTATTTTTACCACCTTCAACATAATTATTTGCACTAGAAATGGAGGGTTACTCTGCCGTAAATTAATTCATACATCTGCTAAATGCATACAAATTTATTGACACATAAAAGTTGTAACTACATAAAAAGATTTTAAAGTTTCATTAATAACAAAAGAATGTGAATTATTAAACTACATAAAATCAATAAAGTGAAATCGATTCATTTCACTTCACTCACATTATTCAATTATAAATAAACCTCTTTGGATTATCTTTGGAAAACTTACAATATATCCATCTAAACATTCTTAATATTTGCAAATAACAAGCCACATGTAAAAAGTGGCCGTTCACTATGAATTCGTCTAGGGTCTACGAAAGAACTTATGCTGTTCGTTTCACGTAAAAAGCAGATTTAGTCTTGGAAATGAGACCGAGGTTGTGCGAATAAATTATTATAAAAAATCAAAAACGTTCACAAGTTTTATGAAACTGCTTGGCGTACGTACCAGGTAGAACACAAAAAGAACATTAAATTCGTTTCCTTTGGTAACAAAAATTTACACTGCAAACGTTGTGGTCCAACTCAATATTGATAAAAAATAACATTTAATTAATTACTTTTAATGAAATCACTTTCATGCAATTAACAAAATTTCTCCCTTGTAATAAGCTGCGATCAATTTTAAAATATAGGTATCTTTTTACGTGGAACTTAGATACAGCATTTCTTGGTATAGTAGATTAAGCTATTACTTTTTGACCCAACATTATCAAGGTATGAATATAGCCGTCAATCAATAGAATTTTCCTTTTTACATGTATATGTTGATGGAAATACTTGGGGTGGCAATTTATAGTGGCTTCATATTAAAACTTCATTCTTGAGTTCCAGATAAGTATTTCAGTAAGAGCATAGAGAAACAAACATTCTAACCGCAAACTATGTGGACATTTTGATTTAAGTGTGACTTGGTTGTTCTCACATTACTATGTTTAAACTCTAAGTGATTAATTTTGCAACATCTTTTTAAGTTTAGCCTATTAATTTATTCTTCCCAAATATATTACTTTATCATAATTTTAAAATATATCTCATGTTTATTTTAAAAAATGAAAACGGATTCTGAGATCATTTTAATGTTCACAATAATGAATTCATTTTATGGGTGGATTTCACCGCTCAATGAAATTATCTATGCTGACAGTAGCAAAAAAGAAAACTATTTCTTGTCAATCTTTTTAAAATTCACTCGGATAATTCCAGCGCATAAAGCTCGCATTATATAATGAACAATGCCAACGAGATTATATCAAATTATATGGAATGTCTTTATCATACCCTCTAGTACTAATCTAGCATATAAATTTTATTTTATTTGTTAGAAAACCCAAGCATCTGAAATTCTCCATTTGTTTTCAAGTACGATTATGAGAGAGACTGTGTAGGGAAATATAATAATCTGAAGGTGGCTTCATAGTGAACTTAGAGATATTATCAGCCTTAAATTCAGTTTCTTAAGGTAATTTTTGACTGCTGTTACTACAATGGAATCCCATGTAAGCTCTATAAGTACCATAACAATAATTTCTGACCAGGAGACGGAGGATGGAGAAAGGATACTTAGATTCATTTGTTCTTTTATGCTCAGAATAAAATGGGGTAAGCCATCAAAAAATATTATTGGGAGGGTTCAGTCTGATTTGATCATGTTTATCGAGTGAACATGTCTTCTTCCACTTGCTACAAGTGATTCGTCAAAATAACAAGCAAAAAAATAATAAAATGTAAAAATTCAGTAACTTCGATGCATCTTCATTATTTACGAATTTTTTTGCGTAACAGTCTAACAAGACAAGGAAAAATTAATGCACAAATGAATGTTTCAATTTATGCAACAGGTGATAAAGAAGCTATATCGATGATTTCAAAAGTAAACATTCATATAAAGTTAATACTTAATGTAGAGAGCAAATATAAAACATGAGGAAATGGAGACAGGAAATAAAAAAGCTTAAAACAAACGAACATATGCTTCATAAAGCCGTAAATGGTGTTTCTTCTTGATACACTAGAGTTGTTCTTCACACAATCTCATAATAATGAATCGTATAGAATAATTTTAAAACCCTTTGTGCAGTTTTTATAATTTAGATGAACCTAATTCAATACCAGGTGACACCTTTTGTTGCTGGAAATGCAAATAAATTAACAAGTTTATTAAATTTGGTACCACTTCTTCAATAGCCATGCAGTCAAAATGAAATAAACTAGTTAAGTTATGGACTAATGGAATTTTAAATCCTTAAGCCATAGAAACATCCCAAACAAATCTTACTTTTCACTAAGGAAGGACAGGCAGATTATGTAGATCACTTGAAGGTGGCTGGTAAGAACCAGAAGGACTTAATATAAGTATTGAGAGGGACTTTAGCATCTTGTAAAATCCCTAAGTCACAAGGATTTTGTTTGTCAGGGCGAAAAAGTTCAATAATAGGCGTTATCAAACGCGTCATAATTAATAAGTGGTTAACTGGCAACGCTTTCATGCCAATTTGAGCATAATACTTTGCCATTTTTCCAGCAGTAAAAAGTCTACTGCTGGTTTCTTTTTGCTAAGTGTGGCAAGTTTCACTCACCATGAACCATCATTGGCATATTCTGAAGACAAATGAATACATATTTATGGTGTAAAACCACCAAATGATGACGTTATATGCTGACATAAAATTTAGCATTACTTCTTTTAACCAGGAACATTTCTATTTAAAGTCAAATCTAAATAAAAAACATTTTTAAAAGAGAAATAGATAAAAACAGGGAAATATTTCTTTAAACACGAATGATGTATAAAATAATTTCTATCTTGGTATTTAAAGCCTAAATGCTAACATATTTTAGTCAATACTCATTTGACTAGATGGATAACATCCACGTTGCCTGAACTAAATTCGGTGCTTGCAACAGACACTTCAACCGCATTACCCACTGCTCTAGGCATCATTATCAAATGTAAGAGTTCGTTTGAATACCCTTTCAGAATTAATGTGGACGAATGATTTCTCAATTAAAAGAAATATCTCACATTCACCTCAGAACAGCGCTTACTAGCATGCCCTTCGTACCAATATGGAGAGCACCCTGCCAGAGGTTGAGAGTACATTTAACTTTAAAACTAGTAGGCTGAAAGTAGGGTGGCTTCAGTTCGCCGGATTCAGGACAACTTTAGGCTAGCCTGAATGCCACCAATCCGTTTCAGCGCTGCTCTCTTTCAGGAGTATTGCATACTCAAAAGAAGTCAGTCCGGGTGTTGATTAAGCACATAAGTCTCCATTTCCGTCAATTCAGGTACTCATTGGGCTCTCTACAAAGTCATCTGACGCACGCAGGCTTTCCGATGAACGCTTAGATGCAGGCGCAGCTGACCACCTTAAGTCTCGGGAATAGTCGGAGGACGAAGTCTTCGTTCTCATCCGCGTACAGCATGATTAAGGGTGCGAATGAATTGGGGACACAGCACGGGTCCTGTGGCTGCACCCGGACCAGTCCCCGGCGATTCTTCCCGAAAGACTCCCAGTCCATAGAGAACTCCCCGGGCTGATACTGCAGGCCGTCCCACTGCCTCATTGAGCTGAGCAGGTTGAGGGTCTTTGCATGGTTGGTGGAATAAAAATCCTGTGAAACAAAAATAGGGGACTAATGAAAATGGAAAGGCACATGACCGAAGTACAAGGGCACAAACTGAAGCGGTTGGAAACATTTATTATCTGTTGAGTTCATCCTCACGAGGGAAGAGTTCTGCAAAACTATTACATTTACTAAATATTGGAGATAATTACTCAAAACTTCTACATCCATGCAGAAAAGTCTAGACTGTTCACCCAGACCTCCCAAATCCTCGCCGAGTGCTTTAACTAATTAAGCTCCCGAGGCGTTCTCTTACACAGTACATTGGGCAAAGGAATGTGTCTCTACAGCGGGAGAGAGCCGCTGTCAATCAGGTGCTTTTGATTGATTTCTACATCTACATCTACGAAGTACCGTGCAAGACACCACTAGGGTGTGTGGCACGGGGTGATTCCACACTAGGCATGCAGCACTCGTCCCAGCGCAAATCAGAACCTCGTACGCTCCCCCTGGTGCTAGGCGCAGACCAAAAGCAGTCAGGAGAACAGTGCACAGTCCAACCGGAAACTGGGAGAGTGATACGTAAATGAACATGCAAACATGCAGAAAAATGCTATAGACACATCTGATAATATTACTGATACTGTTAATTTATGAATGCTACGAGATGCTACTTCATGCAGAGAACAAAATAAAATAATGCCGGACAAATCGACCGGTGTGAAGTGTTAGTAATGATGTTGTGTTATTAAGCACAAGTGAAAATTCTACTCTACCTATCGAGGGTGGGAGTTTCATGTGATTGATATATCGCAACTATTATGATCCCTTAATGTACGTGGGAAAAATTACATTTAAATCTATCGGTTCGGCAGTCAATTTCCTTTATTTTATTCCTGTGATCGCTTCTACCGTAGTACGTTGGCTCTAGCAGCATATGTTGAACGTCCGGCAAAAAACTGTCCGCTCCGAACTTGTGCAAAAGATTTAACCTGTATTTCTCCCTTTGATAAGTTAGAGATTCCCACCCTAATTCCTTCAACAATTCGGTAACACTACAAAGTTTATCGTAACAACTTTTCACAAATCTTGCTGCTCTCTACTGTATTCGATCTACTTCAGAGATTAGTCCTACTTAGTAAGGGTCCCATATGCTAGCGGATTTGGATTCCCAGATGTACGGTTTTCTCGCCCAGTATTTTGTCCAACACCGATGTATGACTGAGAATTTCCATTCATGATGCATCTCATTAATCTTATCCTAATCGATATTTCGACACCAAATTAATCAAATGCGACATTATCTCATTCTGGCCTACGTAAAGCATACGCAGATCTACAAGGTTTATTAGAATTTTGAATTCAGGGTAAACGATTTAAATTGCTCATTTGTCTGAATCATTAGCATGAATCTTGTTTAAGGAGAAAATATTCCAAATACTGATCACCGTACGCAGTCACAAATCATAAAAATCTACTCATGGTTTCTTTTACTTCTGCATGTGCCATAGTTATATCCATAAAATTCGAGAATGCGAATTATAAGCCTCATTAGCCATCTGGTTAGTATCTACTTGCCTATCTAACTAGAAATAAAATAATATTATACAATTATGAATACTTTTTGGATGAATTGCTTTCTAGATTCAAATTTTAAGTTTTTCATGCAGAAAATTTACAAATGGATTTCAATCTTACCTATGTTTAGAATAACAATTCATTTTGATTAAAAACATTTCAATTATATTTGAGTATAACTACTTTAACTCTCAGAATGTTTTTTAAGCAAACGCCTATAACACCGGTAAAAATATAACCAGTCATAAATTGGCGAGAGATATCTTTGATATTTTAAAACTATAGCAGAAATTAAAATTTCAGGATTGATCAAGACACCAAATACAGCCATCACATGATTTTTTGCTACACATACTTACGCAATTTTCATCCTGTAGTTTAAATCCTCCCTCATCAAGCTGCTTGAAAATAATTTAAGACATTTTATTACCAGGTAGCATAAATATATTCACCATTTGCGTTAACACAAAGCTAATAGGAAAATTTCATGTTTAGGCAAGAACCACAGAATCGATGAGAATTATACACATGCATGTGTGTCCATGAAATATTGTCTAAGTATTAGCACGCATAATTTGAGGAAATTTTGAACGCTAATGAATGATGAAAACAGCCATAGATTGGTAGACAGAAAAGTGACGTCACCATTCAGTAGCTGTTCCGGGCGCCTTGTGCTAAGGACTTGTGTAGATCTGTATTCGGCAAAAACTGCCCGTATAGTCAGAGGATTTTCATATATCTTATTTGCTAACCCAATACGAGTAGCCAACAATTGTTGAGAGATGTTAGTACTCCTTCAAAATCTCCATAATCACGCCGATCTGAACACGCAACTGTTTCACTAAATTAATTATGAATTCATAATCGTGTGCGTATGAGGCCTGCAATCAGCCAGATGCACTTGGTGTTTTGACATGAAATATGGTTGGGCTCTCGAATCTCGAATGTTTTGATCAGAAACTGATTGCGGCAAAGCAAGATTAAACACAGATTAACTTCGAGTAAGCAGCCAGTGACGATGAACGAGGCCCTTTTCGCGTCATGTGCCCTTCTGCCCAAGGAGCCTTGGTTATTCAGGGGCCAATAAGAGCTTTGATTCATTATGTAACGCGGTTACTCGGCTCCTTTAGTTGAGAACACAATGCAAATGACAGGAAATTGATTGTTTAACTCCGAAAGGTGAAAGTTTAAAATTATAATGAATTACTGTGTAAACAATTTGCTTCCCAGACTTAAGATTTTCCTACAAAAATGTTTGCTTTTCATCCACCAATGACCTCCCACTATCCCAAATCTTCCTGGGAAACTGCAGGCGGCACAAGTAAAGCAGCTCAGCCTGTCCCCAGACCCAGGTGTATGATTTTCTCACGACGCTGGTCCATCATTTAAGGATGCCTAGTTGCCAAGGGATATGGAGTGGTTGGTTAGCATATTGAGTGGTTCCTCACAGAATGGAGAGCATACATAATACTTATTCCTCATGTTAGATGAGTATACACGGCAGCAAAGTTTCTACTAAACTCAAGCATATAATCAATACGTAAATGGATCAACTGCAGATATTATTATTTGCTTTTTAAAAGCGCAAGAAATGTTTTAAAAGATCCACGAAATCAAAAACTTCCACTCAAACATTTTGATATCACTGTACATTACTGCTTCTCAACTCTTCATGAATTTCAACAGGAAGAATCACTTTATACTAGCTCTCCGCAGAAGATATAAAAACTATTATTGTCATCGAATTCCGATAAACGAGCTGAACTCTAAAAGGGATAAATTCACATTAATGTCAATTATATTGTTTCGTGATGTCATCCGCCATATTTTCGATGACGTAGTGCTTGAAAGACGCCGCGCACTAATAACTGTCCCGTATGAGTAATCTCATAGAACAACTTCCCTTGTCATTTAAATATTTGCCCAAAATATTTTAGGATATGAAACTCACATCCAAACAGCTTTTAAGTTAATGCATTCTTTCTGACTTCCAGTTTTGTATCTAATTGAGTAATCGTTTCCATAGACAAAAGGGAAATATCACTCACTTTTAGCAATAACGACACTTATTTTATGCAAATCAAAGATGGTTGATTATTTGAATTTAACTTGCTATTTGGTAAGCCTTGCACGAGCATGTTCCTAGAATTGGTTATTTAAATTGCAGCAAATCTACATCGTAAGCAGTATTTATAAAATATATTGGCAAATCAGTAATGGGATTCAACGGAAATATTTTAAGCTCTCCTTTAACATAACTTTGAACAGAGATAATTGAGAAAAAGCCTACACACATTTAATAATGCAACAGGTAACTTTGGCACCGGGGAAATTCAGGACTTAAGATTCCAATGCATAGAAATCTCTTTGTTCTGATAAGGTTCGTGAGCACAAATAAGCATTGTTTGTATTGTAAAACACAGATACAAGCTATAGAAAATGTACTCCCATGTGTACAATATTCGACCTAAATTTACTGATATATTTGGGAATGAATGAATTCTTGAAGTTTTTCTTTTTTATCAGTTTTATATGCGACCGGTTTCAATGCATTTACATCATTTTAAAGCAACGGCTCAAGTAACGGTCTAATCGAACCGTTGGTTGACAGTGATGCAAATGCATTGAAACTGATCGCATTAAAAATCTGATTTGAAAAAGTGGAAAGTTGCAAGAATTATTTCATTCACGACGGACAAGTTCCACCACATCTGCCCTGAGAAAACAATGTTCGTTACTGCGATATTATTGCAAAGCTAATTGGATGAATATTGTGGTTTATCATGCAGTATTGATCAGTACGAACTTAAACCATTTAACTCAATGAGCATCTTTATTGGTGAAGTAATAGCACAATTCTCTCTGGACATGACGCTCAGAGATTCTGGTAAATTATTTTACTTCAAACTTGAACTACATTTTCTTACCATGACATTTGAAATGAAAAATTTCTCACTCAAAATATGACAGAATACTAATAATTATGGTAACCGGGTGTAAGCTGTTGTCAGCTATTCATCTGGTATCGCTTGGCTTTAAAGTATGTGCTACAACATAGTTCATGAACATTAAAAATAAAATTTTTGTTGACCTTGAACTTTCCGCAAAATAAAGATGATTAGTTGCGATTATCCTTCTCTTAGAGCGATCTGATACTTGTGATGTAACTATATCTGCCGATGGGTATAAGAGGTTATCAAATATTTGAAAAATGGTAAAAATTATATGTTTCACAGATAGAAGGCCAGAGAATTAAAAACTATTATTTTACCTTGCAATTTTTCAAGTCGATAAACCCAAGGAAGACAGTTACAATTTATATTTTTAATTGATAATCATAATTTTACACGAAACATTTGCTAGTAAGATAAAATATTTTCTTCTTCTCCTTGGTTACCCTCCTCACGTTAAACGGCATCTGATGGTTCAGACTATACCTTATATATAATTTATAGGTAAGAGGTTAGAATACGAACAAATACCATAAATTATTGCAAAAAACAGTTTGAGAAATGCTGGACTTCCGACGACAGCTTACCTTGGCGTTGGGGTGTGGGCATGATCCTGAGCAGAGGCTAGATTGGAAGAGTCTGGGTCCATAGAGCCAGCTGGACCAACCGAATTCTTGGAAGTCAATAGTATAGCTTTGCAGAGAGCAATTTCCGGTAGTAAGTCCACGTCCAAGAGCCACTTTACGGCCGCCACTCTCCACGTCCTTAGGGATCTTCACCAAATTCGGTCCATTAGCCGCCTGGTACCTTGTCACTTTGCGACGGGAATTTTTGCCCTAGAAACAGGAAGCAATGCAGATCAAAGCAAAACGAATCTTAGTTGGAATACCAAATAAAATTTTCGATTACTTCATTAAAAGCACAAAAAAATGCATTCGCAAGAGTAAATTATCCTGTGAAGCCATTTTTAAGACAGCATTGTTACAAAAATGATACACATTTGATATTAAAAATCAGTTTTAACAAAATAATGATGACAGCTTACTTCTAAGTTGTGAATGGAATAGTCAGTACCTCCGATACGGTCAAAGGAGAAGTATATACATTTTTCATAATTTTCGGTAATGTTTAGCACGTGTGCTTTCACCCTTTGCTTCCACAAACGCAAAAGAAACGAGTCAATTGGTTTTAGCGATATGATATGAGGGTAAACGTACAGGAAGACGAATGAATTAATGCCGTAAAACGCAGTAATTAATATCAAGAGATAAGACACGAGTCACTAGAATAGGAGAGGTGAAATATTAAACAGCCTTGCAAATACGTCTCCATAAAAAAGCACACTATAACATGTATCCCTTCTCTTTCTTTTTTTAATTTTTAATTATATTTAACTCTAATTTTCCCCAACTTCTCCGTATCTAATGAACGAATAACTCCGGCACAATGTGGTGGTTACTTAGGAAACACCTATGTATGTGGATGGCTGTAAAACGCCAACATCTACATATAACTCTGCAAGCCACCGCAGAGTCGTATGACGGGGCGTTAGGACACCAGCAATGGATATTAAAATAGTCCAAAGGAAAAGGGAGAGGACAGAGGTAATTTCTTTGCTAATGATGTGTTTTATGTTAGTTTTACGCAGCTATTTTTATAATTACTAATTGTGTTTGGAAAGCAGGAATTTTTGTACCAGTAAGTTCAGTAGTGTGCCTATCTTATTTTGTCGCTTATATCAGTTAGCTGTATCGTGTGGTCACAATAATATCCTCCGCATCATACTGGAGCTCCTCTGATCTGAAATTTTCAAGTAATGTATGCATGTAGCCTCCGGGTCGCTAACAGCTCCCAGCCTAGTCCTTCCATCAGCAATGTAACACTTCCTGTTTAGCACAACACAACGCTTTTCCTTTGTATTTACCAACTTCGCAAATTACTTCTTTCTCAATAGGGTCCCAAATTCTCGTGGCAAATTGAAGATGTTACTACACCAAGTAAAATAATATTTTATTGATAAGGTACATTACAATAAACATTATTCTTATGTTAGACAAGTGATTTGGGTTTCTTAGAGATTCACCCCAATCACATTACTCTTTTAATTTAGCACACATAATTTTCTTCATGATCTTATATTGAGGCTAAATATTGAAGTTATGCAATTGAAATGTTACATCACATTTTTTTCCTATTCCGAGTTGTTTCTTTGCATTACAGTACGTCTATTTGGTTTCTTTTTTAAATTTGTTTATATTTACAAATTTTCTCATTTTACTTATTTTGTTTACATTACAATGCATTTATTTGGAGTCTTCTTGCTTTACATAAATTTCATCTTTCTTCCTACAGGTCTTCTTTTTTTCTTCCCGGTCTTCTTTTCTTCCTTCACATTGAATTTCTTCTTTCTTCCACCAGATCTTCCTTTCTTGCTTTACAATGCAATACATAAAATTTCTTACAGTAAAATATATTTATTACTACAGTACATATATTAATTATTTATTCTTCCTCTCCCTTATTCGTCATATTTATTCTCTCTTTTCCTTAACCCATTTACGGCCAAAGGTGCAAAAACGCACCATTTTTTAATTAATTAGTGAAAAAATATTATCCTTGATTTTTTAAAACTTTTTCCGCATTAAATCATTCTTGAGACAGTAAATTTATTTTTCAGGCCATTTTATTTTAAAATTTTGCTGTGGTTATTTAGTTATTATTTTATAAATTTGCTCAATTTCTAGTTCACTGAGGCCTATTAATTTAACATTTTTATAATTAGATTAAACATTTATATGAAACCTTATGCTCCTATTATAAATTTGCTATGAATGCTTCATCACTCTGTTTTGTACTTAAAAAATTAATAAATCTAGAAATGTGCCATTTCGTTAATTGTATTTAATGGTGCGTTTTAGAAACTTTGGCGTTCGTGGGTTTGGAGGATCTATCCGCAGGCACCGGAAAATTTTAAATACTATCAAATTGGTCTTGCGGCTGTCGAGTGCAACAATGTCGCTTCTCTAAGTCGGATTCAAAAGCGGATCATCGTAGTGCTTTGATAGGAGGTGAACCTTTTACTCACCAACTTTAGTTGACGGCTTCAAGAAAGTGTGGCGACCCTTCCGAAATCTACGACACACATTTCACTCTAACTTCCCACCCCGTCCACGAAACATACATTAAGTACTGGCTGTATATAAGGCGCCCTGCGTGGCGGATAGCCTTTCATTCATTTCGACCTTAGCCGTTCGCTATAAAAGTAAGGCGTATAGTAATAAACGCATGGGCAAGCTGTTTTTGTGTGACCCCATAGATTCAAGATCATCAGTATTTCAGGCAACGTAAGTATGAAACAATACATCTATATTTTAATTTTATCAAATTTTCCGAAACTAAAAGCTATTTACCATTGCTGTAAATGGATCGTAACAGAAGATAATTGTCCACCCAAGAAATTTTGGCCACTTTAGAGGAAACTGTGGATTCTGTGGATGAAGCAAGAGATGATGTATACATACATGCTATATGCATCCAGTCATCGACAATCTCAGTGATAAAGAAAACATCATGGCCGAGGACCACATCAACAACGACATCGCGGGAACATTTGAAATAATCGAGGCGATGGTAAAGAGGAGAACTGGCAGAGTGCGCAGGAATATGAACAAAAGCCACGAGTGCCCCGAAAAAAAGGTACAAAACACTCTGATAAAAATTACTAATTTCCAAATGGAAAAAAGGCATTGATGTTAAATTTTTGAGCCATCCAATTTTCAAAGAACATGCATACGACGAGAAAATAAAAAATGAGTTTGGTAGTATGTCTCCAGCAGACATTTTTCACTTATTTTTAGATGATGAAGTTTTAGAAAAGATAATATTTTTTTTCAAAAAAGTATGCTACTGATCATAATAGGCATGAGTTTGACATGAGTATCTTAGATTTGAATGAATGTTTCTTGGGATTTTGATTCCCTCTGGATATCACGTGCTACCGAAACAGGACATGTACTGGTCTAAAGACGAGGATAAAGACGTAGAATTAGTTCGTCGTACCATGAGTAGACAGATTTTAGAAGCATCAAGGAGAACGTCCACCATTCTGATAACTCTTCAATCGATAAAACAGACAGATTTGCCAAGTTGTGACCCATATTTACCACGCTGAATTCAAAGTTTTTACAGTTTATGATTTTTTCACACAATCTTTCTATTGATGAGCAGATGGTTCCCTATTTTGGACGCCACTCTGCTAAAATTTTCATAAAAAATACACCGGTACGATTTGGATTCAAATTATGGTGTCTTTGCTCTTCTGACGGTTACCTCTTTCAATTTTTTCCATATGGGGGGGGGGGCTAGAACAAACCCTGGTGGAGCGAAGGTAGGGTGAGGAGCTAATGTTGTTTTAGATTTCTTGGAAGTAATTCCTGATCTTTCGCATCATCGGCTATTTTTTGGCAACTTCTTTTCTTCTTATTCCTTTGAATTGAAATTGAAAGAGAGTCGTTGCTTTTCAACTGGTACAATTCGGGAAAATAGAGCTGGAAAGTGCCCGCTAGAAGACCCTAGGAAAGAAACCTCGAGGGTCGTTTGATTATGCTTTTGACGAGGAATCTGAAATATCCGCAGTGAAATGGAATGATAACTCTGTTGTTACTGTTGCTAGCAACACAGTTCCAATTTTTTCATTAGGAATTGCGAAAAGATTCAGCCGAAAGGAAAGAAAGGAAGTAACAATTCCCCAGCATCTTGTTATTGGGGATTTCAATAATAATCATGGGGGGAGTTGATCTTCATGATAATGCAAACGCGAATTATAGAAAAAAAGTCATGGGTAAAAGTGGTCGTGGCCATTATTCATAAATTTACTGGACAGTGTGTGTTCTAATTCATGGAAAATCTATAGAAAGGCTACTGGGAAGAAAATTACTCAAATTGATTTTTTGGTCATATGTAGCACTAACTCTAATAAAAGGTGACCGAGCTACCAAGGAAAATCAAGAAGAAACACAGGCGGATACATCATCTAATCCGAAAAATGGCAGACCATCACGAATGTCTTTACCAATGGACATCAAAAAAGATAAAGTAGGTCATCTTATCGAGAAAAATGTATCAAGGAGAAGGTGCAGGCCTTGTAAAAGTCACACTGTATATGTATATGTAAAATGTAATATGTCCTTATGTTCTAAATATTTTCACAATTTTTATGAATATAAGGGCAGTACTATTGTAGAAATGTTTATTTTTATTCCAAATGTGGCCAAATACCAATGTTTGTTATTTTTATAATTATAAATAAAATAGCAGGAAAGGAGAAGATTCTAGTTTTTTTCTTGGCACGAAAACCGAAGAACCCATATTCCGCCAATGGTGCGAAAACACCATTATTTTTTTGTATAAATAAATTTTTGATGGCCTCAAAACTTTCAATATTTATTTTTTAGCATGTATTTTGACTAAAAATGAGGAAGAATGTCGAAATTTCTGTGGAAGATTAGCCTCGGCCGTAAATGGGTAAATTTATAATTATTTATTCCTATACATTCAATTTATTCTTTCTTCCACCTGATCTTCCGTTTCTTAATTTACATAAAATTTCCTACTTTTGTGCGAAGTAGCTCTTCTATTTCAGTTTTTCGCCGGGAGACCTTCCTACCACTCGCTTGATAAATCCCTGTTTCGTTAATGCAGCGCCGCAAATGTTAACCATGTGTTACCCCACGCTATGCCTGAAGTTACGTTGATTCCCAGGCCTTCGGCTTCATCTCACTCCTTTATATTTACACTCCGCCCCCCCGCTTTATATAAATAGCATTGGTTGCGGTTTCTTTCGCAATAGCTACACTGCAGTGCATTTGCTGAGTTTAAGCTAAACCCCAACTCAAAACACTACGAGTTAACGATGTACGTTGTAAAGGTCCGATGAAAAAACTTATGAATCAGCATTCGTGGCAACATCACGGTAGATGTCTGAAAACAATATAATTTTGCTACTTAATCTACAGTTAATGTTATTAATGAAAACGAGGAATAAAAGGAGGCCAATCACGCTTCCTTCACGCCGGATGTCACTCTAACCTTTTGAACATTTGATGTAGTTTGATGATCAAATTAACGCCATTGATAACTATTTCTTATTTTCGGCATGCTTGGAAATCACGCATCCGATTTACTATATTTTCATTTGCCCCACATTCCTGCAATTTGACTACTAGTTTTCTGCGAGGAACCCTTACAAATGCTTTCTGGAAATTTAGGAATTCTCCGACTTGCTTTTTCGTTTCAACTAGTTTTAAAATTTCATGGTGGAAGAGTCAAAGCTGGGTTTCGTAAGATCTACTCTTCCGGAAACCGTTCAGACTACTGTGGAAGAAGTTTCGATTATTAAGGAAGGTTATGATATGACCAGCAATTATATTCACGAGAATATTATATGATTAGGATGCTAACAATGTAGACCGGTAGTTTCCTGTTTCTTGCTCATTTCCTTTTATAAATATTGGAGAGGCATTGGCTATTTTATAATCTCGTGGTATTTTACCTTCGAATAATCGCAATGATTTCTAGAAAAGGTGCGATGTTTGGGGCCAGCTCCTTGAGCAAACTTATTGTCTCTTGTAGACTCTTCTGAACTCTTCTATACCTCGGGACTAATTGCATTTTATCGAGCTTCATTGTTTAACTATCCTATCGCGCTGTTATAGGCAATTCATTACGCATTTTTTCTTTAAGTTTCGTAGAGCAGTACGCATTATATATTTTCTTTTTATTTAACCATTGATTAACATAGTTTTTTCTATCGGCGAGATCCTTCGCTTTGCCACCATATTCAGTGGTGTTTTTAAGCATATTGTGTAAATTCCTTTGCTTCACATGTTCTCGTTTTACTCCGTTATTGTACCAGTGAGGTTCATTGCTCTCAGTCTCAGTTTTATTGGAATATACTCGTCAGTTATTTGCGTAGAATTTTCAATAAATATTGCCTTGGTAAGGTTGTGATACTTAATTTTTAAGACGTCAATTACCAGCGATGAAGGTCAGGAAAACACTCCAGCCATCCCCCCACTTTGCAATTTTGTGGCCAGGTGGTTATTCAGACATCGCACCTTGTGATTGAGAAATATATTTAAATGTCCGTGTACAATTGGCACTATTTCACCACATCATCAGGTAGGAGATTGAGTAATGTAACGAAATATTTCTATATCTGCCGCTTAATGGAATTCTGTTTACCTTTCTCATTTTATGAAAAAAAAAGTTGTGCATGCTTGAAAGAAAAATTTGGCCATTTGTGAATGCTAATGATTAAAGGTATTAGAATATGTTTAGCTATTTTATATCAATTCTGACGAAAAGTGACGTTTGTTCTGGCGGAATATAATGGTGGCTCAATCGATTCTTGCTGCAGTTGTGAACGATGCGCAAAAAGAGAGAATTATTATGCTCCTCTATTCAACAGATAATCTTCTCTTTATTTAGATGATTTCCTCATTCCTATAGATGCCTCAGGGGGATAAAATAATATCCTACCAGTCAGCAAGACACTCAGTCAGTCAGTCAGCAGCATATGAAATTTTCTGGCTACCTCAGGCTTCTTTATGCAGGAGCATAGCAGTCAAGTTTCTAGCGGCTCCTAGCCTAGTATATCCAATAGTTCTGTAAAATTTACTATTGAGGTAACAGATTCGACAATTCTTTCTTAAGCATCATTCACGGAAACTGTATAAAAAATCAAAACAGTTCAAGGAACAGTGGAATTGGCCGCGCAGTAACTTTATCGAAGCCACATGCTAGTATTTGATGAGACGATTCTCATTTTATATTCTCAGATCCCAGTCCAGGAGAAGGATTGTTTCAGTGTGAATTTCGCGCACTAGCGATACAATAATGGCTCAAAACATGCCTCACTCTAAGTTCCTATTTGCTTCACTAACATTTCCATTCCTCCTCTTTTCATGGGTGTGAGACCAAACAGCTCCTGTCACAATCCTGGGCAGAAAATTTCAAGGTGATTGCAGATTTATAATAGGTGTAAAAATAATCAGACCTGGCTACTGAGGCAAAATGTTGAGGCTGGGTTGAGCAATGCCGTGTTATACGTCTCCAATGGTCTTCATTTGTCATTCGGGGAGGCGACCGACATCAGAAGTAAAAAACGGGATCGAAGGAAGCTGGGAAGGATTTTAAGGGGGGTGGATGCAACGCCAGAAAAATCCATTTTCAGGCCGATGGCATTTACATCGCCATGGTGACATGGTAATAGATTTTAAAAATGTTTTCACCATTCGACACTAGATATGTTTTTCTAGGACTTCATTGCTTTCCCGTTTACTTGATGCTAATCACATCTAAGGAAAAAATAGAAAACTTACATTGAAATCAACCACTTGTTCCGAAATGGAACTCGGCTATAGGAATCGATACAAAATTTAGCTATTCTTTGCTGATTTTTTTATCCAGAATCAAGATATTTACAAGTACGTTAGTTTCACGCAATTTCTATGATCGTATAAGGCGAAGAGGATGCTCAGCGCTTTCCTCGGCAGGACGTCGCACAGTACGCAGGCGGGAAGATGTCGCAGCTGTATCTTTAAGCGTAAAGCTCTAGTAATCTAAAGCTTCATTTGAGCGGGAAACCTCCCGAGATCGGCGCTTCGTATGTAGAAACTAGCAAGGCTCGACCGTTTCGCCTGGCTTTTCGGATATACCTATCCTTTCTCCTTGAGGAATGAGAAATTAAGTAGAATGAAAGAAGAGAGGAACCTGGCGTTGGCATTTGTGTACTACTCACGAAACACGTCAAGGGGTCAACATTTCAACGCCTCATTTGACGGACGGAGTGCTGTACCTCAAGGTGCTCTTCACTTGGAACTAGGGAGCTAGGATTAATCCACTGAAGCGCATTTATGAAGAGTGAAGTTCACTGAAACACCGAATATTCGTCATAACAGATTATGGAACCTTGCTGGTTGTATCAGTCTAATATATCATGAGTACCCTCATTACGAGGCTTGTTCAGAAAAGAACCGAACATCTTGAAGTACGCGGAATCTGGTCATATTAGTGGCGCACGGTTGGTATATTTGTCTTCGTCATAACACCCTGAGTACCCAACGTTTTCCGTAGTTTTGACATCTTGTTTAATTTTTATGTTATTTTAATTTGAATACAAGGTGTTTAAGTGTTTTGGCGATTTTAAAATGTGCGATGTGCAGGAGCAACGAAGCAACGTGAAATGTTTCATGAAACTGCGGGAAATGTTCAAGGAAACGTTTCAACATTTGAAACAAGCTTACAGGGGCGATGCTCTATATCGTGCGTAGTGTTACAAATGGTTTCCGTGATTCCAAAATTTTCATCAATCAAAATAAAGGAAACATAAAGGAACTTTGCTAGAGTTGTGCAAAAAAATCGCTAAAAGAGAGCAGGGGGGGTTATATTGTAATTCCACTTGCGTAATAGCTCTTTCGGAAGAGCACCAACTCCATCCATATTAGCTATTCCACTCTCGAAGTACTCATTAGAAGCCAAGAAGGTTGAAATGAGGTTCTTTTCTAACCTCCTTGTTAGAAGCTCAATTCGACGACCGAAAGAACTGGAAATGAACCATTCTCGGCAGAAATGAACGAGTCGATGGTCTCGCCGTCTGGCGGGCACGGTTTACAACTCCACTTTCAGCAATATTCGCCATATATGGAGCGATCCGTGACGTCATGTTCCGTGAGGTGAAATCACAGAATAACCCCCCTGAAAGGACTCCGATTTAACACTATTGATGACGTTTCATGTAACTCCTCACGGGCACTGAAGGCCATTAAAACCGTAGCTATCAGTATCTACCTGACGTCAAGTCCCCAGTGGCGCAATTGGTTAGCTCACGGTACTTATATAACAGTAAACGAGCTATGACGGGGTTGTGAGTTCGAGCCTCACCTGGGGAATATTTTAAGTGAGTTCCAGACAGCTATTAAAGAGTAAATAAAGTGCAAGCACCGCATGGACAAGTCTGTGAATAGGTGTGAGGATTTATTTTAAGGAGCAAAACTAATAATCTGTAGTTTAAGTTACAAATATTTAAAAAATAAATTCATTATTTTCTGAAAAGGCCTCGTATATTGACCTAATTACACTCATAAATTTTTCATGAAAACGCACTAAAACATTAGTCATAGTACACCTTAAAAAAAAGTACAGGGCTTCATACTCTAATCGCCATTAATTTTTAGCTACACGGTGATTCACAATCGTCGTTCCACCGCGGTAGAAACATGACCAAGTCGTCAAGTCGGGCGATTTACCGTTTTTTGTTTGGCAATTGAAAGGCAAATACATTGCCTTTAAGTTTTGGTGAAAGCTTCCGCGGAGTGGTTTCTTCACAAGGCGGCTTTTGGAATTACTCCCGCATTGTGCGATTTTTCCGACGTCAGTTTCGTGAGCGTACCAAATCGCTTCTCCAGGTCTGAAGTGCTCACAATGCATTCCGGCCGCAATATATAGCCGGCGATGGGTCAGGTGCGATTTTCCTTCCCGCCTTTTTTTTTAAACTCGCTTCCAAGTGGTCGAAAGCGTGTTTCCATCTTCGTAATGTAAAATGTAGTTGATGATTTTCCTTAAAGATCATTTGACTCTTCAAATATTCTCTATTACCGACTGTGATTGAAATATTTAATTACTTGATGATTCACTCCCAATTTTCTTCCACCTGAAAAAAGGTACTAATTTATCCAATAAAGCAGAAAAATATGCGCAGTAACCTTCTGACTAACGACCAATTTCTATCAGTTTTGCAATGTAAAAAATATTTTAGAGAATCACCTTGAAACAAGAACACGAACACTTGATCCTCAGAAAATAGGTCTTCCACAAGGATTCACCATGAACTGTCTTATTTAAAGTTACCAATGATATTCAGCTCGCAATATGTAAACGTATCATACCATATGCACTGCATATTATGCAGTCATTTTTGACACCAATAAAGCGTTTCATAGACATCTAATCCACAAAGTGTGGAAATTTGATTTCTCGTACTTAGATCTAAACTGGTATTGCTTCTACCTGAGTGGTTGAACTCGGGCAGTCATGGAAACTGATGATAAGTCATCCGCATGGGCTACTGTTTCCTGCGACACTCCCAAGAGATCTGCTTTGGGTTCTCTGCTATTTTCTATATATGTCTTCCGCGTTTTAAAAAGTCAAGTACATGATATGATAATGGCAAGTATATGAAATAAGCAGATGATCTTTACACTTAGATTCACTCACCGAATGATAAAAAATGATCTAAAGAGTACAATGGTATTATTACACGAAAGCCATAATTATCGGAAATAGAAACATTTTATAGTATTGGTAATAATAGCACCAGACAACCGATAATAATGATCTTCCTCGAGTGGTAGTGGATGATTATCAAATACTCAACAGTGAATCAGTTTCTACTCTTGGACTCTGATAGGAATCAGAATCCTCACAAGTAAATAGTCTTGGAACCATAATGTCAATGGCATCTATAAATGTTGATATATTTCTCAATCAGTTAAAACTTTACAAGCACATACTCCCAATATCCACACGTCAAATTTAAATCTCCAGAATGATATTCCCTTCTTTCTAGGGGTGTAGACTTCTCTTTAGAAACATGCGTGAGTAGCTGGGAACAAATTACAAAGGTAGCTGAATACTAGTGAAAGATTTGTATTCCATCTTAGAAGGGACGTACACGTGTTCCAATAATATTACGTCTAGAAGGCTAACATGCTGTGACCGCAGGAAATTTCTATTACGAACCTTCCCTTTTAATTTATTCCGAAGGAGAATCCATAGCTAGCTCTCCGATATGTATAATGTCGGTCTGAAATCACGCAGAAAACATCTCATAGAACTCAAGTTTTTTACATTACTGGATTGATCGAACCAATATTTATCAAAAGTATTCTTTTAACACGGTCTCCAAACTATGGAATTATCTGCAACAAAAATAAAAAACACAGGTTTAATGAATACTTTTAAAGATAAATTTTATACGGCCCTCCTCAGTGGAAAATATTTGCGATTTTCCGATAAAATTGCCATTTTACTTCTTGCAAACACAGCTTTTGCGTATATCTGTACACGATATATTCATGATTCAAAATTTCATAGTTTTGTTGAGCCAAGTTTAATTTTTACTACTATTTGACCCATAGACGATATCCAGACATCCAAATTTTACCACAAGCACTTCTCCAATACACCAGAGTGAAAGGACGGGTTTGGTTTACATAATTGTTTGCATCCCCGGTTCTTGAAGATGTGAGATGAAAACTAGTATTGACATTGCTCTTGCAGGAAGCATGAACCCAACTTTTACTCTCAAAGCTGGAATATTTTTGCTGTAAAACATACATAAAAATATCCGCGTCAGCCAGGAATCTGGTCTTTCAATTTTTTATCCCATTCCCATTCGCTAATCACTTCCCTCGCCGGATGGCCCTCCCGAGATTTTGTTTGCAGCATGAGCGGAGTTGTCATTACGTGGTGACATTGCTTTCTATCTAAAACTCATTACAAAAAGATTTGGGAATTGTTTCGTAACTGAAGCAAATGATTGGACTGGGAAAAACAAGTATTTTTTTGGGCTTGGACATGCCTTTCGTGTCCTCCTGCACCACGGCTCCTGCCTGCCTTCCGCTGCGAATCCCGTACATAGACGTGATGCAAAGACTTGCGAAAAATTCGGAACACGTCAGTAGACGTAGAGCAAGGTACTTTGGTTAGGGGGGAACTTCGGTTTTTTTATTTTTCAGGGCACCAGGTAACTTTGGAAAATTACCACCAAAGTCCACAGGACACTAAGAATGATAAAATTAAACCATTGAACTCATTCAACGTTTTAATCACACAATTACCATATAGTTACTTAAAATTCTCCAGCACAACTATCCAACTCTCCATTTATCAACAACCGATCCTTGGGGATAAAACCAAGCCAAAGCGTTACATTTGTTAAAGGGATGGTTTTTTTCAATTCAAAACCAACTCGCCAAGTTCGGTATTCATGCCTCGGCACCCTATTCTCCTGACTTGGGAGATCAAATCCCTCCATTCCCTACCCTCTTAAGCCTTTCTTTAAGGCCTACTCTAACCAGGGATCCGGAGCAAGCCAAGGAATGGGAGGCTTATATTCTAGAGACCACACCAATCTGATCCCCACATCACTCCACTCTGAAGGGGAGCCAGTGGATGTCGTCGCCTCTTCAATGGACTATGGGTTGCGCGATTTTGCGATGGGCCCACTACGATAGGATGGATATACCGCCTTGCGATAATAAATCGTCCGGTCCAGACAATAAGTCGCATTTCGATACAACGCGAATACTCAACCATTATGCAATAACATTCAAAATGTGATAATATGTCAAATGACATTACTAAGCTGAGGACATTGCCTAAAATGCCTATTTTTTCTTTTACTCAGGAAACCAATTTTATGAAGTTATAAGTTCATTTAGGATCATTTATGGCGAAATTAAGGCAATTTTTTACTGCCTAAAAATGCCTATTTTACCTGTTTGTGCCTTTTTCTGCTAATATCGCCAACTTAAGGGCCTAAAAAAGCAATATTCTTCTCAACGTCACCAAACATCTCCTTAGTGCAGAGCTAGTATGTTATTTCAGTTTCTTTTTTAATCTATCGAGGTTGAAATAATTTCATTAAACATGCATAAAGAACAATCATCCAAAGTATTATTATATAAAGAGTAGAAAAACAACTATGGTCATTTTACATGATGCGTACATGCGATGGTTTCAATTGCCAAAAACTTGTTTGTGAAGGCACCACTCAGGGGGGTTATTTTGTAATCTCACCTTATTAGTGACTCTTAGTGGAAAGGCGGGAGATCCGTTTCCCTCTCTTAATGATCGGCTCACGAACGGTTCGTGAATTTTCGAAGCTTCAATTACCTTATATCAAATAAAAGATGCCGAGACTAGCAAATACCCAGATTTCTCAACATCTTACGGAAGATATCTTACACTGTACATACCACGAAAATCTAAATACAGTCAAAACTACAAGCGACATGTAAGCGATCACTCAATATTTAAAAACAATTAAATGCATCTAATTAGTGTTCGATTCACAAGCACGGGAAATATCTACCAAGAACGTAGATTTTAAGGCAATGTTAAAATTATGAAATTATGGTATAAATAACTGAATTCCATTCTCCATACACTGGCGGATATGCACACGAAAACAAAGGTATCAGCAACATTGTTTGGGAAATATTGATACGAAATGTATACACAGATAATTCAAGCAAATAATAACGTAAGTATTTCAAACAAAGCATACCTTCAAGTGCCCAATATATTGGAGTTTAAAATGCTGAAGTTCTTCACGTTTAGCAAATTACAACAATACGATTTAAAATTGTTTGTATCTTTCGCGACCTTGTTTATTTTCCAACTCAAGCTTCGAGTGGAAACGATGGTGGCTCCATGTCACGTTCTTTATGACAGGTGAGATGGAACTAATGGCAGGCGGAGATAATGAAACGGATCAAGAGTCGAAAGATACGGATCAGAGCGGATGAATCGTCTAAAAGACCAGTACATGACCGGCAGTTCACCGATTGAGATCCGAAGATGGTCACGCCGCCTGGGTGAGGGAGTTGAACTACGAAAAAGTGAGATTTTATGACGTATTCTCACTAAAGTGAGATTACAAAATAACCCCCCAGTATTGCTAAGTTTAAAGAGATACTGCCCGAAGTTGCTCTGCCTTCACAGCCAGTATTGATATCATGGGAACATGGCTAAATACCGCATTATATTCTGCAGATAAAATTATTGAAATAGGTGAGGTATATGACAGGAATAATGTGCACCTCTGATACATCAGTTCGAACGTCTTTTTCACCCACTTAAAGGTACACTATTGTTACCGATTTCGCTCATCTTTTATACTACATGTCAATTCTGTCTATAAGAAAATTAAGCCATCATGGCACATGAGTAGGTTTTCTATAGGCAACAGAATATCTGGATGATGAAGAAGCAAACTGCATTCTCGAATCCAAAGCTGCAGAATTGAAACTCGATGTCGACGCAGATCCTACGTTTATCAGATGCAATTTTGGTTAACTACCATCAATCATGTCATCGCTGAAGGAAAAAGAACTACTCCTTGTGGCAGCTGTGGAAAAAATTCGAAAGGTGGAAAGTGAACTTATTAATATACCAACTGATGTGGGAGAAGCCTTGATTTGAAAATTCAAGAAAGTTATGCAAAGAAACCCTGGTTGGGAAGATATCCAGAAAATTGCAGACATTTTATCAGGGACTTTGGTTGCTCCAGGACCAAAGATGACAGCAGAAGAACTTGCACCATTTAAGTATTGCCCTATAACCTCGTGTGAGGTTGAGAGGTCATTTTCATACTATAGAAATATCCTGACTGACCTTCAAGTACAAGTAATACATTGTTGTAAAATGTAATGCAACTTGAAATAAGTAAAACTTTTGTATTTTATGTTTCTTCAATTTATGCGCTAATTTTATTTGGAGTTCTTTCCTCTTTCCTCTCCATCAGTTTGACCGAAAAGTAAACGTATTTCAGCCCAAGCTTTAAATTTCAGATGCTTCTTTGTGGCAATAAGCCGCATTGTGTCTCTAGCCGGCCACGGTGGTGGCGGGGTAAAGTCTTCGCCTTCTAATCTTGGGATTACGGGTTCGAGTCCCACCTGAGCGGGTATTTTACCACCCAAGGCATAGATGTATGTCAAGATCTTTTTGTCTGGTCCCTGGAAAACCAGATCACAGGCTTAGCCTTTCGGGATTCCGCGACAGACAGAATTTTCCGAAATGCAAAAAATATTTTAAGCGCCTATTTTAAGTGCCTATTTTGAAATTTTTAGTGCCTATTTCTTCATTTTTAGTGCCTAAATATCCTCAGCTTAGACATTACATAATACGATCATCAATATTGGAAATTCGATATTATGTCAAATAAGCGATTTTGGATACCAAGATACATTATTTTAAATTGTATTCTACGATACGTAATATTATGCAATATGACGTGATAGTATCATATCATAGTGGACATAATTCAAGATGCCCGTCTATGTAATGCGATATATTTTGCGATGCACGAGAGATAAGGAACAATTGCACGTGAAACCTGATGACACACGAATCGCTTATCGAGAATGCAGGGGCATATGCACCTCCAGAATAGTCCGAGAAGGCAAATAAATCTTGCGGTGAGCAGAATTGGAAAGAGCAGTTGGAATACGAGGGCCGTTTTTTTTTCAACCTCCGATCACCCAGTATGGATGCCACGCGAGCGGCAGAAAGCGGGAATGCGCTGTAGGCAACTGCGCAACTCTTGTACTACACACTCCGCCATTGTCGACATCAAAGCGTCAGTTTGCGTTCCGCTACAACCACTTAAACTTGGACGCCATCATTGATTCTCCCGCCAAGTGTGAATCGTTTTGATCCATAACAATGCTCGTCCACACACTGCTGTTGCAACTCAGCGCCTCCTCTACCAATTTCAATGGGACATTTTCGATCATCCGCCGTATAGTCCTGACCTAGCACCCAGTGACTTTCATCTTTTTCCTGAGCTGAAGACATGGCTAGGAGGGAAGCGCTTCCAAACCAATGAAGATCTTCAAAACAACGTCAATGCTCATTTTAATTCACTGGCGGCAACATTTTTTGAAGAGGGCATTTGAAAACTTGTTCACAGATATGATAAATGTCTCAATCTATTCGGTGATTATGTTGAAAAGTAATCGTAAATGTACCAAACATTTGGTAATAAAATGATTGTTTTACATGAAATTTTCTTTCATTTATAGCCTATCGGAGGTTGAAAAAAAAACGGCGTCAAAAACGTAAGATATTCACCATCATGCATGATATTATTTTATACATGTTACACGATAATACAAAATGTTATCAGATAAACTGCAATACGTCACATTTGATATCGTTACAAATAGATGATAATACAGTGGAATATGGTTTGGAAGCTAGGAATAACTTTATTTAAACATATTTTCGGAGCATGCGGTGTAACTTATTCCAGTACAAATACTTCTACTGGTAGCACAAGAAGAATTTTGGAAGAAATGGAAATGTGGTGCTATAAAAGAATGATGAAGATCAAAAGGACGAAGATAATTGTCAATGAGGAGGTCCTCCGAAGATTTATGGCGATATTAGGTATATTTCATGAAATCTCTTCAAAGCATGAGAAACAAACTTATTGACCCAATTTTGAGGCAAAACAGACTCTTGAGGACAATTTGGGAGGAGAAATGAATGGGAAGAGTTCATATCTATTTTCATTCCATCTGAAAAGACTATTATCTTTCTTCCCCTCCTCAACTATAAAACATCCTCCCTTCTATCATGGTCTTTAGCATCCCTTCGCCTCTCATTACTTGCTCCACCTAACTTCTCTACCTCCTCCTAATCTCCTCCAGAAGTTTTCTCTCCTCACCCACTAAATCAAGTACTTCCTCGTTCGTCCTCCTTTCCTTCCACCTCACTTCCTCCATTTTCCTCCTCAAACATACATCTCAAAAGCCTGCAGCCTACTCCGGTCCACTTTCCTCAGAGTTCAGGTTTCTGCGCCATACAAAGCCACAGTCCATTTTAAACTCTAACCTCCTCTTCACATTCTTACACATGGAACTCATCCTGATATCCCTCTTAATTCTGAACGCCTCTTCCTTAGCACAATTCTCCTCCTAATGCCCCTGCTAAAATGCCCTTTTTCCTCCAACGTATAACCCAAGTAATTAAATTTTTCCACGTTCTCCAGTTAGTGCCCTACCACTTCTATGAGCAGCCTCGCTTTCCTTGTCCTATAAAATCTCAGTATTATGTTTTTTTATGATTAATCTTCAATTATTTTTTCCCACACAGGTCTTCTAATGTAAATAACAAATGCCTGCAGTCGGCAGAGGATATGTAATATGATCTGATCTGGTGATGACATATAATGATGAAAATGATCAAGAACATCTTACCTTGAATGACTTGGTCTTTAAATTAAAATGATAAGCAGCTGTAAGCCATGCAGGCTGAATATATTTTTTTTCTCGGGCCGCATAAAATATTTCGTGGGTAGCAAACATGATCCTCAAAGGATATATAATTTAACTAATTTATATAATGAATCCGGTGAATTGTCAATATTTTTTACTCTTATCATACATTAATACTGTGGCAGTTATTGTAAACTAGAAAATGGGCACTAGCAGTTTGCAAGCGGAAGAGGTAAGGAGTATGATAGTATATTGTAAATTATTAAAAACGAAAGCTATAAGGTCTTACTGCTCAAAATAACCAAGCGGTTACACTAAAATTGCAAAATATATGAACCAATTTTTTTAAAATCGATGGAAAGAAATTTTAACCCGGTGGTTATTTTTACATAATAATGCATTGAATAGGACATAAAAGTGTAATAAATATGCTTATAAATTCCACAAAAATTCTCAAAGTAGCAATTAATAAGCAAGCTAAAAGAGTTGGCGAAATCTAGGCTTGATTGAGTGGACCCTTGAAGATGAAAATGGCATTGTAATTAAATATTGCAAGCAAGTTTTAGATATGATGCTTCTCTGTAAAAACTTGAAATGCGAGAGCAACATGCTTATGAACCTCATCATATTTCTGAAGGTTACGTGATACACCCAAATTAATAAATTGATCAAGAACATCTTACATTGAATGACTTGGTCTTTAAATTAAAATTACAAGCAGCTGTAAGCTATGCAGGCTGAATATATTTTTTTTCTCGGGACGCATAAAATATTTCGTGGGTAGTAAAACGGCCATCGGGCTCCGGGGGTCCCCTTTTTACATTGAATGGTAATGATTTTGAATGAAAACTGTAATAATATTTAATAGTTAGACGATTTGAAATGAATATCAGCAAATAATATAAAGTAAGGATTCTAACCGTGAATGAATGAGTCCATGATTGATATAAATGCTTTGGTTGTTGTAAATTTTTGTTTCAGGTATATCTGTCACAACCCATGTGCTATGTAGCTACTTAAACGCATATGCATAGAAAATATTAATAACTAATAAATAATTTGGCATTGAATCAGTCCGGCTAAATGAAATGGGTTTTAACATTTGAATTATGTTTTGAGAAAAGGGTACCTTATATGTTATCACATATTGTATACATTAGTAAAGAGGCAATTAAATATTTTATTGAAATAATTGGGCATTAACTCGTTTTATTCCAAAATATATCATTATATTATCTACTACTCTCTATCTATTGGGGTGTTAATCAATTCATGGCCTCTACCAAATTAACTTTATAAGCATCCTTGTAATGAGAGTGCTGATTATGTTTTCTTTGACTTGAATATAAAATCAGGGTATTATTACGGTTTACAGATGTGAGAGTGTAATTACTGTGTCGTTTATGAATATTTATTTTGGTAAAGTGATTTAAAATTCGATTCCTTTCACTCAAAGTTAGCAAGAACACAAGGTTATAAATGACCACAATTTATATGTATCATCAACAAACATTGTAAATCGTGTAGGTCGAAGCAAAATATCGTTAAAAATTGAAATACAGAAAAACAGAGAGAGGGAAACCCAGGATAAGGTGGAGGGATTGTTTCAGAAGTAAAATTGAGGAGTCTGGAGGAGAGTTACATTTTGTCTAGTGGTCTTATTTCCATATTTACGTATTGCATGGTTTCGAGTGCAATATTGACTTTATATTCATCCTGTGTGGCAACATAGGTTTCAATTAATTAACGTTAGAGAACTATTATCATGAATGGATGGTATTTTCTCATACTATCACGTTATTAACATTTAAAAATTACTTCTCATTGCTACATTGACGCACGGGAGTGGCCAGGTATATAACACCGACTTCTAGTTTCGTAATTCAAATCATTTGCGAGTATGGGTATGTATTGGGATATAATAAGTAGGCATATGTTAACAGTATTATTCCGATAGTTATGAGGAGATATGATTATTCTATGGCATAAGTATACATTGTGGTTCTATGATAGTAGCCTGCGGAGGTGAAACTATTTTTTACGTTTATAAAATCATTTACGCTGAGCATTCTTCGAACAATCCAAGAAGTATTCCATTGAATATTCTTTTTACGATCTATGAGTTCCATTTGGACGTTCATTAAATGTTTTTCGATAATAACCTTTGATTGTTTTAATAGTGTTCACTGAACGTTCTTTTACCATATTTTGGACAATAAATTCCCCACTGGGAAAGGAGGAGCAAGGAGATGGAAACCAGGGATAAGGTGGAAGGGTTTGTTTCATAAATACAATGGATGAATGCTGTGCGATCCCAACGGATGCCGTAGGCATGAGCGAGTGGAGGAGAGTATCAAAGCTACGATAGGTTGCAAGAATACAGGGTTATAAATAACCATTAGTTATGTATATCATCATAAAACATTGTAAATCGTGTAGTTCGAAGGCATAATATCATTAAAAGCTATTGAAATATGCACCGAGAATGTTAAATTCCCTTTAATGCAGCCTTTAAATAGCCAGCATATAAGGTCCTGCAAGCCTCGGAAACAATGGAAAAATTGCCTAGCAACGAAAAGGAAAAAAGTTCGAAATTTACCTTAATTTTGCGTTTAAACTTCATTTAATTCAGGTTTTCGATCGATAGACAAAAATCGGTTGCAAAAATTAAATTCTTTCATGCATTGGCCTCATTTTGGTCGAAGAATGAAACTTGTATCTCTATTATTTCATATTTTAATGAATGAAATAAAATTACTCTATACGTAAATTATTCGTTGTTCCCATTCAAACCTATTAAAAAACAAAATCCTATCTGGACTCGAAACCAATGAAAAATATTGGGATTTTCGATTTTTTCCTGACTTGAAACCAAATTCAAACCCTTTTCCTGAAAATTTCAACCTTGTAGCTCGGTTAGAAATGGCCAGGAATTCGTATCAAGTGAGTGAGTCAGTCAGTCGGTCAGTGAGTCAGTTTTGTAGCTTTATATATAACTAATTATGTTTTTTGTGTGTGAATAAAGTCGTATAGTCACTTTAAAAAATCACTTCCGAGATTTTATCCTCCGTGTCAATTACCCCGGGAGAAAATATTTTATTATTTTTATAGGTATTTTGCTATAGATGTATGTCAGAACTTCTGGATTTTGAAAAAATTATAGAAAAGTATTTCGTCCAAAGGTTAGGAAAAAGTCGTTCATTTTTACATCATGCAACATTTTATGTGCCCATTGCAAAGGACATCTGGACATGAAGGTAGTTTTCTGATGGATTAGTATCTGGTAGAGCTATTTTTGGCAGAATTTTCTGCATAACTTACGGATAAAATAAAACCGTATGTTTTACGTCGACACATTCATGTATTCTGCACAAGTTATAATTTTAATTTGTGTCTTATAATGAGAAGGTATGACTTTCACTAATTATAAAATTATAAAACACTTTACCATTGTGTATTTTGATGTAGAATGACAATAAAGCAGCAGTGGTCTGTTTTTATGAAAAATATATGAAAAAATTGCTTTCAATTGCATTATAATAATGATTAAAACCATCATATTATACGCATAGCTAGGTACCGACCATCACATGAAAATATAGTGTGGCGCAAGAAAGATATAAGCGTGCATGTGAGTATGGCGGAGTAAAGGACACGAGGTCCCCCCCAGAGGTCCCCGTTGCACACATATTTGGTTTCTATTCTCTCATATCCACGCTTGCTTCAGGCTTCCTGACATCAACACCTCTACTTACATGCGCATTCGCAATTCCCAATACCAAATCATTTCTTGCGTACACAAGTAACCTCTCTCTTAGACCATGGCAAAAAGGTGGTGCTTCAATCTCGTGTTATATTTACCACATCCGTAATTTTAGTCGCTGGTGTCCGATATATTTCGGTGAAATACGCATTACCCGCACATTATCGAGAGAAAGATTGCCAGATAAAGAGTTTTTACCACAACCCTCATCTACGTGGCATAGAAACACATGATAAAATTCAGATTCATTTAATAAAACCCAAAAATCCCAGTGTAAAAGACAGAACTAACTTTGAGAGGCTCCAAATATTCCAATGTAGCCAACATATCCGGTAGACCATTAACTCATTCCAGCGGGTATAAAAATATTTAAACTAGCATAAGTTTTCAGGGTTAGTAAATTGCATAAAATCATTATATAGCTGCTATTTGTAAATTATTCGCGGATAATTCATTTTAAATTTCTCTTGAAAATAATTCGGGTCTGAAAAGCAGAGAAGAACCGGTACATGAGTAGTCAATATAGAGCAGATAAGTGACAGGATACTGCTAGCAAGTTTACTTTGAGGCAAGTTCAACACATTGTCTTCATACAGGTACATACGCATGCCAACTTTTGATCCATGAGAGTAAACTGGCCCACAGGGTAAACTATCAAATGAAGGAGATTTTAGAAATTATTGCAGGAAGTAAGCATTTGGTAGTAACGAGTGATTGGAGCGCAGGCATATTTAAAGGTAGCTATGGAAGTGAGAGAGTAATTGGTCCAGGAAATAAACATGACAGCAGCGAGAAAGCAGTTGAATTTTACAAAAGCAATACACTTATTCTCGCAAATAATGGGATGAAAATTAATAGAAGCATAGGGAAATTAGGGAAGATAAGGAGGATGACGGAGGCGACAATTAGATTACACATTAGCAAAACAAAGACAACATTTGAAACTGAGACTACTCGCACTATAGAGGTTCATATCAATCTATAATTATGGTAAATTTCTTCATTGAATTCAAAAGAGCCATAAGAGAACAAAAAATAGAAAACAGAAGAGCTAACTGGGATGGCGTATAAAATTCTGGATGATGATAAGAGTGTGTAACGATAGGAGTTAAAAAGGAATGGAAAATCTTGAGAACATGCACAAAGAGAGCTGCAGGAAAACGGCAGAAGAAGCAAATCCAAATAGGATCATAAGGCCGTAGATTACGAGAGAGATTATTAGAGAGATAAGGAGAGAAGGAAATGAAGAGCTCAAGAACAGAGATAGGTAAAATAATAGGCAGAAATTTAACAGATAACTAAAATAAGAAACCAAGAGGGAAAGGGAAACATGGAGGAAAAAATCAAATGAAACCTATGAAAGCTGGGAGAGAATTGTATCCACACAGCAATCCAAAACATGGTCGCGTGGCAGGAGGTGAATACCCGGCGGAAAAATGAAAGTCTCAGGGAGGTAAAGATGACAAAAAAAGTGAGAAGAAATGACGGGATGTACAAAAGGAAGGAGAGATCTACTGCTATGAGACAAGACAAACAAATTGATAGATGAACTGAAAGAGATTCAGGAAAGATGGATTTACTTCGGATGGATCTAATTTACTAATAGTAGCAATATAATGATATTATGTTGTTTAATAATCCAGGAAAGTTAGTTTTAATATTTTTATGCCCACTGGAATGGGCATACTATGGTCTAAAAGACTGGATATGCTGACTTCATTGGAATTTTTGGAGCCTCTCAAAGTTAGTTCTGATTTTTGCACTGGAAACTTTTGGCTTCATTTAATGAATCTATATTAAAATCATATCTTTCTATGCCACGTAGATGAGGGTTGTGGTAAAAAATATTCTTATCTGATAATCGCTCTCTCGACAATCTGCAGGTAATGCTTATTTCGCCGAAATATATCGGACACCAGCGACTATGACGCTTTCAAATGATGCCACCGCTCTCATCTGTTCTTTGTTAATTAACTTTAGTTTTTATCCAAAACTCAACTTGAGTTTTTAACTTAATTCGCAGCCAACGTCAAACATGATTCGGTTCACTGGATATATGAATCACTTGACCCCACGTAATTTTGAGTGATTTTCCGTTTTGTTGCCACTGCTAGTAATTTAATCTAGGAAATAAACCAGTAGCTGAAATTTGAGACTTATGTATTTGTATGTAAGGGCTCCCTAAGGTACACAAAGAAGTAGTGCAACAGAGGCGCCGGAGTACAAGCTAGATTAACACTTGGCAGGAGTGTTGCAGGCCAAAGTGGAAGAAGCCAGCTCATACTTAAGTAAGTCGCAGCATTTTTTAAGCATCATCATATACATCAGAGTTGGCCTTGGTAGTATCCTCGTCAGTTTCCAAGTGGCATTTCTTTTCACAAGCACACCCCGTGAAGAGGCGATCAGCATAGTTGAATGTGAGATTGGGGAATATATCGCTGAGCTAACAGGTTTGTTTAAGGAGCACCTTCTTTCGGTGGAAAACATTTTTTTAAACAAACGTCCGGGCCAGCAAAGGGATTGCCTCTCCCCACAAAGGTAGCTAGTAGGCATCTATAAGAAAAACTTTAAGACGAAAGTGCTTTGGAACGTGGTTAAAAAGCCATAAATATGGCTGTGATACATAGACGAAACATTTATAATTTGGAATGGCCAAAATAAAGGTAAAAGAATGTAATAAATACTTGAATGGCTTATATAACAACATTAACTTCACCATAGAAGTGGAAAAAGATGGCAAATTTCATTTCTTGACGTATTTATGTCAAGGAGAGAAGATGGAACCCTGATACATGCGGTGTATAGGAAACTCACTTAAACCAATTTCTATCTCCATGCCAATTCATACATGCCACCATTTTACTCAAATTAATACCTTGTTAAACAAACTAATCCAGCGATGTTGCAGAATCAATTAGGAGAACAACTTCCAGGCAAAAAGACAGAAATAGGAAGCCATTCTACGGCAGAACGGATAATACAACGGAGCCATTTCTACGTTTTACCAAAAAAATGACAAAGGGGGTAAGGACGACGCGGGGGAAGAAAGTACCACTTTAGATGCGGATGCTTTAGCCCCACCCAAAGAAATGCTTTCCTTCCAGGAGTAAAGGGCACAAGAGATAAAACAGGAATTATTCTGTGCATGTACGAAACAAAAATTATTCACGCAATTCCTAAAAAATTGAAAATTATCTCAAATGTGTGAACGACTGAACACTACTCCAAAGGGAAAGAGTTCATCAGATACCCTGAGGAGCTTGCGAAAATAAATACAAGAACGTGGACCGGCAATACGACTGAGTCAACCGTCAAAGTCGGCACCAGCGGAGTATGCAACCTCGGGACATACGATTGACTTCGAAAAAGTCAAAATAATCGCGAGGGCCAAGAACTTCAAGCCTCATCTTATTCGCGAAGCCACTGAATAAAAAAGGTGCAAACAAAATTACGATGGGGGCCCCGGCGTCAAAATAAGTAACACCTGGGATCATGTCATCAGCAAAAATCCTACGACTTCTCTTCCCCTCCCGACTCTTCCCAACCTCTAGTCGACGACGCCAAAATGAAAAACAAATTTAAGTCTCAAAGTTCGGCAGCTGGTTTGTCCCCTAGATAAAGTGACCAGCAACGGCTACGAGACTACGGGCAATAACCACCCAAAATCACGTGGGGCACAATATTTAGACACATGACCCGCGATATTTTCCGCTAAGAGTTATCAATTGAATTGTTGGTTACTTAGAAAGGCGACCGACAAATGAGGTAATTTTCACCATGAAGGATACGGTAGAATGGGTCATTTATTTATTTTTTTACATCATTTCTGAGGGTATGTACTCTCGCTTACCCCTCTTTAATCCGTATTATTATCAATACATTTGATTTCACATTTTAATACATATAGTAATTAACTTTTTATATTCATGAGACTTTATGCTATAGCAATTTCGATTTAAATTGTGCATACGTCAGATTTTATGCGGATGGATGCCACATGAGACCATCGCGTTCTCTTCTTTCGTTCGTCGTCTTCTTCTCATTTCTTTCTCCGACCCTGCTATCCTCTTTTTTCCGAGGTCTTTATTATTATTCTTTTGGGACTGCTTCTTCTTTCTTCGGCCCTTATCTTGTCCTTCCGCCGAGAACTTCTTTTATCTCTTAATTCATTTCTTCTCCCTCTTCTTCCTCTGTCCTTTTTGTTGCCACTATGATCAGTGGTCTTATTGGGGCGTGATGCAGAGTCTCTCCAGTTCTTTGAACCTCCCATTTTTCAGGCAGAAGGTTATTAGATCCTTACAGGTTTCGGATCTGACTTCCATTTCTAAACTCAGTTTAGTTCGCCATGTTTCAAAGAGGATGCACCTCCCAATGCGATGCCTAAGGGAATCTTCTTCATCACATTCATTGCATTTTCCATCCTGGCTTTTTCCAATCTTCTTAATATATTCTTTGCATTCTCCGTGGCCAGACATTACTTGAGCCAAAGCTTTTGTATGATTAACCTTTAATTTCTTCCTTTTCAGAAGGATAGTGGGTAGGACGGTAAGGGAAGAGTAACATGGGAAATGGAGGAAGGGTGTGGCCCGGCGTCAGTACTGGCTTAGTCTTAACGAAAGCCGTCAAGGGGTCAGTATTCTAGCTACCACAGAAACCGATCGTCACCAGGAATCAGTATATTCTCATGTGGGTATTCCTTCAATCGAAGGTGTACTAAACTATCACCCTCCACATGATGCAATTGTATTGTCTCAGAATATTCATAAGAAACATTTAAACAACCTGTAAGTTCAAACACAAAGAAATGAAAATATTAAGTGACGAACATTTCTGTGTAACTACTGTGACTGAAAAAGGACTTCATAAAATGAATTTACTAGAATTTGAGCGGCATGAACAATCAAATATCACTCAAGTGCACCTGGTGAGCCTATTGTGGCATGGTGTGGAATTATATTTGGGTAACAGGGCAAATGTTCCTTATCCCACTTCTCCGGTGATATATAACTCGAAAAAAAATATGCATGCATGCCTCGTTTTTGAGGCATGTACTTTAATTTTATTTTTCATTATCTAAGATTTCTGCGGCGTCTCAAAGTATGAATCTCCACTTTCGGGATTAGCTCCGCGTTGCATTGTCCTTTGATGACGACAGTTACATCTTTAATTTCGACTTTTATTCCAGACAGCAGTCGCAACTGACCTCGATAAACTGCCATTATCAAAATACAACGCAACGTGGAGCGAATATCAAAATCTGTGATTCGTATTCTTTTATTTTTACTATTTGTAATGAAGCAACAGCCTGTTAAAGAGCGTGATCAAAATAATCAGGAGCGTTTTCACGGCATCGTCACAAAGCATCCCTTGATCGTAGCTTCGCATATCTTCACGGCGTTGCATAATAGACTTCTTCTTCCAGGCTTCCACAGCAAACTTTGGCGCTTTCAGATCTCAGTATCGAATGTCATGAAAGTTCACATGGAGGAACACAGAAGAGAGACCAGAAGAGCAGTTTCAACCGCCCGACATCTCCATCGAGATTGAACCCGAACGCGACATTTTATTCCAAGATGCATAAGTAAGAGTAAAGGAGAACAAACATTACAGCTATTTAATAAGGGAAGCAATGGAAATAGCGAAATCCACGGACTGTCTCGATAGAGATAATGGTTACCATCTCCTAAATGTGTTGAAACGAGTACTTTGGAAAACAACCGATCATCACCTAAATAAAGACGGCCAAAAGCAGACTCCTTCATCTTCAACCTGAAGATAGCAATTTCCTCCCAGTAATGTGGGCTAAATTGCCGCTTCACGGCTAAGTGAAAGCAGGGCCCGCTTTAAAATATCAACCAAAAATACAGACAATATTCAGAAGCTCACATATGTCCGTGACTTGTCTGTTTTGTTTCTATGAGCCTGTTTTTGCCCATGCTGCCATGAGAAAAATATTTTCGGCTACAGGGCTCAAAAAAGTATTTTGCCTCTTGCTCAAGAAAATATTCTTTAAAAATATTTTCCAAAGCCATGAGTAAGACCTATTGTTTAATAAAATGTGTGGTTGCCCACTATTGACCCTTTATGAAAAACTTGGTTAAAAGTTCAAAATAATAGCTTTGCTCTATTGAAATTGCTTCACAAAGTTTTAACGGAAATTCCATCAAAACCTTTGGAAACCTTTCTCAATAAATGAGACCCTTATCTGATTTACAATTTCGTTGAAATGTAATAATATTTAACAAGGAAAGTCAATAAAATACACGAAGGCCCAGTTTTATAATACCTCTTCTCATTTACCGGTAGCGAAGCATTTCCGCTAACTTAATGTTAAATAAAAGTTCGGATTTTACGTATGTCCGAAAACTGCTGGTTAGTTGACGTGAGCGTTATCCATGGGAGAACGTATAAACTTTGGTTTTCATATGGAGAAAATATTGATACTGAAATGATGAAAGCGGACCTAATTATATCAGATAAATCCTTTTAGCCAAGTTTTTCAGAAATGTTCAATATTGGGTCTTCCTAGCACTTCCTAGCATGTGTGTGGATTTCAGTAGACTGTTCTTTCTGAAGAACGCCTTCTCTACATTTTTTACTCGGCCTAATCTCTTTCTGACTTCTTCCATCATTGGTGGTCCTACATCCCAGATAATATTTGTTTATTTACTCCAGTTTTAGTTATTCGAGCCTGATTGTGACTTTCCTCCTTCATTTTTTCCAGTGAACAATATTTAGTTTTTTTCACATTTATCTTCAAGTTAAATTTATTCAATTTTTTTTCCATTTCATTCAGTACCACTGCCAAATTGTCCTACTTCTCTGCTATGGCATCACGAAGGAGTTTGATGCTGATTGCTAAAATGTTTCGTTGAAACTAAGAGGTGCATGGTGGAAATAATAAGAAAGGAAGAGACTATGGTATCAGTAAAAATTCTTTCCCTGCATCCATATACTACTACCAAACGAGCTGCCGAGGTTGCGTAGGGTAGGTAATGTTACGAGACTTGCCATTAAGAAGGGAGGGAATAGGAGAAAATGAATCAGAAGAGAGAGAGAACAAAAAGTTACACGTGTGTTGACGGGTTTTTTTAGCGTCCCTCCCGTTAACTACTACTACTTCACAGCCATCCCATTTAAAGTGAGCCCAAATGTGGAAAAAATAAAAAACAATTTAAAATAATATAAATAAGAAAGTATGAAACACTATTTTGTCACACCACATTTTTTTTTCTTTATTTTCTGCCTTAAATAGTGTACTTTGTGTCATCGATAAAGGTAGACCATAATTCAGCTGTTGATAGATCTTTGTTTATGCCAAGTATTTGCATTGTCGATCTCCTATTTCCCTCCATCAGCTATATATGTGGTTATTTTGCCTTTGAAGTCTTAATCCTAAAAGTTTTGATTCTTTGGGGTAAGTTATTATTTAAAATCCATGGAAATTAGTTATTAATGTTAATTGGTCTCACCCGGAACCAAAAATATCAAAAAGTTTCTATAAAACATGTAATCTATAGAGTACAATTGTAGCTTTTTAGGAAAATGCCTTTTTTAGGCTACTGATTTTTGGCTACCTTAAAACATTAAATAAATGAATATAATATGTGATTTTATGGTTTCGGGTATGACCTTTGATTGTGTTTCCGGTGTGGCCAAAATTCCAAGAGACTTCATTACCACTGTTTTTAGTGTTATTTTTATTGGGTGGCATTACATGTAGGTACAATCTAACTTGATATCATTTAAGTAACAGCTCATCACATTTTAACAAAATGAAAAAAAAAAATATATATATATATATATTTATTTATTTATTTATTTCTCTGATTTTACTTCAAAACATATAGAGTTTTTAGTAATTCTATGTAGACCTATCATTTTCTGTGTCAAAGCCCCATTATAAAATTTCAGAGTAAAATAAATACTTTATTAATGAATTCTATAATTAAGATAGTATTAACAGATAAGCCACAAGTAATTTTTTTCACTTATGTTTTTCTGCTCCAGATGGTAGGTTTCCTCATGGGCTCCTTCTCCACTCCACTCTTCTCTCAGCTTTGTGTCCGCGTACCTTCCCTCTATTTTGATGTTGTCTAGCAATCACTTGCTTTTCCTTACCCTTCCCCGCTTTCCTTCCTCTTTTCCTTCTTTTCCCGTCGTCAGCACACAATGTCTTCCCAGGGAATGTCCAATCCAGTTTCTCTTTCTTCTTATCGTTTCCATTAGAGTCCTTTCCTCTCCCACTCTCCTCAGTATCTCCTCATTTCTCACTTTATCCTTGCAACTCACTTTTTCCATCTTCCTCCATATCCACATCTCCAGGGCTTCCAGTCTTTTTTCATCTCTGTTCTTAACTGCCCAAGTTTCCGCCCCATTTATTTCAATACTCCATATCCACTTTACTAGTTTTTTTTCAATTCTTTGTTCAAATGCCCACAGAGTAGCTTCCATTTCCTTTGGAATCCTACTTTTGCTAACGCAATCCGTCTTTTTATCTCATCTCTACAACACATATCTTCTGTTATAATACTCCCCAGATATTTGAAGATCTTAACTTGCTCTATGCATTCCCCTTCTAGTTTGATTTTAATTTTCTTCCCTTTTCCTCCGATGACCATACACTTGGTCTTCTTCTTGTTCATCTTCATTCCATAATCTATGCATTTGGTGTTATGGTCCTGTAGCATTCCAATTATTTCTTTTTGGTTTCCAGTAATACTGCCATGTCATCTGCTAATCTTATACAGTCTACTATTTTCCCTCCCAAACACACCCCTTTTCTACCGCTATAACACCCTTGAATAATTTCTTCCAGATATTTGTTGAAAAATATTGGCGATACGCAGCACCCTTGCCTTACTCCTCCCAGCCCATATTCCGCATTCATCTCACCTGCTATTCTCATTTTTGCAGTTTGGTCTAAATAGAGATATTTAATTAATTTTCTTTCTTTCCAATCGATCGCTCGTTTTTTCCGCATAGCCATTAATTTGTCCCATCTTAATCAATCGAATGCCTTTCCAGATTTATGAAAGCTACATATACTTTCCTCTTTTCTTGCATATACCTCTCTCTTATTACTCTTATCAAGCCTATAATATCTCTGGTTCCTGCTCTCTCCTAAAACCATACTGTTCCCCTTCGATTCCTCTACTCAGCCTCCCATATAGCCTTCTGTTAATTGTTCATAGTAGTACTTTTGCTGTGTGAGATATTAAGCCTAACGTCCGATGTTCTTCGCATTTCTTGCTGTTTTTCCTCTATTCTATGGGTATCATCACTATTTCTCCAAACAATTTTGGTCAATTGCCACCTTCATATATCTTCCACCTTCTTCATTGTACAGTTTGAGTATATTTTCCTTTCCTTTAATACAGTACAGTGCTTTTATCAATTCAATAGATATTTCATCAATTCTAGTTGTTATAATAACGAAATGTGCTTACATTTTTGTTCTACAATTTAAAACTTCAACTTAACCAAACTTGATAGAGCTTCATTAATCAAATATAATGAGCCATTACCCAAATTTGAAAGTAATAATTGAATTTTACTCATAATGGAGAGCAGAAAGAGTAATTAGGTCACACCCGGATCTTTACCATCTCACACCCGGAACTTGAAAAAAATTTATAACTAGAATACTAATGCTTTTGGATACTTCTCCATTAGTTAAAACTAAAAAACAATATCTCTTATCTTACTGATGTTTATTTCAATATTTAATGTTTAAGATATTCATAGAGTTTACAGGTTAAAATAACCTATGTTATTAGGTGTCATTTGTGTGGGTCACACCCGGAACCAGAGTTTTTTCTAATTACAACAATGCTAGTTAATTTTTTATATTGCATATTAAGTTCTAAAATCCCCTTCTCTTATTGCTAACTAAAGGTGTACTCCTGTATAATTTAGTTGAAGTATTTGATATGAAAATTTAAAATCAAACGCTCTCAAGTCACACCCCGAACCAATGGAATGGCTGTTCAGTTATAAATGGAATGAGGGAAGAATAGATCATTGTACTCATAGGTGCGACAAAAAAATTCTTTTATTTCGTCAATTCTGTCCCTCACAGAGATAGTGTGTGCGGCTAAAAATTATAAATTCCTCCTGTGACTTTGAAATATAAATTTGTCACCTAACGCGTAGTACCCGGGTCTCAGGTGGCTTAAAATATTTTTGTCTTTCCATTAATATTTTTACACTGTTCGCTCGCAACGATTTTGTAGGTCGGGCCTACGCTTCGACGTACTATTTCAAAAAAGCAAATAATGTCGTCTGGAACTATATTACATATCTTAAGATGATGATAATGCTCATTATAACTAATTTTCCTCTATTATAAATAATAAGTTTAAAGATTAAACCTATATAAAAGAATGCCAAATTCCACTCACTTACTGTCTGATCACGGTATCACTGAAACCACAGAATGTACTACAGTGAAATATGTCAAGAAGCTCCGTCTTCAGCCCTGGGTTCTTCTTAAATATTTAAAAATAATAACAAATGTAACAGTTTTCTTCAAATAAATCGAACGTATACGGTGGGTATAACAAAAGAAAACTCCAGCGGTGACCTATTAACCCAAATATATTATATTTGTCCAAGTAAATACAGGTTTTTCAGGTTTTTTTCTAACGCTTAAATTGGCTGTTTTTAGAGAAAAAATAGCAGTAGAAATTTTCATTTACATAAAAAGAGAAAACAACAATTTTCCAGCCTATTTCTCACCCAGATTTGCAGCAACCTGATTGGTAAAGTCGATTGTATCGTTTTCCTTCGGTCAACTTTTTATGGGTGGTTTTTTCATGCGTGATCTGTTGCATAAAAAGTGAAAACACAAAAATTCACCAAGTTCTACAGTTCCTTCGAATTATCCAGCTTGTCAGCGACGTTAATGACTAGTTGATTATGCTGGGGCCAAATTAATCCGGACGGTTTTTGGTTCTTGATCTATTGTATAAAATTATCTCAGAGGATTATCAATATTTTTAAGGGATAGTATTAAAATTAGTTATTAATTAAAATAAATAAATAACTACAAAATAAAATTACAAGACCAAAAACGCTTTTTCTCTATGCGTAATTAGCATAAGTTTTTTAAATGAATAATCGCTAAAGATGATTTTGACAACAGTAAAAGAAAAAACATAGTAACATGTGTTATCAAATCACAATGAAAAGGAGCATGAATACTCTGAACTCAAAAAGCAATGCATAGATGACGGCCGTATTTAACCAGTTTTTAATAATTCGACGAACAGTGTAGTCAAACTTCTTGGGAGTGGAGTAGACGGAGAGGAAATAAGTCATTTCATCGATCCAAAATATCTTTGATTATAAATATATCGGGAAGGAGCCCTGAAAAAATGTATTTTATACTCCGATGATTACGTGAAAACGAGAATGTTTTGAGATAGCCGTGTCAGGGAATGATTGGATACTTAAAATATAAACCCTCCTAGTGCCGCCTAATCTTGAGTAGTACTAGCGACAAAGGTGATGGGTATTTAAATAAAATGTAACATCCGAGAAAAAATAATATTTTGAACCATTTTTTGTAAATATGAACCTAACTTTCATTTTACCAAAAAGGCAATACCTTATCTTTGCATAATTATTTGAATCGCTTGAACTATACATCTAATCATTGCAATATAATAATAATAAATAATATATTTTGACAAAGCCGATATATCGGCCAGTAACACTAAAAGGATTAAAGCAAAAGACGCCAACATTGCACCATTAGGCATTATAAATTGAGGCTGAGAAGGGTGGTTTGGAAATCTTGATAACGGGGCTAAATGGGCGAATATTATGTTTTTCATAGATCGACGGCGATATTTTCCACAAGATATTTAAAATCGGCATGTGTTATCGAAGGTAACTTGAAACAGGGGTACTAACTCAATGAAACTTGTTACTTTCCTTCGTTCTTCGTGCTGAGCTCGTAAATGAGCATGGTCCCAAATGCTAGCGGCCATCACGAGTTGCTGCCGAAGAAGTGCGAAGTAACATATTTTCATTATTAGTTTTTCAACAGAAGATAGTCCCTCTGTTCATATGATAAATCAGTCTCTCTAATAGAGCGTCGCAAATATCTGGAAAATGTTTTTCTCGCACTAAGTCAAGGAATGAAAATGGCGTGAGATTCCTTTACACTCCATAAAATTCGTGCTCAGAGAAGCGAGTGGTGCTGCTTGAAATTGGGGCAGGTATTCTGAATGTTACCTAAAAACCGTGTTCAGTTAATTACAACACCCGTCTGAAATATCGAGGACGCTGGACCTTGAAACCTATTCGTTTTTTTGAAGGATTCATGACATATCTCCTCTCCATGACATGACATTTCCTTTATATATGTAAACGGATGGTGTCTTAACACCCCCCGCCACACGCCTATTGAGGTGGCTTGCGGGGTAGTATGTAGATGTAGATATAGATCTCTATGTTAACAGCCATTGATGGTCATACTTCTGTCGGTCTTTGATATTTTATGTAGTTTCTTTTTATTTTATGCAATCATAAATGCTATGCTGGAGCTCTTAAATGATTTTGAAAGAACACTGATAGATGCAAGGTTTTAACTATTTTTTGCAGTCCAGGAAAGGAAAATTTTAGATTTTTAAATTAAATTTGAAATTATTAAACTGGTGGTTATAACTTGTACTGTAGAGGCACCTGAGGATAAACACTTACACTCAAAAATATATATCAAGAAGCTTTCAATCGCGATTCTGGTTATAGCATCAGCAATGCTTGGAATCCAATTTTGAGTAGACTTAAGAACGCAAGAGTTAAGCCTCCACTGACTAACAGCCTCCGGAGTCAACAATCCGCTTCCGGCCAGTCAAGAAAGACCTAGCGCTAGTATTTATTCTGGCTGAAATTTAAGATTTACAACATTCTTGCCTTGAGAATGAGTAACGTCGGCAATTATGAATAGTTGAAACTGATGGAGCATCCGAGAAGTGTTTACTCATATCAGGAAGGTTGCTTAAGATAGATATTTTCACTAGCAAACGCACTGCGCTGGAAATTGAAACTTTTTTCATTAATTGTTAACTTTTAAATTTAAACTACGGTGTAAATGTCACTTTGAGTCATTGGTCACAGTCTGCGATGAGATGGGGTCGAGGGCCGGGAGTTGTTAGAGTGGTGCTTCCTGAGGACCCACGGTTAATGAGGGTCGGACCCGCATGGGGACCTCATAATGGATTTGCGGCGGGTTAAAACTTTTCTGCGGCTCCGGAAATCAGCCACAGGGCGTCGAGTGCTGCGTTATTAAAAACTTCCCGGGGAAAATAAAATAAGACCAATCCTCTGCCCATGAAAAAAATCACTAATCTCTTAACTGGCGAGAGTTTCAGAATCATTTTAAATATTTTTTCCTCCACTTATAAGCGTTGGGGTCGACGGGACGAAGCCAGACACATTTGCTTCCCATTGAGGATAAGGCGTCTTTGGAATGTCGGTTGCATCTCCCGCCGAGTCAAAATTCACGTTTTTTTTAATTGGAGAGTGAAAGTGTGTCAACTATTTCATTTTATCAGTGAAATTACGTTCATTCCGTGTTGACTCAGCAGCTCGGTCTCCTAAAGTTACGGCGCAGTCAACTCATCCAATATCGGCATCAAAGTTCACATCTTATCTTATTTACATTTGCGTACACTACTCTGCAAGTCACCGCAAGGGCGTATGGCAGTGGGAGGAGAGCGGTTAGGTCAGAAGGCATAGAAACAAAGGGAATAGGAAAGAAAATTGGCGAGATGAAATGGATGATAAGTGAGGTGTATCTTTGTAGATTTCTACTTTATTTAGTCGTTTTATTTTCCTTATCCAAAGATGCTGCAAGGGAGCATTAGTCTAGTCTTGCGAATAACCTTCCATAATCCAGTGGGTCCTAAGCCTATTCTAATAGTCTTTTCACTCTTACTGTTCCCTATGACAGACTTAAACAATATTCAAGGCTTTCCTTGGTAGTTCCCTAACCTTGAAAAAGTATTCACTGAGGGCTTGGTCAAAAATATTCGAGCAATACTTAGAATGTGGCCCAACAAAAGGATAACAACATATTTTCACGAACTATCCCGAGGACTTTTTTACAATACTTTTGATGAATCACAGTCTCTGTAACGCAGGGTGGCAAATATTTTTTTTCCTCGCGGTCGTTTAATGGCTTTTTTAATGGCCGTCTTATTGATCGTAAATGGCTTTTTCATTGGTATGGTCGTTTTATGAATTATTTCAATTATAATTGCAATATGTATAAAGTTACCGAAATACCCAGATATTTGGCCTCTTCAGCTAAGCCTTTATCTATTACCATCACTTGATAAATGTGGTTTTGGTGCTGTTTATTTCGTAAAAATTGTATTACACAATTTTTTTAGATTATGAGCAGAAGCAAATTGGTGTTGGGTGATTAGTTAAACCAAGATGGGAGACTCTCACTTTAAAAAGAAAACCAGTCACCTTCAAAACGGATTACCAGCGTTGACCGAGAGTTAATACGTCCGAACACCCCTCGTATTTATTTTAGCCATGAGGTCAAACGTATACTGGCGTCGCATTAGCCAGAAAACAATATTTAAAGTGAGTTGTACGATGGTATTTAATAAAGTTTTCATATCAAATAAATATCAGTTTTTAGCAATTGAATCTCCACTAGTGCTGGACAATAACCGCTTCTCTCAGGCTGTGGAAAAAGGTCAACTCGGGTTGTAAGGATACCAGATACCACATTTTGTGCGGTAGAAGGGGAAAATACTCCCTTTTTACTCTCCCCCCCCGCACAGTAGTTGCAAACAATGAGACTGCCGCCGATGAATGGTTAAAGATGGGTCAGTCAATTGTTAGAACTAGGGACGGGTCAGTTCGGTTCTTCAGCTTTGGAGCTTGGGACCGAAACGAAAAAGAACTGAAGAACCGAAATCCTCGGCGCGAAAACCACAATGAATAAATATCGGACCTTTAAAGTGGTGTCTGTGCATAAAAACATGGTGAAATGTCGTACTTGGGCGCATTTTAGTTCCCGCGAAGTAATTATATTCACCAGAAAAATTGAAACATGATCTTTTTTTCATTAATTTCAACTCAAGTATGTGGTGAAAGAAAACCTTATGTAGTGTTTTATGTTATTTACGTGCCACATATTAACTCCATCTTGAGAGAAAGTGGGTTTACGTATTGTTATCAATAATAAGATTGCATTATAATTCATAAATTGTCATTCTTTTGTTGCTCATTGCTTCCTTTAAGACCACCGACACGCATATTATTAATCATTTGTTCGCTGACACAGACTTCACGCATGAAAAAGAAGCTGTTTTTCAGTAGTTTCAGTATGCAGTAGACAGCTGAAAACAGTCAGCTTTTTTGCAAAATAAAAATTACCTCAAAGCGAGGATATCCACAAATGGTAAGAGCCTGCAATGTGCTTCCCATTGTAATTATTATAAAACCAATTTCCTCTCCCTGATGCAAGGGCCGGGCTTAAGTAAGCATTTAGTTACAAGGTTTTTCCTTTTTATTGTTTACTTAAATCGGTCAAACCCGACAGTAATCTTTATGAATGCATACCAATCTAATGGAGATATAAAATTGATTTCAAATCGTTGACGAAAAAAATATCCTTAGAAAAGACAACAATGATTCACGTAATTTTTTGTTTCCGCATAACACCGACTAGGTGTCAGTAAAAAAAATAGACTGAACTAGATTTCCATGATGAAGGAAATCAATCACGGAACCAGGAGGTGCGACATTAGTGTCAAAGCAATAAAAGATTCATTAGCTCTTCATACTAAGCTATCGGAGAGTTCCCTTCGTCACGTGGAACACTGGCGAGATATTATCGATATTTTTGCCGTGATCGATGCAGGTTGCTGGGAAATTTGTTTTTCTTCTTGTTCAATTAAATTCCTCCGGAATGTCTTCCGAAGTGTGTATATACTTTACAATAGATGCAGAAACGAGTTTTACGTGCTCTACAATGCAGAAGAGACCCCGTATCCACGATCCCTCAATTCGCAGTTTACACGGCTCGAAAATTAGAAGAGAAAATTTCCTGAGATAAACGACCTACACCCGTCGCAAAAAATATGTACCATGGAATTTGGATTTCAATCAAGTATTAATTTGGAGTTACATATAAGCAAGATACATCAAATTTTAACTTATTTTATTAAACCATGGTTACAAATGTTTTACAAGGCACATTCAATTTTACTATCGCGACGAGAACAAAGTACGTGCCGGTTTTTGACGTTTTTATCCGGCCTCTTTGTCGCCCAATCCGATCATAAATAAATATCACACGGTGTAGATGTCTTTAAATGTGTTTCTTAACTTTCAGCTCTTTGTCAGGATCCAAACAAAAGTTATCTAACATTTTGTGAAACAACCTTTTCTTAGTTTTGGAATTGAGGGCCTGAGAGTTAAAGTAATACAAGTAACAAACATCGTCCAGTATCACCTGTATCACTTTACCCCAGTTAGAAATGGCAAAAAGCAAAGTAGCTTAAATGTTCGGTGGCTAGATCGCAGCACCATACGTTCGAACACTTGTATTCTATTCCTGTAGCTACCTGATGGTACCCGACGGTACCAACTTAGAACATATGCACTTATATCGTTTTTCCTGTTTATTATACTTGTATTACTTTAACTCTCAGGCCCTCAATTGTCTCAAAAACATAATATTGGTCTTGAGCTCGCAGGAACCAGTTGAAAGGCGAAAGCCGGTTCAGCGTTGCCACTAAGGGGTTTGGAAGCCCCAGATGACTCACTCATGTTTGTCCACTTTAGAGCATTGTTTTCAATTATGTGACACTAATTAACATAAAATATCTCATTGTCATGAGTTAAAAAGAACGGGATGGAGGTACAGGGGTTCTAATGTATTTCTTATTCCCTGACTTCAAATGGTGTAACTAAGTCCACGTACATCCTGAAAAACCATGCTCAAAAGACAAAGTTTCGTGGCACAGTCCAATAGTACAACAGTGCCTCCATAAAAGTGGAAAACTTTGCAAAATTCAAGGAAAATGATAGCCTAAATAAACCAAGTGAAGATATAGGACATTTTGCTCGACGTTTATGCGCAAATTAATTATTAATAACTATGGAATACTCTCAAGTCTCATGTTGCTAACAAATTTTTACGGATGTTTCATAGTTTATTTAACTTGATATTATATTCTAAATTTGCATGTAAATGAAACAAAAAAGTTGATCTCAGCTTATAAAAATGAGAAAATCAAAAAAGTGTAAAATTCACATCCATTACCGAGAACTGGAACCGAGAACCGAAGGTAAGAACCGAACCGGAACCGAAAAGAGTGGAAACAACCTATCACTTGCTAGAATACCGTATATACTGCTACCACTGAAATGGAACTATCAATTATCATACTTACATCCCCGAAGTTTCGCCACATGTCGCCTCTGTCTCGGTCTCCACCCTTGCTGCGGCTTCCTCTCTCGGACCCATCCTTTTCTGTCTCGGCAATGACGCGGCCGGGGCGTTGAGGCGCCTTCGACCCCTTTGGCTCCTTGCGACTGGACTCTAAACCCTTTCCATCTGATCTCCTGCCCATCTGCTCCTCCGCAGTCTTCGCAGAACCTTGTCCAGTCTCCTTCTTCTCCCCTTGCGCTGTCTCCCACCCTGGCCTCCCCCCGGCGACCTCACCACGGGCATCCTCTTCCCACAGGCCCTCCCTCTGCCTCCTGACCTCGGCCTCCTTCCACGTCACTGGCTGAGCCACCGGCAAAGACGGGTAGGGTGGCGTAGTTTCCTCCGTGTACACTTCCAGCTGCGCCGTCAAAGCCGTGTGATTTCCTTCCTCACGCATGCGGCTGCCGACGACCACGGAAGGATCAGCAGACTTCATCGGTCCTCTGAAAGGACCATCGTCATCCCCAGGAAGCTCATTGTCACTAACGTCCCTGCCTTTCCTTTGTCTTCGCTCCTTCTTGTAACTTTGGCTGTCTCGGCCTTGTTTCCTCCCCACATCCGGCTGACTGGGTCTCATCAAACCTCCACCAGACTCGTGGATCTTGTTGCTCTGAGCGTCATATCCTGCATCAAGGTAGTCCGCGAAGCTCGGCGGCTTCCGCGGTGGTCCAATATCATTGTTGGCCATCACCTTCAGCTCGTTGTCACTCCCGGCTCCATCCTCCACGCTACCGACCTTGAATTCCGTGTTGTAGGACGTGGGTTCGCGGTAGTCTACCTCATCCTCGTCCATGTCCGCGTTTTCCTCCGTCTCCTTGGAGTAGATAACCAGGTAGGCCACCTGCTCGTCGGCGCACCGCGCCTGGAGGAAGTCGTCGATGGGCACCGTCACGAACCTCCGGGCCCGCCTCCGCTCGGAGCGGGCCGGCTCCTCGAAGCGAATGCCGAGGTACGCCTGCTTGGAGGTGCCCGTGGGCATGGCGGCGGACTCCCTCACGGCGGCCGTCACGTCCAGCACGCGCCATCCGCGTTCCCCCCTCGCCACCGGGTACGAGGCAATGTTGGTGGGTCGCTTGCGGCTGTTCGGGTTCACGCGCACCAGTCTCACGTGCATCGGTGGGTCCAGGGTCTTGCGCATGCGCCTCTGGTGGCGGGTGCTGCCCTGCCGCACCATCCGGCGCCGTCTGAGGTGAAGGTGGGCGGTGAACACGTCCTCGTTGGGGAGCAGTGAGCTCATGTTGAACACGACCATGTTTTTACGGTGAGTTTCTGGAAAGAAATAAAAATTTACTTCAATGAAGGAATAAGGGTAATTGAGATAATTGGGACTGCAATATTTTTTTACTTGAGTTATATTATTCTTACGCGTTTTGAGGTAACCATAAGATCATCAAGTAGCTGTACCTTAATATTTTCCATGGTTCTCAACTACTCACACTCTAAATTATTTGTGACAGATGATATCCTCTACAACTTGCCTGAAACTATCAATATGATTAAGAAAAGTATAAAAAGCAAGGAAGTCTTTACAAGGAAACAATTTCCCAGAACTCGGTTCCACCAGTTATTTCTTTAAAAAGTCCACTAAATTAATATTCGTAGCATATTTAGATATTAAATAAACAAAGCTCAACGATTAAATCACAATGCTAATTTTCCGATCGTTTCCAAAAATAAATTATGAATTTTAAAATAATCTGCACAGTATTTCATTGATTAATATAGATAGATAGTAATTGGGGGGGCCTTCGTCAGGAGCCCGGGCACTTAGACCTTTCTTGGTCCATTGTGCCAACCCCATGTCTGTCTGCCACTTGCAGACAGGGGACAAGAGCACCTCGGTAGAGGTATGGAGGATTGGCCTCCCCCTGCCTCACCCTGCCTCACCCCAGTACCAGGTATAGAGGATGTCCTCCCTCCAACCGGCCCGGTTTGGCCTGGCCTGGCCCCTCAGGCTTGCCGGTATAGGTATGGAGGGAGTATCATCTCTCCATCAATGCCTGGTTGAGGTATGGAGGAGGGTCACCCATCCAACCACTTTCCGGGCCCAACGTTGCTTAACTTCGGTGTTCTGATGGGAACCGGTGTTTCAACGTGGCTAGGCCCTTGCCCCATCATTGATTAATATACTAAAGTATATTATTGAATTACTCGTAAAATGAATATTAGATACAGTCATCATTTAAAAATTTAACATTTTAAGCATCGGATGACTGCTTTAGATACGTATATTAGGCATATTCTGCATACCATAGTTTTTTTTGGGGGAATTCATAAACACCTAATAATTGGACTGAGCCTCCTAAACTTGCTCTGACATATTTGCACACTGCCATATCTTTGCATGCACCTTACGATACAACAACGTTCATGCCATTGCAATAACCGATCGTCAATCTTTCTTTCACGTGATCTCTTCTTAAAACTTTCAGCAGTCTCTTTAAACAAATTCAAATACCGAACTAAGATATTAAATTGTTTTTGTAAACCAACACTTGTTGTGCCATTCCGTTTCCCCACAGCGAGCGATGGGTTTTCTGTTTCGGACAGTAGCTGAATGCGAATACCCAAGTTGCGTTTTATTGTTACCAGTTTTCATCGCGTCGTGAATAAAAATTTCAGTCATAATTTGGTATTTCTGTATAATATATTCGCGTATGGAAACATTCTGATTAGCGCGGTTTGTTCTTCGCCATTCTTGATGAACTCCTAGACGACAATTACGATATGATCATTTCATGTATTTATTTTATCAGCGCCTACTACTCCATCGGCGCGCGTTAATCTCCCTTATGAAACATCAATTAACAGCTCGGCAATGTTAGCTGATCGGATCACATCAGCACACTTCAGCGGACACGATCGAGGACGAGTGGGACGATATTCATAAGCGAAACAAGAGGTGGTCTTCTGGAATGGAAGGTAGCATTCTAGAGCGAAAAAAATTCAGGGCCAAATGTTTTGCCGATAGGCTTAATAGGTAAATAGACGTAAATGTCCAGGGTGAATGTACCTTTTTACCAAAAAATTATTAAAAGATTTTCACATTCTATTTTATACGCCTATTTGAAAATCAACACTCCAGCAACAACACACGAAAATTGGAGTATCTAAATTCTTTTCCAAAGGCGTAATTCAACGCACTTAAACTCTCCGCTCCATCTAATACATCGCCATCTAGCGCGCAAGTTCTAAAAGGAATAAAAAGCTACTCAGTGGTTTTGTTGCTAAGCGATGAATTCACTACATCTAACAGAAAGTACACTTAACTCTTGGGATTTATTACCCCCATATCCCCAAATTCTTAGACGTCAATCCATCTCACGAGGATTTACTGACAAGGGGAATACACGATCGTCGGGTGGCCAATCGAGCTCAAATTTTCTGATTCGGTAGTTCATGGTTATTAATTCAATATGCAATTCAAGCGAGACGACGCACCTCTCGTAACTTTTTGAGAAAAAAGCAGTTAAAAATCGTAAAAAAAAGCATGTTGCTGTATATAAGCTCTAATATAAGCTCTAATGAACTCGTGACCTTCGCTCTGGCAGTCGACCGCCTTATCCACTAGGCCACCACCGCCATATTTGAATACGTATTCATCAGAGCTTATATACAACAACATGCTTTTTTACGATTTGTAACTGCTTTTTTCTCAAAAAGTTACGAGAGGTGCGTCGTCTCGCTTCGGCATTTTGAATTAATAACCATGAACTACCGAATCAGAAAATTTGAGCTCGATTGACCACCCGACGGTCGTATATTCCCCTTGTGAGTCTGGACCAGAGGTTTCAAACTTCGAGCAAATAGTTACCACCACTCGTATCAAAACTTTTACTATCCCTAATCCTACGAGTTAACCTATTAATTCCCCGCTGCATACTTCCTTCTTCTTATTAGAGGCGGCGCAGCCATAAGCCTTAAGGTTTTAAAGTTTCCGATTTACCTGTACGTACCTGAAGACGATCTCACTCTCCACGAAATTAGTTCCAAAAACTTCTTTGCAAAGTTCTTACAAGTCCCTAAAATACGCAGAATCTGTCATTTTTTAAATTATGGGAACTGCCAAGTCATAAGCCAAGGACTCTCATGCGCACAAAAACTTGTTTAGGTACTCCTCTTCGAACTCTTATTACACCAGTATTATCCACGATTTTGAACGCCAACATTAAAGCAGTCTCGAGTAGACTTGCAAACTTGCAGCGTTAAGAAGGTTCAAGATTCTTCACGTGTCATAATCATAGGTCAACACGAGTCCAAGGATTCAAACCAAAAGTAGATTGAGAACCCACGACCATAGGCGTAGGTAAGGTGGTTGGAGCGGTGATCGTGATTCATTGAGTGCATATTTTAATAACTTTTCAAGTAAGCAGAAAAAAAGCTCTTCGACCACATTCCACTATATTACATATGTTTATTCATGCATGCAGTAATTTAAATAATGCGAGAATTATAGTTTAAAATTTTCGCCTTCATTAAAACATAGTTATTAGGGGTTTTCTACACGGAAATCAATATTTAAGTGAAAATTATATCTCTCACTCAGTGATTCAACCCGAAGGTTGGTTTGAATAGTTGAGGGTAGAGCTCACCCCGGACTAAGCCACAGGCGTGTGAATTTCACACATTCAGGGTAGGGGGGCCAATTCCTTTCCCTGGGCCACCTCGCACTCCGAAGATTTTTGTTCGGGGGCGTTCAAAGGCTTCACCCGGATTTGAACCCAGGACCCTTCGATCAGTAGCCAAGCACTCTGCCCACTAGGGCACCACGCTCCCCCCATTTGAAAATTATATATAAATACAATTTTTACTCGGCATGATACCTTGTTATTTGTTATCAGCCATTATATTAAAATAAAACGTATTATTTCGCGTTTAGGGGAAAATCTGTACACATTCAATCAAAATATTTCAAAATATATGTAATTTTCCCTAAGGCTACGTGTTAAAATAGCCAGAAAAACAAATCGGTGACATGCAATTTTTTCTCTTTAAAGATATGTTATCGATATTACTACTAAGGACACGGATGCAAAGTTTCAGCAAATCTGTACATAAACAAAAATCTCTCTCCAGCCACCGTAATCCTTACCCAAAATATGGGGAGATCCTTGGGATCAATTTGGTACGGACGGCCCTAGCTCCCCATTCTAAGGACCAGTAATTGCATCCCGACATTGGCGGATGTATTAAGTAGATTTAATATCCCGACATTGGGTGCCATGGTTGCCACGTTATTGGTGGTAATCCGTCCTTTAGGTGGGACGTAAAACTTTGGACCCCTTGGCGGCTTTTGCTAATGCCGACGTCGGATTTCTCTCCACTCTCCCTCCTATTCCCCAATAATCCGTCCCTTTCTAACCAACCCACTCATCTTCAATTGCGAAATTGATCTGTGTTATCGGTCACCTTTCCTAATAACCATCAAACGACTTCATATATTAGCCTCGCATGCTTAGGGTCCTGCATGGAGAGCGTTTACATAGCTGCACTCAGTCCGTCGGAAGGGCCTATAATCCGTGGACCCCTTTGAGGCACTAGCTAAGAGCACGCCGGGTTTCACTCCACCGTTCTCCATCCTTCCCATTCCCGTTCCAACTTGTCCATTCATCCTAAATGGCGTAAATGAGCTGAGTTGCCGGTCGTCACCCGAAATAACCAGCCGAAGGTATGCTTGAATTTTATTCCTCAAGGGAGACCGGTGGAAGGTGTAGATGCGAAGGCGAAGAGAGTCGGGAGGGAGAAATAGAGAGAGGGATGTGAGGAAGACGTGGGGCGGGTGGCAGCAAGAGCACAATCCCGTCTTTATATGAGTGGCGGGCCTTTTTCCTTCATAAGCCACTAGCCGCGCCTGCACCTCCGCCACCTCCGGGAGTGGGTGGAGCAATCCAGGGGGGCTGGGAAGAGGTGGTGGGTGCAAAGCCCCTCCTTGCGACATGGTTCGCCCTTAATTTGGCTAATTGCAGCCACCACCACGCGGCTCCAACAACCACCCACGGTGCGCGTCGCTCCTAATGATCCCGCCACACGCCGGGCACCCCCTCCCAAACCCCCCCCCCCCAGTGGTGATGCGTGACGAGGAGGGGGTTAGGCAAATCCCCCTCCTCCCACCGCCCCATTGCCGGGGGGCGGGAATAGCTCAGGGGCGGCAACTGGAGCCACAGGAGCCCGAAACTGGATTGAGATGGGCCCCCACCAAGAGGAGGGGGGTGAGACGACTCTTGGCAGTTGGCGCCGCCTTACGGGCGGGGGGAGGGAGTGTGGGACGGATTTTGGCCAGGGGAGGCCACATTAAGGGCCGGCCCAAGTGCTGCTGGTGGTGGTGGTCGGGAAGTATTTGGCAGGGAAGGGGGACAAATTGTTTTCTAACGAGGGGGTGGTCGGGGGCGGGGGAGGGGGGCTGAGGCTTACGGCGGCATTGATTGGCGGCTCCTGTCGCCACCGGTGGAGCAGCAACCCCTCCCCTTCTCGTCCGAAGTCGTTTCGCTGCTTGGAGCCAAGTTGGGCAGAATATCGGAAGCCGTCGCGATTAGCGTCCTTCAAAAATGACAGAAAGGGAGTCAGCAGTCGAAGAAAAGCTTCTGACGCGTAGAAGCTGCTCGGCGTGGAGTGACTTCGGTTGGTTAGTCAGTTGATTCCTTGTAAAGACAACTGAGCACGGAGGACGTATGCGCCAATTGCGATAGGTGGGTCGGGTCAGAGTACTACTATATGGTGAAAGGAGGAAGGATGTAGCGCATCACTACACAGCATCACTATTAGCCTGCCCTTCACGAAAGGTGACAAGGGGACCACAGTTTAACATCCCATCCGACAAACGCCTCAAATAACTCTCCACTTGTCGTTACGTTTAGGGTATAATATCACGCAGATTACCGCTCATTACCCTAGAAGTAAAGCGCATCATAGCCTCAAATGCGAAGAAAGGACAAACAGCAACATAAAGGAATGGGACTCTTCATAGTCTCTAATGCTTCTTCGGGGCCGGCAATAACTTTCAATGGTTCGAAATCAAGTATTTATTTCCCACTGAGAGCGGCATGAGCCTGGCATCCTTCCTGCAGTGGAGGAAAATACTCAAATCAGGAAAGAGGAAGAGTGAAATACTAAATCGGAGTAAATTAATAACTATGTAAATACAACCAAAAGATATTTAAAAAGTTGTGGCATTAACGATTTCAATACTGACAGAATATGGAGAGTAAAATATGGAGAGTACTCTATTATAAGTACATTGTCCTCTGCAGTCAAACCAAAGGCTGCAAGCTCTCCTCTCCATTATATATCCAGCTATCCGATTTAACCTTTTCAGTTCATTATTTTGATACTCCTCATATTTAGAACCAATCCACGTTTTCCACGGTAACTCTACCCAGAAGTTGATAATTCAGATACTATTTTCGGAAGACAGTTATATCTCAGAATATGTGCACTAAGTTATATTTTCTAAAATAAGGAGTTTTCATCAAGCATAAGAAAAATAATCAAGAAAATCACAATAAATTACTTCAATGGTGGAAAACAAAATCATAGAAATGGAGAGGTAACAATACATCAGTCACTGTTACACTGATCACGATCACTATAGAATACAATTCAGTTGGGGTAAGCTTTGTGGTATTCCAATATTTTATCCGATCCCGGGTAGTTTTCTACTTTAACCTGTGGTTTATAAAATTTCCTTTGAATAAATAAAATACGATCAATTTCTACTGGGCTACCCTATAAAGAGGCCTCCCCATGCCTTGCTTTGAAACTACTTGTGTCCCCTGTGTTTCTCCCAAAAATGCCTCATTTACAATCGTGATCTTTTACAGCCTTTGAGGAGTTCTGTGTCGCTCAAGAAGAAAACCTTTTCCCACCACCGAATCTCCCTCAACGAACGGGTCCCTGCCCCCTAATTTCCCATTTGTCCCCTGTGGGAAGGGGGACAATCCACACCACTCCCCACCCGCCTGCACCTGGCGTGGCAGAGAGGGAGATGGCCCACCGCATTCCGTGAGCTTACATCCTTCCAAGAAACTCGCCCAATGTTAAGATAAGGATCAGTTTTCCTGGTTACTCCGACAGCAATGGCCATTTAGCACCACGTAACGTATTGATTCCTGATTAATTAGAGGCCGTTTCCAAATCTAATCACTACTTCTGCCTTTTCTAAAGGCCATCTGCTCATTATTGGTATTGCTACTTATCAAAAATTGATAACCACAAGAGCCATTTGAGTGCTTTTAATTTTAAAAAGCTTAAGATAATGTTCATTGAGGTACTACTGTCCCCTATCAAGGTAGTAAGTTCCTTCCCAATTGACAGGTGGTCTCTCTGTTCCAGGTATTTGACGCATTCCTCTGGTATAAGCATCGCCGTTACAGTGACGTTGTTTTATCCTCACCAAGGTTGTGCTTTCTCGTCAGTGAAAGTAGTTCGCAAGCACAGTGCTTGATGGCAGTGAGCACAGTAACCGATATTTAGTCACGTGATCGACCCAATCGACGTGCGCAGGATTGATAATAAGAGCGAATGCGCGAGTATTTTATTTTACGTTCGAATTATTTTGAATTTATCGATACAGCCCATCTCTTCTCCACTCTCGAACCGCATTTCAGAGATGACTGGTCATCGAGTTGGTTTTTTTTTAAATTCCTTATCATGTGGTGAGGCTAAGTCGTAAAAAGATGTAGGTCTTGCTGAGAGAATCGTTGAGAGTCGAATATTAAAAAAAAAGATTTATGACGGAGGAGCGAATGGTGAGTGAGCGGTTTGAAATAAAACAGGGCGTGTAGCAAGGATGAGTAATGGAACCGTGACTGTTCAATGTTTTTCTTTGATAAATGTGTGAGAGGTGCGTGTAGAAATAATGTCGGTGTAATGGTTAGATGTGTAAATGGGCGAGTTCTACCGTACGACGGTGGTGCTGCTTTTGCTGCCTATGATCCCACAGGAATTAAAGGAGCTCCTGGATATCTTCTGTGGAGAAACGGGAAGAAAGGATTTGAGGGTTAAAGGGTTTAAAAGGCCAGCCTAGTTGTTTGCGAAAGGGTAAATGCAAATAATGATTGTATGACGAGGGCGAACGGTGAAAAAGATTTAAAAGATGATGATTTTGTGTACTTAGGCCGAATGTTTGCGAAGAATGGGAAGAGAGATGAATAGATAAAACGGCGTGCGAATTTTCGTCAAATTATATGGTGCACATCAAGGAATGATTGCCTATCTAGGTAAGCGTAAATCGCACTATACAAAAGTCTCCTCCTCCTAGCTCCGTTTTTATGGCAACGAAACCTTGGCATGCCATGATAAGCATAGGAGCAGGCTAAATGTAGTGGAAATGGTGTACCTTAGAAGTGTTCGAAGCAAAATTGGAAGGTATAGGGCTAGGAATGAGTGGATCATGAAAGAATGTGGTTTGGATGCTCCAGTAATGGGCATACATGAAAGGAGTAGGCATCGATGGCTTGCCCAAGCGGAGAGAATTAATGAGAGCCAAGTAAGGAAACAGATATATTATAGTGAAATAAATGGCGTGAGTGAAAGGGATAGACCGAGAAACTCACAGGTGGATGCGATGAAAGAGAATCTAAATAGGAGGAATATTAGGAGTCTAAAAATAGGAGAGCGTGAATGAAGCAACGCATGAATAAAGCAGAACCGAAAGAGTTGTGCAGGTATAGGGCGCTATGGAGGAAATGATTAAAAGAGAGCCAGTTGCCTTGGCCTGACAGCAAAGCTCCCGTGACTTTTTCTTCCTTCTGACTTTCTGAAAGAGAATGACATGATGGGTATGCGTGTATATATTTTTTATGATTTTGGGGCACAGGCTGAGTAGCTAGGTTTCAAGGGTACTTCAATAGATACTGGTCAATTCGCGCTTTACATTAATGTGCAAAACTTCAATAAGCAAATGCCATGTGATAAACTACAATAATGGTTTGTAATGCCATTTTTGGGCAGAAATAAAAAAATATGATTGTAAACCAGTAACTAATGTGCAAAAAAGTAAAGCTGATAATTTAAACGTGGTACGAAATTACTTACTTAAAAATTATTTCAAATGCGTGAAGATATTCACACGCAGGAAAAAATTTGCAGAAATTTCCAAAAAAATCACTTGTAAAAAGTTAGGGTGCCACGTTTGGTGACGTCAGAAGGCAATATCGTGCCCATGTGTTTCCTCACAGTATTGACAACAAGGCCGCCGGGATGGGCACACACGCGGGAAATGCAAATAATTTCACGAAACTTGTAGATAATGGTTTCAAGCAAAGTGAACTGTGGTCGGGAAAAGTCCATCTGTAAGAATAACATTCCTAAATGAGATACAGGATTAAATGTTGAATGTGGTGTGGCAAATGGCAGCAAATTTTCTAAAACCAGCAACAAGATTGAGCATTGCCGAAATTAGAGGATTGACGACAAAATTCAAAGCAATAAATAGTTAACATAATCTACGTGCATAAGCAATACGTACAAGTTAAATATTTTGCATGATACGGTGCAGTGTTTACTGCTTAGAAACGTCAAATCAAAGCTAACACGAAGGCGTGCATTTATCAGCACGGATTAAAAATATAACCTCAAGCTTGACACTTAAATTGACGTTTAAGGTATTGACAATGAGTATCGTCGTCATTTCTTTTTTTTTGCAATCTTTCGATTGAAAAAATAAATAAATCGTTCCTAAACACAGCTCGCGCTCTTTCTTCATGACGTTCTCAAATCTGGTGAATGGAAAACACAAGTGGACGCATTATTCCTAGATTTTAAGAAAGCTTTCGACACGGTACCTCACAACAAACTTTTATACAAATTACAGTCATGCGGGCTGAACGTAACAGTAGTAAACTGGATACGCGACTTTCTGAGTGATCGTAAGCAAAAAGTAGTTCTTGACGGAATTAGCTCTGATGTTGTTAAAGTGACATCAGGTGTCCCACAAGGAAGCGTAATCGGCCCTCTTTTGTTCATTATATACATAAATGACCTATGCTCTCGAATTAGCAGTAAAATACGTTTATTTGCTGACGACGCTGTCATCAATCGCGAAATTAATGATCACTCTGACTTTGAAACTCTATCATCGGATTTAAACAACGTTCATGTGTGGATCCAAGAGTGGGGACTCGAACTTAATCTGAGCAAATGTACGGCGGTACATTTCTTGCGGAGGTCGTCCAACTATCCCCGTGTATATGCTGTGGATGGCGTTAAGATAAAGGCGACAGATGAAGTTAAGTATCTGGGAGTTATATATAAGGAGCTAGGAGATATAACCTCGAACCTATCGTGGGGAACACATATAAGAAATATTTGTGGCAGAGCTCTGAAGAAGCTAGGATTCGTCAAGCGTATTGTGGAAAGATTCTCAGATGAAAAAGTAAAAAAGAGGTGCTATTTCGCACTCGTCCGGCCACACCTTAAATATGCAGCAAGCATATGGGATCCGGTGCAGAAAGACTTAATTTGGGAACTTAATAAAATACAAAGGAAAGCTGCACGATTCGTCAAAAACTGCTACGGGCGTACAGATAGCGTTACGCAGATGTTAAACGAATTAGGCTGGGAGCCGCTAGAGACTCGGAGGCTGCGCGCTAGGCTTAGATTGCTTGAGCAATTGAGAATAGATATCTTTCAGAGCGACACGGAGAACATCATATTAAAACCCCACTATATTTCCAGGTCCAACAGAAACGATAAATTAAGAGAGATATTTTGCCGAACGAATAGGTATGGGAATTCGTTTCTCCCCCGAACAATAAGGGACTTTAATAAATGCAAGGCATAATTTCATTAAAGCGTTTCCTTTTTATATGTAAACGGCTGGTGTCCTAACACCCCCCGCCACACGCCTATTGAGGCAGCTTGCGGGGTAGTATGTAGATTTAGATGAACATTATTTCAAGTTGCTTCAGATATTTTTTTTTAATCTAAGCTCCCAAACGATTTAATAGTTTAAGAAAAATATAACTTTCGTGTTTTATGAAGAAATCGCGAGTGGTCACATAATAGCTGATAGTTGAAATTAAAAGTTTAACTGGAGCGTATTTGCTATTTTTTCATTTCTCAAATTTTATTGCCAATGCTGTATCTGCTACACACACTGTGCAGGTAAATCAAAAGCAGCAGCGTACTAATTTTACGTTTCTTACCCAAACCACGTCCGTACAATGTTGTATATTTAGTTTTATCCCTGGTCATTAATGCTCCTATAATCGTGGAAGCTTCTTTATCATGGACATTTTTTCTCTTTCATTACTTTACTGAACCCATTATCGTCCGAAATCTCTACAGATAAATTAAACTACCACAAATGCATGCTCTCAACATTTTATCTATTTTTTCAGCTTCCCTATATCCTAATTCACTCCGTTTTGCATGGTTAATATTATACCGTACCTCAATCTCATCTCCATTAGCTAATCTAATTCACATTCATACCATGACTCTGCTGCCTCATTTCCATCTCTCTAACTTCCACGACCTAAGCATTCCGCGATGGTCTTATTTCAACTACTCACATTATAGAGCATTGAGCTGTGACTGGCACGGATCATGATTAAGTGTTCGAGAATTTCACATCACAGGGACGTAAGTGAGTTTGGTTGATAATTGCCAGGATCTGGCTTGCTTCTGGTTGAATGACGTCGGCAGTCTTCTTCCTGCGAAGTAATTCCACCGGAAATCGACCCGCTCTATCATGCATTCGGGGAACTGTGAAATATTAAGGACAAGGGCTATTGAAGAACTCTTCGCGGAGCATCTTCAAGTTCCAATTCCTAGTGTCCCGAAGAGAAGCAGTTCACCTTTCCGCTACGCGATATTTTTATGTCGTTAATTTCCGTGCCTTGAACGCTTGTGAGTAATGTCTGGTTGGCTGCGCATAAATTTTGCCTCTAAAAATTATGAAAGACATTTTATTTTTAGCCAACCGAAAAGGTTATCGCCTTCTCGGTCCTTAGTGACCTTAAATTTTTATCGTCTCCCTCGTACGTATAGACATAATACATATGTGCTGTATTTGCATACCTTCGAAATAGTAATCATAAGCCCTTGGGATCACCATTGGGATATTTGCATTAGTTTGATTTTATAAAGTAAGCAGGCTAGGCAGTGACACTTTTCCTACACCTTGATACGCTTCAGGAATTTTTAAAGGGCTTAAATTAAAGAGGTGACCTTCCCCAGTTTTAAGAATATTTTTGTCTGAGGAAAATTAATGTGATTGCTACTTTAATGTGCTTCTTGCTTCACCGGTGAATCATCACAAATTGCTCGCATTCGTTTGCAGTTAAAATGCACCCTGATCACACGTCTCACTAATTGGAGAAATGGCCTCCACGTAGTGTGTTATGGTGTCTAGTCTTGATAGCATATGTAATCCGAAAATATCAACAAAGCCAGTGAAAATAAATCCAACAATTACATATCATAGTTTCTCACTCCATTTTTCTAAACTAAAGCTGTAATAATTGCATGATTTAGCAACACAATAGTGAACGCGGTGATTGACGACTTATATAACGCGTAGAACTTTTCAGGTTAACTTCTTTTAGGAAATTTATTGATTGGCTTCGATAGCAAATGTATCGAAAACCATGAAAAATGAGACGAGACCATCACTGCCGATGGAAAATATTATTTCGTATGGTAAATGGTGATATAATTTTATGGATTAATCATCACCTTGAACGGACGATAGCGATAAACGTTTGAAACCTATAAGAAATGCCGAGTGTAGTTTGTGGAGCAACTTAAAGAATGAAAGATATTCTAAAGAAAAAACTCTTTGAGTATGAATGTGCACTCTTCTCCTTCTGATTTCATCGGTGTGAAGTGACAGTATTTATGACAAGACAAGCAAAGCCATTTTCCATTCTGTGCACTCTTCTCCTTCTGATTTCATCGGTGTGAAGTGACAGTATTTATGACAAGACAAGCAAAGCCATTTTCCATTCTGTTGACTAAATGCTGTGAATTGAAGGGTACCATAGTATTATTAGAGTAAAAAGAAGGACTCGACTCTTCTCGACGTCCTCGATATGAGGACGCCAGCAAGGCAGCCGGCGAAGCAGCTGTCTTTCAAAGCAACAAACGCAGACATATATCCCAAAATGCTTATATCAAACGTTGGGCAAGTTGTATTTGGATATAAAATGAACCACTCCGGACCTATTGTAAAAGCGTTATGGTTTTTGGAAGGGCTCAGGAATAAAAAGCCACCATGACACTAGGACAGCGAAAACTGGGGCATGTGAAATGACTTTGCTCTCTGGGAAGTAGAATGGCCTATGATGGAAGGAACAAGATAGATATAGAGAAGAGAGCAGCCCAAGTGAAGCAGGTATTCATCAACTGAAAGATCTAACTGAAAATTATCGAAATATGATAGAACTAAGGAAGCATTTCGTCAAAAATATTTATTTCGGTAGCGTTCTTTTAGTGGAACTTGGACAGTTATAGAATTAGAACAAATAAGATTGTACTGCAATGAAAATGTGGTATTATCGAAAGATGTTGAAGGTTCGACTGACGGAGAGAATAACCAGCGAAAAAGCATTCAAAATACTTGGGTAGAAATGGTACACTATAAACTCAGCACGGTATACAGTCAGAAGCACAGCACCTTCCTGAAAACAAAATTGGAAGGTAAGACGAAATAGTGGGAATTGCCGAGGAAGGAAGGAGTTGGTCAAATTTGTAGGGGTATTAAAAAGGTTTGACTGAATGAAATGCTTAGGTGATAGGAGGACGGAGTGGTGATCTGCTGCAAACCAGTCTTCGCATTGATGCATACATATAATGAGCTTCAGGGCTATGTGGGTGGAAGCTTTTTATAAATAGCTATATGCGTATTGTAGCGCATACCTGCATGAACCGTAAGAGTTTTCTTTTTCTGCAGGTTCATGACATTATAATCACCTATCCTGCAGCTACTTGCAGTACACCACACTACTATCAGGATAAAGAACTTCATGAAAATTGAAACGGATAAATATAATCCTACTGCCACTCGAAAATGAAAATGAAAATGAAAATGGAAATAATTGTGTGCTACAATGGTAATAACAAGCATCTCCGCAAGAGAGCCTTTACTAGTAGTTATTAACTAGCACGAATTTGCCAGCATACCTTATTTAATCAGACTAGATGAGCTCAAGTATTAAAAAGTCCAACTTATAGAGAACGTACATATTTAATATAACAACACAATGAATTTTTGAAGGGACATTATGAAAAAGTGAAAACGCAAAATAAGTTTGTTAAAATAAAAAGCAAACTACTATCCTGAAAATCACCAAAGGAGTGAGTTGCAGGGGGTAGAACGCCAAGCATGAAGAAGGGAAGGTTTTGGAAAAATAAATAGGATGAAAAGAGTGTTAAAAAGTGAAAATTACGGGACCCATGAAGAAGCAGTCTCAAGTAGGATAATCGGCAACCATCTTCATACGTATATCATCCTTCATATCGCCGAAGGGGTAGTTGGTAGAGGGATAGGACACCAGCCTGATGAAGGTCGGTTTAGGAAAAAAAATTGAAAGAAAAAAGACGAAAAGTATACATTTTTGATTGAGAGTCTTATACTCTTGTTCAATTTTTGCTGTAGTCATTAAAGGCAAAATCAAGGACGATTTTTTATGCTGTAAGTTCGACCGATCATCTCTTTTATTTTTTCGCTTCTCTCTCAGTTTTAGAGACGCAGCGCGGGTTCAGAATAATAGCCTCCGTGTCACCCTAAAACTTGCCTAATCTAAACTCAACATGTAATCCTAGCCTTGTAGGAAGCCCAACATTTTCTCGATATCGATGCCGTGAAAAAAGCTCCTCACAAAGCACCACTCCCGAAAATCGAAAGCAGTGCAATACTTCTGGGGCACTGAGACGCCTGCCCTTGACACCACTTCAACGAATTTATTGATGATTCGTTCGACCTAAAAGTCTTCATTTCGTTTATAGCATGGCCAGAGCTCAGTCGTGGGGACCTCCCGGGAGCAGTGAGTGAGTCATGGCTCCAAGAGACGGCGTTGGCGAGAGCACTCGGCGAGTGTGGGGCCATGCGGGGCAGTGGCCGCCCATCATTTCCCCGCGGTGCAAGTGACGTCCCAAGGAGGCGCAGCCCCCACAAAGGAGCAGGCCGCCTCCTCCGCTGCCGCCCCCAGGAGTGCGGGAACCCGCAGGCCAGTCCCGCCCAAAACAAACACCCACCTCCTTCGGTATGGAACATCTTCAGCGAGTAAATCTCGGGGGTGTGTGACTGGGGGTGCGGGAGGCCCCACTGGGGGCGAGGGTGGTGGGAGGGAGAGGGAGGGTGGGAGGGGAGGGCGGTGGGAGGGGAGGGCGGTGGGAGGGGAGGGCGGTGGGAGGCAGTGGGTGGTAGGAGGCAGAGAGTTTGGGAGCATGCGCCGCCGTGTGAAACTCTAAATTCCCCCCTTCCTGCAAGACTCCATGCAACTAGCCAACGAAAACAAAGAGGACCGAAGCAGTACTCACAGAGCCACTCTCCGTCGGCCAATCAAATATTAATAATAATTAGATATGGGCTACACGTTGTATTTCACGATAAACAATGATGAGGCAGACCGGAGACATTCCGATAGAAAGAAGATTAATACGCCCGCTCTGTACGATATGTCACGCTGCAAGTCTTACTACCAAGGTAAGTATTTACTTGCAATCGTCTGAGAGTAGTCGCCAAAGTTTCTTGCATTTAAATTCTATATTAATCGTGGATTACACGTGAGGCGTGAACATGAAGAAGGGAATTTGAAAGTGGAAAAGGAAAAAGTTTGTTTGAGTTTGAAAAGTGTAAAGTTTGGAAGAGGCGAGTGGTCTCAAACATTCCGAAATTTTGCAACTATCGGGAATCGAGACCGGGATATTGTATTTCCCGAGAGTGTTCGAGAATTTCCGAAATTATCTTTTTCATTTCATTTATTTATTTGTCGAAAGACAAAACTACAAAAAATATACATTTTGTATAGGACACGTCAGGGATAAAATACATTAACAATGAAAGAGATAGTCATTGATGCTGTAGCACATATGATCTAGTAAAAAACATCTCAACTTACATTTAAATGCAGTGAGGCCCATAATATTTTTAAGACAGGTGGGCAATTTGTTGTAGAAAATTAGGCCCATCTAACGGGGCCCAAGATTAGTGCAATTAGTGCGAGTATAGGGGACATAAATGTTATTTACATGACGGGTACGATGATTATGTACATGAGCATTAGTTACAAAAACACTTAAGTTGTTTTTGACAGACACAATAGCAGTAAATATGTAAATATTGTCAGTGGCAGCACATTGAACTGCTTGAAAAGGGGGAGGCTTGGGTCAATATATCCTGAGTAAACAATCAGCAGCATTGTGTAAACGGAAACGATGGTTATGATTAATTCTCGAATTAAAGTAAGTACTTCAAATAACAAAAGTTTGGTGTCCCGGGTACATAGGAATCTCCCGAATCATTCCGAGGGAAGGGGATACACGGTACGGTAGAATATTAGTTTCAGTTCATGAACCTTGGGTACTTATGAGCCTCATTTAGTATCTATTAGCCCTTTCATTACAATAGTTGTCTGATTTGTATTACTTTATTTCAGTATTCTTTCTGTAATTTTAAATATTAAATAACTCAATTCCATTCACCAATTTTGAAAACAAGATTAATACGCATCTTTATTGAAATATAGGAAGTGAGAAAACCGCTGTGACTTTATTTGCTTTTTCAAAGCATAAAATGATACACTGGCCATAAATGCGCAAGCCAAAAAAGGTTGTGAGATGGTCTTAGCTAATTTTCCGCGTTTGTAACTAAGAAGAAAGTAAAAACTAAATTTAATACAGTTATCTCAAAATAATAAAATAATTGTGCAATATCAATGCTAAAAATTTTGTCAGCGAACAAAACTTCTGTATGTGCTCCAAAGTAGTTTCTCCGGAATTGGCCACAAGAGATATCTCGAGGTAATAGCTCACCAAAACTTGGTGGCAGTCGACAGCGGAATGTCTGAGATCAGTGGGGGTGATTCAAGAGTTGATGAGCTGGCAGGAGTACCGAAGGACTCCTGCATGGACCTCTTGAGGGATCGTTTGTCCCTTTGTCCCACCTCTCTTACATGTTTTCGTCTACCTGACGCCTAGCTCTTCACAAGTGAGTGCCACCAAGTTTTGCGACGCGTTGGACCTTAATTCGGTTTCTCGGAAGATGAGCTTTACGGAGGAATGCGATTCCGGCCTCCCTCTCGCGACCGAGGGCGCCAATTATAACGCTCAACGGTTTCTAGGACGAACTAGGGGATCTACTGATGACCATTGAAAATTAAGTAAAAGTGACGATCTCGGTCATTCTCGACGTTTCATGGAAAATACGATTTATCCCTCTTTACTCGCAAAGGTCCCAAAATCTCGGAAATTTGAAGATCCACATCATCATCACTAGTCTCCAATTCTAATATTTAGCTGACTGCAGCCCTCCATTCTGCCTTGTCCTTAGAGATCTTCTGTTTTTATGTACCAACCGTTTTAGATGACTTACGTATTAGACCGTCGGTCTTCCTCATGGGACTTTCCCTTCTATTTATCATTCTTTTATGATCATTACACATCCGCCTTGTTTCAAAATGTGGTCTCCGTCATCCTGATATTGCTTCATATGGTTTTCTCCTCTTCCATTCCTCCACAAACTTCCACGTTTCTGATCCTGTCCATTTGATCTTCAACGTCCGCCTCCAATACCAAGTTTCAAAATCCTCTATTCTCTTCTTTTCCAATTTTTGCAATGGTCCACTTCTCTGAGTCATGCATCGCAACACCCCACACGAATGGTTTAAGTTACTGCTTGCTCATCGGTAATCTTATTTTCTTTGAACGCTACAGTTGTTTTTTATCATGCGTAATTTCTTAGCGCGAGCTTTTTTTCGCATCACGTCCGCCAAATTTCTTCCATTCCTATTTAAGGTTGCTGGAGCGGCAATAATGGGTCATTCAGTGCACATTTAATTAATTTTTAAGCAAGTCGAAAAATAATTCTTGGACCACATTTCATTGAAGTGCATCTTTTTTATGACGCATTGGAACTCACCGTACATGCAGTAATGGAAATGATATAAGAGTTATCTTTAAAAATAATTTCCTCATTTAGAGTACGTAATGACAAGAGTTTTCGGCTCTCTATTCTAAATTTAGACGAAATAATATCTAAATTTGTTTTTTTTCAATATCAGACGGCGTGAAACCTTGATATTTGTTAGCAGCAATTATATCAATAAGAAATGTAATATTCCGCGTTCAGAAGAAAATCTGTAAATACGTAATCGAATTATTACGATATAGCTGTCCTGTGCCATAATACTATGTATTAGAATAGCACTTGATTGCCAAAAATCAAATACGTATAATGTATTTTTTTCACATAGTTATCACTAATGAGAACACGCAGGCAAAGTTTCACGCAAATCTGTGCATAAAAAAATTGCTCCAACTACCTTAATACCAAAGTTTGAGATGATATGCGTTAACTCGACCGATGACCTTGACGGGTGCAAGAGAAGTCTAGGGCCCGATTCTGATCTTCCACCAGTCAATGACTGGTGGAAAGTTCCACCATTCGTTCATTGAACGACTCTTGATCCGTTCAATGAACGGTTCAATGGCCCGCTCTGGAGAGCCGATCGTCACAAACTTATGCCGATTTCCAACTTACCTCGAAAACGCGAACAAAACAATGTCTACCTTCCGCACGCTTACTTCCGTCGGAAAGTTTCCACCACGACACTAGCGCTGTTCCACCAAGTGGATGACGGGTAGAAGGGAAGCTTGACTTTCCACCAGTCATTGAACGATGAACGATGTAGTGAACGATGCTATGGTGGAAGGTGGAACATGATGACGTAGTATCGGAAAGTCATGACGTTTTGGTGGAAACTAATGACGTTTTGGTGGAAAAGTTGAACATCGGGAAAGCATCAGAATCAGGGCCCTAGTTTCATTTTGGGGCGTGAGAGCGGGTGATGGGGGAGGAAATTGCTTACTCGTCCAGCACGCGCAGCCACGCGGTTTTGACCGATAATCCTCCTCGGTCAAGGACTGACACCCGTATTTGCTTTGAAGGAGCTGGTTCTTTGGAAGTCACATCTGTTAGAAGCTTTCACTGAGAGGAGATAGACGTCAGAAGCTTCAGAATAGGGCAAAACCACTCTAGCCAACTTATTCCTCATCCCTGAGGAGAAGAAACTACCTCGCTGTGACGAATTCCAACTCCTCTCTACGAATAAGATTCCTAGTTAAGGAGAGTAAGAGATACAGTGACGATCGTGACACGCTAGGGGTCAGTAGTGATCAAGAATACGTTATAAGGTAACGACTCTTATTGCCTAAACCAAGTAATGATGTTTCTTAAAACAAAAGTCAGCCTTTTAACACAAATTTGAAGTTAATCATTTAAATTATCTATTTACACAAGAAATATAATTTGTGATTATTTCTTCAAAATTATAATTTGTATTTAATTTCATAATTTAATACACTGTTAAAACTATAGGTCGTCCAAGGCGAAAAATGGCCGTTGGCCGTCGACGCACGCATAAAATCTAATTGTTACATTATTACCTATCTGTGTAAGTAACGGTGAGCGTGGTGGCCTAGTGGGTAGAGTGATCTAAGGGTCGAGCTACTGATCGAAGGGTCCCGGGTTCAAATCCGGGTGAAGCCTTTGGACGCCCCCGAACAAAATATCCTCGGTGTGCGAGGTCCTAAATCTGTGCAATTCACACGTCTGTGGCTTAGACCGGGATGAGCCCTTCCCTCAACTACCCAAACCAACCTTCGGGTTGAATCACTGAGTAAGTGGAGCGGACCGAAAACAGATTCATTTAACAGTCAAGAACATTTGGATATGTTCGCGGTTGGAAGATTATTTGGAAAATGGAAGAGCCGTGGAGAGAAACCTGGCGTCGTCATCAGCATTCTCTTACTCTTAACCCGTGAGCTTGACTGTGCACAAAACCCGTTCTGTCTCTTTCGCTATTTCTATTTTTTTTCAAATATCTAAAAGTTCTGGACCATCAAATATTTAAGCGAATCGGATAATTGGGGAGGTGACCGACAGCTGAGGTTATTAGCGCCACTGAGGATATTTGGGGTGTATGGAGAAGAGAAGGATTACATGGGGACTGCGGGAAGGACGGAGATAAACCTGGGGTCGGTATTAGCCTACACATGCCGAAAGGAGCGCAGGGGTCCACAGATTCGGCGTCCCATCAAACGGACGGAGTACCTCACTCGAAATATGTAATCCGAAGATTCACGCGAAACTGAGTTGAGGTTTAGCATGATGAAAATAAAACTGTAATTTTCCACAATATAAATTTACTTTCAACCCGGGTTTCAATGTTGATACATCATCGTTAGGTGACTCTCCTGAGGATGATGTATCAACACTGAAACCAGGGTCGAAATTAAATCTATACTGTTTACAATTGCACGGTGTTTATTTCATCATGCACTTGAAATGATCTCCACATTGTACTCACAAAGGGATTGGGATTCCACTGAAAAATCTTCACGGCAGGGATCCTAACCCTGATCCTTGGGGTGGAACTGAATACCCTAGATACCGCACCATCTCGTTTCTTTCCCTTCGATTCTAACTACCGCAGTTTGGTATTGAATGTCGGCAATGCTATCACGAATTGACTGTACAGGCAGCCACTGAGCAAATCACTTAAGCTTGCGACGGCCGTGCAGGCGTTTGTCTACGCTGAGCTCACCCATGTGCATAGGTGAGCCCATGATTAGCCCGCGTTCAATCACGCCCCATTTACCTAAAGCCTCTTTTTTGCGCTTAGCTCACGGCTCAACAGGGCAATAATCGGTCGGGTGAAACTCAGCACTTAGAACTTCTCTCTGACAGCTCCAATGGAACCACTTAGCACATCTATTTTCCACACGCTTTCCATCGGCTAGCGGCGCATTTTGCCAGTCCAATCATCTGCAGTCATCAATCCGAAGATTTATTTGCTGCAGATTCTACTTCACTCTCTATTCAGATAACCACGTAGTACGTATTTAATATTTTTCAATCCGTTAGTATCACGTAAACTTGTGAAACTAAATGACGCTCATTGGTCAAAATTTTCAAAGGTGATTAAGACAAGGCTTGATTTTACAAAATGGAAAATAAATTGGACACGAAAATATTCCTCAGTGAATATTTTCAAGGGTACATCCACGTTTGCCCAGTTTAATGTTTTCATATCGCTGACAATCTTTATAAATGAAGTTTTCATGCTTAAAAAATGTCGAGACATTTTTCACTAAGTGGTGACCACAAACGTTAGAATTATCTCATACATGCAGTCACAAAAAGTTAAACAATCATGGAACAAAAAATAATTTTTAATGCAATAATCAACGCTTCCATTGAAAACTAAAGTTTTTAAATTATGTCGTACTACCCTAATACTACGCATAGGTTAATAAAACACGTAGTCAAAAGGACAGAAGCAATTCTTTGTCATTTTCGGTAGGCTTTCGCTGCAGTATGTTAAAGATTTGTTATAATAGTCGCTTAGTGAGGTGATCGACAACTGCGGCCATTTTCATCATCAACGATGTGAGGATGAAATTGTGAGGAAACGCCCGGGGAACAGAGGATGTGCGGAGAGAAACCTGGCGGAGGCAAAAGCCTGCAATTAACGAAATACGCATGCGGAATACGACGGGGTAATGTATATTTCAAGCGCTATCCATACCGAACTCAAGCAGGGATCGGGAGTCTAGCTCTGTCGGTATTCATGCACAGATCCTTGCCATTTGAAGACAGGACCTAGCCACCAAACTACATCATCTCTGAGGAAGTAACGAGTGTGGCATTTCGTTGCTGGACAATACTCTGAATCAATACTCAAATCTTAATTACGCACAGACAAAAGCAATTCGACCCCTCACAAGAATTTGCTGCTTGAAAGAGGCTAATCTAGAAATAGGTCATGATTGCGGGCTAAAAACGATATGCCGATCTTTAGAGAAAGCCTAAATCCACGACTTAAAGTTAAGGTAGGTTAACTAGATGAAGTCTACTTTTCAGGTCAAAATAATATGTTATATCAATCCCCTTCATCATATGGTACATCGGATGAGAAAAGTAGAGTTACGGATCTCAGTGTCACCGTGAAAAGCTAGCCCGTCAGGGTCAGGAATACCTCGCTCCTTTTGTACTATTACCATCCCTCATCCATTATTCGGCCAACCACTTTTCCTAAATAACGCATGGATGTCCAATTAAAACGGAATTGACGACGGGGTCCAGGGTACATACGAAGAGATTCTAGCATGCAGTTTCCAACGTATGTCAGCAGTGATCAGCTCCTGATAGCGAGCACAAACCGTAGCACCTAAACGCTTTTCCCTTAAACGGCCAGCCAAACGAATGGCGATTGGAAATCCGCAGATCCATTGGCACTGCGTCCAGACACCTATCGCCTCCGGAATTGTAGCCCGCATTCCACCCTGCACGCCCCTTGAACAGGCCCACCCATCCACCCCTCGGCCCGCAAAGTCCTTCGCGCTCTCAGACACGCCTCGGTAAACGTTACACCCCGCTCCAAATGATTCCCTTTAAAAATATTTTATGTTTGAATAGCTTTTGCGAAATAAAATTAAATAAAAACTTCTTACTGCCCTCTTAATTGTTTTCAATTTCATACGTTTCGTCACCTTATCGTTATCTTTGGGTACAAACATATTGAGTATGCCTTTATGTACCTGATGATTACGCTTAGAGCCTCGAAACGCGTATTATTACAAATGATACAGTGAAGAGTACGAACTATTAATTTATTTTAATACTTTAACATCCTATTCCACCATATCTAGCCTGATATTGATGAGTCGACAAATTTCAGATACGAAATCAACCGCAACAGACAATACTCAGTGGAAAAATGTTGTGTTAATCCAAGAAAAAGATTACGTTTATAACTTTCTGCTCAATTTTATTAACAACGGGTTTAAACGTCTTAGAATCATCCCCAGGTACTTTTGTACATAATTCCACCAGAGTATAATGCCCTGGTGTCCAGATAAGTTGTTTATGAAAACAGAGAGGAGAATCACAATCCGACTCTTTGACCTTCAGTTCACTCAGCTTTCAAGTATTGTTTACATACGTTGCACGAACCCAGACAAGGAGATCGTCTTATGAGATCATAATTTTGAAGCAGCCACTAATGAACCCTTCTCTATTTCATTAAAATGAAGGATTCCAACATAGATACCCAACTTTTTTGCGATGACGCAGTGAATAAATCTCTCTTTAATCGAACAAAAAGCAATGGAGGCCATTTTCAACATGGTTATAGAATCATAATTTTATGTTATATTTCTAAATTTTGAAAGAAAACTTCAAGCCGTAACTGGATAATTGCTACCTCTCTCGCTACCATTTGCGGAATTACCATGATGCTTTCATCGGTGTTTTCGCCAAATTCAGACGCTCAGATCATTTTTGGCATAAATACGAGCGTGACTCACGAACAATGACATCAGTTGATGCCTTCTATGAGGAGGAATGAACATTAGAGTAAAGAAATTTTATTGCAAAGAAGTAATAATTCAATTGGCAATTCTAAGGCCACTTAAACCTTTGAGAGAAAGAAAGAGAATTCCGGTAAACACTCCTTCCAGTGTAATCCAAATATTGGTCAGGTATTGTCGAGAGGTTAAAATGAGAAGGTATTTTCGTCATTGTAACCTCAGATTTGAGCATGCATAAAAACAGTTCGTTTACTAATCTCCATACATAGAATTGCTTTTGCAGCCCTGATGATGTGTAAATGGCCAACTTTGGCAATGTAGAAACGTGCATTTAATTTAATGATGACCATCATCTCGATTTAAGTTGAAGAAATGTATATCAATCGTGGTCAATAATAGCATCATAATTTAGAGTTATGCCATTCAAATCCGAATACATGCATCAATATATTCAAGCAAGAGGAGAAAACATAATTCTACCGAACTATGAACTTTTTATTTGAATAATACATTCAAATAAAAAGTTCGTAATTGATACGGGTAATGTCATTCCTCGCATTTCTCTCACTGCGCCACTCAATTTTAGTTTATTGATCGGTGATTGAAGACGAAAAAAATCATAGATAGCGGCCAACGAAAATAAAAATCCCTTAGCAATAAAATTTCCTCAAACCGAAAAGATAATGCCAATGTGCCCTCTTTTCCGTAGTTCCATAACACGAGTAACGACCACTAATCAATTACCTATCGCAAACCCAATGGCGAGCTCTAAAACAGCTCATTCCCATCATATCTTTAAAGTGTGAATAACAACACTTTCCAACAAATCGCAGCCACTAGCAAAAACAATCGAATATACAGAGTAATAGGAGTCTTTTCCCAAGTGACAGTACTGCATCCCAGCAAAAAAATTTAAGTTGCAACTCGGGCAAACGCTAACTTTGAAGGAGGGAAACACTTTTCACTGCAGCCATAAATAGTAGAAAAGTAGAAGACTAGTTTTTAGCATCCTTTTATTTAGGTAAAGGAAAGAGTTCTGCGGAATATTGAATGTGAGGATATAGATGTTCAGTGTGTGCTACATTTTTTGGGCTATATTTCGTCGGTGTCACCGGATAAAAGATAAATTTAAAATTTTACAAAGATCAATTTAAAAACTAATTTTAAATTATAGATAAATAATTCAAAATTTACCAACAAAGCAGCTCCTTTATAAAGTATTAATCTTGATAATTTGAAGCTTAAAACTAATTTTTGCCGATTCACATCTTAAAGCTTTCTTGTGAAGACATGCGCCAGAGTACTCCGCCCTTTTGGGATCGCAAATCCTCCCCATCGGGAATCCCTCCCGTCCAATTTCGCCGACGCCGTCGGAAAACAAGAACTCATACCTCACGAAGTAATGACTCGAGGCCTTCAAACTCATTCAATTTAATCCGCCACTAGCGTACTGCGTCTAGCATCGCGGTCATTTGCTCGGCGTGAAATCCGTTGGCACGACCAATCTCCCCCCAACCGTTCACCCTCGGCGGGATTGACGAGGGCGAAGCATACCGGTGCCGGGCGAACACACAGCGGATCCACACTTGTGGTTCGAATGTGGTTTGCGGGAGGGGTTGGCGGGGGATGGGGAGGGGGTGGCTTGTGGAAAAGGAGACTCGGAAGTGGTGGTGTGCGGGGGGCGGGGGGGCACGTGAGTTTGGGGAGGGGTTATGTCCCGCCCCCACCGCTACCATCGTAAGTATCAACGCAACCAACAACATGCATTCCCGTAACTCATAAATTACTACTTTTTGTTTTCCACATTCTTTTATTACCGGCCACGGTTTCGACAGTAACTGTCACATGCATTCCCGGAACTCAAAAAACTGCTGCTTTGTATTTTCCTCATTCTTTTATTGCCGACCAAGGTTTCGACTGTAACTGTCATAGTCAAGGATATCACAATGACAGTTACATCCAAAATCATGGTCGGTGATAAAAGAGAACGGAAAATACAAAGAAATTTATCGAGACTCCTGTATCACTTCCAAATAATTAGGCCGGGAACATTCGCTTTCATTCGACATGCATTTCTAATGCTGAATAGCGTTAACATCGTAGCCCTGTGATGACCTCTACAGGAATTTCCGCGCATAAAGGAAAAATAAGTGAATAATTTCAAATGCAATTAAAACTCCGTGATATTTTACAATTTTGGGAATGGTTTAAAAAAACAAATGACGCCCCTTTCAATTTATTAAACAAAACGACAGTGTTTACTTCTCCATTTTGTTTTCTCCATTTGATAATTTATTATCATCCTTCATCTTCCAGTCTTCCCCCCGCCCGCGACGCCAGCGCCAACCACTATAACTTGGCAACGTCAGGAACGAAGAGTTACGCGCGCACGGACGTGCATTGGCACATCACCTTTGGACAACGCTGCCAGTACGTACACTGGTCGGTACGTTGGCGGTGGGAACGGGGCATTAGGCGAGACCCCCGGGGGCCGGCGAGGGGTGGCAGCGCTGCCCCCGGGCTGGAATGGAATGAGAGAAGCTGGGGAAGATTGAGGCGTCCCGCCTTCAGTTGGACGATTCCCGGGGGCTTTATCGCGATGGCGGGATGAGAGGGAGCAGGTGCGCCGGGGCGATAATCCGCCGGAGCAATCCGCTTATGCCCGGGGGGTGTGCGGCAGGGGGTGCCAAGGGGGGAAGAGGCGACGGCTGTAATGAGCCTAGAGGACCAGCCAGACACCACTACTTTTCGGGAGGGGGTTGCTCGGTGGGACGGAGGCCGGGGGCGGCGGACCTACCACTCCCTTTGGACGGGGGCCATGTACTATGCGGCGAGCGACCGGGGGTGGCGGAGAGGGAAGGGTCCCCGTGATCCGATGCTCATTGGCCGAGTGATTTTTCGGTGACGGCTGGAGACCTCGGCAGGGATTGGATTCGAATGTGGCGCCTTTATCGGGAAGTAAATATTGCTACGTCGCCTCACACGATGGCGCGGGGGGAGAATATGAGGACTTTCCATTCGTTCTAGAACACCAGAGCGCAGGTGCTTCCTATTCGTTTCAGAACATGCGTACGTGGCAGTGTCCTTCAAAATAGAACGGGTTGCAGGGTTGATGTGCGCAGAAGTGCGATATGCTAGAAAAGGACTTCGATAGTCGCAAATTTTTATTTGTTTTTGTGTTGATTTTCGGCAAAGGCGTCAAACATGGATGGTGTAATATTATTAATTACTGCGTGGCAAAAAGCTCATCTATTTAAGCATGCAGGTTGAACGAATTGGTCAACTATTTATAAAACGTTCGACCGTAACTATTGCAAGTCTACAGAATGCTACCTATCGGTAGTTAATCGTGCGTGTAATCTACAGTGCGATGGTGTGTTCCAATCTACGCTAGCATCAAAACCTTGAGCTTGAAGCTCGCTACACTTTCATTTCGCATCAAACATCAACCCACAAGGCCAAAGGAGGGTTTCAAAATATATATATAACTGTATTTTTGTAACTCAACAGGAGTTGCGTTAACCAGGAATAATTCTCGGTACTTTGGTATTATTTTAAACTGACCGTACTTTCCGAATTCATAAATTAGAATTGGATGTTTTCCCCGAGAAATACGTCATCAGAGCGGAAAACAATTGACTGTACCTTAGTCCAACCGGTCACCTCTTATCGTGTTTTTTTGTAACTTATGTTAAAAAAGACTGTTTTGTAGTATGGAAGACTGGATAGCCGGATTGGGAATGAGCAAGCAACGTATGCTGAGGTATGTATGTTCGAAGTATGTTTGAGATAGGAATGGTGGAAGAGACAAGAACTCCATTCATTTTCGAGCAAGTATGAGGAGCAAGGATCGAAGTCAAGTTTGAGAAGGGTTTCCGAGTTTCAGATATTTTGGGACCTTCCGGAATCGAGAACGGGGAACCGGGAATTCTCAAGTATTCCCGAAATTATCTTCTCTAGTCAATTCTAATAGATCATATGTAATAATGGGTTTGACCGCAACTGGTGGTCTACTGCAAAGCTGTAAGGAGGGCGGAGTCATCGACGTACGCGCGAAGTCTTGCAGATGGATGGAGACGCTCCCGTAAACGGTTTACGAAAATTAATTATGGTGATTCAGAATCTTAAAAATAACGGTCTAGCGGAAATTTATGACTAGTACAGACCTTGCTAAAGATGATAAACAGAGTCACTTTGATATCTGATAAACAGTTATGGTTTCGGCTTGATTTCTATTAAATTTAAGTTTTTATAAATAAGTACGCAATATTATCACAATTGGGACCAAGGAGCAATTTTCCCGATTTTCGATCAACTTTTCTCGGAAGGTAAAAATCTTTCAATTCTCAGGAACGGACGGATGGGAATCCCCACCCAGAAACACCGGATCCAAGTTATTATGCCACAGTCGTTCGAGGAAATTTATCCTCCCACAAGATGTGTTGACTTCGCGAAAAATAAACAAAGGGAAAATGTCCTCCAGCAATTTCCAAACTCATTTCACGACCCGAACACATGCTACCTCTTTTAGTAATGAAATAAATCAATAAAATAATTTTTTAAGCTAAGCTGAGAATCACTGTTGCTTTCACACAAGAGGTAAAAATATGGGAATCGAGCAGGAATAAAAGGAGAACTTCTCTACATGACTATCGATGGTTGAAAATAACGGGCACTGAAAGCGAAAGGGAGGTTTTAAGCAATGGAAAACAAACTAAAAGGAAAATATGGGGATATTCAACGCAAAACGGAAACGCATGGATATTGTGCGAGGTCACGTGCAAAACCGAAAGGTGGAGATTCAAAATTTACAACGGAAAATCGCTTTGATTGGGCCGTGATGGGGTAGTTGCGAAAAATTTAAAAAGTATTGAAATCTTTGTCATTCCAATAATTTATGCCTGAAGCTTTTAAAATATTCACAAAAACCTCGAAAAGTTAGCATAAACAAAATATTTGCAATTTAATATCAGGATCAGAATGAACAAGAATCTTCCTTTATTCGGTCAGGTTTATTATTAGGTTACACCCCCAAGCCTATGACTGTTGGTTGATTATTTGGGACTGATGGGAAGCTAATAACTGAGGTCATTTGAGCCCTTTATGATAGTTAGAGATATTTACGGGCCTATGAAAATAAAAATCGGGGTACCCGAAAATACACTCCTACCCACTCAATAATATGTATGTTAGTGAAACTTAAGACTTGTCTGGATAAGTGCAGGCTGAGTTAAACATGAGTACCTGAGAAGTGTTTGCGATAAATGTAGGAGATAAAGAGTCATGTAATCGGGTTAGTCATGAAAGAAAGGAGACTGAAAACTCCGGTGATGGGCACATAAGAAAGGACCGTGCTTCACTAATTGTTGTCATCACGTGAGAAAAATTGAGAGTCGACTATCAAAACAAAAGTTTTGACGGGAGGTTAATTGGTGCGAGAGGAAATTTAGACTGAGAAAGTCACGGGTGAATTTACTGTAAGAAACTCTAAAGAGGACGAATTTTGGGAGTTTTAAGAACACAAGAGCGCGTATGAAGCAGTCAGTGTATGAATACATCGTTCGCAAAAGAGGATTGCAAGGATAGAACCGTGTGGAAGAAGGGATTAAAACCGAGTTCATTTTCTTCGGTCTAACACGAATAATTGAGCTCATTCATTACGCCGACCCCAAAGTGAAAGTCGTGATTGCTGGATTAAATCGAATATTAATCTACATCCAGGTGGCTATCGACCGTGAGAGTTTAAATATTGTAAAAACACGCGTGTTGCCAGTGGTTCAACGCCCAATTTCACCTACGGACAGAGCACTGCGCCTGAAAGTGCTCTCTACACATGTAGGAATCGGCATTCTAAAGATAAATCTCTGCCACTGCGGGGATTCAAACCCGGGCCCTTCGGAATAGGAATTCGGTATTCTAGCTGTTATTGGAACCCGATCCGTCGAATCACTCTCATCCTCAAGATTTTTTTCCCAATTTGTTCACTCATTCTTTGCCCCTAAACAATTGTTCTGGCCACCACAACGAGTCTATCCCCCACCCTGAATTTGGTAACACATCTGACTTTTCATTCAGAACTCCATCATGTTAGCGATAAAAAGTAATTATGTTAAATGTTTTTGATAATTACAGTATACATATGAGAAGGATTACAGGATGTTCTCAGTAGGTTTAAAGAATTTTCCTGTGCTTAGGCTACCTTCCTAATTATATACAATGCGAAAACATAATTAGAAAAAGTAAGACAAAGTGGCAAAATAATTTAAATATTAATGAACATACCCAAAAATGTTCTTTTACATTTAATACTCAGTCTACACAAGTTTAACAAAGAAGGGTTCGACATTTTGCAAATAACACAGCCGATTTCTTAATAAACGCATGCACCAAAAAATTGTCTTCTCCTTGTTTATCTTTTAAATATGCATATGATTTAGAGTAGTGACACCTTTAATTTAATAAGTTAACTTTAATTTAATCCATGGGGAGCTCCGCCATACCTTCCACCAGAGGCTTGCTAAGTACTATGTGTTGTCAAAGGAGGAACATGAAATCACCGACTTTTGAATTCGCTATGGTCGTCGAAGTTGTTGCATGCGCAACCCGTTTTTGCGGTCCTATTACACGCCGAGCCGCAATTCGTTCTTGAAGCCACATCACAGACCTGAGTCTACCAGATTTCAAACAGGCAGGAATCGAAGCGCATCGTAAATAAACTACGGATAAATGTCGTTACCTACTTGTAAGCGAATAAAGGCAAACGCCATGGGTGAAGGGGATTTATGCATTTAGGGCATTTATACTCAGAATTTCAATATTTTTATGATTATGATGTGTTATCTACCAGTGGATATAATTTAATACACCTTATGAACACTTTCTTTTGAGCTATAATAATTTAATATAGCAAATGCTTAAATCAAATCGTAACCAACTCCGTTTCATGTAAAACGTTTGGGCGCTGTGATGAATGTTATGTATTAGGCACATTTTTCGCAAATTAAAAAATAAATAGCAAATGAACTATACTTCATGTAATTGAGAGCAATTTCCATTAACCATACACTCAACTGACATAACCATTATTTCAGCTGCCTTTCTTACTTGCTCAAACAACGGCAATGGACAATACCCTGCTCAAACATCTGCAGCGTACTACCATGGTAATATGTTTATAGAAAAGGTCACAGAAGGTAAATAGCAACATTTTCTGGCAAAAGTCACAACTCCTATTAGTTAAACCTGAAATTGAGCACTAAGTCAGTAACAGTGATAAGCCAAACCCCACCCTTTATTTTTCAAATTTGTTTCTTGGCCAAAAATTTGGAATTAGTTCAACACATAGTTAATAGCGGGAATGGGGGGAAAAACAAAATATTTACATAAGAAAAGGACCAAGGTAAAAATGTAGTACAAACCGCAAGTGGAGCTACTAGAATGTCACTTATGTACATCATAAGACGGAAAAAAATGGTTTGGTATATCGAGAAAGTGGCTGAATAAGATTAAAGATGTTTTAGGTTTACAGATTTTTGTGAAGGGCTTTCAAGATATATCTACTAAAACGATGCCATTCTGAATTAAAATATGGTGATCTTCATTCAAATGGGAAAAAATGAGAGAATGAATAACCAGTGAGATCTATCAGGGTAAAGGAATTGAGCCGCACAACGTTGAAGGGTGCGAACATGTTGGATGATGAAGAAATACGATTCACCCTTCTTGAGATGAGAAATTGATGCAGCCCGGGAGATTTATGAGAGCTCGAAGCCCAAGGAATTGACGAAATCCGCTCAAAGCCTCTGAAACACGCCGGAACGAAGTTGCTGCGGTTGGTTTGATCGCTTGCGCCCACGAAAGCGGAAAAATTCCGATAGACTCAGAAAAGGCTTAATTCTGAATGCAAGAAAGCTTCCAGATACGACTTATTTCTATACCTGAAGGTTTACAAGTAAATAAAATCGTTACATTGGGGTGTCATGACAGATGGAAGAACCGCAAAGCTTAAAGGAAACAAGTAAAACTAAATAAATGAAATCAACCCAAAAGAATATTATGCTTAAGTAAAATACAGTCGGGTAATTTTCATCCTTTCAAAGTCTAAAGTAAGACACATTGCAGATACACAGCGAAAACCGGGAGTGCGATAAACGCTAGCGTGAGTGACCACGTGAGATGTTGCCACAAAATGAATCATAGCCAAATCGTGCTAAACATTAAATTGACTGTAACCATTAGAATTATTTTTAATCTGCTGTATTTTATACCTGATATAAATGTGTAAAATTAGACTTGTAAGAACAACTTCATCAATATTTATCATGTTCAAACAACATTTTAACTCTTGTGTGCGCATCCCACTCCTCTACCTTACTTTCCATTTCAATGGATAACCGTGCGCCTCTTGTTGAGTTAAAACCCGTCATATCATCCTGATCTCGTGAATAAATGTCATCCCACATCCTCGCCACTCGCCAAAACAAACCACTCTCCTCTCTGATTTGCGTTGTACCATTTCCCTTTCCTTTCCACAACCCTCCTATCCCCCACATCGGTCCAAAAACTATATTAGCTCGCCATTCCAACTTTCTATCACATTGATAGTAGCACTAGTTCCGAAACCTGGATCAGTTTGATAAATATTCTGTGGAAATGTACATGCGTTTTCTTTAAGATGTCCGGCTTAATATCCGTCAATCATTTCCACAAGTTGACGCCTGATACAGTGAAATTCGTTCAAGCGAGCTAAGTGGATCGACATATTACCCAAGCAACAAAAGGACTGGCGGCAGGGGTGTTTGGGAACCAGTCATGAAGATGGAAGGTACGGAATGGAATTGGGAAAGGGAAGGGACGAAGAGTGAGATATGTTTCGACAGATTTGGGCGTCGAACTGTTTTCTTTTTGTAGCCGTGAGCGGGTCGAGGGAAGAAAGGACTCTTATAGAAATCTGTTCTGCAGTACATCTCTCTGGTTGCGTCGCTTTTGCCTGTTACCCAGATGCATAGAGGGGATAAAAATGTCCCTGCTGTGAACCTGAAATTATTTTGATATAAATTATTCCAGTCATTATAAACTTGATTTACTAAGTCATCATAGCCTTGCGTGTAGCCTCTAATCGTCTAGCGACTCACAACACAGTTGCGTCACATTTTTGTTAGCCACTGTACTGTCGAAGGCATCTATAGCCATGGTAATTGCAAACCATAGCGGATCCATTCAGAGCTTAGACTAAAATGCTAGTTGTCAAAATATGGATCAAAATACATAACCAGGTCATCAGACATGGAGGCTTACGGACAATACACGGACTGAGAGGATAACGGAAGTAGAATATGATAGGTAGTACAGTAGACATGGAATCAAGTGGTCGACACAAGAGCTCATAAACCACATTCCAGGTATTTTAGGCTAATTTTTTAACTGTCAAGTTTTTAATATTTTAGTCATTAGGATAAATGTTTTAAGCAGAAAGGTAAATCTATCAGTGGGAAGTAAAACAATAGTGAGAACAACTTTATCCGATAGGTTTTAAAGCAAAAAAAAATTATAACCAGGTTGTTATACAAGTATATATAATCAATGCAAGTTTTTCGAACAATGTTTTGGAGATATTTTAACATTTTAACGACGTTTAATGGCAGTTAAGTACATGAAGGCAGGGGTTAATCAATCTTAACTAAACGTGTTTTTTTCTGGGAAAATGTTCCCTTTCCATTACATTGCTACTCAATTTGCTTCAGCTTTTTCAGTATGGTCGACAAAATGTACTTAGAGTGAATATATTTGCACTCTATGAATTCTATAGGCAATGATATTGCAATTATAATTTGAAGTTCATCTAATATAGGTGCCGTGCAAAGAGGGGCAGCTACTCGAGCGATTGCAAAGCCTCGTGAGAAATAGTTTCTAAATCTATGAATAAGATGAAAAACACCGCAAAAATGTGAAAATATTTACATATTCAAACCCCTCCCCCCTACCATCTGTTGGGTGGGTAGAAGGTGCATGAATGTCATAATAAACCCGCCACGTCATCTTATATCAGTCCAAAAAAGTGTTTTCCTAGCACTAGCTTCAAAACATAATTTGGGATGGGAAAAACACGAAATCCAGTTGGTTTTAACTTCAATCTTCTAATATTCACCTTGAATTACAAGTACTCAAACGATATATGGCGTAAGCAACGATGACAGTATGTCATGTGTGACCAGTATCTGTGGCAGAACAAGAACATTATTGGAGGCATCTATAAAAAATATAAAAATGTGGTGGTTTTTGTGTTCCAGTGTGTCTCTTACTCAATCACGCAAAAACCACAGAACCGAATGCGCTGAAATTATGTATGAACATAGCCAATATACATAGTTTAAATATTACCATTACTATTACCATTTTGAAAGTTTTTACTATTCAAGGTTACGGTCATTTCCATCTTTTTCGAGGAGGAGGCCAACTTTCGAGGGCCTAGTGTCAGAATTTCCTTCAAAGAATCTATGTAAATACTTATTTTAACGCGGAAGACTGTTGAGGTTCTCTTTTGAAAATATTGGCCTTATTGAGGTTTTAACTCATATAATTATTTTATTATTAATATTTTAAGTACACAACGAATATGCCTAAGAGAAAAGAGAGTAATCTCAAAGATCTGCTAAGCTAAGGGCAATGTCCTCTTTGCGGAAAATTGAATCTCAAGAACTTCGATTACAGTTTGAAACTGAAGAAACGACTTTCAGCGTGCTTCAGAGGCTTCAGCGTCCTTCGACGTGCTTCAGGAGGAGCGTCAGGCGCGATTTGAAGTTAACGTCATCAGAGTTTCTTCCCAGCGTTCTTCTAATATGATCTCTATTGGAAACTGGAAAAAATATCCCACAGACTCACTTTAGCGAAAATATGCTCGGAGTCTATAGCGATCTTCCCCACGCGCCCCTCGCGAAACTGGAGTTCTCTTTTAGTTTTGCCGATTTAAAAATAAACAATTTCAGTAAAATTGCCATGCATCATTAATCGACAAAACGTGCAATTTCCACTTAGCAAGAAAAACTAAGATGAGGAATGAGAAGTAGGATTCTCTCCTGTATGAACAGAGCTACTATTTTATTTCTTATACTTTTCTCTCTCGCTGAGAACCAAATAGGCATTTCTGCTAGTATTACATAAAATTGTGACATATAAATTGATTTTAAGTAAATATTCTGTAATTTCCATTGAGCTGGTGCACATTATTGCTGTCATGAATCTAAAATAGAGTAATAAAGACCACTATCCACCGTTACAATCATTTCAAAATCGTCTTTGTTTAACTGGCTCAACTATTCAAGAACAAATAGCCATTAAGTTACTTAAGCGCGAATGGAAGAAAAAAGATGATAAAAATATTTTGTGAAAACTCGGAGGACTCAGATTAACATCTCTGGAAACCCAATAATTATATTTTGATAAAAAGTCTGTAAATAAATTTTTACCAAACTTAATACTCCTAGACACCATATTTGGAGTGTAAAATCAGGTATGAAAGGATATTTTGCTTTAATTAATCGATTTCACGGCAATGCGCATCTGTGAGGATCCTCGCTCACTTGGCTCCCCTAGCTGCATAGTGAAACAATTTTCTTACTTATTTCCATGCATTGCAAAGCAACTTTGCTCGATTGCTACATTGAGTAGGAATAGTAAATACTCAAAACCCTTCTTACTTGATGATAGAATTACAATAGCTATTTATTATCGAAGTCTCACTTTTCGTCCCTAGAAATGCATTTCAAATGCAACAAATCCAACGGCTTAGTATGCAAGAAGCACTCAAAGAAAAAGAATCAAATACTATTTATTAATTCAATTAAAAGAGGACAGATTAATCCTATCCAATAAAAATTAACCTTAGCAAGATAACTAAGTTATTCCTCAGCAATAAATTTCTATATTATTCGCAAGTAATCCTAGATAATAGAATGGTAATTCATATGCAATTTCATGCTTTAATAAGCATTTAGTTATGCGTCGATAGAATATTGTATGAATAAATAATTAAAATAATCAGTATACCATCCTTTTCATAGTCATTAGGTGTTATTTATTTTAACTATTTGTTGAAAATAGTCATTACAAAACGACGTAATTAGATAGACCCTCAGGGACTCGGCCCTGAAATTGATGTGATCTTGTGTTCTGTATTCGGAATGTTATAACTAATATACCAAAGGAGCTAATGGAAATTAGCCAGCAGATAAACTAACTGCTTTCTCAGGATTTATTGCATCTCCAAGAGTCCTTTCTCGAGAATTAAATGTTCACAGCTATATGGATTTTCCATGTGAAATGGACTTTCTGAAACCGAACATCCCGGAATTCCAATCCGTCCAGTTGTAGCCCATTCTTGTCAACCCCAATTTTCGAAGTTAAATGCCCTCTTGGAGAGTCCACCCGCTTCCAAATCAACTTACGGGTTTAAGAGCTCCGCGGAATCAGACAAGGGACTATCTTCGACATCCACGTCTTCCCAAGACATGCTCGCCTCGTTTGATGCTATCTTCACTTCTGTCCAGCTAGGATTTCAAACTACAGACCTCTGGACGCTATTCATTAATAGGTGGAGAGAAACTAGGCAAAGGAATTAGCAGTACTTAAATTTGACGCCTCCGCCGCTCGAGGGATATGGTGTAGCGTTAAAATAATGTTCTCTCTGACACTCACATTATTTAAAATTTTCAAATATTCTTAACCTAGCGTGTAGCTTTAGCCTTTAACGGCTCCCAACCTAGTCCTTCCATCAGCTGTGTTACACCTTCTGTTCGCTTGTCGCAGTTTTTCAAGGTGCGTGGGGAATTCCATGTATTTTGTTTCTTGCACGAATTAAATATTTCTGTTCACAGTTCCAAATCCTCAAGTCGTATTTGATGCTTAAATCCTAAATAGAGGGAAGTAACATCTCTTTTCAACACTTTCATCCGAGGACCTTTCCACTGATATCTTTCGTATAGTTAGTCAATAATTGTAGTCATTATAAAGATAATTTTAAAAAACCCTTGAATTTTCACTAGTGAACAACAGTCAATTGGAAAATTGGGGATATTGGGTTGCAGCCTGCCATTAGCAGGTAACAAACTAGAAAGGAAGGGAGAGGGTAGAGAAGGAAGTGCAAACGTTTAAAAATATGCCAGTGTCGTGCTCGTACTCACCAGGGAATGGAATCAATCGAAACATCGTAGAATCATTACGAAAACATCGTAAGACATGTACAGAGAGAGTGGAGGGAAAGATTTATCAGGAAAATTAACTACAGGTTCAACAACTCCTTACAGAGAATTTAAGAAAGAGTATTAATTATAAATATTTCCGAATAATCCTCTAAATCCTTTTTACATACTTCTGAAAGTGTAATGCTAAATGAGTTTCTGAAACAGCTACACGGGATCTAGTGTGGTGGCACTAGAGCATGCCTGCATGTCATCTCGAAGGCCAGGGTTCTAATACCGACACAGGTGGAAGTTTTTCAGAGAATCCAGACCTTGGTGCTATGTGAAGAGCACTGCAATTACAATGCTCCGACCACCGGATGTCTTATAGCAGCAATCACCGCATAACTTTATCACGGCAAAAATAGAAAAATGTGACGGCGAAAAAGGAAAATTTTCCAAGATATAATAGATAATAAAATAGTTTACATGAAAATGGAATTTAAAAATTCCATGGGGTTATTCATTAAAACGCAAAGGCAAAACGCATAGTTTGCTTAAAGTTGTCGCGAGCCAAAAGAAGTGACAAAAATATTAGGATTGGGTTTAGGAGTCGCTAGCGACACACTACGCTACGGAAACAACGCTAAATCGCGAATGCCAGGAGTCATGGGTGGACACGGCGGATTATATTTTACCCCCACACTACATCTTATGGCAGAAAAAAGTGAAAAAAATGGATCAACTCTCCATGTAACAGGTTGGTTCAAGAATTATTTCTTCCCGCCCACCATTTGTGAGTAAAAAAACCGAGAGAACACCAAACATAAAATTTTGTCCTTTCTCTCGTACAATTCCTTTCCCTTTACTCTTTATTTTTTGTCTGGTGTCTTATAATTAACTGACACACGCCCTTGAGGTGGTTTGCGAGATAGCATGCAGATGTTCATTTAAACTATTTTCATAACATCCTTGAAGAAAAGAAATGATTACTCATCAGCGATTCCGGGTGCTATTTGCTGGTGATGTAACGGGCAGAGGCGAGAGGAAGTTTTGTGAGCGGGGGGCGCAAATGGGGTGGAGAGGAGCGAGGAGGAGGAGGGATGGATATTAACAAAATAACACAACAGTGACTGCGGAAATTGAATCAGCTTGAAGGGAGTGTGAGAATCATGATTGGCGAATGTGCATAAAAAGCGTTCCTCACATCTGATTTACGCGCAAGACAGCTAGTTTCCCAATGAGCTCAAAAACATAACCAATGCGTATGCCATTCAAATACAGGCAGTAATAAATGCATTTAAAAGGGTCATTAAAATTTTAAAAATAACTTGAATCAAAACGGCATTATAATTGCTTAACGTCACCGCATGTTATCGTTTCTCAGATCTACGTGTATTTCAGCAGGAAGGATGAAATCATACTAGTTCATTGCTATCGACAACTAAAAAAGGTAAACTTTCTATAAGAATTTGATTTTTTCAGATACTGGCCACTAAGCTAGACAGGGTCTTGATTCCCTCAAACCAAATTGGTTTATTTGTGTATTGGTTTTCATCAAATTGGTTTAGAAATATTACCCCCGCCATTTGGTTTTTCTCATGAATTTCTTTTTACAATTATTTCAACTTCATGCAAACTATTATTCAACTTTTTCTCCAAATGGTACCAAATGCAGGCAAAGTATTCCATATTACTTACCTATGCTCTAATTTTTGCTTCCCAAATGAAGTCTGAAGAGAGAGTGACTCCTAATGCTTCATTTTCTCTTACTTTCTTAAGACAAGCACTTACGCCTACGTTTTACGCTGTTTTATGTAATCCGTGACTACATTTCTTCTACAAGTTTAGCGGACCTCCAATGAACCCCATGCCATTCATTTATCCACTATGTCTCTAACGGATCCTGAATTCTAAATGCATATGCTGAGCACGGCCTCACTACGGCTAAATAGCATCTGTCCATGGCAAATTTAACTCATTTTCCCCACGGCTTAATAAATTCAATTTATTTCATCATATCCACATACCATGGGACACCTGTCTCATAAAACCAACTTTTTTCTTCAAAACTTAACAGCATGATCTCATTGTTGCACCTGAAGAGGAATCTTTGGGTGAGAGGGATGTCTCGGTGCTTGAGTTGCTCCGACTTTCTCACGATAAGTAATTTTGTCTGATCCACATGGTGGAAAATATTTAGCGTTACTAGGTTTCTATTAAACATTTAGTGGAACTTCTTGAAACCTAATGCGATACTATATTCATCAACTTCCCACATAAATAGTTTTGTTCCACCATAAATAGTTTTATTTGAAAATAATTATTTTCGGTATCGTACATGCATACTTTGTATCTTAGGAAAGAAATTGGCATTTATACATGAGAGATATGTTTGTATTTACGAGAGATTTCACCTGTTTATAACGAATATTAATTTTTGTATTCTAAGCATTCGCTATTTTACTCGCTATGAACTCCTCCTAGCGAAAGGCGCCAAGGGGTCTATAGTTTAACGCCCCCCCCCCCCACCCCCCGACGTACAGAGAACTGCACTTGAAGCGCTTTCCACAATGCACTCAAGTAGGGATCGGGATTGAGCAGAGAAATCTCCGCCACCACCGAGATTCGAACCCAGGCCCTCGAGATGCGAAGCCACCACTCCAGCCACCGTACACCTCGTGAAATGCAGACCGGAGAATAGATCGTAGAGTGCATTCGCGCGGAGGGGGGGGAGGTGTGGATTGTGGGAGGCAAGAAGGCAAGGAGGCAAGAAGTTGAAGAGAGACTAGGAGAGAGAAGTGGAGAGAGGAGGAGCGGGGGTGGGTGCGTTGTAAGAAGGGGGTGGAGGAGGGGGCGACGACGCGGCGATGGCATTGTGGCGCCTAGAAGGACGCAGAAGGGGGGAAGGCGAAGAAGAGAGAGAAAGCAAGAAGTTATGCGGTGCGGGAAGGAAGAGCGAGTGTAGATGTGTAAGGAGTTGCAGAGGGTGCAGGGCGGGAGATGTGTAAGCGGGAGGGATTAAGAGATGTAAAGGTTGGATGGGTGCGGGAGGGAGCGTGGTGCGGACGAAATTGGGGGACAGAAGTGGCAAGAGAGAGAGAGCGACAGTGGAGCAGGCGGTGGCGAAAGGGAGCGGGGGATGTGGGGCTGCCGGGAGTGTGGCACGGGGTGCGGGGAGGAGCGCGGGAGAATGGCAGGGGTTGCGGAGGGCTATGATGAGGGTGGGAGGGGGCGGGGGTTGGTTGAAGTGAAGGCTTAGCGGGAATTGCGACGCGAGGGGACGGAATACGGGGTTGAGGGGGGCGGCGGGGGCAGGGGGGCTTATGAAGCGGGGGCGGGCGACGAGTGGGGACGGTGGAGCCCCCAGTCGGTGGGAGAGGATGCGTGGCAGAGTGGGATGGAGGAGACATAAGCTCTGGAAGTAAAGGGAAAAAATCTGAAAAATGGGCTTCTTGGGGATAAATTCATCTTACACCTATAGACGGGGAGGGGGGTGAACACCTCCGAAGGGAGGTCTAAGTGAAATACTTGAGAACCACGGTAGCACTGAGCACACGCTGGGAAGAATTGAATTTTCTCGACAAGATCGAAGGGTTTGTTTACCTTCGGCATATTGATGGAGATTTTTATCCTATAACAGGAGCAGAGGTTATTAAAATATTATCTATGTGAAGTTACACGCATTAGCAAAAATAAAAGTCTTAAAATTTTATAAAGACTTAAGGTACGCAACTTACTGAAGACCTAGCGTACGCAACTAGGTAACGTACGGTTGAAACAAACCCTGGACAGTAAATGAACGGTGATGTGTTCTATTGAAAATGCAATTGCGTAAACAAAAGTTACTCCGTCGCTTGAACTTAAAACTTTGCGGCACTGAATGATTTAAATTTATATTCAAACGTTTACCTAACCACAGATATTTCACACTCACGCGACCCGGGTTTCAATGAATTATCATCATCACCAGGTGCTTGTGTATCTTGTTTATGTTGTCAAGTAGATACTAATTGCACTCAATTAAATTTAATCTTTTTAATCAGTGATTAAGTAAAAGTTTGAATACAAATTTTAATTTAAACCTTATAGAGTCTTAACATTATTCCATTATTCACTTAGATCAAAGCGTGACTGAAATGATGCCATTGGTTTATCTATAACCGAGATGCGAAGGTAAGTGGTTGGACGAAGGGTAGTTTCCGTTATATCTTCGATAAACTAATGATATTGTTCAAAGGTTTACTTCTACATAGTACCCTGCGAGCAACCACGATGACCTATGCACAGCAAGGGGAGTTGGGACACCAGCCATGAAACATTGCGGGAATAGAGATAGGGAGAGTGAGGAGGCGGCTAGTGAGGAGTGCTGTGATGGATAGGGGTCTCGCTCTATTTCATCTACATCTGAATCTACATATTACCCCGCAAGCCGCCTCAATAGGCGTGTGGCGGGGGGTGTGAGGACACCAGCCGTTTACATATAAAATGGACACGCTCTAATGAAATTACGCCTAGCATTTATTATAGTCCCTTATTGTTCGGGGGAAAAACGAATTCCCATACCTATCCGTTCGGAAAAATATCTCTCTTAATTTATCGTTTCTGTCGGACCTGGAAATATAGTGGGGTTCTAATAGAATGTTCTCCGTGTCGCTCTGAAAGATATCTATTCTCAATTGTTCAAGCAATCTAAGCCTAGCGCGCAGCCTCCGAGTCTCTAGCGGCTCCCAGCCTAATTCGTTTAACAACTGTGTAACGCTGTCTGTACGCCCGTAGCAGTTTTTGACGAATCGCGCAGCTTTCCTTTGTATTTTATTAAGTTCCCGGACTAAGTCTTTCTGCACCGGATCCCATATGCCGGACGAGTGCGAAATAGCACCTCTCTTTTACTTTTTCATCCGAAAATCTTCCCACAATACGCTTGACGAATCCTAGCTTCTTCAGAGCTCTGCCACAAATATGTCTTATATGTGCTCCCCACGATAGGTCCGAAGTTATCGTAACTCCTAGATACTTCCCTTCATCTGTCGCCTTTATGTTAACACCATCCACAGCATATACATGGGAATAGTTGGACGACCTCCGCAAGAAATGTACCGCCGTGCATTTGCCCAGATTAAGTTCGAGTCCCCACTCTTGGCTCCACACATGAACGTTGTTTAAATCCGATGATAGAGTTTCAAAGTCAGAGTGATCACTAATTTCACGATATATGACAGCGTCGTCGGAAAATAGACGTATTTTACTGCTAATTCGAGAGCATAGATCATTTATGTATATAATGAACAAAAGGGGTCCGATCACGCTTCCTTGCGGGACACCTGATGTCACTTTAACTACATCAGAGCTAATTCCGTCAAGAACTACCTTTTGCTTACCATCACTCAGAAAGTCGCGTATCCAGTTTACTACTGTTTCGTTTAGGCCACATGACTGTAATTTGTATAAAAGTTTGTTATGAGGTACTGTGTCGAAAGCTTTCTCAAAATGTAGAAATAATGCGTCAACTTGTCTTTTCGATTCACCAGATTTGAGAACGTCATGAAGAAAGAGCTCGAGTTGTGTTTCACATGATCTACCTTTCCGGAAGCCGTGCTGACAGCCATGAAGGAAGTTACGACTGTCCAGGAACGTCATGATATTGCTAACGACGATATGTTCGAGAATCTTGCCTATAATCGACGTTAATGAAATTGGTCGATAGTTCCCTGGGTCGTTACTGTTTCCCTTTTTGAATATCGGTGTAACGTTTGCAATTTTTCAGTCTAATGGTATCTTTCCTTCAGACAATGACTTCTTGAATATTATGTCTAAGAACGGTGCGATCTGTGGCGCTAACTCCTTGAGGACACGCGCGGGTATTCCCTCCGGACCCGGAGATTTACTATTTTTTATCGACTGTAGCTGTTTAGTTATCCCATCGCGTTGAATAGTGATTTCTTTCATCGGTTCCTCAGTGAATGAAATTTCAAAATTACATGCAGTATTGTCTGTAGTGTATACACTTTCGAAGTGGGAATTTAACGAGGTTAGCTTTGTCAATATTTTCGGTGACAAGTTTGCCATCTTTATCAAATAAGGAATCTACGGTTGAAGATTTTCCCTGAAGCTCTCTCGCATATGACCAAAAAGATTTCGGATTTTCTTCGAGTAATTCACCAAGTACTTTTTTCTTGAAATTTCGCAATGCAGAACGCATTGATTTCTTAGTTTTTGAGCGTTGCCTAGCGTAACTTTCTTTTGCTTCAAGTTCCTTCGATTTGTCACCTACCGTAGTGTTCTTTTTGACCAAGTTGTACAATTTTCTCTGTCTCTTAAGGTCCCTCCTAACATCGTTGTTATACCAGCGAGGTTCTTTACTGTCGCATTTCAATTTTTGCGGAATATATTCGTTGATTCCCTGTCGTAGAATTTTTAAGAAATATTTCCATGATTCATCAGTGCTTTTATCCTCTGTTTTAGCTACGAAGTCCGTGTACGAATCATTAAGCATCTCGCCAAATTTTATGAAGTGCATTTATCAAATAAATAAATATTGCGTTTCGGTTTTACAGCTGACTCTACTTCAATTTTTAAGGTTGCAAAAATTACTCTGTGTGCAACAACCACGAATGGAAGAATACTGGTACCTCCCTGTTTGAAAGTGGATCTCCCTTAATTTGTGCCACTTTTCTCACGACCAGATAACAGCAACAGCTATGTCAACCTGAAACTCGGGACATGAAACTTTTCCGGGTAACCTAGGCCCAATACTTTTTTCTATAGGCCTAATTTACCTCTGAGGCTATGGCGGTTCCAAATCAAGTCCTAAAATTAGCCGTGCCACACATTTTGCTCGATCACAGCAGTTTCGTTCGCTTATCTCGCGGCTTTCCTCCGCAATTTTGAGTTTGGGAATTGATATTTCCTGTGCTGCGCCCAAAATGCTTTCAACATGCTCGATATTAGGCATAACCAGGGCGATTTTAAGCGCCTCTCAATACTTTGTGTCCGAGGACCACCTACCTCTTCAGTAGTGTACATCCTACACTTTATATTGCATTTTTCTATTCCAAAGACGTAGTGTGGGGTTAAAATTACATACTCCGCGTAAACCTAAAAATTATTCGATTTGATCTTTTACAGTCGAAAATTCTTGGGAGAAACATGACAAAATTAGCAGTGGGCTTTTTGCATTAAATTTTTACAACGGAATCAAAAGCGTTTTTAGATGCTTTATGGAATATGATTAATTTACATACACATAGCTCCTCCAAGGCCGCCGCTAAGGCAGGGTAAGTTCGGACACCAGCCATGAAAAAGGAAGGGAATAGGGAAAAGGGGAATTGGAAGAGGTAAAGGACGAAAGTGATTTGCATGGTAACCGAATGTTTTAGAGTCTAGCTCGGTTTCTGTCGTGGTCACTAATAGTGGGAAAAGAGAGTTCGACGGTGCATCTCTCTAATGCTGCCACTTCTATCAGTTCTAGTGAGGTACAGATTTAAATCAATACTCTCTGTGTAATAGTAAAAGTGGCCTTATCTGAATTATTTAAGTAATTTATGCCAAGAGTTCAGCCTCCAAGTCACTAGAGGCTTCCTTCCATTACCTCTGTCACACGCACTCTTTGCTCGTAGCTGTTTTCAGCGAAGTGTGCGGCTTTCCTTATCATTTGGCATTCCACCTCTATAATATTTTCAAGGTGGAAACTCCTAGTTATTTGACAGAAATGTTTAATGTCAGGTCAGAAATTACCAAGAAGACATCACGTGCAAATCAAAATTTTCTCCACTACCCCATTCCCCGAACTAATATTTATCTTAAGTCTTTTATAATCACTGCCTCCATATATTGGAATTCTCTGCCCGGCAACTTAAAACTCAAAGAGTTCCATTGTTTCATTTAAAAACACCTTATACACGATTCTACTCAATGCAGAATGGTTTTAAATTTAATATTATTTCCAAATTACAACCTATTAAATGTATATTTGTACCTTTATCTATTCCTTCAACTCTTAATTTGGTATCTAATTCTTTATATCCATAAATTAATTAGTATCACTATATTTGTTTTCATATATTTGTAACCATGTATATGTATCCTTTTATATATATATATGTGTATATATATATATATATATATCCTTAATAATCATATTGTACTCCACCATTTTGTTGAGCCAAATTTAATTTAATTTTTCTGTAGCATCTGCTCCAAGGGTGATGCCCCGAGCATGATAAATATGTATTCTATTGTATTTCATTGTGCGTATTAAATCTTTCTGTGAAGGATTCCAAGTGAGCTCGGTGTACTAGTAATTTGGCCCAGCTTTGGCGAAGTAGTATCACTCTTTCACTTTTCTTTCGAGGACCTCCTAATCGCATGGTAGATCCTGGTCTTGTTATTGCAGAGCCACAAGACTCGTTCATCATGAGTCTATGGTGGGGGAAACCAAGTTGTGAAAGAGGTGAAATGAAAAGGAAATCCCGCAATCGGCCGCTACCGTTAAGAACGAGCTGAAGTCATCACGCGATCAATGGAAACATTTGGAATGAGGACCACCTCGGCCGTGTTTACAGAATCCCGGGATACACCTGCGGCAGGAACAAAAAATCTCCGGCTCGGAATGGAGGGAGGACGCAGTGTGGGAAAACGGGATGGAGGCGGGAGGAGCAGTAATGAAAGCTCCACACTCACGAAATTGAAGGCGAAAATTTGAAATTCTCCTTCAAAGTTTATCTTAATTTCCTCGTCTACACAGAATAACTAAAGCGCCGGTAACTATACTGCTGATGAACCTATAAATTCACGCCCACATAATTATTAAGATAACATTTAACCGCATTCTTGGCGAGCCCACTTGATCCGAAGTGCATTCGAAGCGTGGAATAGAGAGGAAATAATTTTATTTGTTAATATCCAAATGGATTTTTATGCCTTATTATTTTATTGCCATAACAAAGTGCTCTATCTCTTCGAAATGTAGTAGATTGAATAGCTACGCAGGGGGGTAGGATTGACGCAAGGGTTTTATCAAGCAAATTTCGTACCGATTCTTTCTGGGAAATGTCTAACTGCGACATTACTTAATTTGCCACCGATTAGTTTTAATTATTTCCACCCAAATTTATCTAATTCCAGTCATTTAGCAACAGAGTTGATACTTTGATATGGAATCGAATATCTAAATTATATCCTTGTAGGTAGGTTCACCAGGAATAGCGAAAACACGACATAAAGAGTATACTCGTCACTCACTGATAGATCTCGTGTCTCGATGAGGATAATCGTCACCCCCAGCTAACAGTTAAAGTTCAGTAAATAGTAATGGCTATAGTAGTTAAGAAGATAGTAGTTAAAGAGGCGCCATAGTTTCATATTTTTAGGACCCCTTATTCAAGCATATTTGTTCGGGTGTTGTAAGTTTATATGACACAAGACGCAGAGGAATTATGGGAACGATTCTTCGATAGTTCTTCCCATTAATTTCTCCTCCCATAGATGTTTTAAAGAGGCTGCAATGTCTCAGGACGAATCCAATGAGTCCTCTACTCCACCAGAACTCTCGGGGTTAAAATTGCTTTCTCGTTTCCCTACCTCTCCTGACACCAAATTGGTCAGCATCCAGGAATTATTCTGCCTTCTTTTCCATCATCTTGTAGATAGTTCTGATCGAAATCTTAAAATGCATGTGCCGTGAGGCTAATAGTCCCAATGTGGCAGCACCTCTCGGCTCTTTCCTTCTTTCGGATATGGCATATTTCGTTCTCAATTAGGTCTATTGGCATTTGTTAAGCTAGCTAAATGTTACATATTAATTTCTATTTCTACCTCAAGGTCCTCACTCCTGCATACTTAGGATACTCCGAGGATATTTAATTAATTCCTGGGGCCTTTTTTCCATTAAATCCCGCACTACAGCATCGAAAATCGATCTTGATATACAGGGTGTTCGAGAAGTCCCGCACCATAGGGATTTCATTTATTGGGTTGCATTAATTGTATTAATGTTTATTAGGTTGGGTTTATTTTGCTGTGTACAGTTATATGTTTCCCCTATGGTGCGGGACTTTTCGAACATACGATTACGACGAACTTCGATACGACAGACGAACTCCGCTATCAAATGTTTGCTACATTAAATTTTCTCCAGGTACCCACTCTTTCCACCTTTTTTATTTTTATTAATTCTCTCGGTGCATTTCATTATCTTCACACATAACGTCACAATCATTGATTCTATCTTGCTATACAATTTACAAATTTTCCCACTACATTATGCAGCTTCCGTCCATATCTTGTACTAAAATGTTTGTCCTTTCTTGTTTCCTCTCTCAGTACTTTCATGTCATTCATGGCTTCCACGTGTTTGCCATAGTTTTCTTCCTGCATTCTCCTCTGATGCTTCAATGATTCCTTTTTCGATTACTGCACATCATTTTTCAATTGCTTCCACCTCGTTTTTATTCTCTACAACTTTTTCAAGCCTATCCTTCTTACGTTTCTTTACACCTTCCAGCGAAACTTTGTCACGTTTCTTTCTACCAACCAGCACATATTCGTTGATTATTTTTATCTTCTTACGAGGAATAGGAAAGGCATAATAAGCAATAAAGAAAATTAAAGATGTGAAGCGGGTAGAATCCCTTTAGAGAAAGTAAATAATCTATCAAATGATGAAAAACAAAGTTTACTGAACTAATTTGTAGGATCTACAAGTACGGGGTATAGAAAGAGAGGTTCTTGAAAACATTTTTTATTCCAACTCGAAAAAGTAGGAAGCGTTTTGATGTGAAGGCTTTATAATAATTAGTTTAATTTCACGTAGGGGAAGGGCTATGCTTAGAATGTTTAGTATAAAGTTGGAGAATTGAGCAAACGAGCACTCAGATGACGATCAGGTAGGATTTCGGAAGGAGAAGGCAATCCGTGATGCTTTCAATGTGATGAGAACACCTACTGATAAGAACCATGAGTATGATCAAGACGTTTCCGCTAGCTTCGTCGATTTGGAAAAAGAAGTTTCACAGATGAAAACTAATGAAGGCACTCATTTGAATACAAGTAGATTGGAAAAAAACACCTAATTGTTACTCATATATATCCCAGACGGCACAAGTGAGAGTGGCAGATGGAGAATCAGCATGCGTAGTTATGCAGCGTGGGTTAGTTTAACATTTTGCTTTTTAACATTTGCGACGAGGAAATGGCGAGAGAGGCATAGAAAGAGCAAGATGTGTGAATAAATTTAGGACAACAGTAGATTAAGTCAGATTCGCCAACGACCAGACTTAAGTTAGTCGATCATCCTAAATCTTTCAGGCATTTGTTAGGATGCATTCTAAAATTAGAGTTAGCAATTCGGAATGAAGATGAATCGTGAGAAATCTAATGAGATATCCAAAGGCAAAGAAACCAGGCTGATGATAAAAGTAGCAGGTCACAAAATAGAGCGAAACACTTCAGTTATTTAGGCAGTACCTACGTTTGAGGAAACTGGGAAAAGTAGCAGGGTTGTAGGGATAATTGCGAAAGCGAATGAGGCGTTCAGTAATAGGATGGAGCTGATGACGGAGATCGTGCATAATGTAAATAAAAAGTTAACAAAGAGTTTAAAATGTCGTCGTATGGTGCAGCAACGTGTGCTCTGAGAAAAGAGGATGAGAATATAATGCAGGTATTTGAGATGTGGGAGCGGAGAATAATGAAGAAATGGCGACGGACGGCAAGGAAGACGGACGAAGAAGTGCTCGGCATGGTGGGTGAGGAGGGGAAATGCAGGAGGAGATTATACAGAGGCAAAGTAGGTGGCTGCAACGGTTGACGAGGGGCGAGGAGATGCTGATGGCCGTGATAGAGTGGAGGATGTGGTTTCAGCGGGGAAGGGGAAGAATGATCTTTGTGGATGGGATGACGAGAGGTAGTATGTACGCACAGCTGAAGAATAATCGTGCATGGAGTTACGGCCCAGTGCCTATAAAGCAATAGAGGATATATCCCCAACCATATAAACATACCTTAACCGGTAATCAACTATGAAAGTAATAGCTAATAAACTTACGTATGTGATCGAGAACGAATTGTGATCACTGTCGACACCGGTGCCAGGGTAGCTTTCGCAGAGCTTTACCCGATTTAAATATCACAGTTTAACTAGCATGTAATCAATTTGGAATCTTCTTATATCTTCTGGCACGTTACATACTTAGCATCTTCGCCACCGAATGCCAAAACAACACTAAACGAGGCTACAATATTATTTCCAATAAAGAACAAAAGTAGCCTCCTCAACCGTTTTGTATCCCCTAACCAATACTTTTGAACGCTATTGCCTTCTTGGCCTCCTGCCTCCAGTAATAATTACGTGAATACCCTTTCACATGCCTTATCAGTTCATAATCCGATGTAGGTTCTTATGCTTGGACCAAAACTGCACTTAGATTTTGCTTCATTACCCACCAAAGCGATCAAGTGTGTAATTTTAATGCTGTTGAAGATGGCTCTTCACTCGCATTACGCTACTTCTTCTGCGGCGCGCGCACCCGCGTTTCCATTCAAAGACCCATAGTGGGTAATCCATGCTTGGTATACCAAAATCGAAGTTCTAAAAAAAAGCCAAAAAGAACGAAAAAATCGGCAGAGGTGAGCTAAAGGACAAGATACCGATGGCATCAAACGAGTTCAGCTGTTACCGTGAGAGAGAACTATAAGATGAACCGTAGGGAAACTTGATATGCATTGCGGGGAAAATGCATTATTTTGTGGATATGGCGTTTTGGGCACGGATACGTTGAACACAATGAATAGCACCATAGTAAGAAAATAATGTACACGAAAAGAAAATTTCATAGTAATATCGGAAATAGACTGGCTTACGTGTTTAAACTCATGCCAGAAAATGGGCGAGACCACACATTCAGAGTGAAAGACTAGTTTTTCAGGTAGAAGGTTGTCTGCGAGCATTTTCAATTTGAGGGGCCGGAAGAGGGCACAGTTGATTGCTTTTAAGATAATTTGGAGAGGTCCATGCTGGAGCTCATTTTTCACTCTCCTCTCAAAATCTGTTGGGCTCCAATGGTCCACCCAGACAACGTTTGTCCACTTTTAAGGGTAGTGGGGAACGATAAGATTGCGATCTCTTTCAGAAGAATCCGTTAGATGTTCGTTTCAGCCTACTCATTCAGAGCAATTTTCCGCACCTATAGTGGGTGTGCTTCCTAGTTGCAACATTACTTTAATTCTTGCAGTACCTGTTACATCAACATTTTTACTTTCGTAGCCGTGGATTGCTTTAACATAGTTTTGTTTATCACTATTTCCATAGTAAATATTTTTCGAATATAAAAACATGTAGAGGGTCATACAAATAGCAAATAACTTTTACTGTAATATAATTCCGTAATAGTGTGTACTCAGTAAAACTTCACCGATACAAAATCGTATCATAAACAGATGAAAAAACTGTACAGTCGATAACTTTCACATCTATTTACTTAAGAGTATTCATCCAAACACCTTTTCTCAGCATTAGTGTTCAGAAAATTCCTCAACATTTTTATTGGCTCAGAATATCAAAGGGTGTACGAAAACTTCACCCGTAAGAACCTTCCCCAAAAAGATGCATAGGCGGTAAGAATTCCATAAGCAAAAGAACGCATCAGCTATCAACAATTTTGACGGAAGGAGGAAAAAGTAAAAATTCAACTTTTTGCTTTGATAGGAACTCATCTTCCCAGTCTTGAACATATATCGTAACCCAAGAAAACCTAGTCTTTCACCAAATGATACGGTATGATATCGAAACCATGATCGTGCAATGAAACTTCATAAGGAACCTTCTTGTTTTTCTTTCACCTCTGTTCCTTCAAGACGAAATAGTCTCACTAGACACTCATTCATGCAGACGAAGATCGTTTAAATCCTAGAAAGCACCAACCCTATCCGCAAGTGGGTAAGGCAAATCAAAACCGGGAGAAACGAAGAAAGCCTCCCACAACTCACAATCTCATTCCCCGCCGCCTCTCGGAGTCTCCCGTGCACCACTTTATTCCTCCGTGATATTTTCTCAAAAGGCTTTTTTCTCCAAAGGGAAGACTTAATTTACGAGAGCTCTCACGGCCCGAAAGGTGGCAAATAAACCGGGCGCGGGTCAGGTAGCCCGTCGCCTTTTTGCTTTTCACCCTCGTGGACAGACACGAGGGCGAGTGGGCTCCACCCCTGAGTTCGAGGGCCGTTGAAGAGCGCTGCGGGGGCGGGAAGGACACCCTGCTGGCGACGGGGCACTCTAAAAGACGCTCCGTCCCCCGTCTGTCCGGAGCCACTTGAAGCGGAGCCCGGCCCTCAAGTGTGCGCCGGGCGGACCCTAGGGTAGAGTGCCGCCGACGACCCCACCCTACCTCCCTCCCTTCCCGCCCCCCCCCACCACAAGAGGCTATTGTGGGGCCACCACTACTCGGGGGGAATGGGGTGGCCGGCTCTACTTCTGCATCCCCACCCTACACCCTGTCTCTCTCAACACTCCTGCATGGAAATTTCTCCCTCGCCCCCATTGAGGAAAAGGAGCGTTTGTAACACATGGTTCACGCTGCATGTCCTAGTGGTCAGGCGTGAAATTTGTCATTTCAAAAAACGAACGTAAAGGTTTATAGCTGAACAGAGTGTACTCACATACATCTCCTCTATGTGATTGTGCCCACGTCACGGATGAAGCTGCCGAATGAATTTATTTCATCAAATATTATTTTATAAAAATGATAGATTATTACTTGTCCATACTCACAACTTCATGATAACCATGGTTTCAAAAAATAATTTCCATGTTCAACGCATGACTTGGTGTCACAAGTTATGGCCTCAATCGGTCTCGATTTTAAATTTAATAATTTATTGAGCCATTATCCCGGTATGGAATGTGTTGACATTTGCCCATGGAATGATTTTCACCAGGTAAAAGCCATAAATGGCGAAGCCAAGAGAGGGGTTGACAACAGTTATGTCACTGAAGTCTATTAAAACTTGTAGTAACACACATTAAAGCATGCAACTTTCAAGAGCCTCTTGCATGACTCCAAAATACGGAATTTTCAATATTAATACTCCTTCTAAGACTGTAGAATTTAAGTAACAGCAATCTGTCTATTATGAAAAATTAAAGGAGACAATCATTACTTTATTAATAAATAAAATAAGACTCCTATAAAATTAAATAAGATAGACTGCTGATATGCCCAGGAGCAAGTTAAACACAAAATGTACAAATATAATGACGTCAAGTCAAATGGACATGGATTTCATTAATTTTTTCCTTGCAAACATTAATTAGTACAAATAAAAATTTTTATTCTCCCTGTCCACGACCCTTCCAGAATGGTTCTGGTGACGCTCGAAAATTATCACAATTCACATAATTTGGCTCCAAGAGATTTTCGAAAAAAAAAGTGAAGCTGGCCATAAAAATAATTGTAACAACATCAATGGAATTTAAATTACCTACTTATTTCATGAAACTAATAATTACAATTACACTACTATCCCGGTATGACTGGTAGTGGCAAGGTATATATTTCTCGAAGTTAAAGCCATGACACCCAAAGCCGATATTAGCAAAAAAAATAGCAGGTTTGACGATTTCAGCTATTAAAATATCCCTAAAGATAAAAGCATAATGGTAAATACAATATCTAGTTTTTGTATCCATTATCGTCAAGAAAGCATTGTGGCCCATAGTCTCAAAATCTGCATTTCCATGAACGACTGCCACACCACTGCAGATCAATGTGGCGTAAGGTAAAGGTGAAAAAACTTTATGCGTCATGGTTCCAACGTCGGGGATAAAGCTACCAACAGAAAAATCTATTTTCGACTTTTGAAGTTATTTCTAGGAAGCTAGCATATCCAAAGTTCAACCATAATCTAGATTATGACGCCAGGAAATTACTAATTAAAGATACCAAAGAACCAATATACTTAAAGCGTACCAATCTCCTAATTCAATTCTACATCAGCATATGAATTTATAAGTCATCGTGTTTCAGAGGGTATGAGGACGCCACACATCAAGAAGAGAAAGAAACGAGACTGGGAATTGAGAGACGGAAGGAACGAAATGTCAGGCTTGTTTCAGTTTACTAGTTTCTCTCACAATTTTAGTTGCAGTAACGAATGGGGGGACCTTGTATGTATATTGAAAACTATTTTCATGGAGATTTCTTGTTGTTTAAATATGCATCACATAAATTTTAACTGCAAACAATGGTGTTGTATAAAATTGTTTCTTAAATACCACGCAAGTTATGTGGCGTGAGAACACTACCTGGTAAATTATGTTACAAAACGGTATTGCCGCCAGTGAAACGACGCTTTTTCATGAAAATTTCAGCTGATTCCCCATTTAAACTTAACGAAAATAACTTATTAGATTTCCTTTGATGGAAGACAACAGAGAAACACAATTTGATCTTTTCAGCTGAAATACATGTGTATGAGGGAGGCAATACCGTGTGGCAATGTCAAATCATCGATATCTCACTTTTTGCATTGTAACAGAAAACACTTTGTAAATATTTCTTTGTAATAATTGGTGTGGAAATATTTACAAAGTGTTTTCTGTTACAATGCAATCTGTGACAATTTTCCACAAACTTTCGCCTGATACTTTAATATCTGATCTCACTTTTGATTACGTGAATTTTAAAATTTAATATTTTTTTAAAGGCCATTGAAAATGCAAGCGGTTGACGTATATAAAATTACTGATTATATATTTTGAACCCTTAGAAAATTTGCTGTAGTATACACCACTCAAATATGACGAGTAAATTTCTCACTGTGCGTGGGAAGAAGTAATGATCTTACCTATTTTCTGTTACGTTTGGACACACTATATTGCATACATTTAGTCTGAGGGTGAAATAATAATATCCACCACGGCATTTGAAATTCGTGTCATATAACTTTTACTGGTTGCCACTTTCCTAACTACTTTAGTGCAGGGGTCCTCAACCAGTGGGGAATTCCTGCACTGGGAGGGGGGGATAAAAGGTGGTTTAGGAGGGAGTGGGGACCACTACTCTGTTAAATGTGATGTTCGGTAGATTATGTGAATTGTAGTTTGTTTCAAATTATTCTGTGACGAAAATTAAGTTTGTCGAATGCTACAGATTAAATTCGAATCTTAAACACGCGCATGAACTTGAAGTGCATCTTTTGAGTTACACTCCCTTGGGAAGGGAGAACGATATTCTGAACTATGTTGAAAGGGAGGAATTAGGCAAAAACAGAGGCTAAGAACAACTGTATTTAGTATTTGCTACTTCCCTCTTATAAATTTCTCTTGTGTGAAGGATCTCCTTTGAGGTAGGTAACCAGGAATTGCTTTAAAGCCTGCTTCGTCCTCATGAGTCATTTTACACAACCAGCTAGCTGCTAAAACCTCTCTAAATTTTAACAGAATTGTTAAATATTGACGCCAGAGCAAACACACGTTCTCCTATGCAACTCTATACCACTCCTACGACTGTATATCATCCCATGAGCCATATTTGTAGGATTTTTTTCCAAAAGAACCCCGAAGATGCGCATGTGGTATTTATGCTTTTAAAGATTCATGGGCTAAATTAGATTCGTTTACGGAGTTCATACACGTGGACTTCACAGAGATATAAATGGTTCTCAGCTTAAGAGGAGCGTAAGGATGCCTGGATCGTAATACTGCAGACGCTGAGGCTTCGTTTGATTATCTATTGTAAAGTAGCAGTTTTATATCTTTACACAGCTGATACCTTTCATCATAATATATATCCAAAAAGATCACCCGCCCATTTATTTGGTTATGAACTCCCTCAATAAACCTCATAATTAAGTAATTCTCTATCTCCTAAAACTTAGTTCTCATTGGCATAGCTATTCGCAATGGTTCGTTGTTTGCCTGGATAGGCAGCCGGCAACTGAGGTTTAGGTTTGAGACATTGAAGTTTCCTGGAAAGGACGGAGAGTTGACGATTATTTTAGAAAAAAGAGAAACTTGAACTCGCATTTGCCATAGAAGTACACAAGGATGCCCACAGTTTAACAGCTTGTAACAGTTTTTGGAAAACGCACGGGGTTTACTTGAATTAGTGACAAGGCCAAAAAAATCTCTGGATTTCACATTATTTTTTTACGATTATCGACGAAAACTATCAATTTCGGGGGTCTTGTTTTTCTTTTCTTACCGCAATGAGATTTCCCTCTCGCTATACGGCAGCTCTCGCCATTAGAAATCGGTTGGATATTAAGGGAGGCAACTGATGACTGAGGTGCCTTGCACCGCTAAAGACCCCATCCGGCAATCCAGCTGATATGATGATCTGTCGCACTTCCGAAATACAGCGATGAAATACGCCCATATTGAGACGAGAAAACACCGGCATAGACCAAAATTCGAGCCACTGACCTATGGCTTGCCGGGTCAATGCAAAGACCACTGCGCTGGTCAGGATTCCTAGTTCTCCTGGCAATCACGCGTAACCTAGTTAAACTTTGCTTTTTCTCTCATAACAACCGCGGGCCATTAAGGATATTTGCGTAGCTTTACGAGATAAGGTGTACATGAGAAATCAAAGTAGGATGAAGAGAAAACCAACTTTAGCGTTAGCCTTCTCCTAAAAGAAACCATCATGGAGTCACACTTACGCCAATTAATTACCCAAGGTAATAAAATTACACCTACGACACCACTAATAGTTATTTTCAATAAACTACTTAAGATAAAATAGATAAAACAACAAAATAACATTTAAATGCATAAATCAAGAGAAAATCAATGCAAAAGTTATAATAAATATTCATGATAATCATCAGATCTTAAACTATATAAACAAGAAAAACTTTTACCGTGTTGTAAATAAGAATTTAAATATAAAGTATAATCAGCTCCAAAAAAGGAAAGAAATGCTCAACCAAATATTGAAAATCAACTTCAAGAAATTAGACCATTAAAAAGGCTAATTTCATCCAACAAATTTAATGTAGGAGGAGCCTCCAGATTAGCTGAACATAGAAGAAATCATCATAAAGATATTCTAGGTATAAAAATAATTAAACCCTTATTTAATAATAATATACAACTACCAACACGTTCAAGAGAAATATTAGCTAAACAGAATATTCCATCCGATGGACAGATTGCTAAAGTGGTACTAAAGATGGGATTAGAATCAACAGAACACATGGCTACTGCCAGAATTCGATCCCAGATCCTCGGTAAAGGAAGCCAGTAATCACCACACCAACATGATCATCGTTTTCCTTATCCACCAGCCACTCATTGTATTAGTATTTTAAGACTAGACCAGTTTCACCACGATTCGTTTCATTACATTTTCACCATGCATGGTTACGGTCACAAAACTTTGTAGTGAATGATGATTTTATTTCCGAGGTAATTGGCTGGATAAGTGCATTATTTTCGATGAGTTTCAGAGCCCACCCTTTCGGTTAGGTACAAATTCACATGGGGACAATTAGATCAAAATCTCTTATTACTCAGTTAAGCTCCGGTCAATTCAAAACTTGCTCTAACGAATCATTTAGTGCACACTCACGGTCTCATCAAAATCGATGGTGTCAGGCGAGTCTCAATTGAATGTTTCCGTAATAGATTACATACTAGGTTCAAAGGTAACTATCCACATCAAAATTTTTATTAATACGCAATTCAACGATATCATCTGGTTAGGGCTTCCATAATCATATATTGATCGCGATTACAAACATTAAGGCGGTGGTCAACGATCCCCTAACGTTTAAACTACATCTAAATTCTTCGAAGCAATTGCTTATCAACTCTGGTCGCGTTCAAAATATGCCAGCAAAGGCATAGAACACTTTCATCAATGAAGTTACCGAAAAAACACTTCTTTGAAAAGTCACCTCCATTCGTATTTATGCAATCCCACTTCTTTAAAGAATTAATATCTCTATCTCATGTAAAACTTGAACACATCAATAATGAGCACGCACTGTCAATTAATATTTATGATACTCCGGAGGCTGACTAAACGCATACATTAACGATGCCGCCTCATCAAGGCTTTCCTTCCCGAATAGACGTCGAGCAAATTCTGCCTCTGCCACTCGGTTGCACAGGGGGAGTTACGACGACGGGGAAACATTCTGGAGCCGTATATAGTGTGGTTTGAGCGATAAAACAAGCTTAGACACAAGAAAAAATGAGGGAAGGTAAACCAAACTAGTGTTAAACTATGCCATTTTAAATGCACGCAGCCATTTTATTATTTCCTGTTTTTAGAGCTTTTTTCCCAATTTATCCTTTTACTCTGTTATATTGTATTTCATTGTTAATAGTATGGAATGAATTTGATTATTTTTTAATTTAATTTTTCAATTTGTACAAAGGTTTTGCTGTTTTTTTCTGGCACTTAAGGGAGCATTATTTATTTTTGCAGGTTTAAGATTGAATTGGAAGACCTTCAACAGCGAACCATAAACCAAGGACTAATTGAGCTTCAACCATCGAGCTACGTGACTCACAAGTGAAGCATGGAACAGATAACAGATTGAGCCCAGAAACTCCTAGAGTGCTCAAGCGCCACTCGCCTGCAAATAACAATGAAGTAAACGTAGTATTTCCTGATATAAAACATTATTCGCAGGTGCATGGTGATGTATTATGTAATGACGGAGTATATCAATTACTTTATCTATATCACTAATTAGAACATAGTGATGTTGGGTAACTTAATCAGAGTATACCAAAAAAATTTATGAAACATTTTTACGGTGATTTATATTCGTAAAATAAAGGCTGCATTTCCTCATGAGTTCAATGATTTGAGCTAATATTCGAATTAAATTGCAGAATATTTTATTTCTTGCGGCAAACACAACTCGCCTTAAGTAGGAGCGCGATAGCAATAGGGTTAAAATCACTCAACCTTCCTTTCATTACGTTACTTCTCCCAAATCCTCTCAGCCTCAACTCTCCGGAAGTACACGAGATGCAATACGTGCCCAGCATCACCATACAACCCAGCACTCAATAATACTTCATTAATATACTTCCCTTCTGCACCGGTCTCCTCAAGAACCATTAGCCTCTTTATTGTCTTCGAATCTTCCTAAGCTTCCATAACGGCCAATTCTCAGCATCTTTTGGCTTGCACCGCAATGAAATAAGTCTTAATATAATGCGAAAAGTTCGCTTGTACTCCAATTTTTGAAAATATTTATCGCATTCGGATACTCAATTCAATTCGACGAGCATTTTCTTTCCGCCCATATTGTTGCCATAAGTAAGAAAGGAAAAAAATCACCGAATATCTTTCAAACGACTACCTTTCCCGTCTAAAACTTCATTTCGAATTTGTTTGGCCATTGTTCGACTCTGCCCCGAAATCCTCGCGCCATTCCAAACTCGCCACTTAAACTGGAAACACAGGGGAGGCGTGTGCATGGCCCCACGTAGCCTTCACTTCCACGGGGGCGGGGAATGTCGCACCCTGAAAGCATCCCCTCCACCCTTTCCGCCCAATAAACGCAAATCCCCCCCCTCCCCCATTCCACCGCCTTTCTCAACCCTCTCTCCTCCCCCCCCCACCCCCTCTCATCCTACCTCGCCAACACACCCGTCCCTCAATCGACAATTACATTTCCAACCATGGAATGAAGAAGGTGGCTGAGTCCCGGAATAATTCAGTAAAAATCAAATAATCAACTGCTGGGTCGTGTAACGCCATCGGAACGAGAGCCAACGACGATAGCCGATACCGATGATGATGCACACTTTAGCTCATCTCCACAAGTCAATTCAAAAGTGATTACCAATTTTTTGGAGAGTGTACTGAAATTTACGATTTTATAATAATTTCCTACGTTCAGCAATCCCCCTGATTAAGGAGAAGCTCCCCGTCAGACTTCGCCATGACACTTCCGCATTTTTAGTGTTTACACGCGATTGCTGACGATAAAGTACTCAACGCTGCCCGCACGGCACTTGAGAACTTCAGATCACGTGAATTTCAGGCTGACACCAAGATTACTTTAACCCCGCAACACATCCCTAGAATTGACAAATGCGACAAAATAAGATACATAAACTGTCAAACAGAAGAGTAAAAAAACTCACTATGCAGCCCAACCATTAATTTCTGCAACAAAAACACAGTGACAGTGAGACACTAACACACCCCTTTTACTTTAAATTAAATTTAACATATTTACTTTCCGCGTTTCCCCATCCTCATTCCTTTCCCCTATCACCTCCCTTCATTATGACTGATGTCCTAACGCCACCTGATGCACCCCCTTTGCACCACTGTGAGTGGGTTTTATGACAATGTAATGTCATGCGTTGCCGTGACTCACTCCAATTAAGGTGAACACGTGATGAAAGAGCATTTAAAAACTCTTGCGATGAAGTTACAACTACAGAGCCGCAAACTTCTGGACCACATGATTAAAAATTGTCTTCTGAAATCCATTCAGAAAATCGTCGTGCAGCGTTAGAAGGGGTGCACACAGCGGCACTGATCTCTCGCCGAGCAAATGAGCACAATGACGTCATCTACATCTACAAACTACCCCGCAAGCCACCTCAATAGGCGTGTGGCGGGGGGTGTTAGGACACCACCCGTTTACATATAAAAAGGAAACGCTCTAATGAAATTACGCCTACCATTTATTAAAGTCCCTTATTGTTCGGGGGATAAACGAATTCCCACACCTATCCGTTCGGCAAAATATCTCTCTTAATTTATCGTTTCTGTCGGACCTGGAAATATAGTGGGGTTCTAATATGATGTTCTCCGTGTCGCTCTTAAAGATATCTATTCTCAATTCCTCAAGCAATCTAAGCCTAGCGCGCAGCCTCCGAGTCTCTAGCGGCTCCCAGCCTAAATCGTTTAACATCTGTGATACGCTGTCTGTACGCCCGTAGCAGTTTTTGACGAATCGCGCAGCTTTCCTTAGTATTTTATTAAGTTCCCGGATTAAGTCTTTCTGCACTGGATCCAATATGCTCGCTGCATATTTAAGGTGTGGCCGGACGAGTGCGAAATAGCACCTCTCTTTTACTTTTTCATCCGAAAATCTTCCCACAATACGCTTGACAAATCCTAGCTTCTTCAGAGCTCTGCCACAAATATTTCTTATATGTGTTCCCCACGATAGGTTCGAAGTTATCGTAACTCCTAGATATTTCACTTCATCTGTCACCTTTATGTTAACACCATCCACAGCATATACATGGGGATAGTTGGACGACCTCCACAAGAAATGTACCGCCGTGAATTTGCTCAGATTAAGGTCGAGTCCCCACTCTTGGCTCCACACATGAACGTTGTTTAAATCCGATGATAGAATTTCAAAGTCAGAGTGATCACTAACTTCGTGATAGATGGCAGCGTCGTCAGCAAATAAGCGTATTTTACTGCTAATTCGAGAGCATAGGTCATTTATGTATATAATGAACAAGAACGAGAGTCATGAGCGAGAACGAGTACCGAGATTTGGAGCAGGACGTCACCATCCTGATCGCTCGCCGAGCTCGTGAGCGGAGAAAACCTTCGATCAACTTCGCTCACTTTCCTGAGCAAGAGAAACAATATATCGCTACTTTGGAATAAAACCGGCATAACTTTAAAAAATTGCGATTGTTCGCTTATGTCATATAAACGAAAGTGGTATATTTTTATGTTGAGTAGTGTCACAAATATAGTTCACATATCCGGCCACTAAGAGTGAGGTTTACTGAGATAAGTGATATTCAGTTGAACATTGGTTAAATCTATAAATGAGATTTTCTGTGGTTTTCGAGTTGTTCCGGTTTTCTCACTGACTAGCGATATGTACAGCCACTGAGGACACCTCCTCGTGACTTCTGACTAATGCCGATGCCGTGCTTCCCTCCACCCTTTCCCCATTCCTGAGAAGACATAAAATCCATTTCGCTTATGGTGTTTAAGACTCTATATCAGTTAAAACAATTTAGACACCTTATTCCTGTCTCCCTTCGCCAAAGATTAGTGGATACTCTTGTTTTCCCACACATAGACTTTTTCAGTGTGGTATACTCTGGCCTTACAAGCGAACTAATTTTAAAACTCCAGAGGATTCAGAACTCCTGTGTGAGGTATATCTTTGACATTACATATTATGAACACGTGACACCATATTTTTAAAAACTCAGATGGCTAAAAATATAAAATAGGCGCTTACTTTATAAGACAACATTCATGTACAAGTCAATCACGACAGAACTTCCCACCTATTTACACCGAAATGTACAATATAATGCTAGAACAAATAAACGTCCAACACGTTGCATGGAAGAACTTTATATACCACACTATCGAACATCTGTCTACGCTAGGTCTTTCCATGTCACCTCTTGCGAAGTATGGAATCAATTGTCAGACGACGTAAAACATTTGGAAATGCTAGTAAATTTCAAAATAAATATCATGAAATATTACTACATGTGAACTAAATATTGTAAGTGAACTAAATATTGTGCTACACTGTACAAACTCTGATGTATTTTTATGTATAATCATAATATTGCCGTATTGTTAAATATTATGTCGGATTCTGTGATACTGATGCATTATGTATACCTTGCTATTGTAATACTTGTTTAACTCTAAAGATATGTATAATCATATATGTTCCTAAGGGACACACTTGTCCCGAAATAATAAATTTGATTTTCTATTTCTATATAATCCTTCCCTTACTAACATCCTATCTACCTATCTTAAATGACGCAAATTACCCAAGTTGTCGATCGCCCCTCCAAATAATCAGCCATAAGAGAATACAAACAGGATACAAACACCCTTTGGATTGTTTAAGTGCCACAAGTACATCCCTCGGAAAAAATCCAGGAATGACAGGACTGTTGGGATGAGCGACAGGAGGTTGCGGGATGGCAGATGGGCGTGAATTACTGTAGATGGTTTGGCAGGATAATTGACGGCTGGGAGAGGGGAGGATGCTGGGTGAGGGAATGATGGAGGCGGAAGGCAGGACGGAGGCTGTGGGCCATCCGGGGGATGGAGGGAAAGGGTTTTGAGCAATTTCTCCAAGCCTTGATGAAGGAGAGTCTCAAACAACAACATGTATGACAGTTCGCTCGTCTCTGACAGTATTGACTTAATATAACGACAAGGTACACAGAAGAGTTGCGAAGTCTTCAGAAGGAAAGTAGAAACATTTTAAAGACATATATCCGCCGCTATCACGGCGGATGTCTCCATGTTTTCTGAAGATAATGATTTGGATTGATGAGGTCTAAATGTTCACTTCATTTTTGCAATTTAAAATAGCACAAAATTAGTTCAAATATTCATTACTGTGGGGAGAGGGATAAGTGATAATTTTAGCATGCATAAAGTGGGTATACGAATGCATCAATAAAAAACATTATGCATATTTCACTTAAATATTTTATTCTTTTAGCAGAAAATATGTCATGGGCTATCAAATTAGATATATTAGAATTATAAGAATCAAGCTTTTTATCTAGAAACTTAGTTATTCAGCTCACCACCTCCTTTTTTCCAAGTGAACAGTTAGTTCTATAATGTATCTCAAATTCAGCTTACGTACCTACTTATCTCAAATTCTATCTAGTAATCCAATCCACTTCATCTCAGCACTTGTTCCTCTGTTTTCACGCAATCAATGTATACGTTCTTCTGAAGCCTCATTCCTTGCACCTCAACAACGGTCTCCTGAGCGTATTGTCATTCAAGGGAAAACCAATAGTTCCTGCTGAAATCATTCTACTCGGAGAAACTTTCATGGAAGAATGCTGACCATTCAGCTCGAAAAGATATCGATATATGTTAATAACAAATATTTCTGAGAAAAAAAAAATATTTTACCGCACCACTCTCAGATAGGCAAGGTAAATGCAAACGCTCCACACACAAGGAGCAGGTTGATAATGTACAAAAAGCATTCAACAGATTTTGACTTTTTGATGTAATCGGAACTTGTAAACGGGATTTATAACCTCGACCCCTAAGTATATTATGACTGTGTACACAATGCAGTATAGGTGGATAGGACGGTTAAGGAGCGATATTTTGTGAAACTAGCATAGGGATCCATAGTTTAGCTGCTCGAGCTAGTTTCTGATAGACTTTAGGCAATTCCCTTCCTGTGAAATATTGCCACTGATAAGCGACTCGTTGTATAATGCACCCGAGACACTGCGAAACTTGGTCTATCAAAAGCTTCAGCTTATCCCTAAATTAGGTAGACCATGTAGGGCAAATAAACTTATAAGCCAGAAGTGACCTTGCGAAGATGAAAGGACACTCAATAGAACCTTCTGATGACCTAGCGGGTGAAACCTGTTGAACATCCTTCCGAAATAAAAGTGGAAATCACCAAGTTGCTCTAAGTTCAATGACTGAATGGACAAATGATTAATGGAGAATGTGGTGCTTTCCCAGAGAATTACTTGAATGAATTATTTCCGGGCTTGCCACCGGATCAGGACTTCAGGTACCGACGTTTTGATGGCTTACTCCGCAAACATCCTTTTTGATGCCACGAAGGAATGCATTTCTCCGTATTTTATATTAAAGGATATGGGTCAGGTTACATCCCAGGCCCATCAGAGGTGACCTGACCCAAATTCCAGGATATAGAATACGCCAAAATCTAGTTCTAGTATCAACACCCTGAAGACGTTAGCGGAGTTAGCCATCGAAACGTCGCGTCGGTACCTGAACTCCTGACCCGGTGGGTGGACCCGTGGAGAATTCACTCAAAGAAGAATGATTTTTAGGTGGGTTACTTTGACAAGATGACCAACAACTGAAGCCATTTGCACCATTGACGATAGGTGGTGTTAGGTTTGTAAAGGTTGGTTTATAGTAGAAGCAAAACATGGTGGCATTTGTGAAGAAGGCTCTTTGTAGGAAGGGTCCATTCCGCACGAACTGGCTCTTCACGTCGGAGTAATATAGTCTCCGTGATTGACTTATGGGGTTTAAATGGTTACAAACCTTCATTGACAACTTCAATATGCTCAATCCGTTATTCAAATCAACTTTTCCAATTGTTTATCCAGGGTTCCTTCTCCAATTAGTCGCGAGCAAGATTAGCATATTTTGATCCAGCGCTGTTTGGGTCATTAACATTGTCGTGAAACGCGCTGCAGGCACTTACCATCCTCTCAACTTTAATAGAGCTAGGCAGGCAGTGTTTCCTAGAATATTTAGCTCTGATATAGTTAGAGTAACATCCGGCGTCCCTCAAGAAAGCGTTATCGGTCCCCTTTTATTCATCATTTATATTAACGACCTAAGTTTTCCAGTAAGCAGTAAGCTTAGATTATTTGAAGACGATGCTGTCATCAAGCGTGAAATCGGCGAAGATGCGGATTATAATTTCTATAATCGGACCTAAAAAAAACGTTAGCTCGTGGTGCCAGGAGTGGGGGATTGAACTAAATCTTAGGAATTGCACTGCAGTACACTTCTTGCTGAAGTCATCACACCAACGCCATATCTACGCTACGGTTGGAGTAAACATAAATTCGTCAGCAGAAGTAAAATATCCGGGAATCACCTTAACTTAAAACCTATCGTGGAGAACACACATATTAAACATATGCGGTATAGCCTTATAGAAACTAGGGTTTATCAAGCGTATAGTAAGAAGATCCTCGGATGAAAACGTGAAAGAGAGGTGCTACTTTGCTCTAGTTAGACCACACCTCGAATACGCCGCGAGCATTTGGGACCCTGGACAGAAAGATTTAATTCGAAAAACAAATGAAATACAACGGAAAGCTGTGCGCCACGTTAAAAACTGCAACGAGCGAACAAAGAGTGTTTCACAGAATTTAGAGTGATTAGGTCGGGGACAGCTATAGACTCGGAGGCTACACACTAGGCTTAAATTGCTTGAGAAATTCAGAACAAGTGTGTTTCAGTGTGACACAGAGGATATCATTTAACGCCGCATTACATCTCTCTAGGTCTGACAGAAAAGATGAAATAAGAGAGATATATTGCCAAACAGATAGGTACAAAAATCCGTTCTTTCCACGCACAATAAGTGACCATAATAAAAATTGAGATCCAATCAAAACACTCCCGAAATACACTTCACACCTTCCTGCAACATTCTGCTTTGCAACTTTACACGGCTGGTGCCATGATACCTCCTACCTCATGACCATGTTGCGGCTAAAAGGGTAGTATGTAGATGTACTATCTGCTCTCTTCTCCCGTCCGCTCCTCAGCCAACCCATTCCACACGAGCCTTCCCCTCGCTAAGGTCATGTTTCGCGCGAGCAGCTACCTACATGTTTGGCTACCACTATAATGGGAAGTAGAGGAAGGTTGGGAGAAACTCAAATAAGGATTGGAACATATATGCTAGAGAGAGGTGGGAGGGAAAATTATTATCACCTGAGCGTAAGTCAAAATGCTACATTCTTACAAAAGATCTTTGAAATTCATTAAAAAAAACATTCATTTTGCATCTTAAATGTTCTTCCTAACTTGTATCCTATAAAAGAGAGGGAGAGATTGGAAGACCTGAATTGCAGTACTTGCAAGAGCCATCATTAAGATCGTTTCACACTTAGCAGCCTAATGCAGCTTCAATTTGCGCATTCAAACTCGAATTAGTGTACCGCGCCAAAAGAAATGACTTGACCCGGTACCAGTGAAAGTGAAGCTTGACATGCATTTCAAACGTTCGATGAGCCGCAATGAGTGTTGTTTAACCCCAGCTGGCATACGATTAGCAGCGTTGTAGACATTCATTTCCCCCGATAACATGTGCACATTCAGTAAATATTGATTCTGGTTAACACCAAAAGCGTGATTTGGTACATTATTTCACTTGCTGGAATTACAAATAATACTAAAGAAGTGGCGGCTATTAATGCAGCGGTAAAAGCACTGAGTTACAAAATTGTAGCGCTAAAATAATTTATATTTTCAATAGACGGAGAATGTCCATACGTAAGAGGAAGTAACTTCAGAGTCCAGATTCATTTCAAATTAATGAAAAAGGGGTGAACAAGGAACACCATTATTAGTACTGAACTAAGCTACCACTAATAACTCGATGGTAGGCGAGGTAACTTTGTGGAATTGCGACATTATGGAATGAAGAATCACTTGGAAATATCCACACGTTTATTTAGCCAACTGAACGGTTTCGATGTTTACTACATCGTCATCAGAGGCATAAGATAAATGAATTATGCCTCTGATGATGATGTAGTAAACATCAAAACCGGTCAGTTGACTAAATAAATGTGTGGACATTACCAATTGATTCTACATTCCATTAGCTACCACGTTATGCTTTCCCTAACTGCTGATGACTGACTGAATACACTTTTCCTGAAGAAATCTAAATGCTTATACATAGATTTTTTCGTTATTTTCTTATAATTGATTGTGCTGCTGCTGCTTATGCGAGGTCTGGAAGGTGAAAATAGTAAATATTGCGAATAATAGTGCACATAATTAGATCAGGCCCAATTTTTCCGATCCTGTCCATGCATTTGCACCATTGTGTCTGTAGTGGGGCATAAGCCTGCCACGATTGGAAGCACCGGCTAACACTCGATCACCGAGAAGCTTCGTTGGGCTTGGCTCGTATTTGGGAAGGCGATCGTCCAATTCGTCCCGGAAATTATTACCCCTTTCTACAGACTGCTAGTGCGGAATGACCTCAACTGTAGCGATTAAAACCAAGGTACAACCACAGTCAAGCAATATGCAGCCGCGACAACATTGGCAGTGAACTTATAGCTCGGAGCGCAGTGGCGCCGTGCGGTGGTGAGCAAGTGATAGCTTACTTCCAAAATTACAAAACTATTTCCATAAAGCCTAGTCCTACTCGTGGTTACATGAAGCTGTGTTTTCATTGCAAATGCATGCCGAAGATTTCTGAAAACGAGTCTGAAAATCAACAACAAGAATTTTATCATAGGTATAGTAGCACAGGGGAGTCACTATACTGCAATTCTCCATCGATGTGCGAGTGTGGATATTGGGGAGCCATTCATTGCAGCAAAAGCTGCAAGAAGGTTTACCGACTAAGAAGGAATATAGTCATCATGAAGATAAGAAATAGAAATGTAACCAGTATACGTTGCAGGAAACCAAGAATTGTGACTTAGCATAAGATAAAACTGATGCTGAAAATTATACGAAGTAGTTATTAAACGAAACAGGACTAAAGTTCATACTGAATCCGCGCAGAAGCGATAGTAGCTACTGAAGAAATGGTACAAAGCTCTTCGCGCATGAGGAATAACAGGGAGCGAACAGTAGAGATATCGGTTGTACAGAGGTGTCACCGATAAGGGCAGTCATTTTTTGCGAGATTATACGCACAGACATGCATCTCGCAAGGAGCCATTGGTTACTTAAAATTGCCAATAAATTATCTTATCTGTGACCCTCCTTACTTGCTAAAGAGTTTCGGAAACAATCTGTCCAAATACAACATTTCTCATTCCATTGGAATAGAAGAATAAGAAGTAGGTTATTAGGAATGATGTTTCTTTGTTATATGCCAAATATCTTCCAAAAGGTATAAATTAGCACACGGATTGCACCAAAGCCAAAGAGTCTTTGTTAACTATTTTGGCAGGATTATAATATGTTATATTCTAACGTTTGCCAGTAAAAAATTGGCAGATGGGCGAATTAAAAATACAAAAAGCGGTTGAAAGTAGAGCATTTCGTTTACCGAAGTTAAATGACCTTAAATTTGACATTAATTTTACAATTATGAAAATTTAAGTTATTTTTACAATAAAGTAGTTACGTCGGAAATAGAACTTCCGACTAATTTGATTCCGCGCCTTCAAGCTGAAATGTTTATAATTAAGGATTATAATGTAACTAGCCATAGAAAAGACGTAGTAATTAGCGAAGGTATAATTTACATGCGTTGTTAATGCATATGTAAACTGAGTCTGCAAATATCGCAGTGATAACTATGTAAATAAGAGATGGAACCGGAAACAGAAAAATGTAGCGAAAAAGAGAATTTCACAAGCAAATAGAATATTCATTGAATTCTGTAGATAGTAGTAGACTTTAGCCTGAAGCCTATAGACTGAAATGTATTTTGCGATAGAAGTTGTACTTGCCCGTAAAATCTTGATAACTGTGACTCGTATCTCATACATATTATGGTCGAGAATGTTTTTTCAATAAACGAAGAACTGTAATTTTCTTTTGCTTAAATAGATTCTTGTAAAAGCATATTCTGTACTTGGTACGGCTGAAAGAACATACCAATATCTTGACGAAATAAAATATATACGTAAGATATACGTCCCGTAATATTGCTGTTTGATTGAGCGCAGCTTTTGTACCACTAAAATGACTAATTTCTGACATATATCGTATTTGATACAATGCATTTTCTTACCATTCCCATATGGGCGGGTTAGTTTTACTTGCTCGCCAATAGAGGCGCTACCAACGTCAGCTGCAAGTAAGCATAGGGAAAACAACAATGAGCGTCGCGACTACATATTACTAGGCTGTGTTATAACTACAAAATTCTTGCAGCCATCCACTTAATATGACGCAATTTTGACACGGCATCTACAAATGCATCAAAATATCACTATCAGGAATCATCATTCAGAAGGTTGGTTTTGAATCAACTGTCCGCACTCCTACACTCCTTGCTACCATTTATTACTTCATTCAGTCTTTTTAAGGCCACACATGATTTTTCTGATGCATTAGTTTTCATCGATAACTCTCCTCATCCATTCTTCCTTCCAGTAATGTATACAAGAGGCTGCTGCGTTGCCAAAAGTTTTCAACCATTTAGTTTCTTCTTTTTCTCATTGTTTTCATTACTCTTCTTTACTCCTCAACTCTTCTAAGGACTTCTTTCCGTCTATTACTTCCTCAAAATTCACTTATAACACTGCATTTCCATGCATCAGAATGAACGAGGAAAGGTTTCGTGCAAAGCGGCCTTCAAAAGTGGAGCCGTGCCCGGGGAGAGACGGCTGGGGGAACCGCAAGACGAGGCGCACTCTGATTATTAATTCCATTTCTCGCAGTGCGGTGCAAGTACCGATAAAAAAGGGCAATGCACAGATTTCACTTTAAAAGATGTATGACGAAGCTCGCGGTACAGAATGCAGACGGGGAAGGGAGGAAATAAAGTGAGTAACTCGAGGGGGGCGAGGAGATTTGACAGAGGAGCTGCGCACGCTATGAATCTCGGGCTATGGCAATGAGTTCTGTGGGTTCTTGAGAATCCGTGTGTATTTCAAGAGACGCATAGTCATCTAAAAGGGAATAGAATATATTTATGCACTAGCTAAAATTTGAGATACATGTGAGTACAAAACGGTACTTTGGGAAGCACCAAGATTTTATCTAGATCAAACATATCAATGAAATTTTTAAAAATGACAGTGACTTATTCCAAATTTACAAACCCTGACAATTTTGATCGCCATGAATAAAATCGTAAAAATAAATTACGGTATTTGTTGGAAAAACAATATTATCTTCTTTCCTTCCATTGATTTTCGATAAGTGCAGCTGTTCGAAAGCTATTGTACTCATTATGCCGTGAAACTCACTCAAAAATGCATAATTATGCATAATGCTTTATGAAATCGTATTACAGTTTTAAAATAAAAACTGGACGAGTTATATATTCTCCAACGTAGAATGAAACTTTTTTTTTAATCCCTTTAAAATTGCTTGATTGCTTCCCTGCACGACCCACCGAGGGTAATAATATATTTTTAAAAGATGCAAAGTATCCCCCAAGGTGCAACGTACACTCTAACGCTAGCAATTTCAAGAAGTTTTCCCGACTTTTAAGGACTACATGGAGAGGTATCCACCCTGGGCAATTCTCAGCCACCTTTACCTTTCCCCCTTAATATCAAAATCTACCTTGTACATATTGCAGCCACCTCAAATAACGTTTCTGCCATTGATTTAACCTCACCTGTTTTTTATCTATGTTTTTTTCTAAGGATTTTTTATTAATTTTTCTCTAATAGCCATTACAGACTGCAAGGCCCGGTAATATAATGTCTGGTTACGTTTACGCAAGATATCGCAGCCTTTTCGTTAAAATGATTTAAATTGAGAGTTAGAGTTTGCGTATAGCCAGAGAATGTTGGTTTTTTGACCTAAGTTTTATCGATGGAAGAATGAATAACTTCAGTTTTCATTAAAAGAGCCTATCTGACTTTGGAGTTCGCAGGTTTTTCACACCTACACTCTTGAGCGAGTGTAATCCAGCAGAGTGTTTTTAACTAACATTGTAAGTGTTAAAGCCAAATCCTTAGTTTTTGCCCCACGAAGGTTTATATCTTTCTTATTTTAGAGTATTTTAAGTGCTATCAATTTTATTTTATAGTGAACAAACTTAATGACGTGCACAGTAGTAACGCAAATTCAGGACTTTTCTGATTGCAAATATTTCCTTACAGGAAGTTTATACTGCTGATCTCGACATTTTCTGTAAAACTTGTAATACTATTTTCTTTTGCATTGACATTTTATTGATGGAAGAGATTTTTATTTCTAATGAAGCCGTATCAGAAACACTGGGATTAAAAATTAATGAAGATAAAACTAAATACTTGAAAATGGAAAGAAATCAAGAAAAAAACTAGAGAAACAACAATAAAAATTAACAACAAACATTTTCAAAGAGTGGAAAGCTTCAGATATCTGGGATCCTTGCTAACAGCAAAAAATCAGATTTCCCTTGAAATTCAAGACAGGTTACACATAGGTAATAAATGCTATTATGCACTGCAGCCAATTTTCAGGTCAAGAAATATTTCAAGAAACACCAAAATAATCATATACAAGACAGTGCTAAGACCTGTTGTCCCCTATGCCTCTGAAACATGGACACTAACAGTTACACAAGAAGAAATAATCAGAAGATGTGAAAGAAAGATTTTCAGAAGAATATACGGTGCCGTGATAGATGCAGGAATATGGAGAATAAGAACAAATGCTGAAGTCTATGAACAATATGGTGAACCAGACATCATATCAGTTATAAAGCAAGGAAGACTTCGTTGGGCTGGTCATGTACAACGCATGGAGGAAAGCAGGGCAAACAAAAAGGTTTTCAATGGCACTCCAGGAGGGAGGAGAAGCAGAGGAAGACCACGAAAGCGGTGGCTTGATGACTTAGAGACCGACTTGAGAAGACTGGGAGTCAGGAGATGGAGGCGTGTTGCGGAAGATAGAGAAGAATGGGGCCAGATCATTCTGAAGGCCAGAGCCCTGCACGGGCTGTAGCGCCAATGATGATGATGATGATTGACATTTTATTGTCAGCATTCCACGGTGCATGAGTATGGCCTGTATCATTTTTTATGGCCTGTATCACTTTAACTAGGGTTTATGTGGAAGACAACCGCACTACACACACTTAAGTGATTTACCTATCAATCGACTCTACTCGTCCCTAGGTTTACCCGTCGCACCTCTACCCGATTGCATAATGGAAAACATGCATTAAATTTGTTTCACAAGCTTAAATAGAGTACACAAGAGCAAATTTTCTGATAAACCATAATCCGCGTGTGTCAAACGTGTATTGCAAGTACAATTTCCTTTGAAAATGCACGTGCTCTAAAATCAAATTCAGTGGTTTTACGTCACCCCACGGTATTAATTCTGCGTTATAAATGTATTTCATCAGAAAATATCAAATTATAATGGTTCATTGTCCTACAAAGACAAAATAAATCAACCCTTTCGCAATTGTGAGCGTAGGTGATACGTTCGCCTGGTGGACTGCTGTGAACGTAGCTCCCACGTTCCATTGGCATGGTCATTCCTACCCACAGTTCACTTCTTCGCCGCACAGGGGCTGACAAGTCTCCGCAGGTTGACCGCAGGGAGATTATTTCCGTCAAATAAGGATAATTCAGCTGATATTTACACGGAAACGCGTCGTATTACTGGTAGGAATGTTGCTCCGTAAAGTCAACTGCCGTATTCGTGACGACGTAATTTTTTGATCTCGCCGAGCATACTTATTTTTAGCATGAAATATTTTCGTATAAATATTTTGTGTGTCGAGAGAATCCACGTCGCATATATTTAAGAAGATGGAATTCGCATGCAAAATTTAAGAAATAGTGCATGTTCCCCATAGCAGACGCAACCGGCCCACCTTCCGCCAACTGCCGCCAAGAACCCTTCCCCCCTCACCATTTCACGTCCCACTCCACTTCCCCTTCCATTCATCCCTTTCATCCCTCGCCAACAGCATCAACTCTCTCCTGTCACATAAAGAGTTGGGACAGTAAATTTCTGTTTTAAATCAAAGGGGAACTCTAGGTGTCCTTGAAGAAAAGTCCTGTTTTAAACGAGGTTTTAATGAATGCATTGCGGTGTCAGCTGCTGGAATAACCAATTAATAAGGCGTGCATTAGAGAATTGAGAAAACAGAGGATTAATCAAATATTGTCTTCTTTCGGACAACCGTACTCTTCCGAGTAATATACCGGAAACTCTGAAAATAACCGTGATATATCGGAGTTATAAAAGGATCAAGGATTCAAATTAATGCGTAATAAGAAAAATAAATTTCTTAGCTTCAGCCAGTTTCTCTCTATAAAAATAATAGATTGGCAGTTTCAGGAGGCGGCCAACAACTGAGGTCATTTGCGCCTTTCGGACAGGCGGTAAGGGCTGAGAAGAGGAACAGGTGGATGGAGGAAGGCTGGAGGGAAACTCGGCGTTGGAATTAGCCTAGTTCGAACGGGGCGCCAAATGGTCAACAGTTTAACCCCATCAGACGTAAGGAGTACTGCCCTTGAAATTCTCTGTAAATAGCAAGAACGCAGGAATCAGGAGTCCGCTGAAAATTCTCATAGAGCTGTCAGGATTCAAACCCAAGCCCTCTAAACAGGAAGCACTTCTCTCGCTACCACACCAACCCGACCCCTTAGTTCTATACCAAAAATCTCAGCGGTTTAATCTCTGAAACAATCATTAGCTTTATGCTTGCGTATGGTACTGAAATCCTAAAATCCGTCGTATTTGAGTTATATGAAAACTTTATGCATAATGCAAATACCGAGAAAAAATAAACTCGAATCAATGAGATATTCTATGTTCCTTAATACCATTCCTTAGTATTTGAGCACTCCTTCCTCATTTCCTCCTGCAAGCTATGGGATTGTTTACCTGAAAATGTTAGAACCTCTTCTACAATTTCGATGTTCACGAGAATTATGACTGATAAGTTATGCAACTTAGCTTAATCTTCTCATATAAAATCGATATGATCAATTCTTGAAACGTGATTTCATATCCGTGTATTGTAATGTTGAATGAGATTCGTCATACTCTATCGTATTATCATACTGTTTGATATTGTGTCTATTACTTAATATTTCATTATTCTTAATTCAAAATGTGAAAGTAATGCGATTGATAATCTAATTTCTCAATCCTTAGTGCGTGATCTTAAATCTGTGTACTGATACACTAATTTTCACATGTTATGTATTAATTATCTTATTCGTTAATTATTGTTGGTTTATATGTGGTGCTCCTTAATGAAATTAGTATGTATTGCTGTCACCATTGTGGGACTTGAAGTCCCACAACAATAAAGAATGTTTTCAAAAATAGCTTCATGCGGACTTAAAATTCCCGCGTTCTTTTGGGATTCAAAATGGAGGATAATCCCGCTTATTTGAAAAAAGAAATCTAGCTGAGGAGAAAGATTTTTTCGCTGGGGGTGTCCCTAGCCTGACAGTCCCCAACTATCCCCTAATACGCTCCTCTTTCACCCCCGCCCCAGATCATCTTCTCCAACTCAATCCCCTCCCCTCCAAACCCCCTCCCGCTCGCAACCCTCCTCCCACCTCCTCTAAATCTCTTATCCCCAACCCTTTCTCGACCTCCCTCATTCATCATCCATCCTCATCACTCCCGTGCCTCATGATTTCTTTCTAATGTTCTTCTCCTCTATTCCAACACCATCTCCTACTTCCTTAAACACTATTCCTTCTCTATCATGCTGTGTCCTTCCTCCCCCGATTCTCCCATTTCTCCTCTCTCTCTCCCACACTCTCTCTTGCACCGTCCCACTCTCGTTAGTCAGTTGGATAGGTGGGAAGGAGACCGAAAGCTGCGGGCGTGGGTGAATTGACTCGCACGGGTAGGATTGCATGGGTAATTAAGGAAGGGTGGAGAGAAACCCGGCGTCGGCATAAGCATAATCCTAACAAAATACGCCAAAAATGTACCAAGACTTGACGTCCCCGGGGGAATACAGAGTACTACGCTTTCAAGAGCTCCCTTTCAAGCACCCCTAGTGAAGACAGCATTCCGATAAGAGTCTTCGTCACGGGCGGGATTCAAAAGTGGCCCCTCCAGATGGGAAGCCAGTACTCTAGCCACAACACTTACCATCATTCCCTGTGTCACTCTCATCCGTAGCCTTTTTCGCATTTGTTCTCTCTCATGCATTGTCCCCCCCAAAACCACAACCATCCCCCCTCTCCTCCTTCCTACTAAACCTTTCAACCATGCTCCCTCCCCCCCCTCTGCATTCTTCCCGCTGTTTCCAACTCTCCACCCATTCCCCAACCGCCCCTTACCCCCTTTCTGATTTCATTCTCAGCCCTTATCGGGCTTCCTCCCCTCTATCATTCCTCCCTCTCCTCACAAGTCCCCCTATTTCTCATTCTTCCCCCTCCTCCTTAACTTCTTCTCCTTTTTCCCTCTCTTCTTCTCATTCCCCAACTCTCTCCTCGTCATTCCTCTCCCATTTCTCCCATTATTCCTCTTCCTCCTCCTTTTCGTCTTTTTCTCATTCTTCCCCACCACTATTTCCCATTCCCTCCGTTGGTCACTCTTCCATCCCCATTTTTTGTTATATCTCTCCTCCCCACTTATCCCTTCCTCTTCTACTTATTCCTGACGGCCTCGGTAGCGGCGGTGCAACGTCCTCGCCTGCTAACCCGAAGGTCGCGGATCCGAGTCCCTGACCCGAAGTTCGCGAGTTCGAGTCCCGCCTGGGTGAGTTTTTCTCCACTCAGGACATGCTTGAAATCAACGAGTTTATCGTTGGAAAGGTATATTTAAACCTATATTCGCTCGAAAGAAAGAGGAAATTATTATTCTTCCACCTCTTTCATTCTTTCTCCCCTCCTCCAAACTCTCTCCCCTCTTCCTGCCCTCATTATCAAGCTTCCGTCCCCTCCTCAAAATCCTTTCCTTTATTTCCATTCTCCCAACATCTTCTACTCGTTCCTTTGCCCTCTCCTTCATCATTCCTCCCCATAGATTACTCAATAACTTTCAGACCAGGCGAGTTTCAATACGACCCGGAGGATATTATTTTAAACCTTAAATACTCTACAGATCTCATCGAAGCAAGATGATAAGACATACGGAATGCCGAATTTAATAGTACAAATATAAACTTCCTGCGCACCACTATAATAAAAACAGAGCGAGACATAATGGCACCATGTTAACAGTATGATGCAGCGGATATTATTTTAACCCCTCGCTCTACCCATAGATCTGACAGAAGCAACAAATTAGGAGATATACACTCTGGAATTGATAATTACAATTACTCCTTTGTTTCTCGCACCATCAGAGACTATACACAAACATAGTGAGACACAAGGACACTCCGTTGGCACTCATTTCACCTCTTTCCTCTCTCTCTTTCTCTTCCTATTCCCTAAACTCTCCCTTTTTCGTGGCTGGCGCCCTCACACACCCCATCACACGACCCTGAAGTGGCTCGCAGGGCACTTATAGATGTGTATCTCCCATCTCCATCTCATTCTCCCTCACTATCCCTCAAATTCAACCCTCTCATTCTCCCACTTTTTTCTCCTCCGTCTCTCCTCCATTCCCCCTATTTCTCCTACATTCACCCCTCCTCCTCATTCCCTCCGACCTTCTCTTCCTATTCCTCCTTCCTCAACTTCCCTCCGCTCCTCATTCCTCCTTTACATTCTTACCCCATCAACTACATCTTTCCCCAAATGCTTCCTCCAATGCTTAAGGTTCTTACATCTTGCTCACTTCCTCTCCAATTCTCCTCACTCTTTCCCCAATTTGCTTACCTGTCTACTTAGTTACCGCTTTCTGCTTCCTCTCCACGATTCCATCTTAATATCACCTTTGTCTGCTTTTATTGGTTCCATCAAAAATCTTGTATTCTATCTTATATTAACAACCAAATTTTACCTTTTCACCCTATTGTTCTTGCAAATTGAACTTGACAGCATATGGGGTAAATTGGGAGAATGGGAGAAACATAGGGACAATACAGTATTTTTCCATGTCATATAAATGCCATGCTTTCAGAAAACTGTTTATAAGGTAGTAAAACTCCCTAAAATTATTAAAAAAATAAAATATTAGCCTCTTGCCACCTTATGTTTTTAGTTGTTAGGTCAAAATGCGATTATTCCATAGAAATGGCAATGCAGTCGGCTCCTATTGCTTGAAATACGTGTTCATTAAAATTATATTCCTGGAAGAATCAGCATTGTTTTTCCCTTAATTTTGGTTTTCAATAGCATACGCATGTCATCTGCGAAAGCAAGGTTTTTCAAACCAAATAAGGTGTCTTCGTATGGCATTAACTTGGGTATTTATATAACCACTACTGGACTCGTAAAGGAAAAATTATATTTTTGATAAATAACTCTCCAGCAAAATTTTAGCCTTCAACTATAAGCAACTCATTAATATCAGCCGCTTTGCAGAGAACTTTATTTTCTGGCACACATAATGATTTTATTTGTATTTTTAATCAAAGGTATCCTTAATTACCCTGAATCCTTTACCTAGGTTTCTGTCTTTGCTACTTAAAATTCATTGAATGTCTATTGCAAATGATTTTCTTTTCCGACGAATAACTGACTGTAGCAGCATTTCTGGAGTAAACTCATGACCACTGTACTTACAAGAAGGTCGAACCATGATGCCGTGCACTGAGTAATTTTTGACTTCTGGAGAACAAATGTAATTTTTAATTACATATAAAACGTTTTAATACCAAATTTACATGAGATTCCTCATATTTAGGCTCGCGCAATACCTACCGATTGTTTTTATTCTGATATTGCTCTTTTTATTGCCTGCTAAGAACCACAATAAAATAAAGTCGTCAGCTCAATTAAAGATGGAAACAATTGCATTGGCCCGCTCCGTCATGCGTCCTCATCGGCAAACCTCCGCGGAATCGTGTCCCTCGCTCATTCACCGCCTCCCTTCAATCTGTTCCCGAATTCCTCGGCTCCTCTCCCGGTCACCTCCTTTACCCTCCACAGCTTTTGATCCCTCGGCCTTCCCCATTCATCAATCGATCAAACAAACCCTCAAACCGAGCCAATTCTCATTTTTTTGCCCCGGGAACAACACGACAATCGACGCCGTGTCACTGACACGAAGGCTCACGACTCGACCCACCACTCAAAAGCGCATATCGGAGGCAACGGCGGCGGCAGTTCGAGGGCTCCGAGCAGAGAGATGTGAACGGGGGTGGAAAATGTACAGGGGTGGAAGTGGGTGGCGCTCGGTGACCCCCAACCCCACCCTTCCTCTTCTATAGCAATAGTGTGTGTATACTCTCTCTCTCTCTTTCTCTCTCCTGCCTCCCTCGAAGAACTGACGGAGGAAACTGGCACCCCCACCGATCCACCCTGTTGGATGGTGGTAGGGGTTGCGAGGGTATCGAGGGGGGAGCGGTGAGGTGGTAGGTGGTTTCCGAGACCTCCCCCACCGCCCCCACAACCAACCCTACGGATCACTGACGGGTGCAAAAGGGAGCCTGTGCAATTATTCAGGGCTCTCTTTTGGCCTACACGTCGAAGAGGTTTTTGGGGCTTCCACGGGGCTTCGCGGCGCTAAGGGGGCCGTGCTATTGGACGGCGAGGAGTGCGGGGGTGGGGGTGGATGGGGGGGGGGAGGAATGGCGGGGGGTGAGGCGAGGGTGGAGGGGCCAACCACCGCAACCAGCCTCCAGCCGCACCTAAGTTAAACATCATCCTCCACGCGGATGCATTATTCAATTTAAGTTTCTTCCCGGCTTCGCCCGCCTCCCCCCAACACTCAAAACCCCCTCCCCGCCCCCGTTCCTTCCTTCCGAGCCGGCAGCCCATGGGTTCGACCTCTTCATTCCTCCTTCCCCGCTCCCCTCCCCCCCCCCCGCCCCCACACCTCCCCCGCCTTCCCCCACGCCGCGACGCCGCCGTCGTGAAATATTAAGCGGCCATTGTCGTCTCCCGCGATGGAATCGGGGGGCGGAGGGGGTGCGCTGGTGGGAGGGTAGTTCCCCCTCCAGCCTCCTTCTCCTTCCCCACCCCTCGCGTCGTCAGGGGTGGTGGCAGGGGCTGCTCTCCGTCTTGGCCGCGACGGAGAAGAGGAGGAAGGCCTCCCCCTCAAGAGAACCGAGTCTATTGCTCCAAGGACTTCAAATTTTCACTCCGGGGACTCTTCCCCCAACTCCTCAATTCCACGTCCTCTTTCTCCGACGCGCATTCTTCCCCGACTTCCTTATCGTAATTTTCACTCTCGGGCACCCTTTTCAAAACGTCCCGATATTATTGTTCTTTCCTCCCCGGAGGCGAAGGAATGTGCTTCTCCAACTCGGCGAATTGTACGCGTTACGACTTCCCACCAGTCGGAGACGAATACCGAAAGATAGCAGAAGGAATAATAATACTGTATTCCCAATGGAGATAGAAAGTTAACTCGATAGCACACTTCATCCACGCCTACCAGTACGTGAGAACTACCCCTCGAACCGCCGCAAGGACATTTGGCAGTGAGTACTGGGACACCAACCATGAAGAAGGGATTGAATAGGGAAATGTGATGTGAGTGCGAAAAGGGAGAAAAATGTAATGCGTATTTACGGAGTGTCTCTCAGCATCGCTCTCTTTTTGTTTTAGTAATTAATGGAGCGGGTGAAGATAGGAAGTTTGTACATGTCTGTTCGGCAGCGTATCCCTCTTATATTGTCTCTTCTGTCAGCTATATAGACACAGTTAGGGGTTAACATTATATTTTCCGCCTTACCCTGCAACTCGCGGCGTCTGTCAATTTCAAATAAACTTAGCCCAATATGTATCTGAGTCATCAGAGGCCCCAGATATATATACCGAGAATTACTGAACTAGGATGCTCACCCTTCTGTGGATAGCCCGCTATCTCCCACAGACAGCCGGGAGATGATTTACACTCAGAGAAACGTTGGAGACATAGCTAGGCGACGGAATTTTGTTGAGAGTAAAAAGACACGGATTCTTTGTGGCACATAGGCAAATCCTCAATCGTGCCATCACAAATACTCCTCCGAAGTTGATTCTTAAGGAAGAGAGCACCTGACAACATTTAAAGAATGGTGATTTTTGCTCTCACGAGCACAATTAAAAAATTACGATAACGCGAGCGCACGCGTTATGGAGAACCGTGTTCGCGCCCGAGCAGCTAAGCCAATCTTTTCTTTCCTCGGAAAACCAACCTGCTCAAGGATCCACAAAAATATTATGTTGACTAATGTATCGTTCGTATGGTTATTTTGGCCATGAAGAAACGTGGGTAGGTTAGTTGGAGAAGGAGGGATTGGAGGAGGGGTGGAGTGAAACCCACTGGCATTAGAATGCACTTAGCGAGAGACGCCAAGTGGGCCGAAGTTTAACGTCTCATCGGACACACGGAGTAGTATACTTGAAGAGTCCTCCACAAGGTACCAAGTAGAGATTGGGATTCCAATGAAAAATCTTCACCACTGCTGGCATTCGAACCCGAGTCTTCGGAATGGAAAGCCAGTACCCTTGCCACCACGTTCACTCGGTTTAATTTTTGGTTCAGGCAGGAGAGGGAAGAGGGAATTTATTTCAAAATAAGAAAACTATTTCAAGCACCCTCTGTGGCAATCATTGATGAGATAGTTCTGGATAAAACGCGACCGCACCTCACCTGTTTATCGTAGCACTAGGTTCGTCCTACTTTTGCACCGCCCTGTGCATTCGATCTCACAACCCGAAGTGTAAGAAATTCAACCACGGAGACTAAGAAAATGGGGCCGTTCGGGGTGGTGATCCGGAAGTGTCGACAATCTGAAATGTCGTCATCATATTTCAGATTTTCTAAAATGCGTCATCAAATTTCAGAAAAGATGGCGCCCACGGCTCATTTGGCAGTTCTTCGTTCACGGCGTCTGAAATCAAAGAGCATCATGGGATATCCCCCCGCCCCGCCTCAGCAGCCATGCTTTTCGGAAACGGAACACAAAAATGAACCAACGGCTATGACATCAGCTCATAGATTCGTTCAAAATGTCGTTCGATTGGGTCTTTTTGCCATTCATTGAATGCTTAAATGAATGAATGTCGACATGATGAACGTCGACATGATGAACGTCGACATTCCCGGATCACCACCCGAATCACTAAAGATTTGAGGTAGAACCTCCAGCAAGGAATTGGTTGAAAGAAAGCTCCGACATGTGGCGCCACAACTGCTCAGGGCCTCCGGTTTGTCGTAAACCGTAAAGCCCTTGTGGTGATTTTGCGGCATGATTTGGCGCACTCAACTCGCATAAACCAGGCAAAAATCAAAAGGCTTAAACTTGATCACACGAATACTCATCACCACTCAGATGACAGCAGCGATCCGCCAGAGAATTCAATTATAACGCCTTGCATAGCCAAAACAAAAGTGCCACGCCCCCTCAGGACAGAGCGGAATAATGGCGCCCATTGTAATTATTCACACGAATTTTTCGGGAAATCCTTGAACATAAAAAGCTCAAAACCCCTCATCATCAGAGTTAAGGTATAAAACCAACAGGAAAATCGTTAATGACGCCTAAACCCTCCCAAAACAAAAGTGACCCACCCCCTGCTAACTGCACGGAATTATGGAGGTATCAGTATAGTTTACATTTACTGCACGAGAAACCGCTCTCTCGCCTCTGATCTATTCTTCTTTATGTGAACGTTAGAGCCTTTCTCACTTCAAACCGTTCCCTAGCGCCACTTCCTCATCCCCTCATCCCTAAGCATTTCCGGTTACCTGGCTGGAGTCGGAACTGGGATCGAAATGCATGAGTGGCAGCTCTTGCGGGGGAGTGCGGGACATCGGAGTCGGACATATGGATGAGCTGTCCATTATTCAAAATTCTCTCGCTGCGATAACCGAATTCTCTCCATTTCCAGATCGCAATCACCATTTCCACATCGTACATTTTTACTCACTTCCGGTATTCTGGGCTTTGACGTCACAATTTCTCCAAACCATTCAGCGCGCCTGTCGTGTATCGCCGCAGTCATTCCTTGCAATCATGCCCACCATCTACATTTCATGCATTTTTTTTGTCACTCTGCTTTCTATCTCACCTTACTTTATAACACGTATCTACTTATTTGTTTAATAGCCAATAATTTTTCCTAGCTAGAAGAATTCACTCACTCACTCGAACACAAATTTAAATTTTTCTCATCCAAACCAGACTTCTCCAAGTATTCCACGATCAGCAGGGATACAGTGAGACTCATTCATTTCTTAGAGTTCGATTCTTATGAATTGGTTTCAGCACTCATTTTTTTTTCTTTTGTGTTTGAAAGTTCATTTTTAGCCGGAAAGACAGGTCATGATCGTTGGTAATTACATAAATGGTACGGTTAGCCAAAGAGGGCTTTTAAATAACATATTTTGACACTGCACTGAAAAAAGCACGCAGCCATGCGTCTGATAATGAATTCATTGAACGTGATGGCAGTAACCATCGTGTTTTACATTTCTTGACCTCGCTTTCTAACGAGACATTAAATGAAAAAAACCAAGGAGTCTGCATACTACGTAGCATTCATGAAAAAAAAATTGGGAGCGCGAAGTCCTGAAGATATAAATTTAGTATGTCTATCAACCACTTCAAGCATTGTGCCACCATATCCATCCCCATCTCGCAGAGGAATCCCCGAGACAATGTTACAAAGATATAATGGTTTAATAAAGTGCAAAGAGAGCCTCCGGAATCATGCACATCGACGATTTTTGCTCGGGAGAGAGTTCCCTTATAATAGAGGTTTGCTCTCCGTTAGGCAATGACTGCTGTAACCAAATTTTTATGAATTGATGATTTAAACTGATGATAAAATTGATGATTTCATATCTTTGGAAATATAAACAGAACTAAAGCAAGGTATCAAGAGTTAAAATTACGCTAAACTGGGTTTTTATATGCAAAATTTAAATTTGTGGCCCTAATTTTCAGCAAATTATAGTTGTACAGAACCTAATATCTGAGCCTTTAGCGAGATATTTAATGTTCCTTGTTTTAAGAGAATATCGATAACTTGTATAAGAATACTTGTTCGTTGCCATTATCTATTCTGAGCAGTATCAGATAGTATTTTTAGATGGCTGCCGCTTTAAAAGTGTACCAAACGTTTGAGAAAGCTATTGATGCACTGATAGTGTCCTATCTGTGTTATTCCGTTGATTTTGAAAACAGGATCAGCATAAAAACAAACTTCGGGAGAAGTTTACCTTCCAGATCCTTCGTTTTAAACCGCTTTGGCCAATAAAAACTAGCGAATTCCAACAAAGAATGTCATCACATTGCTAACAGTTGTTCTTTGAGGACCTTTACAACGTCATGATGTAAGTGGCAAGCGTATTCACTGAGTCATTACTTTATTCTGAACAGTATGAACCTAACCTAAAAACCCATGCTATCCTATGAGACGTGCTTTGCTTTGCTATCATTGCCGAAATGTTTGTGTGGTAAGTTTATGATAACTATTTTGAGAACTCTCCCAGCTCCTCTGACCTAAGAATCTTTTTCGAAACCGGTGGAAGGGTCAAACTTCCCATATTGCGAGATAATAATGCCAACTTCCTAGCGTTTAAAACAAACATTCATTCGCGTTTTTCACTTCGGCAGTATAGGAGCGTAGGTATAAAATTCGTAAAAACTTTCTCTTTTGCACATTACAAGACTAAATCCATGCAGATTGAAGTTGAAATCATTTCGACCGAAGAAGGACCGAAGTCCAATTGGCCTATGCATACCCCGGTAGGCTGATGGAATACCTGCTTCGAACACCATAAGGGAAGTGTTACTTATCACGAGTCCTTAAATTGGATTAAGTATAATTTTGGTGGTATATCTGACTAATACACCGTTGTCATACCTTTAATGTGAAGTTGGACTGTGATTGGCATATTTGACGTCGTCGTTTGACTCGGAGACAGCGGTGCAATACTTAGGGACCTTTGACTTTTCTGAGCAAGTGAAAGAGAGATACTTTTTACTTGCAGTTAGGACACTTCTCGAATATGTCGCGGGTTTTGAACCCGCACAGAAAGAATGACTTCGTAAGATAAATAAATCACAGACTTAAAATTATTTACTATTCAATATTTATGAAATACTTTAATACGAGGCTACACGCTAGACTTGGACTACTTGAAAAAGTCAGATCAGGCGAGCATTGATTTGACACGGAGGATATTAATTTGACACCATGCTATTAATTTGACACCTCTACTACTAACTGGAGTGACAAAATGAGAGATCCACTGCCAAACTGATGGGTGCAATAATTCCTTCTTTCCACGCACCTCCGGTGAGTAAGTATAACAAAAACAAAGAGTGGCACTAAGACACTACATTCACATGCATTTCATCTTTGTCTTCTCCCCCTTTCTTTTAATCTTACCAATTGTCACCCCTTCATATGTCTGGTGCCCTAACACTCCCTCCACTCCACTTACCTCGTTGGCGGTTTGCAAGATAGTACGTAGTTGTACTTATTATTTATAGTTAAAACGCTCATAAAATATAATTCTATATTGGAGAAATAAAATACAAGGATATAATATGAAATACAAATGCTGAGGAAAAATCCAAGCTTCAAAGGACATGGGATGCTTGTTTTGGAACTGGAAAAATGCAAAGGAATGATAAGAGTGAACTAGTGAAAAAAATTGAATCAACATAACGGTTGAATTGGAAGACCACGTCGTATGAACTTTTTTATAAAATTATGATAACACCTAGAGTGTGATTCAGATGAAATTTGAAAATTATGAAGTTAGACAGTTCCGTTGAGAATAGGTACATGATTGGAATTAAAATAGCCACTTTTCGAAAAAATTAAACATTTTATGAAACTATCACGGATATTATTTAGTACGTTAAGTTAATGCGTGAATAAATACCAAAAGACACGAAATGGTTCCAAGGAGGCAAAATAGAGATTTTCTAAGAGTGTAACGTTGTTGTCTCTACTATGCTTAAGATGAAACAGAGTAGCGAAACATGTTGATTCAATAAATATTTGCTCAGAGGAATCGCAAATTTATTTCATTTGTTTTGGATTCAAAAGGGAATTTCAAAAAAGCCTCGGCCTCCACTTTCACCTAACGAAATTCATGCCCTACATATGACCACTAGTAGAAAGAAAAGTCCATTAACGCTACTCTGGAACCAACTGATAGAAAGCAGAAATAAGAAGTGGAAAGTTAATAAACCCGCGGAAAAAAGTGGGAAAGAAAACAAAGCGGTAAATCCAAAAGAAAAACCAACTCCGGATTGGCTTAAAAAAAATAAAGAGCGTGTTTTTCAAGCCTCTCCCCTTGACTTGAGGTCCTCGAACGAGAATGGCCCTCGAGAAACTAACCACCCACGGCCACCACCCTACGCTCGAGGAGCGCAGCCCACCGTACAGCGCCCCCCCCCCTTCCTCCACCCCCGGCCCCCTGCCTTCCTTCGCCTCCCCCCCCCCTCATAAGCCGCCCCCCTCCGCCCCCGCGGATCCTGAAAAGCGCTTATGGGGCTCCGAAAATCGATGAATAATGTATCGAGTGTGACGGTTTCTGCGAGTTGTACCACGGCCGCCCCCCCCCGAGGGGTGATCGGCCCTCGACCTCCGCACACCACCGCCTGCAACTATGTGTGTCTCGTGCAACCAAGCCTCCGCCGCCCCCCGGAAGCCACACACGCCCCCGCGTTTGCCCTCATTCCCCCATCATCAACAACCACCCCACGGCGCGGCCGTACCTCAGTGCCTCGAAGGTGGTGGGAAATTCCTACGGGTCTAAATTTATAACGTCCACATCTAGGTAATGCCACGCGAGTCTCCTCGAGGGCGTGCGGCAGGAGGTGTTAGGATGCCAGTCATAAAAAGAGAAGGGTACTGGGGAACGGAATTGGAAGAGGGAAGGGACGAAATGTGAAGCATGTGCTTTGACGGATTGGTGCTCCACTCCGTAAGAAAGTGCTTCGGGCCCAACTTGGTGCATTTTTCCCATCCTTTAGGTACAGAGATGAGCGATAACGCTGCGATTCCGAATAAAATATCTACTCCACGGTAAATTTCTAACCTTTATTTGCTTTTGTCGTTCCGATGTTGACCGGAGGTAAAGTATTACTCGTCAAGTTCACCTGAAAATTGTAATACTAGAATTTTTCCAGTAACATGTGAGCTTCAGAGCCTCCAGCGGTTCTCAATCCAGTCCTAAAAGTTTTTTTTCACTTTCAATTCGTTCGTAGCAATAATTAACACAACCTGCTGTTTTTCTTTGAATTTTTATTAACCTCGCGGATTAAATCTTGCATTGGTTTCCAAATGTGTGCGTCACCTAATACAAAACAAAATACAAAATCCGAAGTAACATTTCAGCACTGGGTAAAACAGTACCTCTGCCGCAAGGGTGGTACGAAATGGCTGATATTCAGCGATCATTACAGCGCTCCTCGAAAATCCAATCGAAAACATTTATAGCAAACTCGCACAAAGCTTAGAAATAATGTTAAAAAATCGCAGTCACGCGTGTAGATGTAGCTGCACTTATTTTCACCCAATTTATTTCAAAAATTTGGCTGCGGAATAAACAGAAAATAATGAATAACTTAAAACTAATTTGTCATCATTAGTTGCTCTTGCATAATATTACAAATACTGAAATTAATGCCTACATTTGAAGCTGAGATTTATAGTTTTTTTCTTCTCATGAAACTTAACTGTCACCGTCAATGTCGATTGTGCACTCAATGACGCGAGATACTCCGCATCACCTTATGACCAGACGAATTATCTTATTTAAGAAGCGGCTCATGCATGCATGTAGGCTACATGCGTAAACAAATACGATATTTTAAAAATACGTAACCAATTTTCCGTGGAAAACAGTAGACACAATATCTCAACTTAAGAAAATATTTTAGGGCAAACCTAATGAGATATTTAATCATTTCTTCTTTTTTCCGGGATAATAATTTCGTGGTCAGGTGAGAAAAATGCTGCACATAACTTTTGAAAAATGAAATATCACGTCATGAAACGCCATGGTCAATTCTGTGGCGAGTAATCTCTTACATTTTGGAGAAGTCAATATTCTGGAAAATTTGGCCTATTATTTGTTTTGCAAAATAAGAAACAGGAACTTGGTATTTTTAATAAACAAAACATTTGGTGATAAAATCTACCTATGGAAAGTGCAATTTTCAAGTATGGCTTCATTGCCTTAATTATGAATACAGAATGGAAGGTCAATCATTAAAGCAGGTACATCAAATAAATACTTAGGGGTTATATTTGATTCTTCAATGTAATTTGCTCCACATATCCTTGACACAGCTCTCTCTCTCTCAGCTCAAAGATTATTGGGTTTTGTAAACCGAATGTCAAGGCACTTTAAATCTGAGAAATCTCTCAAAATGTTGTACTTCTCCTTTGTAAGATGTAAGTTGGAGTATGCTTCTTTAGTATGGAATCCTCACTGTAAGAAATATGTTCAAATATTGGAGAGGGTACAAAAAAGGATTTTACGTTATCTATATTATACTCAATATAATGTTTATCCAATGTATTAAAATTATGTTTGCTACGAAACTTTGGTAAAAGTGTTTGATTTTTAATATTTGCAAAAAAGAAGAACCTTGTGTGATCTATCTTACTTATATAATTTACTTAATACTGGAGAAAATAGTGACTTAATTAGAAAAATTAATTTTGTAGTGCTTAGTATCAATGTGAGGTTAACAAGGAAATTTAAGTTGAGCATGGTAAAGTCAAATTACTGTGAAAACTCAGCACTGAATAGAATGTGCCGATCTTTTAATATGCACTGTGATATAACTTATTTTACGTCAAAAAAGAAGTCTCTTTTGCAAATTGATAAATGATATAGTTTCTTGACATGTTTCGAAATTTCTGTAAAATTCAATTGATTCCAATATGTTTTGTATTTTATTCTTTTTTGTTTTGTTTTCCCTGTAATTATTTTGATGGGCAAACGTTAAACTCTGTAAATAAATAAATAAAGTTTAGCTATTGGATAGGATCCCGGTAGGTGATCTGGCTAAAGAAATAATAAAAAACCTCACTCTGAATTTTGCCATGAATACCATAATTCCCAGCTTCCAAAGGCATACAATTTAGTTCTTCAACTTGGAAGCACGGCAGCGAGAAAGAAATGCACCACTTATTAAAATTAAAAGAACTCTCCACACCTTCAAAAGCTTAGACATGATTTATTATGACCACAGCAGGAGAATGTAATCAAATAACTTGGAGCTATGTAACAATTAAGCGATGATATTTAGTGGATAATATAACCCCGTAAACAATTGCTAATAAATCAGCTAAAAGAAGTAAAAATGCTGATTCTTTAGCGGAATATGAGGATTGTACTCATCTTAAGGGCTATTTCAGCATGGATTCCACCCAGTCCATTGAATAAAACCTAGAGTGAATCGCTTGAATTGTAAAAGAAACTCCTTTGATTTTGAGAACCGTAATTGTCTTCCCCTGTGATAGCACTTTGATCGCTTCCAACTTTTACCTATCAATATCTAACCTTTTCCCTCAAACTATATAATCTTCTCATACGAAGGAGTGAAAATGGCAGTGCTCAAATAAAAACTGGGAGGCCAAAAAGAGGGCTTTGTCTTTTCAAAAACTTTACCAATTATACATAAAGAAGAAGTCCACAAATTATTGAGCAGCAATATCTATCTACTTTCATTCATCTCACTTATCCACTTTTATTTTTTCTCAACTTATAAGTAGCCAATCTATTCAAAAACAGAATCCTTCAATTTCGCAGCACTAAGTGTTCCCGTGTTTAGCTCTCAATTTTAATATCATGCACTTTCTTAATTAGGCCTAACTAACCAAGAGCATCCTTTCATACTAGCGTATAATTGGGGCATATAATACTTATTTTCCCGGTACTAGGCCCTCTTCTTACCGCAACACTCCTAATTTTCAGGCATTAATTCCTCGAGTATATTACACCCAGAGGATTTAGCAGGCAATTATGATCAGCTAATCGTGACCGTGGAAGTCCGGATAACGTAATTATTTCAGGATATGTGAAGTAATTACAACAATATTCCCACAAAAAATACGCATCCTTATTTCCACGCATTTTTCATCAAAATATAAATTTCAGCAATATCACAACAGCCATGCCCTAACCCTTAAAAATATTAAACGATATAAAATAGATAAAAACATACAAAGGTTTCCACGGCCTTTAGAGCAGTAGTAGTAACAAAGGGAGACGACTAATGGCTAAGCTCTTTAGTTTTTACGTCACTTGGGATAAGTGGGAGTTTTTGCAAAGGCAAGATATTTCGGGCGATGAGGAAGGTTAGACAGAAACCCGGTGTGTCGAATAATTTACCCTATATCATAGTCGCTAGCACAGTATCACGTCCCATCCAACGGGCTATACGAATTTGAACTGCTCTCTAGATGCACTCGAGTAGGGATTTGGATTCCTTTAAAAATTCTCCACCACTGCTAGGGTTCAAACCCAAGGCCTATGGTTGGAAAACCAGGATTACGGGAACCAACTCAACCCGATTTTCACCCTTGCCTTTATTAATGATAGCCCGAGGTGGGTGATTGCTCTCCAACTTCTTACGTATCTATTAACAGGTAAACTCTTTCATGCGTATTTCGTGTTCTATCGACCGAAAAACGAAAATAAAATTAAACCTTGGTCTGCATGGCCAAAATTTCTCAGATACTTTGAGAAAAAGGATGAGATTTTGATCTTCACCATCGCCCATTATGCATTGCCTCCTTCACAGCCAAAGCTTGCGTTATTTGACCTCATTCAGGTAGATCATGCATTTCATTTGAGAGATTTGCAAGACCTTATTTCGGTCCGTCATTAATCCTATTAGTTTACTTCATGACAGGATTTTCACGCTGACTTATTTATTTCTATTGTATCAAACATCCAGTTTTATGTCGCATATTTACGTAGAGATTTCCTAATCAATCAAATCCAAAACAGTGACAGCACTGGGAGAAACTTTTAAAACTGCAAGGTAGTTCCGTAAAACTGCAAGTAGTAGGACGAAGTATGCCTGTGATTAAAATCAAAATACCCTGAGATTAAATACACATGCTAAGTCAGTAATACATAACCAAATCTACGAGTAAAATACATATTTTCCTGAACTGTGTACGGCTATGTATAAAAGCTGGAAATAAATTTGTTTTGCAAAAATAATTGGCACCTCACAATTATTGAAATGAGTTTACATGGCTCGGACTTGGAGAGCATCTCCATTCGATTACCGATTAAATTTGCAAAAATAAACCATCACAGGGTAAAATACTTTTGAAATGATTCAGGACTCTATTTCCTACCTGTAGAGTGAAAGTGGATGATTTGATAGATTGGGAATAGGTGAATTAGAAAGCAAATGGAGCTGAACGATCTAAAACAGGTGTCGGAAAATGTTTCGAGATAATGAGCCTAACCTGTCCCTCAAAAAAAATTTACTATAACTTTCCTAATGTATTTTTTAACTTGAAAAATGTAGAGTAATACATTATAAAATTAACTATTAACAATGCTTCCTAAATGAAGAACAGTCACCATAATAGATAAATATTCAGATAAAAATGTTATACATGACACTATTATATTTTACTTTCATTTTCAATTTTCTTTGAAGGTGCATATACCATAGAGCCACATGTGTCTCCATAGTCACAGTTTAGAGACTACTAAGCTTCAACTTACGCAGGATAATGATAAACGGCAATCGTGGAAACATCTAGGCCACAACTTTGTCTTCACGCGGACACGGAGGATGCTGCACTGCGGGTGGGCGATTTGAACGGCCGTCATTTACGTTCCTCCAGCAGCAACGAGCGTTGGAGGAAAACTATTTGATTCCTTTTAAATCAGAAATTTGTCATCGAAGAAAGCTCACATCAACAAGTACAGATATAATCACTGGACCTTCATTAAGCCGGGAGTGACCGAGTAAAACCTTACGAGTGACGAAATTTATGAGCGCAGGGTGATTATTTACCGGGAAAAAGATTTAGTCAACCATATCTATATATACTATCCTCCGAGTCGCCGCAATTGTTTGTGGTAGGGGGTGTTAACGACACCATCCACGAAAAAGGATGAGAATAGGAAAAAGAACGGGAAGAGGAAAAAATGAAAAGTGAAATATGCTTTGACGGAAAGGTACTTCGCTCTCTTTTATGTATTCTTTAACAGAAGAAATGATTCTTAAACTTATCAGCTTGACAGTGATTCTCTTATTGTTTGGCTTTTGTCTGTCTTACAGATGCTGTGCGGTGGTAACGTAATATCAGTTTTGGATTTTAACCATTTTAATCCAGTCCGACTAATTCTTAACTGATGTTAGGCGAAGTAATAATTACAATATTATGATTCCATTCATCTTTTGCGCTCTTTAATTCTGGTTTGGATTTCCCCCCCCCCCCCGTAATCTCATTACCGTGCAAACCCAAATCCCGATGGGGCCAGTGGTTTCCCATCAAGGGGGCCCCTTCCCATCGACCCTCTTTCAAATTAAATCACTCCTTTAGGATTCCTCCTCGTTCAAATTCACCCTCCACGGTCTTCAGAATTCGATCGACTTATCTCTTAAGCCAAACGGCATTAGCCCGACTCTCAATCGGAAACGGGTCTCGCCCTTAAAGCCGGGAACCTCTGATGTGATGGTTCCTTTCACAGGGAGCAATCAGGCACACACCAACTCGCTGCCACTAGATTGTTCTATCCTCATCTCGCTTAGTAATGGAGTGCTAGGTAACCGAATGTCAAGTTTGCTGGTTACCTGTGGGAAGCGACCGACAACTGAGTTCATTTTCGCCTTGAAGGATGCAGTTTGGTATGGGAATAAATACTTGGGTAATGGAGAAAGAAGAAGTAGAGAGGAGAAACCTGGCGAAAGTATTGGTATACTCTTAACGAAAGGGGGCAATAGGTAAATGGTTTAACGCCCCATATGACGGACGGAGGACTGTACTTAAGTGCTCACAATATACAGCAAAGTAAGGATCAAGATTACACTGAAAAATATCCTTCACCACAGGGATTTGGAACCGGGTCCTCAGGGTGGGATGCCAACTTTTCACTCACCATATCAACCTGATCTTCACCGAATGTTAGGCTCAATTAGAGGTTTTAGATAGCATTCCGTTTAACTCCCTATGTTTTGGTCTCAATAAAACCAAAAGACGTGCTCATAAAAGACGTGCTAAGATTCCTAGATACCACCTTCTACATTAGAGCTCATTCAAGAAAACATTAGCCTTCTGTACAAGCTTCTTGGACATGAAGTCAAAACTCGCTCCATGTGTTCTCATCTCTTTACTTTGATACTCTTACCCATTTGTGCTTAAAATTATTGTTTGCAGGCAATACTTTACTCATTTAAACTTAAGCGGGCCGTGTGAAAAGTGCATAAGTTACTTACTTCAGTTAAATATAACAAAAAAATGGCAAGCGTTAATGAAATCCATTAAAACACACTCAATTTCACAGTATATTCAGCGGTGTGTCAGTGAATATTTATTCAGTGAAGGACGTGAATTGAAAGTATTTAATACTTGCTTAATATTGACTATTTATCAGTATGGCTTATTATTTTTATTTTAGTATTCTACAGATCACCACGCATGTTAAGAAAAAGTATCTAAAAATATAACAAAATTAAACGTCTTTCCAAATATTTGCAAGTCAGATAAAATTTTCCAGAGAGCTGGGCTGTTTTGCGGGAAGTAGTAGGTGCACCCATGGTCTGAAGAATTCACTATGTGTTAAGTTTTTTTTTTAATTTTCATATTATTGAATATTTTAATGAGTATATCGTTTTAAAGTAGACAAATGATGATTTTAAAATATTGGCTAGGATGAATGGACTGCTAAATCACAAACGTGCACGAAAATGAATCTGCGCTTCATTTAGTAAAGCGAATCAAAAGCCTTTTAAAAGGGATGACCTTACTAGCATTGTAATTTGCAAATTAATATTTGACTATCTGAGATGAATGCTTAAGATTTACCCTTTTATAACAACGAGTACCTGCTGCAATTCCGACAAAGGCTCTGCCCATATGCATAGCCAACCCATCTCCTCTAATACTTCCTATCAAGAAGAGAATGCGAGTAATTCGCTTTGAACGAGCATTAAGGAAATAATGAACGTTTCCCCGCGACTCCAAGAGTAAAAAATATAAACAAAATGCCACATTTGCCTTTTTTACTTAGAACAGAAAAGCTTCATCAGTTTTGTAAATATCACATTTGTTTGAGAAAAGGTGCCATTTTTTCACTGTCTCACTCATTTCCGTTTTTCACCCCACGCTATTTACAGTTCACTTAGAGAATAAATACTGTGAAAGGTAGATATTTGCTGAATTTATGAGTTAAGGGGTAACATTTTCCTATAAGAACCAAGAAATCGAATAACCTGACATCTCTATTCTGTGGTAGAACATCCCTTGAGAAAATTAGGTGAACCTCCTGCCGAAAGTTAGTGGTTAAAATTCTTAGAAATTTCCACCAGGAAACAATCATAGGTCCCAGTTCCATGGAATATTTTCTCTCATCGTCATTTTCCTCGAAACGTAGGAGCTCTAGAACGAGAAAATGCCGTTAAAGTTTCCCTTCTCCCTTTCCGAGTCTCTCGTCTTGCTCATCAAAGAGCATTTCTTTTTCAGTCCCAAATGCCACAAATTCATTCCGGCCACAATCCAACAGGCAGTTTTCCACGACATTTTATTCAATACTGAGTATCAAACTAAATCAATACACTGAAAATTGTATCGCGTAGAGGGTTCATTTGTATTCGGTGAGTTGCATCGAATTCGGTTTTCAAAAGTAAGTACGACACGTGAGTATTTTTCATTCGAGTCTCATATCTAACTACCAATCACGGACAAGCAGAAAGTTTAACGGAGATACCGTTGGCGGAGCTCGAATCTACTTAACTATGTTGCCATCCCGAAGCTCTGTGATGTCGTGTGTGGTGAGTTTTCCAGTACTGGGCAAGGGAAGCAATCTTCAATTTGATAGATGAGTATAAAAGTACAAAGTGTTTTGTCATTCAAAAAGCGTTAATTAATTATACAAAGGAAATTTAAACTAAACACCCACACAACGGTGCATGCGAGCGTCAAATAAAAACGGAGAGTTGGATCGTATGAAAGGGTTCCTTCGAGACTTTCTGTATCCAATTTTAACATAGGTACTAAATTGAGTTTCATTTGAAATAAAGAATTAAGTAAAGCGTCTAACGGCTAGACGTTCCTTTTTCCACGAAGCATTCTTTCTTTAGCGAACCAACAAACACTAGTAAGTACCAGGAGTGTTCCTACGTAACTCCCACCCTTCAGATTCATTGGTCCATCCCAAACCAATTGCGTCACGAATCACTGCACATGACCCACATTGTCTCCATCCTAAACCCTACGTAGTTCCTTCTTCATGGCGAAAAAAATCCCTGCCATTCTACTGCCTCTTCCCCTCTCACCCAACACATTTCCCTCCATCACTGCGCTCCATAGCCCATTGGCCCTCATTACACGCTCCAGCCACTTCTTCTGCCTTACCAACTTCCCTTCATTCCCCACAATAGTCAAACACCTCCTCGTTCGTTTTCATCGCCACTCCACATATCCTCCCCATCCTTCTCCAAACAAAGACTCTAATCTGCGCCCTTTCCTCATAGACCAAGTTTCAGAACCATTCCCCATCACAGTCTTCTTAATTATAATCTTCACGCTTCCACCTAAGAATATCTAGCCTCATATTCCCTTCTGTTAGTAAACGTCTCTTTGTCTGGAGGTACTCTTCTCCAAACTAAATAAAATTGAATGTGAAAAGTCATGGCTGACCATTAAACGTGGACTTCAGCAGTTTGCTGTATGCGACTTGATTGCTACTGCTAGCTCTAATGACATTTGCTACTGCCTTGCCACGCCTTTAAGTCACAAGTCAGGTAATGATGCCAGAGGTAGTTCCACATATTCACAGGTATTCCAAACGCTTGAATAGAAAGAACTCAATTCAACACTACACCAGACTCTACGCGTAGTAAATTTCCGAAATATTTATCGTAAAAGTAAGTGAATGTGGCTCACATGCTTCAAACAATAAAAATATTTCTTTGTAAACTTAACAGCTATAAGAGCAACAGATTGGAAGTCCGTTACGATCAGAATATGAACACTTGTCATACCCAATTCACTACTATACTATGTTAATATAACTCCAGCGTAAGAAAACTTCCGGGCAAACTAAATAATATCCAACAATCCCAACCATTAAGTCAGCACTCAATCACACAGCAATTTCTTGAGATTATTTGGATTGTGTTAGCGTCATGGTGTTCTTGTTCAAATCAATAATGATGCATGGAAATAGGAAATTTTGGTACCTAACAGATCGTCAGTGTAGCTCCCGTATTTTGTCGCTTCTATCAGTTCTAGAAATATAGCGCGGGGTCATAATAGCATCCTCCGCGTTGCGCTGAAACTTGCCTGGTCTGAATTTTTCATGTAATCTAACACAAAGCCTAGCGTGCAGCCTCCGAGCCTTTTCGGCTCCCAACCTATTATCTGCTGCGTAGCACTTTCTTTTGCTCGTAGTAGTAAATATTAATATATTTGATATGATTAGGATATATTAGTAAATATAGCTAACTTCGTTGGAGCGGCGGCGGCCATCACGTGCTAATATCATGGTTGTAGGTGCCCACCTAGATTATTCGTAAGATCTAGTCGTATATAGTTTTTCACTAGTTGCTCCCTATTTAATAAGCCTTAGTTGAATAAATTCGACAGTTTCGGGCGATATATGGTGGAACAGCATTTTAAATAAAAACTACAGTAATTGTACTGTCCACTCAGACCTGATGATGACGCCCTAAGAAGCGTTGAAACACGTGTTGTATTTCACATTAAATTTAAGTGGACAGTACAATTACTGTAGTTTTTATATAAGCCTTAGCTGAGTCAAGGAGCAATTTTCGGGGCCAATGGACATTAATAAAATAAAATAAATGCAAATTGTCAACGGCGAAATGTGTAAGAGTCTTTCATGATACCGCCGACTTAATTTCATCCTCCATATAACAATTATAAGCAATCTGAATCTATTAGGAATAACCATTTTAATACGACTGACAAGTCAACCCAACTACTCTCATGCTCTCTTTCTAGCAAGTACGAACCAGATTCTGAAGTAAAACTTCATTCAGAGAGTTCACCATTTCTTGCATATAAGCAGATTGCCCTTCACATGTTATTTAACAGTTCATATAATTCCAAAACTTTTCAAGCACTAAATCTTATTTGGAACGGCTCACAGCAATCATCTCCCCCATTTCACATTTCTTTTGATCGAATTCACCGAGGCAAAATAAGGTTGTTAATTGCGACTTCTTGCTCGGCTTCAAGTGCCTTCCTTTTTGCACCTCCTTGAAGACATATTCAAAATAAATCACTGGAAAATTGCTGTAGTTTTTTTATAAACGTCGAGAAATACCAGCGAGATTAACCCCAAGAGATAATTGATCTATTTTATCCATCCTCGCCGTTGCCCGCAAAAAATGCGCCTACCACCAAATCAGAAATTGAGGTTCCATATCTTCGGTAGAGAGAAAGGACATAGATCCGCATTTTTTCGATAGAATGAAGCAATGGAAGACCGTTAAAAAGGCAGTTCTCACCTTCAAGAGATGAACCAGGGGTATTGGCGACGGGGAGAGTGTATTGAGAGAGAGCTTGAAGGCGTATAAAAGGCTTTCTCGTAAACGCAAGAATAATGAAAAAGGCAAAGTATTACTCAGTTAACGAAATGTGATATAAACATTGAAGTTACGAAATCTTGCTTCGATATATGTATTTGGAGAGTCTATGAGTACTGGAGGGTCTAGGAAATGCTACTTGGCCCTAAATTCAATGAAGGGAAAATCCTGATATTCACCCCCTAGTGGTGGAGAGGGGGAAACGTTTGACGGCTAACGAATACAGGGACCGAGTATCTCCCGGGATAAGGAGATCACCTTCTACCAGGTCCAAATGGCCTCCTCGGAGGGCGGATGAGCGGGTAGAAGGAAGGGCACCCTCTTGTCCTTGGGATGGGAAACCATCCCTAAAGGCGGATGAACCACCAGGTCAACGGCATAGGATGGAGAAGGAAACGGGAAACAACTCCATTAGAGATCCTTCAGGATATCCCTTTACTGTATGTTAGGAGTTACTTGAATGATGAAGCAGTCTCGAGTTAAATATTCCGGAGTGATAGTCCCCCATTCGGATCTCCGGGAGGGTACAGCAAGAGGCGATTATAAATAGAAGAAGGGCGATTTGTGCAGAATTGCAACATGGAATGTTAGATCATTGAGGAAGATTGGAATATTGGAAAACATGAAACTAGAAATGAATAGAATGGAAATAGACATCATGGGGATAAGTGAAGTTAGATGGCCCAACAATGGTGATTTCTGGAGTGGGGAATACAGAATGTTGCACTCAGGAAATGACGAAGGAAGTGGCGGGGTTAGTTTTGCTTAAGAAAAGAAAATGGCTCAAAATGTCTTGGAAATTTGGGGTCTTAGCGAGAGGACTATGATGATTAAAATCAAAATGGAACGAAGGAATATGGTCATGATTCAGGTATATATGCCTACGTCTAATCATCCAGACCAAGAAGTAGAAGACATTTACGAACAAATCGAGGAAGTTCTAATGAAAGTAGACCAACGAGACAACCTTGTGATCTGAGGGGATTGGAACGCAGTTGTTGGAGAAGACGTGGAAGAAGAATTAGCCGGGAAATATGGGCTTGGAAAGAAGAATAAGAGACTTCTTGAGTTCTGCCAAGTGCACAACCTAGTGATTGCCAACACACTTTTCCAGCAGCCCAAAAGAAGAATATATGCTTGGTCAAAACCTGGAAATGGAGAACGATATCAAATAGATTATATTTCAGTAAGAAATAGTTTTAAGAACCAGGTAAAAACAGCTTAAAGTTTCTCGGCTGCTGATATAGACACTGACCATAATCCTGTGCTAATGATAAGCAAACTTCGCATAAAAAGGAAGCAATTGCTTCGCATAAAAGGTGAGACTTAATAAAAAGGTAGCCATAGCCTTTATTGACATTGAAAAAAGTCTTCGATTAGATCAGTTGGAACACCATGTTTAAAGTCCTTAAAGAAGCCAAAATAGACTACCGAGATTGGAGGATAATTCTCCAACTTTATCAAAACCAAGAAGCAATCCTAAGTGTAGATGGAATAAAAGCAAAGATCTCTCGAAGTGTTAGGCAGGGATGCAGTCTATCCCCAATACTGTTCAATCTGTACATGGAACAGGAAATTAAGGAATTTACAGAAACAAGTAAGAATGGAATAAAAGTGAATGGTAACCTTTACAAAATTATCCGATTTGCAGACGACATCGCACGTTCAGCAACCAGTGACAATGAGCTACATGAAATGAACCAAAATTTTAAAAATAACTGGGACATGAAAATAAACAAAAAGAAACTAGGACTAGATGAAGCCGGGGTATATCTAAACGGAGAAAAACTTTCGTGAGTCGCTACATTTAAATATCTGGGTAGCTGTATCACATCTGATGGTAGGCGTACAGCGGATGTGACAAGCAGGATAGCACAAGCAAAACAAGCTTTTATCAAGAAGAATACTCTCTTGACGTCAAAAAATGTTTCTCTATCAACCCGGAAAAAAGTTGTTAAAACGTACGTTTGGAGTATGTGTACCTATGGCTCAGAAACTTGGACTCTGAGAAAAGCAGAGAGGAAAAAGCTGGAGTCCTTTGAAATGTGGTGCTGGAGAAGACTATTAAAAATATCTTGGATAGAAAGGGTTACCAACCTGGAAGTACTACAAAGAATTGGGGAGGGACAAACAGTGCTAAACTCAATATGTAAAAGAAGAAACATAATGATTGAACACCTACTACGTCACTCCGAGTGGATGACAACCCTAACGGAAGGAGTGGTAGAGGGCCGTGCTGGAAGAGGTAGACCAAGAAAAGAATACCTGGAGGAGATCTTAGCAGGAAGAAGATACATAAATGTAAAGAGACTTGCTATGGAAAGAAGAAATTTGGATGCCCACCAACGTTAGGGTTGAGGAGAAGAGGAAGAAGATATGTTTTTGGAATAAATAAGTCATAACATTTTCAAAAACATATGCATTCTTCGCATTCTTCAAGTTATAAGGGACAAAGTGGTGGTTATGTTTTTTGCGGAGGCCAAAACCGTGACTTTTTCAATCGAAGCTCCAAAAAAAATATAAACCTAATGTTAAAAAATATTGCTGCACCAATCAGGGAACGTAAAAATGAAGTGTCTTTCATGTGAACTCTAAAAAATCCCATCTTTTCACCTTATTTCTATCTATAGACACTCGAAACCACGTGGTAAAAAGGGCAAGTAAGGGTGAAGCTGAGGAAAGAATAGAACTTCTTCTATCTAATAAAAATTGACATTCTGCGGTAAACTGAGAAGTTATTAAAACCATGAAAACGAACAATAATAAAATGAAAGTACTTAACAATCCAACTTAGCTCTAGCGCTATTTGCAAAACATTGCCGTTAGTGACGTCAAAATACGTTAGATCAATGGAAATACGACGGAGTTGACCCTTAGAACCCTTCCACCGGTGGCTCACGCTCTCTCTCGCTAATCCGTGGGGGCTGCCAGCCCAAAGGACACACCCTAGGAGGTTACCGGGTACGTTCGTGGACCAGTGGAATCCGCACTCCGGGTTCTGGGCGGGGTGAAGATAAGAAGGAGGAATGTATGCCACCAACATTACTTTTGCCTGTTTTGTTTGCTATTATTTTGCCCATTTTTGTTTGATGTTTGTTTGAGTTTGTGTTGTCAACCCTTGTACCCCTCCACCTCTTCCTCGCTTTCCACCCCCTCCCCTTCCCTCCTGTCACCTCTTCCTTCGGTTTTCCCACTCACCACTCCCCCTTACTCTCTTCCTTCCCCCACCTCTCCCCAATCATGTATATATTGAGAGCTCTTAGCACCACTTGCTACCTGAAGATGATCTATTGAAAGTAAATTTTATTTTTGTGGAAAATTGCGCGTATATTTTTTTCATTATGTACAAATTTCACTCCATTTCGCAAGAATCATCGGATTTTATAAAATTTTGGATAACACTATTTACTCAGGCTAAACTTTTTACGCATCAAGATTACAAAATAACATGGCATATTGTCGCAATTGTTTTTTATTTTAGGATTGTCTCCAGCAAGAAGAGGAACTAACGGACATTTTTAAGCATTAGCACAGCCTGCCACGACAGAAATAACATTTTCCGCTCGATTACCGAAGCTAAGCACCGTTGAATTCGGCTTTTAAAACTAAGGGCTGATCCTTCAATTCGTCTAAGCGCTGTTACCCCTGTCTGCAAGTGGCAGATAGTATGCGCGAAATAACCTGAGCCATCGAAGTGCGTCAAACGGAAGTTATAAAAACATGTTTATTGATACCAAGGACATAGCAAAATACAGGGAAATAAGTGGCATTATGTACTATATATTGCAATAATTACAATTGCTAATTTATTGCCACGCGGAGCACAAAGTACGAAGAGAGACACCGTTACAAATGCGCGCCGGAGACCACAGAAGACGTTTACGCAGCTGCCAATACAATAGATCTGTTATCGCTATGCGCAGTCGGTATACGACCAAGTCAGTTATTTTGCTACACAGACATAGCACGCGGAGGAGAAGTGACGGAGACAGGACGCCTAGGATGAGTTAGAGATGAGGAGGAATGTGCAAAATGGACAATTAGTCATCGACTACGTGTCTGAGAAATATTCCCAGCGGCTGGAATGGAGACGGCTCATCCAGACCCAAAACCGTCATCCCACCAATCTCCCCTCCACCTCCTCCCGCCCCCACCCGTCCACCCACCCTACCCCTCTCTCTCTCTCCTTCCCCTCCTACTCAACCATCCCCCCACGGAAGGCTATCTGTGGGCGATCTCACGACGAATCGGCCAGCAATTGACCTCAAACCCTCCCGAATATTAAAATGTTTGCATAATCGTAGCCCTCACAGAGAAACGTAGCCAGATGTAGAAAACAGTTTTCGAAATATTGCGGTACAACTCAAAAAGGAACTATGAAACATATCCAGGCATCGAAAACCGTTTTCGAAATATTGCTATACAAATTTGGCGAGACTATCAAAACATGCGCTTCTTCAAAAGTCAATGTCTCCGGAAGTGATCGACCCAAAGGGCTGATATAAAGTTAATTATAAATTTGATAAAAGGTTTTCATCACTAAAAATTCAAATACTTATAAATAACTTACACTGCTTGACTTAATAATTGTATTAGCAATTGATTTAACCTATTTGCCTCATTTCTTCACACTGAAAAAATAAAAGTATATGCGCAAGTCATTGGTGAATAATAATCCGACGTCCAAAATATGGTGTCTCTCAGGGTATTTGGCTAAGAAAATAAATGTTTTTTTACCATAAAATCTCTTGATAAATTTCTACTCTTAGTCCGAATAACCAATCCAAATTTCAGCACCAGGTGCCATTTTCACTATGAAAATGGCACTCGGGTGCTGGCCCTGGGAGGTCATTAAAATGAGTAGGAAACTAAAGTACTGCGCCTAGCTAAAAATATATCAACTATATTGATTGATGTCCGCTCAATAATCATCACTAGTATTATCATCATTGATGAAATGCGAGCTGAGAAATAGTTTCAATTATTTCTACATAACCATTCGTATCGTCCAGGGCCGAGATAAAATATATTAAAATCATCCCTTGTGGACATTTACTTTAGCCGAAAAGATACAATCTCCAGCCGAATCACATGCTCTATTGCACTTAAACGACACATGCAATTCTAATAGGACGCACAACGTTTACGAAAACTAGCCTAATTTCATATAATCACATGATATTTTAATTAAAAGAAGAACTACTTTGACCCTGCAATCGTAAGTAAGAGGCTCATGTCACCACTTGCAGGGTGAAATAATTAATGCTGAATTCGTTTCCGACTCAGCTCGCGAATCCGAAACAGAAGCTGACTCCCTTGAATCCAATATGGCCCTTTGACCCATGCCCTCCGCCACTTAATGAAGACGTTTCTCGCCGGCTGGCTTCCCTCCCGACCGCCGTACACAACCCGATGTCCATCACCTATCCCTTCGGATTGCGGTCCATTATCGCTTGGCCCTTAATTCACGCTCCCAGTCTAGAAAGGCTTTCTTACTCCCTTCTCTAATTCGCCTCCTGTTTTGCCGAATTCCTCTTAACTCCTCGCAAACCAGTAAAATCATTCTTCCTGCTGCCCGGATCATGAACGAAGGGCACTGCTTTCCTTATATCCCGAGAAAAGCCCAAACAGTCCTGACAAATCTCACCCGACAACCCTCCTCTCCAACATGATCCCTGTTCCTCAACAAATCCTCCTCCGGCAATTGCGAAATCCATGCCCAGGCCGAAGACACCGTCCGCCCAGAAGAGCTTGGATTTCCGACTCCAATGCCGTCTGTCCATCAAAAGCACATTTCATTCCAACGAAACAATCTCCCGCAACTAAAATCACAAATAAACCACGAACTTGTCATCCTAAATGACTCTAATTTGACAGGTAGTGGCTGTGAGCTGTGTTGCTCAGGCAAAAACATTGCTCGATTTCACTGCTCCCGATAACTTGCCTCATCTGCAGTTAGCCCGTGCTCCTTTGCGTCACAAAAGGCATAAATAGCACTTTTTCTCCGAGGGGAGTCAGCTTGGCGCGGATGCTAGAGCAGTGGCTTCCAATACTGGGGCCCGGGCTTGCTCTCGGGGAGTGGCGGAGATTTTGTCAACGAAATCCCAATAATCCCGACCCTCCTTGGGCGCTGTGCCCAGAGCACCAAACGTGGCTGGAGCGATATTAGTCTATGTACAGATTTGCCTGAAACTTTCATGCGTGCTAATAATATATATGCATAAAAGTGAAAAAATAGCCTTTTTCCGATTTGGCCTTCTGGCAATACAATGCTATTTTAACACAGCGTTATGGCACATGATTTAAACTTCGTAATATTTCGCTTACCTTAGCACAGATTTTCTTCTATACGCGAAATAATACACTTCATATTTTATTGTAACGGTTGCTAACAAATATCAAGTATTTACGTCGTGTTAAAGATTTAAAAAAAATATACTTCAATACAATTTTTATCCAAATTTTTAGCACCACGCCGAAAACTATCAAAAGCTCGAGTCATAATATACATTTTAACTAAAGGAAAAATATAAAATTTACAATACTGCGTGTAAGGTCAGTTACACCGCATAGACTCTTTCTAAAAATGCACTAAAATGAAATGCGGTCCCAGAATTTCTTCGATTCTCAGTAAAAAATATTTAAATATTCACTCTATGGCCCACAGTTAACGCCCCAGCCTCCTTAACTTGTGGCTGTTTTTTTGTTACTAGTAGGCTAATTCCGACGCAAATTTTCTCTCCACCCTTTCTTTATTCCCCACTTAATCCTATCTCGCCAATCAACCCTCTTATCCCTGCCGGCACAAATTACCTCAGCAGCAGGTCACCTTTCTAAAAACCCACCAGCTATGCCACCGAGCGCCCGACATCGGGCAAGCAGAGAAGAGTCCTTTCCAAGGAACGAGGCGGAATGGATTCGGGAGTTAAAAAAACTCGTTTCAACTCTTTTAGAGCCACAGGCTGATACATCTGCTTCTACTTCTCGGGTGAAAAGTGCCACGGGCTGATATATCGGCTCATGCATGTAGCATTGATAAAACCTTTCTAACTAATTGAGATTGTTTTTTTTAGGTGATTAAAAATGAGAATTTACTAAACGAATTATAAGATGGCCACAATGAACTTCAAATTGACATTTTAAAATAATTATGTCAAATATTGTTAATGTCAGTAAGGTAAAATATTATTTACAAGTCGCTCTTAGAATTCCTGAAAGTTTCCACTGAACGTTGATGGAACTGAGAGGGTTTATAGACGATTGGGCTCATTAGAAAGGGAACAGCAGGAAAAAATGAAATGGTTTATAATTCAATACCTTTTTATTTTCACCAACTATGGTTTTTACCCATGATTTCACTATCAAGGTGAGAAATTCAAAAAGCGATAAATCATGTTGTTCCACAAAGTAAGCCGCCCATGATTTCACTATCAAGGTGAGAAATTCAAAAAGCGATAAATCATGTTGTTCCACAAAGTAAGCCGGAAACATTAAGGTAGTTTGAGAGAAAAATCACTTCACCTAGAATTTGATGAATTTGTCCTCATTTTAAATAAAAAAAACTCATCTTTCCAATGATATCAAAATATCAACCCCTTGCCGAACTAGTTTTCGAGCAATTTGCCTAAAAACATAGGCTGTTTTACAATGGATGTATTACGGCTGTGCGCTACTGAGGGAGAATATTGAACAAATTAGGAACTTCTAGCACCTAAATTTCACCAAAAAATAACGGTGTGTAGATTGCATGTTTCCTCAACTATTCATAAAAAATAATCTATTACTCACTTTAGTAATTTGTACAGAATCGCAAAAACTCCTGCTGTTTTGAAGGGTCTTCAGCCGTACGGCGGGAAAAAAATGAGTTAAGTTAGAGACTTATGCAGCTTTATTTATTTAATTGCTGAGAATTTTGGTCATATACAACTGTATCTTTGCGCCATTAATATTACAACATTTATTTCATACTTCTTACAGACGCTGAAATAAAAAAATAAAATTTGAATATGGTCTCCATTATGACTAGGGAACTATCTCGCTCAAACCACCTTAACTTTAACGAAAGGCATTTAAGAGGCGAGAGGAGCGATGTTTAAATGGCAAGTTTTACTACAATTTCACAACTTATAACAAGGACACTGGCCCCGAAAGAATCCCTGGTCATCAGTCTTCGATACTAAATCAACGCTGACGACATGCCTACCGCGCAAGAAACACATTCTGACCCGACGAAGACGACACAGCAGCCTTTTCTATCAAATTTTAAATAGGGGACAGAAGCGTCCGCCAGCTCAGCAAACACCAAAACCGAACGCGTTTGGACGCAAACACGGAAGATACGAATCAGCGCAAATAAAAGTAAATACGTTCCCGACTCACATGAACCCAAACACAAAACATAGATATACGCAGACTCGCACGAAAACAGCCAATGGAATGCAGAGGTTTTGTCTCGCCCCTCACCGCGTGACTACCGATCGGCACACTTATCACCGGGGCCACCTTGAGAATTGCAAAAAAAGAGGAAGGCGCTTTATCTTCCGCTATTGACGAGCAGCCGCGGGCCGCCTTCCCCACCTCGTCTCCATCGGTTTATCTCGTCGCGTGAGATTACAACTGCACTCCTACAACTGTTATCTTACTCGTAGTAGTAGTGGCATTATTAACCCATTAGCTGCGGGAAACGAACTTCTAAGTTTCCTTGGGAGGCAAAAGGGAAAACGTACATACATGTACGTTTGACCGTCACATTCGTCCCTCTTCTTGACCCTATCCAAGTTATACAGCCCGACCTTTCCCAAAAAAGGTTCGTATGATCACGCTTTCTTATCATTCCTGAGCAGGGTCCTCCATTCCTGGTATTTATGGGAGGGCACGACGAACTCGTATGAGGTTAATAATTGCGTTTCCTACTAACTTCAACGGTATATGTAATACGAATAAATGGCCGCGAGAAGAAAAACCACCCGGATCAGGAATCAAACCCCGGCTTGCCGACTGCGCAGCCCACCACGCTACCACCAGACTTCCTGACTCTTGTAGCAATATCAGCAGGATTTCAGGGAACTAGACCTTTGGACTATGCATATAGGCCCGGAAAGCCTGCAGTTCAATTCCCAGTCAAGGCAATTTTTTGGAGCATTTGATTCGTATTTCATCGCCGTAATTTTCGGCAGAAGTAGCAGCTTCAATGATATGCAAAGACTAAAAATCAAAGAGTTTACGTCCTGCACTGCATCCAATTAACGAATAAACAGGAGGAAAGTAATGAGGGCGTGTGTATTCAATAAACCTTCCACTTGAAATAAATCAATTGTTAGCATTTGCATCTCCACCCGTGCTCGACTATGATGTTTCCTCTTTCCCGCGGAAAAATATCGACTTGGATCATACGAGTATACTACCAACTACTTACTCCCTCCACTGAGTTGGATGGAGCGAACACTCCCCGCATACCATAGTAGCGAAATAACCACCTCAGCGAAAAAGTAAAGAGTGCGCAGAGGGTCATTTTGCACCACTCATTTACATTAGGGTATCTATCGGAAAAGGTAGGTTTGGATGTAAGTGGGGGTATCGAAAGCAATCTTTTACAGCGGGAGATTTCCGTCTCCATACACTATTTCATTCTTCAGCTTGGCATACATCCTACCCCTCTTCATCCCTTCCATAAGGCTTATTCACTTGCCCAACTTCCTCCTCTTCATCACGGCCTTCAGCTTCCCTTTTTCCCTCATTCCCCGTTCCATCCTTTGCCGTTTGCCAATGAAAACTCCTCAAGCATTTTCCTCTCCTCGCCCATAATGCCGAGAAATTTATCGTTCGTATTTCTCTACACAGATCAAAACAAAAAAGACACCAAGCTAGACATTATTATAGCTACATTAAAACAATGCATCTAATTACTAATGAAACAAAAGGATAAATTGTACTACAAAGTTCAATGTGGCCTTGAAATAATATTACGAGGCTAAAATTGTTGGGATAGTCGCCTAGAATGGTAAACTTCTGTTATTCCCTCCCTCCAAATTTCTCCGACAAAGGCCTCGCACAAATTTAAGGCTGTTTCACATTTCAGATTTAGTTTCTAATTTCAGATTTCCGGCACCCGTCAAGTTCCGTTAGGATGTATCGGATACTAAGAGGGCAGTCACAGCCATCGCACTAAGGTAGTATTTCCTCCTAAGTTAAGAGGAAAAATTTGGTCAAAGGGATGTGCCCTATCGACGGCCGTGAGATGACTAATTCCTCTCTCCGACTTTTTCTAACGGAAGAGTGTCACGCTGACGCCGCTGGTTCAACGCTGCCAGGGGTATTTGCTGCGGTCCTCCATGACTCCCTCCACTGATAAAGAACTACATTCCTCAATGAGGTAGTCAGGTTTTCAAAGAATAACATCATCAACTCAGACTCGTCCTCACACTCATAACTAGTTTTTTTTTAATCCGCCGTTAGCCCATCAGAACCGAAAGTCCTTGAATGTACCGAAACTCAACGACCGAAAACACCCCCGTCCGTCTGTACCACGGCTTAAGGTAGTTTGAGCGAGATAGTTCCATAGTCATATTCGAATTTTATTGTTTTTATTTATGCGTCTGTAAGAAGTATGAAGTAAATATTGTAATATTAACAGCTCAAAAATAAGGTTATAAATGTAAAATTTCTCAGTCATTGAATAAATATAACCACATAAGTCTCTAACTTGACTCATTTTTTTCACACCGTGCGGTGAAATCGCCTTCACTATAGAAGATTTTTTTTTCAATTCTGTAAAAAGTATTGCGGTAATTGATTAATTTTTATAAACAGTTTATAAAACATAAATACTACACACCGCTAGTTTTTTGCAGAAAACTGGGTGTTATTAATTCTTAATTTTTTTCAATATTCTCCCTCTGGAGCGTACAGCCGTAATGTATCCCATGTAAAACAGCTTTTATTTTTAGGCTAATTGCTCGAAAAGTATCTCGACAAGGGGTTAACATTTTTATATCAATTTAAGTATGAGAGTTTTTTCTTTAAAATTACGTCAAATTCTAGGTGAATTGCTCAATTGTATTATCGCTCAAACTACCTTACGACAGGCAATCGTTTCAGGTAGCAAAATTTCATTTTTTTAGCGACATAGTAAAACCTTTTTGAAGCACCTCAAGTGGATCCAATCATCTTTACCCAATCAGATGAAGATGAAAGCAAATTATGAAAAAAGCGAAGCAATTTTTCACAGCTGACAAGAGGAGATAAAATAAGATATGCACTGCCGAGAATGGGTACGAGAATTTCTTCTTCCCGATCATCATTAATGTACACAACACACAGAAAGTGCGAGACATGGAGACAGTCCTTTACTATACATTTCACTTTTCGTCCTATCCATCTTCCAATTCCTTTTTCCCATTTACAACCCTTCGTCATGGCTGACGTATTCTCACACCCCACTCCCTTTCGTTGGCCCACAAGGGGTGGTTACGGACATGTGGATGCAAGAACATACAGATTTGGGCCCGCGGCCCGGTCCACGTGCCGTGCCCGGCCCTCGCAGCACCTTCTGACGTACCGTGCGGCCAGAGAGAGGCGTTGGTGCGGTGGCCTGGAAGAGAGGGACCGCGACGAATTCCCCCGCACAGCGACACCCCATCGCCCAACGACGCGCGTATTCGGTTTCACCGTAATGGACTCACGACATCCTCGGCAAGGCTTCCCCCCCCTGGGGTACGCGCTGCTCACGCGCGGGCACGGGTGCCAGTGTACCGCCACAGCCCCCCATGCTGCGGAGCGGCGAGGCGCGGTGGGCGCCGTCGCAGCGACGGGGCATGGCACGACGACCGCTCTTCCGCCCGGTGGGAAGCCGGCCAACGCCTGGGGTCACCAACTGCGGAAAGCCCCGCTCGCACGGCTATCGCCCGGAGAATTCCGCTAATCACTTGCCACCACTTTAAAACACTTAAAACTTCAATTTCCTGCGCGCAAATCAATAAACGTAGAAATGGGCATTGTATTACATGCTTTTTATAAAAATCGGTCAACTACTTTAGCAGGTATATTGCTTTCAATACCACCACTTGAAACCACTTAAAATTTGGTCTGCAATTAAATTTCCTATGAAAATCAATAAACGTAAAATTAATTCCTTTATAAAACTTCTTATTTGATAAAAATTGGCGCAACAGACACAGCATCCCATTCTGAAAGGGGCTCAACGTTTTCAATAGCCAGTAATAAAATATTAATCCAGCCAACCGTTTCTAATTCAAATACGGAAAGAACCAATTACAGAAATTTGTTCCCACTTTGATCTTAACGTCCTAAAGTAACTAGGTATTTTTAGGGCTAGGTAAAGAAATTCCACTCTTCCACAGTTAGTTTCTTTAGTACCACAATCGATCAACCTCACAGAGCCTATACCAGGCAGACAAAATTTGCCCCTGATGACCCTGTGAGCTAAAACACGCGCTAAAATCTGTGGAAAGTTCAGATTTCTAATTTAGCTCTTGACACTGGATTACTTCTACTATATTCAGTCAGAAAATGCATAAGCTACTCATGATGTCCAGTGAAAATGCGCAGGCCCTGGATTTCTCAAATTTCCAAAAGAGCCGAGAGACTGGTCTAGTCACTTCGCTGAGAAGTGACTAGAAAATCAATGTCAATCTGTGAAAATAGCCATTTGTACCGGATAGTTACATTTTTCATCGGCAAGAATTCGTAAATTTTTCCCACTCCTGAGATTTCGGCGATGAAATGCCAAAGTTGGCACATAGATTAGCAAATCGTAGTATATTGAAGAAGAATATATGTTGTACAGCAATATCCGTCGTAGATCCGCAGTAGATCCGTCAATATTTTACAGCAATAACTGCCAACGAGAGGGGACGGTCATAGTTATCACGTAGTGAGTTTTTGTGAAATACCTTAGAAAAGGGATATTCTAGTTTAAGTCACGATTTTTAAATACCGACAGGCAGAGGAACGTTGGTAATGTTGTTAGTAGTAGTAGTCATTACATTCAAAGGGTGCGTCACCTACATTGGTCATTTTGAACCTATTTATTGAGTTATATGGAACCTTAGTATCTACTTGACATCACTTTAGATGTTGCAAAATAACTTCAAGTCTTCTGAAAGTTTCATAACTTTGTTCATTTCACTATAGTTCTCTCCTAAAATCAGTTCCGATTCTCGCCTGATTCCGGGCCAATATCATATTCTTGGTATGCAACATTCTGTGAGGGTGTGCCGTATGCTTAGACGGGAATCACAACTAACAAACTGGCAGTTCCTTTTCTTCGGTGACGAGGAACGATTGAGTCAGTGAGCGAAGGATGGTGTATCCTCAGTCGAGCCGTCACCACTTTCTTCCGTCGACTGTTCCTCATCGAAGAGATCTGTCGCAGTACATCTTCCTCAATGAGACACAAGAGTTTCTCCGGCACACCAGCCCATTTATCGTGGACGATGTCATTGCGCACGGATTTCGGCCTTCCGCTCCGGAGTCTACCTATGTCTTTCGCTAGGCTTCTTTGGCAGCCTTTTAGGCTCTATTATCCACTGTCTCTATCGGTAGAGCCATCGCAACGTTTATGAAAAAATAATTTAAAACCAGCTGAATTACACAGCGTTGCTCGGGATAACTCATAACTCATTTTATAAGAGGAGATGGGTTAGTTAGTAGTAGTCAAAACAGACTACAGTGTTATAAATTATTTTATTTATTTAAATAATTGACTGAAAGAAAAGTTTTTAGACAAATACGATGCGTAAAATAAAATCGATTGAAAAAATGAGAAACTACATTCTTTCGGGTATCTCATAAAATAAATTTTAACTCTCTATCTTGAGTGAAAGTAGTTTTAAAAAGCAAAAAAAAAAACCACCGCTGAAAACCCAACGCTTAGCATTCCTAATTAGCTAAACTTAGCAAAATTAACTTTAAATGCGTTAAAGATCAAAATCTGGCTGTCAAGGAAATATGCTTTTGTTGATTTCATTTAAAATTGTGCGTTTTTACCACTAAAAACGCAATTTTAAGACAAATGGGAATTGGAAATGATAATTGATTAAAATAATTATAAACTTCATTCTTTCAGTCGTTTGATAAAAACATCCAACCCTCTATCTTGAGCGGAAGTAATTTTTAAAATCAAAAAATTAAACCCCTGCAGAAAACCCGATACCAAGCGTAGACCACCAAAGGGCCCCTTTTTGGGCCCTGGGATCTATTTTTTAAAAACCTACAATTTTCCTCCTGTCTTGAACTATTTGTCCACGTAACTTCAGCTCGATCGGAGTAAAACTGTAGATTTGCATAGAAGACATACAGACAGACAGTCAGACAGACAGACAAACAGAGACAAACAGACCGACATACATTCTTTTATATGTGTATATATATATATATATATATATATATATATATATTTGCTAATTGCTGTAAATTTTTGTCCCTTGCTGCCTCAACTAAAAACTCGATACAAGAAATTTTCTGCCACAGATGTACGGTTCCATATTTATCTGTTGATTGAATTAGTTAACTACAATCCAAATTGAATAAGAACGCTAAAATTGTAGATCATGATTTGCGTTTTTTTATTACAGATTACAGTGGAACGTGATATTTCATGACGACCTTAGGAACGTGGGTCTAAGGTGAGGACACTGCAGAGGTCCTGGACGACGCAATTGCTCCTTTCCTCGTCAGTGCCGGCCCAAGCAAGTCATCGCGGTAGGAACCTGTAAGGAAAGAAGCAGGTTCTCGCCACCCATGTCGGCCAATGCAAGAGTTATCCAACAAGGTGAGATCGCGAACCTGTCAGCTACTACGGCTGTCGCCACGTGGAACGCAATACAAAGCAGTTTGGTGTTATGTATCTAACTCCAAAGACAGTTCAGGGTTTTTTTTACCATTAAACGACCAAGTGGTATTTATCTATCCCCACACTTTTGTTTTTGCTATATCCGGTGCCCTACGCATAACGAACAATTTTTATGAGTTGTGTACGTGCATTTTCAGGGATATTGCGAGAATCAAATGGTTTAATTTTAATTAAAATTAATTATTTTTAGTGACCCCACTTTTCTGACAATGTGCCTGATGACGGACCATTTACCCACGTTACTGAGTGAGTGGTGAGTGAAATGTTTTGTAATATTTGTTCACAGAATTATAGAATTGGAGTAAAATTTATGCTATTCTATATTTATTTGCAAAAAAAGAGAACTGAAGATACATATTCATTTGATAACCTAAATGTGGGGAAAAATGGGTATCTGGTCAGAATCTGATATCATTATGGATTAATAGAGTTAAAGCGAGGAAAAAATGGAATATATACGAAGTCTCCTCAGTGGCATAAAATAAAGGAAACAATTTAAGATTGATTCAGAAACCACTTGACTGGATACGTAGTGCATGAGGCTTGCCCGTTTAAGGGTTTAAATGTTTTTAAGGAATTCTAGTTTCCGTCACTGGCATAGCAAGCTAGAAATGAAAATAAATCGGAGAGGTACCTATGCCCAAACCTAGAAGGGAAAGACGTTTCACAAACCGAAGACTGCTTTTATACAAATAACGGAATACAGCAAGGTGCCTGAGTAGTGCGATCTGCATTTCATTACTTAAAAAAACTTGGGAGCATAGGAAACAGCGTCTTAATTCGACAATTCATTTACACAATGTGGATTCGTATTTAAGTTTCAACAATTGTTATTCTGCTTGCACTCCGTAGTTCGCGAAGTTACATCTATTGCAGTGGCATAGGCAGACCAGCAACGGAACCCAGAGTACTTGGCACTTCATTTATCATTTAAATATTCCTGAACACTGATGAAATAAAAAAAATTATCCAACTATGACTCCCCAATGAGGTCACTCCAGACGATGTTTACGTGAAAATGTGTCATTCATAAATGACGGAGGTTATTAGTATTTAAAAAGACCTCTAATCCAACATTAAACATTCCGAATGAAAAATAATTATTATTCATCAAAATATAGTAACAGCGCAAAATGCCGAAGGGGTTTAAGGATAGATTAACACAAAATTATTATTACAAATATTGCCATAGCAATAACAAAAATAATTTACATTCATGAGAGTAGACCTAACCTCGCACTACGATCGATTTCGTGGAGAAGTCATTTTTTCTTTCTCTCATTGGCGTTTTTCTATCAATTTCCGGCTTCCAAAAGTATATCCACGGCTTGAATTCTATTCAAGGTGCTCCACAGACAATCTGCGCATTTGAACACCATTCCCATCACTTCCAATTCTACGGCTGCCGTATGTTCGCAATTTCATTACTAGACTGCTGTAAACCAGGGTTGAAAGCACTCCTACAGAGGAGTGGCAATGACTAACAGTGAGCGTAGTGCCAAGATGTCAATGTATACACTGGTCCACATCAATGATTCCCCAACACGATTGAATGCGATGTTCGTCATGTCAAAGTCAAGTCAAAATAAAAGTCGTTTATTTCTCCACCAATAAAACAAAACAATAAGATATGTAACACAGTGGAGACAAAAAATCGGATGTCGAATGCATGGTGGGGGCTTTATTATAGGCTATATGCCTCTCCAAGATCGCTCTCACAGAATAAGGCTGCCATGTCATTCAAGCGCTAAAGAGTCTTCTTTCATTTGACGATATGAACAAATAATATACTCTCACCGTAGCAATAACTGGACACATCAATTCATTTCTGCTTAGAACACTGGACTAACACATCAAAATCACAGAGAATATATACATTAGATGGGTTCTCTATTAGCTCTCAAGTCTCCCTTAAATATTCACAGTCTACGTATTCGTTTCAATGCGGTTCTATTCCCGGCAACAAATGACGTTCTGGGAAGGAGAATAGGCGTCAGGGAAATCCGAAAAAGGGACAATGGTCGAAGGAAAAGGCAACATGCGTCCTCGTGTGCACATGTGCTTCTATTCTCATATTGCTTCATTGACGCCATCTTTCTATTCATTCTCCCCTCGCACCCCATTGGCCCTAATATCGCCACACCACCCCCTCCCCTGCCATTCTGTTCCCCGTTCAATAAACTCACCTCATTGAGTTCATTGGTGGCCATGCGAAAACAGTCGAACAAAAGAGTCCGAACTGAAACCACACATTCCTGTGCCTTACAACTTCCATTTCAGTCCATCGTATATTCTGCACAATGAGTCCTCAATACGGCTTCTCTCTTATGCATTTCCCTACCGATGTTTTCATTGAAGAAAAAAAAACAAACGGGGCTGTAGACTAGACGTGGTATATGGCTTGCTTCCAGTACTAACTAAAATTAATTTAACCGTTAATGGTTCAGCCCTCATTCGACTCCCCATTCCTTCGCACCTACTTGACTTATTGTTTCCATTATCAAGTCACTTCGCCGTCATTTCCATCCGTTTTAATCAACTTCGATTGCGAATATATAATGGTTTTCAACCCTACATATAATTCGAGAGTATATAAAAAAATTAACTCCATTAGAACAGCATGCTACGGTGTAAGCATTAACATTCTCTGAATACAGCCGCAGTGGCGTGTGGCAGGGTTATGCCACTCAAGATGAGAGATTAGAAAGGAAATAAAAAAGGTTTACAAAAAAGATATGTCCGCTATCTTGGTTCGCTTTTCTCGTGTTTTGGTCCATACTAGCTCAAGGGAAAGGTTCTAAGTTGAGAGTTGTTAAAATTCGTTAATCCTTTCGTCATTAGAGAGTTTCAAAGTTATCACTGAACTCAAGTGTAACTTAAGCAGAAACTTTACAGCCCAATCTAATAAAACAGAAATGAAATAGGATGAAAAATAGGCACAAAGTATGCTAGTGTCCTAAGTTTCTCTCGTACTACAGCGAAAAATAAATGAAAGTTTAACTTTTAGCCATGCAAATTGATGTAGATAATAGTTTCGTGGGGTAACCCGTGTGAAAGCTTGTCTTGAAAGAAATACATCAACTACACAGCCTCAACCTCCATTAAATACAAGCCAAATATCATTTATTACACAATAAAATGTACAACACGCAAAAGTCAATGAGTTTTTTTAAAACGCGGGAAAATTCAAATGACTAGATGAAATATCATGCGTCACCTCCATATAGGATGTCACATGAGGGAAATGAGCATCACATTAGGTTCTGCAAGAGTAGGCTTTGAAGACATAAAAAGTAGAATTAGTGAGTGAAGGCAATACCCTTTTTCCATTATTTATTTCAGGATATCAATATAGGTACTCTAGAAGACTGGCAGTCATTATTTGCATCCTAATATCCTGGAATTTCTCGAGTACGTAAAAATATAACGAGAAAGGGCAGGAAAGAAAGATAAATAGCAAAAGGTTGCCACATTTTGCAAAGAATAATATACAGCAGATTCATAGGCCACGAATAAAAATATCATGCCAGTATTTCTAAGGCTTCTCTCTCGGAGTTAAATCAGAAAAATTGTTTCGTTCATGAAAGACACGCATTATATCAGAAGGCTTGGCGATTTCGAAGAAAAATCAAATATCAACTAGGAACATATTCAAGGAACAGGTTCCCACCATTATTACGATTTTCCGCCGAAACACAATCATTTTGAAGTGATAATAGGCATTGGCACTTCTCCATTTCACGGACTTCGTTTTCCTCCTTTCTTCCGAGATAGTTCTCGCTACAAATCCATTTGGACGCGTAAATCTGGCATGATCTTCGTATGTGACGATCTGGTTCCTCATGACAAATATAGTTCCAGGAACACTAATACAGACTAATGATTGCGGAAGTATGATTATATTCACTCCATTCTCGATGCGCTCAGAGGAAATATTTCAGTTAGCTAAATGGTATCAACCTCATAAAAATATTTTCAGAGAGGTCGCAGGTCTGTTGTTTTCGATACACTTCTACACACTTTGAAACCCTAATCAATTGATTAGGGTTTATTCTAGGCCAACTTCTTTGCTGAGGAAAAATAACCATTCAGCTAAATACTTAAAACCCTACTCCTATTTGGTTGCTAATGAACGGTGTAATGGTGATAACACACGGTCTAATGCTTCACACACATCAAAATACTGACATACACAAAGTTCGGAATGGTATTTCTTTAAGTTCAGAGTGAGAGCAAGTCCAAAAAACCCAACAAGTTTCAATATTAGCTTCGATCACTCAGTAATAAATTGAGGCTCACCTCAGATCGGAAAATATTTAATGTCAAAACTTGTGTGAGCTGTTCGACTGCCTATAGTAAAAATTAAACTGGCGGGAAGTAAACGGAATCCATGCGATAAGGCAAAAAGAAAATGTTTCACAAGGAAACCTTCAATTTGCACCGGAAAACTACATGGCATATGAAAAAAACACTGAGCAAAATGCGATTTTTTTTCTACGAGAAACAAGGATGAGCCTTACACTGGCGCCCAGCGATTGCCTTCCTCCCCCCTCCCGCTTCCACAGGCTCGTAATCCGATTTGGATGCAGAGGAAGGGGCGGCCGGTGCACTGGTGTGGGAGGGGGGTACGGGCGCCCTCCCCACACGCCCCCAGCAAAAGAATCAGGCCTCAAAAATCGGCCGGGGGCGGGGGTGACGCCAGCGGCGTCCGCCGACCGACGCGGCCTCAAGTCCCCGCCGGGGCGGCCGAGTCGGCCCTCGGGGCGACAGGGCGCCCGCAGCGCACACCCCAAAAAAGATTGTCACACAGATGGGGCAGCTGGCGCCCCTCGGAGGAATGACTCGGGCATTCCGATGGGAGGAGGAAGCGACCGGGATACTGGACGCACGGCGACAAACAAGGACGCAAAGCATGAGTGAAAGCGCATCGGGGGTTTTCGTTCTGAGAGCGTTTTTATGGCTCTCGCACGTTGAGGGCGCCATCCCACTTATCAATGCCTTGATTACCTTTGATGGTTCTCAATGTCATTCAAATGTATTCTGCAGCTTCGAAGAGACATTTTTCCATTCGAGTGCATTTCTATCAACAATTATCTACGTAATTTTGTTCTTTTTTAAAATTAAACGCCTAACATGCGAGGCAAAGAGTACTCGAAATGTTTTCATAAAGAAGAAATACCTTAGCACGATGTCCGCAAGTTAAAAATGTTGACATATAGTTTAGGCTGAATGGATTTGAAAGAGAAGGACTTTCAGGGCTACATCATTTAATTCCAAATCATCAACCAATTCACTAAATCCTAAAAATCTTATAATATTTTTTTCAAATTATGCCATTTCACGAAACTCTAACCTGCTTGTTCATATACTCAGTTAAAACTTTTCATCGTGATAATTTGGCTTAGGTTATTTCCACAAAGTTATTTTTCTAAGAATTAGACCGAGGTTTCAACTATCCTATTCGTTTACCTAAAAAATAACAATTACCTATCTGTAGTAAACACTGATAGGATACTTTTAAGAACACATCGGTCGGGAAAGCACGAACAAGTAAGAGCATCGTAAGTCATAAATAAATTAAGGAGAGTTTCCTATAGAAAGAAAAATATTATCCTCCCACAACAGTCGATTACGGGACGGAATCAGCTGATTCGTGAGTAGTAGAAGATGAGTAAGCATTCGACTGAAAAAAACTACTCACAGCAAAACGCAGAAATTAAATTCTGCCTCACCAATACTACATTTTAATCAACAGAATAATTGAAAGAAGCATTACAATAAAACGAAACATTTTAATTTCATAATAATTTTTGTAGAGTTTATTAGAAAATGATATACTGATTACGAGTAAGAATAGTTATATTCTAGATGATTCACGAGCAAATATGTTCCTCTTAGTTAAAAAGACATGTAAATATGCGCAATCTAACTTTCACGTGGCATTTAAGCTGAATTCATGCAAAATGTCGACCGTAATATAAACTTCTCACTCTCCCATCGTGAGTCATAGCTATAAACAACAAGCAAAAAGTTTCCAATCTCTTTTCACAATACCACTAGACTTATCCTCATCCTATTTAAGAACAAACTGTTTTCATTTATCGTTGAAATAAACCAAAAGAACAAATTTTGACAATGAATGATACTTCGGTATTTGTTTTAATTGATACTATTTATCATACTATTATTTTTCTCAGTGTTCTAAAAAGTTATTTAAAACCTAACTTTTAAAGTGGTGCAAGAAATTCAGCCCTACTTATAAATATACAAAGCAATAAATGATCGTAAAGTCAATGCAAAAGAAGGTATCTCGAAAGAGCAGTGCTGTGTCTAGTGTTAAATATACTCAAACTTTTCTCGCAACAATCAAGAAATTTCAAGACGTATCAATGAAAACGAATGGGGAGAAAATATTATTTAGGAGAATGCTTTTAGAAATTTAGACACACTAGCGTACCATACAAATATTACATGGATCAAAAAACCATAATACCAATTATCACAACTTCGCTCTTTCAGAATGTAGCATCCAATGTACGATTACAGAATAAACGACATTTCAAAACGGCAAAACTCTTAATATTCGAGACAAAAAAAAAGAAATATTCTTTAATTATAAACCAAACAAGTAAATTAAGTAGAAAACACATAACAAATTAGCCTCTGATGCCTTCCATGACAAATAAACCTTTCCTTCAACCCGTTATTCATAGCTGATTGCTCATGAAAGATGTTGCACATCATGTAGAATAGAAATATTACATGTCCGGTAGCAAACAAAACCTGGGCTAGAGTTAAACCACAAGACACTGACATGTATTTCGGAGAATCCAGAAAACATTTACATGCAGCTGCTGAACTAAATTTGTAGACCAAGCAAGACCCAATGGGGAATAATCTGAAAAGCTACTTTTTAAAATACGACTTTCTTCAGTCCAATTAATAATTTTGCGCGAGTTATACTGTCTATAGGAGCAGAAACACGCATAAATAATAAACACAAAACGAAAACACCATCGACGATGATTGACGATAAAATATTCATCAATTGCGAAAAACTGATTTAGAGGTATAACTGGTTTCACTTGTCACAGAATCTTTAACTTTCGCACCTTTATAGCTCACTCATCCGATTCCGACGAGCGAACACAAGTCTCCCGAAATAGGCACTCACCGGCCAGCGGTGCGGTGCTTCGGACGGCAACGGCGGAGTCTGGTCCTCCGTCGGCGGTCGCGGCCACGCGCCCAGCCACCAGGCCCTCGTACAGCTCCCGCATGTGTCGCGGCGGCGATGAGGCGAAGCGGCCCGCCGAGAGGCTGGGCCGGATCCTGAGGGCGTCCAGCACGGCCCGGGCAGGCGTCGGCCAGGTGGCCATTGGGTCCTCGGAGGCGGCCCTCGGAGGCCAACCGCTGGGCGGACCGCGGCAAGGGACCGCGGGGGCCAGGGCCAGCGCGACCGCGGCCAGCAGGGCCACGCGGAGGGCCATGGGGTAAGCGAACGGTTGACGATGGGTCCTCGAGTTCGGTGTATCTTCCGAAGTGGCACCCGTCTATTTCCACTCTTAGTCGTCCGTCAAAGTCTTCGGAGAACGCGAGTATACAGTTATCGCGAGACCTTCCTCCGTCAGTGGCGCGGCGGCATCTGACTGCCTCGGATCCTCAGTCGGCCGTCATCCCGCGCCCACCCGACCGCCCCTCCATCCCCCCCCCTACGCCCTCCCTCCCCCCTCCGCTCCACCTGAGGAGGGGGTGTGAGGGGCCTTGTGCGGAGATGGAGGAAGCAGGGGGGGGGACTCTGCGAGACGACGAAGCCCCCGTCGACGTGCCAAGCAAGGGCGAGGAAGGGTGGGGTGAGTGGCAGGGGCTGCGGGGAAGTGCGGGTGGGCACCGCTTTCCTTCCTTCGAATGGTCGCGCGACGATTGGCCGGGTCTAGGGCTGGCGATGCACAAAAGGGTTGGCGACAGCCAACTGGGCCCTGCCCATCCCCACTTTGCTCCCAGGCGATTGACGGCTTCTTCCGGCAGAAAAAATGAATGTTTTGTCCCTTCTCAAAGGCCAAAACAATGCCAACTATGAAACGCACAATAAAAAAACGACGAACAACAAAGAAGGAAAATGACGTAGTTTATGAACCTTCTCGCAGTACTTCAGTCCTTATTCGCAACAATTACACACACACAAATTTTAATAGTACATACATGCACATATTCCTACCACGCCGCTCTCTTTTGGAATAGGCAAAGCAAAATAAATTTTCTCTGTAATAAACCTGTAAACTTGACTATGCTTTAGACTTTTCCTCCATACTGCCCTATCTTTGCATACATCTCTCGCTTTTCTTAAACTCATGCATTACTTCATGGAAACACTAATTATTAAGACTCCTTATATTCTTTCTTTCAAGAGTATCTTCCACCATATTCACCCATGACTATCGCGGGCCTCCTTTTCCTCTCATACCATTCACTCCGCTTTGTGCCCCTTTAAATGCAATTATCACTGGGAAACAAAAAGGAATTTAGTAGTAGTCTAGACAGTAGTCTATTCCGACCAAAAATGGGCGAAGAAACCATATTGTGAGTTCCGAATTCTTTCATTACCTCTTCATTTCAAGATGCATGTAGGTTACACATTTTGTTTACGAGTACGCATGGAGCTCTTTCCTACACTCTTCTTCTCCCTTGAGCTCTACAACCCTCTTGAGAAACGTGTCACAAAGCTGACGGAAGGAATAGGTTGGGAGCTGTTAGATACTCGGAGAATACATGTTGGCTTAGATTACCTACAAAGTTCGGATCAGGCGAGATTCAGGACGACACGGAGGATATGATCTTGACACCGTGCTATATCTCTAAAACTGATAGATGCGATAATTTAAGAGAAACACTGCCAAAATGATAGGTAGAAAAATTTCTTCTTTACCCGACCAATTGGTAAGAATAAAAAACGGCCTGGCACTAACATAAAAACCATAGTATTCATACATTTCGCCTCTACCCTCTACCTCCTCTTTTCCCTATACCCTCCCGTTTCACGGCTGGGGTCCGAACACCCCCTGCCACCCGTCTCTGCGGCAGCTCGCAGGGTAGTGTGTAGATGTAGAAGAAGCCCTTGACTTTAAAAAGGCATTTGGTAAAGTTTCTAATCGAAAGTTGCTCATTAAATTAAAATACGGGTTAGACGACGACGAAATTTCCTGGGTTAGAGAATTCTTAAGCAATCGCGTGCAAAGGGTTGCAATAGACGGCGCTATCTCTATTGAAGTAAAAGTCACATCAGGTGTTCCACAGGGGAGCGTCATAGGCCCACTTCTGTTCCTTTTGTACATAAACGATATCTGTGAAACAGTTGACAGTAGGATTCGATTATTTGCAGACGACGCAGTGGTGTTTGGAGAAATCCGTAGCCTTAATGATAACCAAGCGTTAACTAAGGACCTCGAGGAAAAACATGACTGGTGCGAAGCATGACAAATAGAATTAAACCTGAAAACATGCGTTGTTATGAATTTAAGGAAACGGAAAAACTCTCCTTATAGCAACTATTGCATACAAAACAGCAAATTAGAGACTATAGAATTGGTTAAATACGTCGGAGTTAAACTGACAAATGATTTCTCGTGGAGTAAACACATTCGGGAAATTACCGGCCAAGCTAATCGTAAATTGCGATTTGTTAAGAGAGTACTTGGCAAGTGCGACGATAATGTTAGAGAAATCAGCTAATTCTCCCTTGTTAGACCCCACTTGGAATATGCTACCAGTATTTGGGATAATTATCTGGTAGGATTGAAAACGGAGTGATAACGATGCTGCGAAGATCGGCAAGATACGTTAAAGGCCGTTATGATAATCTCGTTAGTGTTACTGACTTTTTGCAGCAAATGGGTTGAAAATCGCTTTCAGACCGTCGATTAAAATTTAGACAATCTATTATGTAAGTTGCATACTGATTTATTCTCTGAGGACGTTAATAGTATTTTACGAAATCCGACATACTACGGTTGATCAGGTCATGAGAATAAAATGAGGGAAATAGACTGCAGAACGGACAGATTTAAAACGCCATGTTTCCCACGAACGATTAGAGACCATAACAGATGCCAGTGAGACTTTTAACTAGGTTTGTGGATAGGTAGTGTAGCTCTTAGTATTAGAAGTGCTCCCTAATACTTGTATTGATATCTGCCACCTAGTACTTACAGCACGCCGTGCATATTTTCAGCATAACTCTTGAATCTCTGTCTATTTACGTAGTTGCAAAATACTTAAACACTAACGGCCCCTCTACGATTGGTAGCATATCTGTAGTGTAGTGCATGCTTGTGAGGCTTCACCTCGTGACAAGCATTAGCGATAAATGCTAATGCATAATTAGGAGTAGTTACACGAGCTTTAGGGTATAGTGTAATGCATATTGGCGACTACTCACCCCCTGCCGCACACCCTTGAGGTGGCTTGCAGGTTATTTTATAGATGTAGATGGTTGATGTATGTTTTACTCATCTTGTTAATATAGTTAAAATCTCACAGGTTTGTTGTTCTTTGTAAACATTGTGTGCCCGATAGAGAAAAAATATTTAGTGTAATTATCTCCTAAGTAGTTATTACAATGGTTATTTGTATCAAAACCTGTTTAAGTTGTTAATTGTGTTTCATGGTTTATGCCAATTATCCCTGAGGACGGAAATAAATATGCACAAACGTTGTTGGTGAAATAGTGATTTTTAAATTGACCAAAACTAAAAAAAAAGAAGAAGAAATAATTTGCAAGTGGTCGATATATACATTAATTAAAATAATATCCTCCGTGTCGTACTGAAACTTGCCTGACCGGAGTTTTTCAAGTAATCTTGACCTAGCATGTGGCCTCCGAGTCTCTAGCGGTTACCAAGCTAATCCTTCCATTAGCATTGGGACACTTTCTTTTCGTTCGTAGCAGTTTTTAACAAAGCGCGCGGCTTTCATTTGTATTTAGTTTACTTCACGGATTAAATCCTTCTGTGTTGGGTCCAAAATGCTCGACCCAAATGACGTACGTGCAGTAATGATGACTTGCGTATGTATGTTTGTAAGGTCTTACCAGGGGCGGTCTGTATAGGTCGGCGGGTCGGTGATTACCGAGGGCCCCCGGCCCGAGGCGGCTTAGGGGGGCCCCCGACAGGGGGTGTCAACAATATTAGCAAGGACAGACGTTATCCAAGCATCGTGTCTCACGACAGCTGACTCACTCGACAGCTAATAGCCCTCCAACCAGACTATACCAAGCGTGAATAGTTGAGAAGTAAAGTTTATCGTACTTGGATTGCTACGCTCCTTATAAAAATTTCACTGCAGGGCCCCAATATAGTTAATATTACTAAGTTAAAAAATAAAGAAATTTACTTGTGGTATACGCTCTCGATTTTTATATCACATTAACGGTTAAAGAAATTTCGGTTTCTGTTTTTACGGGAAAGTGATGAAAAATATTTAACATGGTACTGAGCGCTAGGAAAATCAGTGACTATCACATTGGTGACAATCAGTGACTATCACAATATGCAAGATTTTGTTGTTTTAAATGAAGAGGTGTACTGTTCTGTGGATTCCGAAAATTACTTTCAAATTCCTATATCACCTCCGGTGTTTTCACAAATCACGAAAACGTGAAAATTAGAAAAGGCAATTTTTTAATGTTATTGCCTAAGTGAAATCTTTATAGCGGGTATAAATGTTCTCTAAATGACGAGCAAGGTGCATTGTTCCTGTTGCATGGCTTTCGGTGATAGAGACCAAAGAAACTCTATGTTCATTACCGGACCTGTTGTTTCAGTCTGTGTGAATTCACAAAAACGCTGTAAGTCAAGCCAAGCTGTAAGCCAATGTAAGCGGCAAAGGCTGCTTTTCGAAGTCAAAAAGGGTACAACATTTCGTTTCTTCTAGCTTATAGTCAAACAAAAAAGAGAGCGAATTTCATACTAGAAGACAAGCTATACGACGATTAACTGATATACTGTTGTTCATAGGAAGGCAAGGGATTGCATAAAGAGGAAAAAGAGAATAAGAAGGGGCGCATGCACTGGATACAGTTGAAAATCATGGCAATTTCCTTGAATTGTTAATTTAATTGCAAACTACGACGTGTTTTTGCAAAATCACGTAAGAAAATGCATTGAATAGAGCAAACTGCATAGAATGAAAACAAAGAAAAAAAGAGAAGCTGCTGGAAAATCGACTAAAAGACATTGGTCGCGGCTCTCTCTCTCAACATTTTGGTCAAATTCTTTCCAGAATCATTATCAACTATTCAACGTTATTGGTACTCTGAGACGTGATATCAATCTGAAAGACCTGCATAATAGCATAGTGTTTAGCTTAATGGTTGATAGCACACAAGATGTTGCTGTGATGGATCAGTTGGCAATTTGGGTCCCGTTATGTAGGCGACGGGAAGATATACGAAAGACTTTTCAGTTTAATAGTAGTTGACGATTCCAGTGGACTTGCTTTGTTTAATCACATCAAATTGAAGCCAGCCAAGAGTAGGGTTTCAACGTCAAGCATTATTGCTAGCTCGTTTTATGGAGCTAATAGCATGAGAGGTTGTTACAACGGCCTACAAGCTCACTTTAAAAGGAGGAGGTTAAAAGAGAAAATCCTGATTTTATGTACACCCACTGTATGGGACATGTATTAAATTTGGTGGTAGCCGATTCAACTGTAAATTTGGTCCAAGCAGAAAACTTATTTGGTTTATTAGAAGAATCATGTTTTCCTATGCTCGTCCTTCAAGAGAATGTCAATGTGGGAGACGGAAACTCGGAAACTATAAGAAAATATCATGCTCATGATAAGATCTGCAGAATCCAAAATATTGGTGCTACAAGATGGTGGAGTAAGCATAGGGCAATTTCATCGGTTGAAGATGAAGAATATTTAAAGTTAAATGGTTACTCAGGGAAATTAACCAGTCTAATCAGTGTGTTGTTGGATATATCCACTGGATTTTTTACTGAAAATCAAAATTAACGGCCAGAAATTTAGTAAACCAATGGACAGCATTTGAAAACAGTTTTATGTCTTTTGTTTATTAATATATTTTTTATTACTTCTCCTTTGTCCAAGTACCTTAAGAGTAAGAATATAGACTACGATACGGCCTGGAATATGGTGGTTTGTTTGTTACAGCAACTCAATTTTAAAAGATGTGATGAGCATTTTGAATTTCTTTACGAATGAACGTAAAAGTATGCTGGAAGAGTGAGAAGTAATCTAGATGAGTCAATTGACGTGGAAGTGGGATTGGATTTTAAAACGCTAAGGACTTCAAGAAAGAAAACAATGTCTGGAGAAAAAGCCAAAGAAGAAGCACCTGAAATTGCTGTAACTCAAAAGTATAAATTGATCTACTTTAGCATTATTGATCGCGCCAGAACAAGTATTGAAGACAGATTCGTACACAATGGAGATATTTTAAAAGATTGCTCTCGGCTTTATCCTTTAAAAAATTCCCGAAATAGCAAAGGTAGATACTTTTCCTCCCGACATTATTTCCGACATTCCAAATTTGTGTATAGTAGAAAGAAGTTCTCTACTTATAGAACTGGTAGTAATAGTAGTAGTATTTGGGATTGAGGGTGCGTGGACGGCAGAGGTCATTTTGCAACAACCACTATTAGCCAGAAGCGTATCAACTTACTCGCCGCGTCACCTGGATCCCCCGACGGGCAGAGCCAACTCCGCCGCGTCATCGAAAATTCGATCTTGCATTCGGGGACGCAAACGGACGCCATAACTCTCTTCGGAGTCACATTTTGAAAGCTTTGAACAATATTGTGTATGAATAACTCGAAGTATATCGATGTATAACTCAAGTATTATAATGCACAAACTTAAAAAAATGGTTAAAAACATTTTCCGCCATTTTGTTTTGTATCAAATTCAAATATACCGTAAATGACATACTACTTAAATTTACTTAAAGGCAATGAGTTGTATAATAGAATAAAATAGATTTTTATTCCGTGTGTTAATTTTAAGGGCATCTGTAATAGATTGAAATTGGAGGATTTCGTAGAAAATCGAAGACGGGAGTTTTTCACGAAAATTGTTGAACTTTGAGCCGCTGCTAATTGTTTTCATGTAAAAATTATGAAAAACTGAACCTGATATCACATTCTACAGCAGGGTGGATCGAAAAACCGTTTTTTTTTCGAAATCGATCTTTGGCTAGTGCTGAAAGTTTGTGGTTGGTGGTCCTTATAACCCGGAAAAAATTCCAACTTGATCGGATTATATCTTCAGGCTGCGCTTTTTAGTGAAAAATTTAAAATTTTAATGAAAAATATCAAAAATTTGGAAAATTTTCCTCATAGTTTCTAGGTGTCCCCGAGTGATTTAATGGCAAATAATTACACATATTGCTTGTATGCTGCTTAATATTAGCGATTGAGTGTGTTTGAATCAGGCAAAATGGTTTCTTAGTTTGCCACAATTCGTCGAAAATCCCAAAAATATATAGCGCGTTCCACATTTAGTTGACAGTATGGGGCTTATGGAGAACGCTGTTGCCAAGTTTCAGCTCCGTGGGCGGCACCCTGACAACATAGGCAACCACTAATAACTCCGCGCCAAAATTATTTATTTTCAAAGAAGTGTTTAATTTTGAACATAATAAGACTTATGGGGGTGGCATTTTTCGAATTAAAGGTTACATGAGTTACCGAAATATAAAGTAAACATTTTGTTTTCAAAATCCCGTATTTTTAAACGTAAGTTACGTATATAATCTGAATAATGAAATGGAGATCTTTTAATTTTTAACGCTTCATTATAAGTTTCATTCACCTCGCGTGTCGATAATTTACAGCAGTATTAATGCCATGGGTTTCGTTAGTACAGACGTTTACGTAAATTTGAAGGTTATGGCTCGATTTTGTCGAGAATGCCGAAGAAATGTGGGGCATTGCCATGCCTGAATTAAGAAAAACTTTCCGATAGTGCCACGAGAGATATGTGGGTGAGAAAAACTTATGTCAAAGGTCGCCAGTGGTGTCGACTATACCCTTTTTGCTTAAGGCACTAAATGGTGGGAAGGGGTCACGGTGGGGGACTTCAAAGGTCAGCGCTTCTGGGGCCCTTGTGTAAGGGAAATAAGAAATAACTAGTCGACCCGTGCGAACCATTCGCACTGTGTCCTCAAATCCCACAGTGCACACCGTATAGTTAGTACCGTGTAGTTAGTGCGTCAGAATCGATACGGTACTTACTTTGAGTTGAACTTGTGTAGAATTCTTTAAAGTGAATAATCTGATTTGATCGCCGGGTTTGTTTATCGTAGAGAGCAGAGACGAAGTAAGATGGTCGTCATGGACTAAGTAAAAACAAATGACTGCGAGCGGTTTGGGGAAATAAATATAAATTCAAGGTTTGATTATTTAGTTCATTTTATAAATACCTAGATCAGCAGATCGAATACCTTAAATCAATATTTTAAGTCGAAGTTAAATGCGGATTGAGATAATAGATGCATGAAATTGAAATCGGTTTCATTTCGATATATCTCGATGTTCTCGATAGGGGATCGATAGGTTGAGGGCGGGATTTCAAAAAACCGTTTTTTTTTTCAATTGTAATTTTTCGAAAAACAACTGAAATGTGAATAATTTGTATATTTTTCCGGTGTAGCGGTTAAGAAAAGCTTTAAAATGATGCCTCATTTATGAAAATTGATGAAGTATTAAGGAAGTTATGGCGCACCGACAAAAAAAGCCCTTGAGAAATAATATATATGATTATCCCTTTTTACGGCTTGTTCATCATATTTTGCAGAGGTATTTCGAACTTCTCATTTGAGCAAATATTTATTCTTGTTTTCATATTATCATAAATTTTAATGTGATGATAAAATATAATTCAACCCGTAAACTTCCCCTTCCCTTGCCATGACCGCAATGTCCGAATCACCCTCCATGGTTTATCCAGACTGGATCACTGAACGCCGTTTCTCCCTCCTCCTTTCGAGGTTCCCCTTCTGCTTGCGCCAATCATAAGCATCTTGAGCCCCTTTCATTGTCCCACGAGTACTCGGGCCTGACGCCAATTGCTAAGGTCCTTTTACTTTCCTTGCCTTGGGCTAAACCCTCCCATATTTCGGAGCCTGAGACGGGAATCGGAGGAATGGATTCGACCGTATCTGGCGTTACGTGGTGGAACATTATTTCAGTAATTAAACTAAACTGCAGTAGTTGTACTGGCCACTAATGTTTAATGTATAATAATACACGACGCGTGTTTCAACGATTAGGTCGTCATCATCAGGTATGTCATCGCATGTAGACACTGCGGGTGACCTGGAGCAGCAACTTAAATCTCCCTAGTCACCCAGACCCAACCTCCCTCCCAAACATTTGAGGGTGCCATAATTCTGGGAAGTAGGATAAGACGCCAAGCGATCCAAACGAACAAGGAAATGCCAAAATATCCCAATAACCACCTCCGAAATTCCATTCTTGAAAATGATTCCAGCATGTAACATTTTCGAGTTTTCTCAATTACCTATTACCAATTGGAATTGTCTTTCGATTCAGTGATTTCCCAACAAACTTATTTATTATTTTGATTCAGTGATTTACCAACAAACGTATTTATTAGGTGTATTTATTTCTTAATCGCGCCAAGTCATGTTTATCGTCTGTCCAACAGTGATCCACGTCTCGTCTGTGTACACAATCTCCCTTCACTCACGGCGATATTTTTTCAACAGTGTTAAATAATTATGAAGTCAAAGAATAATATTGTCTCTTTCAATAAGCATGCATCGTCTGCCCCTGCGTTTGTATACGAAGCCTATGTCAACAAGAATACGGTATTACGTGGTCCGCTTGAAATTAGGAAGATACTTTTGTATATCTACGGAATTTAGAATGGTTTTTAGGGTTGGAGGAATATTTTTCATGAATGATTCATGAACTTTCTTGCGAACTCACGATCTTACGACATCATCATGCATCGCTGATCTCGCATTCTTATACGGTTGTTTATTTTTATTCGTTTTCGAAGGAGTAACCAATGCCCCGGGGGGTGCTTCCTTTCGTGCCCTGTAGATAGTAGACTGTGAACGCCCAGTGTCTTTCGAAGTATCTTTGCAGGCTTTAGCGAATTTGTTGAAATATTTGAACACATTAAACACCATTTCTCTTCCACGGATTCTCAACTTCTCCCCTTTCCTCCTCTTAGTTTCGGACACGACGATGGCACACTGTTGGAAATAAATTGATATGAAAGATGCTCCACAGTGCTGTTGAACTGCACACCACACACCACTTGCTCACGCTTAGAAATCTGATTAGAAACTAAACGCCTTCGCCCATTCTTTCCCTGGTCCCTTACACTGAAGGGTCGCTTCTAATGCAGATGTTTTATGGCACTTTCTTAACGAAACTTCTAGAAATACCCAATTTACACTCAGTCAAAACCCATGCACTGGATAAGAATATCCCTCGTATGAATTCATTTGCATTTTTTGCCTAAAGGCACATCATTTACCACTTCTTTCTTGGCTGTCAAATATTTATGCTGAATGCTTTAGTGTTAATGTATTTTCATCAGTCAAGTTCTTGAAACTAGTATATTCTAATTAAATATATTACTACTGACTTAACTAAACATCATACAAAAAAAAGATATCGTTGACAGCAAAGAAGCAAGAGTAATTAAAGTACCAAACTCATTCTCCGACCGAGAATCTCCCTTCCATGCGATAGGTTAGCTGGCAGGACAGAGCGAGCGGCGGAATTATGGCGCGGTGAAAATATTATGCGACATCAAAAATTCATCACTCCCTTTGTAATCAAGATAGTTACGATTCTTTCACCAAAAACAATAATGAAGTTTTTTCTAAATTTTGTACGCAGCATGTATGGATCTATATCGTGAGATACGAAAGTTAGAAGGCCGCTTTTTACCTTGCAAAATACAAAATATGTTGTCTAAAAGATATTTAAATGAATACAACAACGACGAAACTCAGTCAAAAACAAATTAAAGCTAACAGTTATGGAGGAAAACGTATGAAAAACGATTTGTATAAGTTTAAACGTCATACCGTGAACCGTTTGTCTGCAACTGGGTGAGAAAGATGAAATCAGAAGCGCTCCGTTACTAACGGAAATTCAAGGAAATATTTTGTATAACATTTATTTTAAACTAAATCGATTAATTATTGCCACCACTAAATGTAGCATCTTTTTCTGTTTCAGAACATGTCTATTTATATATTGCATAGCATCACTTTATTTTTCCTGCTGTCATTGGCAGCGTCGCGCCTCCGGCCTAATGGAGACTTACATTGGAATCGTATCTCCATAAGAGCCCATACGGTCAAATAAATGTGGAGCGCTCTTTAGAAATGTCACGGATAATGGGTAGGCAATAACCTGCTATAACAATTCGACCCCACCGACTGAAATTTACCAAGAACGACAAGATAATAGGAAAAGAAGTAAACTGCAGCTCGTAGTTCATCGACTAATCGACTATCCAGCACTCACCAAGAGGAGGTGGCTGCCGTCGAGTGCCGCCCGCCCACCCTGGTAAAAATCGAACGCTTGCCCTAGCGTAGAGGCAGCGTCAACGGGGAGTTCTATACTCTAGGAGGAGTTTCCTTTACTCCCCGATTACTCTCCGAGATTTTGACTCCAAACACGTTTCCCGAACTCTTCCGCAAGAGCGAACGGAGAGTGCCTCATGGTTTCATTGACGCTTCGTTTTTCGTCTCCCCGTCAACACTTCTAAAACGCTTCCGGGGAAGGAAAAGAAGAGATGTCTGATGATTTTGTTTACTCTTCGATTTCACTGCTACTACTACGAATAAGTTGTAATTTTTGCTCTAAGAATAGGCTTGTGTAAATAAAAGCTGGTTATTCAAACGTCCCAATAATAATATGCAATACTTTTAGTTCATATCATGATGTACCTTCGTTGACGGACAACTTAAACTTAAAAAAACATACCTACGGTAATGATCACTTCGTAATATTAGATAGGAATTGAATATTAACATACGGTGTAACTAATTAATTGGTAGCTAGCCAGTTCATACATTTCCCCTCCGAAATGCGCTATTATGTCGACATCGTATTTTAAGACATGTGCATGATGTACCGACTGCGTATACTTCATATATTCAAATGAAGATTCATTAAGGTTGATGGCATGTTTGACATGGACGTTTGCTTACTTGCAATTGCACATAGAAAATAAAAAAAACCTACAATAGCTATGTATTTAGCACCTAACTTGTTGATCATCTAACATAATCAAGGCAGTCGTATACCAGGCATAGTCGCGGTAATCAATTTGAATTAATGGCATACCTAAGCATAAATATAGAGTGGTGATGACACGATGACATATATTGTTCATCTTCCGATCATTTACACTCTTCACATCTCTCCAGATGTGGAATAAAATTCTTGGAGGATGAGCAAGGTCATGAGGAGTAATAATCATGAAAAGTAAAATGTAGAACAACATCGACATAAACAAGGAAAATGCAACTATAAGAAACATAGAGGGACTATTCCTCAACATTATCCCCAGTTGTTAATAGGAAATTATATTGACTGGTCATAGAAAAGCAAAATCTCGTGAAATCCAAGCATCTAAAAACCTTTAAAAAAACAAGTCACGGTATGTAATAAGAGTTAGACACTGTGAAACGCTCTAAAGTTAAACAGTGGCGATAGGCGATTTTAAATGGTTTTGATCTTTTAAAACTATTTAGTATCCATTTATTTATTCAATTTTTAGTCTTTTTAAGTAATTCTTATGGTGCTATAAAACTTTTAAACTGTTTTTTTATTCTTTTCAGCTGTTTTTTGGACAGTTTTAACGCTCTTTTATGGATTTTACATGGTTTTTTAAAGCTTCAAGACGATTTTTTGGATCTTTTCAATAACTTTTTAGATAGTTTCACTTTTTTGAAGCTGTCTTTTAAATATTTTTTTACTTGTTTTTTAGTCCCTTTTAATCAATTAGATAGCATTTTGGAATTTTTAGTTTTTTACTCGGTTCTTTTAAGCGGTTTTCTGGATCCTTTGGATGGTTTTTTAAATGTTTTTTATTTCTTAAAACTAATTTTTAGGTATTTATTTATTTATGCCTTGGTCCCTTTGATGTAGACTCCCCTATTAACCATAATTTTGAACCTTGTTTTTTAAAGAGCCTCTTTTAGACTGTTTTACCACCTTTGGTACTCTTTTAATTATTTATTTATTTATTATAAAAATGAATAATGGAGTATTTGCACAAATTTAGGAAACAACGGCAAATGTTAACTTTGAACATAAAAACCCTAAATCCAAAATTTAGCTGTTGCACATTGCCTACTTTTTAAATAATAAGAGATTTAAAATCACAATTTTAGCCTTGCGCACAAACAGACCGCGGCCATATTGCGACTGCTGTGACGTCATCCCCCTGACTCGGCAGTCGCTACCGGGTTTGTTTACATTCGTTCTGGTTCTTTTCCGCCTTGAACGGTGAATATTTTGCGCAATAGGCTATGGGGTGCCGAAGTACACCATGCAGGTACCAAATTATACCCATGGCATAATTAATACGATAAAGAAGGACCAGAGTTTAATGAATTGAACGATAATGTAAGCGATTTATGCCTATTAGACTGTGCTATTATTTTTTTTGTTATGCCTGCGAAGCACTTATACAATCATGCAATTTCATCAATCCTGTAAAAAACAACAAAACAAAAAGAGCACAGCACACAGGACATTGGCGCGTAAAAATCTATGGATAGTTATACAAACTGAAAAGTAAGAAAAAGTACCCCCTCGGATCTCTCGTGATCTCCGAACTGCTAGGCGATGACTTGACCGCATCTCCATCACCATAACCGATATTTTGACTACTTAGACTCACGTACGCTAAACTCATTTGCTCATACATGATCAACTCGGGGTTGCCGTATCTAGAAACTCATATCATTGTTTAAAATACGGGAATTATAAAATAATTTCATCCATGTTTTCATATGTTTAAAATATTTTCCAAATGTTTTTTCATTTCAGTGATGGCAATATTTTTCGGCCACCAAACCGTCAGACGCAACATTTTAGACAGCTAAAAACCCGTGTGCACAATCTATACTAAATTCAGTATATTTCCATTTATGATTAAGTAAGATACTTTATACTTTTCTACAAAATTTGTAGGTACTTAGTATTTTACTTAATCATGAATACAAACAAAAATAACTTTTCGAAGTGAAGCCTGCCACTGTCAAGTTTTGCGCAGTAAGTTTAGACTGTGCCATCATGCACACAAAAATAGTACATTATAGTAAAGCACCCGGTAGTCAACACCATTTAAGACGCACGCAATATTATAAACTAAGAGCATATTCGTAGATTGGGTTTTGCTTCGCTATCTGTTAATACCAGCTGAATACCCAGATAACCAAGATTTGAGGTAAAAATTTCTTATTTTTCCAGATTTTTAGTTTAATGAATTCAGATTAGTAAGCATTTTCAACAACTATCAATAATAATTTTGGAGAAATATTGACAGCAAGAGAAAACACCCATTGAGATTAGCGTGGTGATGAACGAGACTGATATTTTCGTGAATACACGTATCGATTGTAAAAAAGTTTCAAATAATCAAGATTGATATTATAAAATGAAGAGGGTTACTACTTATATTGTACTCAATACACGATCATATTGTCGAGCACCACAATGTTCATATAAAATTGGAATAAATTTTTTCAAGGTTAGAGACGATAACCTTAGAACTTCCGACCTGCTAGGCGATGAATTTACCGCTGAAAATATACCCCATTATAAAAGTTAATACTGGCCTACGAGGAAATTTATAACTGCTACAAAAGCGATCGGCATTGGATATTTGGTGATTGAATTGAATAATTATGAGTAACAATAATATATGTAGTTTGCAGTTTAAGATAACCTGCATGGAGTACAAATTCGCATGTCAAAATAATAAACATCAAACTGTTTCCCTTACCCTGGCACAAGATGTACACATGCCGTCGATTAAATTAAGAATAACATAAGAAACAATATACTTTTACAGTTACGCCTTTTAAAACTTTGGTAATTTTTTCTAACTTTTACTATATTGGTAGAAAATTCTAATGAATTACTGAATAACAATTCCCCTCTTTACTATTCACCCAAAATTATCCGCATTCCGCCAAGTCATTACTCGATAGTTGATGCAACAACCATAGTTTATAGTTGGATCAAGCCTCGATTATACCTGTTAACTTTACAAACGTAATGATTCCCTATTTTGAATCAGTAAAGTCGGAATAATTCGTATATTTCCACTTCATACATCCTCAACACGCTATAACACAGTCTCACCCGTCTGCTGCAAGGGGGATTACGTCACTACGCAACGAGCCAATGGCTGGGCGTAAATATATCGTTGCGAAAACAATGCTCAATAAATCGTGATTATTAAACAAACTAGGCAAGATTTAGAGCTGGTAATTTATATATATTATTATGGAAACACAATTTACGATATAGAATGGATTTCATAGCAATCCCCCATTTATGCAAACACTCCATTTAAAGGTTGCCACGCTCAATGTAAGAGCAATTAAAAAAAAATAAAAAATTGATGGGGTATTCTGCGTGGTTAAAGAGAACAAAATAGACATTTTACTCATGCAAGAAGTAATGGACTCACCCTTCTGGGATAATAAAGATTTTAATGTCATAATCAATACTAATGGTGAGAGGGGCACAGGTTGCATCACCAATAAACCTCCAGAACCGAGATCGGTAAGACTTAGTCCGAACGGGAGATTTTTAGTTTTTAAAATAGACGATATGAATTTTATAAATATTTATGGACCATCGGGCTCCAGAGCCAATAAGGAGAGGGAAAAATTTTATAAAGAGGAAATAATACCATATATGGACGCGTTTAATGAAAACACTGTATTGAAAGGTGATTTTAATGCCATTATCAACATAGAGGACAGCCTAAGCAATATGGAGAGGATAGTTTACCCCATTTGCAAAGAGCTGGATGGTGTTATAAAAATATTTGATTTAGTGGACCTTAACGACACAATTCACAAAGATAAAAGAATTAAATTTACTTTAATTGAAAATAATTCAGCGACGAGACAAGACAGATTTTATATAAAGAGGAACTCAAAATTCCAAATAAAAGAAATGAATGCTTACCCCGTGATGATATCGGACCATCTACTTGTAGAATTTCAAGTAAGCAAAGACAATCATAGGAACCAAAGGAATTTTTCTCGGTTTTTAAAAAACAGTATCAACGTGAACCTTTTAAAAGATAAATAAGTGTGTAACGAATTCAGAAATAAATGGAAAGAATGGGAACAGGAATATCAAAACATAGACGATAAAATGAAATGGGACAGATTAAAAAATAAAAGTAGAAAATAGTTTCTTGATTTAGAAAAAGAGAGAATCAAAGACTTGAACACTCTGATAAAGTTTTATAGAGTCGTATTAATTGGTAAATTGAAAAAGAACGTTGATATTAAGGAAGCTTACGAAATTAAACAAGAAAAAGTAGAACTAGAAAAAAAGGAGCGAATTTATATTCATAAAAAGATACGATGATTATGTTAAGGAGGAGCAAGCCTCAATCTTTCATTTAGGTAATTATATGAAAAGGAAAGATGAAATACTAATTAACAATGTAACTGATGAAAAAGGGAATCTATTAACAGACGAGAAGCAGATTAAGGACTATGTTTACGAACATTTTACGGTAAAATATAAATCGGACCAAGTCCCAGAAAGTATTAAGAGTTTTCCATTGAGGAATGAGAAAACAATAAGCGAAGAGGAAAAGGCTGTCCTGGAGAAAGCAATAGAAATAGAAGAATTTGACAGAGTAGTTGCGGAATTAAAGAAAGATAAGAGTCCAGGCAATGATGGACTACCCAATAGTTTTTATAAAATGTTTTGGCAAGAAATTACGAATAGCTTTTTTAATGCTTTTAGGACATCAATTGACACCGGGACACTTACCAATTCACAGAGAGAAGGAAAAGTTATCCTAATACCGAAAGAAAAAGGAACAAGAACTCTAGAAAACGTGAGGCCGATCACCTTATCCAACACTGTTTATAAAATAGCAGGAAAGGCCATTAACAATAGGATAATGCAGGTAGCAAATAAATTAATCAGTTCTGAACAATATGCGATAAAACATGAAAATAAAAATATAATACAGGCCCTTAATATAATCAGAGATATAATTATTACAAAAAAAGAATATAATTCAGAAGACCTAAAATTTATCACTATCGACTTCGAGAAAGCTAACATTAACTATGTGATTAAAATTTTAGAAAAAATGAACATGCCGGAAAAGTTTTTAAACATTTTAAATGTATTTTATGCAAATAGTGTGATAAGAATCCAGATAAGACCCGGGGTTTTAACAGAAGAAATAAGTGTCGAAAGGTCAATTAGACAGGGTTGTCCTCTTTCTATGTTTTTATATGCCATCTAGCTTGAACTTCTTTTAGCCGAAATCGACAGATGCATTAGGGGGGTTGGATAGGGGGACCAAAAGATAAACATTTTAGCTTACGCTGACGACCTCACTGTTGTGAGTCAGGGAGAAAGGAGGATGTGGAAGTTTGAAGTAAAATTTTAATGAATTATGATAAACAAAGTGGACAAAAGGTGAACCAGAAGAAGACCAAGGTTTTACCATTAATCAAAAAATCACAAAACGAAAACTGTTTTTGGGAAGAAGTGGCGGAATCAAAAATTTTAGGAATAACGTGGTCACCCGACTTAAAAATAACTATTGAAAAAAATTGGAATAAAATAACAAATAGGGTGATTGCGGATTGTATTTTAATGTCGAATAGGAGAGTTTATCTATTACAAAAGACTCTGCTATTAAACAACTATATTCTAGCAAAATTATGGTATGCTGGGCAAGTCCTTCCTCCTCCGAATAAAGAAATAGCTAGGCTAATCAAACACGTACATTTTTTCCTTTGGAAAAATAAAATGTACACAATTGCCCGTATGCAAAGCATACTGCCATGGGGGAGTGAGGACTATGCCTGACGGATATAAAGCTGAAAATTCAAGCGCTATTCACAAAAAACATAGTCAACACCATGATGTGTAATGACAGCCGGAAAAAAATATACTAAAAAATATTTTGGACATAATGCTAGGAGGGAGCCAATTAAAAGCGTATATCAACGAGGCAAAAAGGCTTATCGAACAAATGGATGTTGAAAAATTAAAAAAAGTAAAGAAATCTATAATAAGCTAATACAAGAAGTAAAAAAAGAAAATAAGTTCATATTGAGGAAAAATATAAAAATTTTAACTGGAAAAAAGTTTGGGAAAACGTAAAAAAATATAAACGTATCACTTGATCATTTGGTGCTCTTGTCCGAAATTATTAATGACTTATACTTAACAAACGAAAAACTGTATAAGATTAAAAAACTAGATTCGCCACTATGTCAAACTGTAAGAAAATTGAAGATTTATGAAGAAGCATGCTTTTTTCTGTTGTAAAAACATTAAAAATGATTGGCTAAATATAAAAAAAATTTATAATGAAATTAATGTCTATGGGGAAAAAATATAAAATAACTTGAAACTTTTGTTGCTTGATGTATCCCCTTTCCCAAAATATAAATAAGATGCCATTGCATATATAATAGCTAATTACGTTAAGGTAGTAGAATTGAAAAAACTAGGGAAAAAAAGCACAGTAATAGTAAAGATTATGACACTGAACAATTGTCAGCAGATGTATTTAGACTTATAAAATCATTTGGTGAGAAATGTCCAGATTCTATGAAATAAATCTCGATATATTTATGTATATATTAAACAATGTCAGCATGAATGTAAAATAAATGAAAGTTTAAAGTGTCTCAACAAAAGAAAAATAGAATACTACCATTGTATAAATGATAACAAAATAAGTGAATGAAGTTTAAAGATATGTAAAAATGTACAATTGGTGAATAAAGATACCACATTAATTTTAACAAAAAAAAATAGCCCAGTGGTTAAGGTGAGCGACTGTGAAAGGAAAGGTTACGAGGTCGATGCCCTGATAAGGTACAATTTTTTACTATGTTTTCCTGAGTTTTTATTGTTTTAATTTTATATATCGTGTTCTTCTCATCGTTACTTCAATGAAAACTATTTTTAGGCAATTTTTAAAATGTAAATAGAGGCGGTAGTAGACTTGTACCCCGTCTACGCTCCGTGAACACTCCAAGACGACGCGACGATTCGTTTACTCTCCGGGGTTCCACTTTACGCTCCCCAGACTCTCCGTTCACCCTCCCTTGTGGCTTGGTCAACTCTTCCATCACTCTCCGATAGGAGCTTTTTTGACGCCCCATTCACGCTATATTTTCGCCAGGGCACCCACCCGGGTAGGCAGCCTATTTAGGTTTTAAAGTCTGCTTTGTTATCAAACATTGGTAATATTTTCCTGTCCTCCAATCGAGCTCTAATGTAGCCATCTCGGGAGTCATAACCACATACAGCAATTGATGCAGCAGTTATATCCTTGACGCACCGCCCCACTGCTTGGCTACGGCACGGCAGGTCAAACGAAGTCTGTAGTTTTCCTAGGGAATCGTCTCTTCCTGCTGCGATCTCTTATAAATCTTCATTGGTAAGTAAGTGTGCTACTGCAAGTGATGTTATTTCTTCTTTTCATTAATGCACTAACTCTGCGTAATCATTGGCATTAAAGTTGGTCACTGAGGGTGCAAGTTTTTTAATGGTGATGTATGGCTGGCTTTTTCTTGCTTCCCGGATCTTCTTCGCCGCATTTTAACGCACATTTGGGCGACTGTCAGACAACATACCAACAAATATGTTTTCTGTTTGCCACCAGAAAGCATGATTTTTAAGGCTTTCATAGAGAATAGTCTACAAATCATTTGGCGAGTACTCCATTTTCGGTAATGCTAGCCATAGGTTTTTTTACGCATCCTTGATAGTTTCGTTGCATTTGATGTGAAACCACATGGGAGCGTAAACTTTAACAAAAAATTATTTTGTCTTAAGAGCGGGTGAACGATTTGACGTTGATTCACACAGTCGAAGGATACGCCCTGCAAGAGTCAGCCATCGAGCATGGTGAATGGACCCATGAAGACACATCGCAAGATCATTTGGACACACTCCACAGTTTGTGGCCAGTCACATTTTTTAGGGGTATAACTGGTCTTTGCTGAGAACATCAACGTCAACATCAGGAAGAACAGCTGCAAGTTTTTCGAACTGGACGATGGGTCGGTCTTGGCAGGTAGACAAGCTCTTTCCTACGTCGCCATGAAATCCCTTCGGGCCGGATGCTTTGCCGTCAATTTTCTCAAAAATTTGTCTTAAGGGCAGTTCATCAGAATGAAATTGAAACACAATCCATCGGAGAGGATGCAAGATATATTCTTCTAAACGCCTGATGATGCCGGTGTGCTTCCTCGTGTTCTTCCTCTCTCCTTCGGATCCTAGTCACGAAAATTCCGTCAAATCTATGCCTTCTTCGCAAAAAAACGTTCCAAATAGCGGCTGTTTCTCCTTCTGCGTCGGCTGTTTTGGGCGTAACGTGGGTAAGGATGAACGAACCAGGTTCCTCGATGAGAGAAATGTGCTCTTCTTTACAAGTCCGTTGGTACGTTTTTCCAATCTCTTTCACCAAAGTAGAATATTTCGCTCCGTCGAAGTATAAAGACAAAATTTTCTTGCGGGGGACATTATTGATCTTGTTGCGTTTATCGCGTTCGTGAGCGCTGTCGCCTGACATTGTTTCTGTCCTTATAAACGTTAAATTTCTCCTTTTCAGGTACTGTTTTATCTATATCACTCAAAAACGTGACGCCAAATATGCAGCTGCAGCTGCTCTGCTCCGACACCACGCCTCTCACATGCGCGCGAAAACGATCTCAGATGGTCTAACTTCTTCTTCCCGAGCTAAACTTCTTTTAAAAATGAATTCACTATCATTATTCATTCTTCGTCTCCTTCGCTTTGCCTCGCACGGGCGATGGGAGCACTTGGGTGACAGAAGAAGAGTCTTAACGGTGCAGGTACAAGCAACGCACGTTCTGGCGTTATTAATGTATTTGCATCTACCTCCTCTTGGTGAGTGCTGGATAGTCAATTAGTCGATGAACTAAGAGCTGCAGTTTACTTATTTTCCTCTTAGCCTATCGTTCTTAGTAAATTTAAGTCGGTGGGTTCGAATTATTAAAGCGGGTTATTGCCTACCCAACATCCGTGACATTTCTGTATATTTGGGGTTTTGTGACAAATTTTGGCAAACTAAGAAACCATTTTGCCTGATTCAAACACACTCAATCGCTAATATTAAGCAACATTCAATCAATATGTGTAATTATTTGCCATTAAATCACTCCGGGAACATCTATAAACTATCAGGAAAATTTGCAAATTTTTGATATTTTTCACAAAAATTGAAATTTTGACTAAAAAGCGCAGCCTGAAGATATAATACGATCAAGTTGGATTTTTTATGGGTTATAAGGACCACCAACCACAAATTTTAAGCACTATCCGCAGAGCGATTTCGAAAAAAACGGTTTTTCGATCCACCCAATTTTACAATCAATTGGGTGTGACCATGCAAAGTTTCAACTTCCAGATTGAAAAAAGCACTTCTTGAATTTTGGCTAGCTTTTTTAAACCTTGTCCCTTCTTGGGCTTCCAATGCTACTTTCCTCCCAACCCCAAAACTATTTTACTCGCATACCTTTTTAGCATGTTCTCTGAAACCTCTTCTATATTTCTCACTTCAAATAAATCGTTCCGCACAGTCGTCTACCACCCTCATCCATTCACATCTTCTTTGGGAAAACAACGGGAAAGGCAGAGCGCCACCCTTTACAACTCAACAAAAATGTGTTCTCTTCCCAAACTGAAGCCTTTCAGCCCTTATTGCCTCCTGTCAACCCCTTCTTTTTCTCTTTTACCCATTATTTAAATTGTAAATCTTATTAACTGTCAAAATATTTGTTTGTGGTGTATGTAAACATTTCCCCAACATGAGTTTACACATAAGAACTATGTAAGTCTTCTTAATCAGTTACAAAATAAAGTATGTTAAGCAAGGCAATGGAATAAGTTTCTCATTTAATATTTAGATATGTTGTAAATATTATGTATTGCTCTGTTACCAATTTTATTTTTATTTTACAGCCTACTTGAGCAGTATCCGAAGTTAGACATGAAACTTATGACAGAATATATTGAAGCGTGCTCATGTACAATTTGTGTCTCTACTTCATAGTGTGGAGGTTGCAAATAATTACAATATAAACTAGAAGGCATTAGTCGAAGGGAAATAAAAAATCAATTTCTCCTTCAATTTCTCTGATGACTTACTGCTGTGCTGGCAGATTTGATTACCGAGGTTGGTTGCCTCCTTCCTGCAGAGCTAAAATATGGAAGTCGAATATAGACGTGGTAAAGAAAATTTTCCTTAATAATCGCGTATAGGAAATACACATACCTTTTTACTGGTCATTCAAAGAAATCCATTTTTATCTCCAAACGCTCCATGTCTGTACCAAAAAAGAGGAAATTGGTTCTTCGGGGGCTTCAGAAAGGCTTTATAACAGCAAGTCTTCCTTCGATTGGGATATAGCTGCACGACAGGAACGGATGCTCCAAGGCAGGTGCTTCCCGGAATATTCTCGCCAGCCCCTTCTTTTCCTCATTCACTTGCTCGTCAGCTACAAACTCTAAGTCTATCCCATTCACGTTCAATTTGGCCCAATTGTAAAGTTCCTCAGGAGTCTGAATTTGTTCCTCATACGGGCGCTGCAGACTGGCATGTGTGGCTAATCGCTTCAGCGTCTCTCCAAGTCCGTCACTTGGACCCTTTCCGTGAGATGTGGCATAGAAATACCATTCAACATCAACTCCGAAATGCTCCGGTGCAACAAATTCAACATATTGTAGTGCTTCTTGTATAGGGCCACCACAATGTTGGAAAAAATAACTATTTTGCCGAGGTCAGGAACCCTTTTTCGAAGGAAGGCTATAAGCTTCCTTTGAAAGGTGTGAAGCGCAATGACGTTGTGCTCCATACAGACTGATATAATAACCAGACTGAGAGGCATGACTTGATTGCTCGTATTTCTGTGGTAACATGCAAATGGATGTACTGTAGTCTGGCGGGTACTCCAGTGCACACCTTGAACTGAATCTTGGTACAGAAACGAAAAATTCTCCGAGAAATCGGCCACAACCACAACATCACATGATTTCAGATTGTTTCTGACTTCCAAGTAATATGCTGTTTGCATACGAGCAATGTAGCCATGCCTCCGTAATACAATAATATTCTCAGCGAAGGCCTCGCAGGAACTATCTGCATCCTAAATTTGAGTTTCTAAGGTACAGCGATTTTCACGAGTCCATTATTTGAAACGTACCACATTGGCACAATTTTCCTTAAAGCACGATGAAATAATCTTTTTTATTCTATCTATACCTCCACATTTTCCAATGACGTCATCGTATTTTCGTTATCTCCCCCAAGCAGTTTTTCTGAGCACTCACCCAGGAAGCACATTTCAGACGGAGGGCTGCAGAATGAGAATTCCAGGCAGTCACGATAAATGTTGAACACTGGTTTTCCGTTCTCCGACTTTATTTGTTCTAATCCGGCACCGAGATACTGCAGCTTGAAATACTGGTGGATCATACAAACGCATATGGTGTGTGTGCCAGGTGCACCAGCCAAAACACACTCAAGAAGCCTCAAATCTGAAAATTTGGAGAAACCAATACTTAGATCAGGACTTTCACTTTGAAAGCTTCGTAGGCTTCCCTCAGATTGCACAGGATTAACCTTTTCTGCTTTGCGACTCGCACATTTCCCTCTTTCACTCCTTTTTTCCGGCCATTTCTCAACTAATATCTGGTTCACTGTAGAACTCGATGCTTTTCAGTTCGGTTTCTTTCGAGAGGGATTTACCTCGTTTTGCGTTAGCAGAGCAGAGAATTTCTTGTTCAGATACATATTGCTTCATCTTTTTCACCAAATATGTCGAGGTTTGAAACTCCTGCTGTATCTTGGAGATACTCCAAGATTTAGGTAAGACAGATAAAATGAAAAAATGTTCGCTCATTTTTGTGGCGTTGGCGAACTTATCCTTCAGCTTCATAATCATTTCTATACCCGCCAGTTAACGTCTTGTTCTTCAGAAGCTGGAATGCTTTCTTGAATATTTACCTCTTCACCAGTCAACTTCTGAAGAGATGATCGCAAAGCAGTAGTAGTGGTTTTCATTTTTTTTACCTGATATTTACTTGATCTATGCAATTTTTTTAGTAGTAACAGGCGTTTGATCCAGGGATTTTAAAGTATCGTTCAATCTGCTAAAGCGAATTTTTTTCCCGGAGAGTACTGACTCCAATTGGTTTCATCAGTCCCGCTCTCTTTCGCGGAACTACCAGATGACTCTGACTGAGAACCTTCAGATGTCATTGCTGATGTAGTACTGCATGAAGGTCCTGCTGCACCATAAACGTAGTCGTCCTGCTGCACCAAAACGTCTGGTAGTCGTCCTCAGAGGCATACACTGATTGATTTCCCGGTTTTTGTTGTGAGCAAACTGGACCATCACTTAAGCCATCTTTTTCGACTCGGTGAATTTTCTCACACCCACTTTACATTATTCACCGAGTTTCCTTCCCTCTATGACTCCAGACACTATGTCATGAAAGGCGTAGAGGAACTCGCTAGAGATTGACCACAAACTAATCCGGCGAACGATTCCATGTAAATTCAAGGGATTGCAGCAATGCCTTTAACGGTCCTCGTAGTAGAATAAATTAATACTTATTATGACGGCTCCACACTGTGATGAAAGCCCCCACAGAACTCCTCAACTTGATCAATTCTATTTCATGAGTAGAATAGCGGTGAAAACTCCTGAGTACAGTCTCTCTGGAACATTTATTTTTTTTAAGCGTTACTAACGGAGCACTTCATATTTAACGGCTACAACCCCAGAACGAAAAATTGCACAAAAACTGATGGAGGACTCAAAAAATGTGTCTACGTAAAATACTGAACCCTTAATGGCAGAGGCCACACGACAACCGACTGATTGCTTGCCAATCCGATTTTCTGCGAAAATAAACAAAATTTCCGTTGAGTTGTTATGGGTGGCGCTTGGCCTTTCCCGTTGTTTTCCCAAAAAAGGTGTGAATGGATGAGGATGGGAGAACACTGTGCGGCACGATTTATTTGAAATGAGAAATATAGAATAGATTTCGGGGAACAAGCTAAAAAGGTATGCGAGTAAAATAGTTTAGGGGCTGGGAGGAAAGTAGCATTGGAAACCAAAGACGGGACGAGGATTATCTAATGTTCTCCGATGCCGACCGCCGTAAGGTCTGGTGCCGCTCCTCGTGGGAGGCGGCGGTCACATCTGCGAGAAGCAAATAGCGAATGTCACGGGAAAAGGGTATAAGTGTTGGTATACACTTAAAACAGGCGAGAAGAAGATGAAAGAGAAAGTGTGCTGAGATCTGGAGAACCTGAGTACCGTAGGATCGGCGCGCGAGCCGGACGTCGCGGCGAGCGGCCAGCGCAGCGTTACGCTTACACTGATTTTTTTCTTTCTTAAATGAAATATTACCCCTACCAAACTTTTTTAATTTGTAAAGGAGGGTTGTACCTACAAGATATTAAAAAAGAGCAAAAATCGAAGGTGCCGGTACACCGTAAAAATCGATTTGAAATTTTAAAGTTATAAACTTCATCAAATTGTTTAACTTTTAAAATATAATCCATTATTATATGTACTTTTCTATTTCATGGCCTTTAAAATAAGCTCTTTTGTACATTTGTAGCTTAAATATTCTCGGAGATATGCCGTGAAATGTTTAGACAATTTTGCAAAATTCAAATTTTGCGACGTTGCAATATCTCGTATACGGATGCATGTATTACAAAACGGCTTCGGGGTTTTCAATGTACTATCAAATGAGAACGATATGCAAAATTTGGCCAAAATTGGTTACCCTTAGGGCAATTACCTGGTCGAGTTGACATGGCCCATATGTATGTGGATATTTTATTATATTTATCTTTTGTCAGCGCATAGTATTATTGATAATAGTATTATTTATTTAACTATGTTCCTGAATATGGTGTGAAATTTCAGTATTTATAATATATATTCCCCAAAAACTACATATATTTAGCATTAAAAAGAACGAAAATATTTTAAAATAAGAAACATTTATAGATAATTAAGACAAAAATATATTTATGATTGTGGAAAAAATATATTTTTATGAAAAATGAAATTTAAAACACTAAACTACTTGTTATTTGGCCATTGCGGCTGTTTCATTATGTGTATACTTGGTCGTTTAACCTCATTATGTCCTGCGATACACCATTGATCAAGAGAGACCGTGACCCAGAGTGGGTGGAGGGTGGGATAAGATGTTTGATGAAGTGAACAAAAGATATCCCAGTTAAGTTGACCTTGGCAAGGATAGGAAGATAGGAAGGTAGCGGAGGGGGGGGGGGGGGAATCGGTAGGGGACACGAGGAATTAGAAGACGAGTTCCGAGAATTTGTGAAGCAAGGGGGTGAGATAATGTATGGGAATTTATTTTCTATAGGCATTATTTTCTTGCCTTCCGGTCCACCAGTTCCTTACACACTCGTGAGTAGGTGTCATGCTCTCCAATTATTATATTCCAGTAGCCGAGTACGAAACAACCTTTCCCAGCCCTTTTTGAAAATTCGCAGTATCCACATTATCATCCATCATGTAAGGGAAATGTAGTGTGCATCTGAAAACTTAAATTGTTTAGCTTTATTTGCATTGTGCTTTCTCTGTTTATGTTTAACAGAATCCTCCCCCACGAAATGTAAGACCACATTCCGTGAATATTGCGACAGGCTGTGAAGGAACACTGAGTTCCACTAGATTTGCAAAGACCCCTATTGACTGTTTTTTTGCTGTTGGTGAACGACACAATTTTACGGACAATGGTAGTGTGCACAAATCTGCTCATTTCGCGTGTATCTCAGTCATTTGCAAGAGAACGCGATGCTAGGCTCACCGATTATCGTGAAATGAAATCATCATTTGGTTACTCATATTGGCCAGATCAAACCTCTCAGGGCATAAAAATGTCCAAGATCTCTGGGATCAAAATGGCATGGGAATTGATATATTTTTTTCAACAGTGAGCTTAAAAGATTTTTATTTTTGTTTCAGTGTATCCGATTTGACAATATAAACGACAGGCAACAACGGCGGGAGTAAGAAAAATGTTCTCCATTTCGGGAGATTTTTGAATTATTCGTTAAAAATTGTGAGGAATATTATCAGACAGGAAGCTTTAATACAATAGACGAACAACTGGTCCCATTTCGAGGAAAGTTCGTCAGTTCATATCCAGTAAGCCTGCTAAATATGCAATAAAAAAGTTTGCATTGGCTGATTATGTGCACCAAAACTATGGACGTGTAATAAGGGATGCAGCCAGAAGGCGCATTTAAAGGTATATAAGCCACATTATGTAGTAATGCGTTTAGTTAGAACTATAGAAGGTACAAAAAGGAACGTGAATGCAAATAATTGGTAATCCAGCAATGCATTAGTAAAAGAACTGCTGTAAAACAAACACTTGCCTTTGGACTTATGGATAGAACAAAAAAGAAATACCTACGCCAAAAGTGAATGCGAAAAATAGGAAAGAAAAAAGTAGTTTTTTGCATTCAGCAGGGACATGACTCTCGTTTCATATGTCCCTAAAAAAATAGACATGTTGTTTTAGTCACGTAAATGCATCACGATGGAAAAATTGATGGCAGGTCTGGGGAAATGCAGAAGCCAGAAATGATCACCACGTATACCTTCTCTAAGGCATGCTGTAGACGAAATGTGCGGAACTCACTCAATTTCAAGGAGGTGCAGGCGGTGGCCTTTAGTTCTGTTTTTCAGAATTTTGGATAATGCTGGAATAAATGCCAAAATGTTAGATCTTTCTAACTGTCCAGGCACTCCAATTGTTCGGATACACTTGGCACCTGGGCCCAACAGGTTATGCATCGTCAAGACCTGTGTCCTCGTTAGCGAGTGCGTAAAGTGCTAAGTGACTAAAAACTGTGCGAACAATTATCTGAACTGAACAATAGTCAGAAGGTGACGAAGTAGTACTAATATTGTGTGAACGAGAAAACAAACGGTGAACTAAACATCACTAAAGTGATTTGTGGACGGCCCCACCTCCACGAGGTCGGGGGCCGGGCAACGATTCCGGGCGATAAGTTGGGGACCGCGTCGCCCTGCCATAAGACCAACCAGGAATGGCTACGAGGGCAACCGCGTTCACGATAGGGACAGAAAGGGACTCAGACTCAGTTGTGGTTGTTTATACAGTTGCTGTGAAGTTATTAGAAGGTGGGTAATCATACGATTGAGCAAAATAAATAATACGATGATCAAACATTTAGTGCAATCCTGTGTCCAAGTAAATTTTATAAATATTAACCGTGAACAACTTAATACTAGCAACTAATTACGTACTAATAATAAGGATAATCGAATTGTTAATGTACGACATGCTATGAAATAACACTATCGGTACGAACCTCAGATATCACTTTTCCATTCCGGTCGTATAATGACTTCTTCCATAAGATTTCCTCTGGAAGGAAATGTTTCTGGCACACCCTTTGCCCAGGTTTGATTGTAAAATCTCTCCTGGGAATAGCATTTGCCCATTAATTTCTAATGAAGTGTTTTATTAATCAGTAGAAAGTAGTTTCATGTATATAATAAATTAAATATTCATTTATTGTGCAATTGTACACAATTATTTTACATAAAAATTGTACACTTCAGAATAATCCTTTCATCCATTATTAACAACAACTCTTTCATCATCACCGCCATCATCATCGGCAATATCTAAAACTGATACAATAGGCTTATGGTAACTAAAGTAAGAAACGAATAATTTTGATTCGAATTTGCTTAAATGTCTTGTAAATACTGCATCAATAGTAGTTTTATATTTCGTTGTGCCAAGATTGCAATCATTAGACATCGTTAAACCAAACTCACTATTTAAAAATTCAATCAATGGTAGATTTTTATCGTCTGCAAAGTTTATGTTTATGTATATATGAATAAGCTACTCAAATTGAACGTATTAAAAGAAATTGAGTTATATTGTACTAACCTTCACTATTCTTGTAGCGAGTACACTCTTCTGCACGAGTATGGACAATTATATTATCCGGCACAATATTTGTAGCAACCCAAATTGAATGAACTAAACCGTATATATATATATATATATATATATATATATATATATATATATATATATATATATATATATATATATATATATATATGGGTCATTCCACCTCAATTCAACAAACGTTTGTCCCTTAGGGTCTCAGATTTTGATAAAAATTGGTGTATGGGTACAATATTAACTTAAACTGAATACCCTCAAACCGTTTTGTGAAAAAAAAATTTTTGAGTGAATTATGCATATTTTAATTTTTTCGCATTTTTAGCAAAAATCCGTGCCTTAAATCATATTATCACTTATATCTCCGCTTGTAATTGTCATAAAACAATGATTAATAGCTTTTATTAAAGCTAAATCTTTATTGAATGCAAATATATCAATAAAAAATTATTTTCTTCTATACCCTATTGTTGTAAATTACTAATGTTTAAAATATTGTTAATAAACTTTTCTCAAATACTCCATCTCAGAATCGGCCGAAACTTTTTTTCCGTAATCTAAACATATTCAGCTAACTATTTCAAAAATAAAATTTAGTGGCAACTCATAAATGCGTTTTTTATAAATATTTAAACATTTACAATTTTCTCTCGCGCGGCCCGTGTTTCAAAAATTGTTAATACACTTTTCTCAAATACTCCACCTCAGAATCGGCCGACACTTTTTTTTCGTAATCTAAACATATCTAGCTAACTATTCCAAAAATAAAATTTAGTGGTAATTCATAAATGCGCTTTTTATAAATATTTAAACATTTACAATTTTCTCTCGCGCGGCCCGTGTTTCAAAAATTGTTAATGCACTTTTCTCAAATACTCCATCTCAGAATCGGCCGAAAATGTTTTTCCGTAATCTCCCTAGAAAGTTTTACAAAATCTACCGATAACTTTTTGAAACTTTTATTGAAAAGTTACAGAAACTTCAGCCACATGACTACATTGCTAAAAATCAATCTGATTTTCTTATAAATGTAAAGCATAACATCCAAGTGGGGCAGGTTCTCGTCATTGAAGATTTTCCAGAAAATTACGCTTTCGTTTTACAGGACAGCATGCAAGGTATGCTTTGGAATAACGGCCAAGCAGCAGTTCACCTCTTTGCTTGCAATTATCGACTTAAAGTCCAGGATAATGTAATCCCATTGAACTTCGTAATCATATCAGACAGCCTGAAGCATATACCATCAACTGTACATGTTTTTCAAAAACTTCTTCTTAAATTCTTGAAATTGAAAGTTTCGAAGCTTCAAAAAGAAAAATATTATTCAGATGGTTGCTGCTCATTATAAAACAAGTATAAATTCAGAACTTATCTCTTCTCAGGAAAGATTTCACAATCTCTGCAGAATGGCATTTCTTTGCTACATCGCATGGTAAAGGGCCAAGTGATAGACTGGGAGGAACTTTGAAAAGACTAGCAGCAAGAACAAGCCTTCAGCTTCCATACAAAAAACAAATACGTACACCTATAGAACTCTTTAAACGGGCAAAAGATCATATTTTAGGAGTGGATTTTGGCTACGCAAAGAAGGAAAAAATTGGAAAACATTCCGATGTACTTGCGAAAAGATTTCGTCAGGCAGTTAGTATACCAGGCATTAGGGAGTTTCATGCAGCAATACCCGAATCAAATGGAGTGATTATAATGAAGAGACTCTCTTCGTCCAGCAAGGGATGAGGATTCAGCTGTAGTTGCATGCAGGAGTATCAGGATCCTCAAATAAAATATTTCGGAGAGGACCCCTTCCTACATGGTAGGACATCATATGTTTACGGAAAGCATGCTAACTTAACCATTTTACATTTGTTATAAATACAAGGATTTTGCTTTCTCGTTAGTTTTCAATCGATTGTGTCGGAGTAGTTAGAAAAAACTTCACGCAGAGAAAGTGGGGCTCAATGGTTTATTTCTCTGCAAACATCCATTTAACAGAAAAAATAACAATTTTTGTTAACATTCATAGTTTATAATATATTTTTATCTCATATAGCCACGACCTTGAGCAATTAGGGAAATGTTTAGGCTTGCATCACGTGTCTGCTGCATGTATTCCAAATGGGAAGCTGACGGGCCGCGCGAGAGAAAATTGTAAATGTTTAAATATTTTAAAAAACGCATTTATGAATTTCCACTAAATTTTATTTTTTTTCTAGTTAGCTGGATATGTTTAGATTACGGAAAAACATTTTCGGCCGATTCTGAGATGGAGTATTTGAGAAAAGTGCATTAACAATTTTTGAAACACGGGCCGCGCGAGAGAAAATTGTAAATGTTTAAATATTTATAAAAAGCGCATTTATGAATTACCACTAAATTTTATTTTTGGAATAGTTAGCTAGATATGTTTAGATTACGAAAAAAAAGTGTCGGCCGATTCTGAGGTGGAGTATTTGAGAAAAGTGTATTAACAATTTTTGAAACACGGGCCGCGCGAGAGAAAATTGTAAATGTTTAAATATTTATAAAAAACGCATTTATGAGTTGCCACTAAATTTTATTTTTGAAATAGTTAGCTGAATATGTTTAGATTACGGAAAAAAAGTTTCGGCCGATTCTGAGATGGAGTATTTGAGAAAAGTTTATTAACAATATTTTAAACATTAGTAATTTACAACAATAGGGTATAGAAGAAAATAATTTTTTATTGATATATTTGCATTCAATAAAGATTTAGCTTTAATAAAAGCTATTAATCATTGTTTTATGACAATTACAAGCGGAGATATAAGTGATAATATGATTTAAGGCACGGATTTTTGCTAAAAATGCGAAAAAATTAAAATATGCATAATTCACTCAAAAATTTTTTTTTCACAAAACGGTTTGAGGGTATTCAGTTTAAGTTAATATTGTACCCATACACCAATTTTTATCAAAATCTGAGACCCTAAGGGACAAACGTTTGTTGAATTGAGGTGGAATGACCCATATATATATATATATATATATATATACGGTTTAGTTCATTCAATTTGGGTTGCTACAAATATTGTGCCGGATAATATAATTGTCCATACTCGTGCAGAAGAGTGTACTCGCTACAAGAATAGTGAAGGTTAGTACAATATAACTCAATTTCTTTTAATACGTTCAATTTGAGTAGCTTATTCATATATACATAAACATAAACTTTGCAGACGATAAAAATCTACCATTGATTGAATTTTTAAATAGTGAGTTTGGTTTAACGATGTCTAATGATTGCAATCTTGGCACAACGAAATATAAAACTACTATTGATGCAGTATTTACAAGACATTTAAGCAAATTCGAATCAAAATTATTCGTTTCTTACTTTAGTTACCATAAGCCTATTGTATCAGTTTTAGATATTGCCGATGATGATGGCGGTGATGATGAAAGAGTTGTTGTTAATAATGGATGAAAGGATTATTCTGAAGTGTACAATTTTTATGTAAAATAATTGTGTACAATTGCGCAATAAATGAATATTTAATTTATTATATACATGAAACTACTTTCTACTGATTAATAAAACACTTCATTAGAAATTAATGGGCAAATGCTATTCCCAGGAGAGATTTTACAATCAAACCTGGGCAAAGGGTGTGCCAGAAACATTTCCTTCCAGAGGAAATCTTATGGAAGAAGTCATTATACGACCGGAATGGAAAAGTGATATCTGAGGTTCGTACCGATAGTGTTATTTCATAGCATGTCGTACATTAACAATTCGATTATCCTTATTATTAGTACGTAATTAGTTGCTAGTATTAAGTTGTTCACGGTTAATATTTATAAAATTTACTTGGACACAGGATTGCACTAAATGTTTGATCATCGTATTATTTATTTTGCTCAATCGTATGATTACCCACCTTCTAATAACTTCACAGCAACTGTATAAACAACCACAACTGAGTCTGAGTCCCTTTCTGTCCCTATCGTGAACGCGGTTGCCCTCGTAGCCATTCCTGGTTGGTCTTATGGCAGGGCGACGCGGTCCCCAACTTATCGCCCGGAATCGTTGCCCGGCCCCCGACCTCGTGGAGGTGGGGCCGTCCACAAATCACTTTAGTGATGTTTAGTTCACCGTTTGTTTTCTCGTTCACACAATATTAGTACTACTTCGTCACCTTCTGACTATTGTTCAGTTCAGATAATTGTTCGCACAGTTTTTAGTCACTTAGCACTTTACGCACTCGCTAACGAGGACACAGGTCTTGACGATGCATAACCTGTTGGGCCCAGGTGCCAAGTGTTGTTGTTGTTGAATTGAGGTGGAATGATCCATATATATATATATATATATATCACAGGCGGGACAAGTAAAAACATAGTGACACAAACAAAAGCAACTCACACGAATGGTTGTTTAATTTTCGACAGCAATCAACTGTCTTCTTCCGAACTGGAGAGAGTACTAAGAAGACAGTTGATTGCTGTCGAAAATTAAACAACCATTCGTGTGAGTTTCTTTTGTTTGTGTCACTATGTTTTTACTTGCCACGCCCGTGACTCCTTATTGGGTATATTTTCACCACGTGTGAACTTCGTCGATTGAATATATATATATATATATATATATATATATATATATATATATATATATATATATATATATATATATATATCTTCAGAGAAACCGCACTCGGCGAATAAAAACACAAATATAAATATACTTTTAAAACACAGGCACACGAAAATTAAAAGGACACTCACAGAATAATTTGCGGACGTTTCGACGGGCAAGCCGCCATCGTCAACGACAAGAGACTAACTAGTGGTCTGTTACCTCGGGTGGGGGGGGGGAAGCGGAACAGGAGAAGGGAAGGGGACTGGTGGGGAGCGGGAGCAAGGGGTTGCTATTGGTCAGTGGGCCAAGTTAAGCCCGGGCGATTCAAATGCTCTTAAGAACCAGATGAAAGCCATCTCGCGAGTCCTCAGTTCAATATTAGTTGCTGATTCGGGGAGGGCTTCTAATATAGAGAGAGAGAAACATTTATTGAAGGTCTTACGATGGGAAGCGGTATGTTTAGGAATGGGATCAATGAAGGGAGGACATGTGGTGGAGTGGCGGTGCCCATCCATTCGTATTGAAAGCGGGGTAGTACATTCGCCAACATAAAATGCCGGGCAGAAATTGCACGAGAGACGGTAAACGATATTTGTGGAAGTACAGTTGGCTGCTGAGGAAGATTTATTGGAAGAGGGCGTAGCAGAAGAGCGTAGGAGGGAGCAACATTTGCACCGAGGACGGTTGCAAGTTGTGGAGAGTGGTGGAGAGGGGGCGGTCGGTTGAAGGGTGGGTTTCGTAGATTTTAAGATATCTCGCAGGTTTGCGGGACGCTTAAAAAATACTGTGGGACATGAAGGTAATAGGAGGGCAGTGGAATTATTATTCTTTAAAATTGGGTATAGATCGCGGAGGATGTTTCTGATTTTATGGGAGCCAGGGAAGAATGTGGTGATGAGGCTGAGTCTGTCAGGATGGTGGGTTTTGGCCCGAGGGGTGTAATTGGCAGAGGGGGGCAGGATTTGATTGGTAAGAAGCTTTTTGGGGTACTCACGTTCTCTGAGGGAGTGATATAGGTTATCGGTGTATTGTTGAAGGGAGTGGGCGTCGTTACAAATTCTGTGGCCGCGGACAGAGAGGGAATATGGAATGGAGCGTTTGGTATGTGGTGGATGGCAGCTATTAAAATGAAGGTAAAGGTTATGGTTAGTGGGTTTTTTATGGACGGAGGTGATGAATTTGTTGTTTTTTAGTAGGATATTAACATCCAGAAATGTGATGGAAGAGTCAGAGACGGAAGAGGTGAAAGAAACCGAAAAGGAAGAGTTTAGCACAGAAATGAAGGAAGATAGAGATTCACGGCCATGAGGCCAAAGAACAAAGATATCATCAATATAGCGGGCCCAGAAGAGGGGTTTGAGGGGTTGGTTTTTGAGGAAAGTGCTTTCAAGATGGCCCATGAATAGATTTGCATAAGAAGGTGCCATGCGAGTACCCATGGCGGTCCCTTTGATCTGAAGGAAAACTTGATTGTTGAAGGAAAATGCGTTTTTAGTTAATACTAATTCTGTTAATTTAACAATAAAGTTGGTGGAGGGAAGATGTGGTTTAGGGCGTTGGGAGAGATAAAAACGGAGAGCTTCAATTCCTTCATGATGGGGTATACTCGTATAGAGGGAAGTGACATCTATTGTGGCCATAAGAAGGTCAGTGTTAGTAGGGATAGGGATGGCGTGCAGGAGGTCGAGGAAGTGGTAGGTATCTTTGATGAAGGAGGGGAGAGACATAACTAATGGTTGCAGGTAATGATCAATCAGTGCTGAGATCCGTTCAGTGGGGGAGTTGATGCTAGAGACAATAGGGCGACCGGGATTGTTGGTTTTGTGAATTTAAGGAAGCATATAGAAATGGGGCGTTTTCAAGTTAGAGGGTGAGAGGATGGCGATTTCGGAGGGAGTGAGGCCTTCGGCTGGTCCGAATTTCTCCAGGAATAAAGTTATATCTTTCTGGAAATCAGCGTTTGGGTCTTGGGGGAGGAAAGTATAAGAAGAGGGATCATGAAGTTGCCGAAGCCCTTCGGATATGTAGGCATTTTTATCCAGTACGACAACTGTTGATTCTTTGTCTGCCTTAGAGATGATGATCTCATTGTTGTTGGATAATTTTTTTAACGCGAGTTTTTCTGGACGGGTGAGATTACTTGGTGGAGTTAGTGATTGGAGAAATGACTTTTCGGATAATTTAGTTAGGAAGAGTTTAATGAAGATCTCAACTGGGTGATAAGCATGGAGAGCTTTAGGTTCCCGTTGAGACGGCGGGAGAAATTTGGAGAGGGGCTGTCGAATAGAAGAAGGAGTGGACGGGATATTAGGGTGGGCTTTCCAGAAAGCTCGCCATCTCAAGTTTCGGCAGAACTTAAGGGCGTCAGTGATAATATTCACTGGGTTAACTCTTGGGGTGGGGGAAAAAGACAATCCCTTTTGGAGCACTGAAAGCTCGATTGCATCGAGGGAGAAGGAGGAAAGGTTTAACACTTCGCGGTCATTTCTGGATGTTAATATCCTACTAAAAAACAACAAATTCATCACCTCCGTCCATAAAAAACCCACTAACCATAACCTTTACCTTCATTTTAATAGCTGCCATCCACCACATACCAAACGCTCCATTCCATATTCCCTCTCTGTCCGCGGCCACAGAATTTGTAACGACGCCCACTCCCTTCAACAATACACCGATAACCTATATCACTCCCTCAGAGAACGTGAGTACCCCAAAAAGCTTCTTACCAATCAAATCCTGCCCCCCTCTGCCAATTACACCCCTCGGGCCAAAACCCACCATCCTGACAGACTCAGCCTCATCACCACATTCTTCCCTGGCTCCCATAAAATCAGAAACATCCTCCGCGATCTATACCCAATTTTAAAGAATAATAATTCCACTGCCCTCCTATTACCTTCATGTCCCACAGTATTTTTTAAGCGTCCCGCAAACCTGCGAGATATCTTAAAATCTACGAAACCCACCCTTCAACCGACCGCCCCCTCTCCACCACTCTCCACAACTTGCAACCGTCCTCGGTGCAAATGTTGCTCCCTCCTACGCTCTTCTGCTACGCCCTCTTCCAATAAATCTTCCTCAGCAGCCAACTGTACTTCCACAAATATCGTTTACCGTCTCTCGTGCAATTTCTGCCCGGCATTTTATGTTGGCGAATGTACTACCCCGCTTTCAATACGAATGGATGGGCACCGCCACTCCACCACATGTCCTCCCTTCATTGATCCCATTCCTAAACATACCGCTTCCCATCGTAAGACCTTCAATAAATGTTTCTCTCTCTCTATATTAGAAGCCCTCCCCGAATCAGCAACTAATATTGAACTGAGGACTCGCGAGATGGCTTTCATCTGGTTCTTAAGAGCATTTGAATCGCCCGGGCTTAACTTGGCCCACTGACCAATAGCAACCCCTTGCTCCCGCTCCCCACCAGTCCCCTTCCCTTCTCCTGTTCCGCTTCCCCCCCCCACCCGAGGTAACAGACCACTAGTTAGTCTCTTGTCGTTGACGATGGCGGCTTGCCCGTCGAAACGTCCGCAAATTATTCTGTGAGTGTCCTTTTCATTTTCGTGTGCCTGTGTTTTAAAAGTATATATATATATGTATATATATATATATATATATATATATATATATATATATATATATATATATATATATATATATAATGTAATATGAATAAAATTATAATATAGTTTATTTGACGGTGACGCGAGTCCAATGGTTTTTACCCATCCACAAGTACTGTGTATATAGCGAGTATACTGTATATATACAGAATATACAATTATACATATATTTAGCAGCAGTGACAGTGACGGTGACGCGAGTCCAATGGCTTTTACCCATCCACAAAAGTGTATATACAGAATATACAATTACACATATATTTAGTAGCGGTGATGGTGACGGTGATGCGAGTCCAATGGTTTGTACCCATCCACAAGTACTGTGTATATAGCGAGTATACTGTGTATATACAGAATATACATAATTATACATATATGTAGTAGCGGTGACGGTGACGCGAGTCCAATGTCTTTTACCCATCTACAAAAGTGCTCAACGCAACATAAGAAGTTTTCACTTCAAAAACATTTTAAATTGGAATGTCCAACAATACCCATTACCTAACATAAAAAGCTTTTTCAGGTCACACAATAGCATAACTAGTACAGTTTTATGGCAGATTAGTAAAGATTCACAACCAGCATAAAAAAACCAAATAGGTTCCATTCACCAATACTGAATATACAACACCTAACATACAATAAACATCCCCAAAGTAACCCTTCAACACTAGTTCCTTTCAATTGTTGCATCCTCCTGCACAATAGCATAACTAGTACAAATGTCTTCTGGAGAATTATTCTGGTAGTTTATTTTCCAAGCCAGCGGAAAAAAACAAAATAGGCTCCATTCACCGACACTAAATACACAGCACTATCAATTGAAAAACATAAAATTGTACTAGCATTCCGTACATTAAAAGGTGTCAAAAAGTGAACAGTAATGCAGAAGAGTAATTAAAGAGTTAAACGTCATCGGAGAAGATCATTAAACAACAGGCACAAAGTGATCCATCGATCAAAGTTCCTTTCAACCTCCATTCTTCCACACAACTGCATGTCTGGTACAATGTCACTGTCCTCGTACTGAATATTCCCCACCAGCAAAAGAAACCAAATAGGTTCCATCACCCAATACTGAATGCAGAGCACCTATTAATCAAGAAATATAAATAAAATTGTGTTAGTATTCCATAAATTAACCTCAGATTAAAGAATGAACAACATTCCAGAGAAGAACTTACTGAGTTAAATGTCTTCACCCAAACATCAACAGAGAAACTGATTGAACACCAGGAATATCCACAAAGTAATCTATCGATCCCAGTTCCTTTCAACCTCCATTCTTCCACACAACTGCATGTCGGGTGAAACGTCTTCAGGAGAATCATTTTGGTAGTGAATATCCCCATTCAGCAAAAGAATCCAAATAGGTTTTCTCTAATCTTATGTAGGCACAACTTCGAATTCCATGCATTAGTTCACTGTATTCACATTTGTGTATATATATGCATCCTCTTAGTACGTTGTATATATTCTCTCATGGCTGGTGAATAAGTTTATAATATTGTAGTGCACGATCCATATCATATTATCTGTTAACTATGGCTAAGAGGTAAGATACTTAATGATTCACCAAGTTATTTTCTAAGCTAACACTTCACTTTTGGCTTGGTAATTTGGACACACTCAGTCTGGCACCTCAAGTATATGTTGATATTCATACTTTTCACTTGTGCACGCAATCCCTCTACCGCGAAAAGGTGGTGTCCATTGGAGGGGCCTCCCACCATATACATAACAAATAAAAATTACCCTTAGCACAAACAATAAACCAGACCATGAAATCGGAAATATATACAATACAGAAATATATACAATACACAAGATAACAATGAACCCTAATAATTGTCGAGGGTAGCTATCCTCCATGCAGCATTTGGCTGCAGTTCTCTTCTTCATGCACATGCCCCTGGCCAACTCATTGGTTAGGAGCATGGCACAAATGTCGTACACTGTCTTGTTGACAGCCGTTGTGTACAACCTGTCTGCCAATTCACGGCATAACAGGTAGGTGGTTCGGTCATGGAGGTACTTGATCTGAAAAGGAAGATTTTATCAACATAAATATTAAGAGATAACCACTATTAACCATCCCCATTTCAACCGAAGTATATCACTTCAGTTGAAATGGAGAAACTAATGAATACATACCATATATCCTTTATAGTTTGGATGAGATACCTTACTCATCTTGAACTCATTCATATCATGGAATCGCTACATAGGCAAGGAGTGTAAGGCCTCTAACCCAGGATCTGATTCCACATCCGAAGGCCTATTTATTTGAAGACCCCTAATCATGCCCATGAGTGCATCCATTTTGTCGCTCAAATGATGAGATATCTGCACTCTTTGGGCCTTCAACTCCCTCTCCAATCTGTCAACCTTCTCCTGCATGAAGGTCTTTAGCTCTGAAAAAATTGTGGCAAGGTTCTTAGCACAAGAAATATAACCTTAAAGAACACTGAATTACAAGGCCAATCATCACAAAGTAACTAACCAGCGACTATTGCCACAGATGGAGGATCAGGTGTTTTCAGGACTGGTCCTGGACCTTCAATCACACTCCCATTGTCATAAAATGGGGATGAGGGTCCAGAGGGAGACAGGAACCCTGGAGAACGCACCTCACGTGGTGCCACTGCCTCCCCACCCACCCGGGATGTGAATGGGGATGAGGGTCCAGAGGGAGACAGGAACCCTGGAGAACGCACCTCACGTGGTGCCACTGCCTCCCCACCCACCCGGGATGTGAATGGGGATGAGGGTCCAGAGGGAGACAGGAACCCTGGAGAATGCACCTCACGTGGTGCCACTGCCTCCCCACCCACCCGGGATGTGACTGCGGTGGCAGAAGAGAGTTGATCTCCCCTCCGAACGTACTTGAGGGAGGTTAATCCCTCTGTGCGTTGTAAGGAGCCATGTGCCTTCTTGGCCCCTGTTGCCACCAACACTCGCTTACACTCGGTGGTAGGTATGCGGCTTGTAGTGGGCTGGCTACACATTGAAACTTGAGCCTTTTTGGCTACTTGTAACATTGGAGTTGGCTTCAATATTGAAACTGTTCCACGAGCTTCAACCAAGCAGACTCTATTACTAAGTGCCATGGTGACAGCCTTGGCCTTCGGACGTGCTGATTGTACACTAACCGGCAATCTTGAGGCTACGGCTGCAAATGCAATGGAAAATAGAATTGATGCAATGACAGGCAAAACTGAAGCTGAAATATGTTATGTGAAAGCAAAAGTAGGCCCCCATTACACTTCTTAAAATGACATGCTATTTCCAATTTATAAATCACTCAATGACTCTGCTTGAAAGTTCTGTACCTGGTAGTTTTGGAGGATCCTCCTCAGCTACACCACCTGTGACGCAGCGCTCACACTCTTCACCAGGCTCGCACAAATGCCGAACTTTGCGGTACCTTTTATTGTTTTGGAGGGCCTGGAAATAGCTCTCCAAATCGCTGTCTACAATGGAGACAGCACCCATCTCCACTGACGTGGCAGCAATGAAGTCAGCTGAAAATAATATAACTGCTTAAGTATATGTTTCCTTCTAATACATAAAAAGAGGGTAATTTTAGGGGTGGTAACATTGGTAACACCATACCATACGGCTGGGAGACATATTTAAGCGGCAACATATCCCACCCATCTGCCGCTTCCACCTCCTTAAATTTAAAATCCCGAATGTCGGTTTCCAGAGTCCCCTCAGGAGGATAAAGGGAAAAAAATGTTTGGCCAACTTTTCTTAGCCATCCCACGGGAATAGTGCACACAGTGCGCCGTTTGTAATTCCTGTGCGGGAGAAATTCTGCTACTACCCAGGGCATTCTAGAAAGAAGAATTTTTTATTAGTATTCCGCATGTAACAATGTTAACATACCAGTTGGAACCACTGAATAACAATAATCACAAAGTGGGGGTACAACACTGATTAAGGGGAAATACACTCCCACACAAATATACGTTAGTGCAAAAGGAAGACCTTGACTCTTTTTAACTAAAGCAAAACAAGAAATATCCAAAAGGAAGTTTATTTTGCGTTGATACATCCAATACTGGAAAATTAATTGTTATGAAAATATTAAACTTAACACGAAAGGGAAATGAAAAGTTATTACAAATGGTCAAGTCATTGATGAAAGAAGGTTGTTAAACACAATAACAGCATAAAACAAAGGATTATGCGATCATTGCTAAATGAAATAGTTGAAAATGATGAGTGAAAGAAATGAAAAGGTATTACAAATGGTCAAGTCATTGATGAAAGAAGGTTGTTAAACATAATAACAGCATTCAACATAAAGGATTATGTGATCATTGCTATCATGAGTTAGTAATGAATAAAGCATGCTGGCTAAGTTTTCAAGATAGTTACCACATCAGTGATGTAGAAGTTCCACCACATAAAAATGGTCGTTCTCCCAAATGCTGGCTATCATTAAAGCCTTGGTCCTGATATCTTTCATTGCCAAAAGTTGATGAGCACCCAAATTATAGGCGGAATGTATTCCCACATTCTGCGAAGAGGCTGGGACTTCATAAAATGGCTGGAGGCATTCAAAACATCGTCCCACAACAAAAACTTCATCATTTTTAGTGGCAATCATGCTCACAACCATAACTTTACCGCAGTTGGAAATGATGCAGTTATTGGGTTCCCTTATTGAAATGGTGAAGGAGTTGTGGAAGTACTGCGTAAAGCTAGGTGGATGCAGTTCAAACGGGAACTCTAGAGGGTTATTCCTACATTCACGTGTCCTTTGTGGAATTCTCACCTGATACGTAAAGGTTGACCTCTCGTCCAGGCGCTTTACTATTTGGGGAAATGGAAGATTAGGTTTTCTCACAAGTATTTTCATTTGAAATAACGAATTTTCAAAATTGAAAGAGCTGTATTTGTCAAGAGGTCCATGCACTTGACAATCCTCAACCAGGTGCAGAAGACCATGCACATTGTAAGACAGGTTTTCCAGGCCATAAAAGTTTTGGAAATTACTTACAAAGTAATGTAATAAGATCTTGGCATACTCAAGCTGGTGATGGTTGTGTTGGGAGAGCAAGACTCTGATGGCATAGTGCAAAGTCAGAAAATGCTTGTAAGCAGAAGATAAAATGTTCCTCATTACCAGGAAGGTGCGGAATTCCGTAGCTTTCCAGCGCAGCACATCTTTCACCACACGAGGTTTCCTGGCAAACTCGCATGGAATTCTAATGGCAATTTCCTGGATTCTCTGGTTTAAGAGGTTAACTTTTTGGGCCTGTAACCTCACCACATGGTTCCCCTTCAACCAAGCCAAGAGGATTTTTCTCATCACACCAAGGCAAACCAAGTGCATGTACTCAAAGGGGAAATGAGTTACCATTTTAGTGCCTGGTATCCTCTCCAATGGCGAATTACCCACGTGATGGTCCTCATCTGTTCTCCTGGAGAAGCTGTCGTCAGTGCGCAATGGAGCATTGAATTCGTCAAAAACAACCCGGTTCTGAATGAACTCCCCCCCAATGCAACACTTCCCACAGCCGAAGTATCCGGTATGGGACTTCATCTGAGCAGCAAAGGCCCGTGCTGGTGCATCACAGACATAGCACGTTACTGCTTCATCATAAGTAGCCCCATTACATTCCAACCCATTTGCTTTCAGCTCAGTCATCTCTGCCACATACTCCTGGAGATACTCTTCAATTGATTTGGGTTTCTCCATTCCATGAAAAATCCCCACAGCAAATGGAGAGATTGTAGGAAAATCCTCCAGGCATATCAAAATGGGTCAAACCTGACTGCCAGAACTTCTGGCCAAAGGAAGACCATCAATGCAGCATTGCAGCCTAAGTATCCCTTTCTCCAAGATGCAGGGATTCTCCTTGATGAGAAGGCAAAGGTTCTTCTTCACACCAATATGGCAGTATGACCCACCCCCTACCTCTCGTATGGCTACCCTTCTAGGCGTCCCTAAGAATGTCCGGCTGTCAGCTGGAAGATACTGGAAACAGTGATGTCCCCTCAGCAACCGGAGTAGTTCATTTATCTTCTTGGCGTTAACCCCAGAGCTAGCCCAGTGCGCAAGTGCCATTTGAAATTCCTCCATGTCACCACCGGAATCTTCATCGGTATCGGAGAAGATGGCATCATTACTCTCCAAATCGTCATCAGACTCCATAGCATGAGGTTCGTCATGGGCCTCATCAGCGACTGCTTGGTCATTAAATACTAATGGCCCTTCAGCCTCCAGATTAGGCACATTGGGCTCTCCTTGGCCTAAGCATTGACTGCCTGGTCATCAACTAAGGCTCCTTCAGCCTCCATATTCACTTCTCCTGGGTTAACAATTATTTCATTGCCCTGAATGACATAGGCTCCAACCCTACGTCTCTGTCTTGCACATAAATACTCTAAGGGATACCGTCTTCTAGGGATACTGAATGCAAAAATATAAACAGCCGATAAAACAAGAGATGCACAACAATGTTTGGCAATGTTAATGGCGTTTAGCCTGAAAAGTGTTGAGGTCAATCAAATAAGACAGCATTTTAAACACAGATGATACAAAAACACTAAAATATACTTCCATCTAATTAACACTAACAATAAGAATCGCAACCAATTTCAAGATAACCAGGTTTTATGCTAATCTACATACTGCATAGCATTAAAAAATGAATTAAGGATGCAATAAGCATGAATCATGGCAAAAATGAATTAAATGTGAATTATGGAAATTAAAGGTTGAAGTAACACAATAATCCCTGCCAAGGATAAATCCAATTGCCTATTGCTAATTAGTTATTACCTGCCTTACACGCAAACGGATCATTTTAACAAAATAACATTGGACACAACAATGCAATGAAATAAAAAGATGACACTTGGGGTGGCAAAATTCATTGAATGAAGATTAATAAAACACTACACAGTTTATCCCTTCACTGGGACGTAAACAACCGCACGGGACAAGAGCAATTCACTAGTCACCAACTTCACTTCAATTTTTATAGATTCCAAATTTTAATTTTGCAATAGTAGAGACAATGAACTTATTACTGTTATGTCTTCTCCAACACTTACTACGCATCTTTCACACTTTTAATACAATTTCTGTCAATACACATTATTTTAAGAGATTAAGTCCGAGTAATTTACGTAAAAATACCACCACTAGACACACAATCCAGCGCAGCACATAAATAACGCTTGTAATCACTGGCATGCCACAAGGTACACGCAGTCAACACACACGAAAAACTTCCTTTAAATATTAAGACCAACAACGTCACAGTTGTTAAGTGCACAATGAAACTTAGTGATGCCTACATCATTTAAAACTTGAAATTAAATTCTTCACTGGGATAATTTTCTTTAAATTGTCACAGTTAAAATCCATAACAAGACGTGTGATCGAAACTATCTTCCAATATAGCTTTGCACAGCATTTTAGACCAATATTCACATTTGAAGTCCAAGAATAGTATGTTGCAAATGATTATAAAATATTACGTACAGTTGTTGACGACACACTTTCCAATGATATCAAAATATCAACCCCTTGCCAAACTAATTTTCGAACAATTTGTATAAAAATATCGCTATTCTCAATGGGATAGATTCTGGTTGTGCGCTCCATAGGGAGAATATTAAACAAATTAGGAACTTCTAGCACCTAGATTTTGTCAAAAAAACTAACTGTTTATAGATTGAATATTTTCTCAACTATTTATAAAAATAACCTATTATTCACCACAGTAATTTTTACAGAATCGCAAAAAAAACTGCTGTTTTCAAGGGTTTTCAGCCGTACGCCGGGAAAAAATGAGTCAAGTTAGAGACTTCTGTAGCTTATATTTATTTAACTACGGAGAATTGTGGTCATATATAACTACAACTTTGCGTCATTAATATTACAATACACATTTCATACTTCATACAGACTGAAATTAAAAAGCAAAATTTGAATATGGTCTCCATTATGACTAGTGAACTATCTCGTTCAAACCACCTTAAGTAAATGTACATTAAAAGCTTTAAATGTCTCACAATAAATCCGCTGCTCACATTAATTTTACTCATTGTCGGGAATGCAACGTTACTTAATATTCCACAGAGGTTAAAGCGTCGAAAGGATAATGACCATACTTAGTGGACATAATCGACCCGCACGAGCAGAGTTATTTGAGATAAATACTTAAGCCGTGTTTACATGATGCATTTACCCGCGCGGGTAGATGCGTGAACACAATCACCATCAAAATTTCACCGTGTAAACACTCAAAATTGCGCAAATGCGTGAATGCGTGGACAGAAAATAGCCCATGTTCTAATTTGGTGAATGTGTTCACGCATCTGTCCAGCCACTTACTTGCGCGGGTAAATGCATCGTGTAAACACGGCTTTAGAAACATTAGGTAACGAATATTATCTTTAAAGAGGTAAATAAGTAACAAATGAAAATAAATGTAAATGACAATCATACGCGAATCGAATTCACTACGGAATAAATGCCAAGATCTAAGTCCTTTGGAACACGTGGAGTGTAGCGTACAGGCGAAGCCAAAATGATGATAATAATGCCCCAAAAATTAGCAGGGATACACTATAAATCAGTACTTACCTTAAACCGGTGAGAATAGATGCAGTTTGACAGCCAATCACAAGAACGGGCAGGCACCACGAGGAGGATAATTGGTGTTTCGAGCTTCAGTAGCACGAGTAGCACAGTCACGACCTCACAGCTTCAAGTACTGGCACAGAGTAAAAGAGTTGGAGCGGATGTAGCATGGAGGGCTCCTTTCTGGTATCGCGGTATCGCCACAGTCAGTGGAATTGCTATATTAATTATTATAAAATTCGTGTTATAGTTAACCGTATTACAACAATTAAATTTGGTAATAATTAAAATGATTGCTGTAATCATTCAGTCTCCGCATACTGCTCCTCGGAGATAATGTAATTTCGGAAAGGCTAAGTGTTGACCTCGAAAGGAAGCGGAAGTGGTAGGGGTGTACTCTCCAAAATCGAAGAAATGAGGAAAATGGACCGTTACCCCGGAATCTCTTACCTTTCTCCAAGAGACCGTCTCCCTTGTGCTAGCTGGGCAGTTGTGCGTTATTCAACCTTAAGGCTTTTGTTTGGTATTGGAATAGAGCGAAATATGGACATTGACCATATTGACATTAGCACCGCCTTTTTAAATGGTGTATTTTAAATGGTGATGGTCATTGCTCTGATGATCGCGATTGCACGCTAACGGAAGAATCAGGAAAGGATGGTATTTATGACATAGAAAATTATTTTTCCTCGTTCTATTTTATGTTGTGTTGAGAAAATGGGATAATTCACGATTTGACATAATAATTGCAGACAATGGATCCAGTATAAATCATCCTGAGGGAACAGTTGCCATTCCGTCGATTAACAATTCTGGAAGTGGACTTTGTGAAAACTCTCCAGTTTTGAACATGAAGCGTAAGCTGGCCAGTTGGGTTGTCAAAGCCAGCATCTCGAGGACAAGTGTCTCTGAGTTGCTGAAAATCTTGAAAACTGTTCCAGCCTTAAATGATTTGCCGTCAACGGCTTCAGCGTTGCTAGAGACTCCCAGGTTTCAGCCCGTCACTGCTTGTCCTCCTGGGGAATATTACCATTTTGGTGTACAATATGGAATTTTATATGCTTTAAGGTATTTAAGTGAGAATAGTGTACCGAGTGTTATAGAAATTCTGGTCAATGTAGATGGACTTCCCGAGTGTAAAAGTTCTTTAAGTCAGTTCTGGCCAGTATTGGGGGCATGTGCCAATATTACTTCATGTCAACCCTTCCTAATTGGCTGTTACAACCATAGCAGAAGGAAACCAGAAAGCTGCAACATTTTCTTACGACCCTTCGTGAATGAAGTGAAAGAGTTAATAACAAATGGGTTCCTATTTGGCTCCAAGAAAGTGTTTGTTAGTGTCGTGGGTTTCATTTGCGATGCCCCAGCCCGTGCTTTCATAACAAGAATTAAGTCTCATGCAGGGTACAATGGGTGTGGAAAGTGTGTGCAGCGTGTTGAGTTTGCCTCTCACGTTGTCTTTCCCCAGAGTGACTGTGTACTGCGAAATGATCAGTCCTTTAGGATGAGGACTGATGAAGATCATCATTTGGATGGAGAAAGAAGTATTTTGGAGGAAGTGCCAGGCCTAAAAATGGTTGACCACTTTCCGTTTGAATTCATGCACCTTGCATGTTTGGGGGTTATGAAGAAGCTATTGCTGCTATGGTTGCGTGGCCGTTTATCCCATCGTTTGCCGCAGTCAATGGCAGAGCAGATATCAGCGTATGTGCAAGAAATGCGACCCTTCATTCCCTCTGAATTTTCCCGAAAGCCACGCCCATTGAATGAAATTGATAGATGGAAGGCTACGGAGTTAAGGCAATTTCTTCTATACACAGCACCAGTGGTATTGCAGAATTTTTTAAAGGGAAATTCAATTGCTTTTACAGACATTTTTTAACTCTCTTCTGTAGTATGAGGATTCTTTGTGATGAAACAGATTATGTGATTAAAAATAACTATGCCTCACAATTGTTAAAGTACTTTGTTGACAATTTTCACTCTCTCTATGGACTACAGTCTATCTCTTACAATGTTCATGGGCTGATACATGTCTGTAATGATGCACTTATGTTTGGTGCTCTTGATAAGTATTCAGCCTTTCAATTTGAAAATTATTTGGGTAAAATTAAACGGCTTATTAAACATTCTGACAAGCCATTAAATCAGTTAATTCATAGGACAGTAGAAGAGAGAAATTTTTCCATTCTTTGGATCAAGATCTGAGTGTAACTTTCCAATGCCTCAGCTTCAACATGATAATGGGCCATTGATAATAGGATGCACAGGACCACAATACAAGAAAGTTTACTATCAGAAGTTCACTATTTCTGTTTCAGAAAAAGAAAACTGTTGTCTTTTGAATCATGGATCCATCAGAGTCGTGAGAAATTTTGCCCGATACAAGGACACAATAGTCGCCATTGGGCAGAAATTTATTAATGTAGCTGATTTTTTCTCCGAGCCTTGTGAATCAAACGAAGTGGGAGTCTTTGAAGTGAGGTCTCTCTCTGGGTTAGTGTTGGCCCCTGGACTCAGTTATTGCAAAGGCTATGAAATTGTCTTTGGGGGATGGCATTTTTTACGTTGCAGCTCTCTTAAATGCGAAGGAAGTGGATTCTCCGAGTTACTGAGATTGTGGCATGACGTAGAAGGCAGAGGGACCTGGGGAAGTACAGGTGCGGAAGGGCAGTGGGGGGTTAAGACACAATGTTCCGCTAAGGCACAATGTGTACACAAAGGGAAGAATTAAAAGAGGAAGGCGGTCAGATAGCAGAAAGAGTTGGTTTTTCTAGGGTTAGTTTTTGAACATTAACACGGTGAAGCCTTAAGTAGTCGAGTGTATTAGGATGTGAGCAGTATACCTATCAAATTTCAGTGTAATAATTTCTAGTGGATTTACTGTTTAAGGGTCACATTTTGCCTTGATTTTTTGCTTGATATTTTTTGGGTGTATATTTAATAGAAGATTAAGGAGAACTTGGTACACCACAGTTGTTTAATGTGGGTATTTCTGGCAACAGATGGACAATTTTGCAGTGGTGCTCTTTTTGGGCAATGAAGATACGGTGGCTGTTGTGCCTCAAAAGTGGATTATAAGGCAGACTGATGCTGCTGTGTGCTATTGGCCTAATGGGCCAGACAAAGAGAGGAAGGTGCGATGCCAGCAGGAACCGCAACCAACGTGGGATGTATTCCCTGTGCGAGTGTTAGTGGAAAATTGTGGTAAGAATATCTGTTCCTGCATTCTTGTTGAATTTTACCGTCGCCACTTTTTTAGTATGCATTAATCTGTATATAGCTTACTTGTGTAAATGTTAATTGTGCATACCTTTTTTATATCAGTTTTATTCTTTTCTGTTGTTAAAGTATATTTTTCCAATGTATGCATTAATTCATGGTAAAATTCTCTTTCCCAGAAACATATAACCGCGCCAGGGTAAAATGTAAGAGGGCTGAGAGTACGTCTGACCTAAACTCAGCCGATGAAATGGGAAGGGGTTGCAGAGTCAAGAAGAGGAAGTACATGGATGAGGAAGGTGAGAGGGCAATGTTCTAGTGCTTAAATCAGTTGGATATATGTTTTAACGCGTAAAATTGTAGGTCTCTGAACTCAGTAATTGTTAATTCTTATGAATTCTTACATTTTCAGTTATCTCAACAAGTAGTGGAGAGAGTGAAGATGAAAAAAGTGCCCCGCATTTTCTTCCTCCTCCTCCAAAGTATTCTCCCATGAGCCTTCCTGCCAGAGGCTCGCAACAAAATGAGAGTTGGCATTCAAATGGTGGTAGTTGTGCAAGTGATGTTCGACATCAGTCGCAGGGTGAAACCTCAGGAAAGCAGAAAAGTTTTAGGGTGAAAGGGAAAAGGCCACAATCACCTGTGGCAAGTTGCAATTTAGGTAAGGTGGAAAATGAACTATTACTTATTTATAGGCAAAATACAAATGGAAAATATTCACAGTTATGCATTTCTGCTTGCATTTTCCTTGAAGAGAATGGCAATTAAAAATGGAGAGAAAGGTGAATCAGGTGCTGCAAAATCAGCAGGAAATCATGATTAGGCTGGAGGAAATAGCTGGCAAATGCAATGACAAGATAGAAGAAAGTTTATTTGAGCATCTGCCTTTACAACGTTTGCCCCTAGTTTTGGATTTCCAGAAGGAATTGGAAAACTCCAATGTCAGAAATCAATTTGTAAGTACAAGTTTGGTTTATGTGTTACTGTGTAAAGTTTTTTCTCAGCAAATTGACTGTTTGATATTGTTTCCTATTATATTCTTGAAGTGAACCTGTTACAGTAGATACCTAGCCTTGGGTCCCAATTATGCAATGAATTATGCCTTATACCATTTTTATTTCAGATTAATTTTTTGGTGAAGACTTCCAGGTATTTAGCGATTTCTTTTATTTCCATGTGTCATTACCTGCAGAAGCTGTTGATTTCCTATATGTAACTTTGACACCCATCATATATTCATTAAGGTTTTAGAAGATTCCTTAAAATGGCTCAATTCTTGGGAGGAAAGAGTAGTGTGTGGTGCCATTCAGAGAAAACATTTCTTGACACCAAACACTGCTGAGTCTCTGAGGTTGACAATAACTTCAGTTCTGGAGATAACCAGGTATATGATAGAGAAGTTTGGCTTCCAGTATGTGCTCTCGGGGAAGATAAATCAAGATGCTCTAGAGGTATTGATGCTCTTTGTCATATGCTGTCATACAGATGCCAAGTCTAAGATTTGATAATGTAAAATTGTTCTATTTCTTGGATTAATTGTGTTGGTAATTGTTTTATTTCAGAGGTTCTTTGGAACTATCAGGCAGGCAGGGGGAGCAAACGATCATCCAGGGACCCCTACATTCCTCCAATTGTACAGATTGCTGTCTTGCTACAGTGCTTAAACCCCCTAAGGCAGGGAACTGCAGTGTCATTTGTGACAGGCCAGAAGAACCTCTGATAAATTGAATGACATCAGAGAAATGTTTCAAAAACCTCAAAAGATAGGTTTATTAGAAATTTTAGAAAAAAAATAGAAGTAGCCATTGAGCATGATGACTGGCTCATTGAAGATGCCATTGAAAATGACGACTCCTTGGTGGCAGTAGAAGAATGTATCTCCTACTATGTTGCAGGGTACCTAAGCAGGCAAATGCTGAAGAATACTCAGTGTGGCATCTGTAGGGCTGCCTTTCTTAACCCACAAACTATTTATTGCCACCCTGTGGATGGTTTGGTAAAACTTAAAACTCGTGGAGGTTTAACACACCCTAATGTTAACCTCCACAAATTTCTTTTCCAGTTGGAGGAGTTATTTTTTCTACACAGTAGGAGCATTGACGTGCTGGAGAATGTTATCTCTGATTTGTTAAAGGGGTGCAAAATAACATTTCCTTGTTTAGAGCATGGGACTGTAGTTGTTTCATTTGCACTACTACATCTGCATGCGAATGAGGCAGTTCACTGCCTTTGAAAATGGGGAGGCAGTGAAGGAAAATAGTAAACAGAAGAAGCTGTCCAAGTGGACAAAAACGTAATGAAAATAAAAATATTCACGTGAATTAATGTGAATATTCATTTAAATTTTGTCAATCCCTTTTTGCATACTTTTTGCACTTTTATTACAGATGATATGTAAATATATGCAGGAAATAAGGCAGAAACGTTTTTCATATACTTTATAGGTTTATAAAATTTAAATTGCGTCGCCCGCTGTGAAATGTTTTGCTTTGAAACAATGACGTTTATTTTCGTAGACCAATGTTGACCTATAATGGCAGAGTCCTACATCTCTAGCCTCCTAATTTTGTTTACCACAGTTTAAGGAAAGCCACGTCATTTTTTGAATTTGTAGCCTTTTCTGCTTCCCAGTTGTCACAACAACTATTACCTCGTTTCATTGCATTGATTATTTCTCTGTACCTGAATCTGTATCAACTGTTACAACAAAGGAATCTGAATTTTACCAGTAGTCCGCTGAAATAATTCATCTACATTTTATTACCTTGTGTTTTACATCATTTATATTGCTGCTTGATCGACTGAAGTTCTAGCAGACGATATATCTCGAGATAGTTATTGTGGAGTAATGAGGTCATCACATTAGTTTTCACGTATTCCTCTCACGGAAAATTAACAATGAGTTGTACGCACTTGATCCTTCTGTACTTCAAGAAATATTTAAAGCTAAAATATGAATTTATAACCTCTTCTACTGCATCTCAACCATATACAATACCGTGGGCGCAACGGCGAGCATTAGTGCTGCCACCTACGCCATGAAACTTCCGCCTGGCGACAATAATGGCGACACTCGCTTGCATTGCCGGGTTAGGGGAGTTACACTGGGATGGTTGCAATAAATTACGAAATTCATTCGTTTTAGTACAACGGAGCGAAGAAAAAGATTTGAGAACAGACTGAAAAATGAAGACAATCCAAAAACAAGAAAGGAGATACGGAAGGAAGCAATAAAGGAGAGACAGACCAGATGGGATAATAGCGCCAAAGGTAGGGAAACCTATCTATATTTTCCAGATATGGAAAAAAGTCTTGAAGCGGAATATATAAATCTAGACCACCGGGTAGTCCAATTCCTGACCGGGCATGGTAACTTTGCTGGAAAACTGCATCAATTCAGGCTAAGAGATGGGAAAAGTTGACGTAGTAGTAGTAGGTTTATCTGGTGCGTCGACAGCTAAGTTCATTTTGCACCGCTCGCAACCTAATTCATGTCAATAGAACTTTATAGGAAGTGAAATTCAATATTTATTCAGTAAGAATTAATTTTTTTAGATACCAGAGAAGGAATAAAATAAATCGTGTTTCCAATGAAAACATTAGATTTTAAAGTGCCTTAAATATGTCAATACATTTTAAAAATTCGACTACGCGACCGAGGGGAATAGGGTTATTGCCGAGAACTTGTTCTAGCCCACCACTGAGGTGATATCTTTCTCGAAGAGCTCGGTACCTTTCACAAGCCGTCAATATGTGTCCTCAAGGGAAAAGTTGTCCACACTTCAACCATGATTTTGAGGATGCCTGGCACACCCTATCACAATGCCCTAAATTCGAAACGATGAGAACAGAAAAAAAGAGAAAGGCTAAATAGGGAAAATATTACATGGACTGGGCCAAATTTAGTTAGTAAAAATATATGGAACGTGTTCAAAGAGATGGCTCATGAAATACTCATATCAAAAACCAATTTGGAACGGAATTAAGAAAAGTAGAAAAATTTTGATAAATTGAACCCTCTAAAATTGCCCAGAATCAGTAAAAAAAAAGGCCGGCAAGTGACCGTTGAACCCCTCGACGCCGAGGTGAACTCAACGGTTGCCTAGCTATGTTGATGAAGATGACCATTCAAGGTCTAAAAGAAAATTTAAATAAAGAACACGAACCAGAGAAGGATGAGGCAACTTTTCAATGATCCTTACACAATTGTGCAAGGAGATACAGCTGGCTGGTGGCACGTAAGCACCAGCGAAACTTCTTCTCCCTAAAGGCTTATACTCTAAAACCTTTCTGGGAATCCTTTCTAGAGGCATGCGCTCAACATGTTCTTCCCTTGGATATGGTAGATTAGGGAGCGCTAGGATATTTAGTCTGAATTTGGGAATGGCAAGAAGGGATTTATGAACATGAAGAGGAAAGAGAGGAAGAAGGCAGCTGGTACGGAGAGAGTCACTCCAAATGCTATGGAGGAACTTCATGTCGCATAGTACATGACGGAGAGAGAGGATTGGGATTGAAAGGGAAGAAAGAATTTATTCTTTTGATAAGTTTCTGAGTGAAGGGATTCGATGGCGAGCAGTGGCAAGAAAGAAGTTAAAAGGGCGATTGAGCATATTCAAGGCATTGGGGCAAGCGGTCGACCAAATTGGAGCGCAGTATTCTAAAATAGGAAGGACACAACCAAAAAATACAGTAAATAGATGATTTGTCATATCTTCTTCAATTTAATGAACATATACTAAGATGGTAAGAGCTATTTTTTTCATCTAATGATTTGCGTGAAATTTGCATTAGTGTTTTTTTAGTGAAATCTATAGATAAGTATGAAAAAATTGCATTTTGCCGTTATGGTATATACACTCAATGTCCCACGATTACCGCTCCAGCCACCTTGAATCAGCATATGCGTTCTATCCTACGAGCCGTCGCAAGTGCAGGTGGTAGGACACCAAAAATAGAAACGGCGAAGGGAAAACGTACCGGAAGTGGGAAAGGAACAACGTTTAACTGCTTTTACGGATTGTTATTTCGCTGGAGGTCTTTTTTTGTAATCATTAATAGTTAGCGACATTCACTACATCTTTTGAATAGTCATAGCTAGGCCTGTGCGATTATTCGATTAATTGAATCGTCGATTCAATTATTTTTACAATTGATCGATTATTTAAGCACATCGATGTCGACTGCGGTAATTGACTCGAATGTCCATTTTTTTCAAGTGTCAATTGTTGTTCAATTGTCAATTGTTATTCAAGTCACAATTATTGTCCGGAAATCGATTAATTGACGATTATTGAATCGCTATAGATTGCAAATTGCACGTTTAAGGCGGCTTTACACACAGGAGTTGACTCTTATACGAGTCCATTTTGAAGGTGAACTTGGACGTGTAAATACCTACTCCAATAGGAGTTCGCCATCGATAGTGGCGGAATTCGATACTTGGATGGAATAGCCGCCGTTCTAGTTCGATTCCTAGTTATGGAGGTGACTATCGACCAACTGTTCCGTCGGACGAGAGAAATCGCACGTTTAAGATGGATGCCGCCTCAAATACGACGGATATGGAATAGTTTTGCTTGCTAAAGTTGATGCTAGTAAAGTTTATAGCCCTTCAATGAGATACATATGAAATGTTTGCTTTCCTAAGTTGATATTAGTGCAAGTTTATGGCCTGACATTGAGGTACATGTGATACCTTTACCTTCACAAGTTTTTGAGAACCTTACATTGAGGGGTATACGAAGGTTTTGTCTTTTTAAGTTGATATTTGTACAAGTTAATAGCCTTACATTGCGGTATATATGCAATGTTTGAATTCTTAAGTTGATGTTAGTGCATGTAAAGAAACTTACTCGAAGACGGATTTTAAAAGTTTGCCAATTAGGATTATGGGGCGGCGAGACGAGCCGTACGTAAGTTTTACCAAATAGGATTATTGCAAGTTGAGAACCATGCTTTGAGGTTGACAAAAAGGTTTCCATAGTTATTTCGAGTTCTGAAACACATAAATATGTGATACGAGCCTACTATTTAATAAAGTGAATTATAGTACTCGTACTACTTTCTGTTATATCATTTTGTCATTATATTATTAAGTATTGCTCACGTAGTGAAGGGAATGTTGTGCCTAAAATGTACTTATAATTTTCTTTAAAATAATAATGTAATATCATAATGTAATGGCTCATTTTTATGTATTCATATTTTCAAGAATACCTCTTACTCTTATTTTTGGGTTATTTATTATAGTTACGGGTTCCGTGTGATGACACCGCGGCTCTCGCAACTCCGAAATTTTCAAGATTCGTGACAAGTACGTGTAAGCACGATCGGTGTTCCAAGTAGAGCCGGACATCATAGTCGACTCGATATAAATTGATCAGATAGGAGTCAACTCCTGTGTGTAAATCCGCCTTTAAACTTATTCGCCTTTGCTCGACGCCTGTCTATGGCCGACGCTGTCTCTCGCTCGGCGCTTGGCTCGGCGTGATCTGGATGGAGCAGGCCGCGGCCAGTCTCATGCTCGCCCTCCTGCTACCGCATAGGAGCTCTACAGGGAGGAAATGGCTAGGTTCAGGGACATTCCAAACGTGAGGATGGAGGTCGCCGTGGTGGCGGGAGAGAGCTACTACCTACCCCTCCCTCCAGAAGTTAGCAAGAAGATATCTAGCTATCCCGGCTACTAGCACTGCTTCCGAGAGGTTGTTCAGTCTCAGTGGGAACATTGCCATCGACACGCGCCAGTGTCTGTCGGATGAACTCGCAGAGGATCTCATCCGCCTGTCTTCAAAAAGCGATCTGTTCCTTTGGTTAATTAATAAAAGCTAACTGAGTGAATTATTTTGTTATTTTTTCAAATTAGTTCTTTCATTCTTCTCATTGCCAAAGAAAAGCGTTTGAAAAGCACGATCCAATTGAGTCCTGTCAATTAATTGATGTCAATTAATTCAGCAATGACAATTAGATAACATCCATTTCGGTTTCAATTAATTGGCCTTTGTCAATTAGTTGAATGACTTCAATTAATTGTCATTTTATTAATTCCTGACTATTGAATCGACCACATTTTCAATAATTCTTTTATTGATCGTTATAAATTTTTTCGATAATCGCACATGCCTAATCAGCCTAGCGCAACTCCTGCGGCCTTTAAACCCAATCCTAATGCCTTTGTCACTCTTTTTTTGGCACGCAGCTATATCGCATAGGAGAAGAAAATATTTGAGCTAGTAATTTACTCCAGATATTAATTTTTAATATCAACAAGAGGAACAGATATTTCTTGTGAGGCAATTGTACCCGTGAATATAGGGAATAAAGCACTCCAATTTGCTGGCAATTCATCCTAGGATGTTGGCTTAGGAGGGAAGATTATTAAAAAATAATCGTATTTACGCTATCGATAATTCAAGTAAAAGAAATCAAATGTTTGAGTATCAGATAGATTAATATTTTTCAGAATACTAAGCTAACTCTTGTTCATATTTAAGCGCATTTCTAATGCAAAATAATTATTTATATAATTTTCTAACGCTCCCAAGAGCTACCAAGCAGACTTCAAAAGTAGGCTTAGTTTTATGCGTTAACTAAAACATCCCCTCAAATTAACATCTTACCCTAACCCACGGACATTATGCAAGGGAAGTCACCAACTTCTTTCCCGAACGAAACCGCGGACGCCTTCAAATATTCATCGAGCACCTAGACAGTGCTGAGAATTTTATGTCCATGTTGCTCTCTCAAAGAACGGAAGGGAAGGAGAATCATCATCAGAAACTAAATTGGTCTTCGCACAGGAATTCTTCAATCTTCTGTTCTATTCCCCTGTAGATGAATAATATATCGATTGATGATCGCTAATTTTTCAAGTAGCAATGTAAGATTTTTGGGGTTTTCCTTATAACGTAGAGTGCTCAATAGGATACAGATGGCAGTGACTTTCCATTGTGAAGCAAAACTACTTTTAAGCATAACTTAAAAAGTTTATACTTATTCTACCCTTAACAGGATAGTACTTATAAACATGCTCCTTCCCCACATATGCCATTACACCAATGTTTTCCGTTCTCAAATATGCTAAGAGATTATTTACACCACTGCAGATTGAAAGGTTATTTTGCTTTTGGAAAAATTGAATAAAGACCATTTCTTGGTTTCTATAAACCAAACCAACACTTTAACATTTTCCCTTTGCAGATTTCAATGTTGATGCCTGAAGACAAAAAGTCCAAATCTGCTTTTTGGACTCTTTGGTATGTGCCTAGAACTGACAGGTGCGACGAAATAGGAGAAGAATAGGAGAACACTGCCGAATCGATATGTACAAAACATTTTCATTACCTACTCGAATTACTTATTATAACAAAAACGGCTTGACTCGAACCAAATCGTTCACATATACTACACCTCTGTCCTCTCCCTCCTTATCTTTCCATATTCCCTCCCCTTTTACGGCTGGTGTCCGAACACCCCCTGCCACCCCTTCCTGCGGCAGCTCACAGGTAGTACATATTTAGATATAGAAAGTATTGGCCAAATTTGGGTCGATGATCTTCTTCTTCCTTTCTTGACATTCCATGTCAAAAAGGAGGCCACATGCAGAAATAACGACCAATTAAATGTTTTTGAAGGTACTCCTCACGTCATAGAAACGGCACAAGGCACTTTCCATACTGTATATTTTCTGACCAGCCTTGGAGACTTACTGCACGTGAATCAGAGCAAATGTATTGTTCCCTGGGTTATTTATCGTCAATGTTAAAATCGAAATAATGTTAATATGCAGTCATTAATTGAGCAGTGAATACTTATGAGCAGGTGACCCAAAAAGGCACTTTACGTTTAGCGACGGAACTGACAGGCACCCGAACTTAAGGAGTCCGACCGTGACCACCGAGATACTCAAGGCCTCTCTACTCTGCAGTGACGTCACGAGGTCTGGGCGGAGTCGCCGAGGCAGGCAGCAGCACACACACAACGCTACGCCGTGCCACCCGGTCCGCGAAACAACGCTGTACGATTAAACTACGAAAAGCATACGTGAAATAGACTTATGTGGATAGCAAACATTCTTGTTTAAGTTATTCAATTAACCGCTGCCTATTTTAAAAATCGTGAATAAGCGGATTCTCCTGCGCGTCAAAGTAAACTCGAAATAATATTCTGGCATGTAGGGATTAAGGACAGGAAAATATAACCATCAAAATAGAAATTATATAGTGTCTTTAGGAATGACGGGGATTTTCATTCAACACCAAATAATGTCAGGCATGTACCGCCCCTGAAGAAAAGATTTTCACCTGCCTAATTAACTATACTTAAACGCGATATTATGATGAGGAAAGACATGGGAATAGGCCATTTCCAGCTCTTTTCTAAGGAAAGATTACTTAAAAGTATTCAGTGTTAATCCTCATCAGAGAGGAAGAAATTTAGGTACAACTGATAGGATATGACTACTTTCCACCACTGCATGTCAAGGACATTCTCCACACCAAATCTTTGTAAAAGACACAGCTAATTAAATGGTGTCTTTAGGAATGACGGGGATTTTCATTCCAACACCAAATAATGTCAGGCATGTGCCACCCCTGAAGAAAAGATTTTCACCGGCCTAATTAACAGCTATTCTTAAACAAAATATTAGGATGAGGAATGACATAAGAATAGGCCATTTCCAGCTCTTTTCTCAGGAAAGATTACTTAAAAGTATTCAGTGCTAATCCTCATCAGAGAGGAAGAAATTTAGGTACAACTGATAGGATATGACTACTTTCCACCACTGCATGTCAAGGACATTCTCCACACCAAATCTTTGTAAAAGACACAGCTAATTAAATGGTGTCTTTAGGAATGACGGGGATTTTCATTCCAACACCAAATAATGTCAGGCATGTGCCACCCCTGAAGAAAAGATTTTCACCGGCCTAATTAACAGCTATTCTTAAACAAAATATTAGGATGAGGAATGACATAAGAATAGGCCATTTCCAGCTCTTTTCTCAGGAAAGATTACTTAAAAGTATTCAGTGCTAATCCTCATCAGAGAGGAAGAAATTTAGGTACAACTGATAGGATATGACTACTTTCCACCACTGCATGTCAAGGACATTCTCCACACCAAATCTTTGTAAAAGACACAGCTAATTAAATGGTGTCTTTAGGAATGACGGGGATTTTCATTCCAACACCAAATAATGTCAGGCAATTGCCACCCCGAAGAAAAGATTACACTAAGTTTTTATGATGTAGGCACCACAATGAACCTACATTTGCAGATTATCAACTTCATAGCATACTCACCAAACCTCTTGTGTTTCACAAGAGCTGAGAATGCACATTGCATGACTACCTCTGTATACCCTTTTGCCCCCTTCTTCCCAGCAAATTTATTTATGCCATTCTTTCTACGAAACTATCATTAAACAGCACATGAATATTTTACAAGAAACAAAAGATGTCACAAAATTATACTTGAGGGTGCATTGCAAAATTAACTAAATGTTTTTAAATGATTGACAATCATGGCACAATTCAATCAAATGGCAGATATTTGCCACATTATGTAACAACCTCTTATAATTTTAGTATCACCTCAATCTACCAAAATGTGAGGTTCATGGAGTACCCAAGTTGTAATTTTTAAAATCTCAATAGAGTTCACAAGGGTAACTAATTATGTTGGTGAAATACACACAGTGTTACGTACTGCAGCACAGGTTATGGAAAGACACCCCAAGTGAAAGCAGCTGCTATGTCAACACAACCCATTTGAGTTGGTATAGGAGAATGAGTAAGCAAATAGGACCATTATTCATATGGTGAGCAATATACATATCAACAGTTACTTTACCATGATATGGGGCAGCACAAAGGACATCCACTCGAGTTGTAAACCATGCAAATACATAAAGTATACTTATACTAAAAATACCACGTAAAAAGGTATCACCCAAGGAGTACAATACATACTAAACTCATACAAACTAATACAGGCTGAACATCTCCATGGTGAAATATGTAGTACAAACAACCCAGCAGGCACTGTACTTATCCACTTACACAAGAAACTCACCCCATTTCTTAAACGTGTACATAAAAACTACATAGATTATAAATGAAAGATTAAGAGCCATCACCCAGGAAATACACTACCTTCGCCCATACAAACTAATGTAGACTATACAATTACCCGAGTCACTACACAAGGAACACTCTCCTTAAGTGAGCAGTATATGTACATACAAACTAACAGGTCTTTGAAAAATTCTTACAATCAAAATGCACACTAATGGTGAACGATAGAAAGATACCAGCTGAGTGAAAGGCTGCTACAAGTTTACAGTGATGTTGAGACATAGAGACTACAGGAGGTATGCATAAACAATACAAGAAAATTAAGCTCAGGTTAAACTTAATGGATTGGAGTTAAATACAACTTACATAGAAGGGACAGTCACACTATAAATAGATTATTTTAGTACTATGTTATTAGGGTGGACAACTTTCTTTTTGAGTTACTACTTCCACAGGCATTGTTAGCATTCTTAGTGAAGTTGTTGAGAAGACAATTTGTGCTGCAAAATAAAATATTTTCTACAAGTTTCTCTGTTTCCTGACCACACTGGCAGTTATTCCAGTACAAAAATTCATCATTTTCTAGAGCCATTTTAGTTAGATATATTGCTACAGACCGCTGCTTATTCAATTTTAGGAAAGTACTTAAGTTTTCAGGTTTCAACAGTTTCTTCACCACAATATAATTATAAATAACAATATCAACCACTTGCTGCTGTGGGTAATGCAGCCCGCCCCTGTCTAAATTACTAGTGAAATTATTTACTTCAATACTTAGCTGCCTATCAGTAATGAGATTGTCCCTGCATAACTCACATTTGATTTTTTTACTCTGTGCAAATGCACAGTACCCTGAAACATAGACAATCACAGGCATATCCTCTGTGAGAGCAGCCTGATCATCAGCAGTGACTGTAATGTCATGGAAAGGCAGTAATTCACTAAACAATTGTTCATTATTGCTTCCAAAGGAATTGTCATTAGCAAGTGTTTCAGCAGAGGGAAAGGAATTTTTCAAGGACAGAAGGGATTTTGACAAACGAAGTTTATGCTCAACTTCAAAAACTTGACGCACAGAATGGTTATACTGAGCCCCAGCTAACTGCCTGTAGAGACCAAATCTTGCTTCTAAAACATCTGTCTGGAATTTACCAAGTAGGACATACTTCATTTTCATTTCCTCAAAGCAGAAGGAAGTCAGTTCCATGAGAGCATGAGTGGTGTGCTTCAGAGCTGTAAAGGTTTCTTTAGTGAGACAACCAGAATTTGAGGATAAACCATGCCAGGTTTCAAGCCAAGAAAGGAATTTTTCAAGAAATGCCATATTGTGGTCATTTATGGCATTAGTGACTGGTTTCAGGTATTCATCATTATGACGTCTCCCCTTGTTAGGACTTTTCACATTAACAACTTTCCACCACCGAGAGATGATACTGATAAAAGACGCTGTTCCATCCACGTGACTTAGTTGCTTTGAGGTACCCAGTGTTCTTACAGCCTCTATAACGTAATCACCAAATATTTGACAAACAAGACGGACATTTTGTTTTTCAATGTTGGAAGGCCACAGAGATTTAACTGAAAGACCATAGCCATACTTCAATAGCTTACCAGCCTCAAGGTTATACAATTTCCTTAGCGTGTCGAACGATGCTAAATGCTTTATGGTAGAGTTGTCAAAATCAGGAAAGTGCATGCAGACTCCATCATTTTTTTGATTTACCCAGTTATTTCTAATGCATTTTAATATATGGACAGGATCGATAACAAAGAAGAGGGGACGGGAGGATTCAGAGGGTTGAGGGTAAACAATACTCATTGCTGGTGTTTGTGCAAAATAAGACATGGCTTTCCTATTTATCGAGTTATTATCAGTTATGACAGCAACGACTTTAAGCCCTGCCTTTTCAATTCCCAATATAACCTTTTTGATGACAGTGTGAAGGTCAGTGGCAGTCATGGAACTAACAGGAAGTATGTGGATAACATCTTTGTTGGTGGACAACAAACTTTGGATCATGAATACATGAGCACTTGAAGCAAGATTGTCATTGTCGAAAGAGGAACCGACAATGTAACCACCTTTGTAATCCATGTATTTCTTTATGTGGACCTCGTCAACCATTAAATTGACATGCCTTTCATGGACGTCAAGGTGCCTAGTATGCTGTTTCAAATAAAATAGAAAACCTTCTTCGTGCTGCTCTGTGTCGGGCCCCAATTTGAAAGAAGAACAAATTCTTTTGATGGTATTATGGTGAGGAAGGATGAAATTGCCTGAGTCTCTAACAAACCTATAGGCGTGGGGAGAGATAAGGAAAAACATGGAAGCGAAGACAATCATGTCTGAGTCATACCTTGCACCCTGTTTCTTCTTTTGAAGTAATTGGATTTGGTTGGAAAAGAAGTTATAAAAAATTTCATTTTCACTGTCAATTATTTTTATTTGATCAATTGCTTTGGATATGTGAGAAAAGTTATTGCTAATATTGACATGGCAGGTGGTTTCTATTATATCTAATAATTCATATATTTCATACATAAATGATGCTTTGAATGGTAGGTTAAATTTTCCAGCAGCAGTGATTTCAACTTTGTCTTTATATATTTTCACAGTTAAATCTTGGTCAATAGTCATGGCATGAGTCAACACTGGGCCCTCTTCATTATTAATATGAAGGAAAAGAATATAATCCACTTTAACAATTAAATCCCAAAAGTCAGTATGCTTATTTTCCCTGGATAACATCACAGCTTTCTCAAATGAAATGAGCTCCTGCTCGGTCTTATATACCTCCTGCGCCCTAATACTAGCTTCGATAGCTGCTTCAACAGCTGCACTTTCTCGCCGTTGCCTCTTCTCCACTGGATCTTCTCTGCTCGTACTTGGTGTATATGACAGGTAGCTGGGACACTTGGGGAATATATGAGGAACAGCTGACTCCTTCAATTTAGGGCGATACAGTGGTGCAGTCACACTCTTCCCAGACCTCTCGTCGAAGTATGTAGTTTCCCACAAAACCTCCTCTGGACTGAAGTGCAGCTGACATACCTTGAAAAAAGTTGTGTAATTAGATAAGGATAATAATTTCTGCTATTATTTACTATTCTAAGAATTCTAAGTCAAAATCTACCAGATTACTTCAAATTACATAATCAGGAAATAACAATATGAAAAGTAAGATTAAACACTACTCATCTAATGTGAACTGGTAAGAGAATAATGATATTTAAGTAAATTCAATGCCTGAGAATTTTTCATTAATTAAAGATTGACTTTCTATGATGCTGTTCCTTTATGTGCTATCATTCAACGTAAGCAAATCTACAAAATACCGTGCAAGCCACCTCAAGAGTGTGTGGCAGGGGGTGAGTGGTCACCAACATCCATTACACTATACCCTATTAAAGTTAGTGTACCTACGACTATTGATGCATTAGCATAAATCGCTAATACCAGCCGCATGACTGATTATTAAATCTCACAAACATATTCTCGCAATGATTTTGTATGGTTGAGCTCTTGCTTAATATAGTTTTCTTAAATATCAATCTGAAAAAAAACGATCAACTAGACCCAGAAACCTTTCAGCTCAAATCTTCGGTCGAATTGTCGCGGCAACGCGCAATAAATGTTCAAGCAGCGATAACACTATGGTCATACTTAACAGAGAGGAATGTGCTCCAAATTCTTATTGATGAGCTATGAACACCCAGCAAATGTAAAGCCATTGCAAAAAGTCTACCGCATCGACCTTAATTATAAAACAATATACTTAAGTATCTTCTGATCATTTCCCCATTGAAGTGAGAACCTCATAATTACAACGTAAAATTTACATATATACATTCTATTGCTTCAGTACACATATTCAGACCTTTGCAAACATAAGCAGCCATTCCGCATGATATTGCAGGAGTTAAAATTCCCTCTCCTTAAATAACCAACATGACCAATGGTTCCCATCGAGGTCTCAACGACTGCAGGAATTATTGCAGTTTTAAAATTTCCGCTATCACCACGTTTTAATATTATAACATACTAACTAAACATAATAATTCTTAATAATGCGAAATTAAGTCAGAAGAAAATAATGAAGCGTATTATCCTTCATCTCCTCATTGCCCTTTTAGTCACTGATGAATTGGCTCAGAGATAGCGTTAAAAAATCAATAGTATTAAGCTACGCATTGTATGTACAACTTCATGATAGATATTGTAAGTAACCTTCCGTGCACTATTGAATTTCTATTTTGAGCGACAGGTTTCGTCGATTATTCAAGATCAAGAACCCATGATGTCGAACAAACGACCAAATCGATCGTTCTGTGAAACTAACTAAGTTTTACTTGTGTTAAAAACTTAAACGATGATATGTATGCATAATAATAATAATATAATGCACAAAAGATAATATGCACGCTTATAAAATACTTACTTTAGAGTGCTGGGTAGGTTGAAAATTCTTTCTCGGAATGGCGTTCATCCATTTCTTCCTCAGTGCTTCATCGCTGGGAAACTGGAACACACAAACCTTCGTATCCTTGTCGTAATTCCCTCTGCACAATGGAACACAACACTTATACACCATGATGGTACACTATTGATTCTGTGTAAATAAAAATATACACAGTAAACTCCACTATAAACACAATATCTCGCTCTTCACTCACTCGCTCAACACCGACAATTTTCGTTCATGCAGTATGACTACCAGGGTTAGGGCACGGGCACGTTGAAACCTGTCCGTGAGTCGCCCAGTTCCTGTGACGTCACGAGAAAAGAAAGGCAGAGTAGGAAGGCCTTGAGTATCTCGGTGGTCACGGTCCGACCTTCGGCGTCGAAGGCCATCCAACCCATCACCGCGGGTAGTTTATGGCACCAACCTACCAGTCACACCATAGTTTATAACTTCTAAAAGTGAAATATAAATCGAAAAATGATGTTTGTTTAAGTGTAGAACTAGTCACACTGATGGTAATGGAATTTTCATCGCAGTTATACGATAGATCCGGCACTTTACTGTAATGGATAGTTTAGTGCCTCCCAGGTCCTTAAGGCACTTTACGTTTAGTGCCTAAACGTAAAGTACCTTTTCGGATCGCATACCTCCTTTTGAGACGCATAAGTCCATTCACCAAGAACAAACATCAAAAGTTATCCACTCCATTAACATATTTACGAAGTATCTTAAAGCAAAATTAATCTGAAATTAAGTTAAAACGAAAAAACAAATAATCTTGAGAACAGTTGGGTAATTTGTATTTAATATGTGCCGAAGTTGAATTAAATCAAGGTTTGAGTTAGTTATGCATATCTCTTACTTACAGTTTATAAGAAATAACAGAAAAATACAATATTTAAGTTGTCATGATCACAACTAAGGACAACATATATTTAGTAATGATGGCTTACCTTATGATTTAGATGGTTCACTAAGGGTTTTCAAACTTAAATTGCCACCAAATATTTCTGTAATAATTTTAAATATTTTTTCCGTATTATGGAAAGGAAATGTCAAGGAAACGGAAAGTGAACTAACATTTCCGTATCAAGGAAATGTTAGTTCACTGACCGTAACCAATATTATATTTGCTTTTTACGTAGCAAAATTAATATGAATCGACTATATGAATGCTGGAAAATATTTAGCTGTTGAACAGCGTTATTAACGTTTTCGGGTGACGAGCATTGATATGGATTATCTATCCGATTTGTTAGTTAGCGGTTAGGTTAGATAAGTTAGCGGTCGTGTACGCTGCGCAGATATGAATAGCGCACTTCATGCACATTCCCAAAACCTGACCCTTGCATTCCTTCCCATATGATCCATTTTCCACAGTCACCGTTGCGGTTTTTTACCTCCCTCCCCCTTCCTCACCCCTACCCACCCCATTTGTGCCCTCCGACCACAAAAATTTCTCTCACCTCCGCCCGTCACTTCATCAGAAAATGACACTCAGAATCATACACAGATGATTATCCACATCCCCTTTTCATGAATATTATGAACATAGATTAAGGTGGGAAGAGCTATATTTTTGTTCATGCACAGCTTTGTGTGAAACTTTGCATGCGTGTTTATATTAGTGATTAAACAGATAAAATATTTCTCCAATGGCCGTAAAATATATGCACCACTTGTCAAAAAAAAAAATTAAATACTTACTGTGTTGGTTTGCGGGAATGAGGTTCCACAACAGGGACCAACCACAGCCTCTCCACCAGAATACCCTCCTGTGATTGTTTACGGGAAAATAATTTCCTCGCCAGGGACTACCACAGACACACACACACAACCCAATAGGAATCCTTTGTAGGCTAATGAGACCTAGCTAAGGATTCCTGGGTTATAACCTGGGATCCTTCGGAGAGCTGTAGTGATTCTACTAAGGCTGCCAAGCCCCCCTTCCTGCCAACGGTCAACATGACTCCCACCCCCCTTCCCTACTTCAACGGTTACGTTCCTTCACTACCACATCTATTGGCCATTGGCTCCCGTTCTCCCACCCCTCCTCGCCTCCCCCACTCTCCACTTCACCCACATTCCCACTGCTCACCAATGACCTTTTAGCCTAAAATCAATGGTCTGCGAGTTTACTTCGTAGAATGAATGCATTTTAGTTAAAATGAAAACTTGGTTATATTCTACACAATTTTATTAATAACACGACCGGTTTCGACCTTTTCAGGTCATTCTCAAGTGTTACAATATTTGAAAACAGACAGGGCGGTATATATATGTTGGTATCACATTGGTTGAACGGGGGGGGGAACTTCAAGGACAGTGGTGGTTAGAAGGCTATGAAAATCTGGGGGGGAGAGGGAAGGGAAGGTCAAAAAAGGAAGGTTGGCCGGCAAACAACTGGTGGCGAGGGTACAATGACAGCATATCTGACTATGGGGATGGGGGTAGGGGGACTGGTAATGAGTAGAAGGGGGAGGAGTTGGAAGGGACAAGGTCATTTAATACATCATTCTTATATATATTAAAATACGCTAAAATTTCAAAATTCTCTATAAAATCCAGCTTCTTCCCCTTGTCACAAACATGTAAAAGTTTAGGTATAAAATCCGAGTTGTGGTCATTTTCAATTAAATGAGTAGCAAACATAGATTTGTTGTTACAATTTAAAAACGATTTAAAATGTTCAGATTTACGTATGCTTATTTTTCGTCCAGTTTGTCCAACATAAAAACAATTACATCCAGGGGTATCACAATTTAACATGTACACTCCACTTTTGTCACAATTAGAATATCTGTCTTTAGAGTTAAACAGCAATTTATCGAGAGTCATGGGGTTATAAAAACACACTTTAAACTTATTATTGGGGATGGATTTGTTGATTTTGTACGACAATTTTTTGATGAAGGGTAGCTTCACCCATTTGGTATTCGATACAGGGATCGGGGAAAGAGCAGTAGCATCTATTATGGCACGTTTTCGGCGTAAGCGATGTAGTAATGTATCAATTAGGGAATCATTAAAGCCATTATTCCTGGCGATACCTTTAATAAAAGTGAGCTCTTTTGAAAAAACATCGGAAGAAAGAGGTATGGAAAGTAGGCGATTAATCATAGAGTGGAAAGCAGCCATTTTATGCGAGTGGTGATGGTTTGAATCATTTCTAATTACTATATCGGTGAAAGTATTTTTCCGATAGATGGAAAAATTATGGTTTGATTGATTACGGAAAATTGTTAAGTCCAAAAAGTTAATTTTATTGAATCCTATTTCCATGGTAAAAGTAATTGACTCGTGAAGAGAATTTAGGAGGGGCAAGAACAGGTTTAGTTGTCTAGTACTACCGGTCCACAAACAGATTATGTCATCAACGTAACGATAGTAATAAACTAAGTTTTTAAGGAGAGGATGTTTCGTATTAAATAATTTACCTTCTAGATGATCCATAAAAACTTCGGCTAATATTGGTGGTGAGAGGAGACCCCATCGCCAAACCATGGGTTTGATGGTAGAAATTGCCATTAAAGTAAAAATAATTTTGACTTAGGCACAGATGCAGTAGTAAGCTAAATTCTTTAATAATAGGTTCCCCACAACCCGCTTTCTTCAGGCATTCGATTGAAAGTTTATGTGCGTCAGTAACCGGAATGGACGTAAAAAGGTTTTTGACATCAAAGGAAATAAGCTTGGCATTGGGAGGGAAAGATATGGAAGATAGTCTTTGGGCTAATTCAATGGAATTTTTAATACCGTATGTGGGTTTGAAGTTTGAGTAGGAACGGAATAGGCTATTTAATTTTACTGCTAGGAGGTGGCAAGGCGCAGTGAAGTGGGCCACTACCGGACGTATCGGAATATCAGGCTTGTGCGTCTTAGGAAGGCCGTAGAGCCTTGGAGGAAGGGGATTACGACGGATGAGGGGCCATTTCTCACGTTCAGTGAGCAAATGTGTGCAAGCACGTAGACCAGTTTTAACCGACATTTGGAATCTGTTAGTGGGGTCACTTTTTAAAACCATGAATTGAATGTCATTAGTTAAAAACTTTATACATTTGTCAACATAATTGTCTTTATCCAGAATTACAATACTATTGCCTTTATCGGCTTTAGTGAACACCAAATTTTGGGAGTTAATGGAAGACTTAATACTACTGATCAGTTTCATGTCGGAATTTCTTGAGGCACATGAAAATCGGTGGTTAGAGATAGTATCTGCAACACGTTGCTTAACACCAAAAGTTTCACTTATGAGGGCTGAATCACAATCTGCCAGGAGGTTGATGACACATTTTCTAGTCAAAGGTTGTTCCGGTGAAAATTTGTAACCCTTGTTCAAAAGATCCATTTCAGGTGGAGAAAATGTATGTTTAGAAAGATTAATCACACGGTTTTGAAGCAAGCGGTCCTCAACTTCATCCTATCTCACCATGGACGTGGCCTCTAGTTGAGAATGCACCAGGGTTGACAGTTTCTTCAGGATGGTCTTGCGTTTTTCAAAGGCGATGGCACTGGAAGCCCTTTTCACCTGATCCTGAAAATAATACCACTCGTGCCAGTGGACACTGCTGGATAAGTCCAAGTGAAGGATGTAGAGGTAGTGGGAGATGGAATCCCGGACACTGAACCAGAATTTCAGTTCTTCTCGGACCCAAATCTTCTTAGCCTGCATCAAAGCTGTGCGGGCCGCTCTGGAGGAAGATCTTGTAAACAGCTGTACGTACTTCGGCGTGACACCCAACTTAAGGCAGGAGTTGTTGAAGTATATATTTAAGCTCGCCACTCTGTATCGAATAGACAGTTTCTTAAAAATACTCGCCTTTTTCACCAAACTAGTGTTTCGTATAAAATCAATGGTCTGCGAGTTTACTTCGTAGAATGAATGCATTTTAGTTAAAATGAAAACTTGGTTATATTCTACACAATTTTATTAATAACACGACCGGTTTCGAACTTTTCAGGTCATTCTCAAGTGTTACAATATTTGAAAACATACAGGGCGGTATATATATGTTGGTATCACATTGGTTGAACGGGGGGGGGGGAACTTCAAGGACAGTGGTGGTTAGAAGGCTATGAAAATCTGGGGGGGAGAGGGAAGGGAAGGTCAAAAAAGGAAAGTTGGCCGGCAAACAACTGGTGGCGAGGGTACAATGACAGCATATCTGACTATGGGGATGGGGGTAGGGGGACTGGTACTGAGTAGAAGGGGGAGGAGTTGGAAGGGACAAGGTCATTTAATACATCATTCTTATATATATTAAAATACGCTAAAATTTCAAAATTCTCTATAAAATCCAGCTTCTTCCCCTTGTCACAAACATGTAAAAGTACCCCATGTTAAATTGTGATACCCCTGGATGTAATTGTTTTTATGTTGGACAAACTGGACGAAAAATAAGCATACGTAAATCTGAACATTTTAAATCGTTTTTAAATTGTAACAACAAATCTATGTTTGCTACTCATTTAATTGAAAATGACCACAACTCGGATTTTATACCTAAACTTTTACATGTTTGTGACAAGGGGAAGAAGCTGGATTTTATAGAGAATTTTGAAATTTTAGCGTATTTTAATATATATAAGAATGATGTATTAAATGACCTTGTCCCTTCCAACTCCTCCCCCTTCTACTCAGTACCAGTCCCCCTACCCCCATCCCCATAGTCAGATATGCTGTCATTGTAACCTCGCCACCAGTTGTTTGCCGGCCAACCTTCCTTTTTTGACCTTCCCTTCCCTCTCCCCCCCCAGATTTTCATAGCCTTCTAACCACCACTGTCCTTGAAGTTCCCCCCCCCCCCGTTCAACCAATGTGATACCAACATATATATACCGCCCTGTCTGTTTTCAAATATTGTAACACTTGAGAATGACCTGAAAAGGTCGAAACCGGTCGTGTTATTAATAAAATTGTGTAGAATATAACCAAGTTTTCATTTTAACTAAAAAAAAGACCTTTTAGCCGTTACCAATTTACCCCCCCCCCGCTTCCTAACCCTTTTGTCCCTTCCCTATTTATTCTAGGATTGTCCTCCTCTTCATTCACTTTCAACCTCGTGTTGCTAGTGTTTTTCCCTTCAGCTCGCTGAAGAGGACCACTTTGTGGTCGAAATACGCGTATACGAATTTCACCCTCGTTCCCTGTTTGTTGTTTTTCTATTTGACAACGCTCTTTTTGAACTGTTCTCCCAGAAATCTGGGGCCCTGCTGTGTGTGTGAGTGAGTGTTTTGTGTGATTGCGTGTGTGGTTGTGTTAATAACTTGGCAGCCTTAGTAGAGTCACTACAGCTCTCCGAAGGATCCCAGGTTATAACCCAGGAATCCTTAGCTAGGTCTCATTAGCCTACAAAGGATTCCAATTGGGTTGTGTGTCTGTGGTTGTCCCTGGCGAGGAAATTATTTTCCCGTAAACTATCACAGGAGGGTATTCTGGTGGAGAGGCTGTGGTTGGTCCCTGTTGTGGAACCTCATTCCCGCAAACCAACACAGTAAGTATTTAATTTTTTTTTGACGAGTGGTGCATATATTTTACGGCCATTGGAGAAATATTTTATCTGTTTAATCTATAGAGGCCGTAGAGCTCATCTACCTTGATTTAATTATGGCTTTCCAGTCATCTGAGCTTAACAAATTCCATCAGCTGAAAACTAAAATTGGGAAAATAGCTGAGGACATCCGTTTTTTAAAATCCTGTAAATTTAACAATGTGTTCCCGAAATTTATCAGTACCTTGTCTTTTTATCGCAAAAGAAACCCTAATATTGACCTTAATTTACGACGTAAAGCTCTCAACTCTGAAATCGGGTCCCTCTTTGCCAAAAGGAGTACGTTAGAATTACAAGCGTACAACCTACACCTGAAACTAACCAAGAATTTAGCTGAAAAGGACTTCCAGGAGTGGTTAGAAGCCGACAGAAGGATCTATGCTGTGGTTTTGAAGAAACGTGAGGACAAGGCCCGCTGTATCAACCGCAAATTGTCCAAACTAATCGGTGAGTCAAATCAATCCGTTATATGTGACCATGACCATAGTAAAGTCCGCAATCTTTCCAGTGAGGATTTCACCACTGAAGAATTAACATTGCTTAATCATGGCTTAAATTTCAGTATTCAACCAAAATCAATCCCTATCGAGGATATTGTTGCCCACGTAGAAGGTTCTCTAAGACCTTTTGACAATGCCACCAAAGATTTTATCAGGAAAGCTTGTGAAAAGCAAATTGTAAATAATCTCAGGTTACCATCAAAAAACAGTGTACCCAATCTTAACAAAGTGTTACGGTCTCTAAAATCTAGGAATTGCTTCTATATGAAAGCCGACAAAGGCAACCTATGTGTTATCATGGACAAAGAGGATTATTACACTAAAGTAAGTTCCTTGTTATCATCCGGATCATACATTAAGATCCTAAAAAATCCTCTCAACAAGTTGGTCACTCAATTTAAGAATGTCCTTAACGATTGTCATAACCTTATCGATAAAAAAACAAAATTCAAAATTTCTGTGTCCAACCCGGTGTTACCAAGATTGTATTGTCTCCCAAAAGTTCATAAAGATGGTTGCCCTATGAGACCAATAGTTTCTGGGATAGATTCTCCAACTTATCTCTTGTCAAAATGGCTTGTTAACCAATTCTCAGAATTAAATTTTCAAAGCCCCCATTCACTTAAGAACAACTTGGATTTCGTAAACAAAGTCAAAGACTATATGTTTTCGGAGGGAGAAATTATGGTATCATTTGATGTTACAAATCTATTCCCAAGCGTGCCAATAGATATAGCCATAAATTCATTAAAGAATTGGTTGATCTCCTTCAATTTAGACGATTACAAAATAGACGAATACATTAGACTCACTAATTTAGTCATGAACCAAAATTTCTTTGTTTTCCAAGGTATTTATTATAAGCAAGAATTCGGCACAGCTATGGGTAACTCCCTATCCCCTCTTCTAGCTAATATGTTCATGACTCATTTTGAGAATACCTTCAAAAGTACGTTTAACTATTTCCCGAAAGTTTATCTAAGATATGTTGATGACATTTTTGCTATCTTTGATACTAAAAAGTATGATTTAAAACAATTCGTGAGTGATCTAAATAGTTTATTTCCTTCCATTAAATTCACGTACGAAACAGAAAACAACAACCAACTCCCTTTTCTAGATCTCTTGTTGACCAGAAACAGTAAAAAACTCGAATTTGATATTTACCGTAAACCCACACATACCAATAATTACATTCATTCTTATTCTTTCGTTCACAACAGCACTAACCTCGCTTCTTTTCATGCTCTTGTCAATCGCTTGCTTAACATCCCACTAGGAAAGAATAATTACCTTAAAGAGCTTAATAACATAAAGCGCATTGCAAGATTAAATGGCTATAAAGATTCTGTAATCGACAACATTGTTAAAAAACATAAGTTTAAGAGACTAATACAAAATTCCACTACACTAAGAAAAGATGAAACTACTCGCTACATTAAACTGCCTTACCACCCGAAAGTCACCAAAGGTTTGGAAAAGATATTTAAGACAGTGAACACCGAAATATCTTTCAGTAATAATTATAAGCTAAAAAACATATTAGGGAACACCAAAGACAAAATAGATAATATAAATAAATCCGGTATATATAAAATATCTTGCTCCTCATGGGACCTGGCATACGTAGGGCAAACTCGTAGAAACATTAAAACCAGATTTAAAGAACACATGGCCCATTACAGATTCAACCGACCGGAAAAATCCAGCATGGCACAACATTTAATCGACACAGAACACGAAACATCAGAACAAAACCTTCAACTCAGCAAACAAACAGATAATCATTTACTTGACGCCTATGAAAGCTAATATATATACAAACTTAGAAAAAACCTTCTTAACAGCGACAAAGGCCCGATTTCTTTCTCTCCATTATTTTCTATTAAAGAATAAGAAGTTCTCCATTTTCACCATTTTTGCAATTTTCTAGGCACTCTCTGACCACAATTGTCATTTAGTTTTAAATTTTAAAAATTTTTCATCAGTTGCAATCCCCACGCTTCACTTCAACGGTCAGTTTGTTTTGTTTCCCCTTCCCCCCCTCTTGACTCACTACAACGGTCATTAGCTTCCACCCCCCCTTCCCGCCAACGGTCAACATGACTCCCACCCCCCTTCCCTACTTCAACGGTTACGTTCCTTCACTACCACATCTATTGGCCATTGGCTCCCGTTCTCCCACCCCTCCTCGCCTCCCCCACTCTCCACTTCACCCACATTCCCACTGCTCACCAATGACCTTTTAGCCGTTACCAATTTACCCCCCCCCCCGCTTCCTAACCCTTTTGTCCCTTCCCTATTTATTCTAGGATTGTCCTCCTCTTCATTCGCTTTCAACCTCGTGTTGCTAGTGTTTTTCCCTTCAGCTCGCTGAAGAGGACCACTTTGTGGTCGAAATACACGTATACGAATTTCACCCTCGTTCCCTGTTTGTTGTTTTTCTATTTGACAACGCTCTTTTTGAGCTGTTCTCCCAGAAATCTGGGGCCCTGCTGTGTGTGTGAGTGAGTGTTTTGTGTGATTGCGTGTGTGGCTGTGTTAATAACTTGGCAGCCTTAGTAGAGTCACTACAGCTCTCCGAAGGATCCCAGGTTATAACCCAGGAATCCTTAGCTAGGTCTCATTAGCCTACAAAGGATTCCAATTGGGTTGTGTGTGTGTGTCTGTGGTAGTCCCTGGCGAGGAAATTATTTTCCCGTAAACTATCACAGGAGGGTATTCTGGTGGAGAGGCTGTGGTTGGTCCCTGTTGTGGAACCTCATTCCCGCAAACCAACACAGTAAGTATTTAATTTTTTTTTGACGAGTGGTGCATATATTTTACGGCCATTGGAGAAATATTTTATCTGTTTAATCTATAGAGGCCGTAGAGCTCATCTACCTTGATTATATTAGTGATGTATAAAAAAAGTATGAAAAAATTGCATCTTGCCGTTTCGGTCTTGGGCATTTCAATACTCTTTTAACACGTAGCCTTATATGTAAATATGAACATGAGAGATATTTTGTAATAAATCGATAGCATAAGTAGAGCCCTTCTAAACGCAAAAAATAGATTTTATGTAATTGAAATGGTTGCTTACTAATATCAAGGTGTCACGTCGAGGGAAAGATTCATTAAAAAAACATTAAGTATAATTATGCCTCACATTCTAAAATCACGCCGTAAACTACCAATCGTTCAAGTCAAAAATGTTTTACTTTAGTCAAAATGTAAAATATTTGTATTTTATTATTTCCAATTCTGCGCCCATGATGAGTTCCACCGCGTACCTACGAATGTAATGTAGTTAAATTAAATGCCGCACTATTATTTTTTCGACTTTGTCGAAAATTATTAAAATACGCACCACGAGAATCACCATTATGTAAGAATTTAATTCCAAGATCATGCTTTCCAAAAACGTACCCCAAACTCAACATCTTACACTTAGGGCGGCGGTGATCACAATGAATCACGCCGCGGGCGGAACGCGGTGGACCCTTCACAGCTCAGCAGCGCGGAATAAAAAAGAATGGCGGAATGCGTGGCAAGACACTAGAAATTGGCGCCCTTTGTCAGACCTTGTTGTTTATCCTCTTGAGCTGTCGGCTGAGTCGAGTTTTGTCTCCTCTTTTTCATCTTTTGCCATCGGCGTGGGTTTTGAGTAGTTAAGTAGTCGTAGTTTTACAATTCAGATTGAAACATCTGAGGGACGGAGTAATATTATCAGTCGTACGTTTAATCTTCCTAATGTCCAAATACGCACTTATAAAAAAGCAGCGTGGCACTTATATAAAGTACGTCGTTAAAATACAATTCACCTCTTTCATAACACACTCACACTTCTGCGATAGCTCTGAGGTTAGTACGAAGATTTACATGAAGTATTCGCGCATTTACATGATATCTTTTCTTTTTTTCTTTACAGGTATGATTGTCGCACTAACTCGCGTCTCGTACTTGAAGAAACTATTCATTCATCAAAGCGTCAAATGCAAGAATTTCTCAGCTCCTGCCCATTAGATCTGCGATGCAGGAGTATTGTATCCGAATCTGAATACTTAACCGATTTTAAAATCAATCAAATTATATGTATTATGTCTCTTTTGCTTTGTGTGATTTCAAATATCTTTATATTTGGTATTGGAGATTATTTTGGTTTTGACTTCTTTGGTTTGGTTATCTTTATATTATTATTTTGGCTATTGGAGATATTAATTGTTTTGAGCTGGAATATAGTATTATGATTGCGAAACTGGAAGTACTAGGTGGGTTTTAATTCCCTCAATTTATTGAAACATTAAATGCCTCCGCTTCTACGGAAATATGTTCTTCATCTAAATTGTCCCTTGTTTTCACAAATGACACCGTATTTTTTAATGCCTTTTCTTTGTATTCAAGTGTTACTTTCATACACATGGAATTGCTTTCCTTAAGTTAGGTTTCGACCTTGGGTAATATTAATAATTATATTAGATACTCCCTTGTATTAAAATTACTCGCTGGTACATTTATAAAGAGAAATCATAACAAGAGCAATCGTAGGTTTATCTCTGTAATACATATAGCTTTTTTTGGAGTTTGGTTTGGTTTTTTTGTCGCAGTGGTTATCAATAATTGTGTTAGTCTTCCGTTTATACTTACCCGTAGGTAATTAGACTTAAATTGGTATGGAGATTTTTGTTTGTGAGATTAATTAGTAAATTGTAACGACGTCCTGCTATAAGAAAATAAAGGACTTAGTAAGGGATGGTGCGTACATTTTATGTACGGGTTGCAGCAACAAACTTCAATTTAAATGTGCTGGAATATTAGAATCTACCTATGACAAGGCAAAAGCATGGCAAAAAATAAAGAGTGGCGTTGCACTACTTGCAGAAATGAATAGGCATCTCCGGCGTCAGCTGAGGAGTTGGACTGCAAAAACATACCCGAAGGTGAAGTGAAATCCATTATTTTATTCTTAGAGAGATTAAGGAAGTGATGAGTTCTTTCACTCACACATTCTAAAATAAAATAGGAATAAGTATGTTTTAAAAAATATTATATATATATAATATTTTTTTAAACATACTTATTCCTATTTTATTTTAGTTCTTTAGTTAAATCTATTATACAGTTGCAACCAAGAGTTTATAGCCGAGCCACTCAACACAGGGGCAACTTTTATAAATTGGACGCGGTGCAAAATGACCTCTGCCGTCGGCGCACCCTCAGTCCCAAATACTTCTACTCCGAACCACAATAGCGGATTAAGAATGGCTATTGGAGCCTTTAGAACCAGCCCAGTCATAAGTATTTACGCCGAAGCGAGAGAGCCGCCCTTAGAAACTCGAAGAGAAATTTTAATGGGCAATTATGCTGCGGAGATTTTATCTCTTAAGAATCACATTTGCCACGGCACACTTTTTAACCACCGTTTTAGGGATATTTTTCTCGACGACCTAGGGCGACGTTACCCCTAGGAGTACGTTTTATCAATTTTATAGATAGAGCGAGTATAGAACTACCTTATGTTTACACCCCTGAACTCACGAAGTATCCTCCGTGGAGGGTATCGAAACCAAATTTTATACTCGACCTGGCTAAGTATCGCAAGGTGATTGCCCATCAGTGGGTATACGTAGACATACATAGGAAAATTTTATGCAGGACTAGAACCCATATTCACAGGTGGATCAAAATCTGAGTAATATAGATTCCAAAATGTATTTTTTTCTATCTTGAGGGCTTTCTCGGAGCATCTTTCCATTGTTAAGTAATACATATTTGTGAATTCTGATGCTATGTCACTGAATTCACTTTGGAAGTATTGTTCAAAATATCTTTATTGTAACGGCGGCGCTTCCCCCCTTTTTCTCTTTTACGCGCCTGACCCCATTTTTTGGCAATGGTAAAGTAATTACGTAGCCCCGTGTTTGTTTCTTCCCATTAAATATAGTTTCCTTTGGTTTAATTATGTTTGTGTTGGTTACGTATGTGCTACCGGGATAGAGGCTAGAGGCGATACCGCGGGAGGACTGATGCTGGGAAAGTAGCCATCCCGTGTAGCGCACGACTCGACGACAGAGGAAGGATTCTCCCGTCGGCCCCCAAAGAAAGGACGGGGAAAGTTGGGCCGAGGATCAGCACCAACGCATCCTCTCCCCCAGGACCGAGAAAATCTCCGGTCATGCTTCGAACGCCGCTTCATGGGAATAAGTACTGCCCAAATTCCACTCTCCCCCTTTGACGATGCCGACAGCATTTATGTGCAATCCCATCCCCGCAGTTATCACCCAGTGAGGTGGGGCGGAAGTGAGTTAATCCCACCGTCTCAGACCGCGAACTTTAGTCTGAAACAGTTTTTTTTCTTTCTTTTGTTAAGTTCAACCAGAGTGGTTCATGCAATTGATCTCCCGTCCGACGAACAGTACAGAAGTAAGAAACAAAGGGACAAGGAACTTGTATAATTTTGTTAAAGGGTTTCATTATTCCATATACTCGTGTTCGCTTCATTCATCCATCACTAGTTTATTCATTTTAATCGTTACCTGGCATTTCTCATTAATGTTTCGCCGATCAGTTCATTCATCATTCATTAGTGAGTAAGAGTGTATTTTCTTTGCTTTGCAATTGCTTGTCATTTGACCTCCGCAATAAATGTGTATTCGTGTAGTTCCACCTCAGCTCCCCACCTTCGTTCACCTCGATGTGATCACTGCGACTCTTTCATGTCTGTGAGACACCTCCTGACTGAGTGTGATGTGTACCGTGCAGCGCGTGACAGGCTGGGCTTCAGGGGGGACCTATGATAGGTCCTAGGGAACGACCCTGATTGCACCACATGTGTTTTAACATTTTTGAAATAAACTAGGATTTTAAGCATGGTATGACTCCCTGTATACTGGTCTACAGATCGCAGAATATCGTTTTTACCCATCTTTAATTAATATATATATTTATTTAAAAAAATTCAATTGCTTATTAAATTCTATATTTATTTACTTAAACTTGATTTTAGAAACTAAAGAAAGAGCCAGTGAAGGTTGTTCGTGGTGCGAATGAACTTTGCCGTCGAAGGACCCTAAAACCTAATACTACTACTGCAATAACCAGACAATTTTTTAATGTGGCAGTGCTGTCCCTGTTACACACTTCGGAACAGTTAATTTAAATCCCTTCAATTAATTTTGTATATGTGTACTGCTTTAAAAATAAATCAACTACATTTTTAAAAATTCATTTACCAGTGAAATACTTTACAATGTCATGATCAGGTACCCTGTTCTTGCCACTTAGAGCTATGCACTTAATTTGTTCCCATAGTTTCTTTGGATCATTACCTGGAAGTAGTAACTTACTGCGGTAGAAATCAATTTTCGCTTTGCGGATAGTTTTATTCACATGATTTCTTATCTTTTAATACTGGCATCTATAATTCCTATTAGAAGGAATGTCCTTCCTCTTCTTATGAAAGCAATTCCTTTCTCTTATTTTCTCTATAATATGTTCAGTTTTCCAAGATTTATAAAAATTTTGCCCTGCATGTGACTGTTTTAGTTGATTTTATGTAAATATCTTGAAATAAATTGAGTATTTCCTCATGTACCTCATTAGTTGACATCCTATCTGATAGTTCCAGATGGATGAAGACTTCTATAGATGGTCATCATCTTCCTCGTTCCCATATCGAGGTTCTGCAACTCATTGACGTTCCACTTCATGCATCCGAAGGTATACAGCAGTATAGGAACCGCTGTTGCTGTATTATTATTAGTATAAAAAGTCATTGTGACTTATTACTCCCCGACATGTGTTCAAACTTCTGTGAAGCTCGACAGTAACAGGTATGTTTTTTAAGCGTTCCATAGCAAGTATAATCTTACATTGAGATAGGTTGGCCGTTTCAATGAGAAGTGTGTCATCGCGGAGCTTTTTAACTGACTTCAGCTCTCCAGAGACAGAAATAGACAAGACTCGACGGATAAAGAAGGGAGACACCTTTTTCAGGGTCTCACCTTCTTTTTGGCACCTCATCACGAGGAATCGCGTACATTCCCTTCTATCTATGTCTCTCCCGCCCGCAACTAAACAGTGTCTTTTCAATGGAGGTAAAGGGGTGTTCTCCATGAAATAACGGAATTTCTTCCCCTGGGCTCCCCACCCACGACGGAGCCACACATTTGGGACGCCACACCGCTAACCGGTGTGGTCGCCAGGGACACCTAGGGGATATAGCACTATTGTGTAGGTCTGCTTCGGGTTCGACCTCCAGGGCATGGGCCCTTCAAACCCATATACTTTGGCCCCCTTTCACAGACCCCCATCATTCCAGCACTCGCCATCGAAACGTGTCATTAAGCCGATTGATCAAGACTGGCTAGATCTTGACCGCCCGTCTACAGGCGATCCAGGGCCGACGTGGGGTATTGAACCCCGGCCCATACCGGGTATCCGACACCCGGCTGGGCGGCGGTGTGCTCACCCACCAGGATCCACTTCTCCCCCTTACGGGTCTCCGAACACGGCCAACATGCGGGTGGATCGCAGGGCAGCTGGTATGGCCCCACACAGACAGTGGTCCCACAAAACTGTCCGGATGCATCCCTATGCTGCCTGGGGGTTTGCTTACGGGGTTAACCTCCCCGCCCTTTTCGTCGCCCCAAACGACAAGCAGGGATACTGCCGGGAATAATCTCCATCCACCTACCCGCAGGGGTATACATATCGAATGTTGTGGTTTTGTTCGACGAGGAAAACACCACACAAAGTCCCGAATCCGTCGACCAACTGATTCGTATGAACTTGGTTTTGCCTAAGTTGATAGACATCTGATGAAGTGATAGATTGTCTTCTCCTTGAAGCTTAGCTCCTTCTTGAGGATCAGCTCCTGTAGAGGATGTTCGCCTCCGTTTATTATGTGCTCCGCTCGGCTCCTGCATTCTCGCTGAATATTGTCCAGCAATTTTTCTTCTTTATATTCAGATCCCAGGTTAAGTGAACACACTCTGCGAGCGCGCAGCACCACTGGGATGATGGATGACATCGACCTCTCTTACGACCACACCAAAATTCCTTCCGGAAGAGGTTACTGGTTATCCAATCGTTTAGTGTTGGACGTAAGAACAGGGGGATGAACTTGGAAAGGGAGCGTCGAGTTGCTTTGAAGAGAGCACACGGACAGCCATATTCACCACAAAGATCCGACTGGAAATTTCGTAATCGAACTATATTAGTTTTTACGGAAAGACTCAAGAAAAGTAATTATGTCATAAAAGAAGGGAGGGAATGGATAAGAATCGAAATATTCTGCTCGAGTCGAGTTGAAAATGTGTACTGCAATCCAATGAGTTCCCGGCTCTTGAGAAGGATCTAAATATATCAATTAAGTGTTATTCAGCCACTTTTTCCGCGTGCAAACCCACTCTAGTATTTCGCGCAGGTTTTATCTTCTGGCATAATTCACATTCCGTCACGTATCTTAAAACCTTGTCGCGCATATTAGGCCAGTAAAACTCGCGCTCGATTCTATTTATCGTCATAGGTATCCCGACAATACCCGTCGAAATAAACGGGTTTGCTACGAAGGCCCTTTTGGATTCGGGGGTCTTCTGTTCCTGCATAGCGGAGTCGTTACTAACCCGTTTCCGTGTAAGTCCACGAAAGTTTAAAGGGGTATCGGTCGAGTGTCGTGGATTTCAATCAGGACAATGGCTAGTTACTAAGCAGGTATCCCTGCGTTTAAAAATAGACCAGTTTACATGGGAGCATAACTTTTTGGTTCTGGAAGACCCCCCAATTCCCGTTATTCTAGGAGTAGACTTCACGGAGAGATCTGGGATGAAGCTAGATTTCGTAGAGTGCAGTTGTAGTAGTAGTAGGTTTAAGGATGTAGGGTGCGTCGACGGCTAGGTCATTTTGCACCACTACACAGTCTTCGTAGTGAAAGTATTAAATATTAGTCACTTGCACTCATGTCACTTATTTAGTAAAAAAAATATAATGTGATTACAAATAAAAACTTATATTTTTTGGAATAGTCGAGTCCCTTTCAGAAATAAAATGACTCGGCTTAATGCATTAGGGTCGTCTCCTAGGACGGATTTTAGGTCTCCCCCTAAATTGAGCCGCCTTCGCGCGTCACGGTATTTGTCACACTCCGTCAGGATGTGCCGAATGTTGAGAGGACAGTCGCAATTATCACACTGCGGTCGTACTTTCTCTTCCGTGAAGAGATATGCGTGAGTTAGAGGGCAGTGCCCTATCCTCAAACGTGTGATGACGACTTCCTCTCTTCGGCTGTTCCTGACGGAAGAGAGCCACACTGACGTTACTGGCTTGATGTCACAAAGTTTATTATCCTGTGTATTACGCCAAGACTCCTTCCACTGCCCTAGGATTATTTGTTTCAGGGAAGATTTTAGGTCCTCGTGAGGTACCAGCGTCGACTTAGTCTCGGTCTCGTTCAGAGCCTCTTTGGCCAAAGCGTCCGCCTTTTCATTATCGGCTATTCCCGCATGCCCCGGGACCCAAAGGAACCAAACGCGTACTCCCTTTCTGCTGAGAGACAGTACGGAAGAATGAATGTCCTGAATGATCGGGTGCATGGGCGAAAAGCCGGAGATTGATTGTATTGAGCTGAGGGAGTCGGTGCATATAACGAAGGAGTGACCTTCGTCACATAGGTTTTCAAGTGCCATCTTAATGGCAAATAGTTCCGCTGTGTATACACTACACATCGGATTTAATTTTGCTTTGACTGCTCCTTGGTTAGGCGAGAACGCTGCGCAGGCACAGGCCAACTCTGACTTAGATCCGTCTATGTACACTGGCACAAAATCGGAGTGATTCCCTTTAAACATTAAAAACTGACGCTGGTATTCCGAGGGAGTGGTGAAGGATTTTTGTCGATCACACAAGACCGCTTTAACCACGGGGGTGGGTGTTAACCAGGGAGGGTGTGATGAGTAAGAGACAGGGTACACTTTAGGTACCCTGAAATCACACCCGCGAATGAAATCATTAAAACGTACACAAACAGGCCTAGTGGCCTTCGTCCGTCGGTTAAAAATTTCTAAAAAACGAGGTTTAAAAAGTACGTTAAAACAAGGGTGTGCCGTCATGGATAAAACTTTGGAGACATAATTGCACATAAGCGCGTTCCTCCGGTGGCATAGAGGAGGCTCCCCTGCATCAGAATAGATGCTTACGACCGGGCTTGAACGAAATGCCCCCGTACAGTCGTAACCCCGCGTTGTGTACGGGGGGCAATGCTCGTAGGTACGACTCGCGGGCGGACGCATAAATAAAGCAACCGTAGTCTAATTTAGAGCGCACCAGTGTGCGATACAATAAAAGCAAAGTTGTGCGATCTGCTCCCCATGATGTGTGGCTTAGAAACTTTAAAATATTTAGAGATTTAATACATTTTGTCTTTAAAAAATTGATATGTTCTCGCCAATTGAGCCTGTGGTCGAGTGTCATACCAAGAAAGCGGGCTGACTGGACAAAAGGGAGATTTCTTCCCCCAAGGTGTAATGTGGGCTGCATTTGGATTCTTATTTTCCTGTGGAAATGGACACATCTGGTCTTCTCATGGGAGAACCGAAAGCCGTTCCTTTGGGTCCACTGGTTCAATTTGTTCAATGTCATCTGAACCATTCTGGATGCAGTTGCCACCTTGGATGATCTGCAGAAAATTGACAGGTCATCCACGAACAGTGTGCCTATCACCGGAGCCTTGATACAATTCACGACGTCATTTATCGCAATGGCGAAAAGCGTCACGCTCAAGACGGAGCCCTGGGGAACTCCGTTGTGAAGACGGTAAAAATCAGATAAAAACTGCCCTATTCTAATTTTAAAAACTCGATGCGTTAAAAATTTTTGAATAAAATTCGGTAGATTGCCTCTAAAACCCCACTCGTGCAAAGTCTTTAAAATCTTCCGCCGCCAGACCCGGTCGTAAGCCTTCTCCAAATCGAAGAAGACACCGATCACGTGTTGGCGGAGGAGAAAGCCTTCTTGGATGAAATTGTCGATCCTCACTAAATGGTCCATGGTGGAACGACCGCGTCTAAATCCACATTGGATGTTGGAGAGAATGTTTCGGCGCTCTAACCACCAAATGAGCCGCCGGTTCACCATTCTCTCCATTAACTTGCACAGGCAACTGGTGAGAGATATTGGCCGGTAAGAATTCGGATCAGCTCTATCTTTCCCATGTTTGGGAATGGGGACAATGACAGACTCCCGCCAGGACGAAGGAAAGTGACCTTCAGCCCACAGCTGATTATACGTCTGTAGGACTTCCTGCAGCGCTGTCTCCGGAAGGTTGCGGAGAAAAGCATTGTGGACCCCGTCTGGTCCTGGAGAGGTGTCGTGGGAGTCATCGATGGCAGATTTCAGCTCCCACAAGGAAAAGGGGAGGTTGTAATCTGCCATTGTACGCGTCTCCTTGAAGTTTATAGGAATTTTCTCGAGACGTTGCTTAAACGTTCGGAAGGCAGGATCCAGATTTTCATCGCTGCTCACCTTGGCGATTGACTGGCCGATTATCTCGCCAATGGCAGCTGGAGAAGTAACCACATTTCCTCTGACTTTTAAGAAGGAGACGCCGAGCTGCTGGTTGTTTCCAGAAATGCTCTTCACCTTACGCCACACCTGTGCTAGTGGTGTGCTGATATTGACACCAGAGACAAAATTCATCCAAGAGGCCCTCTTTGCTTCCTTTACGACCTGACGGGCTTTAGCTCTCAGACGCCGAAAAGAGGACAGATTGTTTCCTGTCGGATATTTGTTAAAAATTTGCAACGCCTTCTTGCGTTTCCGAATGGCTTTGGCACATTCATCATTCCACCAAGGCACAGCAGCTCCCGACATGATGCGCCGAGACCGCGGTACGCTCATGTCGGCGGCGGTGATGATGCCGTCTTTATCTCCATTACTTTGCGCTCCTCGATCATCTTAGGACAATCACGAGAGTACACGGGATGTGCACCCTCACAATTGACGCAAAGTGGGTCACCCTTGCATTCCGCACCCTCATGCTTCTCCAGGCCGCAGCGGGGGCAGGTGGCCTTGCCCTCGCACCGTGTGGCCATGTGGCCGAATCGCTGACACTGGTAGCATCGCATGGGTGCCGGTATGAATGGCCGCACTGGCACCGATTCATAACCGACAAACACCTTGTCGGGGAGCTGGTCACACGCGAAGGTGAGTACAACAGATGTCGTGTTTACTCTTTCTCCGTAGCGCTTTGTAGTGAGTCGACGAGCATCGGTGACCCCCTGAGAGGCCATCTCCTGCTTGATCTCGTCGATCTCAACATACAAAAGGTCATAATGACTAATCACTCCCCGACAGGTGTTCAAGGTGCGGTGCACCTCGACCTTGACGGGAATGTCATTCAGCTTGTCTATTTTCAACAATTTCGCACTTTGAGCCGTTGTAGCCGTTTCGATGAGCAGTGTGCCATCGCGAAGTTTCTTGGCTGATTTTAATTCCCCAGGAACGGAACCAGACAATACTCTTCGTATAAGGAAGGGAGACACCTTTTTCAGGCTCTCACCTTCCTTCTGACACCTCATCACTAAATAGCGCTGACTAGCGCCGGGAACATTAACTCCCCCGCCCGTATCCAGGCGGAATCTTTTCGGAGGTGGAAGATTTGTTTCCGCCAATCCAAATGAATCTTCGTCCCCCGGGCTCCCCACCCACCATGGAGCCACACATTCGGGACGCCGCACCGCAAACCGGTGCGGTCGCCAGGGCTACCCGAAGGGATATAGCACCCTAGAGGTGGTTGCCTGTTTCGGGTTGGATCTTCGATGCACGAGCCCACCAAACCCGTACATCTCCGACCGCCCTACGCAGACCCCCACCTCCCTGGCACTCGCCACCGTTGAACTGAACGCCACGGAAGCCGATTGACCGGGAGTGGCTAGCTCCCGGCCGCCCGTTTACACAGAATCCGGGGCCAAAGAGGGGTATTGTCGCCAGGTCCATACCGGGCATCCGACACCCGGCTGGGAACCACGGACCTCACCATCCAGGATCCCCTTCTCCTCCTTACGGGTCTCCGCACACGGCAAACATGCGGGTGGATCGCAGGCCAGGTGGTATGGCCGCACACAGACAGTTGACCCACAAGACTGTCCGGGCTCAACCCTTGCTGGCTCTGGGTTTGTTTTCGGGGTTTTCTCCCCGCCCTTTTAGTCGCCTCTTACGACAAGCAGGGATACTGCGGGAGTATTCTCAATCCCCCTACCCGCAGGGGTGTAGAGTGCAGTTACTCATTTCAATTCTGGCCAAAAATATTAGGGCCGTTATTTGGCGAAGATAGTGGGAATGAAGAAGACCAAACGGTTAACGCCCAACCTAATTTAAATCATCTGGGTGAGGAAAAGCAGAGAAGGATAAGGGAGCTTTTGGGATAATTCAAGGACGTAATAACGGAAAGATTGAGGTGCACCAACCTGATGAAAAATGAACTGATACTATCCGACTCGGTCCCGGTGAGATCCCCCCGTTTCAGTGCGCTCCACCCAAACTAATACAAGTGAAAGGACATATCAACGATCTTTTGTAGAAAGGCGTGATAAAAGAATCCGAATCTCCCTACTCAAGTTCCGCGTTTCTGGTGCCAAATCCCGGTCATTGTCAATACAAACAAATGGAAGCAAGAAGATGGGAGAGATGGAAACCTATTCGCAAGTTTCTTAGTACCACTGCGATTGACAGAAAATGTCACTGGTGAGTCATGAAAAATTATTTCTATTTCTGTCGTTTATCCACTGCCTAAAATTCTTCGAAAAGCATCTAACAATTAGTTTTATTCGCAGGAAGGGTTTTGTGGGCAAATAGCCGACCGTCATCCACCCGCTTCTGCCGTCCCATCCGCTTCCGGTGGGTTCAAGAGATAAAATATATTTCCAAAGAGGAAGAGGAATATATTTCGAAGCAAAATGATTCCTTGCAACAGGTGTGCATAGGAAAAATCACTGTGAACTTTCATTTGATGCTGACGATGATAAACGGAAAGGTAAGTCTATACCTAGGTCAATTAACCCATTCACATCGGACCCCTGCCAAGTGGCGGGGTAGCGTGCGGCAATCAAGAACGGGACCCGCCACTCGGCGGGAAGTGGCACCCTGCCGTATATTGTATATATTTCTTTGCCGTTTCCTACACAATGTAACTCTTATCCTCTGTCGTGTTTCATTACTGCTACAGTTGTCTAGTGGCGAGCTTCGTTTTTATTTGGAACCATTCGAAATTTGCAGACAATGTAACGACCTTAAATTTATAAATTTCACTGTCATCAGATATTATATTTTTCGAACATTGTATATACTGCTTAGCCGTATCCCTTTCAATTTAGTATATTTTTGCTGTCGTGTTTCACTAATCCTACAATTGGCTAGTGGTGAGCTTTTTTTTATTTTTTTTTTCATTGAAACCTCGCGAAATGCCCAGACAATGTAACGACTTAGGGTTTTAAAATTTGCTCTTCAAGTATTAACTGTTGCCGTACATTGTATATATTCCTTAGAAGTCTCCGATTCGATGTAACATATTTTTGCTGCCGTGATTCAGTTTGGTGACAGTTGTCGAGCGGTGAGGTTCGTCTTCGTTTTTTCAACATAAAACCCGCTCAATATCCATATTATGTGATATTGCACCTTTCAGTGGTTGGAGCAAGTTTATTCTTCATCATCATATCATGTAGCCTTGAAGAAAACTGTACTCCTGCGAAAGGTAAGCATTATATCTTAAAATATCAGTTTATTTTGCTATGATCCCTTGCAGGATACGCAAAATATCATTAAAATCTATTTTTTTCAGTCTGTCCTGATATTCCTGCTCTTGAATTGGAACGCTTTCGATATTTTTACTCGAAGAAGAGAGGTAATTATGAAATAATACTTGACTGTATTGTTTTCTATACCCTGTCAAAGTGAAATTAAGGGAAATGTTTCCAATGTTTCATGAAATTAATTATTTTCATTTATTTGAAATTTTCATGAAAAAGTTTTTGGCTTGAATTCCATTACCTATTTTTAAATTTACTTATTTATCATCTTTAAAATACAACTTTCCAGAATATGAATACCATCCCCTCAACCTCTGGTATTTGTGGAAAGCGAAGGAGATCATATGAGGGAGATGGGAGAGGTACTCATGACGACGAAATAATTCGGCTTCTATTGGAAGAAGAGGAAGCAGAGGACATTTCTAGTGACAGTGGATCAGAATTTGAGGTACCTGATGATGCGGAGTCGAGCACAGAGGATAACGAAGATCATTCAGCCCTTGAAGTAGAGCCTGTACCTACTGTTGCGAACACTATTGTTTGGTACTGTGATAAAATTGCAGCCAAGGATATTGCCTTTAGTGGCGAACCCGGACTAAAGGCAGGTAATCCTGGTAGTAAACCTTTTGACTACTTTAAACTTTTGGCCGATGATGAGTTTTTTAATTTACTACTGACTGAGAGTAATATAAATGGAAAAACCCTCTTTCAAAAATCCAATGTTAAATCACGAGCCAAAAAGTGGCAAGACATTTCTCGGGATGAGATTGAAAGATTTTTAGGATTTTTATACCATATAGGGAGCATAAGACTAAATAAAATCCAAGATTATTGGCGGAAGGATGACATGTATGACCTGCCGCATTTCCCAAAATTAATGTCGAGGGATAGATTTATGCAAATTTTAAGGTCGATCCACTTTGGACGAAATGCCCAGGAGGATGAGGCCAAGCCAACGGGCCCTTTGTACAAAGTCAGGCCCTTATTAGACTTATTTGAACGAAATGTTGACAAAGTTTATTACCCATTCAAAAATTTATCTTTAGATGAATCATTAGTAATGTGGCGCGGGAGGCTCTCTTTTCGACAATTTATACTGAATAAAAGGCATAAATACGGTATTAAACTGTACATGTTGTGTGAGCCGAACGGATTTGTTCTAAAATCATATGTATACACAGGTTCCGGAGACCCATAGGTTGGGGGGGTCAATCACACAGCAAAAGTTGTAAAAAAGTTGCTGCAAAGCAACATAAATGTTGGACATGCTGTTTATATGGACAGTTATTATAATAGCGTGACCTTGTCTAGCGATTTATTGAGAAAGAATGTTTTTACTTCGGGGACCCTTCGACCTTCACGAAAAGGAAACCCTGCAAATGTAGTACATAAGAAATTAAAAAAAGGGGAAGTTTACTCCGAGTTCACGGATGAAGGGCTTTGTGTAACCAAATGGAAAGACAGGAGGGATGTCCTCACCATTTCCACGGAGTTTAATGGCGACATTATTACTGTGACAAATAGGAGGGGGAAGGAATCAAGAAAACCATGTGTGGTGGCCCAATACAATAAAAATATGGGGGGAGTAGATAAGGCCGATCAACTGATCTCTTACTACAATTTTGACAGGAAAACTTTGCGGTGGTGTATTCGATTGGGATTTCGTATCATTCATATAATGTTAAAGAACTCATTTTTGCTGCACAAAAAATATAGTGGTAATACAACATCTCTAGAGAAATTCCGAGAGGTCGTGATACGACAACTTATATATAAATGTGAAGCTCCACAGCCAAAAACTCCATCACAATCAAGCATTGTTTCATTTACCTAGCAGGATATATAACCCAGAAACTGACAAAGGCAAAAGAGCTAAAAGAAAAATGTGTCGCCATTGCTCTAAGACAGGACAGAGGAAAGATGTACAGTATCATTGTGTCGATTGTGAAGGGGAGCCTGGTCTTTGCCTTGAGCCTTGTTTCCGAATTTTTCATAAATATTAGTGCAAAAAGTTTCAATTTGTCAAAATATTTCTAAAAGCATGCATTATATACTGTTTGTTGTTAAAAAAATTCAATAAAATTTTGTAAAAAATATTGCAAATTTTCTTTTTTTAGTTGATCCATACAGCAAAACTTTAAAGTAGATCCTCACCAAGCGTGAGGATTACGCTCCTGAAAATGCTGGCGATGACTAAATTTTATTGCCGATAGTTTTCCTTTGCAATATATTGGTTTTGCATAGCTATATACCATGCGTTCCTTCTTCTGTGGCACCGTTTTTTTCTAGTAATGCACAGACAAACAATTCAAGATACATTTCATTTGACGTAATTGCTTAAAGTAATATGCTTCTTTCGAATGCATCACCTAAAAAACATTGTAAAACTAGGTTTTTTGAGCGGTGTCATACCTCTACGGAAAATAATTTATCATTAAATCTACAAAATTATCAAATTCCAGTATTCGGGAGACTTACTTCCTAATTTGTCCTCTTAGCAAATGCTTAGGGATAGAAAACACTGACGAGATGCGAATTTTTTATGAAAATAAAATGAAGAGGGATTACGGGTTGCATACCATGCCCCTACAACTTGCTTGGCCAGTGGCGGGGGCCCGCCGTCCGGCGGACTAGGTTAAAAATTATTTAAATGAATAAATTAAAAAATAAATTCAATTGCCAACATTTATTTCCTATCAACATGTGTCAATGTATGTAAATATTAAGGAAAAAAAATCAGTTACTCGCTATAGTTCACATTTTACAACCCGAGGTGAATGGGTTAAAATGCTAAAGCAAGCCACATGATTTTTGTGCGTATATATTGTTAAATTATTGCGTCTTACAGGTGTGTGGAGCTCTCACGGAAACAAGCTCTATGAAATGCTACATTTGTGGGGCCAGTATTTCAGAAATTAATAACTTAGATCAAATGAAAAAAAGGCCAGTAGATGGATCTAAATATTCATTTGGTTTATGCATTCTTCATTGTTATATCCGATGTTTTAAATGCCTTTTACATATATCCTACCGCATGAAAACTAAGAAGTGGAGGGTAAGTGAATTTTGGAATGTTGCATAAAAGCTATCAATAATATGTTTCACGTGAAATATATTTATCGATAAATCCTTTTTTAGGCTAGGTCTAGCGGTGGGAGCAAGCAGGCCTTGGAAATGAGGAAAAAAGAAATACAGAACTCCTTTAAAACGAGGATGGGGCTCAATGTGGACTTCCCTAAACAAAGCTATGGAACATCTAATGATGGTAACACGGCCAGACGTTTTTTTGCGGATGCTAAGCTCTCTGCTGAAATCACTGGTAGGTGTTTCCTTAAAATGATTCAGTTTTTATTCTGGAATGTCACGTGTGAATTTGAAGCATGTAATTTTACATTAATTGTTAAATATCAGTGCCGAAGCAATTTTTCTGACGAATTTTACCTTTAATATGGAGATTATACTTAATATTATGCCACGATCTTTTTTCAAGGAATCGACAAAAACCTAATTAATCGGTTTGCGGTTATCCTGAAGGCATTGGCGAGTGGCCTGGAGATAAATTACGTAATATTTAAAGAATACTGTCCCTCAACGGCGGATTTATACGTTAAGCTGTATTCATGGTATCACATGCCACCAGTCGTCCATAAGCTACTGATACATGGATCAGCCATCGCCAAAGAAGCTGCCCTTCCTATTGGCCACTTGTCCGAGGAGGCAATGGAGGCGAGGAATAAGGATATAAGAAGATTCAGGGAGCACCATACCAGGAAATTTTCTAGGATCGCAACAAATGAAGACCTGTTTAGAAGATTACTCCTACGTTCAGACCCGTAGTAGTAGTAGTAGTATTTGGGGTTGTGGGTGCGCCGACGGCCGAGGTCATTTTGCACCACGTCCAATTTATAAATGCTTTCAATGCATTGAGCGGCTCTAGGCTCTTTGTTGCAACTTAAATAGTTTTAACGAAAGAGATTAAACTAAAATAGAAACAAGTATTTTAAAAATTACTTAAAATATATATATTTATATATATAATAGAAAAAATAAAAATTATTAAACTGAGTGGTAGATATTTATATCTTTTAAAAACCCGATTACCTGATTAAGTCGGTCAGCGTTATCACCCAGATCGTATTTAAGATTTCCCCTTAGGCCGAAAAGATTGCGAGCATCTTGGTAGTTAACACACTCCGCCATGATGTGTTTCACTGTCTGAGGCTTATCGCATGTATCACAGTAGGGGGGGTATCTTATTTTCCGTGAATAGGAAAGAATGGGTCAAGGCGCAGTGGCCTATCCGCAAACGGGCAATAATAACTTCTTCCCTCCGATTACCTCGGACTGAAGAAGGCCATGCCAGAGTGTCGGGTTTTATCGTACGTAGCTTGTTTTCCTCCATATTACTCCAAGTTTCATTCCACTGCTTAGTGGCGATCCGTCGAAGCATGGACTTGACATCTTCCGATAAAACCAAGTCCAAGACGGGATCCGGGTTTTCCAACGCCTCTTTTGCCGCTTTATCTGCTTTTTCGTTACCTGAAATACCTACGTGGCCAGGAATCCAAACAAAAAGGATTTGGATACCTTTTTGAGTAAGGGCTGAGAGGACAAAATGTATTTCCTGAATAATAGGATGGTCTGAGTACATGGCTGATATGGCTTTCAAACAGCTTAACGAATCCGAACAGATTAAGAAAGATCCTTGACTGCCCTTAATATTACATGAAGCCATTTTTATGGCGAACAGTTCTGCGTTAAATATACTATAGAGTGGACTTAGCCTCGTCTTAAGGACGCCGTGATGTACGGATGCCACTGCAGCCCCACACGCGAGATCTGACTTGGACCCATCAGTGTAAACAGGTATGAAGCTGGGATGAGCATCTAGAAGTCCCTTGAACATCTGCCTGTATTCAATAGGGGGTCGTTAATTGTTTGCAGTATTTTTGTAAACAGAGGTTTACGTTAGGCAGGGGCATTAGCCAGGGTGGTAGATTATAGTATTTAACCTGATGCACTGTGGGCAGTGACATGCCCACTTCTTCAATAAAATCTCTAAAACGTATTCCAAGTGGACGTGTGGCCCGTTTCCTTCGATTAAAAATATTTATGAACCGAGGTTTAAAAACCATATCAAAGCAGGGGTGCGTTTTCATCGATAAAATCTTTGCTACATAGTTACTCATTAAAATTTTTCTTCGCGAGGCCAAAGGTAGCTCCCCTGAGTCTGAGTAGATACTCGGAATGGGTGATGTCCGAAAGGCACCAATGGCTAGTCGGAGTCCGGTGTTGTGCACGGTATTCAAGGGTTTCAAATATGATTCTCTTCCAGCAGAGTATACCACGGACCCGTAGTCCAGTTTTGACCTCACCAGCGAACGGTATAATAAAAGCATCATGGAGCGGTCTGCGCCCCATGTCGAATGGCTTAAAAATTTTAAAATGTTTAAAATCTTTTGGCATGCGTTCTTAGTGTGTTGAATGTGATCTCGCCAGTTAAGTTTCTTATCTAAATAAAGGCCGAGAAAACGATGGGATTTGACTATATTGTACGTAGATGAGGAAGAAATTAAAAGAGAAATGGCCTCTCAGGGCGTAGTTGATTGCCGGCGGCTGAAGACCAAACGCAATGGTGAAATGATCGATACCACGTCAGTAGTTCTTACCTTTTCTTGTGACAAGCTTCCAGATAAAGTGAAAGTTGGCTACGAGTCGGTCATAGTTCGGGCATTTATACCCAGCCCTATGCGCTGTTATCACTGTCAACGGTTCGGGCACATAGCCCCGCGATGCAAACGTGAGGCCACATGCCCAAGCTGCGGCCAGAAGAAACATGAAAATGCCTGCGAAATTGAACCAAAATGTGTAAACTGTGAAGAATCCCATCCTGCATACTCTCGGAAATGCCCAAAAATGAAAGAAGAAAAACAAATAATGGAAATCAAGGTGACCGAAAAATCGAAATCTTATTTTGAAGCGAGGAAAAAGTAATGTAAAAACAGCAGGTTTTTTTTGCGATTCTGTAAAAATTACAGTGGTGAGTAATATATTATTTTTTATAAATAGTTGAGAAAACATACAATCTACACACCGTTAGTTTTTGGACAAAATCTAGGTGCTAGAAGTTCTTAATTTGTTTTATATTCTCCCTCTGGAACACACAGCCGTAGCCTATCCCATGTAAAACAGCTTATACTATTAGGCAAATTGCTTGAAAAGTAGTTTGGCAAGGGGTTGATATTTTGATATCATTGGAAAGATGAGAGGTTTTTCTATAAAAGGTGGCCAAATTCATCAAATTCTAGGTGAAGTGATTTTCCGCTCTAACTACCTTAAGCATAAAAGCCAGCCGTACGAAATATTATAAGTCTGTGGGGAGAGGAGGGAGAGTTTGACATAATTTTACTAGGGGGGTCATGGAAAGTTTGACAATTGTTGACAAGAAGAGGTAATAATTGCCAAAAAATTGTTGACATAATTAATGGACGTCCCCAATAAGGAATATAACAGATGATTGACTAGTCAGCGAACCGAAATGCGAAACTTGGGGATATTTCATGGCTGTTGTTTACTTAGCTTTTCGAATGCCTTGCAGGTGGGCCCACAACTTGAGAGGAAGAACACTGAAATTAGAGATGCAGTGTCTTCCCAAGTGAGGTTGGGGATAAGTCTCCGGTTCTTGGCCACCGGAGACTCGTTGAGGTCCCTCGAGAACCTGAGTTGAGTTTCAAAGTCAACAATACGCAGAGTAAAAGCAGAGGTCTCTGCAGCTGTATTCTCTGCATTGCAGCTCCTGGTTTATAAGGTAATACATTTACTTTAAAGATCACCTTTTTTTGGTCAAAGTTGAACATCAATATTTCATAGTGTCATCAATATATCATTTCGCACCACTTACTCTTCTATAATGAAACTATTGTACTAAAATAGTACATGTTATTTTAACTTATATTTTTTTCGTAAATCTGTAATTTGAAGATATTTCATTATTTTGTTGATGTTTTCATAGTTGTCGCCCAAAACGTTCTCTATTTCACCTTGAATGAGTAGTCTTTCTCTCACTGCCCGGTACCCGTTGCAATCCGTCAGGAGGTGTTATACACTGAGGGTTGAGTCGCATTCTTCACATTTGAGTGGTACTTTCTCCTCTGTAAACAGGTACGAGTGTGTCAGTGCACAACGCGCGATCCTCAACCTGGTGATGGCAATTTCTTCAGCGCGGTTTCTCCTGATGGAAGTGGACCACGCCAATGTAACAGGTTTAATCGCACGTAATTTGTTGTGATCTCGTTAAGTAGTATCAGGTGAATACTCTCTCATTTGTAAATGGGGATTTGATGGCAGTTCCGGTCATTCGCCATGCAAGAAAAAGTGGGAAGAAAGTTATACGGATGATCATAGCCTATTTGTAACATCACTAGTTCCCCTACGTCTGACTAGAAAGACTGTGGGGGGAGAAATTACCATAGCTTGGAAGAACATGCATCCTTCTTCTGCTCGGTTCTTCAGGCCCATATGGCTTCAATGGGTCCACGAGTCCACAGAAAAAAGAAGAGAAGAAGAGGATTATGTAAATTTACAAATATCCACCAAACAACCGGGGATTCAGGACATCAGGGATTCTTCAACATTGACTTCATCATGCTGTTGACAACGATTGATGGAAAAGTTACTTAAACATAAGGGCTGTGGAATAATTTTTACGAACTTTTCTGGCTTGTTACATTTATTTATACATTTATATCGTATGTTTTTCAGGTCTGTTCAGCATTAACGAAATCATCAGCAATATTATGCCATATTTGCCGAGCAAAAATATCGGAAATGAATAATCTTAGTGAGATTGGGAAAAAACTAGCACATCCAAAAACATATCGTATTGGATTGTCAACTTTACATTGCTATATTAGATTTTTCGAATGTATTTTACATATAGTTTATCGTTTAGCCATTAAAAGATAGATTTAAGTCACATAATTTTTAAAAAATATGAGGAGAATTAGTGGCAGATTGGCCCTGTATCATTTTTATTATTTTTCGGCTCGTATTTCCAGGTACAAGATAAAAATGAAAAGATAAAGCTTATGGAAAGAAAGAAGGTACTTCAGGAGAAATTTAAAAGTAGAATGGGTCTATTAATTGATGTACCAAAGCCAAAATATGGCACATCGAATGATGGCAATACAGCTAGGCGCTTCTTCAAAAATGCCCGTTTATCAACTGAAATTACTGGTAAGGATCCATTTATTTTACAAAAAACTTCTTTTCAACGCTTTTAACATGAAATAACATAGAAAATTGATTTTCAGGGGTAGAAGAAGAACTTATCATTGAATTTTCAAATATTTTGAGAGCTTTGTCATGCGGCTTTCTAATCGATCCCTTAAAATTTAAAGAATATTGTATGTACACGGCAAAATTTTATGTTAAATATTATGAGTGGTTCTACATGCCACCCATAGTACAAAGTTCTGCTGCATGGTGCAGATGTGATTGAGTCAGCTCTTGTTCCAATTGGAGAGCTTTCGGAGGAGGCCCAGGAATCGCGGAATAAAGATATAAGAAATTATCGTGAGCATCACGCAAGAAAAATTTCAAGATTCCACACGAATGAGGACGTTTTCCGGAGACTGATCCTAACCTCTGATCCATTTGTCAGTACATTAGGTGCTGAATAAAATAAATACCGTGGCCTAAAAGATCTGCCAAAAGAGGTCCGTGAGCTCTTGCAAGAATATCCTGACTCAGCGAATGAATACGAGGAAGAGGAACGCAATTCAGGAGAATCTGATTTGGAGTTGTAAATTGTATATACATTGTAAATTTAATAAGATACTAAGAATGTTTTCATTAAAATAAATGAGTTAATTTGCACTTAAAACCGTTTTCATATTTCTTTAACCCTTCAGTAGGCGCGTGGGCCACAGGGGTGGCCCATGGTGTTTCATTTGTGTGCCGTTTTTCATAGGATGGCATAATATCACGCGATTTTCAGTAGCTGCACATTATCATGTCCTCGAAAGCCTCACATGGTCGTTTGCTACAAATTGTTGCAGGGTTAGCATTAAATAGCTTGCAAACGTAAGCCGGCATCACTGGGCCACAAGTGTGGCCCACGCGCCTGTGTAACCTTTTTCTGTCAGCAGCACTTGTAGTTGTTAAGCAAATTTTGACCGATATTAGTCAACTTCGATCAGAAAACAATGTTCGGGATGTTTATGTTATTTTTTATGGTACCTCGGCAAGAGACCTGCTTTCTTGCCTGCTCCACAGTGGAGGGGGACAGGGGTGCAAGCGACCAAGCTCAACTTTTCTACCCGCAGTCAGTAACAAAGAGGCTCCCCCTCCTACACTCAAAGAGCGGGGATTCCTAGTGGAACCATTTATCGAGGGTACAGTGTCCCTTCTTCATGGTTCCTTTTCTCTTGAGGCGGATTCACATTCAGGCATTTCACGCGTACTAAGCGAAGCGTTTCGCGCGCAGCCAATCAGGTGCTTCGCCTCGTTCGCCTGGCTACGCGCGAGCGAAGTTAGGAAAATTTCAACTTTCTACGCGTGAAACGCGTAGATTCGACAACATGGCTGCCGTGCGTGTTTTACAATTGAAGATCGAATAACAACAGGACAAGACGACATATAGAACATGGCGTCCGTTGACGGAAAGGTTGACGAGTTCCTCGCAGAGAAAATAAGAGGAAAATACACATATTTATTTGATTTCAAGGACTATCGCCACCGCGATAAGGCATCGAGAGAAAAGGCATGGAGGGAGCTGGGAGATACCGTAGGAATGGAAGGTAATAGTATAAAATATTTGTGTAATGCTATTGACGAACCTTGTTGCTTTTTTATATTTACTTTGGTATACTCTCGCAGCACAATGTCGCAAAGGCCCGGTGGAAGTACTTGAGGGACAAGTACGTAAGAGAAAAGAAGAAAGCGCCAAGTGGTTCCGGGGCCTCGACAAAGGGAGATCCTAAACTTAGGAAATTGCTGAGCTTCCTGGACGACCACGTTTGTTTTAGGTAGTAAGTAACATGTGTTCGAAACCTAAATTATTTTAATTCGCGATTCGATATGCATCGACAACTTTAGCCAAATTTGTGCACACTTTTGTGCTTCTGAGGGTATATTCATGTAGAAACTATTTCACCATGTAACTCAGTTTATGGAATTCATTGACATTCCTTGTTTCACCAACTTCCACAGAGACCAGAAAATGTATATGTCCACACAATGATAAACTGGTAATCTTCTACTATAATAATCACCGATGTGTATAATATGTCAGTAACTTTCACACAAGATATACACGTGAGGCTGAATCTTCATTTGGCTGCAGACCTTGTTTTATTTGCAAAATTAAATTGGAAAGAGTGGTTTTCTGTTATTGGGAAAGGTACCAATAGAGAGGAAATGAAGTTGAAATTATTCGTCCTTCAACCGAATTTTGCATTCCGGTCGAAATTCCGAAATATTTGCTTAAGCGTAACGATTTTTCGCAATATTTTAGCGTTTTTTGGCCATCCTTACCATAACGGCCATACTCATTGGTTAAGTCGAGATTCCGCGTATAACCTTTCATTCAATGATTCTTCGCTCTAAATAACATTTGAATGGTTTATTACAATGTATTAGTGTTGATTTTTTTCCTTCCCGTTGATATTCAACTGGCACCTTCTCTAGTGTAGCAATAATCGGTTTTGCATGTCACATTATTAAAGTGACGAACTGCAAGGGCCTAATTTTAACGCAGTGGTTCTGTTAGCCAATGAAGTATACCATGGGTTTATTATTCTCACTGGATGTTTGAAAAGCTACATGTCGACTGTTGGGACCTGGATACCAAAATTGTAGACAAGATACCTAACATTCGCTGGATGGTGGATGACCATTATTCTTTAAACTCGCGGTCACATAAATATCAACTACTTTTAACAAATTTGTGTGCACTTTCAAGCCAGCGTGGTACATTTCAATGTATAAAATACTTCACATTTAACTAAGTTTTTATGGAATTCAATGACATGATTATTTCACAAATTTCAATGTATAGGGACCTAACAATGTGCATGCTTTAATAAAGGTAATCTAGTAATTTAGCATTAATCAGTGTTGTTCTCAGGCCACATAAAGTGATGAAGTGCGACAGTCTCACTTTTACGCTGTGGCACAATTAGCCAACAAAATATTCTGTTATCAGTTTGGTACATTTACTCTTTAGGGATGCAATAATGTAGTCAGTGATTGAGTGTAGTTCACTGAAGTCAAAGTATCATGTACACGAAGACCCCAGGCTAGAACCTCTTTTATTTCTCTTCCTCATTCATTACTACCCAGACTTTCTATCGGTGTGAAAATCTATACTTTATGGTGGTGTTACAGTCACAACTGTAGGAGCTGGAAATAGGAAAAATGTATCGATTGCACCAATTTTACATTCAAGGGATTTCATCAACTGTATAAAATCAACAACTTAGCTTAGTACGATCAGGGAAAAATGCTTCTAGTATTCTATTTTGGCACCTACAGCATAAAGAGGTGAGCAGCTATGGGGTCCATTCAAGCTCTGAACATGATAATTTATGCTGAGTTCATTCTCAAATTTTCTTTAACATTCTTCTTCACAAGCTCTAGTGTTCTCTGCCTTCAGAAAATCAGTAAAAGTCTGTTTAAGTAGGCCTGGCATGCTTTTGTTCATTGCTGCAAATATTTCATGTTGCTCACTATAGATATCATAATGGGTTTGTTTTACCATTAAACGCAGTGAATTCCTGTTCGAATGCACATGCCACAGCTAGTCCACCCATCCTATTTTGTAACAAATTACACCATGACATCAATGGTATAGACTCACTAACAGTATAGAATTAGAATACCAAAAAATATTTTTATGGAAATGCATACGTGGTAGATGCTCTCAAGTTCCCAAATATCCTTACCTCTGCCTTCACCTCCAACCCCGTGGGCAATGGAATCATCCGAAACTTGTTCTTCCCAAACCTTCACCATGTCCTCATCTATTCCTCTTCATTCGCCTCTCACAACACGAAATGCTGATTTAGAGTCATCCGGAGGAGCAATTGGAAGAAAGGGAGGTAAGATATTCACTTAAACTATTACCGAAGGTGAATAATGAAATTTATTTGTCATATTTTCTCGATTAGTTCCACCGTGTATACACTGTCAGTTAACAGTTAATATGGTAGAAATAAGAGAAAGTTTTGACTGTATATGGAAACATGTCACTAATAGTATGATTAATGCTTGTACAGGTGAGGCTTCCAACAAGATGAAGGAGGAAGACACACTGTTGTCTATTTTAAAGAAGTAACCCCGGAAGATGGACGAGGATGAATTATATTGCTTGTCTTTGGCAGGGATGATGAAGAGTTTGAGTGTATTTGAAAAATTGGAAATTAGAAAAAAATTAATTCAGTACTATTGGATACTTTTAAAAATAAAAATGTTTAAATATTTAAACTGTTTTTAAGTCCATTTACTTTTATCCTTGAGGAAGGGTTGGAGAAAGAACAACACTGCAATTCCACATGATTCATTTATTTGCGCAACCGGTTTTGCCACTTCCATATATTATTTCTTGGGCCGTTCCATGAAAAATAAAACCAGAGCACTAAAAAAATTTTTCTTTCGTTAAATGGGTAACAATCATTATCTTATGTCAAAAACATGCTCTTTCCAATGGTGCTATTTATATTTATGCACAAAAATGCTTAGACCTAAAAGTGAGTACTTCAAATTTAGTTTATTAAAACTTTATATTTTGTGTATTAAATTTTCATCTAAAAAATTTAATTATACTCAATACTGATTATTTTTAATCTTTTTAATACTGCAGACCAATATTAGCAAGTTGCTACCCATTGCATAACACTTTAAAAATTGTCATTCATTTGATTGTTGTTTACTAAATCAATGTCCATGGAAGACATAAAATTTGCATGTCACGTACATGATAGAGACTTATTCCTATTGTTACAACCTGTTTTGTGCATCAACTTTTTAAAATTACTCTATGCAACGCGGATTTGGTCATATTATGTCAACAAAATTTGACAAATATTTCACAAGAATAATTTCAGAGATACAGGCTATCATGTTTGTGACAAAGCCAATCATGTATGTGGCATTGTACATATGAAAGTAATTTCGATTAATATTAAATTTAAAAATGCAACAAAGCGGCTAGAAATAAAACATCATGAAAGCTGTGCAGCCTAGTTACTAAATGGCATTAAAACTGCTCTTCCACTATTTCAAGAGCATTTTCATATTAAGCGAATCCAGGCATCGACATTTGAGAACGATAAAAAGAATGGTTTAGTTCTTCAACTGGATTTTGCAATGAATCATGGGCGTGAGTGGCAAGGAGGGCGAGATTATAGAGTCACAGCTCTGTTACTTTGTTTACTGCAGCATTTTGTTTACTTACAGAAAATTTGTTTACAATTATCGACTGCTATGGTGAGACATCGGTAAACTTTGGAAGACTAGGACATTTTCGCGGCCGAATTTGGATGAAAGGGATACAATTGAACGACGATATGTAAATAACGGCACAACGGAGAATACAGTTACCTTTGTGTCTACCATTATTTGTAGCTGAGCGTGTCCTGAGGAAAAAACCATGAAGTTTGGGGTTTGGATACATATATTCATGATTCAATAATTGACACAGATATGTCTTGGAGCCGGGAGCAAGTGGAAAGCCTGATAGCTATGGTAAGGGAGAAACCTCACCTTTACAATCCGAAGAACCCGCAGTACAAAAACAAATGTGTTCGGCAGAAGGAGATGGAGGAAATTGCCGCAGGATTATGTGCAACAAGGTGAGTGTGAAGATAAATGATGATGACTGCCCTTTTTTAACATAAAGCTATGTGAACCAGGGATAGTGTGGGAAAATGTGGATACTTCAAATATTTCATTTACTAGGCGTCATACGGTAGCTAATTTAATGTTCGAAATTTTAAAGGTTCTTGAATAGTAAGCATAGTATTACCTCACGCAGGTGATTATGAAATTTTCTGATCCGAAAGTAAAGCAGATGACGTGAGGTAAATCTTTCCTGAATGCAGTGCAATTGACCAATGGAAGTACGAGTTGGGATAATTATCTTTCTAAACCATTCGTGTATGTTTCGTGAGTTTGACATATTTACAGGAAAAGACGATTATGTGTGGTGTTTATGTTGTCTGTTTGGTTACAGCAGTTATATTAACCATTATACATTTGAACGTTTAAGTTAATTCCGTAAACACCGAGCTGTCGAATTATTGCAATACTTATCATTTTTTCGCACCATGAAGCCATAAACGGCTGGAGACATTTTTCAGTTATACCGAAGCAATTCAACCAAAGTGTTGATAAAAAATAGTCCGTGAATCACCTTTCCATCGTATCATTCACCATGTTTAAAAAGTGTCGAAAATTAAATCTTTCTGTTTTAGCTATTAATGTGAATGTTTCACCATTTCATTACTTTTAAGGCCAAACTCCACTGCAGAAGATTGCAGGAAGAAATTCTTTTCGCACTAACTACATGGCAGATAAGAGAAGTTGACTCCAGTAAAAAAAGTGGAGCTGGTGCTTGTGATGTAAGTACATGCATTGCAATTAAGACGTTAAATGCTACAAACCAAAGACTATGTTCTCTTGTCAGAATGTAACTTAAATTTATTGTTTCAGGTTCGGACCCCGTCACTCTACTACTTTGCTTCCATGTCTTTTCTAGAAGACACTTTCAAAGTACGACCGCATACATCATCTTCAGATGAAGCAGAGGTCAGTTGACGAGAGTAAAGATGTACTGACAGCGTATACCTTTCTCCCCTTGATTAATGTTGATTTAGAATAACATGATATTTTAGGAATGTATAAAGTAAATGGGCTGTCTCTTGTGTGGCTGCCAATTTCTGGTTGAAAGTGTAAAATAATGGGATGGGTTGAGAGTGTAGTTATTCAGTATGAGCGAGACGGGAAACGTTCTCCGGCTTTACAGTGCATATTATCTTCACATATGCTTTGTAAACATTAAATTGCTTGCCATTAAGTTTAACTTTCAAAACCCTGCATTATTACAAGCAAGTTAAATTGCTTGAAATCATTAGTGCACCCACACAAGGTGGGAGTATGCATAGGTGATTTACATTTTGCAACTCTTTATTTCCTTAATTTTAAACAAAAACAGCTGTTGTAATAGCATTCTTCATTTCCAGGAACCTATTGTTCACATGGAGTGAGTTTGAAGTTGAGTTTGAAGTTGAGTTTGAAGTTGAGTTTGAAGTTGAGTGGGAAGTTTTCCTTTCGGAGGATGTCACTGGGGTGGAACTGATGGACTCTCCTGAAACCTCTTCACCAGGACAAATAGAGCGTCCAGCAAGTGCTCCTCCCACCAGTAGTGCTTCAGTGTCTACTCCCCTGGGGTCACTAGCTAGGGGCAAGAAAAGGAGGGTTGTGTCCCCTCAGGCACAATCTACCGCTACACTGTTACAGGCTGCCGCATCCACTCTGGGAACATTGTCCCAGAGTGTTTTGGAGGGGAAGGAGGAGAAAACGGAGGAAGACACGTTTGGGAGGCTTATAGCCCAACGAATCAAGGCAATTACCATCGAATCAAGGCAAGGCAAGGCAATCAAGGCAACCTGAAGGATAGAAGCAGTATTATGTTCGAAATTGAAAGGATGTTTTTCAATTACAGAAATAAATAAAAAGTTACTTTAAATGATAATAATGTCTCATTCTTAATCTGTTTTGTCCCCATTCTCCTGCCGTCATGTCCCACACATCTTGATGAAATGGCAATATGGACCATACGGACAAGCTTCTACTACGGATTTATAAGTTTTGGAGTCACCATCACCAATGAAATTTTTGCAGCAGCAGGATCCTTTCTCTTGGGAGCGTACAAACATTTGGACTATACCTGTGACTTCTATTTTCACGCTTGAACTCTCCCGGGAATGAACGAAAGTGCGAGAAACGGAGAGCGTGCTCAAAGCATGCGCAGTAGCTTACGCCTGGCCGGCGCAGCGATATGCGCCATCGACTCCAGAGCCGCGCAAAGTTTGAAATGGGTGCTCGCTTGGGTCAGACTATGTTCCCGAAATTAATTTTAATGACCTGAAAATTTACCGTTATACACTGTGAATTAATTCCGTGAATTTTCTGCGCAGACTGAATGCGCAGTGGTAGATCTATCGATTGTATATATCGATTACGGGAGATTTCCGACCAACACAGCTGTTTCGACAGATTGAGTGTTTGTTTTAATGTTTGTTTACATTAATCACAGATGGACCGTAATGTGTCAATTTTAGCGGCCGCTGCAGCAGTGTGTATTTTAATGGCGACAGCCGCAATTTTGAATAACGATGGGAGAGCTGGAAGAAGAAGATTATGGACAAGACCGTGGATAGAGAGAAGGAATAGAGGTCGAGGGGTACTGCTGCAGGAAGACCGCGAGTCGTATAGAAATTTTTAGGAATGTCGGAGGAGCAGTTCAACTTAATTTTACGTCTCACCAGGCAGGACTATGAAAAGTCTGACACGACGATGAGAGGAGCAATTTCTGCTGCGCAGAGGTGACATGAATCATGACAGCCTTATGATGGAAAGAATACGTAAATAAAGTTATGAATATGACGGTAAAATTGCAAATTCTACATTCGTTTAAGGCTAGATGTCACTTTAAGATTCTTGGCTACGGGTGAATCATACCGTTCTCTTGAATACCGTTCCTTAGGAATTCATGACACATCATCGGCATATACGACACATTTATTGTGCTTAAACATTACATTCATGGGTAGGTCATTTATAAATATTAAAAAGAGTACTGGGCCAAGCACTGACCCCTGTGGCACTTTTTTGGTGACCTGTATTGAGGATGAGTAAAAAACATTGCCTTCAATATTGAAGACAACCTTCTGTTGTCGATTAGTTAAATATGTCCTTAGCTATTTCAGAGCAACACCTCTTATGCCCAGCATCTCACATTATGTCAGTAGCATGTTATGGTCTACCATATCAAAGGCTTTACTTAAGTCAAAGTAAATCCCCATTACTTTGTTTTTTAAGTTTATTTCATTTATAATATAATTAATTGCATCAAAGAGGGCTTGTTCAGTTGACCTCCCTCTTCGAAATCCAAATTGATTGCCAAATAGAAGGTTTTGGCTTTCTAGGTAATCAATCAGTCTTTTACAATAGACATACTCAAATACTTTTCCAAACTGGGGAATTATGGATATTGGCCTATAATTACTGAAAGTGTGCTTATCGGCTTTATTCTTAAGGACTGGAACAACCTTAGACACCTTTAGGGCTTCAGGATATACACCATCAGAGAGAGATTGTTTAATTAGGGACAATAAAGGGGTTAGGATTAAGTTTTGTGATTCTTTGATAATTTTACCAGGTACACATTCTATATCTGGTGAGTTTTTTTCCTACTCCCACAAGATAAGAGCGCAGCTCACTTTCACTGCAAGGATTGAGATACATTGTCTTGCTAGATCTTGTTGGGTATTTCATATTCTCCCTCAATGAGGATTGAGGTATGTTTGGTAGCTTTAGGAAAGACATTAAATGCATCTGCTATTAGAATAGAGTCAGTTATGGTACAACCATTGCTGTCAATAACATAAGATGGCAACGGGATATAGTTGGGAGTCAAATTACTCTTTATAATTTTCCGTACCTCTCTTGAGTAGTTTGATGCTTTCTTGATACACGTGTACTTGGCTCAAAAATGCCACTTGCAAACTCCTATATGGTTATCACTTTCAATATTGCTTATTTTATAAAACACATTTTCTAAAAAAGTTTAGAAGGAATCCAAACAATAAGAATTTAGAACATGCCTTTAAAAAATGTAGAAACAATCTTAGAGAGAAATTGAGGACAGCATTTGATAATTATTATACGCAAAAATTTCAACTATCTTCTGGGAATTCCAGGGAACAATGGGACATTTTTAGAGAGTTAACTGGCGAGTTTAAAAAATCCTCCTTAAAAATTACCTTGGAAGAAAATGGAAATTGGGTTACTGAAGAGGCTGAGTTAGCTCATAAATTTAATGAGTATTTCACCAGTTCGTTCAAGGAAAGCACGTCAAATAGCGATGGCGTTTCTCAATTTATAAGAAGTATCAATTCCACTGTAAATATATGTAATTCTATGTCATTCTATGTCATTTTATCCTGTTTCTCCGAATGAAATAGTATCTATAGTTAAATCTCTTCCTTCAAAAAAAGCACCTGGAATAGATGGATTCAATAGTATATTACTGAAACTAATCATTGATGTCATCGCTCCCATTCTCTGCCATCTTTATAATTTAAGTTTTATGAAAGGGATCTTCCCCGATGCTTTAAAAAAGGCTGTTGTTAAACCTCTTTAAAAAAGGACGCCATGATATAAAGAACTATAGACCTATATCACTTTTATCCATATTTTCTAAAATTCTTGAGAAGCTTGTTAAATTAAGACTGGTTAAATTTTTGGAAAAAAATAATTTTAGTGGAAAAACTTAGTGGAAATCAGTTTGGTTTCAGATCTGGAGATGCTCTTCAAAATTTTATGAGTTGCGTATTTAAATCTGTCAATGTAAACAAACGAACATCTGGTCTTTTTATTGATATCTCAAAAGCTTTCGATACACTGGACCATGATATTCTATTATTTAAGTTGTCTTCAGTTGGTGTTCGGGGTATAACATATGAATGGTTCAAAAGTTACCTGACAAACAGGTCACAATGTGTTTTCATTAATCAACATTACAGTGATTTTATATATATTACCTCTGGTGTACCTCAGGGTTCAGTCTTAGGCCCTGTATTGTTTTTGGTATATATTAATGACCTTTGCTGCCACGATTTTCGTCCATTTTGTCAATAGAACGAAGTTTGACGGACGACATTAACTTTGACGAAGTTATAAATGATTTTGCTGAGCGTAAGGCCCGAAAAGTTGAATGGTTAGTGGTAGCTGAGCGGGGCCACAACTCAGGTACTCGGACTTTGGGTCGCAGGTAGCCGGTGTGTGGGTAGACCCTTGCTCGCGAAAGGATAATCCTCGCTCGAGGTGGGACCTCGCTCGGCCCACTGCCCCGGCCCCCGCAGCGGGAGGGGAGCCGCACAAAACTGACCGTGTGCAGTACATTTAAATGTTTTTAAACTTTAACAGTTTCCTTAAATTTATCTTTTTGAAGTGAAAACTTCTCTTGGGAGGGTCTACTCTACGCCGGCTCTCGGCTTGATTTCCATGGGAGTAAACGCAAAAGCGTGACACTCGAAGCGTTAAATTTTAAGCGTTCCGTTCCCACTATCTATAGCACATACTAATATAGTACGGCGAAGAGAAGAAAAAGAGAATGCGCGCCCTATATATATATATAGTACATACGAATATGTTAGGCTTAGGAGAGTGTGTGCTATAGCTATTGCCGAAAATGACCTCTCAACCTCACACGAGGTGATAGGGCAATGCTTAAATGGTGCAAGTTCTTCTGCTGTCATCTTTAGTCCTGGAGCAACCAAAGTCCCTGATAAAATGTCTGCAATTTTCTGGACATCTCCCCAACCAGGGTTCCTTTGCATAACTTTCTTGAATTTTCAAATCAAGGCTACTCCCACATCAGTTGGTATATTAATAAGTTCACTTTCCACCTTTCGAATTTTTTACACAGTTGCCACAAGGAGTAGTTGTTTTTCCTTCAGCGATGACATGATTGATAGTAGTTAATCAAAATTGCATCTGATAAACGTAGGATCTGCGTCGACATCGAGATTCAACTCTGCAGCTTTGGATTCGAGAATGCAGTTTCACTCATCTTCATCCATATATTGTTGCCCATAGAAAACCTACTCATGCGCCATGATGGCTTACATTTCTTATAGACAGAATTATTACGTAGTATAAAAGATGAGCGAAATCGGTTACAATAGCGTACGTTTAAGTGGGTGAAAAAGACGTTCGAACTGATGTATCGGAGGCGCACATTATTCCTGTCACATAATTCACGTATTTCAATAACTTTATCTGCAGAGTACAATGCAGTATTTTGCCATGTTCCCCACAAATTCAATACTGGATGCCGAAGAAGAAGAGGAAGAAGACTTCACAGCCATCCTCGAGCAACCGGAACAAGACCAACCGGAGCTCCTCTCAGCGTAGGACATCCCGGACGTCCAACCCATCCTGCCCTTCGCATACCCGAAGGAAGTGAACAGCATGATCAGCAGAACCGGAACCCAGTTCTCTAAACCCCGGGACGCTCCTTACTGTTCGTACAGAACAAAGCCGTCTCCAATCCTGCACAAGTACATCCAGGGGCTGCTGGACGCGGGGATATTGGTGCACTGGAATATTAAGTGCAGCTTTCGCTCTTTCTTAATCCCCAAATCCAACGGCTCCTGGAGACTTATCTACGACCTGTCTCCTTGGACGAAATTTTATATCACCCCAAAATTCTCGCTTTTAGGTCCTGGGAAAGCCATTGCTGATGTCCCAAGAAATGCTCACCTTGCTAAATTGGATATTAAGAGTGCATTTATCAGTTGCAAATTGATTGTCGCTATTGGAAATTTTACGGCCTGAGACTGGGGACGGAGGCATACGCCTTCACGAGGTTACCTATGCCCTGGTGAAAATATAGCGTGAAGGGGGCGTCAATGAAGCTCCTATCGGAGAGTGAAGGAAGAGCTGACCAAGCCACAAGGGAGGGTGAACGGAGAGTCTGGGGAGCGTAAAGTGGAACACCTGAGTGTAAACGAAGCGTCGTCTTGGAGTGTTAACAGAACGTAGACGGGGTACAAGTCTACTACCGCCTCTATTTAAATTTTAAAAATTGCCTAAAAACAGTTTTCATTGAAGTAACGATGAAAAGAACACGATAAATAAAAATTAAAACAATAAAAACTTAGGAAAACAGAGTAAAAAAATTTACCTTATCATGGCATCGATCTCGTAACCTCTCCACTCACAGTCGCTCACCTAAACCACTAGGCTATCACCGCTGTATATGCAAAGTGTTTCACAGGGTCTAGTTTTTATTACATACCGTGACTTGTTTTTTTAAAGGTTTTTAGATACTTGGAGTTCACGAGTTTTTGCTTTTCAATGACCAGATAATATAATTTCCTATGAATAATTGGGGATAATGTTGAAGAATAGTTCCTCTATGTTTCTTATAGTTGCATTTTCCTTGTTAATGTCGATGTTGTTCTACATTTTACTTTTCATGATTATTATTCCTCATGACCTTGCTCATCCTCCAAGCATTTTATTCCACATCTGGAGAGAAGTGAAGAGTATAAATGAGTGGAAGATGATCAATATATGTCATCATGTCATCACCACTCTATAATTATGCATAGGTATGCCATTAATTCAAATTGATTACCGCGACTATGCCTGGCGTACGACTGCCTTGATTATGTTAGATGATTAACAAGTTAGGTGCAAAATACATAGCTATGGTAGGTAATTTTTTATTTTCTATGTGTAATTGCACGTAAGCAAACGTCCATGGCAAACATGCAATCAACCTTAATGAATCTTCATATGAAGTATACGCAGTTGGTACATCATGCACATTTTTTTAAATTCGATGTAGACATAATAACGCATTTCCGAGGGGAAATGTACGAACTGGCTAGCTACCAATAAATTAGTTACACCGTATTTTAATATTCAATTACTATCTAATATTACGAAGTGATCATTACCGTAGGTATGTTATTTAAGTTTAAGTTGTCCGTCAACGAAGGTATACATCATGATGTTAACTAAAGGTGTTGCATATTATTGGGACGTTTGAACAACCAGCTTTTATTTACACAAGCCTATTCTTAGAGTCAAAATTACAACTTTTTCGTAGTAGAAGCAGTGAAATCGAAGAGTAAACAAAATCATCAGACAACTCTTCGTTTCCTTCCCCGGAAGCGTTTTAGAAGTGTTGACGGGGTGACGAAAATCGAAGCGTCAAAGAAGCCATGAGGCACTCTCCGTTTGCTCTTGCGGAAGAGTTCGGGAAACGTGTTTGGAGTCAAAAATCTCGGAGAGTAATCGGGGAGTAAAGGAAGATCCTCCAAGAGTGTAAAACTCCCCGTTGACGCTGCCTCTACGCTAGGGCAAGCGTTCGATTTTTACCAGGGTGGGGCACAGCCTGAGCCCTGCAATCTTACAGCGCTGGGCGGAGGATGTAAAGCTGCTCATACAACAACGATTCCACGTGAAGGTCATCTGCTACTTGGACGATTGGCTCATCTACTCCCAAAATGTGTTCTGTGTCTACACCATCGGTAACTGGCTCAGAGACAACCTAGGGATACAAATAAATATCCAGAAGTCACAGATGGTGTTGACACGGAGTTTGAAATACCTGGGGGTCCTTATAGATACAACGGATCTTTCGGTCCAACTGACAGCTGCCACCAGACGAAGTCAATTCGGTCATCCCCCTCATCCCCAGCCTGAGAGCAGTGTATATTCTTAAGGCTGCAGGATACCTGTCTTGGGTTGCTTTTGTACTTAGATTACCAATGTTTTGTAATGGCCTCAAAATCCTGGCCATTTACAAAATATGTCACGGAGGACGGGGCTATTTGCGAGGCAGAAGAGAGAGCGCAAACAGCCCTGTTTTGCCTAAAATAGGAGATCCGGAGGCGAGAGAAGGGAGGCAAGGACCAGCTGGCTGACAAATAAGAATAGAGGCGGAAGCACGGGAATAACCCGCGAAACAAATATCATTTACGAAGCACTCGCGGGCACTAAGTCTTCCGGATTTAAGTTGTTATTCGGAAAACACGGGTTTTAACAAGTCATTCTCCCCCCCTATTTGCCACCGTCTCTACGTCATTCGGGAGACGGGACAAACACATCAAGTACTATATAGAGGCAAGCGCAAAAGAACTGTTGTTGGTTCCTTTTGTGAAGTGGTGTGCACGAGTGTGTATGTGCCGAACGACACGCTGTAGAAAGCGCGCTTTTTCCTTCTTGCTTCTCCGTGTTAACTTCGCTGTAAACTCTCGTCCCTTGTGCTATAGCCCAAACCCGGTCCGAGGCTAGCTAAATTCCTTCAGCTTGACCGCTATCGCAAGCATAGTGCCCTCCCCCCTCTGGGGATTTGGAAATAGCAATCGTTTGCGCGAGTGACCTGTGAGTGCCACGAATTAGCTTAGTCCGTCACCAGCCGTCAGCCAGCGCCGTCCAGCCCTCCTCCCGCCTCCAGAGGATCAGCGACCAGCTAAGCAGCCCAGTTGAGAGACGGATAAAAGTTAGATGCCTTTTTCTATTTATTAAAATGCAATCCATGTACCTTTATTGATACCCGACACCAAGGGAAAGATCCCACGTATCCGTGTTCGAGCCTCGGCGGCGCTCCCGCCCGGGGTCCGGTCACGACAGTTTCTTGTTTCTCATGTTTTTCGCAGGGATATTACCTGGTGGCTGCATCTCCAGACCTCTGAAATTTTCAACCGCAGAGTTACTTACGTCCGAGCAACAGAGAGGCTCCAGGTGTACACAGATGCTACCCCTACCCAGGGAGGGGTAGTTATACCTCAATGGGAACTCTCTCAGACGTTCCCTACCCCTCTTATCACCTATCAATGCGGCCGAAGCCTTTGCTGCCTTGGAGGTACTCAGCAAAGCCATGGATCTGCTGGATGCCCTGCAGCTGAGAAACATGGCCATAAAAATGTGCATCGACTGTCAGGTTGCCTTGTACGCTCTATCAAAAGGGCAGGGCGCTATCTTTCACCTGAATAATTTTCTTGTAGAAATGTATATGGTGATGTTAATAAAGTACGATCAGTCACATACAGTGACCTGAACCTGGGTACCTTCCGCCGACGACCTTAGCCCCGATACATGCACCGTCGGCCATATTGGTCGGCGGTGTATATATTGCGGGCGGGTGCGGTTCGCGACAGCTTGTCTGTTTCAAGTGTTGATTGGGGAAGGTACTCAGGCCCAGCAGCAGTTCCTCTGGTAGGTGTTGTGACTAATTGATGTAAGGAATTAGGTGTGAATGTGTCGAGTGTCGCACAACTCCTTATCTTTGCTATGTTAATCTTAATATGTCAATCTTGTAATGAAATTATGCTTTGTAGTTGATTTTTGGAGAACTGTGTTGTTTTATTGTTTTAAAGTTGTTTATTCTAATGCATTATGTAATTTGATGCATTTATGATAACTAGCCACGAACCACTTCAGCGGAGTCACTCGCTCTTTATATAGTAGTTCAGTCATATTTATTACATTCATCAGAATGCTGTTTAAAATATTCCGAGTGTAGTTTATGATTTATTTACTAAAAGCGTCGAATGCAAACATGCAACGCAAAATTTAATGTATTAAGGCAACGTTTCAGTTTAATTATAAACCATCATGTATGCACTATTAGCATACCATAATTCGGTTTTCGATTTTTTAACTTTTTTATATAAATTCAAACGGGATTTCCTTTTTATTCTACTCGAAATCATTTCTCTTTTGTATAAACAGCACTGCTACATTATATTTCAACTTAAATCTCTCCCGTTGGGAATCAACGGGTATTTTCGATGGTATTTTATAATCTCGGGCGGGAGTTTGATCGGAACCGGGTGATTATTTGGAATTAATAGATTTCAGATGACTTTCTATTCCACGACTAGTGATATTAATAGACTGCATAGGGTGCTTATATAGCAAAGGCATTTTGGCGGTGTTATTTGGAGAGCATTGGAATGAACGCTTTTGGGTCATTCCAATTGACCTGACCCTTTGCGATTTTGATGAAAATTGGTGAAGTTGTTGGTCCTACAGAGAAACTAAATAATACCAAGTTTTACACCCCTGGGCCAATTACTTTGTTAGAAAATTGGGTCTAAATATTGCCCAAAAATCAAATTTAAGGTCTGCAGTGCACTTTTTGAATTATTGTAACTCTGATATTAACACACTTAGAGAGTTGTTTGTGGTGTCATTTTAAAGCTCTTAGTATTGCCTTTCATTTGATATGTAACATGCCGGGGTTAAAAATAATTATTGGTCAAAGGTCAAGGTCAACATAGTTTGACCTTGAATTATGAAAAATGAGAAATTTTTTTTGCTTGATTTTTTTTTCTTAACAACATACATACTTCTATAATATATGTACCAACTTTCAAAAAGGGACTCCAAGTACGACCGGAGATACGAGGTAGGTAGGTAGATTTGGATTTATAGGGTGCGTCGACAGCTATGGTCATTTTGCACCACGCACAATCTAGTTTATATAAAAAAATAATATGAATGAATATAAATCTAGACAAAAGGTATCATTAAAAGCCCAAATATATAAAAAATATAAATATAAAAATAATAAATATAAAAATATATTAGATTTTGCTTATTAAATTTGTTTCCTTTAAAAAGGAAATTACATGATTTAGTCGATCGGCATCGTTGCCTAGAACTTGTTCTAGGTCGCCACTGATGCCTAGCCTGTTTCGTGTGTCCCGATATTTGTCACACTCCATCAGGATATGTCGCACACTGAGAGGACAGTCACAGTCATCACATCGAGGAGGAATTTTCTCTTCTGTAAAGAGGAACGAGTGGGTCAGGGCGCAATGCCCGATTCTTAAACGTGTGATGACGACTTCCTCTCTGCGATTACCCCTGATGGAAGTGGGCCACCCTGTCGTTACCGGTTTAACTGTCCGTAACTTATTGTTTGGGACATCACTCCACAGTTCACTCCACTGATCTAGGACTACTTTACGTAAAGTAGATTGCAGGTCCTGGTAGGGTACCAGCGTCGTCGTCGGCTCAGGGATATTTAGAGCATCTTTTGCAGCTGCATCCGCCTTCTCATTCCCGGCAATTCCCACATGACCAGGGACCCAGAGGAACTTAATGGCAATTCCTCTTCTATTAAGGCATAGGAGGTTATAGTGTATGCTCTGGACAATGGGGTGTTCGGATGAAAAGCCAGAAATGGACTGAAGAGCACTCATCGAGTCCGTGCAAATGACAATCGCTTTAGCACTCTTCCCGATCCCATCTAGAGCCATCTTAATGGCTAGCAGCTCGGCTGTGTATATGCTACACAGCGGGCTGAGTCTGGCCTCGATGACCCCGTGGTGAGAGGAGGTAACCGCGCATGAGCAAGCTGCATCCGACTTAGAACCATCAGTGAATATGGGAATGAAGTCCGAGTAACGAAAGAGAAATTCGTTAAAAAGACGCTGGTATTCTAGATCAGTGGTGTAAGCTTTCGGGCGTCTACTGAGACCCATGTGGATTTCAGGGGACGGAATTATCCAAGGTGGGTAACTTGAGTACCCAATCGGATATAAATCTGGGAGCCTTAACCCGGTTGCTTGAATAAATAAATTAAAGCGAACACAAAGCGGCTTGGTGGCCCTTGTCCGTCTGCTAAAAAGTTCTAAAAATCGGGGGTTAAAAATCACGTTAAAACACGGATGGTTCTTTGTCGCTAAAATCTTCGCCGCATAGGAGCACATTAAAATGTTTCTACGGTGCGACAACGGCGGTTCACCGGCATTAGCATAGATGCTGAGGACCGGGCTGGTCCGAAAAGCACCAGTGGATATCCGAAGCCCTGCGTTGTGCACTGATGTCAGAGGTCTCAAATAGGAATCGCGGCTGGAGTTGTAAACGAACGACCCATAGTCCAGCTTGGAACGCACGAGTGCGCGGTATAATAAAAGCAATGACCTGCGGTCGGCACCCCAAGATGAGTGATTTAAAAACTTTAAAATGTTTAGTGTCCGTAGACTTTTGTCCCTTAAACCCCGTATGTGATCACGGTAGTTGAGTCGGTAGTCCAAGGTCATACCGAGGAACCGAACTGATTCCACATAGGGTAGATTTCTACCACCAAGTAAAAGTGCTGGTGGAATGTAGGCTCCCCTCACACGATAAAAATGGACGCACTTTTCCGTAGAAAACTTGAATCCATTTCTCTGGGACCAATTCTCCAGTCTGTTCAGAGCCAGCTGGGTTACTCTGGCCGCGCTAATAAGTTTGGACGACCTGCAAAATATTGCTAGGTCGTCTACAAATAGTGATCCCAAGAGAGGAGGTTTGATACACTTTGCTATATCATTGATAGCAATGGCAAAAAGTGTCGCGCTTAGAACGGACCCTTTGGGCACACCGTTCTCTAGGGAATAGAGTTCAGATAGGAGCTTGCCTATCTTAACTTTAAAAAAACGATCACTTAAAAAGTTATTTATAAAAACAGGTAAATTTTCCCTCATGCCCCACTCGTGCAGCGTCGTTAAGATCTTCCGCCGCCAAACCCTGTCGTATGCCTTCTCCATGTCGAAGAAGACACCCACGACGTGCTGGCGGAGAAGAAAAGCCTCCTGGATATAATTGTCGACCCTGACTAGGTGGTCAACGGTCGAGCGGCCACGTCTAAAACCGCATTGGATAGTGGAGAGAAGATTTCGACGCTCCAACCACCAAACGAGGCGCCGATTCACCATTCTCTCCATTATCTTACACAGGCAACTGGTAAGAGAAATAGGCCTGTAATTGTTCGGGTCAGCTCTATCTTTACCCTGTTTGAGTATGGGTACAACTATGGACTCCCGCCAGGAGGTAGGGAAGCTACCCTCAGCCCAAAGTTGGTTGAGGGAGCGTAGGACCTCCAACAGTGCCCTCTCCGGAATATTCCGGAGAAACGCATTGTGGATTTCGTCATTTCCTGTGGCTGTGTCTCGGGAGTCTTCAAAGGCAGATCGTAGTTCCCAGAGGGAGAAAGGGATATTATACTCTGCCACTGTACGCATCTCAGTAAAGATGAGTGGGGAGGATTCTGTGCGTCTCTTGATGGAGAGGAAGGCATCCTCATACGTGGCGTCGCTGCATGTTTTGGAGAGTAACTGACCGAAGACCTCACCAATAGCAGACGGAGATGTCAATACATTGCCGCCGACGTTGAGGAAAGGGACGCTGAGCTGATAATGATTTCCCGAAATACGTTTTACTTTGTTCCCGATCTGAGCCAGGGGTGTTCTGTAATTAATGCTGGATACATATTCCATCCAGGAGGCTTTTTTCGCTTCCTTCACGATCCTTCGAGCTTTGGCTCGGAGGTGCCTAAAGGAAGCAAGGTTCGTTTCCGTGGGAAATTTATTAAAAATCCTTAGAGCCTTCTTGCGCTGACGAATGGCTCTTGCGCATTCCTCGTTCCACCACGGGACTGCAGGCCTAAGAATGTTTCGCATTGAATTTGGAACGCTGCTGTTGGCTGCCTCAATAATGCTGCACGTTAATTTATCTATGTTTAAAACACCGTTTTGGCTTTCGTCATACTCGTAATAAAACGTGTCCTTAAAAACCGGCCAGTTGGCTTTCCGGACAATCCAGTTGCCCGGCATGATAAAATTTGGATTAAAATTATTTTCTCTATTTATTAAAAGTGGAAAATGATCGCTCCCACACAGATCATTATGAACAGTCAGGTAAAGCTTGTTCGTCAAGATAATCGACGTGATACAAAGATCGATTGTAGAAAACTGACCATTAAAAGATTTAAAACGGGTGTGTTCCCCATTGTTCATTAAAACTAAATTAAAATCTTTAATAAAATTAGATAAAACCTGGCCCCTACGGTTGCACTGCTCCAAAGAACTACCCCAAAGGGTATCGTGAGCGTTAAAATCCCCTAATAAAACGAAAGGTCTCGGTAGCTGACGAATAAGGGCGTCAAGATTGAATCGGGTAACCGGTGCCCCCTCTGGCAAGTAAACATCACATAATGTCACAGCCTCTGGGGCATGTACCGTCACTGCGACTGCCTGAAAAGGCGTTGTCAGCTGCACTCGGGAGGTGTAAAGGGCCTCCCTAGTAGCAACTGGCACTCCACCCTGGGCACGTTGACCACTGGTATCGTCAAATCTAAAAACTTTAAAATCTTTTAAAAGACCATTGTCGGTAGTTTTAAAATGGGTTTCTTGCAGGCATATGCAAGATGGGTTAAGATCCCGTATTAAAATAGCCAGCTCCTCCTTATGCCTATAAAAACCATTACAGTTCCACTGTAATATAAAAGCCATTAATAATATAAAACTTAAAAATAAATAAATTAATTAATTAATTTTAAAATGTAAAACACAGCTGGAGGATCAACGCTTGATGCGATTCCTCCTCCTACCTTTGGTTCTAGCCCGGAGGATCTCTGTCTCCGAGAGACATTCGTCCTCTTCCATTGACTCCGGTTGGAGTCGGGCTGAACCAGATGGTCCGGGGGATACTGAGTTGCCACGCTTCGTTTGCGTGGCCCCGGCGGTGGTTTTAGTGGGGTTCTTCTTAGGAGAACCCGGATCGGTGGCTTGTGTTTTATTTGCCAGATTTGTTGCCTTAGCCGGCTTGGCTGCTTCCTTCGGATCGGCTGTCTTCGTATTCTCATTGTTGTCGGTCTGTGTTCCTTGGGTAGTTTTCTTGACAGTTGCTATGGAAGCAAAGGATTTAGAAAAGGTCGGTGCTACAAGGGCTCTGAACTTCTTCCTTGCCTCTAAATAAGGGATTTTATCAATTGTCTTAATCTCCATGACCTTTCGTTCTTCGATCATCTTCGGACACTTGCGAGAATACGCTGGATGCGTACCCTCGCAGTTCACGCAACGTGGATCTTTGGTACACTCAGCACCCTCATGCTCCTCCAGGCTGCAGCGCGGGCAGGTGGCCTTGCCCTCACATCGCGTGGCGATGTGGCCGAAGCGTTGGCACTGGAAGCAGCGCATGGGCGCCGGTATGAATGGTCGCACTGGTACCGATTCATATCCGACGAAAACCTTGTCGGGGAGACTGTCACGCGCAAATGTTAAAACGACTGAAGTAGTCTTTACTACCTCGCCGTCGCGCTTCGTTGTTAATCGACGAGCATCAACTACTCCCTGAGAAGCCATCTCTCTCTTGATCACATCGACTTCAACATACAGCAGGTCGTAATCTGATATTACTCCCCGACTGGTGTTGAGGGTGCGATGTACCTCAACGTGAACTGGTATATCATGGAGATTTTTCATTAATAGCAGCTTGTCGCTTTGTTGTGGAGTGGCCGTTTCAATTAAGAGGCTTCCGTCACGCAGCTTCTTTGCAGACCTTAAATCTCCGGGCACTGCAGCCGATAGAACTTTTCTAATGAGAAAGGGGGACACTCGCTTAAGTGTCTCCCCTTCTTTCGCGCACTTCATGATTAGAAACCGCCTACAGGCGGACGAGTCAGTTTCTCCTCCACCCGTATCCGGGCGGGATCGTTTTGTTGGTGGTTGAATTTTACCCTCCATACCAATGATAGATTCTTCCCTCGGGCTCCCCACCCACCATGGAGCCACACATTTGGGACGCCGAACCGCAAACCGGTGCGGTCGCCAGGGTTACCCGAGGGATATAGCACCCTAGAGATGGTTGCCTGTTTCGGGTTGGATCTTCGACGCACGAGCCCACCAAACTCGTGCATCTCCGACCGCCCTACGCAGACCCCCACCTCCCTGGCACTCGCCACCGAACGTATCGGAAGCCGATTGACCGGGAGTGGCTAGCTCCCGGCCGCCCGTTTACACAGAATCCGGGGCCAAAGAGGGGTATTGGCCCATAGTCCATTTTGGGCAACCGACACCCGGCTGGAAACCATAGACCTCACCCTCCAGGATCCCCTTCTCCTCCTTACGGGTCACCGCACACGGCAAACATGCGGGTGGATCGCAGGCCAGGTGGTGTGGCCGCACACAGACAGTTGACCCACAAGACTGTCCGGGCTCAACCCTTACTGGCTCGGGGTTTGTTTTCGGGGTTTCCTTCCCCGCCCTTTTAGTCGCCTCTTACGACAAGCAGGGATACTGCGGGAGTATTCTCCATCCCCCTACCCGCAGGGGAGCCGGAGATGCGAATTTCTTTGTACTCCTAGGACACTGGAACGTTATAACTTCGTCATATACTGTTGGGCTTATTTACATACAGGGATCATTTTAGACTTCAGCAGACATATCATACAAATTTTTAGTATTGGTATACAACTAATGTCAACAATAAGAAAGGTTACCTTTTCAATTTTATCCGAAATCAATGTATTGTATTAATCCCTTACAATATCTCTGCCCCCTATTGCCACAATTATGATTTTCCTCTGCATTGCAACACTGTTTCATTTCTCACTCATTATATATATACACACACACAACAGTAATGGCTCTTTTTTCATATCTTTTCAGGTATATTCATCTTACGAATTATGGCTTTGAGGGTACAGTACTCCTTTGCTTTGCACCTGTGCACCCCACATAAGTACATGTAGAAGTACATGTAGTACAGTATAAGCACATGTAGTACAGTGACTTGAAAAAATTTATGCTGTCATATGCAGGTAATAGTGATTTTTGCCAATCTTGGAGAGCTGGAAAGAACTGTAGTTCTGTGGTATTGGTGTGGAATAGGTATTTTAACATCAATTACAACTTGTACCTTGTATTCCAAAGCACAATGAGTGACAGGCCTTTTTCATATTATTGCTGTAATCCATTTAAAATTGACAAGCATTCTGCGAAACCTGGTAAAAGATTAATCACACGAGGAATGGTTGATAAGTCATCCATTGTCAATAAAAAATGTGCAGGAAAAAAATTAATAAACTGGCTAACACAAAAGAACAAGTGGTGAGTTCTGATTCCAGTCCTCATTCATTTGGTCATAACTCTAGTTTTCAAGAAGATATAGATACTGAAGAAAAGTTGGTTCAGTGTGAAACAGGTTTGGAAGCTTTGAACCAAAGTTTGATAGTGATCGGAGAGTCTCCTATATCTAAAAAACATGTCTCAAAAAATATCCTAAGAAAAAGGCTACAAAGATTAGAAGTGCAGTTAAGAGGAAATTGTTACATATAGGGGATTCTGAAACTGATGAAAGAGAAAATTATGAAGATGAGATCATAAACCAGTTGAAAGAAAAATTCAGCTGAAGTACAAGCAAGAGTGAGAAGATTCAAATACTAACCATACTTCCCAAGAGTTGGACCTTGAGCAAAATAGAGCAAGAGTTTAATGTATCTAACTTCATGGCACGTAAAGCTAAACAGCTAGTCAAAGAAAAGGGGATTATGGCAACACCAAATCCCAAACCTGGAAAGCCATTATCAGTAGAAGTTGTAACACTTGTTAAAGACTTCTATGAATCTGAAGACGTGAGTAGGTTAATGCCAGGCCAGAAAGATTTTATTTCAGTAAAGCAAGAGAATACCAAAGTACATGTTCAGAAGAGACTTGTGTTGAACAATCTTAGAGAAATATTTCACACATTCAAACAAAAATATCCCACACAAAAGGTTGGATTTTCTAAATTTGCAGAGCTTCGTCCAAGGCACTGTGTTTTGGCTGGTGGAAATGGTACACACACTGTTTGTGTGTGTACCATACATCAAAATGTAAAACTCATGTTGATAGGAGGCAATATTAGTGAATTAACTAAAAATGATGAAACCCCTTTGAAAACATACAAAGACTGCCTGTCAAGAATGATATGTAATCCTCCTCAACCTAAGTGTTTTTTGGGATATTGAGAGTTCTGTCCAGGTTCCTCTCCAGTAAAGGAACGTATAAGCCGTGGAATGGAAGACAACTTTGTCGATTCAATTATTTTCAAACAGTGGGTATCTGTAGACAGGTCTACACTTGAAACAATTTCAAAACCCACACACGAGTGCATAGAGACTTTAATAGAAAATCTGAATGTACTCCTTCGCCATTCTTTCATTGCTTCACAGCAAACAGCATTTCAAATTAGTGTTAAAGCAAACCTACAAGTTGGGGAGTTTCTTGTTATATGTGATTTTTCTGAAAATTATTCGTTTGTTCTTCAGAGTGAAGCTCAAGGCTTTCACTGGAATAACTCCCAAGCCACGATTCATCCTTTTGTTGTTTACTTTTGCAATGGTGAATCAAATATTACACATGAAAGTTTAGTCATAATATCCGACTGCCTTCGGCATGATACTGTTGCTGTTCATTTGTTTCAAAGGGAGCTTATGAAATTCCTAACAATAATATCAGATGGAAAACTACAGAAGATATATTATTTCACTGATGGTGCTGCAGCACAGTACAAAAACCGAAAAAACTTCATCAACCTGTGTAACCATGAGGAAGATTTTGGTGTACAAGCAGAGTGGCATTACTTTGCCACATCACATGGAAAGGGGCCTTGTGATGGTGTAGGTGGCACTGTAAAAAGACTTGCTGCTCGAACAAGCCTACAGCGGCCATATGAACATCAAATTATGACACCTCGTCAATTTTTCCAGTGGGCAGCAGAAAACATAACAACAGTTACATTTAAATACAAAACAAATTCAGATTATGAACAAGAAGAAATATTTCTCCAAAAACGATTTGCAGAGTCACGAACAATTCCAGGGACTCAGAAGATTCATGCGGCGATTCCGTTAACAAAACAAAAATTAAGTACCAAAGTGTATTCTTTTTCATGTATAACAAGAGAAGAAAGAATAACAGTTACAGAAGGAGAACTCAATATTAAAGACATCACAGGATTTGTTACATGTCGTTATGGTAATCAGTGGTGGTTAGGTTGTGTATTAGAAAGTGACGATGAAAAACTAGTGAAGATCAGTTTTCTTCTACCTGCTGGACCAGCAACCTCATTCGTCTATCCACAAAAACCTGATATCCTTTGGGTTCCAACAGTAGATGTTTTAACAAAAGTAGATCCGCAATGCCCAACAAGACGAACCTATAGTTTGACACACACGGAAGTTCAAGAAGCAACCAACAGACTACAGTCCATACTAATGAAATAGGAATATCTAAGGCCAGATCTGGGAACTCAGTTATGTCAAGTGAGTGAATGAAGGTATTGTAAACCTACTTTTATGGTAGCTTTTGTATATAATTTATATTGAACAAGCTTAAACATTTTTTTCCAGTGTACTAGGTGTACAAAGAAATTCGTATCTCCGGTCGTATTTAGAGTCCCACTTTCAAAGTTGGTACGTATATTATAGAAGTATGTATGTTGTTAAGAAAAAAAAATCAAGCAAAAAAAATATCTCATTTTTCATAATTCAAGGTCAAACTATGTTGACCTTGACCTTTGACCAATAATTATTTTTAACCCCGGCATGTTACATATCAAATGAAAGGCAATACTAAGAGCTTTAAAATGACACCACAAACAACTCTCTAAGTGTGTTAATATCAGAGTTACAATAATTCAAAAAGTGCACTGCAGACCTTAAATTTGATTTTTGGGCAATATTTAGACCCAATTTTCTAACAAAGTAATTGGCCCAGGGGTGTAAAACTTGGTATTATTTAGTTTCTCTGTAGTACCAACAACCTCACCAATTTTCATCAAAATCGCAAAGGGTCAGGTAAATTCACTGGTTGATTTTACATGGAATGACCCTTTTACGATTAACTTTGTTGGTAATTCCCCGAATACGTTTACTCCACGAGAAATTATTCGCTAGTTTAACTCCGAGGTATTTAACCGATTCTACAGTCTATAATTTGCTATGTCCTACTAGAATCGGTTTCAACGTCCTTGAGCGGGTCACCGACGCTTAAGCTTAACCCGAGTGATGGGAAAATGAGGTGCTGAAGGGACGCCCAGAGACAGCGGGGTGTTGGAAGATGATCAGTGGGGGAGAAAGAAGAAGTGGGGGAGAAAGAAGAAGAGGTCGAGGAAAGATCTTTCTATTGTCACCCTCCGTTAGATAAGGAGTGTAGTGCTCGTTATCTAAAAGGAAGTTCGCCGTCTTAAGTCGTTTTTGGGTGCACAAATAGAAGTTACCCCTTAACAAGCATGCATGCCTGAGAGCGGCAAAACTGTCAAAGGAATCACGCGATTCCCATATCCTTTCCCTGAGTGCTAAAATAACCTGTTCACCATTCTAATTCTTTTGGTGTAGGTATATAAACGAGGATGCCCCTGAGGTAACTTCATTTGTGGTCAGTGAAGCGTTCATGGAGTACTGCCTGTCTCGCTGCTTTCAAGGCGCACATTGCTACGGTTGGCGTGGTACATTTTCTCTGTTCCACAGGAATCATTCCCGAGAATAAGGTTTGTGTGTGTGGCAGGACCTGTAGTATTATTAAGAAGGGTAGAGGTAGAACTCCAGTGTATTGCTGCTCAGCCAGGAATTGCCGAAGAGTTACTCCTTTACTAGCTAATACCATTTTCTCCGGTTTTCGCAAATACGTGGATATAGTACTAGCTGTGGTAATTGGCTGGTTAAACCGATATCCTGCAAATATCATCACCAAAGAAGTTGGATTGGATCGCCATACTGTGGCAAGAATTATTCAAGTCTTTCGAGATTTGATTTGCGTCTGGCTAGAGGAAGGTAACTCTCAAATTGGTGGCCCTGGACACACTGTAGAGATTGACGAAAGTGCCTTCGGTCGTCGGAAAGATAACCGCGGTCGTCTTTTAAAGACGAAATGGGTTCTTGGGGGAATAGATAGAGTTACTCGGGAGACTTTCTTGTGCGTTGTAGATAGAAGGGACGCCAAGACACTCAATGAGGCCATTGAGCGCTTCGTCAAGAAAGGAACTTGCTTGAAAACGGACATGTGGCGGGGTTATCCCGGCTTAACCGAGTTGGGATACGTCCACGATACGGTTAATCATTCCAAGAATTTTGTGAGGCCAGGAGAAAAGGAGACACACACGCAGAATATAGAAAACCTCTGGTCTCGAATGAAAAGAGACATGAGGAGGAGAATAGGGAGGATAGCTGTTGGGTCCTTCGAGACATATTTAGTTGAATATGTGTGGAGGAGCAAGGTGCATTCCCAGAAATAATTGTTTATAGATTTGGTGAAAGCCATAAATTGTTTTTAACCGAATCATCAATAAATCTCTGGTTAACTGGACGAAAAGCCTCTTTCCATGGCTTTCAGGGACGATACGACAAGGCTCTTTTCAGGGCTGCTACAAGTATTTTTTTGCACGGCTTTAAACAAATAGTCATGCATATAGATATAAGTAGCAGACTTGGAAATAAACTTCCCTTTCAGTAGCATCAATTGGATAAACATAATAATGCGTTTTGTGGAGAAAAGTGCATTGATAGAGATTGAAAATTCTATTATGAAAGCTCTCTATTATGAAGAAAAGAAAGAGTCTATATACATGGAACCTGTAACTCCTATGGAAATAGTTAATATTGTGAAAATTCTGAAGTCTAATAAATCACCTGGTTATGGTAATATAACAGCTTACATGCTAAAAGATGTGATTGGCAGAATTGCTCCTGTTTTTGCACACCTATGTAATTTGTTTGGAAATAGGTGAATTCCCGGAACCATTAACGAAAGCTGTGGTTATCCCCCTGTTTAAAAAAGGCAGTAAGCGTCAAGTACATAATTATAGGCCTATTTCCTTGTTGTCTGTATTTTCTAAGGTGCTGGAAAAAATGGTTAAAAAAAGACTTAAAATTTCTAGACCAGGGAGTTTATTAGCCATAATCAATACGGGTTTATCGAAGGATGGGGGACGGAAGATGCTCTAGAAAATCACATGACAGGAGTGTACAATGCCATTAATGCCATTAATTGCAATAGACGTGCAGCTGGTGTATACATAGATATTAAGAAAGCATTTGATTCGATGTCACATTCGAAGCTCTTATTGAAACTGATGAATGCTGGTATTCGTGGGATTGCTCTAGACTGGTTCAAAAGCTACTTGTGTGGAAGATCGCAATGTGTGAGAATTAAAAATTGTATAAGTGAAGAAAAATTGATTAATTCTGGAGTGCCTCAAGGTTCTGTACTCGGGCCTATTTTATTTCTTGTGTATATGAATGATTTGTGTAATTATCAATTCCATGGAAATGTAACAGCATTTGCTGATGATCTGGCTCTATTCTATGATGCTGCTAATTGGAAAACTATTCAATGCCACATGGAAGAATGACAGAAGTGCGATTGAAAAGATCCATTTGGGGACACACTAATGACTATTAAGTGCGCAGAGGCGATAGTCAAGGGGGCCACGGCCAAAGAAATGGCAGCAGCGTGCCCATTGGAGTGTGAGAAGTCAAATGACACTATCGTCACTAGGGTCGGTAGTGATGTGTACATAATAACCTATCCCCCGTCCAATTCAGCAATTAACTGTGGTGAAAAAATCAACGCTACTTTGGATGAGAAATTAGAAGTCGGTGCTTATAAAATCACAGTTCCCTGCACATGTGTGTTGAAATTAGGTACATCTAACTTTGCGTCGCGATCTCCATGTGAACTCAGTGATACGAAGGTGGGAATGCACCGGATTATACCAGCCACATGGGCATCCCTAACTTCCTTGAAACTACCCCCTTACGACGAAGAAGTTTTGAGACTTGTACAAATTTAAGTGAATGCCTAAATGTGAAGACAGTACCTGATAACGACAACTATAGTAGTGAGGGGGCATCCTCCTATGTACTGTATGCTAGTAGTTTGTCCTTAGTATTCTCCGTGATAAGCTTTGTGTATATGGTGCATCACCTAAGTTGTAGGATTAAAGATTATTACTTCCCAACGGTGGAGAGACCGCGGGAAAGTGTAAGTGCTAACAGTGACCGTGTGCAAGTAGGTATCACCGAACCGCCAGTAAGATCAAGTGGGCCCCCTGAGAGTAGGGCACCCATTCCTCCGCCTATTCCAACAATTTCAGAAGAGACAGCATCGGTTGTATACAACAACATAGACGGTGATTATGAGAATGGTTATCTGGCAATGAAACATTTGAAGACAAGACAAGAATAATGGTATTACATATTTTATTTCGTGTGTGTATTTTGCCCTAATGTTTAAATAATTTTTCGCCAAGACATTTTAAAACCAGTTTCAAAATGTTCCAAATTGAGTTAAAATGTGTGAATTTTTCTTTTAGCTGTGGACTAGTACATTTTATGATTTTGTCATATTATGGTTTGCAGTGATTAAGGTTAAATTCTTTGTACTTTGGTCACGTAAAATTGAAATGTAATAGAATACGGTATACAATATTTTGCATTTTATATTGAGCATTAGAGAAGCAAATTACATCTACAAAATACCCGGCGAGCCACCTCAAGGGTGTATGGCAGGTGTTGAGTAGTCACCAGCATGCATTACACTTTACCCTAAAGTTAGTGTATCTACGACTAATGATGCCCTAGCATGCATCGCTAATGTCTGTCACGAGGCGAAGCCTCACAGGCATGCACTACGCCACAGATATACTACCAATGTTAGAGGGACTGTTAGTATTTATGCATATTGCAACTACAAATACGGATAGAGATTCAAGAGCTATAGCAAAAACATACACAGCATGCTGTAAATACGAGGTAGCAGATAAGGGTACAAGTATTAGGGAGATCTACTACTACTACTATCGTTCGCGGGAAGAACGACATTTTAAACCTGTCCGTTCTGCAGTCTAGTTCCCTATTTTTTATTCTCATTAACTGATCTACCGTAGTATATCGGATTTCGTAAAATATTATTAACATAGTCAGAGAATAAATCGGCCTGGAACTTACATAATAGATTAAGTCTGAATTTTAACCGTCGGTATGAAAGTGACTCCCACCCAGTTGTTGTAAAATTTCAGTAACACTAAAAAATTATCATAACGGCCTTTAACGTATCTTGCCGATCTTCTCTGCACACGCTCTAACTAGGTTTTTAAGCCTGCCTCATAAGGATCCCCAATACTTGCACCGTATTCTAGGTGGGGTCTAACAAGCGAGAAGTAACTGATTTCCCCAACTTTATCGTCGCTCTTACCAAGTTTTATTTTAACAAATTCTCATATTCGCAGTTGTGTATTCAATAGCTGTTACAAGGATAGTTTTTCTGTTTCCAAAACATCCTAACAACGCATTTTTTTCAGGTTTCTTCTTGCAACCACGCTTCGAACCACTCCTGTATTGCCTCGAGGTCTTTAGTTACCACTTGCTTATCGTTAAGGCCGATTTCCCGATATACCACTGCGTCGTCGGCAAATAATCTAACTAAGTACTTCACCGATATCATTAATGTGCAAGGAACAGAAGTGGGTCTATGACACACTCTTGTGGGACACTTGATGTGGCATTTTCTTCATTAGAGATAGCGCCGTCTAATAGAACTCTTTGCACGCGATTGCTTAAGACTTCTCTAATCCAGGAAATTACGTCGTCGTCAAACCCGTAGGACATGGTACTAACACATAGGTAGGCCGTTGCGCAACTCGGTCATCTATCGATACCTCTGTGCTGCGATAGTATCGACTGTGTGACGTTGCGTGGAGGACAGAGCTAGAGAATTCCGTGGTTTGAGCATTGTGGATCATTGTGGATTTTGCTTTGTGATTAGCTCTTCGGAGTAATTCCTATTCCCCGAGGAAAAGTATCTTCCGTGAAGAGTATTTGGCTGCAACAACAGCCGCAGAAATGGCGAGGGGAAATTGAATTTTTTTTTCCCTCAAGAAACTTCTATGAAAATGAAGTGGGTTCGAGCATGCCAACGAAAGGACGACTTTATGCATTGCGTACTGCCTACAGTGTTCTTTTAATCATTTGCAATGAAATATTGCTGTAGTTTCCATCAATATTTTATAATAAGGGTTAAATTCTGCGAATTGAAGAACTCACTATCAAAACAACGAAGATGGTCACCCGATAATAATATCACGGTGACATGAAAATGAAATTATTGCTATGTAAAATAATATGTGGTGCTTGCAGCAGGTCTGATTATGATCTGGACGAAATTTTTTAAATTTTTAAATGTTTTGAAAAAAAAGTTCTTTGGATTATTAATTTATAACGATGTGTTAAAAAGTGTTTGCAAAGGAACGTAGGAAAACGATCAAAAAATCCTCACCACTCAGCAGATTTGAAACTGCTGTCTCCACCCACGCATCTCATAGTGAGTCAGACTACCCATTTGTCCATCATACCATGCTCGAAAATGAGTGTTTATACAAATATATAGCTAATATATTCAGTCGGCGGTGAGGAGTGAATGATATACTGTGAATACAAGTATGATTATTTCAATAAACAGTTTCAAAGAGAGATCATTGCCCTAAGATCTGTTCTGCGTTTCTGCATTTGGTAGTCTCCCATAGTTTTTAGCCTAAAACTTTGACGAAAGCAGTAGTGTTGATATCGTTACGAAAATTTTTCTGCCGTCTATACCTTGATATGATTTCCCTTGCCTTCATTATTTGTTATTATGAGTTTGCTTTAGCGAAGTGAGGTGAATTCAATATCGAAACAACCAAGATGAACGTACTGGCTCCTATCATGCGATCATTCACGGGATAATTCGAGCAAAAATAGAACATGTTCTAATTTTGATAGCATGATCAAGAATTCGCCGAATTTCCAGCTTCGTATGCCCGTGATATCAGGATAAAAGAGAAGAATGTGCATATCAATTGTTTCATCTATTTTAACGATGTCTAAAGAATTTTAAATTCTAAAATATCGTATCTGCTTTCTTTTGAAATTGATAATTCAGTGCCGACTATGAATGTAGCACTCACTCAGTTTCTTCTTTATAATGTAAGTTAGCGAGAATCTCACTCACCGTACTACTTCTTGAACACAAGCTTTGTGTTTTCATGCTCTCTTGAGTTCAAAAAGCCGTTTTATCACTCTAGGTAACATAGCAGCATAATTCTCAGCGTTATCAAAGTGACATAACATCTCCTAATGTCAAATAAGTTTTCATTAAGAAAACTCCATCGGCACCCGTTGGTATCTGGCGTATTCGTTTCGTTCAACGAACACCACATCATATTGAACATCAACGATGTTCAATGTTTTTTTAAGTTGTCATGCGATGACAGTTGTTATTTACTAGGTATTTTGCATGTGCTAAGAAGTTCCATAAAAGTGGTTTGGTTGACACCACCGGTTACGTGGAAAATCCCAGTTCCTTTTCAAATGCTCCGCCGCTGCTTGTCCTCCAGCGTACGTCACAGAGTTGGATGCGCAGAACGGACGCATTTTCGTTCACGGAAGCGACCTACCCAATGTATTAGTACCATGCCGTAGGATTTTAATTTCATGAGTAGCTAGCTGTGGGAAACGTAATCGAATTTCCTTTTCAAGTCAAGATAAATTGCATCAACTGGAACGTTATGTTCACCCAAGACTAAAACATCGTGGGTAAAAAGTGCTAATTGAATTTTGCAAGATCTTGCCTTTCAGAATCCGTGTTGCGTTTCTATTAACAAGTTGTGCATATCGAGGTGTCTCGTAACTGAACAAATAGTTTCAGATAATGGTCCACCTTTCACTTCTGGTGAATTTAAAGAGTTTTTAAGATACAATGGCATTAAGCATACCTTATCACCACCTTACCATCCAGCTACAAATGGTCTAGCAGAAAATTCTGTAAAGAATGTAAAAAAGCGTATCAAACTAGCTTTAATGAGCAATGACAATGTAAATATTGCTTTATCTAAATTTCTACTTGCATATAGAAATTCTGTTCATTTAACCACTAATGAAACGCCAGCTAAGTTAATGTTTGGTCGACCAACCAGAACAAAGTTAGATCTTATCCGACCTAATCTTCAAAGTTATCTACACAATAAGCAGGGTAAACAAATTGTAAATTATGGTGGTAGTAAGACAAGAATGTTGTGTGAAGGTCAACCTGTAATTGTACGGGATTATAGAGGCAGTAATAAATGGATAGAAGCAGTAGTTTTTAAGGTACTGAGTGCTGTTTCATACTTGGTTAAATTGAAGAATGACGTCATTTGGAAACGTCATATTGATCAAATAATAGGCTTAAATAGTGAACCTCTCACGCCTTCAATTGTACTTGATAAGGAGATACCACCTGAGCAATTATTGTTGCCTAGAGTGACAGACGACAGGCTGTCAGGGAAGGGGGAGTCAGCTGTGCAGAGCACACTGTCACCACAACGGTACAGTCCCAAATATACCCCGCCCTATCACTCTAGCAGTGAATACGCTAGGCGGAAGTCTGACGTAGCTCAGTGTGACGTCACTTCACCTAATCTTACTCCACAACAACTAGTAACAACTGATAGTCAAAAACAAGGAGTAGAGCGGCGTTACCCTGTGCGAGAGCGCAAACAGGTTGAAAGGCTTAACTTGTAAACATTATATATTATTCTAAACTATGATTTGATAATGTGTTTACTTCAATGCTTAAGCGTTAATTTAAAATTGATTATTATTATGTATTGCATGCTTGTGTGAGTTTATTATTCATTATTATTGTTTATCTCTATTGATTTTTACGATGCAATGTATTCAATTTAGCTAAATTTGAAATTTTTATGATGCAATGTATTCAATTTTGCTAAATTTGAAATTGTTGATAGTCATCAAAGTTAAGGGGGAGGAAATGTAGTGTATTTGGCTGAGTATTATTCACTTGTTTTTCATTTTCGTTTGTCTTTTGATGTATGGTATTTGGAAGTGGAATAAAGGTTGTTCGATGTTGGTTTTGACTGGAGCCGCACGTGTAATAATTTAGCAGCGAATAGGACAGTGAATTGATAGTGTTCTGGGTTTACACTGGAATGATGATGTTTTTCCATGGATCATATCAAAATAGCCTTTATTTGTAGCGGCCCGATAAGAAACGAAATTGATTTGGCTACCTTAAGGGTGCGTACCACTTAAGGCTACCAACACTCACGCCACTAACGTTGCGACCGGCCGTTCCACTTGAGAAATCGTGGTCGTGATCGTTGTGAGCGCAGGAGTGTAGTGGAACGGAAGGAGACTCCAGCCAAGGACGACGCCAACTAGCGGAGAAATTCCGAAACTCTCAGTTGAGGATAGCAGTTGACGGCAAGTGTGTGACCACGTTGAAATTTGCAGGCGATATTCTGATTTTAGTAGCTTTCTGGTAGATTTCTTATTTTATATTTTTTTTCAGTCTTAATTCGTAGTTTTATCATTCATTAGTGTTAAGGGTAGTTTAATTTTTAGCAGTTTCAAGTTTTTTATCATTTAGGTTTAAGCATACCTATACGGTTAGAACTTTGTACGCTGTAATTTTCTCTTTTTATTCTCGATAGTTTTGTTTTGATATCTTTTAATACTAGTATTTGTATTGTTCTACTTAAATATTTTAGTTTGATAGTTTTGGTGTTAAACCTTAGATACTTAGGCTGTAGCTTTTCATTCATTCGTAGTCGTTCTCTTGTGTATTGGTTTAGATTATTTTCGTAGTTTTCCATAGCGGTCTAGTTCAATATTAACTTTCGTTCTAATGTTTTTGTTTTGATTTTAGAATTCGTAGTTAACTGTATGCAGTAATTATTCTAGTTTAGCTTTTGCTGATAGGTTATTTTCATAAATAATTTCTCTTGTGTTTGCTCGCGTGAACTAGTTTCATTGCGCGTACGCGGTTGTGATCTTTACAACTCTCCCTTCAAATTTCAACTGTTCGTTCATTCGTCCGAGTCCTTGTACGACATTCGAAATGGCCGATCTTGTTTGTGTTATAAGTGCTATAAGAAGATACGAATCCTCCGATAGTGAGTCTTCGTAGTTTTCCATAGCGGTCTCCATAACTCCGGCGTACTATTGAGGGAGAGACGCACATTGCGATCGCGTGTCGCAAACTACCAGGACGTCGTCGCAGGATATTTGGACCATGAATCCAAGAGCCATTTCAGGTTGGTCTCTTCATATTTGATGTGGTCTAATGTAATTAATGACCGTAATCCTTATTTTTACTTAATGAGTAGAGTATTTTATGTTTAAGGGCAGTTCAAATTCTGATGCCCGTCTCATCCGTTTCTAACTTGAGCATCCCAGTCCATAGAAAATCAGTGGACGCTGTTTGTAACAAACATTGCAATATATTAAGTTTACTTACCAAAGGATGAAAATTTTATTCCATACTTTTTACTGTTGAACTTCTAAATTATTAACTTCTGATAATCCTGTGCTGAAATTTGTTACCCTTTACTTTGGATTTAGGATGTCTCGGGCCACTTTTGACTTCCTCTTGGGAATTGTTGGCCCCAAAATAACGAGGAAAGTAAAAGGCTGCCCAACAATCCCTTCACGCGAGCAACTCATGATTACCCTATGGAAAATGGCAACCATGGACTCATACAGGTTCGGTTTCTGGAGTGGCAATTTATTAATTATACTTTGTGTAGTGCTTGTTCTCATATTGTTAATATCTCTAGGTCTGTTTGTGATCGCTTTAATGTCGGGAAGGCTGCAAGGTTGAGATCGGTGAGGAGAGTGACGAGGGCTTTATTCCTTGAAGCCCCACGCTTCATACAGTGGCCCACTGCCGACAAAGCAGTGTCAACCATTAGAGGTTTTCAAAAAGCGAGTGGCTTTCCTAAAACAATTGGGGCAATTGATGGTACCCACATAAGAATTGCTGCTCCGCAGGAGAACGCTGTGGATTATGTAAACCGGAAAGGTTTCCATTCCATCCAATTGCAAGTTAGTATTGCACTTCTTTCTCTATCTTTAATTTTATGTCTGAGTTACAATAACAACATGTTCTCATACTTCTAAATGCATTATGCACGCAGGTGGTGTGTGATCACAAAATGCTGATAACCCATTGCCATTGTGGCAATCCTGGGTCGGTGCACGACCAACGAGTTTTCAGGAATTCAGAGGTGGCTGAGTTCCTTAAAGATGGAGACAAATTCCCGGCAGATAGCCACTTGGTGGGAGATGCCGCCTATGAATTGCACCATCACCTCTTGGTGCCCTTCAAGGACAATGGCCACATGACTGCTAGGCAGAAAAATTTTAATTTTATGCAGTCATCTGCAAGAATTGCAGTGGAAAGGTGTTTTGGCTTATTGAAGGGGCGGATGCGGAGTTTGCTGCACTGCTTGCCGATGACAAGAGTGGACCTCATGCCAGAATATGTTGTGGCATGTTGTGTTATCCACAATATTTGTTTAATGAAGAGGGATGACATTGCAGTTATTTCTGTTCAAACACCCTGTGAGGAAAATGTGCTTCTAAGGGAAATAGGTGATCGGAACAGAGCTCTGGTGTTCAGAAAAGGAATACTGTAATGGAATCCCTTTTGATTAGAAATGGGCCACTCTGAAAATTACCCACTATAATATATTTACATTTCTGATAAAAAATATATGAATTCCTCGGGGAATTATCAATTAGATGAAAAAACATTTTACTGTAGTATCTTTTACGGTAATTTTCCCATCTCTACTTTTGATGTAATAAAAGCTTTATTTATCATATTACATATGCTTTTGAGCTTCGTTATTTGTATACCCTTACAATTGTAAAATTTTGGCATGGGACTATGGGGTTTTGCTCTCATCTATTTATTGATCATGGCCCAAGTTACTGGCTAGACTAATCGCAGACAGATAATTGATGGAAAATTGTATTAAGAACAAAGACAGCTTATCTGCTAGAATTGTAACAAACAATAGTTTTCTCCATAGCTGTTAAATGCGAAACTTACGATGAAATAAGGAAAAATGAAATGTTAGCAATAGGTTATAATGTATGTACAAGACCTAGGTAAGATTTTGCAGTTTCCAGTTCTTTCCAAGACAATTTAGTAAATGTTAAATTTGTTGAGATATAGCTTTTCAGATAACGAGTTACATTCATAAAAATAAACATGCTGTACATGTTTGGCAATAATTGGCAATCCAGTGCATATCATTATGGTAACTTTTCTCAAATATAAACAATAAATATACCACTGCTGCTGAATGATACCCCAGAATTTTACCTGCATCAATGTTGACTGAGCCAAATTTGTTCAGAAAAGCAAAGAAATGATAAAGACTTCTTAAAAGGTAAGGGTAGGTAAAGTTTAAAAACATTAACCGATTTATATCAAAGTAATTTATTTTTCCGCAATTTTTTTCAGCACATATAGAAATTTCTCCTCCATGGCCATTCTCTCCTCGTGCCTTCTTTTCCTGCTGGCCTCATGCTCTTCCTTCTGCCTCAACCTTTTTTGCAGTAATAATGATACGTTTGGGCGTGGAGAGGTAGGATCTGTAATAAGGAAACATTTAGTGCACTAATCCTTTGGGAATGAGACATTTAGGTGATAATTTTCTCAACTTACTGCTTTTGGAAGCACAGATTTCGCTGCTTCCGTTACTCTGATCATCCTTAGTGATGCCACTCGAGGAGGCAGTGGCCACTGGCGAACACCATGCCCTCTTCGCAAAAATGCTATCCATTATCTGCAAGACAAATGTACGTGAGACAAATCATGCAAAATTGCATAGAAATATCAATTTCATTAGCTGCCAGCAAATTTTTTCCGAGATTATCTTTTGACACACATGCATACATTTTACTCAATGCACAAATATGAATATAAAAAACATTTCCAGCAAGGAGTACACATATGAAGTGTGGACTATACCAAGTTATTTGTTATTGTTCAGTATGCGGTTCCACAAAATATTATTTAATTTATCATTACCTTTCACATATAAATTGATTTAAAGATATTAGTTGGAAATAGGATTATTTCCTAGGTCTTGAAATGGGACTCCTTAATATACTTTTGCAATTGGATGAAATTCCAGATAATATTGTGTACAAACAGGATGACTGTAGACCGTGCAGAAGCGATAACAGTGAAAAGGCCAAGGGATGAGTTTCTAGAATCATTAGTGGAAAAATTAAATGAATTAAAAGGTCATCATTATGTGTCCAAAGAGCAGTCTGGAAGTAGTAGCAGAGTGGAATTTCTTTGCTACTGGCCATTGCAAGAATGCCTGCAATGGCGAAGGGGGGACCACAAAGAGAGAGGTCACTAAAAGAAGTTTACAGTCAATAAAAAATAATCGTATTATGAATGCCAAAGACATGTTTGATTACTTTTCTGAAAACCTGAGAGATATTCAGTACTTATACATTAAGAGACCAGACAACAAAAAAATGATTTATGGAGATGATGACATAAAAGATTGCCTCCATATCCTCCATATCCACACAAGGAGGACATCATTGCCTGCACTTGTGACAAACAGTGGTGGCATAGAAAAATCATAAGCCACAGGCGTGTGAACTTCACACACTCAGGGTAGGGGGGCCAGTTCCTTTCCCTGGGCCACCTCACACTCAAAAGAGGATTTTTTGCACTTTATAATGAATAACTTGTAAAATGAGGTGAAAAACTGATTAATGAGTTATGATAATGGTTTTAAAGGCATGAAACATTACGTAAAAGGGTACTAAATGGCGCCGTGTTGATCTCGACTTAATCGATATTTTGGTACTTTTCTATGTTTAATATCTTTATGAATAGTTGAGTCCAAAAACAAAATTTTGGCCGGTTATTTCTCATATAAAGCACTATAAATGGGCCAAATTTTGAATTTTTATTTTCATGCCCAACAAAGGTAATGGATATTAAACTTTGGAAATTTAGAAAAATCAAGAACTTCAAAAGAATTAATTAAAAAACCAATTAAGTCCACAGCTTAAAATTCAGCATGGCTCTATACATTTCAAATTTATATGGATTGACCCATTTAGCATGACTCTCATTGCCTGCTTTTGATTCCTAATGATCCTCAATAGACATATTATCAAACAGACATACAAAATAACTGCAGTAACGCATATCCTCAGTAATACCTCGAAATATTGCCAGGTGCGCCTGTCATTTCCGGACTTGGAATTATGGTCCTTTATCGCCTTATAAGTTTTTTTCAGGCTCCTCAACTTCGAGGAGCACTGTGCCCCAGTCACAGTATGCCCCTTCCGGCTAATAACCCCCGCTATTTCTTCCCACAACCTTTTCTGGCTGCACTTGCCAGACTCCAATCTTCCTTCATATTCTCTGTACGTCTCCAGTAGGAGGAGGATGCAGCTCCCGCTCCATCGAATTAATGTGCCTGTAAATTCAAGGTTCATGAAAGACTTAATAGATAGGGAACATATTGTTGATATTAAAAAGAAAAATATGAGTGTGCCATTGGCATGTAACAGTCTAGAAACCAAAACGTAAATAAGTTGCTAGGGCATTATTGTAAGTAAGTAACTGAAATAAGATGTACGAGGGTGTACTGAAGAACTAGTTTCTTACATTTAAAAGAAGAATTCAACACACATAAACAAAGAAAATCATAGAGTGCATACCTTCGTCCGGCGACGCGTCCTTGGGCATAACCACCTCGGAACTTCCGGGGTTTCGTCTCTTCCTCGCCTCCTCGAGGAGCATGGTGGCGAAAACCATGTCTGGAAAATTTAAAACATAAGTACACATATCAACAAGCTAACCTACACAACAGCGGTTCACAACAATGAATGCTCACTCAATGCGGTCTCACAGACCTCGTCATAAATCGTCAACATTACGCCTCCCTGAATTGCACAAACCAATATATTATTTTTATTGGTTACCAATACTTAAATAAGAAAAAACAAAGAATATTTAACGTTTCTCACAATGATGTGGACACATTTACATAGAAAAAAATTGTGAAAAAAGAACACCCATAGCAAAAATTGAAATCACAGAACTTTTGACTGATTTCTTTGGAAATGAGTCGCAGAGTAAGCGAGGAATTTTTGAATTATTATCTTATTATAAGGTACTACATTTAGGAGCATTCAGAAGCGAGTGAAATATACAAAACCGTATTTTAATAATGCCGAAGCACGGTGGTTTCTAGACGGCTTTTATGACTGTGAGACCGCAATTCTGTGGCTAACGTATGAAATTATCTATTTACCTGACTGCGCACGACGTGCATCTTCTTGGGAGACACACAGGTTGAACATCTCGTCAGCCTCCTGGTCATATAAAGCTATGTTCTCCATAGTTATTTTAAATACTTTACACTTTCGTCCGTCACGTTCGCTAGATGAGATCCAACTGGCCCGCGTGGACCGGCGGAAACGTTGAGGTACATGTATTAGTGATTTAATATTTTAAAGATATTAAATTTGGACATTATAACCACATATACAGCATAAAATATTATTAATATATTTTAAAATACGAAATTATGGTCAAAGTTTTTCATTATTTTTCACTGCAATATTCCTTTGACTCTATTTGAAAGACACTTGAAGGGATACGCACGAGAAAATAAGAAACGCTCACGGAGACCCACCTACCGACCGCGGGCGTTGTGGGCTTCGTGAGCGCTCTATCCGTGACGTCAGATATGACGACAGAGCGCTCACGGTGGACGATTGCGAGCCTTTAGTGGTACGCGCCCTAAGTAACTGAAGTTGTATAGTTTCCAGAACCAATAGCACGGTACTGTGGGTTATTTTACTTCAAATGGCATTGCGTTTCGTGGAGTACCATTTTTTACAGATAATGTAGAAATTTTGAAGCCATTTTTTTCTATGATGATGTAGTGCTTGAGCTGCATGTTTGCATCTTGGATGTTCAAGTTAGTGACTTTGTTTAATGATATGAAATTAAACTTGATGTTTTGTGTGCCAACGTCCTTGTTTTCCATTACCGAAAATATTCCTTTTTTCATTAATTTTTCATACCATATATGCTTAATTATTTCAATTTGTGTACCACTGTGCTGCAAGATGTTTATGGCACCAATGATAGCACGGTTTATTCTCATGTTGATTTATTCAATTCGCGTTAGATTTGGCATTTAGCAGGGTGGTTATGTTCAATGCTCAGTTCAGTGATAATTCTAGTAAATTTTTTTTAAAATAAGTATTATTCAAAAATTATGAGGCTTTCATATGTTCTTCTCTTGAATTAATAATTAGTAAAGAAAGCATATGGATACTAAAACCCTACACTTTTTAGGAGTCGATAGTAGGGGTATTATATTGCCAAATGTGCAATAGTGAAAATAGTTTGTTTAATCTCATGACTAATTCTTTTTTTCAGAGTTGGCATGACCTTAAAACGGCCACCAAAGCCAAGGCGTCTGCACTGGCTCGTGAGGGTGGTGAAACTGGTGGTGGCCCTCCTGTGGAGAAGGAGATGGACGACTTCCATAGGAGGGTTTACTCACTTGTTGGGAGAAATGCTGTGATGGGGCATGAAAGCACAAGTGAGAGGAGAGTTATGGTTTTGGTAAGGAAAATATGAAGATGATGCATCTTAAAAAATGTGAATTTGTCATTTTAGTAATGTCAGTAGTGCTCATTATGAATTTATTTCATGCCTATACTTTTCAAACCGAATTATTTATTTTTACAGGGAAACGAAATAGGAAACATTATTACATTCACGATCCCTGACTCGCCCCTGGCCTTAACTGTTGAAGTACCCATACCCACTGTCCCCTCAATACCCTTGCCCTCAGCTTCAGAACCTCATCCCAGTACCCCTCCTACTAAATCCTCATCATGTACCCCCACCACATCCCAAACTATAACTCTAACGGCCCCATCACCAACTGAAAATACCCCTATCTGCCCTCCAGCGAAAAAGAGGAGAATAGAGAGTGAGTGTTAGCAGTGAAATAGTCAGTAGTCTCTAATTCACCAGACATATGTCACATATTTCTGTATTAGTCAAACCCAACAATAAAATGCCACACATTTCTATTGTTGGAATACATAGTTCCAATGGTCTTTACTTTGCATGCTTCTCTATTCTATTTAAGTAATCCTTAAGATTTGTCAACTTTCAGTCATGAAGACTGAATGTCAAATAGTGTTCGAGATAAGCCAATGTGCTGGTGTCATGAAAGGCCTCATGGTTACCTTGTCTTGCTCTTGCTAGTTATGGAAAAAATCTCATACTTGCCTTCTTTTGCATGCTAAGGGACATAATTGTTACTAACTCCACTGGAGTTAATTGGTTCTTGTTTTTTACTCTCAGAAAACTACATGGAAAGGTCGCGGGATGCAGCAGACAGATTAGTTCAGGTGGAGAAGGAGAAGATTTTGCTGGAGGAGAGAAAGTTGATTGTAGAAGAGAGGAGAGTGGAATTGGAGCAGAGGAAATTGGAACTGAAGGAGGAAAGAGTGAGATTGGAAAGGAGGAAGGTGGAAGCAATGGAGAGATTTGGGGTGAGAATGATGGATGTAATGGAAAATATATTGACAGAATTAAAGAAGTGAGCATTGAGATATTGTTTTTCTTGGCAATTCCCATTTTTTGCTTGCTGATTCCTATACCTACCTATGAAATTAACTTAACAGAATATCATCTTGATTTGGTATTCACATACTCAGACAAATTACGCTATGATATTGTGTGCGAGCCATTTACTGCCTGTGAAAATTGTCATCCTGCCCTTCACTTTGATGTGTGCTTGAACAATCCGATTGAGCTGAATATTCAATGGAATTATTAAATTTCAAAGCCTCTGGTTTTGTAAGCCTCGATACTTGGTCAATATTAATTGGGCCCAGACACCCTCTATAATAATTCTTGTAAGGTCATTATCATTAACTATCTCATCTAGATCTAAGACAGGGTACTAGTCCTGATAATATTCCTGCAAAATGTGTTAAAAAGTTGTTCTCATTTCCTAGCCTACCCTCTGTTCATATTTTTTTTTTAATCCAGGAAAGTGCTGTGCTTTGCGCCCCAAGTGCACTTAAGACTAGTTATGTTGTGCCCATCTTCAAAAATTGTGATAAAACTAATGTGTCCAACTAAAAGACCAATTGGAAAACAATCTGTAGTGACAAAGTTCTTCAGAACATAATCTTAGACAAAATATCTCCTGACTTAAACTCATTGATAGTGGAACAGCAACATGGATTTCGGCCAGGTCGTGCCTATGATATCAAGAATTCATAATTAATTACATGTCTCAGCATTACCATGTTGATTCAGTTTACACATGTTTTTCAAAAGCATTTGATAAAATTAATCATAAAATTCTAACAGCAAAAGTAAAAGCATATGGTATACATGTACAACTTCTGGCCTGGATTGAGAGTTACCTACATGATAGGAACATGTATGTTAAAGTGAATGGAGTTCTGTCCTCTTGTCTTTACTACCAATTCTGGCGTACCACAAGGGTCACATTTGGGACCACTTCTGATTCTAATATAAATGTAAAACACATTAAATTACAGCTTACTGAATACTAACAAGTAATTGTAAGTACGCCGAATGTCAATTGGCCGAGGTACGAAACATAATGTGATTTTTATGAAGTCAGAAAAACACCAAATGAAAAAAAATATAAAAAATATACGGAAAGGTAAAACGATTTATATCTGCCATCATTATTAATGGCGTTAATTATTTCACATTTACTTCAATTGTTTCTCTATTTTCGCTGTAAAAACTAGTATTATTAACTGCAAATATTTAAGTACAATACGTCTATATCACAAAATTAAAATAAATGAAAATAACCTTTATTTCGATGCTTAGAGCTGATGATCGCGAAGGTGCCCTCATAAACGGAGTTAAATCTGTGATTAGTTGGTCACAGCTTTAGTTAAACGATACAATTTAATAAATTTTGAATCGTCTAACTCAAAGGGCGATTTCCGTTCCCGTATTTCCCGAGGAACTCCTTGTGCCGCTTGTTCTTCCTCTTCTAAATCTTCAAACACTTGCAAACGTAACAATGCCAGCGCCATGTTTGTTGTTTATTCGCACGTACGAGAAGGTTTTCACTGGCTTTGAGTGAGTGAGTGAATTCTCGTACGTACGAGTGCACTCCCCCGACTCAAGCATACCAAATTCACCCGTCGTTCGAGAAACGGTCACGTGACCCCCTCGGTTTTCACTCACTCGCATGCGAATGAAAACTCAGGCATAGCCCCCCAGGGCATGATGCCCTGATGACGATGGACGACTCATTCATTGAAACGTTGGCTGAGGCCGAAAACCTTACCCGGTGGAGATCCCGAACAGTCTTCCATGATACCATATGCCGGGAAAGCCTGGGATCATTCTTCTTGCTTAACCTTGTTTCGGTTCAGTGCTACCCAGCACAGTATAGCCTTCACTTGGGATTGCACATGTACTTCTTTTCTTGTATGTTCTTCATCACCTGATCTATACATCTCATATGAGACCTTCCTTTGCTGTCTTTGCCCTTCAATGACTGTCTTCATCAGGCCATCAAGTTTCATGATGTTGCTGATTAATTTGTCAGAATGGGGTGTACTTGTTCAAATTTTGTCTGGATATAAGTGGAATTCGCTTGGTTATACACTGTTTTTTCCTCTACTTTACTCTGCATATGAAACTTCAAGTTGGAGAGGGAACAAATTTAATTTCACAAGATGTAGGTAATGGGGAATCGGGACTAAATGTGTGTAAAGCTGGCTTCACATGGGAGCTGAGTCACCGGAACAGGCAGAAAGCAGACAAGCATCTGGCCAATCACTTGACAGCGGAAGGTGGTAGGTGGGTTAGGAGTGCATTGTGATTGGCTTGATGATTTTCTACTTTCCCCCTGTTCCGTCGATTCTGCCACCATGCGAACCCAACTTTACACGTGAAACATTTTTCAAATACAACTTATCCACATTTCCAGGGTCTCGAACCAGATCTTGGCTCATTACATTGACCTTTGTTGTGGGTGACTTGGCGAGTCGGTCACAGAAATACAAAGTGATACAAGGCGAAGTTCAACGGTTGTTACAATCCACCATGGTAGGTGGTTTTGTAGCACCTGACACTTCACATGAAATGGAAATTACGGCCAGCAACAGAAGCAGTGATGATTGTGGATCTGCTACTTTCTCTGATGAATCAAGTTCTGATGAAAGTTTTTACATTTATTCAGAAAGTGACAGCAGTTTTGAATTTGATGATTTTCTGGATGAAAATGGCATGCTAGAACAGGAGTGTGATGCTAATCACAATGACTGTGAAAATGGAGAAGCTGTTAATGACAAAGTTAACCTGTGTGATCGTTTGGGTCGTATAGCCATTGAAAATAACTGGAGCCATAAGTCGATTAACGATGTTTTAAAGTTATTAAAGGACTTAGGTCACGATGTGCCTGTTGATGCTAGGACTATTTTGCAAACTGAGAGGAGGACCAGATACTACTCTGATGGCAAAAGCTATTTTAGTTTGAAAAAGGAGCTGCAGAATGTTTTAGGTGGTGGTTTAGTGGATAATGCCAGGAATGCCATTCTTGTGGCCAATGTTGATGGAGTATCTCCTCGGAAGAGCAAGAGTGAATGCATATGGCCAATTCTTGGGAGAGTTGTGAATGCTAATGATTCTTCTCCTTTTGCCATAGGATTGTATTGTGGATCTAAGAAACCAGGAAATGTGAAGATGTATATGGAGCCATTTATCATTGAAGTGAACCAACTCTGCAAAGATGGTATATATGTAAATGGGAAGTACTACGAAGTCACTCTTCAAGCCTTTGTTTGTGATGCTCCTGCTCGAAGCATGCTCAAAAACATTAAATATCAGACTGGCTATCATGCTTGTGAGCGCTGTGACCAAATGGGTGTCAGGGTAGACAAGCGAACTACCTTCCCCACTTTAGATGCTCCTCCCCGCACTGATGATACCTTTAGGAATTTTATCCATCAGAATCACCATGGGGAAGGAGAGTGCCCAGTTTTGCCACTGAGCATCAATTTAATTTCTGGATTTGTACTTGATTATATGCACCTTGTTTGTATTGGAGTCATGAAAAAACTGCTTTTCATATGGCTTGAAGGTGACAAGCCCCATAAGCTGAGCTCCCAGCAAAAAATCATTCTATCTGCCCGATTGCAGAGAAATTTATCTTTTCCTACTGAATTTCCAAGGAAACCAAGGGGAACAGATTATGAGAAGTGGAAAGCCACTGAGTTTAGAACATTCCTCATGTACTTGGGGCCAGTGGTCATGAAAGGCTTGTTATCAGAGGAGAAGATAAACCATTTTCAGGCATTCCATGTGGCATTGACCATTTTGTGCAATCCTGTACTTTGCAGGGAAAAAATGAGTTTGCAAAAAAATGCTAGTCTTCTTTGTATCGGAATTTGCTTTCCTTTATGGAGAAAAGCATTCAACATATAATGTACATAGCCTGGTTCATTTGGCAGACGACTGCATAAATCATGGTCCTCTTTACGTCTTCAGTTCATTTCCTTTCGAAAGCTACCTTGGTAGAATGATGAAGTTGTTGCGAGGACCACAGAAGACTCTTCCCCTACTGAGCAAGAGGCTGTCTGAGATAAGAAATTTCAGAATAAGGCCAGCAAAAGTAATTCCAATTATAGACCCATTGAAATCTCTGAGAATGCCTAGTGGGAATGACTGCTTTGTCATAATTGATAAAAAGAGAGTTGTCAAAGCCTGTGAGATTTGTGATACTACAATTCGTGGTAGGCTTATCACTGGACTCGGGGATTTGTATGACCAACCTATTCAGTCATCTGTCTTGTCTATTTTTAGGGTTGCTAAACTTGTGCTCTCCCAACAAATTTTTACATGGGACACAAATATCCACAGTATATGTAAGGCTGTATGTGTACAAGGAGATGATGAAAAATTAACATTTTTTCCAATCAATCATCTTAACCTCCATTAGATGGAATCAAAATCACCATATGCTATTGTGGAATTCGTCGGGGAAAACTCCATCCGGTGCATTCCAACGGCATGGTTAATTGGGAGCACCAGGGCATATTGGTTCCCAGAGGGGAAATTTAATGACAAGCATGTCATTAAAAATAGACTGCCAGCTACTCCTGGGTGGCCTGTTTTCCCTGTTAGAATACTTGGCTCTGCAGGTAAGAAATCAAATTTGTAATCGTAATTGTATGCAGCTATTGAATAACTCCATTTGAATCTCTTGAATATACTTCGTTTCAATCTTTAGTAATTTATTACATATCACTGTGTATGCTCATGCTATTAGTGGTGGTTATGACTTTATTTTATTTTCCTTGAAGGTACCATCACATTTTTTAATAATCCATTTAATAAATTTCAGAGAATTATGAAGAAGGGCTAAAATTAGAAAAGCGTGGGTTATATACATCGGATGTGGAGGAGTCATCGGACAGTAACAGGCAAAGGAGGCTGCCGAAGCGGTTTCAAAGTGATGAGGAGGAGGATATTGAAAACACTCATGTCATCCGAAAACCTTTGCCAGCAGCTGAAGGTAACTAATTGCCAACATAATTGCTTGTAATTCCATGTGCATATTCATGTTGTAGTTCAGTATGCACGGACAGAGCAATGGCATATCAACCCACTACATGTGCCTGTAATCTATATACCTGATATACAACGTATATGCTAGAGATGGCCCTAATGTCCTTGGCTGTTTTTCATTTTCTTTAGAATTTGAGAGAAATTCAAAGATAAAGAGGAGCCAAGGAAGATCGTATGGGAGGTTGGAAGATGCTGGAAGGAGGGTGTCCATTTGCTTGCAATCAGATGAGGATGATGATAATGAAAGGACTCAAACAATAAGGGAAAAGTCACCCGGAGACCTATGCCTGCAGCTGCAGGTAACTAATTACCAGATTAATTACTTGAACTTTCGTGTGGATGTATTCATGTTTTGTTTTAGTTTGCATAGACAGAGCGATGACACATACACCTACTGCATGTATTGGCCATTCAAATTACTTTCCTGGTAACTTGAAATTGGGATTTATGGTAATTTTAGCTATGACCTGAAGTACCACATTATATGCCAATTGTACTTGAGGTGCGACTGATCCTCATGTCCTCACTCTCATTATAATTAGATTTTGGAGAATCCAGTACGTCGATAAAAAATCAACAGATAAGGAAGAGGGTACAGAATACCCAAAGCCCACAAATACAGGAAAGATCTGGGAGCTCTGAAGATGCTGATGTTGTTTCCCCCATTCTAGATGAAGAAAGCATAATTGATAGGCGCTCTTGGCAGTCATATGCCAATGAGAGGAAGGAAATGCCACAAGGTAAACATGGTTTCACATACACTTGTCTTTGGGTACAATAATCAAAGATGATCATGATGTTGGGTGGTTAGTATCCTAAACTTAATAAATTTTCTTTAATTACTGTTTTGTGGTAGATAAGTTCCAGCAGCTTGTGTTAAAACTACTTATTCAGCAAAGGAACCAAATAAAGGACCTTACTGCCGCAGTGAATAGGCTGCAACACCCTGCTAGCCATTCAGCGGAGAATGTTTCAGTGATGTTGTGCCAACTGCAGACAATTTGGAGGAATTGGAGATGTTAAAGGATGAGAGATACCAACAGGGATATGTTAGTATTTGCTGATGTAGTTTTGAGGTGGGTCAGATGCAAAGTACTATCACTGCTGTGATTATAAATATTTTTCCTTAGCAGATTGATGCAGTTTCATGTGTTGGTGGAGTAAGTATGAGGCGCTGTGTGAGGGAAGTGCTACAGAGTTATTTGTAAGGAGTTGGCACTCCAGTATAGCCTGAAGGGAAAGCGTTCTAAAAAGGCATTCAACCAGCTTCGGCTACATCAATGCATCTTAGGTAAGAGGCTGAAATACATGCATAATTTGTTACCATGTAACAACTTTTCTAAAAGCTTGAGTATTTTAGTCAATTTTCATTAGTGTATAAATTCATTTCATTGCTCAGAGGTCACCTCTTTTATTTCCAGCTGGGATCCGAAGGTCATTTCCTGCTTCAACAGAAGCTGCTATTTGTTTGGAGGTGGGAGTAACCCTGGCACATGCTTGAGATCGTGAGGGAGGAAGGGCACACAGGCGCCAGGTTTGTGAACGAGAAGGGGGACAAAGGCTAGAGGAGGATTTGTCTGGAGGGGAGGATGTAGGGCATCTTTAGTCTCCAGGATGTCTGAAGAAATGTTAGCAACCACACACAACTCTTCATAGAGCTGCTCCTTATCAGGTGCCAAATTTAGATAACTTCGTCTTCACCATCACTAGTTCACAACAACTGACTACAGTACTATATTAGAAGGAGAGTAAAGACACTTTCATGCTTCTGGCATCCTATTCCTTTCTTTTAAAGTTTCACTTAAAACATCCAGCTGAGATTCTTCTTTCCTCACACTGAGAGCGCTGGCGTCGAACTCATTGCTTGCTGAAACTTTGATAATTGATGAGTTTGTATTGATTTAGAGTATAATGATCGATTATATCTCCACGTGGCAATTTGAATTTTGAATATAGCAAGATATTAGTAGTATTTTATGGGACACTGAATCATTATGTGGGATGCATAATTTTTACCTGAAATACGGGACGTCCCATATATTATGGGACAGGTGGCACCTCTAGGAGGATGATATGGCAGTTGTGCTTGTTGGCTGTTGTTTACTTGAATAAAATTTGTAATGAAATGTGTGTTAGCATTTTAATTTCATTTACATCATTCTGGTGATAGTAAGTAGTTATTCTAATGCTAACAAAAAGGATTTAAAGAGCTGCAAGTGGATTTATTGTATTCCAAACAGCTCTATTTATGGGATATTTGTCATCTGGATAGGAGATTTGTAGCTAACTGGCATATAATTGGTTGATAAAATACGTTAGAGTATAGTCAATATGACTATAGCTGTGTTTCAGGGCCCGTATACCTTTCATGTGCTACCTTTTTCACTTTTAAATTGATTCCTGAAAGTACTACAATTTGCTACTCCTAGCTAAGATTGTTTATGGTACCCCTTGTAGTCTGAATTTAATTTTAGATTTCACATTATTTTTGCAGGTCATGTGTTGCATATGCATTGCATTTTTTAGGGTCTCATAGGGTAACTTATTCGACGTGAGGACTACTGGTATGGCAACCTGGGGTTTCATGGGGTGGTCAATGTGGAGGTAGCCCAAATTGGGACCACTTTGGCTACCCATGGGCTTGCCAGCATTGGCTATTCATAGGTTCTCATCTCATTGCCAACATATAGCCAATATGTAGTGCCGATGAATAGTCAATATTGGGTTGCATGGGGTAGGTCATATTGGGCCCATATTGGCTGCTCATGGGCTTGCCAATATTGGCTATTCATTGATTCTGATCTCATTGCCAACATATAGCCAATATGGAGTGCCAATGAATAGCCAACATTGGCCAATATTGGGTGGCTACTGGGGATATGGGCGCCATATAAAGACCCTGTAACCGATTAATACTCCACTGGAACTTTTCGGAGGCAGATTGATACTACATCTTGAAATCAATTTTGATAATCCTGGAGAAAGTACCCAACTCCACCCGTTTGGGCATCTGAAAACATGCTGTGAACCATAAATAACTCTACCACCCACCCTTACGGGTATCCCAACTTGCGGACCTGGGGTTCTTCCCCACCCTTTTAGTCGCCTCTTACGACAAGCAGGGAGACTTCGGGAGTATTCTTCATCCCCCTACCCGCAGGGGTTTTAAGGTTAAGCATAAGAGTTTACTCCTTTACTGGAATGTCATAATAGTAATATTTACTCAACTCTTCTCAAGAGCAATATATTTTCTTCCAATAATTTGAGTATCTTTTAAGTCATTCCTCATTACTATTATTATACTTTTAATATCCCGTTACCGTTGGTAACCGCGCATCTAACATCGTGATTACATCATGGCATGAGAAAATTAGTGATTGAACTGAGTATTGACTTGTCCTTACCAGCAAAAGAATAAATTATTGTTAACTTTCAAGTTCATGAAATGCAAATTACTTCATATATTTAAAATTTGACAAACCAAATGCATCAGAGTTGATGTACATGTGTCTTAGGTTATAGAGCTACTTCTGAAATTATATTACTAATCACATTCAGGATTGCAAGTTTCAAATAGAATTATCACTAGGATAAACCATTTCCCCAAAACACTACTAGGCATGCAAGCGCATTCATAGTTGACTGGGACATGTTGCAGTCATTGACATTTTCATTGGACTGTTCAGACCAAGAGAATTTGGTATAAGGTGCATTGGCATCAGAGTTCAACCACCATTTCTTCATGGAGGAGAAATGCCAGCCCTGAGAAAAATACCAGCCAGCCCTGTTACATATCACTCAAACGACCTTCCATCATATTTATGACTTCATAATTCTACCTAATTGTTTTCTAGAAATGGTTTAATTTTAAATAAACACATGAAGTAGGTAAAATAAAATGAAAAGAATTAGCAACTATGGGAGGCAAAGGGCAACCAAGGTAATTTAGGTCATTAAGAATAAGGAGGTAAAATTAATGTGGTAGTCTTCATTATTGAGTGAATGTAAAACTGGATTGTCCATTCTTACAATTAACTAACTATGCATTTGTAAGGCAAGGAGACAGGTCAGTAGGATGAAGGAAGGCTGATTGGGACAATGGAGAAAGGGTGACGAGGGGTCCCAGAACCAGTATCAGCACACACCCTGAGGAAGGGCACCGAGGAATCCTTCCCATCGGACAGTTTTGTACTGCACTCCCCCGTATAGGAGCAGGAACCCTCTATTGAAAAAACTCTGTTACATCTGGGAACCAAACTTGGGCTCTAGGGATGGGATGCTGGCAGAATTGAAGCAAGGGGAGGATTTCAGGGAGATTAGTCCTCCCCTCTTGATTTTGGGAAGATTCAGGTCAAAAAGAGGAACCATTCTGGATGGTTTCCATATGGTAGACAGCAACACATACATTATCAATTTAACACTGAAAACTTGAAACTTCTGTGGTTCTTTACATGTTTTTCCAATGATTTTTAAGAGGTTAAGACATCTTCATGTTCACTTTATTTTCAGATTTGAAGTACAAGAGCTGATTAGTAATATTCATTGACTTACAAGTCATTTAAATCATTAACATGATGTACCAAAATTATAAGTATATTGGCTTTTGGCCTCGCTAAACATATCTCACAAAAAAAGTCAACCATAGATGACAAGCCTCAACACATGTTTTGCTTTCCGATATTTCAATTGGCATATTTTTTTATTGGATTTTCTTCGCTGTCCGTATTAAAACATTAGGCATCATGCACAAACCACACCCATAAACTTAAAATTTAAACTCATACTGCTTCTTCAAGCTAATTATGTGAATGACTTTCATTAAGGAGGGGAACAAGCATGACAGTCTGAGAAAGTTTGAAAGCACTGTTTAACACATTCAGTCCAATCAAAAGCAATTCCCAGGTTGTCACTTTTCGTATTCCAGTACAATCATGTCCTTAGTTTTAACATTTTAGGATTGGGCTCCACTAATAAATTTATCCTACACTAAAAATAACACCAATTGAATAAAAACTGAGGCAGAGAAAAATAGTATGGGTAATAGAGCTGGTAGTTTTATATCATCCAGCATGAGCAGCAAGCAATTTTGGCATGTCCATCACCATACCTCCCATATTTTCTGAGATAGAAAAGTTAAACCTCCACAGTATGCTATTGTGTATCAGTCAGTTAATCGTGAATGAACCATGCTCAATAATTTGTTGCCGATTAATTAATTATCAATCTATTTGTTCATTGAATATAACCTGACAGAGCTATGTATGAATGATCCTTGCTGTGAGAAACATGCTTTGAAATATTCACTTTGTTGGCCAAGAATTATTTTGCACTCAACGTCCATAACTTGATTCTGAAAAATTACTGATCCTCACTATTCTCAGTGACAATCAGGATGGCTTTCAGATTTTTATTATAAAGATTAATGAGTATTTCAGGTTTTCTGGGAGGAAATCAAGTTTTTTTCAGTAGGTATGAATGCCTTAAGTTGGTTGTCGGCACATCTCAATTATTTCCTAATAGGACTCCCTCCTTTACACATGTGTTTGAAGCACAATTACATTTCAATATAGTGTGAAAATACTTACCAGAAACAATAGAACAACAGTGGAAATCTCTATTCCAAAAACGAATTCTTAAGTATTTTAATGTGCTCGACTATAAATCTATTCATGTTGAAAGAACACATACCACTGCCTTGTGTATGGAACTTGCAGCTAAGTAGCTTTTATTTGAGCGTATGCCACACAAATATACCATGGTGTAATGATAAATTTATAGGTTCAAAGCTTGATAACATGATGAAACAAATGATGTATATCAAGATTAATACTTAAAAAGGAATAAAATATTTCAAGAATCTTGCAAATTATCCAAGTCATTACTTTAAAGGTGTCACCCACAAGCTCACATTAGTTCAGAAATTCCACAGAAATAAATCAACCTACTTGATCAGAATTCAAACCCCAATCCCTCAATACCATGTCAAGTGCTTTAGCCAGTTAAGCCTACAAGGCATCCTTCTACAGTGTAGATTTTGTGGGCTCTAAATTGATAAGACATTAAACATTTAGCCAAGAGGAGAAGGAAGTCAACCAATATTTGGATTGACGACTGCTGATGATGAATTTGAAACAGTATGACACCCTCAAAAACTCTGATCAAGTTAAAACATCTTGCCTGGCATTCAATTGTCAATTAAGCCTAGCATTATTACATGCAATATGCAAATTCAAGAATAATCAGAGAATTCCCAAAGTATGTCAAATGCAAGGCAAATTCCAGAATTTTCCTCAAAAACTTAAAGTTTTCCCAGTTTTCAAGAGTGTCAATTAGTGGCCACCTAGAAATAATGAATGGTGTGTTACCATAAGATCTACATATTGTCATTCTTAATTTCAAGGCAAAAAATTCATACTTTCACATTCGAAGAATTCAAAGCTCTCCGACTTAGATCTCTGGTTAACTCCCAAAGATAAAAATGGTAATGGCACTTCAAGACACTGCAGTAATAAGTCTCAAGAGGGTTAACACGTTTAACACAAAAATAACTTCATGGACATGGGTACAAAAACTTAAATAAAATCGTCCAACTGCTATGCACTTATTCAAGTAATTCCAGTAAGTGGCCTTCATCATGTAGTTGCTTTGTGTCTGACGCACCACCTATACACTTCCCATTGATGAAAACTCTAGGCACCTGTAAGAGGTATAATGGCTCTTATTTATATTTCACATAGGATAAGAACAAATGAAGATACTCCCTTCAAACAATGGTATAATACATTCTCCAAAAACAAATTATAATAAAAAATAGCCAGTAAACACCAGTGCACCAGCACGGGTTATCCTAAATTTTATTTGTAATGGTATGGAAAAAGTTAATTCCTTTTCGGTTAGATGGAAAACAATAAAGGGACTCATCACATAAAACCAGGGTTGGGTTCCTAAAAAATGTTTAGTTAATAAAATCATCACAAAGCAAATATTATGTAACAATTATTACAAAAATTAATTATTATTAAAAAACTGATTTCATCCCTGGAATTTCCCACACAAAATAGGAATGTTATAGAATAACTACATGAATTTATAGTACATCTGCAAATGTATATTTGTTTGATCACTCTGGACCATACCCATAGAACCTGTCTCCTCAACAATGAGCTGTAAATCCTGGACTAGTATTGCAAATGATTGTTAGATGGTATAGCCAGACACGGGTTAGAATCATAGCTGAAATATACCAGCATGCTATGGCACAAACACTGAACACCTTAATGAGTAATTTGTCATCATTAGTGTGCAATTATTTATGCAGGTATCCCTCACTTAACATGAATTTGTTAAACACGATTTCTCCTATAACATGACAAGCAAACTGTTAATGTATTCACAATGCATCTCATTGTTGATAATTAAAAAGTAATAATCCGTTCATATTTTACGGCCTTGAGAAAGACCCACTACCAATGGAAGCCCATCCTATTCACGGAAGTATCTTTGTATTTTCAAAATCTAAACATATCAAGTCTGCCAGCATGTGTATTCTCTTTTTGGCCAAACAAGAATTCCAAAATTAGCTTCGAAAGTCACCCAAGGGGATTGATTGAAAATCCAGCAAATAGGCTTAAAATTAAAAAAATGTGTTGCTACTGCCGTTAATGTATGGAAGTGGGCAATTTACAGTAATTCCGTAAAATATAAGAAAGAAAAAAGTGCCGCCCCCTGGGATTGAACCCGATCGATATGAGGATAACCCGCTCAGCGCCTCTACCCACTGGGCTACGACGTCTGTGAAGAGAGGCATGCACTTGCTAAGGATTTATACGGAGGAAGATTCTTTAATAATGTTATTCTCTCGAACCCGGGCCTATATGGAAGAAAGCCGTGACACTTTTCTGGCATTCTCTCTATAGTTTCAGAAAATAATTGCCTCGTTTGGATCCCGAACATCTGTCACGCGATGTCTCCTTGTTAGAAGAACACCAATGGGCTAGACGACTGGGACAACCCACAAAGTCAGCTGAAGTGGAACACGCTATCTCCAGACACGCAATTGATGTCAAAGAAACAAAAATAGTCATGAAGGTGAAAAATTTCAAGCCCCGGCTGATCCGCAAAGCATTGGAGACAAGGAAATACAAACAAAATTACAATTGAGGCAGTGGCCTCAAACTCAGCCACACGTGGGATCATGTTTGAACCTTAAATAAAAATTCAATGAATTTCAATCAATTCAAAAATTAATCCTTCCACCCCTTCCCTTCCATCCTCTTCTCTCCATGAACTGTTATATTAACCCCCCAACTCAACAGATCCTCATTCCCGAAGATAAAGTGACCAGCAAGGGTCACGAAACGTCTGGTACGAACACACCTGAATAAGTATGTGGATACACCTGAACAACAAGAGCAATATAGCTATAGTGACCAGCAAAAGCTTCAACCAAGAATATAGGAAGTTAGTTTAATAGATGCATTTTTGAGGAAAGTTTAAGTCTGAAGTTCTATACACAGCAGTTGGACTGAAATATTGCCAAAACCTATGCTGCCGTTCATCAGAAATGAAATTCCTATGAAAAAAGTTTTGATCAATTGATATCGTACTAATCTTCGCAACAGCCTCTCGCTGGAGTCATGTAATCAAAATGAAAGCTCTAAACATGAAAGCCTGGTTCTGAATTAAAAAAACTTGAAAGGTTTCTTTTCATATTTCCTTATTGATGCAGTATATTTCATTACATTATAAATTACATTCAATTATATCATGGAACATATTCCCCGCGTGGGGGTTAGCTAGTCTACCATCGGGCACCTCCCCAGGTGGCGGATTTCGCAGAACGCTGGATTTCAAGTTTGGCACCAGGGAAATAAAATACCTGGGGTGGACCAAAACTAGCATCAAAACCCAGTGGCAACTGACCTAAAGTAGGTGGCCACCTGGTCTGTCTGCTTCTAATGTAATGGCAGATTGTAATCCAGGCAAAGGTATAAATGGCAAATTAAAAACTATTAAATTGACCAAACAAACTGAATTAATACCCCAGATGTATTCATTCTGGCATTCTGGAAAGGCATTCTGGAAAGGCATTCTGGAAAGGCATTCTGGAAAGGCATTCTGGAAAATCCACCTTCCATTACGGAAGCCGGTCCCAAGAATTCTGGGGGGATCAACGATCGCATTTACGTGAACCATTTATAAGGAGTACAAAAATAAGTAGAACACCACCAACAATGAAAAGGACTAAAAACAGAGCAGGAGAATGTAAAGCTAAGAGACAGACTCAAGAGAACTAGAAGATCAGATGTTGCAGATGAAGCAAATAGTAGAGAGACTAACACAGGAGAATGAATAATTAAAAACCAAGGTGAAAGGACAAGCAGACGGAATCATAAGAGATTCAGCAAAAAGCTGATACCTCATAAGAGGTAGAAGCCCCAACCCAACCTAAGAGTCCCGGCGACTAATGAAAAATCAAGATAGACCACTAGTGTAAAGAAAATACTGCATCCACTTCACTGAACAACACCATTGGAGTGGGAAACTATGCTGAAGTCAGAGCTCTGGTGACCTTCAAAAGCAAATAGATTGTAAAATAATGGCACTGAACAATAACATCTGGAAAATACTCATGCCAGGCTCTGATTCCTACAGGGAACTGACTAATAAACTTAACACAGAAAAAAAGAAGTGGTATACTTATGAGCACAAAAGCAGTAGGCCTCTTAAAGTTATGTCTAGAAGCCTACATCCAACTTGTGAAAGGCAGGATATCATTGATGATCTACAGCAGAAGGGAATTAAAATAATTGATGCTGTAAATATAATCAAAAAAGAAAAAAATGAATGAGGGCAACAAGACACTATAAAGAATGGACTCCCTCTCCTCACGCTTACGTTTCATCAAGACGAGACAGCAGAACATGCTTACAACATAAAGTCCTTTCTTAACATGGGAGTTAAAATAGAACCTCTTCAAGAAAAACTCAAAATGATACTGCAGTGTAAAAGATACCAAGGGCTCAATCACACACAGAAACACTGCTTTTGAGAAGAAAGGTGTCAAATGCCTTAGCAAACACCTTAACCAGGACTTCATGATTAAACAAGATCAACCACTTATATGTGTGAACCGTAGAGAACATTAACCTGGAAACTATAGGGGATATGAGGTAGCAAAGCAGCAACAACATATTAGAAACCGAAGAAGAAACACTGCAAATCAGAAAACAAGCACGCAGGAAACTGAATCAAAGAAGCCACCTCTGAAGCAACTACATACTACTGTTAACGGAGCAAAAGAAAAGTTATGCCAAAGCAATGAATCATCAACAGCAGGATATCAGTGAGGATAAAAATGAGCAAGCTCTGAATGCAGTGCTCAGGAGACTGGATACCTCAGACCTAAGTCTACAAGACCAATTTAAAGTAAATGAGATAAACCTTAAAAAATTAGCAGTGCTACAGAAAGCAGTTGGCTGAAAGGATACAGTGAATTGAGGTGAGACAATGCAAACTTTGAAATATAAACAATGCATGACACCCTAAAAGTTACGGCATGGAATGCAAACTGACTCTTTCAGCACCTAGCTGAACTGGAGGCCTACTTACACATGGAATAAATAGACATCCGTTTCTTTTCAGAAAGCCACCTAAGAAAAATGCAATTGTTAAGATAACTGACTATACTTGCTACCATGCTTCTCATTCATTACATAACGTTAGGGGAGGAGCGCCGATCCTTATTAAAACTACGATCAAACATTATCAAGGCATGAAAATTGAGGAGGAATGGCTACAAGTAACAAACTTAAGCATACAGCTAACGAGCAAGGGAATTTTTAAAATTTCGTCAATATACTGCCCACCAAGACAATTTAAAGAGCAGGACTGTCATACTCATTAGGACACTAGGAAATCACTTCATTGCTGGAAGTGACTTTTATGCCAAAAATACTTTCTGGGGATCAAGACAAATGAACACAAAGGTCAGAGAGCTATATAGAAGAGCAGTGAAAGGAGTGTCTGAGTGGTACACATATGTTGAAAATAGTGTGGATCTTTCATCGGATTACACACCAGTGGTATTGAGTCAATGTGCAGGTAAAGACCCAAAATACCCACCCAGACTTGAAAATAATAAGACAAACTGGATCTTATTTAGGCAACTTGTCGAAGAGTACATAGAGTTCCAAGTGCCGTTAATTATTAAACAACATCTGGAAGAAGAGGCCGAAAAACTTAACGCAAGCATACAGAGGTGTGCTGGACTAGCACCCCTCAGACCCAAAGAAACAACCAATAGAGGTAATAGAACTCCTAAGGAAGACTACAATAAATGGGAGTAGCCAGTGGGCTATACCCCATCACCCATGACAGAAGTATGCAAGAGAAGCTGCTGGATGAGCATTCTCAGTTGCGGCCAAAAGGAGTTGTTTTTAGTAGGTTAGAGTCCCACACTACTATGAGCAATGAGGCCCTTAGTGTCTAATAGCCTAATAAGAGATAAGATAATAGTCTAATAAGATCACCTGTGGTCGTAAAAAAAGGGGATCTCCTACATCATGAAAGTTGATAAGATATCCTTGGACTCAGCTGTTTGTAGCTTAAAATGCCATTAGGCTCCATTTGAGAACCTCCGGGTAGTCCGGACTACTCAGAATCTAGACAACCCCTCACTCCACTTAGTCTGGAGTAGCGAGCACCACTGTATAGGCCTGTATATTTAAACCATATCAGTTTGATGAATAAGTTTGTGGAACACATATTAACAAGTTAGGTTTTATTTCACAACAAAATAATTCCTCTGGGCTGATTTATTTACCAGATGAAATATGAAATGTAAGCTTCTTAATATCTCTGCGAAATTGTACTCTAAAGAAACTGGCAAGAATTTCCTTAAGTTGTATTGCGAGCCAGATTGAGAGTAGTCGCACTATGCTAGCAAAAGAGGGCAACAGATGTTTTTCACACCTATGGCATGTCCCAGACCATGATCGTAAGGTGCTATGAAGAATTCATTATACAGTAAACATTAGCCAAAATGGGTGCAACACATGAATGGTGGGCAATTGACAAATTGTAACAGTCCAAAGAAAATACAAAGAAAGCTACATCAAGTCAGATGAAAATAAAAGTTATTGAACTTTTTAAATGTGAAGAGCAAAATGATGACATTTAGTGGGTGCTGGACCTGCATGAGGCTTCTTTGTGAAATACATATCTGTGCCAATGCAGAAAAATTTTAAATTTTTTAAAGTGCAACTAATGTAAGCAAGGGATTTATTGGTCACTGAGAGGTCTCATTTTATTGAGGTTGCACAGCATTACCATGTCACACCAAGTTTTTTCTCAAGTGGTTCTTTAGAACCAGCTGTGTTTTCTCGTGCACGTCCAGAGGACAGATCGAATGCTGCTGTAATCCATGTTCATTAATTCATTCTCAACATAATTTAAAGGCACAAAAAGGCATCGTATTACACATTTAGGTTATTTGTATTCAATGAAACTCATTCAACACCAAACTGAGCATGATCACAGGTCAAATACCCAAGCAGCATCATCTTAAATTAGAACAATATTTTTGACCTCATGGCCCCTTAGTGAGACGAAAAAGAAGGTGAACCCGAGGGTGAGACTGGGACTATCGGTGTTGTTCACAGCATCAAAAACTACAACTGTGCAAATTTGCAGCTTTAAATTATTTTTTTCCAGTCAAAATTAAATGCCTGGCCTATTAAGAATTGGTATTCTAACACAAGTTAAGCTTTAAGGCCCCTTGCACACACACCGATTTTGAACGGCCGGTAAAAAATCGGCCGTCCAAATTCCAATAGTGAACCATTGGAGGCCATGGGAGCTTGCACACTGACCGACCACGACCCGGCACCGATAAAAAGTCGGTTAGCAGCCGGCCATTGCCACTGTAGACCACTGGCGCTGGGCTGGTGCTGGCTATACAGTGGCGCACGTGACCAAATGAGAGCTTGCACACTCACCGGATTTTTACCGGCCGTTTCTCTCGCCGAAGCTCTTCAAAAAGAGTGTAGAATGTTCCCGTTTGTTCCCTTCTTTGGTTAATTGGATGAATCAAGCACTTCCGCTTAGTCCTACGGTGCTTGATACGATGGTACAGCAACCACAATGCAACAACTCGTTTGAGATTCATTAATCAACTTTTGAAATCAGCTTCACTGTATCACGACAACCAAGCAACTGATCGTTCAACCGGTTAAAATCCGGCAAATGTGCAAGCAGCGCTCCACCGATAAAATATCGGCCGATTTTTTACCGGCCGTCCAAAATCGGTGTGTGTGCAAGGGGCCTAACACGTTAAGCGTAAACATGAATTCTCATTCAAAGAACTGCAGAACTGGCTACACACAAACTGAGTCACCCTCTAATGGCTGAGTTTTGTTCCCGCTCCATGCTTACAACTATGATATGTGGACTTGCTTTTAACAATTGTTTCCATAAATTCAAGAGAGTATTCCACGCATTATTATTGTCATAATAACACAAACGACAGTATACTGTTAAGAGCTAATCCAGGGTGGCTACTGATATCCAATTCTTAAAATTCCCTGACTTTTCCCTGACCTTTCCCTGATGTATTTACCAATTTCCCTGACTGATTATCAAAAGGTCACCTATTATTGCAATATTTTATATCTGTCGAATTAAACTTTCATCAAAACTCAGAAAATGCTAATAGCTGAAATCAATACATTAGAAGCAATAAGTATTGCTTTTTACATTCTAATGAAAAAACATATTAAACCTTTATAAGTTAAACTCTCATCCAAATTATAGTCGCATCGTGGTAGTTCTGGGAATTTGAGGATTACTGAAAAGGCATCGAAGGGAAAGTTAATGGCCAATTTACTGGCGGACTCCGGCACAGGTATCACTAAGCTGCGCGAAAAATACAAACCAAAGCCAAGTTGTTGGACTGGATCAAAATGGGATGGCACGAGCGACCAGAAGTGAATAACAATTTGGGTTTCATGGTTATAACCCCTTGACTGTGAGAGGGAAACAAAAAATGTAAAAATATTTGGATAAACAAACAAAACGTAAGCGTGCCACTGCGAGCAAAGACAGGAGGCAATTAGCAACAACAGCATCATATTCAGGAATATCATATTAGAGGTGGTTTGTGACTAAATTGCTTCGAGAGGAAGCTAAGGGGGCCATTCAACAATTACGTCGAGCGTGAAAGGTGGGGAGGGGAGGAGGTCTCTTCTTACAGTCTCACGAAGGGTATGGGAATCGAAGATGATCTTGCGTAAGATTTTGTTTACATGTCAGGTCGTACTTTTATTACAATTTTAATAATCAACGTATTGTATTTTTAGAACTGGAAGCATGTATTTACGACGAGCTAGGGTGCTCCAGCTATCTCTCAACCTGAGTCTTGGAAGTTAAAAAAAACCGGAGGTAAAATTTTCCGAACAACATAGCCTCGGATTACTTGTGATGAGAGTAATACATTGTGATCATGAATTTTAACACTACTAGGCAAATATCGCAATAAGGATATGCAAAAGGGATATATTGTACGTCTGATTCACAACTAATAAGATTCATAACTGAATATTCCACAAATTGATGGGGCTTATTCCATGCACGCCAGCGACGGACAATAGTTTTAGTTGGTGAAATAAAGGGCGAGAAAGACTGGGCGATAAACAAAATGGCAGAAAAATAACTACAATTTTCCTATCCCAGTTTCTACCTGACTGTTACCAGAATTCCCTGACATTTCCCTGACTTTTCCAGAAATTCAAAATTCCCTGACAATTCCAGGTTTTTCCGGTTTTTCCTGACGATCACCACCCTGTAATTGTAAATGCTGGTGATACTGGGTTCAATGATTCTGAGAAGTCAAGTCAGCTGTTTTCTGATGTGGTCTTACAGACATTGAAATCCTCTTCTTTATTTCCACTATTTAACTGGAGAAGAAAGCAACCCGGTGCTTGCGTGGAACAGTATCCCCGTGGGTTACATCTTAGTCATTAAGTTATCTAGGATTTTTGCAAATTTCAATTAAAAGAACTTTCTCCAAACGATATATCCATTTTTATACACTTTTTAAAGAGGTAGGAGGCATGAAATTTTTCTCATTTCCGAAGTGTTTGCCGTTTATTGCATTGCTTTTGCCGTTTATTACCGTTGCATTGCTATTACTTGCAGCCGTGACAAATTTGGCACACCCAAAACATTGGGGCAATAACAATACAGCAATGCGCAGTATAGTACACGTGTCCTGAAGTGTCAAAACTAGACATTTAATATTCCAGTGTATGACATCTAACATGGAATTTGATATCATCGAAAGTGAATACGATCTTAAGTAATTGAAGTGTTCGAAAATTTGATTTTTAATAGCTATCTCAATAGAATGTTTTCGCCACTCACCAAAAATTCCCGCAATAATGGCTAAATTAGTGTTACAGTTGTAGGAATTGGCTATGGAGTGATTATTAATCATCTTCAGTATTAATGAGAATTCCATTTATAGAGTGATTTTTCAGATCCCGCAAGCTCTCGCTATATAGGGCTTCTATTGTATAATCTAATTGGGGACCAGATAAGGGGAAAAGTTATATCAAATTCTCAAACCAGCTTGCAAGCTATGAATCTGCTTTGAGGACTGGCCATGTTAGGACTTTTCTTGGAAAACTGCTTGGTAGTCACATTGGACCACCATGGCCACAGTGGAATTTTTCATACCAGTCCATATGGACTGCCATGGTGCTAAGTGTTAAGTACAAACAGATGAAAAAGATCTGCAGCAATTCATCACAAGTTTAGGATGGTTCGATCGATTTCAGAAGTGCTGCAGCTTCCACAGCTTAAATATGACAGGGAAGGCCTTCGTGGCACACAGAAATGCTACCGAAATGTTTTGACGTTTTCGAAAAAACTATAGAAGAGGGTAGCTCTAGTCCTAAATATGTTATAAACATAGACGACACTGGTTGTGGAAAAGAATGCAAAGCAAAACATTTAATCCTCAGGATTTAAAGGTTGCTTCAGGATTTACGGTGGCTAGAGACCATTGAACCCTTATGATTGGTAGAAATGCAGACTGTGACCTAAAGTTAAAACCCTCATTGGCATATCGCTCTGAAAACCCCAGGGCTTTTCAAAATTATTTGAAAGAGAAGCTACTGATGATTTGGCACTCCCATGAGAAAGCCTGGGTTACAGGAGGTCTGTGTTCAGATTTCTGCATTAGAAAATTCAAGATTACTGTGCAAAAAATAATTTGGAATATAAGGTCTAAGTAGTTATAGTAAATCAAAGTTGTGTTCTTACCTCTTAACACAATGTCCATAATCCAACCTACATACCAGGTTTATCACCACATTTAGCCCACAAGGCACTGAGAACCTTTTCCAAATAAATTGAAGAGGCATGGTGATGGCCAATCACTGAAGGCCTTTAGATGAAAACTCAGTATCAAACAAGTCATGGTCTGCAGTGCCATCACCCTACATGACCAGTGCATGGAAGAATTTATGGCCCGATTGTGTACACTTCGAGAGCTTAGACATAAGTGAAAGTGTTTCTTTCTAGAAAGCTGAAATCCTCAATTTCTCCACAACAGCTGGCTTTGAGAATGCGAATGAGAAATACATCAAATATCTGCTGAATGCCCACTATGAACTGAACACAGACAAATAGATACTAATTGACTCTTCAGGGGAAAGTCAAGATGTTTCTAGCGATTCAGCAGTTTCTCAAGATTATGGACCTTGTGTTCATTCTCTGACTAAAAAAGAATTTTAATGCTGAAGCACTCAAATTTTTCAAAGATCCTGACCATGATGAACTCTGTAGTTACTAAGTACTGAGAGATTTCTATGCTGCTATTGGATGCCAGAGAAAAATATAAAAGAGATATCTTCTCTTCCCTAAAGTAGTATAAGTGTGATATGCAGGTCACTGTATCCTAACCCCCACGTTCATGACAGAAAGTTCTTCTCCCACCAGTCCCCTGATGAAAGAAGGCTATACCATCATGTCAGGTTTTTTAAATTAATGCAGGGAGGAATATTGCCACCCAGGCGAAGTAGCACAAGGTATGCCTTACCACTCACATTATCTCCAAATAACATGATATAAGTGAATTTACCCCACATTATAGATAAAGTTAGTTGATTAAAAAAACAAGATGGTACTTTTTCCACAAGTTTTATTTCGGTACAACGCGTTTCAACCGTTAGGTCATCATCAGGTACAATGGACCGGATTGTACCTGATGATGACCTAACGGTTGAAACGCGTCATACCGAAATAAAACCTGTGGAAAAAGTGCCATCTTGTTTTTTTAATCAATATGTATACTTTCCACTACATCTCCCCTGCCTCAGTCAACGATAAAGTTAGTAATTTAACACCATGTAAGTTAGACTTGGAAAAAAGGGACTGAGATTGGACACAGAGGAATTGGAAATATTCATGTCAATCCAAAAACATGTAAACTTCTTAAACATATGTATCTTTTGCATTCCTTCTCCTACACTATTCTTCCAGCCCTAATTCCTACAGTACCTAAGCCCTCTTTCCTCATTATGTGCACCTAGTTCACCTCACACACTCCCCCTACCGCAGCTCCTTTGAGTACACAGGGTGTTAAAAAGAACAAGTGACTCACAAAATCCAATCCATAAGAGCGTGAAAGCTCACAAAAAAATTTCCTTGGAAATTTTGGTGAGATTGCAACATTGTTTTGCAATGGAGCTTTGGAAAAGCAATCAGCAAGCAGATGGAGAGCTAATGCAACAGGTGGTATGGTAGTAACAGTGCTAAAGAATGTACTGGGAGGGGAGGTAACGGGGAGGATAATGACAGTAGGCCTGTTACCTCACTTCAGCATTGGCACTGCCATTCCAACTGCCTCATCATCCCCCAAGCCACTTCCTGTTAGGTTTTCCTCAAATTTTCAATGGTTTATTGCTGAAAAACTATCACACCCTTGCAAAAATTTCAGCGGAAAACTCACCCAGAAGCATGCCACTTTTCCAGTAGCATGCATAGTAAAGAGGCTTGAAAGAGAAGGCAAAAGATGATCTATGGTATGTGAAAATTATCACAGAAATCCTTTAATAAATGCACAAGCCTAAGTTCACTGCGGATGAAGGGATATAAGTTTTCCTCAAATTCCTGTAATCAGACCACCAAAAATCACTGTCTCACAAGACAAACACCATCAGAAAGTTTGTATTTCATTACCATTGTCTGTCTTAAATGCCTTTGCTAACTCCAGCAGGGCATTCAAAGATATAAAGATATTACACAAAAGAGCAGGAAGAAATCACAATGGAAATGCTCCATACCCAGTCCCTGCCTCTCCACGGTGTGCCTGAAGACTATAATATAATATTTATTCAATTTGTTCTAGGAACTAGTCCTGTGGAACATACATAATTTTTTATACAATTTATTCAATGGACAAGCATAAACAACCATGCCCTGGGAAGTGAAAAATCCTCCCCAGGCGGGATTCGACCCCACGACCTTTGGGAAAGCAGGCGTGGACGTTGACCCGCCGCCACTGAGGCCGGCAATCTCCGAATTGGTTAGTTTTTGTGTCTTATGAAATCATCTATAAATGAGTACACAAGCAATTCCTTTGAACTAAAATAATAGAACTTTATTAATAAATATATAAAAATAAAGTATTCAGTGGATAGAACAAACTTTAAATATTTTAGTCCATAATGCTGTTCTACCGCCTCTAGTGACACCACAAGATCAAGGTGACTGGGAAGAGAATTTGCAAGAGTTAGGAAGAAAGAGTGCAATTGATAAAAGAATGAGATAAAGGATCATCAGAAAATGCAAGCCGAGTTATTCAAATGTAGAATTACATAACTATATTACCCATATTGTATATTTTAAAATCCAAAAAAACCAGACGAACCGTATTTAACAATTTACGTAAAAAGTAATAATGTTAAGAAGAACCGGCAGAATATAATCTAATTGTGAATCGACTCAATCCACTTTCATGCTTTATGGTGAAAATGGCTTCAACACTGAAGGTTTTTATTGGTGATTTTGTAAAAAGTATTACAGTAATTAATTCATTAATTTTTTTATATAGTTGAGAAGATATCCTACCTACACTAGGGTGTACCTACACTACCTACACTAGTACCTACACTAGGGTGGATCAAAAAACAATTTTTTTCTAAATCGATCTGCAGCTAGTGCTTAAAGTTTGTGGTTGGTGGTCCTTATAACCAGAGATGGGCAAAATACATGTCAAATGTATTTTAGATACAAAATACAAATTACTCTTAAAATCTGTATTTCAAATACAAAATACAAATTACTTTTAAAAACTGTATTTTCGATACAAAATACAAAGGTAATTTCAAAATACATTCCTGAAAATACAAAATACATACCTCCACCACAGTAAAATTTAAAATTCTTACCTGATAAAAAATTAAAATCAATTCAAAAGCACCGTGTTTTAACTTTTCCTTCCGATTCATAAATAACACTTAAGTATTTCCCATCTAATATTGCACATTTTGGTTCCTCGTCGCGAGACATCACTCTCCTGTACCTTTTGGAACAGCGTCAGTTTCTACAGGTCCACTCCAAAAACTACTCAACGCGCAACCACGTTTCGCAAACTACTCCACACGCGACCATATTTCGCAAGTATTCAAGAGTCTACGGGGGTTACAGAAGTAAAGTGAGGGGCAATTTATTGTCCCATAGATGGCAGGCTAATACCGATTCATTCGGGATCCCTGCCATCTCCGTTGTGCGCTCTTTCGATTTATGCACAAAAACATTACATGTATTTTGAGTTTGAATGTATTTAAAAAATACAAACTACTCTTTAGATGTATTTTTGTTACAAAATACTCTCAAAAAATGTATTTCTGATACAAATTACAAACTACAAAAGTATCGAAAATACGTATTTCAAATACGAGTATTTTCGATACTGCCCATCTCTGCTTATAACCCATAAAAAATTCCAACTTGATTGGATTTTATCTTCAGGCTGCACTTTTTAGTCAAAATTTTAAATTTTTATGAAAAATATCAAAAATTTGCACATTTTCCTGATAGTTTCTAGATGTTGCCAGAGTGATTTAATGGCAAATAATTAAAAAATTGCTCGTGTGTTGCTTAATATTAGCGATGGAGTGTGTTTGAATCAGGCAAAATGGTCTCTTAGTTCGCCAAAATACGTCAAAAAACGCCAAATACAGTAGATTACGGTTAATCGGGCCACCAGTTATTTGGGACAGCCGCTTATTCGGGACAAATCATGAAGAACAGAACCCAATTGAAGAAAGTCCCCGAGTTTTCTCCGGTTAATTGGGACAGGAAGCCGCTTAATCGGGCCATGCATCAACTGTATTTGCCTCCTACTCCCTTGAAGAAATACAAATTTTTAAGCTCTTGTTAATCATTTGGTACATTTTCCCTATGCATTTGAATCAATCCCCCATGACGGAATCTACTCCCGCCTTCACTGTCTAATTTACAGTCGCTAAACGAAGTCAGTCATGAAAGCGCTTTCAATTAGCCGGCCTCTGTGGCGGCGGGGTAATGTCCTCGTCTGCTAACCCAAAGGTCGCAGGTTCAAATCCAGCCTGGAGAGGATTTTTTATTTCCCAGGGCATGGTTGTGTGTGCTCGTCCATTGTTAATACCCCTATATAAAGGCCAATGAGTGCTGTTTTCGGTGGTTATTGAAAATAAATAAATTAATTAATGCTTCACTGTTTGTACACTCGCCTTCGTTCTCAGGTTGTCCAGCTAGAAGGGGATTTGGGTTTTGTGGTCATGGAGCAGCATAAAGTGTAGGTACACAACTTGGCTTCATTAGTGGAGTATACCATTAAGGTGAAGGTTAGGCAGTAGGCGATCTGTCATGAGATAAAATGTTTTGAGGAAAGAAGGGTGGAGGTGATTCCTCCTAATTTCCGGAAATTGCTCCCGAAAAAGTTCCTAATTCAGGTTAACATGCAGCGCAAGGATTTTTCACTGGCTGAAAAAATTACAATACTGGACCGAATTAAGGACCATCCACCTCAATCCAGTCTTCGTCTTTTGGTGGAGATAACAGGAGTGCCAAATCAACGATAGCCCGATTAATACAGTAGCAGGATAAACTTAAGAGTATTGGAGCAGTAAAGGGAAACAAGGTGCTACCCAAAAACACCAACGCCAAGGTAAGGATCCTCATGTCGAGGACGCTCTTAATCAACTGTTTTCCATTGTTAGTGGACGAGGAGTTAGTGTCAGTGGACCTATGTTAAAAAAGAAGTCAGAGGAGTTAGCTTTGAAGCTTGGCCATGCTGATTTCAAGTCAACAGATGGTTGGCTATCTAGATGGAAGAGCAGAAACGAAATAAAGTTCAAAAATGCTCACTGAGAAAAATATAGGGCTGATTTTGCAAGTGCAGAGGAATGGACACGTAAGAGGCTACCCACCCTACTTCAGGAATTTTGTGCAGATGACGTGTACAACGCTGATGAAACCAGCCTGTATTACCAAGCCACACCTAATTGCTCTCTTTGCTGCAGTTATGAGGAACTAAGTGAGTCTAAAAAAGCAATGGAACGGATTACTGTTTTTTGCTGCTCAAACATGTCAGGAAGTGATAAAAGGAAACATTTGGTGCTTGGAAAAAGTGCTAACCCTCGCTGCTTTAAGGAGTTACGAATGAACAGCTTACCGGTGGAATACTACCCCAATAAAAATGCGTGGATGACTGCAGGCCTCTTCAGCCATTGGTTAAGCAATTGGGATAAGGAACTAGCACGGAAATCGAGGAAAGTTATTCTTATTCTGGATAATTGTACAGCACACCCTAATTGCTCCAACGTCTTAAAAAACATTCATTTGGAATTTTTACCAGCCAATACAACATCTCTTGTCCGACCAATGGACATGGGGAACATCAAAAATTTGAAAAAAATATGCCGCCCAAAATTGATTGATCACATTCTAGCATCAATAGAAAATAATCTTCTGACATCGTCTTTAACTGCCAAGGTAGTGAACTCAAAAGTGAACAGATAGCAGGCGAGAAGTCACCAGTAAAACGATTGGAAATTGTTTTAATTATTGTGGTTTTAAGCACTCAAGAGCAGAAATATCGGAAGAACTTGCATCTGAAAGTAAAAATGAATCCGTTTCTGAGCTGCATCAAGTAAATAACTTTGAGGAGTTTGAAAGGATTGACTCTAATATGGACTGCTTTGACAACAATGATAGCAGCGAAGATGATATAGTGGAAACTATACTAGCTATACAACAAGATTTGGTTGAAGACGAGGAGAGTGATGGAGATGAAGACATATCTCAGTGTAGCCGAGTGACTTCTGCAGATGCCAGGAAGTTTATTGACGGGTTGCGATGCTACTTCTTGCAAGAGGGCAACGAAGGAAGTCCGATGTCATCATTAGATGCCTGTTCCGACTTTGTATGTGCGACGAGGGTGAAGAGAATGAAGCAGAACACCCTGGACAAATTCCTTCAACAAGGAGCTACACATTAAATAAAAGTAAGTACTCTCTGGTTTCTATGCAAATGAATCTTTAGATCATCAATTATTCTTATCTAACATTCCATCGTAAATTCTATATCTAATCACAAATCCTTCTTTTGCAGAATTTCGTAAAGGGAAATTATCCGAAGTAGATCAATGCCAAGAGAATTTTTTATGACACGAGGTTTCCAAAAATGTTTATAATTTATGTTTTCTTATCAATTTATTGTTTAAATACAATTTAATTGAACATTCTGCATTTTAATTGTCATTTAGCTTTCAGACTTTCATTTCAACGCGTATTTAAACATATTTATGGGATACTTCGGATAAACGGGACAGCCGCTTAATTGGGACAAAGTACACCGGTCTCCATATGTCCCAATAAACCGGAATCTACTGTATATAGAAATGTTACATATGTTGTGTAGGCAACAACCTGCTAAAATAACTCAACCCCACCGACTTAAATTTACCAAGGACAATAAGGTAATAGGAAAAGAAGTAAACTGCAGCTCGTAGTTCATCGACTAATCGACTATCCAGCACTCACCAAGAGGAGGTGGCTGCCATCGAGTGTCACCTGCCCACCCACCCCGGTAGACTGGCCTATTTAGGTTTTTAAGTCCGCTTTGGTTTCCAACTTTGGTAATATTTTCCTGTCCTCCAATCGAAGTCTTAAGTAGCCATCTTGGGAGTAATAACCACTAACAGCAATTGATGCAGCAGTTACATCCTTGACGTAGTTGAGTTCCACTGCCTGGGTATGGCACGGCAGGTCAAACTAAGTCTGCAGTTTTCCTAGGGAATCTTCTCTTCCTGCTGCGATATCTTCTAAATCTTCATTGGTAAGTGTGCTACTGGAGGTGATGTTATTCCTTCTTTTCCCGAGTGCACTAAATCTGTGTAATCTTTGCCATTAAAGTTGATCACTTAGGGTGCAAATTTTCTAATGGTGATGTTTGGTTGGCTTTTTCTTGCTTCCCGGATCTTCTTCGCCGCATTTTGACACACATTTGGGTGACTGTCTACCAACATGCCATGGCATTTGATGTGGAACCACATGGGAGTGTAAACTTGAACAACAATTTCTGTCAATATCTTAAGAGCAAGTGATGGATTTGACGTTGCTACATACAGTTGAAGGATGCGCTCTGCAAGAGTCAGCCATCAAGAATGGTGAATGGGCCCAGGAAGACACACAGCAAGATCATTTGGACACAGTCCACAGTTTGCAGCCTGGCACATTTTGTCGGGGTAAGCCTTGTCTTTACTGAGAACATCAACATCAGGAAGAACAGCTTCAATTTTTTCCAACTGGACGATGGGTCGGTCTTGGCAGGCAGACAAGCTCTTTCCTATGTCGCCATGAAATCCCTTTGGGCCGGATGTCTTGCCGTCAATTTTCCCAAAAATGTACCTTAGAATGCAATTAACACACAATCCATCGGAGAGGACACAAGATACATTCTTCTAAACGCCTGATGATGCCTGTGTGCTTCCTCATGTTCTTCCTCTCTCCATCGGATCCTAGTCACAAAAATTCCATCAAATCTATGCCTTCTTCGCAGAGCAAGTTCCAAATAGCAGCAGTTTCTCCTTCTGCGTCGGCTGTTTTGGGCGTAATGTGGGTAAGGTAGAATGAACCAGGTTCCTCGATGAGAGAAATGTGCTCTTTCTCACAAGTCCGTTGCTACGTTTTTCCAGTCTCTTCACATATCTCTGTCACCAAAGTAGAATCTTTCCTTCCATCGAAGTTCAAATACAAAATGTTCTTGTTCTGGGGAAATGGTTGTTCTTGTAGTGTTTGTCGCATACGTGAGCATTGTCACCTGACATTATTTCTATAACAATGTTAAATTTCTCCTTTTCAGATACTTTTTTACCTATAAATAATAATCAAAAGACTTTATGCGTAATGTGCAACTGCTCTGTCTGACACACCACGACTCTCACATGCATGCGAAAACGATATCAGATTGACCCTGGCCTGACTGTTCCAGAGTTTAACTTATTTTTTTTGAAAAATGAATTCTCCATCTTCATCCATCCTTTGTGTCCTTTGCTTTGCCTCGCACGGGCGATGGGAGCACTAGGGTGACAGAAGAAGAGCCCTACCAGTGCAGGATATAAGCAACACACGTTCTGGCGTTATTTATGTATTTGCATCTACCTCCTCTTGGTGAGTGCTGGATAGTCGATTAGTCGATGAACTAAGGGTTGCATTTTACTTCTTTTCCTATTCTCTTATCGTTCTTGCTAAATTTAAGTCAGTGGGGTCGAGTTATTATGGTGGGTAATTGCATACTCAACATCCGAAACGTTTCAGTAAATTTGGCGTTTTTTGGCGAACTAAGAAACTATTTTGCCTGCTTCAAACACACTCCATCCCCAATATTAATCAACATACAAGCAATATATGTAATTTTTTGCCATAAAATCACTCCGGGAACATCAACCCATGCTTTGCCATCTCGACCCCCGGACCACAATTAAGGCTAAAGAATGTTTGGCTTTGTGCCTGTGTGTAAGTGCTGATGGAGAAAATGAGGCGATTGAATTTGGAGTAAAGTTTACACCTACAATAAAAAAGAATTTAACTTTGCACTTGATCATTCACAAAACCTAGTTAAAAATAAACAATTGAGAAACTATATTTGCAACAAAAATTAATCTAAGACTTAGTAACATTTCCGACTTTTGAAGCATTCGCAACGACCGTGCTTCCTACTTTTCAAATTTGTCAATTTAGGACCACGTCCCTCCTATTTAACAAGAATCCCTCTTTATAACCACTTTTCAGCTATATGAGCATTGGTACCCTAAAACAGGGTGTCACGGTATATGTTGGAGTTCTAGGGCAGCGTCTTCCAATTAAATTCACGGTTAAAATGTCAGAAGTGAGTCCAAAGATAAGCAATAACAATACACTGCAAAGAAATGTTTTAAATAATTTACACCAAAATTATTAAAATAAAATCTCACCGTGCGAGCTCCAGTCTTCTTGCCCAAATAGTCTTGAATCTGAGAGCCATTAGGCATTTGATCCAACTCAAATGCCGTATATTTGTAGCCCAGTGTAGAGAATAGCTAAAGGGACAACAGAAATGACAATTAATAAAATATTCTCATCCGTATTTGTACTGTAGCATCCAGTCTGGGAGAAAATTTATTTCACCTGCTTCCCGAACACCTTAGACCACCTATTTCACTTATATTGCTATGCTACATATGCGCATTTACACTAACCTTTCATATTCTTCATAAAACCTTATCCTTTCGTAAACTATTCACTTAAACCTGTGATGTGAATCTATTTCTGGACACCATGTTGGAAATACTGACCTTTTCCTCCTAGTTCCCCCAGATGGCACAGCGGTCGACCAGTTTCTTCATTTTCAATACCCACCACCCATAACTATTCCCGCCTTCAACTTAAACTAGCCGCGATTTATGATGCGTTTCACACATGTCCTTCCCCTAACATTTTATTTGTATCTCCAATTTTTATTACAAATATTTCTCTTACGCACTTTCATCCACAATTCCCAATACAATGATCAACCCTCTCGCGGATATTTTTCTTTGAAGTTGCTATATTGAACTTTGAAGTTACTACAACTACACTCCCCTACAATCATCAACCCTCTCGGGGGATATTTTTCTTAAAAAAATTACGCTACAACTTTGAAGTGACTACAACTACACCCCCCTACAATCATCAACCCTCTCGGGGGATATTTTTCTGATAAAAAATATGCTATAACTTTGAAGAGACTACAACTACATCTCCCTCGAATCATCAACCCACTCGGAGAATTTTTTTCATAAATGGCCATTTCTCTTTACTTCCTTTACCTCATTTTCTCACTTTCCCCATTTTCCACTACAGAAAAATCAATTCCTCCGTATTACCATTTACTTAAAATTGCATTTTTTTTCTTTTTTCACCTATAAATGCCTTTTTATCATTCGAAAATGGCCATTTCCAGGCCACGTACTGCCCCACTCTAGCACCCGTTTCACTCCACAGGCCCGCAACCTTGTTGGGGGAGTGGGGAAAAGGCATATTGTAGACATGAAATTACTCAGTATCCCTCTAGTGAGACTTCCAAAAATCTCGAATATAGCGTCAAAATATCATGAAAAATACCCGAATTTGGTCATTTTAAATTTTATTTTCTTCAAAAACTAAAGAGTCTCATGCCTTATTTTCTTAAAGCCGTTTTACACGGTACATTTGTTTGCACAAACTCTTCCGTGAACTCTTGGCATGAGGCAAAATGTACCGTGTAAAGCGGCAAATTGTATGAACGCTTGTGCGAATGACTCAATGCCTGCATGGGAAATAGAACCTGTTCTAATTTCGTTGAGACAAACGTACAATCTCACGTACAATCGTTTGTACAAAATCTTTCGTGTAAAACGGCCTTTATATGAATTAAATGTGCATTCCTTTCACTTTCATTTCCCATTTTTCTAATACCCCTTACTTTTCTACGATTCTCACACAAAAATTTCTCCCCAACTGGACCCTATGATTCATTAACCTTCTCATAAATAGCATTTGCTGGACACACATAAAAATTTGAAACAAACCTTCTTTGCTTGAACACAGTACGGGCAGGTGGATTTAGAGAACAGTACCACTTTATCACCTTTGATCTTCTCCTCGACAAATTTCTCTATGTTGCTGTCTCCCATGATAATACTGAAAATTAAAAGAGATGATTATAGGCATTTCAAATATTTGCAGAAAAAATTGAGTAGTATGGAAGATCAGTTCATAATCATTGTGATTAAATCATTGAGTATATAACCTAGTCAAACATATAAACAAAGCCATCTCCATGTGGATTCTAGCTATGATACTCACTCAGTATCTATGTAACTATAAGAAAAAAATTAATTCTAATACCATTTCCCTTTCCACAACATTGCAAGGAAATAAACTTGATAATGAATAACAATTTTAAAAGTGTAGGTATATATTGATAAAGATTAAAACTTAAACTTATATTTTTTGAAAATACACACATTTAAAATCCTTACAAATTAAGAAACCAGAAGAATCAACTGAAAGTGAATTTTAAATGTAATGTCAGGTAATGCTTCCATGAGATCCCTTGTATTAGAACTTCAATATAAACCAATACAGACATCATAATGAAATGATAAAATAAAAATTAATTAATCACTGAATGCTATGGTACAGGGCCACTGTGCTGACCCATGCATGTCAGTGATACGGTCGGGGCAGTCGCATTCAAGACAGTGATGTCATTACTGCAGCAATCTTGAGTCAGTAAAAATAAAAGTTTATAAATTATATCATGGCAAATGTCACTTACTACCCCACAGTTATCATCCAACCTAAATCAGTGATGACAACACGGGTGTTAAAAACAAAATGCTAAAAAAATTGAGGAACCATTAGGTAATGATTAAGTTAAGATGAATGAGTGTGCATGTATTGATAAAACCTGGTAAGCATAGCAGCACATGGAAACATTCCTTCTGACCACCATAGGCAGTTATCCAGCATCGTAATAGAGACTTTCGACTGGACTTGTTTGGACTGGAAATGCCTGAGCTGGTTGTCTTAAACCGTGAATGCCTACAGTGGTAAGGGTTTCACAAAGTTCGTCCTCACATTGGAGTGAGTTAACACATCCTTATTCCTTGTAAGATCCTACTAGGATCTAAATTTACCTGCAGTACTTTCTTCTTGCTACAGCAGTTACTTGGGCTCTAAACGATATTAAACATTTGACAAAGTTTGGGGCATATACGCTTCCGGCCATCGAAGGAAGAAAAATGTCTTACATTCCTACACCGTGAGCAGTTCCGTCACATGACGTACCTAGCCAGAAAGGGTAGGTAACTTTTTTTACCACACACGAGATCCTCACAAATTCTAAAAAAATGAGACCTTACGTAAAATCTTTGCACAATCGACTTCATCAATTCAACAATGTTCAATAAATAACACTCACAGAAATTTATTCTTTAGCACGAGGAAGTAAATTACTGACGTCGTCAATTGGAAGGGCCAAGCACTGATGAAAAAGAGTTCTCGTTAACAGTAAAATCCTGATTCAGCAGTAGTGTTCACAATATAACTAGTTATTACATCATCCTATGCGTCACCAAGTCTGAACGTTGGGCAATTCACGCTTTCAGTGGAGCAGAATAGTTGAAGGGCGTGTAGGTTCATTTTTGAACGAACTAATATGCTGACGGAGTGCCTCAAATATCAAAACACGATGTGTAAATGGGATGACCAACATAAATAATGGACAGAAACTTTAAATTATACATCTTTGACGAAACTCAAAGTACCTCAAGAACATACATAACGCTAACAGACCTCATTTCTACCCCCAAAACCGGCAGATAACCGTGTCGCCCGAAAGCAGTGTGATGGTTTTGTTATTAATAACGCCGTTGATAATGTTTTATATGTAGCAATTATGTACAAAACATTTTTGGCGTGTATTCCTAAATTTACACACCAATGCTGTACAGAAAACTACTTATTTCCAGGTATATTGACCCCTACATAGGAAATTTAGTCGAGATTTTTCAATAGATTTCTACAAACTTTAAATGTTTCCTCTGAGCACTATTAGAAGGAATTATCCATAAAAATGAGTACTAACCTTATGTTTACCGACAGCGGATGCTTACAAAAATTTCTCACCTCACGTGCACTGCACTATGCAAGGAATCATAATCGATTATTTGCTTATGATTCTTTCGATAATAAAGGATCGATTATGAGTGGACGATTAAATCGTTGAATCGATTATTCAATCCCGATGACTGTCAGAAAAAATCGGCGGCATTGGTCTAATTTGAAAATTTACCGAGGGAAAAAGAATCGGCTTTATTGATTTTTTTCGCAACTGCTAGTGAATTGTTTTAAACTAAAAAGATTCAAATAGCTCATGAAAAATCTATAAATAGTATTTTCTGTTTGAAATGCGATGACAAGACTGCAAAATCTGCAAAAAGACGTGTGAAAATGCCGCAGATAAAAAATATGACTCAAATGGATGTGGTTTTACGAGAGACAATGTAACGTTTAAGACTCTTTAGGGCAGACAGCTTCATGTCAAGGATAAAGCTAATAATATTTGACCTAATTTATGAGTAATAATGCACCTGATATTTACACCATAAAATATAAGAGGTCGAGAAAACATATAATTTGAATTAGGTAGCTAACTTATTTTTCGAAAAAATACTAGAACAATGTACAATATATAAATAATTGACTCCATAAGTTACTATTACTGTCGAAATAATAAATATATTTATAACTCAAGTATCATCATCACTGAGCGATGTAAATTACAATCATTGTAACTTTTGCAGCAAGCTGAGGCACGAACGTCAAGTTGGCCAAATTTCTTCTCCAGCAACAAAAAATTACGCGGCAACGCGGAAATTCTTTCGTTACTCAGTTACACCTTGCGAGAGGTAATTTAGAAGGGAAAACTATATAAAAGCAGGGGAACCAAAATATATCACAGAAAATTTTCATTTGAATTTTTTAAACATTGAGAAATGTATTCCAAAAATCAAACATCCAGGGTCATAAAAAGTTATCAATAGTACTTTATTTTACATATTTTAATACTCGTGTGCTATTGAATCATTTAAAAAAGAAAATTATTCAATAAAATTTTAATTTGGGTATAGGATCCCTTAAAAAATGTTGTTCAGTCAATTAAAAACCATTAATAAACACGAAATGAATAATGTACTGATAAACCGCACATCCAAGGTCAAAAAATGTTATTAAGAACTATATTATCCATAATATTTTAGTCTTGCGCAATAAAACCATTAAAAAATAATAAAATATTCTTACAATTTTATTTTGGGCATTTTTGCATGCTCTACAAATGATGTCAAATCCTTAAAAATCATTAAGTAATACGGTACCATCAATGAAACCAATTCAACGTCCATGGAAGTATTTTCTGGAATTTTTCAAACATTCCCGAATGGCGATTACTAGACTTTCGTAAGAAAATATTCTATAAAATTTTGATCTGGGCATAGGATAATCTAAAAATGATGTCAAATCCATTATAAATCATTAAGTAATACAGTATAATCATTAAAACCTATTCAACATCCCTGGTTTTTCCGGGAATTTTTCAAACATTCCCGCAAGGCGCATAGGTACTAGACTTTCGTAAGAAAATATTCTATAAAACTTTAATCTGGGCATAGGATACTCTACAAATGATGTAAAATCCTTTATAAATCATTAAGTAATACTATATAATCATCAAAACCTATTCAACGTCCCTGGAAGTATTTTCGGGAATTCGGGAAGCAGTGCCGAGGGTGAGGAGTGAAAGCTAGCCTCTGGTTAAAAGCTGAAAGGGTCGCCAAAAGTAAAGATTATACGATTGCCAACGTTTTCTACTTTAAGATTTGATTATTCCAATCCCTTTTGACACATATCAGAAAACTTGCACACCTGAAACGTAGCTTGAAAAATTATTAACAACCACATTATTGGTTTTTAATAATTACACGGTTTTTACGCATTTTTAAGTTTTCCAGTTTTGCTAAAACAAATTCAGCACTAGCTTTACAAAAATTTCTAATATTTACTGCGTGCATCGTTTTGATTCATATTTGATATTTGGTGGTTGATGGCAATGGCTGATATTTTTCATGCGACGCGAATATTTGGCATGTAAGACTGTTATCCCTAAAGATTACAACAGCAAAAACAGGAATGTGTACTTATACTGCCAATGGTTTTCCTGTACTGATATAGGTAATCTTGACTATTTTAAGGGGGATCTTTGCAGAGCATGATTAGTGAGTACTATTTGTTGAGGGAATTGGTGGTAAAGAGGACCATGAACTGAACATGGCCATAGGTAATTTAAGAAAGAGGGAAAGTCAAGTCGAATAAACGATTAGATACCTCCTCGTGGCAGTGGGTATAATATGAGTGAAAAAACATTTACCGTTCCCTTGGATGTTCAATACATTCAGCATTAGCTGAAGTGGCGTTTTATGCCTTTATTTAAAATCAATAGATGAATATAATAGATAATGTTCTTATCGTTCATTAATCTACTTTTATTGCCCTACGACCGTAGTAATTGCAATAACTTAAAAGTTACGTAGAGAAGATTACCAAGACAGCATTTCTAGGTGAGTATATTTAATACAGTAGTATGACGCTGGTTGGTAATTGAAATTAATAATTAAAAATCGGTGACAATTTGATTAGCAGTTCAAGGTATAAGGACTGTTGATTTTTGTTTTGTGGAGCCATGTATTTTGTATGGTTATCCATATATTATAACTGCGGCTCTATGTTGTTTGGATCTCAACAAGCGAAAACCTCGGATATCCGTATAAGCGTATTTGGATATTATGAAGGTTATTTCCTGAGAACCTAGATATTGTGTGGATATCAACTGCTACCCTGGTATTGAAATGCTGCCTGTATCCAATGTGCTATAGATCTTAATCTATGACAAATGTGCGCTAACGCCATCAACATTAGGATTATGATAATCATTCAAGGCAGGGGTGATTTCATAGCAGCAAATCCTACAGGGACCATGAGGGTCTTTGATATTTTTCTCTTACTACGATTGCTAAAAATGTGTATCAAATGAAACGTCAAACTTACTCTTTTGTGTATATTTAGCTCACATTCATCAGTTTGCCAACATTTAACTGTCCATTCGTATATTAATAGATATCACACATTGACCTCTCTGTTTAAACTTTAGAAGCAGAGAACGTAGGATGATCCAACACGGCGCGTAAAAAAATTGAGTTGGTTATGTTTACGTCAGAGCTTTTCCATAAACAAATGCCCGGCTTTCGTCTGATTCTATAAAGGTAACTAATTTCAATCCAGCACGCGTTACTTCCTCCAAGGGACTGACATGGAGTTAATATTGCAGGTATTATGTCATTACGTTCATTATTAACCGAACAATTACGCTTTTCTACTAATGTGTGGATAGTTGTAAAATTAAGTGTACTGCGATGGGTGCACGATCGGCGTATACTTACGCCTCCGTGTCCTTCACAGTTCTAGTGGAGCCGGGGGATCTTTCCCTCTGGAATGGGTGGCGCCTCCATCGGTCTCCGCAGGAAACGACTTCATTAAGAGAACATGCCGGAGCGGCAAGTGTCCCGACCTTCTCTATTCTACGACCGTGGTGTTGTGCTAAAGCAGCGGATTCCACATATTTTTCGGAGATTTTTCTGAAACAGAATTGGGGTAAGAGCAGTTTGGAGCGATCACTAAGATCATGGGTTTGGAGCGATATGTGCGTGGGTGGTCACAGAGAGTCCAAGAGGGCCTCGGGAGGTACACTGATGTCTCCAACGCCGGAACCGCCACGGCCACAGCCCTCCACAATTCCCTCCCTCTTAGTCCCTCACCACTCGCCAGATTCCGCTTCTCCCTTCGCCCTGCACGACAGAGTTGGAAAAGAAACTTCAATTTGGCGTTTCTCAGTGCCTGCTTACTGAGGTTGCGTTGGACCCTGAAGGAGGTCCATATTTCAGGAGATTTCTACAGGGACCAAATTTTGTGTAGCCCATTCCCCTTCTTGATCACCTCCCTTAACCCCTGTGTGTACACCTGGGTTTTCTAACACTAACGCATACCCAGGTACCCAAAAAGATTATAATTGAAATAAACAGTATCTACATTTGAAATATCGTTTGCTACTTTGTACGCACTTCCAGCTGCACATCATTTGCTACTAATAAATGGTAGTAGTGGGGGAGAATTCCCTTGGGGGGGGGGGGGGCAAATAACACGATACCAGCCGCTCTTAAATGACATTGTTGAAGGAAGCTATATACGCGCTCCTTCTCCGCGTTTATGACAATGTAGCCAACTTCACTTGCACCAAATCGGTAAAGTGGAGGCTCTGGCATAGGAGTTAGTCGAGTGTCATCCACAGAAGTGTCAAAATCTTTTATGTAGCACAAAATACCTTGATAGTAGTAGTAGTTAGTTAGAGGGACCTTAGAAATACCCCCTCACGGGGGTTCTTCAGGGGTCTACCAACTAACCGCGCTTCCCGTTAGAGAAACACAGGGGGGCGCCTGAGCAGAGCTCTTAATCCCCTTTTGTGCGCCGGTGCTTCAAAGAATCAGCTTGATGACTCGGCCGTTGTCTCGTTTTTTCTTTGCCTCGTCTGCTCCATCCTTTTTCCTCTTTTTCTCGTCCTCTCTATGCACTCTTTTCTCTTGCCTCTTTTCCTCGTTGTCTCGTCCTCTTTCTTTTCTGCCTCTTTGTCACATTGCCTCTTCCCCTTCGTTGAGCTCGCTCCTGAGATGCTGTTTTAGCTGCCGTTGCCTCTTTTTCCGCACTTTGTAGCATTTATTTTTCTCTGTCTTGTGCTTTTGGTTGTCTCTTCGCCTCGTTGCCTCTTTCACGGTGTGTTCCAGGCTTATTCCCGTTTTCTCTTTGCCTCGTTGCCTCTTTACCAGAGGTAACCCAAGGGCCCTCTGCTCATCTCCCAGCCTGACACCAAAGTAGCACGCTGAACCCGCTATCTTGAACTCAGTCCGTGCCTTCCTTTCGAGTAATTCGTACTCAACCGGAATTGTGCCAGTCAACACCGTCAGGGCTTCCTTTGAGACACTGCGATAACTCCCTGCTACAGCAAGGAGACAAAACCGCTGAGCCTCTCTCAACTTCCGGGCAATCCGACAGTTCTCAACTATCCTCTGCTGTCAGAAGACTCTTGTCGGGCACGGTTTGGTAATTGTATCCCGAGGAGCCACAATATCCTTTACAGGAGTTTGGCTCTCCCCATTTTAGTGTACGGGATAGAGGTTTGGGGTAACCGAATAGTTGAGAACTGTCGGATTTCCCGGAAGTTGAGTGAGGCTAAGCGGTTTTGTCTCCTTGCTGTTGCAGGGAGTTATCGCAGTGTCTCAAAGGAAGCCCTGACGGTGTTGACTGGTACAATTCCGGTTGAGTACGAGTTACTCGAAAGGAAGGCACGGGCTGAGTTCAAGAAAGCGGGTTCAGCGTGCTACTTTGGTGTCAGGCTGGGAGATGAGCCGAGGGCCCTCAAAAGGCTCATGCGAACTCTAAGAGCTGAAACATTACGACGCTGGCAGGTAGAGTGGGATGAATCAAGCAAGGGGAGGTTAACTCACGAGTTTCTCCCCTCAGTCACTGACCGAATGACCATGTCATTCGCGATGAAGAGTAAGCTGACGCAGGTTTTGACCGGCCATGGTAATTACCACTCGTACCGACATCGTATTGGTAAGGCGGGGTACCCTGAGTGCCCCACCTGTTCGGTTTCTGATACGGTCGAGCACCGAGTGTACGACTGTCCCGAGTATCGAGACAACCGAGCAGAGCTCAGTCGCCTGGTCCCAAGGTGGCCTGTGCCACTGAAGGACCTCCTTCAGGAATGTGTAAAGCAGGACAGATGTGATACCCTTAGGAACTGCACTGGTGGTCCCATTAATTTGGGACCTAATGTGTGACTTGGGTTACCTCTGGTAACGAGACAACGAGGCAATGAGAAAACGAAAATAAGCCTGGAACACACCGTGAAAGAGGCAACGAGGCAAAGAGGCAACCAAAAGCACAAGTCAGAGGAAAAGAAATGCTACGAAGTGTGCGAGGCAACGGCAGCAAAAACAGCAGCTCAGGAGCGAGATCAACGAAGAGGAAGAGACAACGTGACAAAGAGACAGAAAAGGAAGAGGACGAGACAACGAGGAAAAGAGGCAAGAGAAAAGATTGCATTAAGAGGACGAGAAAAAGAGACAACGTCCGAGTCATCAAGCTGATTCTTTGAAGCACCGGCGCACAAAGGGGGATTAAGAGCTCTGCTCAGGCGCCCCCCTGTGTTTCCCTAACGGGAAGCGCGGTTAGTTGGTAGACTCCTGAAGAACCCCCGCGAGGGGGTATTTCTAAGGTCCCTCTAACTAAGTTCTAAACTATCCTGTTACCCCAAACCTCTATCCCGTACCCCAAAATGGGGAGCGCCGCACTCCTGTAAAGGATACTGTGGCTCCTCGGGATACGATTACCAAACCGTGCCCGACAGTCTTCTGACAGCTGAGAAGACGACTCTAACCCTTTTCACCACCCTGCTCACGTGCGGCATGAAGGTTTAACCCTCATCAAGTATCAACCCAAGATACTTGACTTCATGATACCTTTTGATGACCGATCCGTCCAGTCTCAGTGCGGGATCTCTTTTGAGTTTCCCACCGTAAACTGAATAGACCGTCTTCTCCTTCGATATAACGAGTTTGCTCCTCTTGGACAATGTTGAGAGTTTACTCAAACACTCGGCGGCTAGTTCCTCTAGTTCTCTACGGCTATCTCCATGGATAATCACTGCCGTATCGTCAGCATAGGCCACTAACTCGCAATTCCTGGGAGTCCTCGCGGAAGATCCCATTCATCGCAAAGGTCCACAGTAGTGGCCCCAGTATACTTCCCTGCGGAGTTCCTCTTGTGAGGAATTTTCTCGCAACTGAATAATTCGTGCGAAGGACTACTTTCCTTCGCTCGAAGTAACTCCTGATAAGGCCAACTATATTACGAGGAGCACCACACCGCTTTAGCTCGTGTATGACGACTGGCCACCACAGTGAGTCAAATGCACCCCGGAAATCCACAAAGATCACCAGAGTGTACTTGCTCATCCCACTCTTGATGCTACTCACGACTCGTGAGATCGCATCAATTGTACTCTTTCCATTCCTGAAGCCAAACTGATTGGGGTGGAAGAGATCAGACTCTTGTACGTATTCCAACAGCTTGTCTTTAATGGCCCGCTCGAACACTTTTCCCATCTCAGGGAGAAGCGTGAGAGGTCGGTATGACCTCGGGTCACCAGGGGCCCAAGTCTGTAACTTGGATTTCTCCCGAAAACGGGAGATAACAGATCCGCCGGGCGATAAAAAGAGCCTTTTCTCTCGTCGGTAGTCTGTAACGGGTTTCTCCGGGAGAAAGGAGGAACACGAAACGCCCGTAGACAACTTGTCGCCCGACCCAAGTCTGTAACTCGGCGAAGCGACTTCCGGCGGCCCCAGATGGGAGACAAGTTACGTCGGCCTTGCTAGACCGACATAAGTTTTCTCCCTAGGAGAAATGTGCGCATTACGACAGTGATTTTAAGTTTTGACCAATGGCATAAGAGAGTTCACGATGATTTACTTCTGCTTGGAAAACAACAAATCCACGCTTCGTAAGAATAAAGTCTGTACTTTTCGCGTATTTACACGTACATGAGTATAGTATATACATTCTGTCAGTTTCCAATTGAAAAAGCAATGAGGGCCGGAACATTAGCATAGACCTCATCCACATTAATTATTATAAAGGAAGCGTTTCTCAATTACTGATCTGAAATCTCAAATTTAGACTACGTAAATATCGGCATGTAAACATAATGAGAAGCGGAGTCTTCAAATTTGATGTTTGAAGTTTAAACTTCCACCTTTAATAGTTCACAACAAATGAAAATCTGCTGCTCAGATTACATCAAAGAAGAGTTTGACGAGTAATGATGTGCACGAAGCACACGTTGAATTAAAGCTTAAGTCCCGTATTATTATATCTAGGTTACTATAATGACTTATACAAATTTCACTCCATTATGTTTGTGAGCTTCACGCTGATCGACAGTTTTAAGGGCATTTGAGTTTTCAGTTACCTTATACGTATCGTACTTAATCTCACTTGGGTACTAATTCAATGAAACATCATATTTTCGTTTACATTATGACGATTAATCGTATAATTTCCAATCGCCGTTCCAATCCACCGTAGTCGTACGGGTTGCACGTATGATTTAATGTGGATCGGTTGTAAGTTGGTTTAATGTCGGTTGTCAGTTGGATGTCATGCTGTGTACACGGAAGAACGGGCATTACAGCTGCGTGCATGAATATCAGCTGTGAAAGCTAGCGAATATGTTCTGTCTTGTATTTGTTCGTATATTCTAATTCATCCATGTGTGTTACTATAGTCTTCTAGTATACTTCCCATGTATTATTTTACACCAGTGACACAAGGGTAAGAAGTCATCCGTTAACTTGCTCCACTGACAATTAAGGATTTCGGCATTTTTTTTAGCTGTTCTCTTTACGCTTATATTCCGAGATTTATTTTGATTGAACTCAAATTCCAGAATGAACGCCGCTATAGAAGTGTTTGGGATGGTGATATAATCCTAAACTACACTGTATCGACTAGAACGACTTGAGCATATACCACGGCATATATCACTCGATTCATGGATTGTACGCTGATACGTTTCCCCACAACGAAGGAACTCTCCCTTGGTGTTTGATATTTTACATTTGGAGTATTGCTCTTGTGATACGTATGTTATCCTGAAAATATAAGTGAAAATCATCGGCAACTTCCTTAAAAAATCGGTGTGTTTTATAATACGTGTTACTGTGGCCAAGCATTGGATATATTTCATACAAGTTTTGTGGTATATTCGGCGTTTACTTGAACTTTGGATGCTACTTTTTAAATGCCTTGTAATAATGACGTGTGTTGTCGAGTGGTTTAGCTGATTAATGTCAGTATACTGACAGTACACGTGTTTAACGATTGTGCAACTGACGGCTATTCTATTACTGTTTTCAATCTTGTCAATCGTCCATTGATCATGTAAGTAGCCCATTCATTAAATGTGGTCATTTATCGAATCACATGTTAGATAATTATTCAGTTTAATATCCATATATCGCTGTTTGAACAAATTTAATTCCAAAGAAGTTTGTTGATACGGGATGTCTTTCTGTCGGGAAGATTTAATAATATGCCCTTTCGGTGAGTTTTAAAATAGGATGAAGTGAAACGGAAACTCGAGAGTATAATGGTATTAATTATCTGACTGGTACATACTCTGAAATCGCGGAAATTAAACAATATCGCGAATATTCGTCCTCAGAAATTTTGTAAACAAAGCAGAACAATCCTTCGCTCCTACAGCTGTAAAAAGGTACGGTGGATTTCATTGGTTCTCAAAAGTAGGTCACTGAAATATGTCCAATAGTCAGCTTTGGCTTCAGAAATTTTCATACCCTCACTTTTCTCCTTCCGGTACAGCCGGCTGAAGTTTCTCCACCCAGTTACAGACTACCAAAGACTACGGTCGGGTGAAATTTTCGGGAGGAATCTCGCTTCTCCTGTCTCCGGCGCCCCAAGTTACAGACTTGGGCCCCAGGATCTCTGCCCTTCCCTTTCGAAATTACACAGAGCTTTCCTACTTTCCACATTTCAGGAAAATATTTTGCCTCCTTACAGTCATTGCATAGGCGTGTGAGCTCTTCTCGCAACAGCGGTTCGACCTTCCGGATCAAGACCCCATTGATCCCATCAATGCCAGGAGCTTTATTCAGTTTGATGAGACTCGCGGCCGTCTCTATCTCGCGCTCCGTAAAGGGACTGGCTGACGGGGTTTCACCGTCATCTTTTGCTTCCGCTCTCAACGCCAGTTGGCAACCATCGTCCCGATCATCATCCGGCATCAGGACGTTCAAACAACAGTACGTTCAGCATATTCGCCAGTGTCCCATCAGTCAGCATTACCTTTCCGTCATTCCCTGTTGCTGCGTGCAGAATGACTGGCTTCCTGAGCTTTTCCGCAACGAGCCTATACACAAAACCCCAGGGGTTCTGCTCAAGGTCTTCTTGGGAAAACCTTTCCCATGATTTTCTTTGTCTCGTCCTCACCTTCCTACTGTATTTTCGCCTTGCTTCACAAAAGCTCTGCCAGAGGAAATCTCGACCCTGAGGATCCCGACAGTTCTGAAAGAGTTTCCTCTTTCTTCTAAGCTGCCTTTTCATTATGCTCAGATCCACAGTACATTAGGGAATTTTTGGCTTTGGAGCTATCCTCAGGGGGATAGCCTTTTCTGCTGCCGATACAAGAACGTGTCGAAATGCTTTGGCCCTTATTTCAATGGACTCCGGTGTTGCTTCCTTAAGCAAACCCTCGAACTCATGGAGTCCATTCTCAACAGTCTCTTGAAACTCGGTCCATTAGGCTCTATGGAGGTTGAATCTCCGTTCGAGCTCCATGCACCGTGAGACTGGCCTGAAATCAAAAGTGATCAGACGGTGGTCCGATACACTTCGATGCTCATGCACACACCAGTTCCCAACTCGTGAGAGCGCCCTTCCATTAACCAGCGTTAGGTCAATATTTGATTCCCCGTTCCTCGTGGCGAAGGTTGACGGGTTACCCGGCTCATTCATAATGTACAGATGGAGTTCCTGTACTCGCTCTTCCATGTCCCGATCACACTGACCTCGCTCCTCGCGTTTGCGTCCGTACACACCACTATTTCGTGGTCACTGAACTTGCCAGCTATCTCCCCAAGCAGGTCTAGAAATTGCCTCATTTCCTTGCTGGGAGGACAATACAAACTAACTGCTATGAATGCATCGGTACCTATTCGTACCTCAGCGGTAGCGACGTGACTCGTCGTGTATCGTCCAATTGGCAGCAGGTCGATCTCTCGACCTACGCACACTAAACCAGCGTAGAACTTGTACCCCATCCCGTCGGGAACAATTTGTGTTCCTAAACCTTGCCCTGGGATTCACCAGCGGAGATTCCCGTCCGGGCAGGAGTAGGGTTCCTGCACTAAAAACAGGTCAATCGCCAAATTCGCAGCATGGTCCCGCAGCTCTGCTGTCGCCAGCTTACCGTTATTTAAATTTAGCTGACCTATTTTTATGTTACGAAAATATCTAATGAGCTTACGACTCATAGTCGATAGAGCTCATTATTTGCGCCACCCGTCGCGACATGACGGGGCATTTCGGGTCCGAAGCCTCATGTGCCAGGTCAGTATGCTTTGCCCGCTTGCAGTTGACGCATGACGGGGTTTTGGACTTCTAAGGACAGTCCAGGGTGTCGTGCGCCCCCGCGCAGTGGTTGCATAAAAAAACTTTCTCAGTGCATTTCGCTGCCATGTGACCGAGTCCCTGGCATTTGAAGCACCTAGTTACGTGCAACTTGTCGTCGACCCTGCATGAGCCGAACCCAAGATAAACCTTTTCCAATGCAAGGATCCTCTTCCGCGTGCCACCATCAACCTCCACAACCCAAGTGGTGGTTCGAGCCTCCTTCTTACCATACCGGTAGAGGGGCTTCACATGTTCGGTCTCGCCAAGGTCGTTTTGGCGGATGAGAGCCTCCTTCAGGGTTGCCCCATCGAGAGAGCTCTTAACTGCGAAAACAGCAAGCCGCGGCTTGTTCTTCTGCTCTTGTTGCACTGTGAGTGCACCCTTCTCACCAAAGACGGACTTCGCCGTCTGAAACTTCTCGACCAATCCGGTTGTCTCTGACTCGATCCGCACACCGTTGTTTTTGGTGCGAGTCACGCGCTTGATTCGGAGTCCAAGCTTGCCAGGGTCCACCGAGCTCAGCAGCATCTGCTTGGTCTCGTCACTGCTCTTATTTTTATCTTTCGGAAATACCACCGCAACCTCCGTCCTAGACGGGGCTGGCACGGATTTCCAAGCTACGTGGACCCGCTGTGAGGCGGGTTTCGCTACCATAGCCGCGAAGCTAGGTTTCATCCGCGTGGCCTCCATCGCGGTGGTAATCTCCTTCCGCACTTCACCCACGACATCTGCGCGCCCTCGGTAGTACTCCATTTTCGCTACCACGGCGGTATGCACCTTTTGCATTTCACTCAGCATGCGGGTCAGCTCCCTTTTTTTGACCTGCGAGATCTTCGAGTCACTCGCGATCGCCAGGGTCATCGTCTGCACAAGGCATGCGAAATCGGGCACCTCCGGACCTGCGATCAGGGCCGTAGACTCCCTTACCGTCTTCCTGGGAACCTCAGGCTCACCAGGAGTCGCCTTGGGAGCCTTTGGTTCCTTTGGTACCACCATCGGGCTCTGAGACGTCGTTCCCTTCATCCCATCGGCGCCTTTTGGTCGCCCACCGGGTACCGGGGTCACCGGCATGTTCCCAGGGGCTCACTCCCCTCACCACGTGAAGGTAAGGCTGGGGCAGAGCCCGGCCCGCCAAGGAAGGTTTTTCCGCTGGCTTCTGTTGCCTCTTTGTCACCTTGTCTCTTTCGGGTACTGTGTAGCACCAGTCAAAGCAAACTGTGCTTGCTTAAAAGCCTTGCCAGTGGGCTACTAGGTTTAACGGCCTAGACCTAGTGGTTCCTGCGTTTAGCGGCGCAGGGCCTAGCCTTGGCGGTTGGTGCGGGGATCCGACTCCCGCAACTAACCGAACCGCCACCCCATGGGGGAAGTAGTAGTAGTATTAGGTTTGGGTGCTTCGACGGCTAGGGTCATTTGCACACCAAGAAACCTAATTTTTTTTTAAATTATTGTATCAAAAAGATCCCCCTACGATTACACCAATTGAATTAATAAGTACAATCGAATGAAATTTTTTTTAAACTAAACCTGCCTCTGCTGGGTCATATAGATCTAAAAAGGCCGGTTTCTTTAAAAAATGAAATGATGCGGCCAACATGGTCAGGGTCGAGAGGACTACGACTTGTCCTAGATCGCACCTTATGTTTAGTCGCACGCGCGTAGGACGGTACATATCACTCTCTGTCAGGAGGTGCCTCACAGTCATGGGAGAGTCGCAAACATCGCACTTAGGTGGGATTTTTTCCTCTGTGAAGAGGAGAGAGTGAGTGAGGGTGCAAGGCCCTATCCTCAGACGTGTGATCGCGACTTCTTCCCTGTGAGACCTCCCGACAGAAGAGGGCCACGCTGACACTAACGGCTTTATGGTGCGCAATTTATTCCAATTCTGGGAACTCCATTCCTCGGACCACTCTACGACCTGAAAGCTACGTTTTTAAACGTATCTTTCAGGTCTCCGCGGGTACCAGCGCATTTGAAGTCTCGGTATCATTTAGGGCCTCCTTCCCCGCTAAGTCGGCCGTCTCGTGCCCAAGGATCCATAGGAATAGAACTGTTATTCACTTGTGGTGAAGTGATAAGAGGGCTGAATGACTATGGGGTGCATACTTGAGGAGCCGGCAATAGTTTATAGTCTCTTTGAGTCGCTACAGACCAGGAAGGAGGCATAATTGCCTTTTCTCCTGCATAGGGCCGTTTTTATGGCAAGGGGCTCCGCTGCGAAGACAATACACAGCGGATTTAACCTCGCCCTGACGACTCCGTGATGGGATGAGAATACTGTACACGCGCACGACGAATTCGAATTGGATCCATTCGTGTCAATGGGAATGAAACCGGCGTGGCGGTCCAGTACCTCGTTAAATAGCTATTGGTAGCGGGATTCGTTAAATATTTCTGTTCTTTCTGAAGACAGAAACTTATTTTTGGATTGGGTATCCGCCATGGGGGATGGTACGAATATCCAAAAAGATACACTTCAGGAATAGTAAAATCACTTCTGTTTATGTATTCTTTAAAACGGAGACCTAGGGGTTTGGTAGCCCTTGTTTGCCTGATAAAAACGTTTAAGAACCGGGAATGAAAACTATATCCAACAATAAGCAAGGATGTGTCGGCATGGATAAAATTTTTAAAGCATAGTTCCCCATCAAGATGTTCCTCCGTGTAGATAATGGGGGGTCACCGGCATATACTCAGGACAGGAGATGTCCTGAACGCTCCCGTACCCAAACGAAGCCCCGTATTGTGTACCGTCGTTATCGCTTTCATATAAGTTTCTCAGCTAGAAGAGTAAATGAAACAGCCATAGTCAAGTTTAGATCGCACCAATGCTTTGTATAATAGGAGCATTGTGGTGCGGTCTGCAACCCATGTCGAATGTGATAAAAACCGTAAAATATTTAAAACTTTAAAACAGTTATCCCTTAAAATTCGAATGTGTTCCCTCCAGCGTATGTGCAGCTCAGCGGATTCAGCGCATGAAGCGTCGTCTCCTCCCTTTTAATCTGACTTTTTCGATTTCAGTATCAGAGATACTGAAATCCTCATCCATGGCTTCCGGCGATGGCGTCCTTGTCCTGTGGGAAGGACCGGGGGGAGATGTTTTCTCGCGTCTTCCGGGCGAGACTCCGGCGGTGGCTTTTGGCGGGTTACCTTTTGCGGAACCCACATTCGAGGTGGTCGGAGGTTTTTGGGGTGTGTTGGTCGAAGACACCTGATCTTGTTTATTTTCCGTAGCTTGCTTATTTTCCGTACCTTGTTTTTTTTCAATGATCTCTGCTTGGGTTGATGACGTACACATTATTTTGGGTTTGGCCGTAACTGAAGCGAAAGAGCGAGAAAAGATTGGGGCGATCAGAGACCAACATTTTTCCTCGCTTCGAAGTATGAGATTTTATTCAGTGTCTTTATTTCCATTACCTTTTTCTCCTCCTACATCTTAGGGCAATCGCGGGAGTACACAGGATGTACACTAGGATGGGCCGAAAAACACTAACGTTTCCGAATCGAATCGTAATAGCGCGGAAAAGTTGTTACTCGTCACCTTGATCACAAAGAAAGAAAAATTTTCGAAATCGGACCATGTCTTCCGGTCGCACATCTCGTTCGAAGTTTTGAAAAATCGTAAAAAATATGACTTTTTTAGGGATTTTTTAAAATAAGTTACAGTGATTGGATTACGTTCAAAATCGGTATGTGGCCTCTTCTTAAAAACCTCTGTCTTAAAAAAATGTAACACCCCTTATCTCCTTCTTTCAGGGGGAGGGGGAGTCGCTCATCGCGTTCAAATTATCGAAAAAACGTACAAAACATGACTTTTTTCTGAATTTTCTCTTTATGAGTTACAGTGATCGGATTGCGTTCAAAATCGGTATGTGGCCTCTTGTAAAGGTCTTTTGTCTTTTAAGAAAGATATAATTCCCGTTCCCCCTTCTTTTATGGGGGAGGAGAGGGGCATATATCGTAAAAATGAGTGCACTGAGAGGTCATGACCTTACGGTAGGCCTACACTTATTTTTGAAAATTGGTTTTTCTTTTGATTTCGTCCCTTCAAATAGTTGTTTTGGTGAGAAGACAAATACATTTCAGGCTGGTTGATGTGCGACTACCCATAGCCGTGCCTAAGGGGTCAAAGTGCAGGTGTACTAGAATAAGCGGATTTCGATGCCAGACACACGTCTTTACAGTAATTCGCTTATTGTAGAGCTCCGCAGGGGCGAAAAATTTCTTTGTGTTTTTTGACGAAATCTAGGAGTTAGAATTTCCTAAACTCACTTTGGAGCGCACAGCGTTCTTTTCACTCAGAACAGACACCGAAAAGCTAATAACCTGATAGTTCTGATATCTTATGAATGTGTTTTGGTGAAGTGGTTTGATACAAAACTGCTAACTTAGTCTATAGTGATACGATGCATAATAAAGCATTGCTTTGTAATCATTTTGGTATCTCCTGTTATCCTTTCAAGATAATCATTTGAGCCCTGTGGGATGGGGTTAAATTATCGGCAGTCCTCCTATGTTTCTCTGCCTTGACATAGTGAATATAGAATAAAAGAATCGCAGTCTCTTCTCTTTTGGCCAAATAATTTCAGTGAGGTGTTTTCCTTGCAAGTGTGTGGCTTGCGTAGAAATCTATTTCAAGTGAAACAGTTTGTTTACACAATGGCGTGGATGCGGAGTGGAGCCTTGGAACCTTGTTGGAAAAGAATCTGTGGAGCTTTAAGTATTATCAAAGCTTCCACCAATACGTGAGGTACTGTGTGTGTTCTTTTATTACATGAGAAAAAATCATGACGTCCGGGACGCAGCTTGGATTGTAATGAAAGAAGTTGTTGATCTGTGGAACAAAACTATCCCGTATTTCCCGTATCCAAGACATTCGGGTTATTGAAAAATTTGAGTCGCTTTATCAGGAATGGAGGAATGTCCATAAGAATACCTCCACTAATCAACCGCCAAGTGCAGCCGCGATGGTCAAGAAAGAAATGTTTCAGAGTACGCTAGACTCTGTTTGACTTGAGCAAAAATGATACAATGGAACAGCTGGAAAAAATGGCAAATGATGCAACTAAAGAAGCAGAAAAAAGGCTTGGAAGGAATAAATACTTTTCTTGTGTGATCAACGCGGACCAAGGTTAGGAGTTATCGGGGGTGTACATTTAAAGATGAAGAAGGATGGTCAGAGGAGGGCAGTGAGGAAAAATTAATGTGAAACTCACTGAAGAAGACAAAACGCATGTTGCCACCGGTATTCTCAATAATGAAGGTTAAGAGGAGCTGCTGAAGAAGAGACAGGTGTAGTTGAGGGATGTTCCCAATATAACACTTGGTGACTTAGCCACAACAAGCTCTGTCAGATTTTTCCAAATACTAGGAATTAGTCAAGAGTTTTTAAGAGTACCCTGTGACTGAATGGGCTGAAAGAGAGGATTACAAAATGGGAATGCAAATTGCTACTTACCTTAGAGTGGTTAATGATCATGCGGGGCGAGGCGTAAAACTAATGTCCGATTTCAACAAAACAATAACACAAAAAGAGGACGCCTTTCAAGACTTGCTCATATCCGTAGATTCCTACCGCAAGTCCCTACCTGACATCAAAAAGTCAACATTAATTCATAAGTATGACCCACCATGATCTACATCAAGAGACCGGAGCTGAATTGTGTACTTACTCGTTGTATCTTCAAATATGTTTATTAAACACAACCAGGTAATCAGATAATCTTGACCATTTATTTACTCTCAGAAGTGCACGAGGAAGTACAAAGAGAAAGAAGGGGTGGGGACAGAGGGGGGAGTGCTCAGAGCTCGGCACGGATGCCAGCGTAGCGGCGACCGTCAGCCAAGCGCCCGTACGGCGCAGCGGCTAGGCCGGTGCGGAGTAATAACTAATATTACTCCGTGATGTCTTCAAAATACGGAAAAATGGTTAAAATATTTGCCTCTGCGGAGCTCTACAATCAGCGAATTACTGTAAAGACGTGTATCTGGCATCAAAATCCACTTATTCTAGTGCACCTGCACTTTGACCCCTTAGGCTCGGCTATGGATAGTCGCACATCAACCAGCCTGAAATGTATTTGTTTTCTCGCCAAAACAACTATTTCGAAGGGACGAAATCAAAAGAAAAACCAATTTTCAAAAATAAGCGTAGGCCTACCGTATGGACACTCTTTTTACGATACATGTCCCTCTCCTCCCCCATAAAAGAAGGGGGGAACGGGAATTATATCTTTCTTAAAAGACAAAAGACCTTTACAAGAGGCCACATACGGATTTTGAACGCAATCCGATCACTGTAACTCATAAAGAGAAAATTCAGAAAAAAGTCATGTTTTGTACGATTTTTCGATAATTTGAACGCGATGAGCGACTCCCCCTCCCCCTGAAAGAAGGAGATAAGGGGTGTTACATTTTTTTAAGACAGAGGTTCTTAAGAAGAGGCCACATACCGATTTTGAACGTAATCCAATCACTGTAACTTATTTAAAAAAATCCCTAAAAAAGTCATATTTTTTACGATTTTTCAAAACTTCGAACGAGATGTGCGACCGGAAGACATGGTCCGATTTCGAAAATTTTTCTTTCTTTGTGATCAGGGTGACGAGTAACAACTTTTCCGCGCTATTACGATTCGATTCGGAAACTTTCGTGTTTTTCGGCCCACCCTAATGTACACCCTCGCAATTGACTCATAAGGCTTCAGCGTCGCATCCATCCCCATCGTGCTTGTCTTTGCCACAGCGCGGGCAGGTGGCCTATTCCTCACACCGCGTTGCGATATGGCCGAATCGGTGACATTGAAAGCAACGCATGGGGCTTGGGATGAATGGTCGAACGGAGACCGATTCATATGCGTTGAACCCTCTGCTGGGGACCTCATCCGTAGCGAAGGTGAGGATGACTGAAGTGGTCTTTTTAACGTCGCCATTACGCCTTATTGATATTTTCCGACAATCTGTCACATCTTGCGGCGACATTTCCTTGGTGATGTCGTCGGCATCAAGGTGCAGCAGATCGTAATGCGATATCAAAGTAAAGATAAATGCGATATAATGCGAAGTTCAAAGTGAGATGCGGCTCAACAGACACTGGGATTTCATGAAACAGTTTCAGGCCCTAGAGCTTCTCGCTCTGTTGGTCACTAGTTGTCTCCATGAGTAACGTGCCTTCCCTCATTTTCTTGACCGATTTTAGATCGCCTGATAGAAACCCAAACAGTACTCTCTTTGTTCATTGAAGCTTTCGCGGCTCATGGTGATCAAAAGGTTTTTCGGGTCTGCCGCGTGATGATCAGGTTTAGTCTGACGTTTTGTGACCTCTACTGGTAACTTCTTCAAGAGGGAATTGATGTCCCCGTTGCCGGTGAGGGATATATTTATATATCTCAGAAGGGAGAGTTGGAGGGGGAAGAGGGATGAGGGGTGGAGGGAGACGTACGTGAAAAATATTTATAATATGGGCATCCAAGTGTGGCTTATTTGGAGGCCACCATCTCTATTGATATTTTCTTTGCTCTTCTTTACCTCAATGGCCTCACGATATAGCCTGGGTTTGTACTCTCTTTATTAAGAAGGGAGACACTCTGGTGAGTGAGTCACCTTCCTTTGGGATTTTAGGACCAAAAACCTTTTACTTGCACATTCTCCCCCGCCCGGATCTGGGCGGGATCTGTTAGATTTTGGTGGGGTTGTTTTATCCTCCATGCCAAAATTACGATTCGTCCCCCGGGCTCCCCACCCACCACGGAGTCACATATTTGGGACGCCGCACCGCAAACCGGTGCGGTCTCCAGGGCTACCCGAGGGGATATAGCACCCTAGAGGTGGTTGCCTGCTTCAGGTTGGGTCTTCGGTGCGCGAACCCACCAAACCCAAACACCTTCGACCGCCCTACACAGATCTCCACCTCCCTGGCATTCTCCACCGTTGAGCTAACGCCACGGAAGCCGTTTGACCGGGAGTGGCTAGCTCCCGGCCGCCCGTTTACGCCGAATCCGGGGCCGAAGTGGGGTGTTGTTCACCAGCCCATACTGGGCATCCGAAACCCAGCTGGATGCAGGAGAACTCGCCCACCAGGATACCCTTCGCCTCCTTACGGGTCTCCAAACACGGCCAACACATGGGTAAGCTGATAAGGCAAGCTGATATCGCTTCACACAGGCAGTTGACCCGCAAGATTGTCCGGACGCTACCCAAGCTTCACAGCGGGTTTGTTTTCGGGGGTTTTGTCCCCGCTCTTTTAGTAACCTCTTACGACAAGCAGGGATACTGCGGGAGTATTCTCCATCCCCCTACCCGCAGGGGTAGAATACATTGATTCCTCTGCTTAGTGTATGCAACCGTGGAATTCGTGAACACGTGGTATTTGCTTAGAAATGAAAGAGTTATCAGGAGCTGAGTTTCTCGGTGAGTTACTTGAATTTATTGTTTATGTGATAAATATTATATATTTTTTCATTTGTTATTAACATTATTAAAACAAAATATACTAATATTTGACAATTAATTTATGCATTTGGATCAATAGAAACGTTTGTTGTCACATTTCATCTAAATTTTCTTTCTCGAGTTAATTTTTTAGATTGAACATTGAAGAGCAAGATAAATACTTGCGTAGATTACAGGGTGAGTTAGAAGATGAAAATGTGGACGATATCCCACCAGACAGTGAAGATGAAGACTGGTTCCCTGAAATAAATTTGCCTACTGCTGAAATAGCCGACACCGGATACGAGGGAGCGTGCGGCTCATCAACTGGTGAGCTCTCGTAATAGTGGCGGTCCCATAAACCTAAGCCTTCTGTTCGTGGAAGTTATTTATATCCATAATGAAAGGGTAGGTACATTTGGATTTATAGGGTGCGTCGACAGCTATGGTCATTTTGCACCACGCACAATCTAGTTTATATAAAAAAATAATATGAATGAATATAAATCTAGACAAAAGGTATCATTAAAAGCCCAAATATATAAGAAATATAAATATAAAAATAATAAATATAAAAATATATTAGATTTTGCTTATTAAATTAGTTTCCTTTAAAAAGGAAATTACATGATTTAGTTGATCGGCATCGTTGCCTAGAACTTGTTCTAGGTCGCCACTGATGCGTAGCTTGTTTCGTGTGTCCCGATATTTGTCACACTCCATCAGGATATGTCGCACACTGAGAGGACAGTCACAGTCATCACATCGAGGAGGAATTTTCTCTTCTGTAAAGAGGAACGAGTGGGTCAGGGCGCAATGCCCGATTCTTAAACGTGTGATGACGACTTCCTCTCTGCGATTACTCCTGATGGAAGTGGGCCACCCTGTCGTTACCGGTTTAATTGTCCGTAACTTATTGTTTGGGACATCACTCCACTGTTCACTCCACTGATCTAGGACTACTTTAGGTAAAGTAGATTGCAGGTCCTGGTAGGGTACCAGCGTCGTCGTCGGCTCAGGGATATTTAGAGCTTCTTTTGCGGCTGCATCCGCCTTCTCATTCCCGGCAATTCCCACATGTCCAGGGACCCAGAGGAACGTTATAGAAATTCCTCTTCTATTAAGGCATAGGAGGCCATAGTGTATGCTCTGGACAATGGGGTGTTCGGATGAAAAGCCAGAAATGGACTGAAGAGCACTCATCGAGTCCGTGCAAATGACAATCGCTTTAGCACTCTTCCCGATCCCATCGAGAGCCATCTTAATGGCTAGCAGCTCGGCTGTGTATATGCTACACAGCGGGCTGAGTCTGGCCTCGATGACCCCGTGGTGAGAGGAGGTAACCGCGCATGAGCAAGCTGCATCCGACTTGAATCAGTGAATATGGGAATGAAGTCGGAGTAACGAAAGAGAAATTCGTTAAAAAGACGCTGGTATTCTAGATCAGTGGTGTAAGCTTTCGGGTGTCTACTGAGACCCATGTGGATTTCAGGGGACGGAATTATCCAAGGTGGGTAACTTGAGTACCCAATCGGATATAAATCTGGGAGCCTTAACCCAGTTTCCTGAATAAATAAATTAAAGCGAACACCAAGCGGTTTGGTGGCCCTTGTCCGTCTGCTAAAATGTTCTAAAAAACGGGGGTTAAAAATCACGTTAAAACACGGATGGTTCTTTGTCGCTAAAATCATGGCCGCATAGGAGCACATTAAAATGTTTCTACGGTGCGACAACGGCTGTTCACCGGCATCAGCATAGATGCTGAGGACCGGGCTGGTCCGAAAAGCACCAGTGGATATCCGAAGCCCTGCGTTGTGCACTGATGTCAGAGGTCTCAAATAGGAATCGCGGCTGGAGTTGTAAACGAACGACCCATAGTCCAGCTTGGAACGCACGAGTGCGCGATATAATAAAAGCAATGACCTGCGGTCGGCACCCCAAGATGAGTGATTTAAAAACTTTAAAATGTTTAGTGTCCGTAGACTTTTGTCCCTTAAACCCCGTATGTGATCACGGTAGTTGAGTCGGTAGTCCAAGGTCATACCGAGGAACCGAACTGATTCCACATAGGGTAGATTTCTACCACCAAGTAAAAGTGCTGGTGGAATGTAGGCTCCCCTCACACGATAAAAATGGACGCACTTTTCCGTAGAAAACTTGAATCCATTTCTCTGGGACCAATTCTCCAGTCTGTTCAGAGCCAGCTGGGTTACTCTGGCCGCGCTAATAAGTTTGGACGACCTGCAAAATATTGCTAGGTCGTCTACAAATAGTGATCCCAAGAGAGGAGGTTTGATACACTTTGCTATATCATTGATAGCAATGGCAAAAAGTGTCCCACTTAGAACGGACCCTTGGGGCACACCGTTCTCTAGGGAATAGAGTTCAGATAGGTGCTTGCCTATCTTAACTTAAAAAAAACGATCACTTAAAAAGTTATTTATAAAAACAGGTAAATTTCCCCTCATGCCCCACTCGTGCAGCGTCGCGTCGTTAAGATCTTCCGCCGCCAAACCCTGTCGTATGCCTTCTCCATGTCGAAGAAGACACCCACGACGTGCTGGCGGAGAAGAAAAGCCTCCTGGATATAATTGTCGACCCTGACTAGGTGGTCAACGGTCGAGCGGCCACGTCTAAAACCGCATTGTAAAGTGGAGAGAAGATTTCGACGCTCCAACCACCAAACGAGGCGCCGATTCACCATTCTCTCCATTACCTTACACAGGCAACTGGTAAGAGAAATAGGCCTGTAATTGTTCGGGTCAGCTCTATCTTTACCCTGTTTGAGTATGGGTACAACTATGGACTCCCGCCAGGAGGCAGGGAAGCTACCCTCAGCCCAAAGTTGGTTGAGGGAGCGTAGGACCTCCAACAGTGCCCTCTCCGGAATATTCCGGAGAAACGCATTGTGGATTTCGTCATTTCCTGTGGCTGTCTCGGGAGTCTTCAAAGGCAGATCGTAGTTCCCAGAGGGAGAAAGGGATATTATACTCTGCCACTGTACGCATCTCAGTAAAGATGAGTGGGGAGGATTCTGTGCGTCTCTTGATCGAGAGGAAGGCTTCCTCATACGTGGCGTCGCTGCATGTTTTGGCGAGTAACTGACAGAAGACCTCACCAATAGCAGACGGAGATGTCAATACATTGCCGCCGACGTTGAGGAAAGGGACGCTGAGCTGATAATGATTTCCCGAAATACGTTTTACTTTGTTCTAGATCTTAGCCAGGGGTGTTCTGTAATTAATGCTGGATACATATTCCATCCAGGAGGCTTTTTTCGCTTCTTTCACGATCCTTCGAGCTTTGGCTCGGAGGTGCCTAAAGGAAGCAAGGTTCGTTTCCGTGGGAAATTTATTAAAAATCCTTAGAGCCTGGTTGCGCTGACGAATGGCTCTTGCGCATTCCTCGTTCCATCACGGGACTGCAGGCCTAAGAATGTTTCGCATTGACTTTGGAACGCTGCTGTTGGCTGCCTCAATAATGCTGCACGTTAATTTATCTATGTTTAAAACACCGTTTTGGCTTTCGTCATACTCGTAATAAAACGTGTCCTTAAAAACCGGCCAGTTGGCTTTCCGGACAATCCAGTTGCCCGGCATGATAAAATTTGGATTCAAATTATTTTCTCTATTTATTAAAAGGGGAAAATGATCGCTCCCGCACAGATCATTATGAACAGTCAAGTGAAGCTTGTTCGTCAAGATACTCGACGTGATACAAAGATCGATTGTAGAAAACTGACCATTAAAAGAGTTAAAACGGGTGTGTTCCCCATTGTTCATTAAAACTAAATTAAAATCTTTAATAAAATTAGATAAAACCTGGCCCCTACGGTTGCACTGCTCCCAAGAACTACCCCAAAGGATATCGTGAGCGTTAAAATCCCCTAATAAAACGAAAGGTCTCGGTAGCTGACGAATAAGGGCGTCAAGATTGAATCGGGTAACCGGTGCCCCCTCTGGCAAGTAAACATTACATAATGTCACAGCCTCTGGGGCATGTACCGTCACTGCGACTGCCTGAAAAGGCGTTGTCAGCTGCACTCGGGAGGTGTAAAGGGCTTCCCTAGTAGCAACTGCCACTCCACCCTGGGCACGTTGACCACTGGTATCGTCAAATCTAAAAACTTTAAAATCTTTTAAAAGACCATTGTCGGTAGTTTTAAAATGGGTTTCTTGCAGGCATATGCAAGATGGGTTAAGATCCCGTATTAAAATGGCCAGCTCCTCCTTATGCCTATAAAAACCATTACAGTTCCACTGTAATATAAAAGCCATTAATAATATAAAACTTAAAAATAAATAAATAAATTAATTAATTAATTTTAAAATGTAAAACACAGTTGGAGGATCAACGCTTGATGCGATTCCTCCTCCTACCTTTGGTTCTAGCCCGGAGGACCTTTTTCTCCGAGAGACAATCGTCCTCTTCCATTGACTCCGGTTGGAGTCGAGCTAAACCAGATGGTCCGGGGGATACTGACTTTCCACGCTTCGTTTGCGTGGCCCCGGCGGTGTTTTTAGTGGGGTTCTTCTTAGGAGAACCCGGAACGGTGGCTTGTGTTTTATTTGCCGGATTTGTGGCCTTAGCCGGCATGGCTGCTTCCTTCGGATCGGCTGTCTTCGTATTCTCATTCTTGTTGGTCTGTGTTCCTTGGGTGGTTTTCTTGACAGTTGCTATGGAAGCAAAGAATTTAGAAAAGGTAGGTGCTACAAGGGCTCTGAACTTCTTCCTTGCCTCTAAATAAGGGATTTTATCAATTGTCTTAATCTCCATGACCTTTCGTTCTTCGATCATCTTCGGACCCTTGCGAGAATACGCTGGATGCGTACCCTCGCAGTTCACGCAACGTGGATCTTTGGTACATTCAGCACCCTCATGCTCCTCCAGGCTGCAGCGCGGGCAGGTGGCCTTGCCCTCACATCGCGTGGCGATGTGGCCGAAGCGTTGGCACTGGAAGCAGCGCATGGGCGCCGGTATGAATGGTCGTACTGGTACCGATTCATATCCGACGAAAACCTTGTCGGGGAGACTGTCACGCGCAAATGTTAAAACGACTGAAGTAGTCTTTACTACTTCGCCGTCGCGCTTCGTTGTTAATCGACGAGCATCAACTACTCCCTGAGAAGCCATCTCTCTCTTGATCTCATCGACTTCAACGTACAGCAGGTCGTAATGTGATATTACTCCCCGACTGGTGTTGAGGGTGCGATGTACTTCTACGTGAACTGGTATATCATGGAGATTTTTCATTAATAGTAGCTTGTCGCTTTGTTGCGGAGTTGCCGTTTCAATTAAGAGGCTTTCGTCACGCAGCTTCTTTGCAGACCTTAAATCTCCGGGCACTGCAGCCGATAGAACTTTTCTAATGAGAAAGGGGGACACTCGCTTAAGTGTCTCCCCTTCTTTCGCGCAGTTCATGATTAGAAACCGCCTACAGGCGGACGAGTCTGTTTCTCCTCCACCCGTATCCGGGCGGGATCGTTTTGATGGTGGTTGAATTTTACCCTCCATGCCAATGATAGATTCTTCCCTCGGGCTCCCCACCCACCATGGAGCCACACATTTGGGACGCCGCACCGCAAACCGGTGCGGTCGCCAGGGTTACCCGAGGGATATAGCACCCTAGAGGTGGTTGCCTGTTTCGGGTTGGATCTTCGACGCACGAGCCCACCAAACTCGTGCATCTCCGACCGCCCTACGCAGACCCTTACCTCCCTGGCACTCGCCACCGAACGTATCGGAAGCCGATTGACCGGGAGTGGCTAGCTCCCGGCCGCCCGTTTACACAGAATCCGGGGCCAAAGAGGGGTATTGGCCCATACTCCATACCGGGCATCCGACACCCGGCTGGAAACCATAGACCTCACCCTCCAGGATCCCCTTCTCCTCCTTACGGGTCACCGCACACGGCAAACATGCGGGTGGATCGCAGGCCAGGTGGTGTGGCCGCACACAGACAGTTGACCCACAAGACTGTCCGGGCTCAACCCTGGCTCGGGGTTTCCGTCCCCGCCCTTTTAGTCGCCTCTTACGACAAGCAGGGATACTGCGGGAGTATTCTCCATCCCCCTACCCGCAGGGGTTTCATAATGAAAACTTGGTACTATTCCACAGTTATTTTACTGACTTTTAAAACTAGTTTCACCGATCTTCGGCATTCTCAGTAACGTTACACATTCAAATAGGTACATAAAATTGTCAATAGATTAATTGTGGAATAGTACAAAGGATTCATTATGACCAGAAATATAAACTATTAACAAATTATGTGTGCTTTAATAATATCTATGTTTTCAGATGACGAATCCAGAGTAAACATAGTAATGACAAGATAAGAAAAGGTAGATATTTTTATTTCAGCTCATATTTTTAGATTAGTTACTACTTGTGCCTAGATATTTTACTTATCGTGTGTATTTATTTCATAGATTTGGATTAAGATGACAAGTATGAAGATAGCAGTCAATCGAGTGATGGTGAAGAGAGTGGAAGTGAGGTGGATATTTAGAGAGGAGCATTTAACCGTGGTAGAGGCAAAGGCACAGGTAGAGGTAATGGCAGGGGTTGTTGTAGTGGCCGAAGAGATAGAAACAATTCTGGAGAAGGATATGGAGTCGTCCAGGGAATTGCGACGAAATTCATCGCAAAAGATAAAACAGAATGGTCCAAACTCTTTTACCGCAGCGTCAAGTAGCAGCTCGTAATATTGTACGTTAAAGGGCTGGCCCTCGCAGGACTACAGAACCCTCGTCTATTTGTGATACATTCAAAAGAATTTTTTTCTGATGAAATGGTAGACAATCATTCGCTGCAGAAGTCAGAGAGCACAAAAAGAATACCAAGATTTTAATTCACAATATCCCGATAAAGAGCCTCACGTATGGAAGAACATATCGAGCCGTGAAATGTACGCTTATATCGGTATTTTTATTTGTGCCGGGTTAAGTAGTTCTAATACGGATGCCAGAAGTGACATGTGGAAAACGACATATTTTCTTTTGTACACAGCAACCATGGGTATAAATAGCTTTTCGGTGATTAATCAGTTTTTTTACGATTTGACAATTCCGACACGTGCCAAGAACGAGCGCGCGAAGACAAAGCAATTTCAATTAAGGAATTATGGACCACGTTAAATAACAATTTATCAAGATTTTACCGGCCATCTGCAAATCTAACTATTGATGAGCAGCTTTACCCATATCGAGTACGAATGAGGTTTACCCAGTATATGCCCAGTAAACCTGGGAAGTATAGAATTAAAATAATTAAAATATGGTGGATTTGCGATGCTGAAAATGGGTGTCCACTTCACGGCATTATATACACAAGAAAGCAAGGAAAAATTCGCGAAAAAAATCAAGGGGAAAGGGTAGTAAAAGACCTCACGGTGATATATAAGGGTAGAGGTAGAATCATAACCATGGACAATTTTTTTACAACATTACCTATTGTAAGGCTTCTGCTATCATGGAATATAACGATTCTTGGTACTGTTAGAAAGAGCAAACCATATATTCCGAAGGCTATGGCTGCTTCGACGGATAGGTAAGTGTACTCCACTATTTTTGAGTTTAATAAAAATGTAGCACTCAGCTCATATGTACCTAAAGAGAACAAAGCTGTAACTCTGCTATCAACTATGCATTATGACACGAATATATCAGATAATTATAAGAAAACACAGAAATTTTATTAGACTTTAAAAAATACTAGGCTGGTGTCGATGCAATGGACCAAAATCTCGGCCGCTACACAACCCAACGGCGCACTTCTAGATGGCCATTTGCGATGTTTTATAATACGCTAGACATTGCTGCCTTTGTAGCTTATACCATACATTACGAAAATAATAATACGACATTAAAAAGAGCAGATCAACGTCAACTTTTCTTGTGGCTATTGAGTGAGGATTTAGCAAAGCCATTGATTGAATATCGTGGTCAAAAACAGAAAGTAATGAGGATTTTTTCAACAAAAGCGCCATTGAAGGTGTCATTGGCAGAAGTGAGCAGAATGTTGAGATGTCAAGTACTTCCACTTCAAGAGTAGCACTGGTAGAAAAACGGTTGTTGGAATTTATGAGGTATGCACAAAAAGCCTAACAGATAACGTAGATAGACAAGAAAATCTTGTAATTCTTGTAATAAACCTACTTTCAGTGAATATTGTGTCACAAAAGCATTTTACCCATTATGTAATAAGTAGGGACATGGCATTTTCGCGAAACGTTTTTTGTGACAGGATTCACGAAATAAGCGACTTTAGGGTTTTATCGCGAAATTAACCGTGTCTTCTTTGAAACGCGATTCTGTAAACGAAATTTGAAATATTTTGCATTTGCCAAATTTTTGTAGCATGAAATATTTTCTTGCTTAACACAATTTCTCTACGATCATCATTCAATTACAATTGTTTTACTTTTTATGCTGGATATTGCTGATTAATAATAAACCCAGATTGTCTGCAAGTAGACAAGAATCGTCATGGCATGAATGAACATTCGGTTTAATTAATAACGAGTGATACTGACAAATGAGTAATTCGAAGTATCTATTTTCATCCTCTTCTAACCAAATTACCTAGAGTCCCACTGAAATTATATGCATAAACGAATTTATACATCGTAACAATCTTACCTCATTTCGTATCGTACCCAAATCATAGCTTCGTCAATGATGGTGTGCATCGATAGTGTTCGACACATCAAATCGCATCGTTTTAGCGCGGTCTTTGAGGCAAATTCTATCATTGGTCTTTCTTGTCTAAGGCTGGCAATGATATTTCTGCATTATTTCCATTTTCGATTAAATAAAAAATACTGAAATTTCTGATGCGCGAAAAAATAGTCAATTACTATTCTTCATGACAAATTATATTGAGCCGCTGGCAAAATCATCGACTTCGTTCATGGAAAACTGCACAGCCGTAATTAAGTTTTGTTTAAAAGCACGAGGTATCCATTTTCTCAATTACATTGGCTTCATCTTCTCATGGTAAAATGCTTCCTGAAAATGCGGAGTGACGTTGCGCGTGGAGTAGCATCATTTCGTAGATAGAATTGTTATTATTTATAAAATAAAGATTTGTAGTAATGGTAGTAATCTGAATTACGTTCACAAAGGCTTGATTAAACTAATTCTATCCGTGTAATAGCATAGTATTTAAAATAGCTCATTTCTTTATTCATTGATACGAAACCTACGCAATGACGAGAGAAAACGGAATGGTGATGGACACATTTTATACATATAAAATTGATTTTAATAGCAATAGCAGGCCGGCAATGGAAAGTCGGGATTAATCTGTCAAGGAGAATAAAGAAACATTGTTTCCGAAAATTATGCAGCCCAGATGGTGACTGGCTAGTCGAGGACGTGGTAACATTTAGTTACATTTACTCCAGCGACCGCACCGGTCGCGGGTGGCCCGGCAGGTTTTTCTGGGCCGCACCCATTGACGTAAGATTATCTTTTAAAAATATTGATTTCATCCATGCCAGCACTGGTGTTGCTGGTAACTTTGTTAGCGGTCGTATTCAATGCGACACAAAAAGCCAGCGGAATGCACACATTCGCTCCCGCTCCCGGTTAGATTTGCAGCCCAGTTTGATATGATAAAAGTAAAGACACTGTTGCATTTTTTTCATACATGACGCTTGAAATGTAACTTCGGGAGTGCCGAATTTATTCAGCTACTTCTGGGTGGGACTAAAGGTTCACCATATCATCTTATTCAAAAAGCAAAAGACGATGCCTAAGATTCTATCAATATTCACCCGTGAAAGGGAGTTTAAAGAAGAAGGATTTTACATATTTGATTAAAAAACAAGCTAATTATGTGTAAATATTGCAATACGAGGATTGATTGGACTAGAAAAGATTCCTGTGTGAAGCATGTGGAAAATAATAGGCCCAAGCGAAGTAAAGTTAAGTCCATAAAATATTGTAGTTTGTTGAAGCAAATATCTTGAACCAAGGCGGTAGAAACTGGGAGGAAGATAAAGATAGAGAAATAGCAGCAGCACTTCAATTTGGAATTTGCTGAAGCTCTCATGAAAGCATATATTACCCTGGAAAAAGCAGATGACCAAGGATTTAGAAGATGTCTAAATAAATATTTTCCAGGTATGGATGCTGGTTCCAAATAAATTTCATAAAATGACTAGCTTATGACAAAATCTGCACATTTATTCCAGGATCTGGAGATCTTCCATGTGCCAAGACATTAATGCAAGCATATGTTCCGCATATTGCAGAAAAGAATAAGGAAGAGATAAAAGCAGCAGTGAAAGACAAATCAGTGGCAATACTATGTGATGAAACAACTGATCGAAAAGGTTGTTGCATGTTTATTGTCCTCCTCCGGGTTATTTCCTGTGCAGAAGAGCCAGTGATATATGTTGGGGGGTGAAAGAACTTGAAAATGCAACAAGTGCAGAGAGCTCACGAGCCATTGTAGCAGTACTGAATAAGATTGAGATTCAATATGAAAATGTGGTTAGTGTTGTCACAGACTCAGCAAGGTATATGACTGCGTGCGTAAATTCCCTCAACATTCTTTTTTGTGAAAAAATGGTGCATATACAATGTTGGGCACACAAGTTAAATATTGTTGCAAGTAATTGGCCTGCCGAATTTTCTGAATTGAGCAAATGTGTACAAAACTGTAAGGCAGCATTTTTAAACACCAGAAAACTTGAGCACCGCTATGTATCATTTCTCAAGACAAAATACCCAAGTGGTGGAAAGAAGCCATTAATGTAACCCTTACCAGTCATGACTAGGTGGAATTCTTGGTTTCAGTCCACACAGTATGTGTGTGAGTATATAGAGGATTTGGTGGAATACCTTAAAGGAATTGAAGAAGGAGGAAGTGCAGTCGACTACTTTAAAATATTGCCAGCTGATGAGATCACTGCCATCAAATGTCCAGCTGTTTTCTTGTTTGAATATGGTCAACTTTTAATCGACACAATAGTGGCATTAGAGGGTTCAAAATTCCCTTTAGCGCATAAACTTTCATCCACTGTTGGCAACATTAAGAATTCTTTCTCACTTGTCAGTAATGGGGCCTTCGGTGATTCAACTAACATGGAAATGGCAAAATTCAAATCGGTCACAAACCGATCTTCCCTAATCCAAGGGTTTAAAATTAATGGGTGCAAAAGCCATTCCAATTAGTTCGATTAATTTCAGAATATGAGGGGAAGGTGTTTTTTAATAGTATGGGTAGATTATTTGACCCGTGGCACATAATTAGCAACACAGTTGACTCAAGCCTTCACTCAATTGTCAAGAAAGTTCCCTTTCTCAGCATTGTTCCTATGCAAAGTTTTCTTGAAGGTTATCTTGCCTTGCAGGCAGCAATATCTATGTTTCAGAAACGAGGGTATGAGGTTAGTATTTTTAAGGCTCTTTTGAGCATGAAAGAAGGGCATCTTAAGTTTTGTGGAGCAGAGTGTTAAAGAACTCTGGATTCCTCCCTCAAATGTGGACAGTGAAAGGGCATTTTCTTCTTATGGAAATATTCTTACTGACCTTCGCACAAATCTAACAACTGAAAACCTGGAAATAATGTTATCATTACGTTTTTCAAAGTGAATTTAATTTAATAAAATCAAAATATTACTGTAGTAAAATGGAATTTCCTTTATATTTGGTTGTAATTGGTAATTGGTGTAAAATTAGCATAGTCTTTGGAAATAACAGAACTTCATATGCTACTTCAGACAATTTTTTTTATTTATTACTGATATAGTCACAATTTACCAATGTATTCTTCTGTTATTTAGCACCGAAATTTGCTAATTTTAATTATCAAATCTCATTAATTTGCCTTTAGTTACCATTTTATTTCACCACTTTCAGTGATTTTAAACACCGAAATCCGCTAATTTTATTTACCAATATCCAGTGTCCCTAGTAATAAGTAATATTCAGTAGCTAATGTTCCAATGAACTTTTAATAGTGCAGGAGTGCACATTTTCTGTTCGATAGAATATTGAGAACAAAATTTATCGATTAAATCCATGTTTGTGTGATTTATTTCATCTGGGTAAGCTTGGGTACCTCGTATTTTTCTCTCTCACGGACATTCATTTTGCAAAAATACGCCATCATTTGAAATGAGGAAAATAATGACATCTACAGGTGTATGAGTGTATGAAAAAATAATTCTTCGTTTCGTTTAGCTCAAAGGATATAATTTCAGTACTTCCAATGTAAAATATGAGGCTTTGAACAATGAGGGCTTACATGAAATCGCACTATCTCCTTAATAAAATTACAAACAAATAAATCAATTATTTTCAAGGCTCATGTTCGGACAAATTTCCTTTCCGAAGGAATACAGATTTTAAAAAATTATGGTATTTAATATTCCTTTCATAGTAAACAAAGCACGGGGAAACCATTTTTTATTTTCTCCTCGGCCCGAGCCGAAATGTCATTTTCAAACGATGGAGACGACAGTGATACGGAATATATCCCGGAGGGTGATGCCAGAGAATCGGATAGTTCTCAGGTAATTATTAATTTCTTATTGAATAATCACACTACACTACTATTTTCACGAAAATGTAGTCAAAACATCTGTTTCGTGAAAAAGACAATTATAATAATAATCTCTAAATACCTAACAGCCAAAGCCAATTACTAAGTATTTATTATATGGACGGGCACACACAACCATGCCCTGGGAGGTGTAAATTTCCTACCTACGAGGGGGCCTATATGCCCGAGTTCTCACTCAAATGCGAGGGAGCCGAGAAACTCGAATGGGTGATCTCGCCCGACGAGAATTCAAGGCGAAATTCGGTACGCCCGAGGAAACTATGAAGAGGGGTGTACGAGTGAGAAAGGAGCCGCGCGTAATAACATGTCAACAATAGGCGAGCGGGAAGGGAAGAGCGGGAAGGGAAGAGCGAGGAGGGAGGAGCGAGGAGGGAGGAGCGAGGAGCGAGAAGGGAGGAGCGAGAAGGGAGGAGCGAGGAGGGAGGAGGGAGGAGCGAGGAGGGAGGAGCGAGGAGCGAGGAGCGAGGGACGTGGCCTCCGACGACACGGGCTTCAAACTGTGGCAACGTCAGTAATAAATGACTTCAAAACAATGTAACCAATCACCGCCCACGAACTTCCGTACATTTTCGGAAAGGGGAAGGGGGTAAAAAAAAACAACGGGAAAGAAACACGAAGACGCGAAAGGATCCTTTAAAACCATGCGACGGTCAAACCGTTACCGTCACAATATATATATGTTTTTATAAAAAAATAATTAAAGATTTTATGGGGTATTTTCCGAAAGAGTTTTAGAATAACATATAAAATTCAGTCTTCGAGGGTTTGCCTGCAAAATCATCCGTGGGAAGAAACTTTGATAAAACTGGCTCATTTTTAGTCCTCCTTTAAAAATTTCTTCGAAGGGATAGGTCGTCGGTGGTGGAATGGAAACAGTGGAATGTGAATCGCTGTAGCTAACTGCATAACCATTTCATGGATCACAAAGATGATGCAGATTTTTCTGCGGTTGTTATGATAACTGACAGGAACGTGAATGTTGCTGACGACATGTTTCACAAATAAATGCACGTATCTTTAACACTTTTATTTGTCAATAATAAGTTCTTCGGCAACATTTACTTTGTGGTCAGTTGTCATTGTAGGTACTCACAGTATATTCTACATCATCATTCTGGTTTGTTTAAAAGGTAATTCAGCTAAACTTTATTTACATTAATATTTTTCCATTCAGCCTATTCCTTCCGAGACATTTGAAAAAATATACGAGTTAGTATCATGGACTTAACGGCCATCCGGTGGGTTTTACAACCAACCTTCGGAGACCAAAGTTAACATATAGTTCTTATAATTCTTCGATGGGGCATGTGAATGATGGGGCTTCGAAGGGGCTTGGGATGGGGAATTCTCATAGACCCTGGGTCCCAAGTGTCGGTCATCTCCTCTTCGGCCGTAAGTCACTATTTACACGTTCCTTTTTCCTTTCCATTCCTGTCCTGTGATGCGTTCTTCGCCTGCGCATTACTCTATTCCAGCTGGCAAGACTACTCGGTCTAACTTGAAAGCGGACATTAAGGGAATAGCCGGGCGTTCTATTCCGCTGCGGACTGGAATGCGCTGATTGGCTGAAAGTTGCGATTTTCATGCCATCTATTGCTTGATTTGGAAATGATTCACTTGTTTGTCTCTCAATGCTGGTGGACGAGGCTCCGGAAGATATGTAGAGGAAAATCATTGACTTGAATGGTACACCATTCTCATATATGTCAACATTTTGGTTGGATTTTGGTAGGTAGGTAGATTTGGATTTATAGGGTGCGTCGACAGCTATGGTCATTTTGCACCACGCACAATCTAGTTTATATAAAAAAATATGAATGAATATAAATCTAGACAAAAGGTATCATTAAAAGCCCAAATATATAAAAAATATAAATATAAAAATAATAAATATAAAAATATATTAGATTTTGTTTATTAAATTAGTTTCCTTTAAAAAGGAAATTACATGGTTTAGTCGATCGGCATCGTTTCCTAGAACTTGTTCTAGGTCGCCACTGAAGCCTAGCCTGTTTCGTGTGTCCCGATATTTGTCACACTCCATCAGGATATGTCGCACACCGAGGACGGTCACAGTCATCACATCGAGGAGGAATTTTCTCTTCTGTAAAGAGGAACGAGTGGGTCAGGGCGCAATGCCCGATTCTTAAACGTGTGATGACGACTTCCTCTCTGCGATTACTCCTGATGGAAGTGAGCCACCCTGTCGTTACCGGTTTAATTGTCCGTAACTTATTGTTTTGGACATCACTCCACAGTTCACTCCACTGATCTAGGACTACTTTACGTAAAGTAGATTGCAGGTCCTGGTAGGGTACCAGCGTCGTCGTCGGCTCAGGGATATTTAGAGCTTCTTTTGCAGCTGCATCTGCCTTCTCATTCCCGGCAATTCCCACATGTCCAGGGACCCAGAGGAAAGTTTTAGCAATTCCTCTTCTATTAAGGCATAGGAGGCTATTGTGTATGCTCTGGACAATGGGGTGATCGGATGAAAAGCCAGAAATGGACTGAAGAGCACTCATCGAGTCCGTGCAAATGACAATCGCTTTAGCACTCTTCCCGATCCCATCGAGAGCCATCTTAATGGCTAGCAGCTCGGCTGTGTATATGCTACACAGCGGGCTGAGTCTGGCCTCGATGACCCCGTGGTGAGAGGAGGTAACCGCGCATGAGCAAGCTGCATCCAACTTAGAACCATCAGTGAATATGGGAATGAAGTCGGAGTAACGAAAGAGAAATTCGTTAAAAAGACGCTGGTATTCTAGATCAGTGGTGTAAGCTTTCGGGCGTCTATTGAGGCCCATGTGGATTTCAGGGGACGGAATTAGCCAAGGTGGGTAACTTGAGTACCCAATCGGATATAAATCTGGGAGCCTTAAACCGGTTGCTTGAATAAATAAATTAAAGCGAACACCAAGCGGTTTGGTGGCCCTTGTCAGTCTGCTAAAATGTTCTAAAAATCGGGGGTTAAAAATCACGTTAAAACACGGATGGTTCTTTGTCGCTAAAATTTTGGCCGCATAGGAGCACATCAAAATGTTTCTACGGTGCGACAACGGCGGTTCACCGGCATCAGCATAGATGCTGAGGACCGGACTGGTCCGAAGAGCACCAGTGAATATCCGATGCCCTGCGTTGTGCACTGATGTCAGAGGTCTCAAATAGGAATCGCGGCTGGAGTTGTAAACGAACGACCCATAGTCCAGGTTTGAACGCACGAGTGCGCGGTATAATAAAAGCAATGACCTGCGGTCGGCACCTTGGATTTTGGGTTTTTATTGATATTGGCGGTTGTTGAAAAGAGGAGTGATACAGTGTGGTAACTATAATACCTTAAAATAATCAACAAAAGCAAAATGCCAAGTTTTGCACTCACATGCTTTTTATTTTAATTTTTTTCATCCTGCCAGGGTACCTTCCCTTCGTTTGAGAAATACTCGGCAAAACTTTCCCGGACATCCCAAGCAGACTGTGATCCTCTATTATGTGGCGTTGGATTTGACTGCAGTTCGACCACATCTGTGCAGTCTTCATAGTATTGTAGGCTCTTAGCCACCATGAAGTTGTGCAGTGCGGTACAAGCCTGTACCACTAATTGAACTGTTTCCACTTTTAAGTCCATCGTTGATAACAGCACTCTGAACCTGTTCGCTAGTACACCGAAAGCATTCTCCACGATCCTCCTAGCTCTACTGAGTCGGTAGTTGAAAATCTTTTCACGTCTGACTCTTGTGTTGAACGGAAAGGGTTTCATTAAGTGTCTTTGCAGGGGAAATGCGTCGTCACCTATTATCACATATGGCAATTTTCTGTTGACTCCTATTTCTCTATCCGCTGGTAGATTCCTTTCTGCCTCCTCAATCACCCTCATGAGATGTGATCGGTACAGGACAGCCGCGTCATTTACACGATCATTACTGCCTATGTCTGTAAATATAAAGTTAAGGTTTGCATCCACCAATGCCATGATTGAGTCCGTTCCTTTGTAATTCCGGTAGAATGCTCCATCAGCCCTCGCTGCGCGGAAAGTGATGTTTCCCGTCAACAGATCCCAAGCAGTTGGGAAATTGCCACCTCTTGTGGAAGTTCTCCGCAATGGCATACCATTCTTCTTTGGTTGATGGAAACTGTTTACAAAGTGAATTTTTGAAGTGAACTAATGTTTACTAGGCATGCATAAGTAAGTGTTTGCAATGAAAAGTGTGATATGGTAAATTCACATGAAAAATATTAAAAAATTAAATTATTGTTACTGCACAATTGTCTGTTACTGTTTGTTTATGCTCAATATCATCTCAGGTATGAATAACCATATGCTAAATTCATGTATCAATTTGCTGTAGGTTAAATAATTCATTAAACTCTAGTATTTCTTTTATCTTTCCATTGATAATGGCTGAGAAGGTTAAAAAATATACGAAAAGTGAGATCTTGGATCTTGCATTAACGTAATAGGTTAAAATCGCCTACAGAAATATTTATTCATTTGTACCTTTAAGTACACTGCCTTAAGAGCACTGTAAATATCAGTGCAAACTTCTGGGATGCAGCCACTGAGGAACGACTTCGACAATCGAGTCTGGTAGTCCATGCTCTGGAAGCTTTCTCCTGTAGCAAGAAACATGTAACAGCTAATCTCTCTCTTGCAGAAATAGGCTGCATCATGCAGGTTTCTTTTTTTGTAATATTGAGCTCTAAGTAACTCAATAGCTTTGAGAATATTTCTTCATTCATTCTTAGGTAATTCCTGAATGAATTTTCGTCCTCCAACCTCAGCTCATTTTGGAGGAAATCAAATGAGCCCTTTTCCTCCCTCAGGCTCCTCCATCTCTTGACCCAGCAGTTGCGGCGCCTCCTTTTCCTTTCCCTAGCTGCAACTGCTAATAGTGCTGTACCTGCTGCAGCAGCTAAAACTGCTGCACGTTGTTGGGGTTACATAACCTTTCAGTAGACTGGTTCGAATTTGACATCAGCCGTCAAAAATGTACAAAAAATACCGCATGGTTTTGTTTACAATTCTTTGGCGCTAGTTTTCTCTTTGAGCGGTTATATTCAGCATTATACCAAGCTACAAATTGCAGTTGTTTTAGATCGTGTTTTGCTTTACGGCGATCAGATTCGATGAACATGTGGACGAAGGAGGATACCCTCGTGCTCATTGAGCTGTGCGAGCAGTCGCGTTCTTTGTACGACGTGCGACACAAATTCTACCACAATAGAATTAAAAGGGAGGAAATTGGAAGGCATCAGGAAGGCTTTCAAAGCCTCAAAAAAGATTTTGACGGTCGAGGACATAAAAAATAAAATTAAGCGCCTACGGTCACAGTATCCCCATGAAAAGGCCTTGGAGGAGAAAAGCAGAAGGAGTGGATAAGGGTTGGATGATGTCCATGAGCCCAGACTTGGGTGCTATGAAAACTTAAAATTTCTTGACGTCTACACCAAAGTTAGGCCTAGTGTGACAACAATAGGACAGGTAAGCTCAATGGATTTACGCGTATATGTTTATTTTTAAAAGTTAAAAATATATTAAAATGAGTGCAGGCGTCTCAAAATTTTAGTAGTTTTTAGAACATGAAATAATAACCTAAATATATTGCGCAATTATAGAACGACATCCAATCCAAAAGTATTTCGGGTAAATCCTCTGAACCGATGCCATCGACATCAGCAGCGTCCGTCGATGTTTCAGCAACCCCCGCATCGAACGAGACTTCGATGACGAAAGGGAAAAGGGTATCAAATTTTCTTCACTCATCCAAAAATTGATAATATAGGACTGTGATGTATCAACACAATTTTTTTGATTTATCTGGCAGCGAAAAAGAAACCCCGATGATTTGGTCGCTGAAGCGAGGGAAGCGCTGGCGTTTGCTAAGCAATTCAATACGACCTCGGGACCTTCTAAAGAAGAAGTTTTCGGTCGCTTTGTGGCCGAAGAAATTAAGGAGATGAGGAATGCCGCCTTGTCCAAGAAAGTAAAGAGGCGGATCCAAATGATCCTCATCGAGGGAATTCCGGAGCAAGCCGAAATGGATGCTGGTAAGTGTTCATTCCATTAATTCAATGTCATCGCGTACTCTTTTTTTTGCACGAACGGTTGACTTTTAATTTTGAAGGGTCTCTACGTTCTTTTTTCCAGAGACGAGGAATCAATCAGGCGAAGATGTTGTCCCAACTGCCCAGCCATCGACTGACATTTTAACCACGGCATTTTCTATGGCAATGGGAGATGATTAAAGAATTTTGTAACATTTTAATAAAAAAATATGTGTGTATATATATATATATATATATACGAGTTCGTGGGAAATCACACACGCGATAATATAAATAAACTATGCCACAGGTGGGGCGGAATTAAATATAAACACATAAAAAAGAACACTCACACTATAAGTTGATATTTCGGTTGCTCTAGAACCTTTCTCAAAGATAGATGGATACAAAATGATGGACAGGCAGGGAACAAGAGGTGGGGTGAGATGGGAGGAGAGAGGGGTAGGGAGGGAGAAGAGGGGAGGGGCGGGAGGGGGTCAGAGGAAGAGGGAAGGGCAAGGAGGGGAAGAGGCGGGAGGGGGTCAGAGGAGGAGAAAGGGATGTGGAAAGGAGAAAAGGGGAGGGGCGGGAGGGGATTGAAGGAGGGGAAAGGGGAGAAGGGGCGGGAGAGGTCAGTGAGCGCGATTTAATCCGGGCGGATTATGTGCGGAATAAAGCCAGATGCAGGCACTTTCTAGCGTACGCAATTGAAGGGGAGAGGCAGAGGGAGGGAGGGAAGCCAACACGCCTACACGGAAGCATTTATCAAAAATGAGATTGTGGGAGGAAGCATGGATCGGGACGGGGAAGGAGGCATTGGGCGAGGACGGCTTGCATCTGGCTCGGTGGCCGGTCATTCTAACACTGAGGGCGTTAGTGGTGAGACCAATGTAGTATGAATCGCACAGGTTGCACAGGAGGATGTAAACAACATTGTGGGAAGTGCATGACCGAGAGGGGACGGAAGGAAGAGGGTGGGAGAGGAATTTAGCGGGGAGGGGGTCGGTGATAAGGATAGGGCACGTTTTGCATCTCGCGCGATGGCAGGGGTTGGGTGGGGTTTTAGAGCTAATATAGGGTTTAGTCAGCGGTTTGGTGGTTTTTAGAATGCTGGAGAGGTTGGGGGACGCCTGAAGGTGAGAGATGGACATTTGGGGAATGTGTTTTTGGTGGTGAGATTGTCAGAAAGGAGTGGGAAAAGGTTTTTAATGATTTTTTTGAGGGCATGGACGCCTGGGAAGTAGGTGGTACAGAGGGAGAGGTTGTAATTCTCCTTATTTAATTCTCCTTATTTTGGGTTGGTTTAGGAGGAAAGGGTTTTCTGAGAATTCGTTTATTGAGAAGTGTCTCAGGATATCCTCGTCGGAGAAGGGATTGGTGTAAAGAGGAAAGGAATTTATCAAGGGAATCGGGGTTATTACATATGCGAAAGCCTCGTGTGGAAAGAGAGTAGGGGAGGGAGCTTTTAGTATGGGAGGGATGGCAGCTGTTATAATGAAGATATTGCTGCTTATTGGTGGGTTTGATGTGGACTGAGGTGTTGAAATGGTGGTTGGAGAGAGTGATATCTACATCCAGGAAGGTAACATGGGAAGAAGAGAAATGAGAGGTGAAGGAGACAGAAGAGAAATCGTTGAGAGCGGAAATAAATGAATTAAAAGAATCGACGTCATGGGGCCAGAGAAGGAAAATGTCGTCGATGTATCGGAGCCAGAGTAAGGGTTTCAGGGGTTGTGAGGATAGGAAGGACTCTTCGACACGGCCGAGGAAAAGGTTGGCATAGGAAGGGCTGATTCTACTGCCCATGGCGCAGCCTTTGGTTTGAAGGTAGAAGCGGCCATTAAAGGAGAAGGAATTATGAGTCAAGATGAAGTGGGACAGGTCAATAAGGAAATCGGAGCTAGGGTTATGAGGAGTAGGGCGAGTATCAAGAAAATGCTTAACGGCGGATAAGCCTTCGGCGTGGGGGATGGAGGTATATAGGGAGGTGACATCAATGGTGGCCATGATGATGTCGGAATCATTAGGGAGGGGGGTGGAGAGGAGGCGATCAAGGAAATGATAGGTATCTTTGATGTAGGAAGGCAGGGAATGGACTAAAGGTTGAAGGTAATGGTCGACGAAAGCGGAGATGCGTTCAGTAGGGGAGTGGCAAGAGGAAACTATTGGCCGGCCAGGGTTGTTGGGCTTGTGTATCTTCGGAAGGATATAGAAGTGGGGAGTGCGGGGATGAGCGGGAGAAAGTAGAGAAATATCGTTGCTAGTGAGACCTTCCTTGGGACCTTTGTCTTTAAGGAAAGAGATGATCTCCTCGTGGAATTTGGGCTTTTAATGATACCTTTTGTCTAGATTTATATTCATTCATATTTTTTTATATAAACTAGATTGTGCGTGGTGCAAAATGACCATAGCTGTCGACGCACCCTATAAATCCAAATCTACCTACCTACCAAAATCCAACCAAAATGTTGACATATATGAGAATGGTGTACCATTCAAGTCAATGATTTTCCTCTTCATATCTTCCGGAGCCTCGTCCACCCGCATTGAGAGACAAACAAGTGAATCATTTCCAAATCAAGCAATAGATGGCATGAAAATCGCAACTTTCAGCCAATCAGCGCATTCCAGTCCGCAGCGGAATAGAACGCCCGGCTATTCCCTTAATGTCCGCTTTCAAGTTAGACCGAGTAGTCTTGCCAGCTGGAATAGAGTAATGCGCAGGCGAAGAACGCGTCACAGGACAGGAATGGAAAGGAAAAAGGAACGTGTAAATAGTGACTTACGGCCGAAGAGGAGATGACCGACACTTGGGACCTAGGGTCTATGAGAATTCCCCATCCCGAGCCCCATCGAAGCCCCATCATTCCCATTCGTTGGCTGTTTGTAGGAGCGAGATGCCTATTCTTAATCAGTTGAAGGCGTTTTGGGAGGTGGAAAAAGCAAAGTTGAGATTCGACCAAAACCCGAGGACTTACAATGCGAGGTGTTGTTTCAAAATGCACATCGTCGTATGTCTGACGGTAGATATGAGGTTACGTTGCCGTTTTACGAGTTTCCCCCGGCACTGGGAAATTCTCATGGTCACGCGATGTCGCGGTGGATGAATACCGAGCGCAGGTTATAAAAAAAACTCACATTTAAATAAGGAGTTTATTAATTTTATGAAGGAATATGAGACTCTTGGACACATGTCCAAATCTGAGAAACCCAGGTCGTAATATTTGCCTCATCATGCCGTGTTTAAGGCTTCTCTCAAGGGTAATAAAATTCGTGTGGTTTTCGATACCTCAGCGCAGACATCGCTTGGGAATTCATTGAATGACGTACTACAAACTGGTCCAAAACTCCAAAGGGACATTTTTGATATTTTAATCGGATTTAGGACATATGAGGTAGCGTTTATGGCCGATATTTCTAAAATGTATCGACAAATCCTGATACGTCCAGACCATTGCTCCTATCAGCACGTTCTTTTCCGAGAGGATCCATCATCTTCGTTAGTAGATTATAAACTAAATACTGTGACTTATGGAGTTGTTTCTTCCCCTTTTCTGGCAAGTAGAACTTTGCATCAGCTCGCTCATGATGAAGGAAAATATTTTCCTTTAGCTGCACATGTATTGCTTTATGACACTTACGTGAACGATATCGTCACGGGAGCGAGTTCTGTGCCGGATGCATTAGATTTGCAAAGTCAGTTAATTTCCTTGCTGTCATTAGGAGGTTTTCCTCTCGGGAAATGGGCAAGTAATTCTCCATAACTATTAATTAGTATTCCCCCGGAACAACGTGAAACTATTTTGAATTTTGATTCTATCGATAATTGCCTTTTTAAGGTTTTGGAAATGTACTGGTCACCCAAATCCGGTGCATTTTCTTACCATGTAAATTTTGATTCGATAGTAAATTCTAAAAGAAAACTGCTCTCAAATAGCGAGAATTTTTGATCCTATTGGGGTTCTTACTACCGTAACATTATGGGCTTAAGTTTTGATGCTGTCACTATGGAGTGAAAAATTGTCATGGGATGATTCCCTTCCGGAATATATTAGACTTCAATGGACCAAGTTTGTATCTCTAAGTCATTCACTGCAAAAGGTCAAGATTCCTCGCTTTATTTATTCCCATTCGCCTTCCGAATCACAACTGATCGGATTCTGTGATGCTTCGGAGCGCGGCTACGGTTTAGTAGTATATCTGAGAACCATTTCAGAATCCGGAATCGGTATTCATCTTGATGCAGCGAAAAGTAAAGTAGCATTTCTAAAAACTTTATCTATCCCAAGGCTTGAATTGTTGGGAGCAGATTTATTATCAAAACTATTTTCCCGTTTGTCATCAACGTTGAAGAAAAGGTTAAAAACCCTCAAAATGTTTGCTTGGACCAATTTTCAGATCGTGTTGGCATGATTCCGCTAATCACCTCATTTGTTAAAAACCTTTGTAGCCAACAGAGTTACCAACATTACGGCTATACTTCCCTATTCTTCATGGAGGCATATTGAATCACATAATAATCCAGCAGATTATGTTTCGAGAGGGATGTTGCCTGATCAGCTAATGTTATGTGATTTATATTGGTCAGGTCCAGATTTTCTTAGGGAAGATGGATCAAAGTGGTCTTCTATATTGTTGGAATATAAATTTGAGGATACTCTGCCGGAGTTGAAGACTCATTCACTCTTGGTAGGGGCGGTCCAAGATGAGGGTTTTTCGTGTGATTGGATGACGAAATATTTGTTCTACATAAAGTTGATACGAGCAATTGTATTTGCGCGCAGATTTATTGCTGGTTGCAAGGGAGAGCAACGGCCACCTATCCTTTTTATTTTGGAATCTGAGTGGACGGCGTCCCTTAACCATATTATCAAATAGGTACAAAAGTGTCATTTTAAGGATGTATTCCAATCAATTTCTCAAAACAAGCGTCTTCAGTCAGCTGTCGCTCGTCTCCCTCCAGTAATTGATTCCGAAGGAATTCTCAGGGTGGGCGGCAGGCTCCTTAATTCGGCTTTGCCTTTATCACAAAAACAGCCGGCTCTGCTGCCACAGGAATGTCATCTCTCGCGGTTGATCGTGCGACACTACCACTCTGTATCACTGCACGGTGGCCCTCGAATGGTGGAAGCATTGATTGCCTGCCGTTTTTGGATTATGTCTGTCAGAGCACTTGTTCGATCAGAAATAATTAAGTGCGTTGTCTGTGCACGGTATCGAGGGGCTAATCTTCAACCTATTGTGGCACATTTACCGTCAACACGGGTTGTGCCGCACAGACCGTTTTCTTTGGTCGGAATAGACTACGGAGGTCCTTCTGCTTACAAATTAAGTAACAGGAGGAACGCAGCACATGACAAATGTTATCTGTGTCTTTTTATTTGTTTCACAACTAAAGCCGTTCACTTGGAATTAGTGACATCTCTGTCAACCCCAGCTTTTATAGTGACCCTTCAGAGGTTTATAGCCCGTCGCGGTATACCAAGGGTGATCCATTCTGATTGTGGCACTAATTTTGCTGGGGCTGGTAAATACTTAGTAAACCTCTATTAAATGATTCGCTCCAAATTTCATAGGAAAGCCCTAACTTCATTTACACCAGATTTTAACATTATCTGGAAATTTAATCCACATTCTGCTCCACATTTCGGACGCCTGTGTGAAGCAGGCATTAAATCTGTCAAATACCATTTACGGAGAATATTGCATGGACACACGTTAAACTTTGAAGAATTCGCCACACTTTTTTGAAATATTGAGGCAGTGTTAAATTCAAGGGCACTAACCCCAAAATCTTCCGATCCCACAGAAGTTGACTGCCAAACACCTGGGCATTTTCTCGTAGGCAGCCCTATATTAGAATTGCCCATAGAGATCGGCGAAGACGTTAAACCGCTTTCCATTCGTTGGAAACTTATTGAACAAATGCATTTACAATTTTGGCGCCGGTGGTCAGATGAATACCTTCACACGTTACAACAACGTGCAAAATGGACTAGTAATTCACCGAGAGTCAAGGTTGGAGATCTGTTCCTTATTCGTGAATCTTACCTCCTCCCCTCGTTATGGAGGATGAGAAGAATAAATAAGGTATTTCCCCAGTCAGCCGATGTTGGGTATCGGCTGGGTATTGGGTATGGGTTGGGTCAGGATATTCGGGTAGTTGAACTACGTACATCATCAGACACGTTTGTTCGCCCGGTAGTAAAGTTGGTACCCATTCCAACTTCAGAGTAATTATAATTTTAATTTTGTAGTCTTGTCCCCGTTTTTGGTGACATTACTTTCTCTCCCATGCGTTAACCCTATCCATGGTCTACCCTCGTGTCCTGTAGATAAGTCCCTCTGATCGACCTCTGAGAGTGAAGAATTAGTACCTTTATTTCCATTCCATTTAGTGTTTTCGAATTAGGGTTGAGAGACAGGACTGTTAATTTTTCAAATTAGTATTAGTTGAACTTCCTAGAAATTCAGGTGGGCAGGATGTTTAGGCCGGGACGGACTTGTTTTATTTCATTCTTTTATTCTTTGTTTTCCCCAAGATTCTTTTCTTTTCTGTTTAAACCTCCCTCCCTGTCCTACCCCCGTCTGCTTCCTTTTTCGCTTCTATGTGTGCGTGTACGGCGAGATATCGCCGTAGTTTGGCAGTTCCTCGAAGTACTTCGGTCAAGGTGGAGTCGTCTCAGAGAACTCATCTGGGAGTCACCGTGGAGGGACGGGTCTAATTCACGACAGCGCGAGTCAGCTGACGGAGACCATGAAGTAGCAACGGACGGGAGTGAGTTTTTATTCCCTTCCTTACCTCCTTTCTTCCCCCGTTCTTAACCATTCTTTTTATTTTCTTTCCCTTATTGATTTCCCCTTTCCTTTCTATTTTTTTATTTCTTTAAGTAGGTGTGCGTAAGGTCCGTCCCAGCTGTTTAGATCTAGAAGTTTCAAGCTTGGGACTAGCGGGCCCGTGTGCGTACACCGTCATCGTCGCCGGTAGAATACTCAACGACACAACAATAATATTTTTGCGTGCTTCTATGTTTGTCAAGTGTATCGCTAATTCATCTATACAGGTACATCATCGTCGAGGGCGATTTTCTGTTAAGGGATCACATAGTACCGTCAAAATTAAGGAAGATACGTAATAATTTTGCATATAGGCTGACGAGGTATGAATCAGTAAGTGTGGTATTCTGGTCTTCGTTATGCATATATTTGTCTACGATAACTCTTAATATGCCGGTAATCTTCTCTACCATTGCTTGTGTGCAATGTCGTGATCCTCCTAACTGGTTTTACTGCATGAGTAATAAGCGATAAACGGTCCTCATGTTTTTGTTACAAGGTTTTATCTAGCTTGACATCTCTGTTTCTTTGAGTCAACTCTAGTAATCAATTTTCTACCCACATCCAATACGTCGATTTTCGTGAAACTTTTCCCACATGTGTATTTTGGATGACAACACAATATTTTCTTAACCCTCCAGTGGCAAATTGCCTCATTGCCCGCGGCAAATTGCCGCATTTTTTAGATTATGAGCTCTCCATTTGGTACCGTTTTTATTTAATGCCCGAGTTTCCAGGTATTTATTTTTAATAATAGGAGGCAGTATTTGCGATATACAGATCAATTATCCACCGAACACTTCAGTAGATGTGTGACATTGAAGAGAGTTTGACGTGTCTACACCAACATTGGGACGTTTCACCTGTTTATTACCGATGCCAAGATAGATGACATTGTAAATCACACCTACAGATGCATTCAGGGAAAAAGATTTTATGTCAATTATGTTATAAATAGAGACTGTAAGACTTAGTCCGGGAACTTAATAAAATACAAAGGAAAGCTGCGCGATTCGTCAAAAACAGCTACGGGCGTACTGACAGCGTTACACAGATGTTAAACGAATTAGGCTGGGAACCGCTAGAGACTCGGAGGCTGCGCGCTAGGCTTAGATTGCTTGAACAATTGAGAATAGATATCTTTCAGAGCGACACGGAGAACATCATATTAGAACCCCACTATATTTCCAGATCCGATAGAAACGATAAATTAAGAGAGACATTTTGCCGAACGGATAGGTATGGGAATTCGTTTTTCCCCCGAACAATAAGGGACTTCAATAAATGCTAGGCGTAATTTCATTAGAGCGTTTCCTTTTTATCTTTAAGTGGCTGGTGTCCTAACACCCCCCGCCACACGCCTATTGAGGCGGCTTGCGGGGTAATATGTAGATGTAGATGTAGATGAACATTTTCGCCTGCGCGCCTGGTCATTTGAGTAATGTTTTTTGTCTTTTTCTTACGTTTTCGAATAAAACTCTTATAAATTTTGAAGACCACCATAAAATCAAGCTGTGTACAGTCTAATTACATTGATTTTTTAAAATAGCTGTCACCAACGTTGTAAACCAGTATTTTTCCTAAGTTATCCAAGTTCGTGTTCATTTTTAGGTCTCGTATATTCTTGCACCCTGAAAACTACGAGAGTCCTCATGGAATCATTGGAAGTTGAAAATGAAGTGGACGAGTCGGAGGATTCAGTTATATAGGAAGAAATCATACAAGCTGACAACCACAGCAAAGATTCGGAGCAATCTGTGGAGGAAGCAGACGTGGAGCACCTGTCAAACGTCACTGAAGATGATGACCGCTTTTACGTCGGCAAAGATGGAGATACACTATGGATGAGTAAATCCGAATCTTATAAAAAGTGCAAGGCCAAAAATATAATCAGCATTCCTCCCGGTCCAAAAGTGAGCGCCAGAAATTCGCAGACAGAAGTAGACGCGTTTCACCTGTTTATTACCGATGCCAAGATAGATGACATTGTAAATCACACCTACAGATGCATTCAGGGAAAAAGATTTTATGTCAATTATGTTATAAATAGAGACTGTAAAGAAACTACTAAAGAGGAAGTCACGGCTCTCTTTGGCGCCTTATACCTGATAGGAATAAAAAAAGGAATCACATACATATTGTACAGACCTGTGGGATTCCGATGGCACAGGGATGATGATTTTGTGAAGGCTGTTCAATGAAATGCGTTTTCGCTTCCTTCTCAGAGCGATTAGGTTCGACAATGTAGATACTAGGGAAGAGTGAAGAGCTACAGACAAACTGGCACATAATATTCAAGAAAATGTTGTAACTGTTTGAGTTGCTACAATGCCAACGAGTTAGTGACTGTTGATCATATGTTGCATTATTTTAGAGGACGATGCGGGTTCGTACAATATATGCCAAATCAACCGGCTAAGTACGGACTGAAAATGTACGATCTCTGTGACGCCAAAACTTTTTACACTTTAAATTTCGAAATATACTGCGGGAAGCAGGTGCCTGGGGCTTATCTCAAAACAAACAAATCCGATGACATTGTGAAAAGACTAGTTGAACCTATAGAAGGTTCAAAGCTAAATGTAACTACTAACAACTAGTAGTAGTAGTATTTGGGGTTGTGGGTGCGCCGACGGCCGAGGTCATTTTGCACCACGTCCAATTTATAAATGCTTTCAATGCATTGAGCGGCTCTAGGCTCTTTGTTGCAACTTAAATAGTTTTAACGAAAGAGATTAAACTAAAATAGAAACAAGTATTTTAAAAAATACTTAAAATATATATATTTTTAAAATAATATAAAAAATAAAAATTATTAAACTGAGTGGTAGATATTTATATCTTTTAAAAACCCGATTACCTGATTAAGTCGGTCAGCGTTATCACCCAGATCGTATTTAAGATTTCCCCTTAGGCCGAAAAGATTGCGAGCATCTTGGTAGTTAACACACTCCGCCATGATGTGTTTCACTGTCTGAGGCTTATCGCATGTATCACAGTAGGGGGGTATCTTATTTTCCGTGAATAGGAAAGAATGGGTCAAGGCGCAGTGGCCTATCCGCAAACGGGCAATAATAACTTCTTCCCTCCGATTACCTCGGACTGAAGAAGGCCATGCCAGAGTGTCGGGTTTTATCGTACGTAGCTTGTTTTCCTCCATATTACTCCAAGTTTCATTCCACTGCTTAGTGGCGATCCGTCGAAGCATGGACTTGACATCTTCCGATAAAACCAAGTCCAAGACGGGATCCGGGTTTTCCAACGCCTCTTTTGCCGCTTTATCTGCTTTTTCGTTACCTGAAATACCTACGTGGCCAGGAATCCAAACAAAAAGGATTTGGATTCCTTTTTGAGTAAGGGATGAGAGGACAAAATGTATTTCCTGAACAATAGGATGGTCTGAGTACATGGCTGATATGGCTTTCAAACAGCTTAAGGAATCAGAACAGATTAAGAAAGATCCTTGACTGCCCTTAATATTACATAAAGCCATTTTTATGGCGAAAAGTTCTGCGTTAAATACACTATAGAGTGGACTTAGCCTCGTCTTAAGGACGCCGTGATGTACGGATGCCACTGCAGCCCCACACGCGGGATCTGACTTGGACCCATCAGTGTAAACAGGTATGAAGCTGGGATGAGCTTCTAGAGGTCCCTTGAACATCTGCCTGTATTCGATAGGGGTCGTTAATTGTTTGCAGTTTTTTGTAAACAGAGGTTTACGTTAGGCAGGGGCATTAGCCAGGGTGGTTGGTTACAGTATTTAACCTGATGCACTGTGGGCAGTGACATGCCCACTTCTTCAATAAAATCTCTAAAACGTATTCCAAGTGGACGTGTGGCCCGTTTCCTTCGATTAAAAATATTTATGAACCGAGGTTTAAAAACTATATCAAAGCAGGGATGCGTTTTCATCGATAAAATCTTTGCTACATAGTTACTCATTAAAATTTTTCTTCGCGAGGCCAAAGGTAGCTCCCCTGAGTCTGAGTAGATACACGGAATGGGTTATGTCCGAAAGGCACCAATGGCTAGTCGGAGTCCGGTGTTGTGCACGGTACTCAAGGGTTTCAAATATGATTCTCTTCCAGCAGAGTATACCACGGACCCGTAGTCCAGTTTTGACCTCACCTGCGAACGGTATAATAAAAGCATCATGGAGCGGTCTGCGCCCCATGTCGAATGGCTTAAAAATTTTAAAATGTTTAAAATCTTTTGGCATGCGTTCTTAGTGTGTTGAATGTGATCTCGCCAGTTAAGTTTCTTATCTAAATAAAGGCCGAGGAAACGATGGGATTCCACAAACGATAAGACCTTGTCTCCAAGCCTTAAGGTTGGACTAGGAAAGATTCCCCTCAGCCTGTGGAAGTGCAGGCATTTCGTTTTTTCTTCAGAAAAACGGAGACCATTTGCAAGGGACCAGTCTTGTAGGCGGTTTAGGGTCATTTGGACCTGTCTCTCAGCCGTTGACAATTTCGATGACCTGCAAAAAATCGCCAGGTCGTCGACGAAGAGTGAGGCCGTTACGGGCGATTGAACGCATTTTGCAATGCTGTTGATTGCGATAGCAAAGAGTGTAACGCTAAGGACCGCACCTTGAGGAACTCCGTTCTCCAGTACGTATGGTTGGGAGACGGTATTTCCTATTCGGACTCTGAAGGAACGCCTATTTAAAAAGTTACACACGAATATGGGTAGATTGCCCTTAAAACCCCAGTCGTGTAATGACTGTAAGATTACATGTCTCCACGTTGTGTCGTATGCTTTTTCAATGTCGACAAAAACCGCGATTACGTGCTGTCTAAGGAGAAATGCCTCCTGAACGAAGGCCTCGATTCTCACCAGGTGGTCGACAGTAGACCTGCCACGTCGGAAGCCACACTGGATATTAGATAGGAGTTTGCGGCTTTCAAGGCACCACACTAGCCGTTTGTTTACCAATCTTTCCATCAGTTTGCATAAACAACTCGTCAAGGATATTGGGCGATAGATAGAGTGGAGAGATTTGTCCATTCCCTGCTTGGGGATCGGAACGATAATGGATTCTCACCAGCTCTCCGGAAATACCTGCTCCGACCATACTTGGTTGAGTGTGGCAAGTAGTTCTGGCAACGAAGAGTGAGGGAGATTTCGCAAGAAAGAGTTATGTATTAAGTCACTCCCAGGTAAGGTGTCTTTAGCGCTTTCTATTGCTGATTTCAACTCCCACATTGTGAAGGGGTTATTGTAAGAGTAGGTGTTCTTACTGTCACAGAAATTAAGACGCCTTCTTTCGGCTCTGGATTTAAGGTTTTGAAATGATGGATGGTACCTGTCACTGGCGCTAATAGTGGCATAGTGTTTGCCGAAGGCTTCCGCAATATCGATAGGGGATGAGAGAATGGATCCATTTAATTTTAGCCCAGAGACCGGAGAGAAATTTCGTTTGCCCATTACGGATTTTATTTTATTCCAGACCTGTGTAGAAGGCGTTCGATGGTTTATGCTCGCAACGTACTTCGTCCATGAAGACTTCTTGGCATCCCGTACAACTTGCCGGGCCCTGGCTCTAAGGCGCCTAAAGGCCGCTAGATAATTGGTGGTTGGAAATCTATTGAATATGCGCAGGGCTTTTTTACGCTTACGGATAGCCTCCGCACATTCCTCGTTCCACCATGGGACTGGGGGACGACGAGGAGTTCCAGAGAATGTTGGAATGCTATTTGTCGCGGCGTCGAGTATGCTATTTGTTAAAAGCTCCATATTTCGTTGCGCCGACATGGTGCTGTCAAATTTAAAATTAAAATTATTTCTAAATTCCGCCCAGTTTGCTTTCCTGATAAGCCATTTTTTGGGAGAACTAAATTGACGAACGTTCGTCGGTTTTCTAATAAAGAGGGGGAAATGGTCGCTTCCACAGAGATCGTCATGGACTTCCAATGTAAAAAGAGGGGCGATGGTTTCGGTGGTAATCCATAGGTCTATGGAAGAGTATCCTCCGTTGAAGGCATTAAAATGTCTTTTTTCTTTGTCATTTATTAGAACAAGGTTAAAGTCGTTAAAAATCTTTTCTAAAAGATAACCCCGGCCATTAAAATCGCGTGTGTTATCACCCCACAAAGTGTTATGTGCGTTAAAGTCTCCAAGTAAAACAAACGGTCTTGGAAGTTGTCTGATTAAATTTTCTAGGTTTTGTCTGGTAGCTGGGGCCCACTCAGGTAGGTAAACGTTACAGAAAGTAATTACCTCCGGAGTGGCAATGGTGACCGCTAGAGCCTGAAGCGGTGTCCTTAAATTCACTAGGGAAGTGTAAAAGGTCTTCCTGATTAAGGTAGCGACCCCTCCTCGTGCTCTATTGCCGTCGACGTCGTCCCGTCTAAAAACCTGAAATCCTTTTGATGTGAAATTATCGGTCACTTTGAGGTGCGTTTCTTGGAGAAATATAAGCACGGGATTAAAATTTTGGATTAGAAGCTTATATTCTTCTAAGTGGCGGTATAAACCATTGCAATTCCATTGCATGGATATAGCCATGAAGGTTGGGAGTAGTATTTTATGCTTTATGGGTAAAATCTCCAAGCAAAATAAAGGGTCTGGGCAAATAAATAAATAAATAGGTAAATGAATAAAATAAAACCAGGAATTGTACGTGAGTACATTTCGAGGATCAACGCTTAAACCGTTGTTTCCTCTGCTTTACTCTAGCCTGGAGCACTTCCGTGTCCGAGATACATATGTCTTCTTCCATTGCATCTGGTGTTAAATCACCAGAGCAGGTGGGTGGAGGTGTATTATCTCGCCTTTTTCCAGTGTCCTCAGAGTTGGATCTGGGCGGTTTGTTATGAGAAACCGCCTTGAAATTGCTTTTGTTGTCTGGAAATTTATTTCTCTGTTTGGCTGGGTTTTTTGGTTCTTTCACAGGTGCTTTTGTGCTCTCAATAGTGATATTGTCTTCTGTTTGAGTACCCATGGTACACATTACTTTTGGGGTTGCAGCGACTTTCGAAAAGGATTTAGAGAAAGTAGGGGCCATTAGTAACCGGTATTTCTTCCGTGCCTCTGCATAAGGAATTTTTTCCAGGGTCTTAATTTCCATTATCTTCCTTTCATCCTTCATCACAGGGCATTCTCGTGAGTACGCTGGATGCGTACCCTCGCAATTGACGCAGTGAGGTTCGGAAGCACATTTGTCGTCCTCATGTTTCTCCTTGCCACAGCGCGGGCAGGTGTTCTTGCCCTCACATCGCGGTGCGATGTGGCCGAATTTTTGGCATTGGAAACAGCGCATCGGGTTAGGAAAGAATGGTCGCACGGGTACCGATTCATAACCCAAGAAGACTTTGTGTGGGAGTTTATCCAAAGCAAATGTGAGGATTACAGAGGTGGTATTGATAATTTCACCGTTTCGCCTGGTCGTCAGTCGGCGAGAGTCAATTACACCCTGGGAGGCCATCTCTTTCTTTATTTCGTCAACTTCGACGTAGAGAAGGTCGTAGTGACTGATCACACCTCGGGAAGTATTCAAATTGTGGTGAATTTCAACGGTAACTGGGATATCGTGCAACTTTTCCATTTTTAATAGTTTTTCCGCTTGGATGTTATTAGCTGTCTCAATTAATAGGGTACCATCTCGGAGTTTTTTTACAGAATTCGATTCTCCTGGAATGACCACCTGCAAAGCTCTTTTAATGAAGAAGGGAGAGACCTTCTTCAGATTCTCACCTTCCTTTGAACATTTCAATGTCAAAAACCGCTTACTACAACAAAATACTTTTTCTCCCCCGCCCGTGTCCGGGCGGGATCTTTTAGGTGGAGGAAGAATTTCAGACTCCATATAAATAAGAACTTCATCCCCTGGGCTCCCCACCCACCACGGAGCCACACATTCGGGGCGCCACACCGCGAGCCGGTGTGGTCGCCAGGGCTACCCAAGGGATATAGCACCATCGATTGGGGAGTCTCTTTCGGGTGAGAACCTCTAGCGCACGGGCCCTCCTAAACCCGCACGCCTTTGGCCGCCCTACAAAGACCATCGTATCTCCAGTACTTGCCACCAACACGAACCGTTTACCGGTAAGCCCTTAAAACCCCCGACGGCGGTCCGCCGCCGCCGGTCGTGCGGCTAGCCGATTGACCAGACTGGCTAGGTCGAGGCCGCCCGTTTTGCGGAGAATCCAGGGCCGAAGTGGGGTATTGAACTCCGGCCCATACCGGGTATCCGACGCCCGGCTGGGTGCCGGAGAACTCACCCACCAGGATCCCCTTCTCCTCCACGTACGGGTCTCCACGCACGACAAACACGTGGGTGAATCCGAATGCCTGATGTCATGGCTACTCAGAACAGCAGACTCACATACTGTCTGGATACTGCCCAAGCATACTACGGGATTTATAACGAGGTTGTCTCCCCGGTGGGCTCGGGTCCGTGGGGGTGCGGCTCCCCAAAGGAAGAGATCACCCTCTTCCCCCCGTGCGGGGGATTCTGGCTTTATTACGAAAACATGTGGAAAAAATGTTGCCGGAATAATGAAAGATTTTTAGTGCGATGTGAGGCATGGCTCGCAGAGCCAATTATTTTCCCTGAAGTTGTCCGTCAATACTTTCCTGGTACTTCAAAGACAACTGGTATGTTTTATATTTTTGTATGTTTTGAACTTTTAAAGAAAATTATATTTCTGAATATCTATACTTATTCTATATCTTATACATTGTATATACGATTCTATATATTACAATTATTGCTTTATTAGGTTCATTGGGGCGGCCCGAGAAAGATTTTACTTATTCGTGTGACCGATCTAAAAGAAGGAAAGTTCAAAATATTAAAAGTTATTCCTCAGTAGCTGAGCTGGCATTAGCAACCTCTCTTGGTTTAAGGGAGGAAGGAGATATTGCAGCCGCACACTTAATTACGGAAGTAACGACAACTACCCCCACTAGAGCTAAGAGAGTGCTTACTAAGTGGAGGAAGAGTGATGAGGTGCAGAAAGATATGTCTCCAGAGGAAGCTTTATCTTTGATCATCACCATTGGGCTGACTAAAAATCAGTACAATGTATTAAGACGCTCCGCTCGTACTTACGGACATTCCTTGTACCCCTGCTATGCACGAGTGTTAACAGCAAAAAGTGCTGCATACCCAGAAGCAATACCCATCACAGAAAACGTATGCGAAGTGAGTCTACAGGCTCTACAGGCTAGTGGCATGCGAATTCATTGCTCTAGCGGCCAGCAATGAGGTGAACTGCACCTTAATATGCAAATATGGCTTTGACGGGAGTTCGGGCCTTTCACAATATAAACAGTTTTGGGAACAGGCGGATTCTTCCGATGAATATTTATTTATGAGCTCCCTGGTGCCACTTCGTTTGCTGAATGACGAAAATGAGTTTGAGGCGTTTCAAATTGCATATCTTGCTTATTACGAATTAATCTGACAGCAGTAAAATTGAGTACTTAATTCCATGTCTGCTGTTTTAGGTGAAATAATCTGGAAAAATCCAAGCCCATCATCAACCAGATTTTGCCGGCCTATTCGCCTCCGGTGGCTGAAGGAAACCAAGGAAGTTGCTATTGAGGAAAGTGTTTATATTCAAAGGCAGATTCACGGGCTGAAAAATTGGATCAATGGAAATTACTCAGTCAATTTCAGCTTGCTGCTAACCATAATAAATTGGAAAAGTGAGACAAATTCATATTTTTATTGTGATAGACAAGAATATGGTACCTAGTGCTTATGGATTTAAAAAATTAAATTACGATTATTTTAGGCATGCAACGCATTAACTGACAATCCGAGTATGAGGTGCTACATCTGCGGAGCTACAGCTACGGAGATGAATGATTTGAAGGCAATGAGGAATCGACCTGCAGATGTGACTACATATTCTTTTGGATTGTCAACCTTGCATTGCTACATCCGGTTTTTTTAATGTGTGCTACACATCTCGTACAGACTTGAGTTCAAAACGTGGCAGGTAAGAAAGAATACGAACAAGCTGGAGTAGTAATAGTGTTTAAATTTGGGTGCGTCGACGGCTGAGGTCATTTTGCACCACTAAAAACTATTTCTTGCTGATAATTTGATATTATAAAAAGGGATATATACTAAGGTAAATATCACATTGGTAAAGTAACTTTATAATTTTATGTAAAATCCATAATTATTTAAAAACGTTAAAACCTTGGTTATGTTTTCTGGGTTATCTCCTAGGACTTGTGCTATTCCTCCCCGGATGTCTAGCCGCTCCCGCGCTACCCGATACACATCACACTCCGTCAGGAGATGCCGCACTGTTAATAGAGAGTCGCATTCGTCACATCGTGGCGGAATTTTCTCTTCAGTAAAAAGATACGAGTGGGTCAGGGCACAATGCCCTATTCTCAACCGAGTAATGGCGACCTCCTCCCTGCGATTTCTCCCGACGGAAGTGGGCCACGCTGATATTTCGGATTTTATTCCGCGGAGCTTATTGCTATGTTTGTCAGTCCATAGTTCCGGAGATCGTTCTTGAGATCATCTACGGGTACCAGCGATGTTGTCAGGTCTGGGGCACTTAGTGCTTCTTTAGCAGCTGCGTCGGCCTTTTCATTGCCGGCAATTCCCATGTGCCCTGGAATCCACAAGAAGGATATTTTCACTCCCTCCCTATTGAGGGATAATATGGAAGAGTGGATGTCTTGTACAACTGGGTTAGATGGTGAAAACCCAGAGATTGACTGCAATGCACTCGCAGAATCTGAACAGATTAAGAACGAGGTATTGCTGCACTTGATATTAGCCAGGGCCAATTTAATGGCAACCAATTCTGCCGTGAATACTGAACACATCGGATTGAGCCTTGCTTTGATGATTCCGTGGTACGTAGACACCACTGCACATCCACAAGAAGTTCCAGACTTTGAACCATCTGTAAAGATGGGGATAAACTCGTGGTGATAACTGATAATTTCTTTATAAAGCTGCATGTACTCAGTAGATGTGGTGCAGGATTTTGGGCATCGAAGTAGCCGCAAAATAACATTTGGCCGTGGGATCGACCACGGCGGTTCTCTCATGTACCCGGTCGGGTACACGCCTGGTAGGTTAAAACTTCGCTCGTCAATGAAATTTTTAAAACGTAAACTTAGAGGCTTCGTTGCTCTTATCCTCCTATTAAAAACGTTTAAAAACCGTGGGTTAAAAATAATATTATAGCACAAGTGATTCTTTGCTGATAAAATCTTGGCAACATAGTTGCATGTCAACATTTCTCGACGAGTAGCGAGCGGGGGCTCCCCCGCTTCCGCATAAATACTCAGGACTGATGAAGTCCTGAAGGCGCCAGTGGCTAACCGTAGGCCGGTGTGGTGCACGGCAGACAATGGTTTTATATACGAGTCACGTGCAGAAGAATACGCTACGCATCTCCAACCGAGAGCGCACTAAAGCTCGGTACAATAAAAGCATTGTAGTGCGATCCGCACCCCATGTCGAATGCGTTAAAAACCGTAAAATGTTTAAAACCTTCACACATCTGTCTTTTAAAATTTTAAAATGTTCACGCCAGGTCAAACGTTGGTCAATAGTCACCCCGAGGAATCGGATATATTCTACATAGGGAAGTTCCCGATGACCGAGATACAGGGCCGGTGGAGCGTGTAATCCCCTTATCCTGTGAAAATGGACACTTCGTTTTCTCCACGGAGAAACGAAATCCATTTTTCTGAGACCAGTCGGACAGCTTGTTCAACGTTAATTGGATAAGTCTGGAGGCACTAGTAATTTTTGACGATCAGCAGAAAATAGCCAGGTCGTCAACGATCAGGGAAGCCATAACGGGAGAACGGATACCTTCTGCGACATCATTTATTGCAATAGCGAATAGCGTCACACTTAAAACGGAGCCCTGAGGTACTCCATTCTCTTGTGGATAAAATTTAGAATGACATTTTCCTACTTTAACTTTAAAAACACGCCCGCATAACAAATTCTTAACAAAAATGGGTAGGTTTCTCCAAAATCCCCAATTGTGCAATGTCTTTAAAATTTTGTAACGCCAAACACGGTCGTACGCTTTCTCTAAATCGAAGAAAAACGCCGATCACGTGCTGGCGTAAAAGGAAGGCTTCCTGTATGAAATTGTCAGTTCGGACAAGGTGATCAAGGGTTGACCTACCTTTGCGAAAACCACATTGAATATCTGAGAGAAGGTTTCGTCGCTCCAACCACCAGACGAGTCGACGGTTTACCATTCTTTCCATTACCTTACAGACGCAGCTAGTAAGTGAGATGGGCCTGTAATTATTCGGGTCTGATCTATCCTTTCCCTGCTTAGGGATGGGCACCACAGCGGAAACGCGCCAGGATTCCGGAAAACTCCCATCAGACCAGATTTTGTTGAAAGCTCGCAGAATTTCCGGTAGGGCAGCCTTTGGAAGATTCCGATGAAAGGCATTGTGAACTTGGTCCAGCCCTGGCGTGGTCACGGGAGTCTGCGATGGCGGATGTCAATTCCCACATTGAGAATGGTTCGTTGTATGCAGCATTAGGGCCTATGGTTTCAAAATGAAGCGGCGATGACTCGACTTTTTCTTTCATACTCACAAATGCTGCGTCGAAGTTGGAGTTGCTGCTGGTCTTGGCGAGTGACTGACCAAAAACTTCACATATGTCAAAGGGGGAGGTAACCACCCGATCGCCGACTTTTAAGCAGGAGGCACTGAGTATTTCATTAGAACCCGAAATGCTTTTAACCCTTCTCCAAACGTCTGATCTAGGAGTTCTGTTGTTTATTGTGGAGACATACTCTACCCAGGAAGCCTTCTTTGCCTCCTTGACCACTTTCCGGGCTTTAGCTCGTAAGCGTCGAAAGGAGGCAAGGTTTGTCGCAGTAGGAAACTTATTAAAAATACGCAAGGCTCTTTTCCGCGCTGTAATGGCGTTCGCACATTCTCCGTTCCACCAGGGAACGGCTGGCCTACGAATGTAGCTCTTAGTTCGAGGTACAGCGGATTCTGCAGATTCAATAATTCTCGCAGTAAGCTTTTCGACATTCTTCGCCCCGTCTTCATTTTCACTAAAAATAAAATTAAATTTCTGCTGAAAAAGTGGCCAATTGGCTTTCCGAATCAGCCAATTGGCAGGACGATTAAAATTCTCTCTCAAACCCCGTCCCCAGTTTATAAAAATTGGGAAGTGGTCGCTCCCGCATAAGTCATTATGTACGGATAGACTTAATTTTGTCATAAGACTGCACGTGGACATGCACAGATCGATGGTGGAGTAATCCCCATTTAAACTATTAAAACGGGTTTTTCCCCGTTGTTTAATAAAAATAGGTTAAAATCCTCGATGAATTTAGCTTAAATTCGGCCTCTTAAGTTGCATTGAGCTCTTGTGCTTCCCCATAGGGAATTATGGGCATTAAAATCACCCGTTAAAATAAAGGGCCGGGGTAGTTGACCGACAAGCGCTTCTAGGTTAAAAGCGGTAACTGGTGCACCCTCCGGCGGATAAACGTTGCAGAGCGTCACCACCTCTGGGGCATGCACGGTCACTGCTACCGCTTGAAAGGGTGTGGTCAGCTGCACTCGGGAGGTGTATAGGGCCTCCCGAACGGCAATTGCCATTCCACCTTGGGCACGTTGGCCACTGGTGTCGTCAAGTCGGAAAACATTAAAACCTTTTAAAAATTCTTTGTCCTTAGCTTTAAAATGTGTCTCCTGCAAACACAAGCAGGACGGGTTAAAATTATGCGAATATCCAGCTCCTCCTTATGTCGATAAAAGCCGTTACAGTTCCACTGTAAAATTAACGCCATAAAAAATTAATTAAAATTGAATAAGTAATAAAAAAAACAGCAGTGTATCCGTACTTGGGGGATCAACGCCGTATACGGTGGCGATTTTTCTTCCCTTTAGTTCGAGCCCGGAGGATTTCCGTCTCGGAGAGACATTCATCCTCCTCCATGGACTCCGGTTGACCCAGTTTGGGTAATCCGGAGGGACCCGGGGATGGAGTTTTTGCACGCCTGAGCGGCACGACCCCGGCGTTTTTGGGCGGGTTCTTTTTGGGAGAAATTGAACCTTGCATATTTCTCTGATCTGCTGGTTTGGAGCCATTACCCGGCTTGGCCAACTTTTGAGCTTGGGTCTCAGGATTTCCGGTCTCTTGTTTCTCCGTCTGGATGGCAATACTACTTTTAATTACTGCAGTTACAGTCGACACAAACGATCGGGAAAAAGTTGGGGCAACGAGTTCGCGGTACTTTTTGCGTGCTTCTAAATATGATATCCGGTCTCGGGTTTTAATTTCCATAACCTGGCGCTCTTCTTTCATTTTAGGGCAATCGCGAGAGTAGACCGCGTGGGTACCCTCGCAATTGACACAGTGTAAACCGCTGCTGCACTCTGCATTCTCGTGCTTGTCCAGGCCGCAGCGCGGGCAGGTGGCCTTGCCCTCACATCGGGTAGCGATGTGGCCAAAATGTTGGCACTGGAAGCAGGGCATGGGAGCCGGTATGTATGGTCGCACTGGCACTGATTCGTAACCAACGAAAACCTTATCGGGGAGTTTATCAATGGCAAAAGTTAGGACTACGGACGTGGTGTTTTTTATTTCTCCGTTGCGCTTGGTGGTAAGCCTACGAACATCAACCACCCCCTGAGAGGCCATCTCACTCTTGATTTCGTCGACTTCCACGTAAAGAAGGTCAAAATGGCTGATAATTCCCCGACTAGTGTTCAAGGTGCGGTGCACCTCCACCGAGACAGGGATATCATGAAGCCGTTCCATAGTCAGGATCTTCTTGCTCTGCGATTCATTGGCCGTTTCAATGAGAAGTGTGCCATCCCGCAATTTTCTTGCACTCTTCAGATACTGAAGCCGACAGAATTCTGCGAATGAGAAAGGGAGACACCTTTTTAAGGGTCTCACCTTCCTTTTGACACCTCATTACCAAAATTCGTGTGCTCGCATTACACCTATCTCCCCCGTCCGTATCCGGACGGGATCTTTTTAATGGAGGGGGATTGTTATTTTCCATTAAAGAACGCGATTTAGTCCCCTGGGCTCCCCACCCACCACGGAGCCACACATTTGGGACGCCACACCGCGAGCCGGTGTGATCGCCAGGGTTACCCAGGGGATATAGCACTATCGTGTAGGCGGTCTGCTTCGGGTTAGGCTTCCAGCGCATGGGCCCTCCAAACCCATACACTTTTGGCCGCCCTACACAGACCCCCATCACTCCAGCACTCGCCAACGAAACGTGTCGATAAGCCGGTTGATCAAGACTGGCTAGATCTTGACCGCCCGTTTACAGAGGATCCAGTGCCAAAGTGGGGTATTGAACCCCGGCCCATACCGGGCATCCGACACCCGGCTGGGTGCCGGAGAACTCACCCACCAGGATCCCCTTTTCCCCCTTACGGGTCTCCGCACACGGCAAACATGCGGGTGGCCGCACACAAACAGTAGACCCACGAGACTGTCCGGACGCATCCCTGTGCTGCCTGGGGGTTTGTTTTCGGGGTTTCCTTCCCCGCCCTTTTAGTCGCCTCTTATGACAAGCAGGGATACTGCGGGAGTATTCTCAATCCCCCTACCCGCAGTGGGGACGAACAAGCTGGAATCTGGTTCAATGGTGAAAATGCCTTTGAATTACGAACAAAATTCTTAACAGGCCCGAGAAAATCTCAAAACACTGCTTATACAGAAAAAAAATAAGAATTCAGAAGGCTTTTAGAGAAAGGATGGGGTTGATTGTTGATGTTCCAAGGCCTGGATCAGGTAACACGAATGACGGTAACACGGCAAGGCGTTTCTTTGATTCCTCAGACTTGGCCGCTGATTTGACTGGTAATTGAGTAAACGTGCACTGTAATAGCAAGGCATATGTAAACTTCACGTATGTGTTTGCATATAAACTGGTTAAATATTTCATCTAAATTATTAGTTGTCATAGGAAAGTATAATGTACCATCAGTAGTAAATTAATTTATCATGGTTTAATTACAGGTATCAATGTTGATCTCATAAAACATTTTTCCATCATTCTGAGGGCAATATCCAGTGGCATAACTCTTAATTATAAAGCTTTCTCGGACTACTGCCAGAGAACAGCGGAATTATGCGTCAAGCTGTATCCCTGGTATTATATGCCAACCACGGTACATAAGGTACTTCAGCATGGAAGCGAAATTGCAAAAGAGGCGATTCTTCCCTTGGACAACTTTCTGAAGAGGCAATGGAAGCTCGGAATAAGGACACCCGTAAATTCCGCCAGATATTCAGCAGGAAGCACTCCAGAGAGGCCACGAATGATGACCTTTTTAAAAGACTGTTGTTATCATCTGATCCATTTCTTTCCTCCACCCTGACATCAACTCCGAGGAGAGCAAGGGAAATGCCAAAAGATTTAAGAGAACTGCTGCTTTTAGATGATAGTGAAGAAGAGGAATCAGGCACTAGTGACGAAATGAGTTCATCGGAGGAATGAAAGTTGAAATTATTTAAATGAAAAAATACAATTTAATAACTTAAAAAAAAGCACAGAAATAGGTGACTTCCAAAACATGTATTCCTTTTATATTCTAATTTATGGTTCCGCATTGCTTTCATTTGTAAGTTTCAGCTGATGCTTGGTGTTCCATTGATGCTATTTTGTTATTTAATTTAAATATTCCTTTACGGATTTAGCAAACAGTTTTCAAACTTTTTGTCAATGCATTTGTTCGATTTGATTTTGAATTTATGAGACATATTGCCTCGTATATTGTCTATACGATGGACGACCGAAAGTGAAATTTGCCATAGTCAAGTTAACTCTTAATTTACCATTTTATAATAATAATATAAATAATCAATTCAAAGATATAGCAATAATCGTTTCCTTTTCCCTAAAAAAATCCTCTAGTGTATGAATCTTGGTCAAATTGAAAAGGCAAAACCCTTGTGGAAGAACCCGTTAAATACCGTCAAGGGCTGTGCGTGGTCATAAAACGCCCCTTTCCTCGCGACCCACCTCGGCGTGGGTGGCAAGGGAAAAAGAGTATCGGTTGTTGCCTTTCCCGGAAACAGTTTATTTCTCTCTCTCTCTTTAGCATGCCGACTTAATATCTTTACCCTATATCATACCCGAAGCATATTTCTTAAACGTGGGATGGTTCCGACAAATATCCAATCCCTAGCATCTTCACTAGAGTAATGCGTTAAATGGTTAGTCTATTGATCTATAATCCTGATAAGATACTTTAGTATAGTGTTTTGGTCAACACTGACTACGTGCCGTGCTTTAAATGACGATTTTCAAGAATAAGGTTTCCAAAAACCTTAACAAATCGACCGCAGTTACCGACCCTCAGGGTCCTGCGTCGTGTCGCTCAGCCTTGACGCGCGATCGAAAAATCGCTCTCATTTCCTTCGTCGCAAACTTTTTTCCAAGGTTTTTTCTTAGTATTCTTAAGAAATCTCTACTTTACACTGTGATGTAAATTTCCCGATATTTCGTAAACGAAAGATAATGTCTACTTTATGTCAAATTTCACGTGAAAAACGGGTACGCCATTTTACGTTGCAAAACAGACAGATGAGAGCCAAAATCTTCAAAAGTCATGGACAATATAGACAAAGCACCAGGTCAAAGGAATATTGCGTTTTGTATTCCATCAAAATCATACCAACGCAACACCACCTGCTTAAATTCAAAGATTTTCGAAGAAAAACGAGATCGCGCGTGTTTTTGAAAAATTGGTCATGTTTGGGCTACTGTATCTCAGCAACGGGTTGCATTGATGTACAATGGCGTATACATCTATAATCGGTAATCATTTATGAGTATGTACGGTAAGTTTCAAGTCTCTAACTCAAAAAAGCCATTTTGGACTTTTGTACGGCTTTTTCCGATTTCGGACCACTGTGCGCCGGTCTGAAGTCTGAGACCGATGGTTTTGTCCTCGCGTGCCAGGATGGTGTCACAAACACACTCGTGTACCGCCGCATTATATTCTAGGCGGAGGTCGCGGACACGAGATGCAGGGCATTCTGAGCCCAACTGGAGACTTTGAGTCACTTTCTCTCCGGATGTAGTTATTACGCCGGGCCGGCGTATTTAGCTCGGTACACCGCGACCCTGCGGGTGTTATGTTTTCATCTTCGACACCATTATGGCATCGACGAAACGCCTGTGCTGTCCTATGCCCCTGGAGATATTGACTCCGTCTTGAAGAACGATAAATGCATGATCTGGTAGAATTATTCCTCCACCACCAGGCAGTTGGAGGCGACCAAGCCTGATATCGTTCTCCTCGACCACGTCACACGCTCCATGTTTGTGATCGAGTTTTCGGCTCCGGCTGAAACTAACATGGAGGCGAAGGAAGTGGAAAAACGGACGAAATTGAACTACCTCCCCTTAGAATTCTCGTCCTTCAAGCCGCTACGCGCGGTGAGGAACTCCCAAGATCTTGTCATGAAAATCCAACACACCAGCGTTCCCCCGAAGGCCAGGTTGGTGTCCTCTCATATTAAGAACCTCTTCACTATCGTGCCGCTCAGTGAGGCTGTTGTCGTCGCACTCAAGCTACCTAAAGTGAAGGGTCACACGGAAGCAGCTGTGAAAGAATTATCGGTTTTACTTAAAGTATGTGTGTCCCAAAATTATTTTAAATTCAATAACGAGATTTATCAACAATCTGGAGGTTTGGCTATGTGATCACCTCTTTCCCCTTTCCTTGCCGAAATGTTTTAGATAATTTAGGCCAAACATTTTAATGTTGGCCATGCATTTACAGCGGCGGTTATTTATTGGTTTCGGTATGTGGACGACATTTTAATTGAATAGAACGGAGCCGACAGACAACTGGGCAATCTTTTTAATATCATTTACACCTTTCATCCAGTTTTTTCTATTATTCCTTAGATGGAACGTAACAAATTAATCAATTTCTTAGATTTGACGATCACCCTAGAAGAAGGGAGGCATAAATGTTCAATCTTCCTTAAATCCACATACACCGTCCATGTAATTCCCGCTGATTCCATACATCCTTACACCCAAAAACTCTGCTTTCCACACCCTCATCAACCGCCTTTTCATAATTCCACTGAATGACTCTGATTTTGAAAAAGAACTCCGTACCATCAAGCAGATTGCAGTCAATAACGGTTATCTACCCACACTTTTAGACAAACATGTACGCAACAAAAGGATAAAATTAACCGTAGCCAGCTTGTGCAACAAAAGAGATCCCCCGGTTAAAAAGTGGTGCTTGATTTCTTATATCGGGAAGATTTCATCTCGAGTGGTGAAATTGATAAGGAGTGGCCGTTTTAAAGTGGCATTCAATACCTTATTTAGCATGAAGAACCTTTTAGTGAACTGTAGGGACCCTCAGAAGAAAAGTGGTGTTTACTTAATGGAATTCAGTGATTGCGGTGGACGGTATGTTGGCCAGACGTGCAGGCATTTTAAAATCAGACAAACGGAGCATACAAGGGATTTTAAAAATTTTAATTTTAGCGAAAGCAACTTTGCCAAACATCTTTTAACCCATGGACATAAAAGTGATTTTACTATTGTTAGCTTACGGCTGAACGGGTGCGACCAGGTGGTGCCCCCCGACGGATTGCCAGGGAACGACGACGACATCGAGGGCAGGCGTCGTGACGAGAACACAGCCGAGAAGGAACGAGGGAGTGCGGAGGTTGTGAACGTTAGTAGTGTGGGATTGTGAAAAGAGATAGACGGTGTTTGTGGGGGTTGCCGGTCTGAGAGACCGAGCAAGGGGGCCCCAGCCTCTTTTCTCCCCAAACTTAAATCCCTCCCGATATTTCCCTCCATCACCTGTACGTCCACCAACATAATTTACCTTTTACAGTGCAACTTCTGCCCAGCTTTCTATGTAGGCCATTGTACCACCCCCCTTAACCTCAGAATGAATAATCATCGTGCCTCCTGCTGCCCGTCATCCCCCCATGCTTCCCTCCCAGTGGCCACGCATTCTTTGTCCCACGACGCGGTCTTCAATTCTTGTTTCAAGGTGTCCATTATTGCTTCCCTCCCCCCCTCAAACTCCGCCCTCAACCTCCACACGCTTGAATTAGCGTGCATTTGGCGCCTAAATGCTTGCAGCGCCCCTGGACTTAATGTATCCTACCCCTGCGGGTAGGGGGATGGAGAATACTCCCGCAGTATCCCTGCTTGTCGTAAGAGGCGACTAAAAGGGCGGGGAAGGAAACCCCGGAAAAAACCCCAGTGTCAGCAAGGGTTGAGTCCGGACAGTCTTGTGGGTCAACTGTCTGTGTGCGGCCATACCACCTGGCCTGCGATCCACCCGCATGTTTGCCGTGTGCGGAGACCCGTAAGGGGGAGAAGGGGATCCTGGTGGGTGAGTTCTCCGGCACCCAGCCGGGTGTCGGATACCCGGTATGGGCCGGGATTCAATACCCCACTTCGGCCCTGGATCCCCTGTAAACGGGCGGTCAAGATCTAGCCAGTCTTGATCAATCGGCTTATCGACACGTTTCGATGGCGAGTGCTGGAGTGATGGGGGTCTGTGTAGGGCGGCCGAAGGTGTATGGGTTTGGAGGGCCCATGCACTGGAGACCTAACCTGAAGCAAATCCCCTACACGATAGTGCTATATCCCTTGGGTAGCCCTGGCGACCACACCGGCTGGCGGTGTGGCGTCCCAAATATGTGGCTCCGTGGTGGGTGGGGAGCCCAGGGGATGAACCTCTTATATTAATGGAACCAGATACCCTTCCTCCATTAAAAAGATCCCGTCCGGAAACGGGCGGGGGAGTTAACCCGGTGTCCGCTTGTAGGCGGTACTTGATAATGAGATGTGCAAAGGAAGATGAGACCCTCACTAAGGTATCTCCCTTCCTAATCCGTAGAGTCCTTTCAGCAGCAGTTACTGGCGACTTAATATCTGCCAAGAAGCTACGTGACGGAACTTTATTAATAGAAACGGCCAATGATACCCAAAGTGCAAAGTTGCTTAATTTTACCCGTTTAAATGATATACCAGTGAAGGTCGAGGTGCACCGCACCTTGAACACCAGTCGGGGAGTGATAAGCAGTTACGACCTGCTGTATGTCGACGACGACGAAATAAAGAGGGAAATGGCCCCTCAGGGCATTATAGACTGTCGTCGATTAAAAATAAAGCGGAACGGTGAGCTGATCAACAGCACGTCTGTTATCCTCACCTTCTCGCGCGACACGCTCCCCGACAAGGTTTTTGTTGGGTATGAATCGGTTCCTGTCCGCCCATTCATCCCTAACCCCATGCGATGTTTTCAATGCCAACACTTTGGCCATATCGCCACTAGATGCAAGGGCAAGGCCACCTGCCCGCGCTGTGGTAATGAAAAGCATGAGGGTGATGGTTGCACCTCCGAACCTTTTTGTGTCAATTGCGAGGGTGCACACCCAGTGTACTCCCGCGATTGTCCAAGAATGAAAGAGGAAAAGAAGATAATGGAGATAAAAACAGTTGAAAAGTTGCCATACATAGAAGCCAGAAAAAAGTACCGCACCCTAATAGCCCCTACTTTCTCCAGATCTTTCGCTGCTGTCGCTGAAACCCCAACCAATAAAAATGAATCTGACAATACTCAGAAAAATGATGCAGATAAGACAACGGACACAAGAAAGTCTAGAAAAGATGAAGAAGCCAAGCCGGATAAGGCAACAAAGCCGGCAAAACCAAAGAATGTCACCTGTGCGGGTTCTCCTAAGAAGAACCCGCCGAAACCCACTGGGACCCCGCCCTCGGGGCGTGAGAAAACGCCATCCCCCGGCCCCTCCGGGGTACGCGCTCCATGCCCAGAGGAGGCTATGGAGGAGGATGACCCGTCTGAGACAGACGTCCTCTTAGCCAGGCAAAAGGGGAAAAAGAGCCGCATTAGGCGCTGATCCTCCTAACGGATGGACAGACTGCTGTTTTTAACTTGTTTCTCGCCTTTTATTTTTTTTTCCCTTTTTAAATGAATTCTATTTTACAGTGGAACTGTAATGGGTTTTATCGTCACAAGGAGGAGTTAACCATTTTAATTCGTGATTTTAATCCGTCTTGTATTTGTCTCCAAGAGACGCATCTTAAAGCCACGGACAAGGGTATCTTAAGGAATTTTAATGTTTTTAGATACGACGATGCCAGCGGCCAACGAGCCCAGGGTGGAGTGGCGGTTGCTGTCTGGGAGACCCTTTACACCTCTCGGGTACAACTGAACACACTTTTTCAGGCGGTTGCTGTGACTGTGCACGCACCAGAGACCATAACGCTGTGCAACGTTTACTTACCGGAGTGCGCTCCAGTCACTGAACACAACCTCGAGAATCTTATCCTTCAATTACCCAAGCCCTTTATACTTTTAGGAGACTTTAATGCACATGACCCTTTGTGGGGTAGCTCTAGAAGCCAGTGCAATAGAAGAGGGCGGATTTTATCACATTTTATCCAGGATTTTAACCTTGTTCTACTGAATAGTAGTGAGAAAACTCGTTTTAATAGTTTTAATGGAGAATTTTCTTCCATTGACCTCGCCATCTGCTCGAGCAGTCTTTCCACGAAACTCAACTTATCCGTTCATACAGATCTATGTGGCAGTGATCATTTTCCCCTTTTTATACGTAAGAATATCTTTTTTAATCCATTTTTTATAACTCCTGGAAATTGGATTATTCAGAAAGCTGACTGGTCAATTTTCAGAGAGAATTTTACATATAAACATGACGGCAACCGTGACGTAATGCAAAACGTCGAAGTCCTTACATCTGCAATCATCGAGGCGGCAAATACCAGCGTCCCACGATCCAAGGGTATCGTCCGTCGACCTCCAGTGCCATGGTGGACAGAGGAATGCGCGAAGGCAATAAAATTGCGGAAGCGAGCACTTCGCATTTTTCAGAAGTACCCCACGAAAACCAATCTTGCCTCCTTCCGACGTCTTCGAGCGAAAGCCCGACAAATCGTAAAGGAGGCGAAGAAGGCCTCCTGGATAGAATTCATCTCAGGCGTCAACCACAGGACGCCTCTTGCACAGGTCTGGAGGAAGGTACGAAGCATCTCGGGCTCCCGTCAGCAATGCGGCGTTTCCGGACTTAAAGTCGATGACCGGGTGGTAACATCTCCCTCGGAATTATGTGAGATCTTTGGCCATACGTTCAGCAACATCTGCAGTAACGACAATTATGATGCCGACTTCAGAGAAATAAAGCAACGCTGCGAAGCAAAATCCCTAACGTTCCGTGAAACGCAGGGTATTGCTGACTATAACGAATGCTTCTCGCTATGGGAGCTGGCCTCGGCAATTGCGGAATCCAGGAATTCGTCCCCAGGAACAGACAGTGTCCACAACGCTTTTCTCCGGAACATACCGAAGAAAGCGCTGCTGGACGTCCTTCATACCCTCAACCATATTTGGTTGGAGGGTAGTTTTCCACAATCCTGGCGGGAATCTATCGTGGTTCCAATAGCGAAGCAGGGAAAAGACAACAGTAGCCCTAGCAACTATAGGCCCATCTCTCTTACCAGTTGCCTGTGCAAGGTTATGGAAAGAATGGTCAATCGCCGGCTTGTTTGGTGGTTGGAGCGGCGAAACCTTCTTTCCAACATACAATGTGGCTTTCGTAGGGGAAGATCTACTATCGACCATCTCATTCGGACTGATAATTTTATCCAGGAGGCCTTTCTTCTGCGTCAACATGTCATTGGTGTCTTCTTTGACTTGGAGAAGGCCTATGACATGCTATGGCGCCGGAAGATCTTGCAAACAATGCACAGTTGGGGTTTCAGGGGTAACCTACCCATTTTTATCCGAAACTTTTTAACAAACCGTGGTTTTAGAGTGAGAGTGGGAAAAAACCTCTCACAGTTTTACTCTCAGGATAACGGCGTACCCCAGGGCTCTGTTTTAAGCGTTACATTATTTGCAATCGCCATTAATGATATTGCGGACTGTATAAAGACACCGGTGATGGGATCCCTATTCGTAGACGACCTTGCAATCTTCTGCAGGTCGTCTACATTGGCCAGCGTTGCAAGACTGACACAGTTGACTGTCATCAAACTGAACAACTGGGCAAAGAGAAACGGGCTTCGTTTCTCCAAGGAGAAAACTGTATGCATGCATTTTCACCGATTGCGAGGTATCCACATAGCTCCGCCGTTACGCTTGGGACGAAATAACCTTCCTTACGTGGAATCGGTTCGATTTCTCGGTATGATTTTAGACCGTAGGTTGACATGGCAGGAGCACGTCCGCAAACTAGCCGATAAGTGCCGCCGTAGCCTAAACATTTTACGAATTTTAAACAACACAACATGGGGTGCTGATCGCACGACCTCGATCTTACTATACCGTGCGCTGATTCGGTCGAAAATAGACTACGGGTGTTTAGTCTACTCATCTGGACGAGAGTCTTATCTGCGACCGTTAACAACGGTCCACAACCCAGGATTACGGTTAGCAATTGGCGCTTTTAGGACCTCTCCTGTCCTAAGCCTCTATGCAGACGCCGGGGAGCCGCCGCTGGCTACTCGTAGGCTAATGTTGACATGCAACTATGTGTCAAAAATTTTATCAATGTCGAGACACCCATGCTTTGACATAGTTTTTAAACCAAGGTTTTTAGATATTTTTAACAGAAGGACGAGGGCTACTAGGCCACTAAGTATTCGTTTTAAAGATTTTATTGATGAATTTGACATCTCACTACCGGATGTGTATGCGGTCGGGTACTCAAAATACCCGCCTTGGTCTTTACCGCGACCAGAGTGCTTTACTGTTGTGGATGGACGCCAGAAATCCTCTGTCACACCGCAGGAGTACCAGAGCCTGTTTTTAGAATTCCTGGGTAACCACCCGGACTCCACTCCCGTGTATACGGATGGATCGAAGACTGATTCAGCATGCGCATGTGCCGTGTCCTCCACACACCACAAGGTCATCAAGGCGAGACTCAATCCACTGTGTAGCGTATACACTGCGGAATTATTCGCAATTAAGATGGCCCTAAGGAATATCAATTGCAATTCTGGCTCTTTCCTTATCTGCACCGACTCTTTAAGCGCCGTGAAGTCTATTTCGGCCTATTACCCACACCATCCTCTTGTCCAGGATATACAATGCACCCTCCAATCCCTTCTTAAAAAGGGAATTAAAACATCATTTGTCTGGATCCCTGGACACGTGGGAATAGCTGGTAACGAACGAGCGGACAAAGCAGCAAAGGAAGCACTGCACATGCCACAAATTGTATCGAACAAGGTAACTGCAGAAGACCTAAAATCTATGTTTCGAAACATAGCAATGGGCAGATGGCAAGAATCGTGGCAGGAGATACATAATAGCAAACTTCGGTCTGTGAAACCGGTAGTAACAGTGTGGCCCTCTTCTGTCAGGAGTACCCGGAGGGAAGAAGTCGCAATCACTCGTCTGAGGATAGGGCATACTGCCCTGACCCACTCATACCTCTTCACAGAAGAGAAGACTCCACCTCGGTGTGATGATTGCGACTCCTCTCTGAGTGTTCGACACATCCTGACGGAGTGTGAAAAATACCGGTCTTCTCGAGAAAGACATAAGGTTAACGGGACCTTAGAAACGATCCTAGGCGACTCCCCTGATAGTCTCACCCGAGTAATTGCTTTTTTAAAAGATATTAATGTTTTAAATAAATTATAAATTCACTGTTTTAGGCTTAATTGCACATTTTATCACATGTAGGCAAGCGAAATTTTAATTTTTTATTCGTAATTTATATTTTGTACTTATAAGGATGAGAGTGGTGCAAAATGACCATAGTAGTCGACGCACCCAAAAATAATAATACTACTACTACTTAATGTATCCTGCTAACCCCCTCCCCCATCACCCCTTCTCCCCCTCCCGTTCCCTTGTTCCTGCGGCATTCTGACTCAGTCAGTCGACATCTTCTCGTTGAGAAAGAAGCCTTTGGCTTCGAAAGCTCCGGAAAAAACTTTTCTCGTGTGAGTGTTCTTTCTAAGTGTTTTATTTTATTAAGTGCGTCACAGCTAGTGACACTGGTTTATATATATATATTATATTCAAATTACCATGAAACGAAAAATGCTGGGAAATTTGGCTAGCTCTTCCATTGAAAAGTTGTCACATGGTGAAGAGGGATGAATGTTATGTATGTAATGTAATTGGTGAGTCAGGGTTAAGCTTCCTAAACTATTTAGGGACATTTTTTATGAGGTTATTTTTTGGAAGCAATTGAGTGCACATGGGTTCCGGATACGTGTTCTCTGTTTCCGTGAATTTATTGTGTGTGATATAATATGAAGGAGAATGGATTGTTCGTGTGATTATTACCTACAGATTTCCTCAAAATAATTTATTCCAACGCTTAACATATTCGTTTTACCATTCGGTTGTATCCACGTGGTGCAATGTAAACTGCCGATTCATGTCTGCAGTGTTCTAATTGTGTTAGTTGAGGGTTAATGACTATTCCGGTGAATTTTGATTGAAAGCCTGAAAATGTATTCTCTCGGAATTGTATGGATGGTGTCCATTTTAAATAAAACAAAGTTGGTAAATTTCCCCCCAGTATGCCTTGAGAATGGCATTACGTGCCGAAACCTTGGTCGGTGTTGTATTTTGTGGTTGATAATATACTGTGTGGAAATTTACTAACTTTGTTTTATTTAAAATGGACAAAGTATTTCCACAATGTTAAGCCTGATACGCTTTTATATGCATGGATGGTGGTTTTCTATGCTTGCATCCATGTGCCGTTATGGATACTAGCTACTTTAGCAGTAGAAGTATTTCATAACAAGGTAATGCGTGAGTACTGTGATTGGATGTATTTTTACCTGTGCCAAGCTTTCCTAAATTTGTCATAAATTCCGAAATTTCAAAATTTAGGAAAGCTTTGCACATGTATTTCTTTGGTTGATATTTTGTCTTGGGGGAGATGGATCTTCCTAATTAGTTTGTCTGAATTTTTGGCAAGTTTTCTTCAGTATTTCATTTAGACATTCTTAAGGTATGTTTAACCTATTTATAACGGCGGTTGTGTTAAAATTATTTTTTCGTTATTTCAATATTCATTCGCCGTCTGCACTACGTCAGTTCTCTTGCTGTAAGGTCTACGTCACTTTAATAACGATGGATTAATTGTATGAATGCACTTTTATGGTATTCTTTGATGCTTCAGGGACTGACGAAAAAATCTATGAATTCATTCGGCTCCAGAAGGAGTATGCCCATCTTTTTACGGGACGGAGAGGAACGGCCGTCACTGCGTATGGGTGAGTTTTCCCTTTAGTACTTTTTTAAAGGTAATGCTTAAAAAATGTTTGTTTTTTAATTAAGCTTTAGCGGTAGAATGTTTAGCAAGGTTTGTTGATGATTCACTCATTTTTATTTATGTGAAGTTTATTATCTACGTTGGGATCAGGCTGGGCATCTTGTCAATTTCAAAGGAAATAGATGACAGTTCACCATTGGGCCATTTCATGCCAATTCATCCAGGCCATGACACCCACCATCTCAGACTTTGATGAAACTTGATCATGCTTTATCCACAGATTTAGATATGAAACTATGCAAAGTTTTTCTTCTCTATCTCAATTCTTATAATTTTAAGCCATTTAAAGTTTTGGTGAAACTGCAGTTTTACAATTCACGCTTATGCCTCCAGAGGCAAAAATGTAACTGCCTTATTTATCACTCAATTGCTTTGTACATGTGCAGTTTTATCAAGAAAACGAGGGTTTCCCAAAAAGTTTCGTTATAATCTCAGAAGGTATCATAAATTCTCTAAATACTTCAAGTTTCACAAGAGTAAAGAAAATTAGTTTACTTAGTAACTAATAGTACTTAGACTAGGCTTGATTAAATAATACTTGCACAAAATAAGGTTTAATAGAAAGCTATTTGTTTTTAGATTAATTGCCTGAGAAATAATGGACTGAACTGCAACCTGTATCCAAACTTATCTTCTTTCTATTTTCATTTTTCTCTTTAGTAAAGTAGCAGCTGATTTAAAGTTTTCTGGGACCCACATTCAGCTAAAGAAGAGGTAGGAGAATCTTTGTGAGAAGTACAAGGTAAGTTCATTGTTCGATATTTTGATTATCAGTGGTTCCTTATACTACATGGTGATGTGCTTTTGATTTTGTAGAACCAAGTAAACTGCCTCTGAAAATGGAACATTGAAAACTGCCTCATTCCCCGTGATATCTCAATATTTCCGAACTTATGTGGCCTGTCTCGTTTTCTCTTCTAATTCTTTCCTCTTGTGGGCATGTATGAGTTATGGTTACTTTTTTCATCATAACTATCCTCTGAATGGCATACTAAAATTGTTTTTTCTTGAAAAAAGCTATCCTTCCACCAGGTCACGAAAAACTAATTAATAGTTGCCTATGAACATTATGTTAGGTTTCTGTACACTAAAAATTTTCCTAATAAGACAGGCATTTCAGTAACTTCTTGGCTTGTAGCTAAATGTTTACCTCATATGTTAGCAGCTAAGATTCAAATAACCTACTTCTTGCTTGTTATCAAAATTTTTAGGTTGTGACCAAAATGAAGATATTGTACACATACACAAGCAAGCAGTGATTAACAATCATTAATGTGAATAATTCAGAGCTTTGATGGGTGGTCTCACTTGGAGTACCCAACTCTCCAACCCTTTGTGCCACATTTATTGCAATATGCATATGAGATGACCAAAATATTTTTCATTTCATGAATGATTTGGAAGGAATGCTTTGTGTGTGATAAATTGTAACTGCATGGTTCATCTCTTACTGTTGTCACAATCTTAATGTTTAATTCTTAGTAAACAGTACTAAAGTCACCTGTCTATTTACTTACAGAAATGCAAGTACCCCAGAACCGGAATAGGGACTGAGGGGGGGATAAGGGTCCACTTACGTGGAAGTTTTACGAGGCGATGGACGAAGTTATGGGCCTTCGCCATAATATATCCCCTCCCCTCATTTTGGATTCGGGAGCACCTCCACCACGACCTCAATTGGAGGAAAGTGAACGTGAAGCTAAGCGTGAAGAGTCCCTCCCACCCTTTCCAGACACTCCCCAGAGGTTGGTGCCTAGCCCTGCAGCAGGGGTGAGGAGGAGAAGAGAGGCAGACGAGCTCCTCACTTACCTGCGGGAAAGTGATAGGCAGTGGCTAGGAAGGATGAACGACCTAATGAGGGTGCATTCCCAGATATCAAATTCAATAACAGAATTTATTAATAAAAGATAAAAAAATATATTTGCTTTTCCTTTCCTGTTCAAACCCTCCTGTTCTGCACAAAGAACTTTATGTTGGCACCGTGTCTTCACAGTAAGGTAAAGTAACTTTAAATCCCAAATTGGTTTTGCAATTCAAAGGTAGTACTTCTGCAGTTGCATACAAGGGGCTGAAGAATCCAACATTGTACATTGTACTGTCGTAATGTTACAACATGATCGGGAAAATTGCTAAATTTATGGTTCAGCGATGCTTCACTTTGGCCTAAAATATAATGTTCAGCTGTATGCAGATATAGGCAAAGTTAGTGTAACTAGGAATGCTATTTGTTTCAATGTTAGGTTAAGGTAGTAGCTTTTATTTTGTGGATTAATGAAGGCTGGTATATTTGAAGCAGAGGCCATGGCTGATGTTGCGTCTGAAAGCATATCACAAAGTTTTTAGCAGAGAACTTGACAGTGGGGTGACCCATGGAACTTCTATTGGCCTTCCTTAGTTTATATAAATTGCTCACGAGACTCCAGCAAACCTTGAGTTACTTGGAGATGAATTCTCATACCTTGGGAAACCGGATAATTATTTTTCTGCAATAAATTGATTAATCAAATCATGGGCTATAGGCAATTTTTAATAATTAGCAATTATTTTCTGTCTACCCTTAGAAATTTGTCATCCTGTGCATTCGAGTTAGTCTGTCTACAACAGTCCTGGATTCCTACCAGCCAATGTGATCCGGTAATTTGAGATTTTTGAGAAAATGTTGTCATATGATAAAAAAACCAGCATGTAAAAGGTGTTCTCCATAGGGATTGCATTATTTGGATTCACATAGCAAGTTCTCTTATGGGAAAAGGAAGATAAGACAGCCTAACCATAGTCATCTTCCAAAAGTATCATGTCCATTAAAATTAGCAGACCCTCCTCCCTTAGCCAGTCAAGGTTGTAGTGAAGATGAAAATGACTGTGGGCCAACCATTGTGCCAATGGCAACTTAAATGACTTCATGAAAAGAATTTTGAATAAATTTCCAGGCAGGTAATTTCAAAGTTGATACTAGCTTAGTAGTTAGCTTCATTTTGGAAAAACAAATTGTATAGTAAACTTGGAATGACCCTATCATCTTCTGGGGTTAATCCAGTCTCTGCAATAGTATTTTCAGAAGGAAGGTGGTGTTCGGACCATTTTCTCAGTACAACTACCTTCTGTTATCAGTATTTCATATAATATAAAGTCCTGTCGCTCCGACGTTACCTTTTTCTCAATGCCGCAAAATTTGAGGCTTGCGCTTCTTTTATATTTTTGCCTGATGATGATGTGAACCCACGTAGAAACCCGGGTCGAGTTTCATTAAATTTCAGTGGTATTTCTAAAATTTGCCTGTTTCTCCCTCTTATGATGGAATACCACCAAGTAAACCTTGAAAAAGTAATTGCACTTGATATGAAACTACACACACTCAATGAAACCTCAGTATAATGTATTCTGACCATTCTGTGACCCATCTAGGTCTCAGGCTGAGAGCTAACTTTCATTTTTATCACATATACTACTACAATTATAACCATTTGCCTCTGCAAAACTTTAAATCTCAAACATTTATACAGTGGAGTCATTCCGAGGCATAAGTGACATTTATATTACTGGAGGATTAGTGAACCTGGGGCCCAAGTCTGTAACTTTAGTTTCTCCCGAAATTAGGAGAGAACAGATTCGCGGGGCGCTTGAAAGAGCCTTTTCTCCCGTCCGTAGTCTGTAACGAGTTTCTCCGGGAGAAAGGAGAAACACTAAACGCCCGGAGAGATCGCGTCGCCCGACCCAAGTCTGTAACCTGGCGAAGCGCCTTCCGGCTGCCCCAGATGAGAGAGAAGTTACGTTCCACTTGCTAGGCCGACATAAGTTTTCTCCTTAGGAGAAAAGTTCACATTACGACAGTGATTTTTAAGTTTCGACCAATGGCATAAAAGAGTTCACGATGATTTACTTCTGCTTGGAAATCAACAAATCCACCGTCCATAAAAATAAAGTTTGTACTTTTCGCGTATTTACACATACATGAGTATAGTATATACATTCTGTCAGTTAAAAGGGCAACGAGGGCCGGTACATTAGCATAGGCCTTGGGTGTAGTCCAGTACACGCTCCCAACGCTCCAGAGCGTTTGGAGCGAGTTCTTGAGTGATCCACTTGAAGCTCCAAGCGCTCCCGCAGCCTTTAACATCGTCACGGATGACGTCACTACATTTGCCTCTCTTCGCTCCAAACGCTCCAGCTCAAAACGTGGGTGAGTTGGAGCGAGCCACTTATCCGCGCGCATTTAAACAGGAAGGAGCTGAAGTGAACTGAAGAGAAATGGAATCTATTACATTGTACGATGCTAGCAACAATAAGTTATACAAAATGGAGGTGACTAAAGAAGTGGCCCAGAGAGCCAGGGATGGTAAGTATTTAAAAAATTGTTTATTTATTGGATTATAGAATTATTCGGGAGAAATTACGGTGATGCGAATGTCTGTAACTCAATGGTTTTACGTTTCAGATCCGATGTTCACCACGGGCCTGCTCAAGGGGGAGATTGAGCGGCAAGCACAAGGTATCATTTTACATTTGTTGTTGTAATGATTTATATTAATTATTTAAGCTTGAATTTGCGTGAAGTGGAGATAGAATATGACTCGAAGTTAAGGACACGTGGTGGGTGAACTTTTTGGTCGAAGCGTTCGGTTTGTGGCATTGTGTTGTGGCCTTGCATCGGTTTGGTTTTGCAAATTGTTTCGTTTAACAATCCAGTGTAGCTTTCCAAATAATAATTAATGGTTATCTCGTGAACAGCTTCGGTGCAAGTTTAGATGAGAAGTGAATATGTATCAGCCACTTCATAATACCAAGCAAGCCGTCGTAAAGGTGTGCAAGGATGCAATATAATGATTCTACTTGGGTTAGCTTAAGGTCCTTCTACCAACTTGCAACCTATGCTATCCATAACCCGTATTGGTTATTTTCACCGCTATTCATATCCCTATTTGTAAGAGGAGAGAAGGTTATTTTAATTGTCAATTCGGTAATCAATTTTAATTTTGTGATTGTCTAAAGACCTAATTCTCACGAATCCCTTATATTGGCAGCTTAAACATTAAATAGTAGTTTTACTTAATTTATGTATCAGTAGTTAGTTATGTAACGCATTATGTGACCACGATCGTGCGTGTTAGAGGTTAAGTATTATAACTAATTCTGGCATGTCTCGTTTAAGAGCATTCCCGTGCACAGGAGCAGGCCGTGGCACAGGATGTTGTAGAAGAAGGCTGTGCTGAAGCAGCATTTGAGCCCCCGAATGATGGCACGTACACTTGTTTAGTTTAAGTTTGTTTCCGTGATTCCTAATCGTGGAATACCACTTAGTTTTTATTGTCGGTGGTAAAAAGTAAGCTTCGTCTCTTTCCTGTTGACGCCGCTGTGCCGGAAATTCGATACCCAAACGGTAGAGAATATATAAATGATGACCAATAAGCAAATGAAAAAGTTTTTTATTTGGCAGTTAGAATTTAATTTTAAGAAATAATGTATATGTGTAATAATGATTTTTTTGAGAAAGAAAAGTGCTCCTCTCATCACCTAATACATAGAGGAAAATAAATTAACAAGCGTGGAAAAATTAAATTTCTTGGAATAAGGCTTAGGTATACACCTGGCCTTTCTTGTGGTAAATACATTCACAGCAACACATTTCGCTTGCCTGATTTGCTACTTTTATCCCTTTCAAGATTGTGAAGTTTAGACTGGTATATTATTGAAGAACTTTTTTTTGCATGATATGTTATGAGTGTTTGGTGATAATGTAGTCCCTAATGATTTTATTTTCTTTGCAGATGGCTTCCGATGGCAACATGAGGCTATTCTTCTCCTGGTGGAGACCTACAGGGAGGAAGAACACCTGTTCCAAAGTAAGAAGGTTCCTGCGAAGAAGGCATGGGAGAGAATAGCGGCATTGATACGGGCCCGGGACATTGACATTTCGTGGGGTCAATGCAAGAGTAAGCTCAACGGCCTTAAGAAGACTTATAAGAGCATTAAGGATGCCAATGGCAAAAGTGGAAATGGCCGGCGGACATGGCCGTATTTAGACGTAAGTCTAGGAGAATTTTTTAAATGTCAATTCATAGCATCGCATTGGCATGGCTGCCTCCCTGCTTTTTGCTTGACAAGCATGAGAATGGTTTTATGTGACTTTTTATGTGTTCCTTCATTGGCATGGCTGCTTTTTGCTTGATAAGTATGAGAATGGTTTTATGTGACTTCTTATATGTTCCTTCATTTCAGTTGATGGATGGCCTTTTTGCGGAAAAACCGTGGGTGGCTCCGGCATTGACCCTAGAATCAGACTCAATGCCGGGGCCATCTGGTATTACCAGTTGCCCGCCGGTCAACCAAGCCACCAAGGAGACCACCCGTAAGTGATTGAAACTTGTGAATAGTTTTCATAGTAAGACTTGTAAATAGATAACTGTGTGAACCAAGTGACGAATGCTTTATTTCTGTAATATTATTTATGTTAGATCCCTACAGTGTTCTCATTGTCAAATGTAGTTATTCCTTGTTTCCCAAGCTGATAGTGTTAACCACCTTCTTATTTGAATCTTGGTTGCTGGAGAAGGTTCATTGGCATTATAGTACAAAGCTAATGTTATGACATTGATTTACAGGCAAAAGGTCAAGGGAGGAGGTAGCGGAACAGCTTCTCCAGGCTCTCAAAGAGAGCAGGGAGGAGAAGAGAAAGCTAAAGGATGAACTGTTAGCCCGGCAGGATAGGTCACTCGACTTCCTCCAAAAATTGGTGGAGAAGTAAATGTTTGATGTTTTATGTTGTCTGTGTTTCAATGTCTTGTCTGTGGTCATGTAAATATTTTGTCTGTGGTTTTGTGAATAAATGTTTTGATTTGAGAGCAATGCGTTACTTAATCTTTCCAACCTCTCTCTATGAAGATTATATCTTATATTAAATGATGTGGGATATATGATACTCCCTCTAATATTCAAGTTGATATTTAGTCTTATTTTAGTCATTTGCTTAAGGGCAGGCTGGCATGGATTGCAATTATGCTTGACGCTTGCTGTTAATACGATGGGTTCCATGCAAGGATGGATAGGAGAAACTCTAGTGCTGCATTTGAGAAGTATCATACATTCATGCGTGTGCAATTCAGTAAATCATGTGTGATCATTAAAATAAATAGCAGGTCATAGTGGGAAGCACCAGTCAACATAAATGAGAGACAAAAATCGCAATTGCAGGGAAACTAATTCTCCACAACATTCTGGGGATGGTGGGGAGTTATGGTACTCTGGTTACTTAAGCACTGTATTCGGTATGGTAGGTATTGCAATTTTTTACTCCTTCACTAACATCATCCGAAGCATAGGCATCAAGCCATTATTAATTTTCATAATAATTAGTAAATTAATTATATCTGCAATGATAAATTAGACAAGGACTAGTGATCATTAAAATAAATAGCAGGTCATAGTGGGAAGCACCAGTCAACATAAATGAGAGACAAAAATCGCAATTGCAGGGAAACTAATTCTCTACAACATTCTGGGGATGGTGGGGAGTTATGGTACTCGGGTCAGCAACCAATCACACACATAAGCCAGTCAAATTTAAAATACTTTATTTACTAATTAAAATTTGATCCCGAATCTAATACCCTGAGTCCCAAATATTTACATACAATGAAGCCAGCTCAGTTTTTGGCAAATGTTGGTGGAGATGGCACAGAAGTCAATCCCTTAAGATGCAGAAATTATTTACATACAATGTAGCCAGCTCAGTTTGTGGCAAATGTTGGTGGAGATGGCACAGGAGTCAATCCCTTAAAATGCAGAAATTATTTACATACAATGAAGCCAGCTCAGTTTGTGGCAAATGTTGGTGGAGATGGCACAGAAGTCAATCCCTTAAAATGCAGAAATTATTTACATACAATGTAGCCAGCTCAGTTTGTGGCAAATGTTGGTGGAGATGGCACAGAAGTCAATCCCTTAAAATGCAGAAATTATTTACATACAATGTAGCCAGCTCAGTTTGTGGCAAATGTTGGTGGAGATGGCACAGAAGTCAATCCCTTAAAATGCAGAAATTATTTACATACAATGAAGCCAGCTCAGTTTGTGGCAAATGTTGGTGGAGATGGCACAGAAGTCAATCCCTTAAAATGCAGAAATTATTTACATACAATGTAGCCAGCTCAGTTTGTGGCAAATGTTGGTGGAGATGGCACAGAAGTCAATACCTTAAAATGCAGAAATTATTTACATACAATGTAGCCAGCTCAGTTTGTGGCAAATGTTGGTGGAGATGGCACAGAAGTCAATACCTTAAAATGCAGAAATTATTTACATACAATGAAGCCTTAAAGTGTCCCAAGTTAAGCCCTTAAAATGCAGAAATTATTTACATACAATGAAAGTGTCCCAAGTTAATCCCTTAGAATGCAGAAATTATTTACATACAATGAACCCTTAAAGTATAGAAATTATTTACAATACATAAAAAAACAAAATAATAACCCTGATAAAAAATACCTAAAAACTAAATACAGTGAAAACATCTCCACCAACACAACTAAATATCCCTAAGAGGGAGAGCTGCACATATGGCATTCCTCTTCTCCCTTGCCAGGACCCTTTCTTGTTCCATGCCCCTTCCATTTACTGGCTCTTCTCCCACTCCAGCTGCAACTACAACATATGGTAGTGCATCCCGCCGCATTACACATATGTTGTGGAGGACGCAGGCAGCCATTACATGGAAGGGAATGAAAGCCACATTCCTCATGCCCAGCTCATTGAGGATGCTCCTCCATCTCCCTTTCAAAATGCCAAATGATCTCTCGATCACCATCCGTGCCGATGAATGGCAGAAGTTATAGTTTTTCTGCCTATTATTCAGGTGCCCATTGTCAGCAAAGGGGGTCAGAAGATTACCTTGGAGACCATATGCAGCATCCCCAATGATGTGTGTATCATTGGGGAACTTCACTGCATCTCCAAGGTAATCACTGACCCTTGAAATCCGGAACACTCGTGCATCATGTACGGATCCCACATGACCCACAAAGCAGTGGGTGAATAATCCACGGTGATCACAAACAGCCTGCAAAGAATCACATCGTAATATTACTAACTATCAGAACCATGAATTCAAACACAAACGAGGATCAAGAGTCAGATGAAAATGGAATGGGAGTTATGATTTTTTACAAACCTGCAAATGCATTGAGTGGTAACCCTTTCGGTTGACATACGCCTCTGCATTTTGCTTGGGAGCACGGATTCTGATATGTGTCCCATCAATTGCCCCTATTGTGCCAGGGAATCCACTCATCCGTACGAAACCCCTGACAACGTCCTCTGCTCTCTCTCCCTGAGGCCAAAGGATGTAGTTGGGGCACAACTCGGCAATAGCCTATGTCACCCTCTGCACTGCCCTAACACCAGTTGCATGGCCTACCCCAAAACGTTGAGTTATTGACCTAAAAATTTGGAAATGGATTTATGAATCCCACCAGAAAACAAGAGGCTCTACAGAAGAAGAAAAAACAATGCTTGAATTGCACATGAATAAAACTCAATCAAAAACTGTCATTATATACTTTCACTCATTTGACTGGCAAAATTCTTATCTTTATGACATTACAGATGAGGGAAATTGAACTCCTTGACAAAAACTGACAAAAAGCAATGAGAGAAATTAGGCACTGAAGAAACCCATGCGTTAACATACTACTCATAGGCAATACAAAGGAGAACTTGCTAGCTGAGAATGGAATTGTTAACTATGGCTTCCTTCTTGGATTCACTGCTTCACAACCATTGATTCATGAGAACAGTCGGAACAACCATGCTCATTTACAAAACCATATACACCATTAAGCAGTGTGCATTACATTGCAAAAATATTAATTCTAATGTTTATGTACATGAGGAGTGAAACATGAATACTGAACACTTAAATTAACGACTCCTTACCTGTAGCAATCGGGCGTCGCTAGGCGCCACAGAGCCATTAATAGTTGCTTATCGGGAGCAATTATGGGATTCCCACTGTGAGTGCTCTTCGTAAGCCTCTCCCCTATCTCCCCAAGATATATTGGAAAGTGTCCGGTAGGATCCTACAAAAAGGAAGGTGTTCGCACACGATAAGACAAATCCAAGATTTCGCACTGTACTGCTACTTATCCAATTCCACAAAATCGGCTCACATTGTAACGCCTACAAACGGCACCTCATTTTAGGAGAAGCAAGCATGTGCAACAGTGCGTTGAAAACTGCCAAAGGACAAAAAAATATTTCCTGGACCGGGAATCGAACCGGTTGGGAGGATCTATAATACGATTTTACTAACCTGAAGTGGTTTCGGAACTCATTGTCCGCAAATCGCGGAACCACATCCTCCGCGTACCCCTCGATTCTAGGGATGAGAATACGCTCCCTTCTTTCTCCTTCCCTAATCAGATGATCCATGACCATGATTTCCATTTCATCGCCCAGCAAGAAATTGGGAGGCTGCATAACTTCCCCCGCTGCAGCGATCACGGCAACAATTACCTCGTGGTCCATGGTCTCAGAACACAAAAAACGCTTGTCGTGCTGGGGTGCTACGCCGGTGGCAGGAAAACAAACGACCAACGAAATGATGCACAAAGGGTAAGAAAAAGACTTTGCTGTTCCACAAAATAAAATATATTTGCGACCGGTTTCGATACGGCGTATCATCATCTGGCAATTTCACATATTAGTACATAGAATTTATACCCTTGAAGAAGTTAGAGGGGCGGTGGAGTGGAGGTGGGGAAAAGGGGGGGTGGAGGGGTGGGAGGGGTTTTTTTGGAGAGGGTAGTGGGCACCAAAAAAACCCCTCCCACCCCTCCACCCCCCCTTTTCCCCACCTCCACTCCACCGCCCCTCTAACTTCTTCAAGGGTATAAATTCTATGTACTAATATGTGAAATTGCCAGATGATGATACGCCGTATCGAAACCGGTCGCAAATATATTTTATTTTGTGGAACAGCAAAGTCTTTTTCTTACCCTTTGTGCATCATGAAGGAGTTCCACCATGTTACGCCACCCACCATCGCATTGACCAACGAAATGCTACGATCGCTCCAGCCGTAGTCCAGTAGGCGGAGCACCGGTAGCGTTGGGAGCGATTGGAGCGCAAGTGGACCACGAATTTGTAGCGTTTGGAGCAGGAGCACTCTGGAGCGTTGGGAGCGTGTACTGAACTACACCCCTTGTAAGGTATTGTAAGCAATGTGATGTTCATTTGTTAATAAAGAACTGTGGGATTGCTGACGTCACGGGACGGAGACGGATGCGACTCGGCCTTGCGGACGGCAGTCATTCCCCAGGCACGAAACATGAAACATCATATACCTCCACTTCATCATTCCCAACACTTAAACAATCATTTCCATCCTCATCAACATCAACATAGAAATTTGATTCGAAGTCGCGGAAGTGCGAGCGGAATAATGAGCGGGCGCGGAGACAACAGTTCGAGGGGGCAGGGTTCAAGGGAGGCGAATAACTAATACCACTAGGTTTTTACGCAGCCTGGTCGCAAAACTAATAACTGCCGATAATGACAATAGAAAGACACTTGAGATGGTCATAAATGCCACAAGTGGGCTTAAGAAATATATCATAGGGAGGAGACGCTTAGGCAAATTGGCCACGTATTAGTGAACACCAGGATTGATATGGTAGCTATTAGAATTGCTTTAGAAAACAGTGTGTATAACCGTCTAAATTACACGTTAATAACCCCCGGAAATTAGGCACTTATTGTTAGAAATATTGAGAGAAATTAGGGATATTATAAGACCTCCGTTGCATATGATAGCGCTCTGCGATCACGAATCTCTTTACAAATACTACGACGCCGCGAAGGCATCCGCTGCCAATGTTGGTGATAAATTACGGCTCATAGTTGAAATACCTTAAGGAAGTGAGGATAGCGTATTTCAGAGCTATAACATTCGGTCAGTGCCGGTGTGGTTCCCATACCTTCGTGTGTTTAGTATGTGGAAAGTGGGAAACACAACGTAGTGCTTAAGGAAGGAGAAATGGATGACTGTAGAGAGGGTCCCCTGTATGCGTGCCCTGAGAAGTTCGCATTGAGAACAGGACCGCAGGGCAGTTGCGAGTATCAGTTATTAATGGGAAGAGAGACGACAGGGTGTCGCAGAGAGAGAGTGAGTTTGACTTCCGCTAAATTTGAAAGGGTCTCCCTAGGCTGGCTTTTTGGGGTGCGGTCCAATAAACGCTACAAATGCTCCGGAGCGTCTGAAGCGAGCTTCCGAGGGGTCCATTATTCACTCCGGAGCGCTACGGCAGTGGTCATGACGTCACGAAATACGTCATATCTCCGCTTCCCGCCTTGCTCCAGCAGAGCCACCTGGAATAGAAGGCTTGTTCACTACTCTTGAACATGCTGCTGACGTCACTTTGAGTAGTGCTACAACGCTACTTTGAGCTTGCTGAGACACCATTGCCGGTTGAGGAATAACTCTTTGCGTGTGATTGTTTTGGTGGAGTTTTTGCTGCAAATTCCCATTATAGTGTTTATATTGGTTAATATATCAATTCGTTCGTCCTTATTTGCCGTTTATTGGCGTTAATATGCCGTTTACGTGCGTCGTGCCCGGGTGCAAAGGGAATTACAGGAGTGGGCCAAAAGTCCAAGTATTCAGCTTTCCGAAGGATCCTGAGTTGCACAGAAAGTGGCTGAGAGCAATAAAAAGAGACAATTTCAAGCCAACCAAAAACAGTAAGGTATGTATCATGAAATGTGAGTTAACTGCTAACATAATTGTGAAGGTTAGTTGCCAATGAAAAGATATTGATAATGTAAATTGCAAGCGGTAATACATTGTTATCGTGCCGTGTATTTACGTATTTATCTTCGATTATCCTACGTAAAGTAAATATCTGTTAGATTTCTTAACACTTATCTAGGTTTTTGGTGGTCATTACGTGTTGATTTTACAAAAAATGTGTATTTACAGAGTACAGAACTTTTAAAATGTCCAAAGTCGTTGAAAGTGGTGAAAGCAATACTACAAATGTTATTTGTATATCATTTTATGATCTCAAATTTCAGTTTGAAAGATTTTATTACGTTGTATTCGAGTTAATCAACGATTAATCATTTACTTGCGAGAGAATTAAAAAAAATAAATGTAGGTGTAGAGAATGCTAAGAAATTAATCCTTTCCGTCGTGGGGCTTGACAATCATCATGGATATGTTATAAACTCCGTAACGACTCATAAAGCGAATGAAAGTCGATAGCTGTGTTTTAATCATATTGTAAACAGAGGAAGATCTTTTACATTTTTATATTACCCTGCCACTGTATTACTTCGGTTTCATTTCAAGCTCCGTGATTGACCACAAAGGTACAAGTAAATGGCTTTTATGGAAATAGGCTTTCCGTGCATTATGATTCTGAAATGAATCGAAATGTACTTGACCTTTTTCCCTCAGTTTGAACTACCATTAAGTTTTTGGCAGATACCATTAAGTTTTTGGCAGATACCGTTCAGTTTAAAACCTTGACAACGCAAATAGAATTTATCACTTTCTGATACTTTGAGAACATATTCTTTGTTGACGTACTTGACAAGGGTTGTGTTGATGTTTAAAATTCATAGCATGTCAAAAATGTAAATTATGGTAATTATCTAGTGACTTTGGTAATCAGTGGTAATCGATAAAACCTCGAATAGTAATACTGATATTTTTCAGGTTTGTGAGCAACACTTTTTGCTCACTGATATACGAAGGGAGACCGTGGTATTTGATGAGACGACGGGGAAGACCATCACAGTTCAGCTGAAAGTGGCTCAGCTCATATGTGGTTCCATCCCTTCCCAGTTACCTAACTGCCCTTCATATTTGTCTGGATCCACCTTTTCTAGACCCAATCCTGAGACCAGGAGGGTTGAGAAGGAGGAATTAGCCATTGCTGCTGCTTTGGCCAATAGCCTTGAAACTGTTGAAGCATATCATGAGGTAAGGGCTATCAAAACTTTGGCGGAGTTGAGTGCCAAATTTAAAGTGGACTCTTCTCGGTGGACTATTTGTAAATATGAAAGTACCCAGTAAACACATAGGAGTCCGACATGAGCTCATAAAGAGGCCATACGAATTTGTAGGAGTCTTACAAGAAACTCCTACAGACCTCACGATGAAGTCTTAAAGAGATCTAATGCGACACTGTAGGAGTCTTTTATGAGGCCCTACTCGCCTCATTAAGATCTCATACTAGGCTCCTGAAGAGATCCTATAATCGCCGTTTTTCGGATCCGCGAGCGTGGCGCTATCTAGCGTATAAATCTCGAACCACGCATTAGTAGATACTTTAAAATTTCACCGCTAGATGTCGCCACTTTCGCAATTTAGCGAAGCGGGTTGCCTATAATGCGGTATCAAGGTAGTAGCTACGCCACCCAAACTATTTGAAATATCCCTGGTTATTTATTTAACTGATACAAACTGAATAAATTGATTTGTCACACATAATATTCCCAAAGAACAACGTGCGGAATTAATAAGAAACTAAAAACACGCAGCTTATGTAAAGCTCTAATCAATAAATTTGCATCAAGGAACATTATTAACATTCTCAACAGTTCAATACAATCACTTGACAATATTCTTCAACCCTTGAGTAAACAAGATGAGATCCGAATTAAAAAATACTACATATTATTAACATTCTCATCAGTTCAATACAATCACTTGACAATGTTCTTCAACCCTTGAGTAAACAAGATGAGATCCGAATTAAAAAAATACTACATTTGTAATTTAAGTCCTTTCCCAGTAAAGCAAGAGCTAAATGGAGGCCTTCAATTAATGTAAACATCGACAAATACTATTTGCAATGCTAAACAATGACTTTTCACGTTAATGAAATAATAACAATAAATAATCAGTCTAATCTATGTTTCATACAGTATAAATCAAAGGAATTTTGAGGGATACCCTTAAAGGAAATAGAATTTTCTGTTATAGCAACACTTTATTTTTCTCCATTTTTTTCCATTGCACTTTTCTTCTCACTATATTTTATCCGGTCGCCAGCATGTTGCAACCACTGCTTAGCAACTCTTTCCAGGCTGGCAATACTTGCTGAAGGATGTGACTCTAAAACTGATGCTGGAAAATATAAGTTATCATTCTCATTAAAAATAGATGGCATGGAAAAATTCACAAAGGATAAGACTGCTTATATGTAAAAATATGTTCGAATAAGCCTTATATGCAATACAAAATCCAAGCATGATTAGCAGTTACTATATGTGGTGACCAATAGCTTCAATCAAGCCAATAAGGAAAGATGGGTATTTTGGTTTTAGGTAAGATTAATAGGGAGGAAAGGCAAAAATAAACTAAGCATTGGAGAATAAGTGCTCTCCTCATAGTGCCCAAGTGGGAACTGGAAATTCTCTGAAAAATCTGTCACTGGCAAGAATCGCACAGAGGTCAGTAGTGCAGCATTCCCACCAACCTGACCCCCTTGAGGCATGAGACACGTCTGTTTATACCTACATATCAGGATATCTGAAAAAACAGTTGGTTTTAAACATAGGGAATCCTTAGAGCATCCTCCCTTCTTGCTGGCTTGCTGAGGTCCCATCCACGTTAACTCATAGGCCAGGTGATTGGTGAAGAATGTAGTCAGAGTTTTCCTCATGTGCGCATCTCCAGACGCCCCACCAATTATTTTAATTTTCAGTTTCTGCAAAGCAGAGGAAATTAAGAACTTAGAGTACATAATATCAGTTTGTATAATAATATGATATCAGTATATACAATATCATGACAATGTTCTATACATATTTAGGAGCAATTTCAGTTCATCAGTAAACATGAACTTAGATATATTATATACAATTTTTTCTCTATAGAGGAAGAAAGGAGTTATTTGCTCTCTCTAAGAATAAATAAAGATTATGACTCTTACCAACTGCTTACGGACTTCTTCCTCATTTTTTAGTTTCACCTCTAAGTTCAGAAACTCAGATACAGAGCCAAACGGCAATTTAGGCAATAGCTCAAATTGTGCCCTTACAATAGGTGAAGGGCAAATGTTGCCATTTTGAGAGGCCAATAAATAATCCATTTTTTTCTCTAAGTTTTCCTGCCTCTTTATAACCTCATCCATTTGGGAAGTTAGCCTCTCCAAAATTCCAGCTATGCCATATTCTGAAACAAAGTGTTGGTTATACTATGTCATCCATAAATAGACAATGCAGGCTAAAAATAATTTTATGGGTGAGGTGGGCTTATGAAAGACTTAATGTATGCCTCTAGTGACATCTTTGACAACTGCTACATAAGAAAAGTCTTTTATGATGGTGGAACTGAAGAATCTAATAGCAAAGTCATAATGCAAAGCCAACTAGCATTCAGAGTCTTTCAATGATATTACCTTCTACTACATGTAAAGTAGCTTGACCAGCATTGGCAGAGGTGTCCAACTGATATGAGGAAGTGGACTGAACATCAGCAACTTCCCCAAGTACCGTGTACCCTGATGGAGGGGTAGGTAATGCCAGCCCCTCCATAAGGTCATCATCTAGAATGAAATTGTAATATTTAGAGATTATGTTACTTTCAATGATACCGAAATGAGTAGTTCAATTTTATCCACAACGTTTAATTATCAAGTATTCATGATGGAAAACTATTACAACTACAGTCATTCCCTCTTCCAATATCATAATATTCATAAGTTTAAACTGTCATTGACAATGAAACTCACCATTTTCAAAGGTCCTGATTTTGGAAACTGCTGTCCTTTTTGGACACATTACACCTTTCTCCTTTGGCCTTCCAGCATCAGCAGCCACCTGTGATAACTTATTTCTTGGCACCTTGTACCCTGTTGGAGGAGGTGGCAGCTCATCTCTAAGATCACCTGGAATAAAATAGTAATATTTATGAAGTATATGCTACTTCCAATGTTATCAAAAGGACCAGTTGAACCTTATCCACTCAGCAAATATTCTCCATGGAACAGCCTACCATCATTCTTTGACTCAGTGACATAATCAGCATAGTTTTTTTTTTCAAACGTCTCTTTTGATGCGTCTCTTTTGATGCCCAGGCGACATGCTCTTCATCCTCCGTGCTTAACTCAGCCATCCTTATTTCCACATCACGTGCTTCTTTCAAGGTATCTGGAGAAAAAGTAATCATTGTCATCATACAATTTAACTCCATTATCTTTAACTAAAAGCACTTCATCTTCACATATACATACCGTAAGGTCCTAATATTCTGTCATACGTGTCCATCTGCCAGGAAGCATCGGGTTCAAGGCGGCGAAGAATTGCCACACTCACTTTCTCTGTTTTTGGCCACCAATATACCCCTTCGTTCTCATTAACCCATGAAATGGGCAATGCGGCACACCAGTCTTCTGCCAGCACGACTGAGTAGGGCATCTGCAATTTAAGAGAACTTTACAGTGAAAATAATATATATTAGGTGGTAGGGTACATATTACACAACAGTAGGGTACTAACCAGAGAGCATATTTTTTAGTCCTATTTATGAGATGAAATGATGAGGAGAAATGTTACATCGCAAGAAAGAAATTTATCCTGCACTGGTGTGTAGCATGGGAAAAAAACAATCCTTTTCCTGATTATATGGTAGGCGCACAGCCTTGCAATGGATTTGTTCCACAGGGAAAACTTTCTTCATGCTCCATCTCCCTCCAACATGAATGCCCATGGAACGAGAACTTATTGGATAGAATGGCATATCCTCTGAGTCCTCAAGGACATTACCAATCACAGTGGGAATCCCATTTTTAGGCCTATTGCTGCTATATTTAACACCTCTCCTGATTTCAAAAAACAACAACTGTTTGCCACACTTGAACAGGACATCACATGTATCACACAATACTACTAACCCAAAACCCTATTTGAATGAAATATTCTAGCTGAACTGTAAGTTTTAATTCACTCGCATAGGGTATGAAGCATGGGGAAAAAACAGTCTGCTTCACTATTGTAGGGCAAAGATACAACCTTTGCACAAACATTGTCAATGTTCTCAAGAACGTCCTCACTCCATCTCCCTCCAACATGAATACCAAGAGACCGAGAATCCAGAGGATACAATGGCATATCCTCTGAGTCTCTTAAAATTCTCACAATCATCACTGGACTACCATCTTTCATCCCTATCGCTGACACTTTGGCAATCTGCTTCGATTTTAGGTAACAGCAATTATTTGCCGCACTGTCACTGGAGAGTGAAAAACTTTCAAAGGCAATCTTCTCAAATGTAGAGCTGAGGCCATCAACTACTGTCTTCCTTGGTTTCAGAAGAACAGGATATTTCTGCGATCCTCGTTTTCCTCCTCCCAAAAATGATCTCTCGTGGAGGCGGTTGTGCAGCTGTGCTAACGGTTTATTTTGTTTCCTGATCACCCTTTTTATAGACCCTAAGTGGTTTTCAAATGGGAAAGCACTGATATTATCCAGTGAACAACCAAAATTTTTGACATCATCAGCTAAATGGATAAGATTATGTACGTTGTATGAAACTGCTTCATTACCGTACAACTTAGAGAAATACTTCACAAAATACCTAAGTAAGCTGCTAGCATATGCATTGTTTACAATGCAATTTCTTGGATCGCACAGAATGAAAATGGCTACATGGAAACACAGAAAATGCCTGAAATACTTTTCCGGCAGGTAGTCATGAAGAATAGATGGCCCCACATACAACAAGAACAACCTGAATTCTGTTGCTTTGTACCGCTTCACGTCTTCAAAACTTCTTGTCTTCCTTACAAATTCGTAGCCAATCCATGGGGCAGCTGCAACCAATCGCCTCGACAGGCTCTCCCTCTTATGTGGTGGCAGCTTCACATCCGTGTTACCCTTCCTCCAAAGAAGCAGTAACTTCTTCATGACTCCCAAGCACACTAGATGCATGTAATCTAGTGGGATCTGACTCACCATTCCCAAATTAAGTTCCTCAAAAGGAGAGTTGCCAACATGGTGACAAATATCGGCTCTTCTTTGGAATGATGCATCAGTCCTAAGGTCGCAATTCAGGTCATCCAATATAATCCTGTGGTTTCTCTGGAGTCCTTTCTGCACACATCTTCCACAGGAGTGGAAGCCCATGTGACCCTTGGTGGCCGTCACAAATGCCCGGGCAGGAGCGTCACAAATAACAGCCCTTAACTTCACCTGAATTGTCCGGCTGCCATGGGTGATACCAGTCTCCATTAATATTTTGCACTCCTCTACGAAGTCTGTTAGTAGGTCCTTGGCAGTCAGCGAAGACTTTCCGTAAATGTGATGAACTCCAATCACAAATGGAGATGAAACTAACTCTTTATGATATATCCTCCCAAGTATTGTCCAAAAAACACTCCTGCTGCTCTTAGCCAGTGGGAGGCCATCAACATTGAGGTCCAACTCAATAACGTGTATCTGTGAGGTATCTAATTTAGCCATCTGTTCATTTAACGCTTTGTGCAGGCCATAGTGCAAATATTCACCAGTGTTTGTTTTTTTAATGTTGTTGGTCCGCGGTGTGTTTAATAGTGCCCTGGCAGACGTGGGCAGTTCTGAGTGACCTTCGGAAACCAATATCCTTAGCAGCTTGTCCACAGTTGCATGTGCCACATTGTTGTCAATGCACCAATGAGCAAGCTTCGTCTTTAAATTATACTCTCTGGCTAGGCGTGGGATCGGTTCTACTTCTGGAATCATTTCTATCGCCTTATTTGCACTACTTCCTGAAACCGAAGGCAAAGGCATGACATCAGCCGGCAGCTCATTAGCAGGTTCTGGAGAGTATTGTTTGGAGTCGGGTATGTCATTTAGGTAAGCTGATTCTACATCATCTTCATTAGAACTGCAGGAGTTAGTGGTGAATGCTAGCCGCATCTTCTTAAGCCTTCGCTGCCTCTGGCTCCTAGAGATCTCGAAGAATGACTTCTGCTTCCTCATGTCTCTCAGTGGATGGCCTGCCGGGGAAAAAATATTCAACACGAATAGTGACGGGGGAAAGAAGATGGAGGAACTACACAATTTGCATAGAGGTGCATGATAAAACTAATTGTATGGTTAATGCAGATTTGTTTTCAATAGGCAGAATAAATTAGCATTCTCTGAACGGTTAGATTAAAATAAATACTAAAAATGTCCATTTCTTAATGAAAGAAATGGCTATGCCCCAAGATAGAAGACTATACTTTAAATTAGAAACTAGTAAAGATTCAACTTTAAAACTAGTAAAACGCTATTATTTTAACAAGCATGAAAAGAATTCCAGCATTGGCAAGTCAAATACAAAATTAAAGATGACCTGTACATAGGGGATTATTAAAATTTAATGTAGCTACTACAAATTTTTAAGCTGCCGACACTACCTATACTAAAGCGATTTCTCCATGGAACATGGATCATCACTAAGATAGTCAATTCTAGAGTCGATGCATGAGAACCATGTTGCTACCGGTAAAACTAGGGCAAGAGCCAGATACATAATATTTTGTCACGTGTATCCCATGATACTGATACATCAATATGAATGAATCTATGTTAGCCAATGGAATTCCTGAAATCATCTTTCATGAAATAGTTGTAGACATAGCTAAGTTTAAAGATAAACAATACTTAATTAGGGAAGACAACTTTTCGAAATAGTTCAAAATATGACAAAACTTTGAAGAATAAAAGTAAGCAGGAGTATCACAAGCTTTGGAAACAGCTATTAACTACCCATGGTATCCCAGAAGTTATAATAACAGATATTTTCATCCATTTCACTCATACGAAATTGACTATGAATGATTTTGGCTAAGAGCAAGCCATCTATGCAGCAATGCATTTTCATTATCATTCTGCAGTAACGCTCATCCTAAAATCTCTGCATATTCCATGTCTATAGATTGAGTAGTGATCCAAATAACACCCAGCCCACTCCGGAAGTTTGTGGTTCATTTCCACGGTGACCTTGGTGAAAACTATGCCAAAAATTAAGATGAGTAATTTACTGTGTGACAGTAATTGATCAATACAATTATTTAGTCTCGCATGACATTGCAAAGAGGTGAAATTGTGTAATACTACTAAATTTCAAGGAAAACGGGTCTATTACAAATGCACACAGCAGTTGATAACAAAAAGTAAGAGAAATCATTATCATGCTAACTTTGAAAGACATTGAAATTACACGGAAGACTACGAGACAACAACGTACACATGGCGTTCTTCCGTGGCGTTCAGAATTCGTGGATCTCTCAAGTTTCCGGGTCCATTTTGGAGAAACGCCGCGAAAACCAGGAAAATGGAGAGATCCACGAATGTGTACATTGTTCACAAAGGTGAGACCTTCAACATGCTGGAATGTTTTAAAATTATTATCTTCCTGAATGTGAATGACATTGAGGAAGAATATTTAAACGGTAATCTATTGTACGTTGTACTTCTACGCATTTTACTTCTTGAAAGGTAAGCACACTTGAAATAAAACGCTGTACTTAACTTACTCGACACACTAAACACACACACATGAATGTATGAACCAAATTAGAAAGTTTTATTTTCTGTACACGCGTTCGGACAAGTTGGGTGATTACATGCTACATTTTGGCGTTCGTACTCGCATTCATACATTTCGACATTAACTCGTCGTAGTAATGTACTGCTTCAAGCCTTAACACAATTTTTCATGACACCAAAGCGTAGACCATGTTGATTGCACAACTGTGATTTAATATACGCACTGAAATCATTCGATCAACGACGACCCGTGATGTGCATGGTTTCACAGAGGTAAATGTATGGAAGAATATTGATATCAGGGAAGTTAATGAAGCAGGAAATACGAACAAAAACAATACCGACAGTGAATAATGGCGAGGTCAGCAAGCAAATAGTACATATAATGCATTATATAACATAATTTTATCAACAATATAAATTCAGAGCGATGACTTTCCGAATCGTGCACTGAAGGCATACACATCCTCTAGGTGTTCCAACGGAACGACATGAACAATGGCACGGTGTAATCCGATTGAAGCCTTCACGAGCAAGATCTATTTTATACACAAGCTTTCACACAAATCCCTATTCATTCTCACTTTATGACTTTCATAGAGTCGTACAAGAACTTCCACACGATTTTGTACCACGTAACCACGGCTTAAAAGTGCAAGTTTCACCTTAACGGCCGAAAAAAATACACCCTCTTACATTGTTAAGCAACGGTTGCATCACGGAGGTCACGTTGTTCAAAGCATCGACATTTTCCACAAGATATTACATACAGACTTATTAAATAAGCACAATATGGAAACAACAACCACGCCGCTAGAACACGCCTCGAGAAAACAACTAAGAATATCATCAAACTTACTTGGAATGTAGTTGGAGCCTCGCCGAATTGGCCAAATATCACACCTTCGGAATTCTTCCTTGGGAGATAATCGCCGATGTGATGTGATACAAGATGTTAAATGCTATAGAGGAGATAAGGCTTCAAAGTACTTGACGCACTTCCGGTTAGATTTGCCAAAGAATGCCAGCAATGCACGGCAGAAGGATGATTTTCAGTTAACAAGTTAAACCAGTTTAGCCAAAAGGATTAATTAAAACGCGCGGGGTCGAAATCGGGGTAATCCAAGTATTCCAAAAACCAAATCAAGCCAAAATCCAATGAGAAAAATCCAGACAAGCACGGTCAAAATAAGTTGATTCAAAATCCAAATACAGCAAATCCAAACAGAGCAAGGTCAAATACAGGATATCTTAAATCCAAACGGGCAGGTGGTCAAAAATCGAGAGCAATCTATAGCAGTTCTTATCCTCAGCTTCCAATGGCGTCCAAAACAGGAGTGAAGGATTCAGGAAGATGGTTGACCCTCCCGTGTTCCGTTCCCGTGGTTCCGGTTTCTATGTTGGGAAGAGGGAACATGGAGAGCACCTTTCCGTTCCGTAATTATCTTGGAGTTGCGAAATGGACTGGTAAAGTGGTGACGTCAGCCGATTGCTAGTCAACTGTTTCATTTTCCAAATAACTTTCAGCGGCCTATATATTTAAGTATCTCAAAGACATTATGTATTTCGTTCAGAGGCAAGTCCACCCTCATTATTTGATATTTAATCATTATAATTACGATATATCATTAAATTCCAAGACCATTTCGTACCAATCACATTGCTCTTTCAACTCAGGTGTCTCCGAAACGAATGGTGAAACTTTTACGAATGCGCGAACGAAATTAGATTAGGTTCTATGTTCTGTTCATACATTCGTACAACTTGACGTGGATGCACGGTGAAATTTCGATGGGAAATGCATTCGTATATTAACTTGCACGTGTAAACATATACCGTGTAACCAGACCTTTAGATCTCCTACAGTCGGGTCGAAAAGGGGTCATACAGCACGAGCCGTGAAGACCTCTTTTCGGCCTCCTAGAGTCGAGTCTAAAAGAGATCTCACGTACGACCTCTTATATGACCTCATCACGACTCCTGTGTTGACTGGGTAGTATTGCTATATGTCAAATCAAGTGTGAACCAGCTCCAGTGGTGACATGCTCATTAATTGTTAATAATGATCTTTGTGTGCATGCTTATTTAAAAAATGTGGAAGTGAGGTCTATTGGCACTTATAGACTTCCCTGTGCCATTGACAATATCAATGTTGTGGAGGAGCTTCTGGATCTCCTTTCCAAAAATGAAGCAAATTTTAAGAGCCCATCAAGTGACAATGCCAATGAGAGTTTAAGGTTTATTTCTTCCCTCTTGAAGTCTGTTGTCAGAAGTGATCTAGCAAAGAATCACTCTTCTCTAGATTTTTTAGTTGAACAAATCCACCTTTTAACGTTAAAGAAGTACGTGTACTCCTCAGAGACGATGATTTTTTCTTCACTATTATTCAGTGTATCCCCTCAAGGTTACAGGTTTTTAAGGAACTCTGGGTTACTAACTTTGCCAAATTCATCTACCATTAGGAGAGTGACTATGTCACGTGCATTAAGCCCAGCTGTGGAACAGTGTGACAATAACTTTCTGCTATATATTCAGCATAAATTTAAATTCATTTCTCAATCAGACAAAATTGTTGTCCTAATGATTGATGAAATTCATTTAAGTCAATATTTTGATTACAAAGGTGGAAATATTGTTGGCAGTGCTTTCAACAGTGAGGAAGCTGCAACAAGTGCCCATGTGTTTATGGTCAGCAGTGTTTTCTCCAAGTTCAAGGATGTTGTACATATGATTCCTTGCAAGTCTATGGTGGCCGAGGCACTGTTTTCTTTTGTAAAAAAGGTTATCATTGGGCTAGAGGAAATTGGATTTACTGTTATATGTGTTGTCTCTGATAATAATGCCATCAACAAAAAAGCAATGTCCGCTTTCACCAATCCTCCAAAATTATCTATTGTTTATCCCCACCCAGCAGACATCTCCAGGCCACTATTTTATCTGTTTGATTCTGTGCACTTATTAAAATGTGTTAGAAATAATTGGTTTGCTCAGAAAGACTCCGATAAGATAATGCATTTCCCCAATTTCAATCTTGAGCCAACTCAAATTGAGTGCAACAAAGAACTGAAGGCATCCTTTTGTGCCCTGAGAAAGCTGTGTCAGTTAGAGTCTGCGAGTCTTCTAAAATACTCATACAGGCTATCAGCAAAGGCATTGTCCCCATCGAACTTTGAGAAACAGAATGTGAAACTGGTGCTTCAAATATTCAATGACTATGTCATTCAAGCTCTCCTATCACTTGGTGATAAACATAAGATCCCTCATTTTGCTGATACTGCCAGATTCATTAGAATTATGCAGTGTTGGTGGAATATCATGAATGTTAAAACACCATTCAAATGGCTCAGGTTAAATGATGGAAATCAAAATCCATTAACCAATGATGAAAATGACCAAAATTTTGTGTTTTTGAAACAATTTGTTGATTGGCTGGATGTATGGGAGTCATTTGAGAACTCAGGTGGGAAGTTGAGCCGTGAAACGCACTGTGCGCTGAGGCACACTACACATGGCATGATTGAGCTTGCCAGTTACTGCATCAATGAGCTCAACATGTCATATTTATTGCCAGGTAAATTCCAAACAGATTGTTTAGAGTCCAGGTTTGGCAAGTACCGTCAGCTTTCTGGATCTCATTATAATGTATCCCTAAGGCAGATCTTTGAAAGTGAAAAAAAACTAAGATTCATGTCCATGCTTGAGCTTTCCCTGCCTTTCAAGAATGAGCTCATTACATTAAAGGTCCTTCAGGAGAATTGGGATGAAGTAACTGCTCTGCTAAGTTTTAGAGCCCATGAGGTGAACGTAGATGTGACTGAGGAAGATATAAAAAACTGTAATGCTTACCTTCCTGTTATCACCTACCTTGCTGGCTACTGCTGTTATGCAGTGAATAAGAAAGTGAAATGCGAGTCTTGCAAGTCACTGATGGTGGATAGGGAACAAAGTGGTGAGTGCTTGCAGAATATAGAGTACAAAAAGGTATTGATAGAGGTGGTTTACTCTATCCAAATATTGTGTTAGTGCATATTATGATGTATAATTATGTGATAACAGAAAAACTTGGTAGAGAGGCATTTTTTAACAGTGCACTTTGCCAACGGAGTGTCGCCACTCAAGTCACCCTCAGAAAACTAATTGATGACGATATTGTGCTCGAACCGGAATTGTGTGAGAATGGGCATTCATTTGAAAATCTCCAAAAATTGATTGTTTGGGCTTCAACCAATACCCTTCTGAACAATCTGTGTTTTAGAAGAAATGAAAAAGCATCCCATGCTAAATGTAATAAGGTGAAAAAAAAGGAAATTGCAAACCGTACTCGCATGATTGCTCATGATAAGTTGTGAAAAACATTTCTCAGAGACAGCATTCAGTGTATATATTTCATTGTGACTCCACCATAGCATACGTGACATGTGCCTCCCTTGATTAGGCATTCCCAGTGTATGCATTCCTTCATTAGCTGCAGACAGAGACGGCATTCAGTGTATATATTTCATTGTGACTCCACCATAGCATACGTCACATGTGCCTCCCTTGATTAGGCATTCCCAGTGTATGCATTCCTTCAGTAGCTGCAGACAGAGACGGCATTCAGTGTATATATTTCATTGTGACTCCACCATAGCATACGTGACATGTGCCTCCCTTGATTAGGCATTCCTAGTGTATGCATTCCTTCATTAGCTGCAGACAGAGACGGCATTCAGTGTATATATTTCATTGTGACTCCACCATAGCATACGTGACATGTGCCTCCCTTGATTAGGCATTCCCAGTGTATGCATTCCTTCAGTGGCTGCAGACAGAGACGGCATTCAGTGTATATATTTCATTGTGACTCCACCATAGCATACGTGACATGTGCCTCCCTTGATTAGGCATTCCTAGTGTATGCATTCCTTCATTAGCTGCAGACAGAGACGGCATTCAGTGTATATATTTCATTGTGACTCCACCATAGCATACGTGACATGTGCCTCCCTTGATTAGGCATTCCCAGTGTATGCATTCCTTCATTAGCTGCAGACAGAGACGGCATTCAGTGTATATATTTCATTGTGACTCCACCATAGCATACGTCACATGTGCCTCCCTTGATTAGCATTCCCAGTGTATGCATTCCTTCAGTAGCTGCAGACAGAGACGGCATTCAGTGTATATATTTCATTGTGACTCCACCATAGCATACGTGACATGTGCCTCCCTTGATTAGGCATTCCCAGTGTATGCATTTCTTCATTAGCTGCAGACAGAGACGGCATTTAGTGTATATATTTCATTGTGACTCCACCATAGCATACGTGACATGTGCCTCCCTTGATTAGGCATTCCCAGAGTATGCATTCCTTCAGTAGCTGCAGACAGAGACGGCATTCTGTGTATATATTTCATTTTGACTCCACCATAGCATACGTGACATGTGCCTCCCTTGATTAGGCATTCCTAGTGTATGCATTCCTTCATTAGCTGCAGACAGAGACGGCATTCAGTGTATATATTTCATTGTGACTCCACCATAGCATACGTGACATGTGCCTCCCTTGATTAGGCATTCCTAGTGTATGCATTCCTTCATTAGCTGCAGACAGAGACGGCATTCAGTGTATATATTTCATTGTGACTCCACCATAGCATACGTGACATGTGCCTCCCTTGATTAGGCATTCCCAGTGTATGCATTCCTTCATTAGCTGCAGACAGAGACGGCATTCAGTGTATATATTTCATTGTGACTCCACCATAGCATACGTCACATGTGCCTCCCTTGATTAGCATTCCCAGTGTATGCATTCCTTCAGTAGCTGCAGACAGAGACGGCATTCAGTGTATATATTTCATTGTGACTCCACCATAGCATACGTGACATGTGCCTCCCTTGATTAGGCATTCCCAGTGTATGCATTTCTTCATTAGCTGCAGACAGAGACGGCATTTAGTGTATATATTTCATTGTGACTCCACCATAGCATACGTGACATGTGCCTCCCTTGATTAGGCATTCCCAGAGTATGCATTCCTTCAGTAGCTGCAGACAGAGACGGCATTCTGTGTATATATTTCATTTTGACTCCACCATAGCATACGTGACATGTGCCTCCCTTGATTAGGCATTCCTAGTGTATGCATTCCTTCATTAGCTGCAGACAGAGACGGCATTCAGTGTATATATTTCATTGTGACTCCACCATAGCATACGTCACATGTGCCTCCCTTGATTAGCATTCCTAGTGTATGCATTCCTTCATTAGCTGCAGACAGAGACGGCATTCAGTGTATATATTTCATTGTGACTCCACCATAGCATACGTGACATGTGCCTCCCTTGATTAGGCATTCCTAGTGTATGCATTCCTTCATTAGCTGCAGACAGAGACTGCATTCAGTGTATATATTTCATTGTGACTCCACCATAGCATACGTGACATGTGCCTCCCTTGATTAGGCATTCCCAGTGTATGCATTCCTTCAGTAGCTGCAGACAGAGACGGCATTCAGTGTATATATTTCATTGTGACTCCACCATAGCATACGTGACATGTGCCTCCCTTGATTAGGCATTCCTAGTGTATGCATTCCTTCATTAGCTGCAGACAGAGACGGCATTCAGTGTATATATTTCATTGTGACTCCACCATAGCATACGTCACATGTGCCTCCCTTGATTAGGCATTCCTAGTGTATGCATTCCTTCATTAGCTGCAGACAGAGACGGCATTCAGTGTACATATTTCATTGTGACTCCACCATAGCATACGTACAACTACTACACGAGTTATCCTCAGGCTAAAGATCTCTTTAAGAAGGGCCTGACCCTACTTGGAACTACGAAAAATAAATAAACGAGAGATATCACCTGAAGTTTTAGCTAGTAAAATAAGAGAAATCTGGTCGACGCTTACCGGTTTCCAGTACGATTACTGTCTGTCTTCCTCGGCACCAAAAATAAATAAGGCTGTTATATTTCAATCATCCATGCATGATACAAATGAGATTGACGATCAAACAAAAACATCTGTTATAAACCTGGACTATAACGCCGCAAAGGGGGGAGTTGACACCGTGGACCAAATGTGTGCACCCTACTCTACTCCTTGAATTAGCAGAAGATGGCCTCCCGTGTTATTTTATCGGCTCGTGTTATTTTAGCGGGAATATTATTTTCAATAGCAATAATATATAATAAAAGACGCAGAAGAAGATCTTTTTTTAAATATGGCTCTTAGTCTAATGGAAGCTCATCTTCAAAGCAGATCTACTCTCGTGAACTTGCCTAAAGACATAAAAGAATTTTTAGGAAAATATAAGGACAAGGAACCGGTTCCTGAAGCACCTAAATCAGGAATATGCCATTTTTGCAGGTGGCATAAAAATATCAAGTAAAAAATTGAGTTCCAGAGTTGTAAAAACAATGTATGTAAGAGGCATTGTCGTCGAGAGACAACGTGCATCAGATGCGAAGATGAACAGGACCTAGATATGAACTAGATGATTAACAATGTGCATTCAGTGTCAAACAATAAATGTTAACAACTTAATCAGCCTTTTTTATTAGTAAAGTATCTTGTCCTTAAATATAGAAATGCAATTTATATTTACGGTAATATTGCCGCGGCGCGCCCACTCGTGGGAGTGAATTTGACGCACCGCACGTTAATCTAAACATGGTTTAGTGATGCAGTTTCACCATAAGTAATAATTTTAATCGAGTATTTGCGTGCGTGAGGTGTTTCCATAAAAGTTATTGCAGTGGGTGGCATGTGGTTCAAAGAAGTCTTCATGAAAATACCCAGGTCATTTTTAGTTTAATTAATTTTTATTTAAGCTTTTTGTTTGCGTTGTTTTAGCATCGTTAACATTGATGCGTAAACGCCCAGCCATTGGTTCTTCGCATCGTGACGTCAGCAAGCACACCGTTGCTCTCGCCCGCTCTTCGTCAAACCACTTCGGGCATAAACGAAGATCATACGACTATGATAGCACACTTTCGCGCGTGCAGTTGGTGTTTAGTTGGTCTACTTCGTCACGAAAGAAAGAAGAAGCCTTGATATTTTATTCGCAATGGAAGCTGGATTTATAAAGGCATGCTCGAATAACATTTCGGCTGTGGATGCAGTCATGGTTGGGCGTTACCTAAGCAGTAATCCCGATTATGTTGGATGTGAGCAGCGAGGAGTGAAACTTTCACGGTAAGTTATAATTTAATTTATATTACTTTTATCATGCCAATTTTTACTTTCATACGTTTTTAGTTATACCTTATGCTTTCAAAAGAGGGAGTAGTATTTGTAAATAGTTATGTAAGTATCTCCCTTTAATATGCGAAACCTTTTCGCATGGGATTGGATTTTAAGCATTTTTATGAAAACTTTACTTCTTGCAAGGCGCATGTTAGTTTAATCAGTTACCGCAGTTACATATGAATGTGCTTTTTTACGAAAATTTCGATATTATACTAAATGCCTCCTTGTATTTACATTGCAAATGAATAATTTTCAGTACATTGAACAGCTTGCCTTTTCCTTTGTGATGCATAAACTAGAATATGTAGGCATGGACTCGCAATATTTTTAATGAATTGATAGAAATCGATTGAAAAGCCCTGCTCCGAGCAACGTTAAGTTTGATGAATTCAAGCAGTGCCAAAATATGCTATGGTATTTAGGAAATATTTTTCAATAGGCGTATTCAGTTTGATCAACAGATTTTACTGATATTTTAGCCGTGGTTCTGGTTTATTATTAGTTTTAGATTGAAACGTATTCTTTTATCCCTGATATCCCTTATATTCCTGGTCTTCAAGAGAAAACTATGGCAATTCTGCCATAGGGTACGTCCAGCTGAAACGGGATAGTGGAAAGTTTGTGGCAAGGTTACAACCGAGCATCGGATAAGAGTAAAGCCATGTAAACATAAATGAAGGCGATGAAGTAGTAGAAGAAGCCTGCTGCCTGAGCTGTGCTGCTTCGAAAGGTAATTACATTAAGATAAATTTTCATATCTGTGTAGAGGGTTACTAGAGTCCATCAGGGATTTGTCTTAATATTAATAAAATACCACAAAGGTTTGGGTCATCAGAATTCCCAGAGGTCAGAAATGTATTCAGCCTGATTTCAGTTGTTTCTGTTACAAATGTTTACTTACATTGTCTCAAAAATTTTCTTATTACTTCTTACAATATCTATGGTAGCTGATGAATGATTTATCTCCCAACTCCTCCCATTGCTACAAGAAAAACCTCAGTGACCTTGAGCAACAACTGAATCGTGTGGAACAAGACCGGTTGAGAAACACCATAGAGATCCGCGGCATCCTAATTTTGAATGACGAAAACGTTGAACAACTAGTGAGCGAAGTTGGCCTCAGCCTTGGGATTAAGGTTGACCACAATGACATAGACCTTTCCTATCGGTTAAAACCTCATTCCCGCTTTCTCGGTTCCTCCCAGTCCCAGAAACCGACCCCAATAATTGTTCGATTTGTGAGGTCTGGTACTGCTAATGCCGTCATTCAAGCCAAGCGAAATAAGCCCCACTTAACACTCGGTGACATAAACACTGACGCTGGCCCAAAACACCTCCGTGTGTACATTAATGAATCGTTGACTCCATTAAATAGGAAGATGTACGCTGCTGCCAAGAACCTAAAATCGGAAGGGAAGATTAAATAACTACGGGTGCGGAATGGTCGAGTCTATGTGCGTGTTCGTGACGGTGCTGAGCGTATCTTAATTGCCAAGGATGAAGACCTTAGTAATCTATATTAACATCAGGCCCCCCCGCTACTTCCGAAAGTGACCTGTGTGAGTGAAATTACAGTCAGCCTCGTCAACTGCCAGGCACTGATGTGTCATATAGACGAATTTCGTGACCACTTCAAATGAAACCAAGCAGATATTATTTGTTTGACAGAAACGTGGCTAAAGCCAAGTGTTTCTGACGAAATGGTGGGATTGGACAACTATCACCTCATCCGTCATGACAGAACTGGCAAAGTTGGTGGAGTCGGCGCCTACATACATCGCAACCTGTCATAAAAGGTCCTGGATATATCGCCACCGGTCTACGAGAAACGGCCTGAATTCCTGGTCATCGAAATAGCGGGGGTAACACTTTCGAAACTTTTATTATTCATTATCTACCGACCTCCAAAAGTTGGACATATGTCAGATATTGAAAATACATTTATGAAATTTAGCCCAACGTTCAAAAATATTATAATTGTCGGTGATTTCAATGCTGACTTGCTCCGAGATACCCATTATAGTACATTTATACGCAATTTCATATATTCCAATGATATTTACCTTTTACCTTTAAATGCTACCGATCATACTGAGAATAGTCATACGCTTCTAGATCTCTGCATTGTTGACTCGCAAGATAAAGTTTCTTCTTTTCAACAATCTCCTGTTCCATTTCTATCAGCCCATGATAAGATTGTGTTAAATTAAAAATTTAACGTAGCCAAAAAATGCCAGGCTCCTCTGCTTGTTAGAAGCAATGAGTGTTTTAATGTTAAATCTTTCCAAGATGATTTATTGAGCTCTGATTGGATAAATATGTTCAATTCTCGGAATGTTGATTCAATGCTACAGAGCTTCAACTCTGTCTTCCATGATTGCCTTGATCGTCATGCTCCAAAACGACTTATTTGGCCTAGACGTCCTCCAACTCCATGGTTCACCCCAGCAATAAAGGCACAAATAAGGGAAAGAGATAGACTTAGACGTGCCTTTGATCGGACAAGGAATCCAGCCTTTCACCAACTATTTGTGAGACAGCGTAACCTTGTGAAACGGTTATTGATTCAAGCTAAACGATTATACAAATACTCTTTCCAAACCAACTTCTTCCAACGAGCTTTGGAAAAAACTAAAGAATTTGGGACTCATTAGACAGTCGGACAATTCAATCGCAAATGGGCTCTCTCTTAATGAACTAAACAATTATTTTTCAGCGAGTGGGATTCTTTCTTCCAATGCAACTGTTGTTCACCTCACAAACTTTCCCTCTGTTGATGCTTTTGTGCCTTATAACTATGAAAATTTTTACTTTAATTATGTCACGCCTGATGTTCTGCGTAAGGTACTCCTTGCATCGAAATCTAATTCAGTTGGAATTGATGACATCTCCGCTAAATATTTGAAAGTTGTGTCTGAAGCTGTAACTCCTGCTATACTGGAAATATTCAACTCCTCACTTATGTCTGGAATTTTTCCCACACTTTGGAAATCGTCCCTAATTCGCCCTATTAAAAAAGTTAAAAGTCCCTCTTCCCCTAGCGTTTAATAAATTATGATGTATCAGCTATTGTGACATGGGCACAAGACAATTTTTTTTAAATAAATAGTAATAAAACAAAAGCTATGATAATTGGCCACTCTAGAGTTATCTCCAGACTAAATATTAATAATTTACCAAAGATTGAAGTCCAAGGAATCTTAATACCCTACTCTAATACAGCTAAAAACTTAGGGGTCATCTTTAGCCACACTCTCTCTTGGAAAGATCATATTTCATTCGTTTCAAATAAAATTAATGCCACTCTCCATCAATTGAAACTATACAAAAATCTATTTCCTACACATGTGCGTAGTCAACTTGTCTCCTCATTAATATTTCCACACTTTGATTACTGCTGCCTGGTATTCTATGATCTTACGGCAGAACTTAATATTAAGCTCCAACGCCTGATGAACTCCTCAATAAGATTCATATATAACTTGCAGAGAGATGAACATATAACGCCTTACATCAACAAACTTTCCTGGATGGACATCAAAAAGAGAAGAAAATTTAAATTGGCATGTTTCATGTTTTCTTTACTTAAAAAATGAAACTTCTTCCCTAAGAGAACAATAACGCCTAATGTTGTTACGAGAGCGGAACCCGACTATCTTCATGTATCCCATTATCGGTCCACAGCTTTTCAAAGATCATTTACCGTAGCCGCATCACAAACATGGAACAATCTTCCCAAACTAATCAAAGACTCTTCATCCCTGAAAGTTTTCAAAAAACAATTATACCTATTTCTAAATAGCCCAAATTAAGTCATATTTTCAATGTTGTACATTCATTACTATATGTTTTACATTGTGTTGTATATTATCATTTATTGTATATTTTCATTTGTTAACAAGCTTCATTTCTTGTTCTGTGCTTAGAAATTAAACTGTGAACGATATAATAAAATGAGACAGACTATTAAAAGCAAATATGAATTTCATCAGTATGAATTCCATGCACTATGAAAATGTTTGTAAACTCTTTGTTATATTTTTGTTTAGGATTTCAATTTAATTACCATGCTTAACATAAAAATGATTGCTGAGCTATAAACTGTTCTTTAATAATATGTTCAAATCGGATGTAACAATCTGTGAACAATAAATTATAAAATTATTATTATTGCCTGCAGCATAATGTAAATCATGTATTCAGCTTGTACTTTCATTACCTTTGCCTGTTTTTAATGCTTAAACACATGCAACATTTATATTTCATGGCAGCACAAACATATCATGTACATTTCATCACTCAAATTTGCAGGAAGAAATGCTGTCATTACATCAAACATCTAAATCGTCACATTTTCTCGAGCAGCAATGACAAGCCATTATCTTAATGCACTATTATCAAAATTCAGGTGGGTGTAAGCTCACAGTTGCATTTCTGATGTGGCTGCACAGGAGGAGTGAAGAACCGTCTCCTACCGAGGTGGAGAATTACTGGAAGAGGTCGAAGTTGTCGATCATAGGCTCTGACATGAAGCGTCTGAGGGTGAAAGACTTAAATGGAGCCATTCCTTTGGAACGTTTGGAGGATGGAACTTTCAGGGAGGAGGTCATGAAGGCTCTCGGGGACTGCGGGGAATTTGAAAGCGGCCTGATGTCTCTGCAGTACGATGTGAATGTGAAGAGCTTGGCATTGCATCACATGCTTGTTTCATTTAAGGGGGTCTCTGCCCTGGATTTTCTCCAATATGCAGAGAACTATACGGAGGGTGCAGGTTTATGTGAAACTGCTTTTAAAAGCACCATAGAGCAGCATGCCTCGGCACTGTGGCATCAGCTGCGTTTGGGAAGGATCTCTGCATCCAGGGCACAAAGTTTATCCACTGCCAAAAGAGAGATGGTGTCCTGGTGGAGATGATTGTGGAGGCCAGAAAGATCAAGGACACGAAGGCGATGAAGAGGGGTAGAGAATTGGAGGGCAATGTATTGAAAGAGGTGGAGAGGCAAGTAAATGAGAAAGTGTCGAGGTGTGGCCTTGCTCTCCATCCAAAGTACCCATTCATGGGTGCACCTCCTGATGGGATGGTTGGTGGGAGATTAGTGGAGGTGAAGTGTCCTCAAAAGGATTCTACTTTGATTAATTACATCAAAGACATGAAACCAACCATGAAATACATCACCCAAATGATGGTTCAAATGTTAATTATGGGTAAATCTTCCAGTTTGTTTGTTGTTGCGGACCCTGCATTTGAGTCAAATGCAAATATTTTTATATTTGATGTCCAATGTAATGTTGATTTCGCTAATGACATTGCTGAACAATGCAAAAGTTTTTGGTGTGAGACAATTTTTAAGATTTAAATAAAATAAATTGGTTAAATTTGGATTGTTAATCTTCTTCTTTATACTCATCTCCCCGGTACCATAAAATAATTCAGCTCTCACCCTCATAGTTCTCGAGGTATAAGAGGTCAAAGTTTGGAAAGTTCACTCAGAAGTTGCAGCAGTGGGATTCAACTTTCAGGTTACAGGGCTCAAGAAAAAAATTCATAGCTCAGTTCCCAATAAACATATCACCATGAAATCTGGGACTTGGTCATGTATCCAAATGATAGAAGTCTCCTTTACATCTTTGAAGGCTCTCTCAGGCAACTAATCGTCTATGTCAAAACAAGGGGATTTTTCATGGCTTGAAGTAAAAATGCTCCATGAAGTCACAAGGGAAAAGTCTAGGTTGTGGTTGCAAAGGTTGATAATTTTTTTTCCGATTTTATATTTTCCAGCAAATTCATCACTTAAATAATTTACTCTGTAACTGACATAAAATTTTAAATGATGAACTGAGATATTATTCTTTGAGTTTCATATAAAAACTACACAATGCTCAAAATCATTTGGTAAAATGTATAAAACCTGAAACAAGTAGCCGTTTCCACTTGTGGTATTGAGTATAAATCACAGCTGGGTGTAGAGTGCAACTATCACTTGTCCACTGATACCCTTGCGCCTAATTTAGCATAACATATGAATAGTTTTCACTGAAGTCAAGGAGAACAATTGCTTCAAGGGGTCTAAGATATTCTTTCATTTGATTAAGATAGTTTGCCTATGCTTTTGTAATAAATGAATGTGGCATCGATTTGTCGTCTTTCAATTGAAGCTGTTATGTACTCATCAAATGTAACAGAGGAGTTCACCAGGTGTTATCAGTCAGTGTAAACCCACACTTCATCTACAATGTCATATTCTTCACATCCATGATGAGAAAACCACCTTTGTTATTTCCACAAACTTTCTTACGCTGGCACGACGCGCGTTTCACCACACTGTGGCATACTCATGTGCATTTAGCGGTAGGTTGCGTGGGAATATATAGCCTGGGCTTATGTTGAGGACAGGAGAGGGTGTGGGTGGGGATGGGGGAGGTGAGAGGATTTCCGTTTGTTTAAAAATGAGTACCAAAGAGGCTAGGGGTTTCTCGGAAGACTGCTAGGCAACTCCGATGGTTGGGGGGGAAGGAGAGGGGTGGAGTGTTTAGAGGGCGTTTTTAGAGGTGTAAAGGGGAGGTGCAAGGAGGGGGGTGGAGCGGGTGAGAAGAGGTGCATGGTGCAGGAGGATTTGGGGACCAAGCGCTTTAACAACCGCCGTGACCACCCTCTTAAAGAGGAAAGGTCTAATTATCTCTAACAGAAAATATAAAATACACACATGTTTTAAAAAAATCACCATCATTAAGGTGTCCGACTAAAACTTTACACAAACAAGTAAAAACTAATTCTTCTCCCTAACCAACAAAATTATCTAGAGTTTATGGACTACTGCTAATATAAACTACTGTTAACTAAATAAACCACACTCGTAACTTGCACACAATATGTACCTCCTGTCCATCAGGAGAATGATGTCAATATGAAATATTGAAAAACACACATGTTAAATCACCGCCCTTGCAGTGTCCTACTAAAAATCACACAATCAAGTAAAAACTAATTCTTCTCCCTAACCAACAAAAATTATCTAGAGTTTATATGGCCTAATATTAATATAAACTAGTTTTCACTATGTATACCACACTCGTCAATTGCACATAATATGTACCTCCTGTTCATTGTAAGAATGGTGAAAATCTTGAAAATTGAAAAACATGTATATTAAATCACTGTCATTGCAGTGTCGTGCTAAATATTTATCCACACAAAAAAAATAATAAAACAGACTACACACGACACTCATCACTTGCATGCAAGAAGAACTTCGTGCCCATGATAATGGTGACTAAAAGTAGTATACTAAAAACTTTTAAAAAAGGCACTGTCATTGCCGTGCCCTGCTAAAAATTAACCACCAGGAAAAACACTAGTCCGTATACATCTCACTCGTCACACCCCACGGAGGAGGAGGAAGGTGGAGGGGGGGCTGAAGATGTCTTTGCTAAACGGAGAGGAGGAGGAGGAGGGGGATGGGGGGCGAGGTCATAAGTTAGGGTTTGGTGGGGTTTGAGACAAGACTAAGGGATGGGGGAGGAGAAGGTGGGGGAGTGGGCGGGGAGGGAGGGGGGGAGGGAAGGGGTGACGGAGACACCACGGGAAAGGGACTCGCTACTGTCGGGGTTGACCGTTTGAAGGGCATAATGGGGGGGGGGGTTGGGGAAGGGGGCTGGCAGTTAGGGTAAGGGCAAGGTCACCTACATACGGTTTGATCGCGGCACGTTTTGGAATAAGCACGGTGTGAGGAGGGGGGAGGAGTTTTCAACCAAATATTCGCTGCACAAATGCTCATTGTTCAGCCTGTGGTGTGCGATTTCCGAGAAACCCATAGCCTCTTTGGTACTCATTTTTAAACTTAACGGACATCATCTCCCCTCCCCATCCCCACCCACCCCCTCTCCTTTCCTCAACATAAGCTTTCAAAATAGTTTTCAGTAAGTCAATCAGCAATATGTCTGCAATCTACTGGCATGAATTTGCTGAAAGTAATGTGATTATTAGCATCGTGTCTCTGAACAGTGTCATTTTTATGACCTATTTGTTATTTCAACAGTGGTGATCTAAATGTAATGATAAGACCAGTTATATGATAATGAACCGAAGTAATTTATTTCCCAAAACTGACTCAAATTTTAATAACTGGGTTATTTAAGTTAGTCAATCCACATGCAATCACAATCATGTGATCTGATAGGGTCACTAAGCTGTGGTTCATTACCATTGAAGGCTTCAGAATGGCTAAGTCTCTGATACGCCCAATCACCTGAATGAATTCGTAGGCTAGCCACTTGTTTGGTGGAACGTATATCGCTCTTGGACATCTGCTCGCCGGATGAGACAGATGGAGGTCGGACTAGTTTATATTTCCTCCTAGCAAGAGCCACTTATAAATGTTTAAAGCCCCTATTAGCCATCACTGTGCTTCCAGGATGTAAAAAATCAAGAAAGCCACAGTCCAGTGAAGAGGCTCTACCAAGATATCCTTCAGATATAAGTCTGCTTTCCTCCTTGGGCCAGAAAATGAGGTTACTCATTATTTTTCAATCAAGGGAATAACTTCGCGAAGCACTCTACTTACTCTCGAGTAATGTACACCAAATTCATTTTCCAGGATTTTCAGGTTATCATTGAGCTTAATTTTTTTTCAAGCACAACATAATATTCTTAGAGGACGTCTCCACTTTTTTGGACAGAATACTTAATAACACAAATGTTTTCGGGGGAATTCCTAGATAAGTTTTGGAACTTTCTCAATGAAATACGAAATAAACTTAAAACTACCTTCTTTAATCTCCTTCATATCCTCTTCAGAGTCGCAAAACTCGTCACTCGGTGACTCGTCACAACTCCAAATGTCATCATCTGAGGAACTTTCACACTCATCTTTTTTGCACCTGCAATGCAACTGTTTTATTGTAGATGTCAATGTTGAACATACACTCACTTTAAGAGGAGATGTAGCTGTACTTATCATAATTTAGTTCATTGTTTGAATCATTTTGCTTCGATGAGGGGAACGAAATTGGATGGATTTATCTGAAGCGATATCAAGTGGGTGGATATTTTCGGAGTCATGGTCCTCATTCAGCCCGAATAATGCAACTTCACCATCGTTGCAATGACCTTCAATCGGCTCTTTTGTAATTTCTGTGGATGTGGAACTGGTTTGGAGTAGCTCAAAAACTAACCTCTTCTTCAGAACTGACCTTTCCGAGATAGGTTCTTTTGAGGGCCTAGCTTGGCATTTAAAAATACGAGGCACCACACCTTTCTTAACAAAGAGTGGGCCACCCATCATCCTCCACCGCATGTAATTCTCAGCGTCCTCTTCAAGCTGAAAATATGTGAAAAAAGGTAAGTCAAGTTTTTTTAAACCTGTGCGGCGGGCAAATTTATCCACGACTAACACGTCTGCGAATAATCATTTCTTCCCGGTCATAATTCAACATAGTGGCCGTTTACACAAGAATCTCAATTGGTAATTATATTTTTTTACTATTCAAATATTAGTAAAAATTTGTACCGATGCAGTTAGATTAGATAGATTGTTGCTGGGGGGGCCTTTGTTAGGAGCCCGGGCAATTAAACCTTTCATGGTCCATTGTGCCAACCCCTTGCCTGTCTGCCACTTGCAGACAGGGGACAGGAGCACCTCGGTAGAGGTATGGAGGATTGGTTTCCCCCTGCCTCACCCCAGTACCAGATATAGAGGATATCCTCCCTCCAACCAGCCCGGTCTGGGTCTCCCTCCGGCCTCCCGGTATAGGTATGGAGGGAGTATCATTTCTCCATCCATGCCTGGTCGATGTATGGAGGAGGGTCACCCATCCAACCACCGTCCGGGCCCAACATTGCTTAACTTCGGTGTTCTGATGGGAACCGGTGGATGTAGTTACTACGTTATAAATAACTTATATAATAAGTTAAATTACTTCACTTATATTAAAATGATCTTCACAGCAACGCAAATGCGATGATGGAGATGGCATAGTCTTCAAATCCCTTCGAGCGGCAATCATCCACTTTCTTCTCAATACGGGACTGATTGGCACAATTACCAATACCTTTCCCGGCATAGAAATACTCGTGCTAGAACACCGGAGAACAAAACAGTACTCTCTCCACGTCTTCTTGCGTGGAATTTCCTTAGATGAAGTCCTTTCCTCCATCGTTAACAATTTTTCGTATCAAATATCCCTTTACCCCAAGAAGGATTAATTGAATGGTATAAATTAACACACAAAACACTTAGGTACGCACATCAAGTTAGAATTCCGAAGAGAACTGAGACAATGTGAGATTTGCTTGCTACCTTTGCTACTAAACAACGAAAACAAACAAACAAATGTCAAACGCCGTGCTCTGTATGCTCGCTGACGTCACGTATCGAAATACATGGAGGTCGTGTGTTACAGCGCAATTGCAATTTCGAAGATTTTAATAATTAATAACAATTTAACCACATCTCCGATGGTCGTGAGATTTGAAATTTAGCGTTTTCGGCTAGAGCAGATTTTTTAATGCAGTTCCCAAAAAGTGGGCAAATAGGGGAGACTGGGGCACAGTGGGACACGGGGTACAGTGGGACATTTGATTTATTTAAACAATTTACTTGGTCAAATAGCAAATGTATTTAAAATAAGTTAGTCATATCACGAGAAATAATGTACAAAAATTTTAGTTCAAAATCTTATGTAGCTTCACGTAAATGTTACAAAATATGTTTTTTGCTATAATTTTCGTAACTTTCATGTTGTAAATATTTATGCAATTATCCTAATTATAGCAAGCTTTTTAAGAAAAGATATATCAAATACATTATTTAGAGTCTTTGTAATCTTTTTCTAAATATATTTTACGGAAGTAACATGCTAAAAATGTTTGCTGACAAGTATAACACTTCAGGACATGCGGGGCACACTGGGACACCTCAAATTGGGGCACAATGGGACGCCGACTCACTGCCCTGGTGCTTCGAAATTTCAGTCTCCGTAACTGAGACACGCTCAAATTTCATTTCAAATGTAGTGTTTAGGTTCCAAATTGATACTTAAGGATTTCAAGCAGTATATTTTAATGTAACAAGGTGAGAACAAAAATACAGAATGGCAACAGTAATGTAAATAACAAAAATGAAGCCGAAGTGAATACTTTGTGTTAACCCCGATTACACGTATGTGACAATTTGTCTAAATTGCCTGAACCCCGCTACTGTTATATATGAGATATGTAGAGAGAGTAGTTCAGTCATGGCCAGAAGTGAGATTAAGGCAGTTCGTTTTTGACGGAGAGAGTATCATAAAAATTAGTTGCTGCGACATTCATGGAAATTAAACAAATTTATTTTGTTCTTGATACTAATTGAATTGGTATCATTTGAGATACGTACTAAAATACAAGGGAAAATGAGGAATGAATACTTGAGGAGAGCCGCTCTTCAGACCCAAGTATGATTCACGCAGAGTTTTTACGGAAGAGGATGAAAAACTTCTATCAGATTATTTGAAGACTGCAGCACGACTGCAGCACGACTGCACCACCGACTGTCTCCCCTGAACACTAAAAAATTAGCATATGAATTTGCTAAGAGAAATGGAAAGAAATACTCGCCATCTTGGGATCAGAAACAAATCGCTGGTGATGATTGGCTTTACGGTTTTATGAGGCGAAAGCCTTCGATTAGCCTTCGAAAACCAGAGGTAACCTCACTGGCAAGAGCCATGGGCTTCAACAGAACGGTGGTGAGTGAATTTTTTTTCCGATCTATCAGGTCTTTATGTGAAACACGCATTTTCCGCTGGAATTCTATACAACCTTGATGAAAGTAATTTCACTACCGTTCAACATCAAGGAAAAGTGCCCCCAAAGGTGAAAAACAAGTAGGTGAAGTAACCTCCTCTAAAAGAGGCACCTTGGTGACATTGTGTTGCATTATAAATGCTCAGGGTAATTCAATTCCTCCATTTTTTGTGCCCCCAGAGTAAACTTCCTCCCAAAAATTCTTATTATGTTCATATTCCACAACATCTCCCCTGATGCCCCCCTTTTTGTGCTGTTGAAGTGTTCCATACGATCAGTAGGTGCTGCAAACCCTTCTGGATGAATGACTTTCAATTTATTTTTACTGATTTTAAAACATTTCATTGAAAATGCAAAATTTTCGAATGAAAATCCTGCATTGTTAATTTTAGACAATCACGAATAGCATATTTCAGTCGCTGCTATAGAGTTAGCAAAAATGAATGGGGTGTAATGTCCACTTTGCCACCTGAGTACAGTCACCAACTGCAGCCATTACATAAGTGCGTGTTCGGCCCTTTGAAAAAATATTATAATGATGCTTGCCGCGAATGGCCTAGAAACCACCCAGGAGAGAGAATAACAATTTACAACGTGGCTGAGTTAGTGGGTATTGCATATACAAAGGCATTTACACCTTCTAATATTATTTCTGGGTTTAGTTCAACCGGGATATGCCCTATTAACCCAAGTATTTTTAATGACACAGACTTTGTACCGGCCACTGTCACAGATCAGTTTGTTGCACCTTTAGAATTTCACTAAGAACCCGTGGAGAATATCGAAAGCCCAGGGCCATCCTGGGATGAAAACGTCGTTTTAGAGGACAGAGTTGTCACCCCTGAGGAAATACGTCCTTTCCCAAAATTTATCGGGCCAATATCTAAAAATACTAGACAGAAGAAAAGATCGGAGATCCTTACGGATACACCAGTTAGAAAGAGACTGGAAAATGAATACCATCAAAGGGAAGGGAGAAAAAAACAGCCACCTCATAAGAAAACGTTTAAAAATGAATGTAAGGTAAAAATGTCAAGAAAGTTAAAGGGTTTCACAGTAAATGACTACAAAAAGGTATTACAAATGGAAGGAATAGCTACAATTTTAGAAGATAGTGACTAAGCTTACCAAAAAGGACAGTAGACAAAACTTAAGCCATAAAAATAATTTAAATTTGATAAAAAAACATTGTATTCAGTGATTTAAAATTTATAATTCCATAACTAAAATTTTGTTATTTGTTAATGTATCTTGAGTAAAATTTTCTTGTAAATTCCCATATTAATATGTTCGCTTGCATGTAAATTTTACCTATTAATGACAACAAATGTATTTGTACCCTCAATTAATTTAAACATCGTATTTTATTGACTAATGCAAGCCTGTCCCACTCTGCCCCGTCCACTGTCCCACTCTGCCCCAGGCTGGGGCAGAGTGGGACACTTTTCAACAAAGAAGAAATTTAAGTATTTCAACTATTATAAGTTATTTGTATTACTTGCGGAATTTTTTATACGTTTTAGAATATACCCTTCGAACAATCTTACAAAAATTTACCAATCACCAATAATTCTGTTTGAAATAAAAATTAATTACTAAAACTGTCCCACTGTGCCCCAGTCTCCCCTACTCTTATTTCTTTTGGACGACTGAATTATTCTCCTCATCCTTGAAATATCTGTAACCCTATTAACAGATACGCACTGCATATTGCATAATCTTTCAGGATACCACAGTTTTCTCAGTTTCTAATTTCTCTCAAATCAGCATTCACGTAGTAATATGATTTCATCGCAGCGTTCGTTTCATTTATACGAGATAGGTAAACTTGTATTTTATTATTTATTCCTCTCATCCTTGCTAAGGCATCTTAAAAACTCGACTGACAAAAATTTTATGACGCACTTTTGTCACCTTAATGTTGGTAGATATTGCTGAGAACTATGTGAAACTTGTACTAATTTTTATTACAATGTTTTATTTTACTTGACATCTCTGTTTATGTCAAATCTTGTAAAAAAGGTTTCAACCATCTCCACCTAGTCAATTTCCGGAACGGGTCAATTCACGGAATTAATGCGTGCACTTAGATATTTCTTCAGATGCCTGTGCTACGAAGCCCGGACTTAAACACGTGTGTGTGGAGAAGATCAATAAAAAGATTGGAGATTGGTTAAGACAAACAGGCACGCGCATGATGAGATCCTTTGGACGCAATGAAAATGCGTAATTAGTCACCAATAAAAGTTGTAAATGAATGGATATATATTATTTCTCCTTTGACATTCCTTTTTCCTTTCCTTATTATTAAATAGGGTGCATTAGAGTGGTGAAAAGAAGCCTTGCTGTTATTTTGTTTTAGACTTTTTTACTTTGAAGTTTATCTGGAGCGGGTGGTAAGGTTTAGCGAGCAAGGTGGGTTTAATGTTTTTGGGGCAGTGGCTCGTTAGGTTAGAGGTGGTTGGAGTAGTAGTAGTGTTTAAATTTGGGTGCGTCGACGGCTGAGGTCATTTTGCACCACTTAAAGCTATTTCGTGCTGATAATAGGATATTATAAAAAGGGATATATACTAAGGTAAATATCACATTGGTAAAGTAACTTTATACTTTTTTGTAAAATCCATAATTATTTAAAAAAGTTAAAACCTTGGATATGTTATCTGGGTTATCTCCTAGGACTTGTCCTATTCCTCCCCGGATGTCTAGCCGCTCCCGCACTACCCGATACACATCACACTCCGTCAGGAGATGCCGCACTGTTAATAGAGTCGCATTCGCCACATCGTGGCGGAATTTTCTCTTCGGTAAAAAGATACGAGTGGGTCAGGGCACAATGCCCTATTCTCAACCGAGTGATGGCGAACTCCTCCCTACGATTTCTCCCGACGGAAGTGGGCCACGCTGATATTTCGGATTTTATTCCGCGGAGCTTATTGCTATGCTGGTCAGTCCATAACTCCCTCCATTTTTCCAAGGCCACGCGCCGGAGCTTATTCTTAAGATCATCCACGGGTACCAGCGATGTTGTCAGATCTGGGGCGCTTAGTGCTTCTTTAGCAGCTGCATCGGCCTTTTCATTGCCGGCAATTCCCATGTGCCCTGGAATCCATAAGAAGGATATTTCACTCCCTCCCTACTGAGGGATAATATGGAAGAGAGGATGTCTTGCACAACTGGGTTGGATGGTGAAAACTCGGAGATTGACTGCAATGCACTTGCAGAATCTGAACAGATTAAGAACGAGGTATTAGTGCACTTGATATTGGCCAGGGCCAATTTAATGGCAACTAATTCTGCCGTGAAAACTGAATACATCGGATTGAGCTTTGCTTTGATGATTCCGTGGTACGCAGACACCACTGCACATCCACAAGAGGTTCCAGACTTTGAACCATCTGCAAAGGTGGGGATGAACTCGTGGTGGTAACTGAGAATTTCTTTATATAGCTGCTGGTACTCCGTAGATGTGGTGCAGGATTTTGGGCATCGAAGTAGCCGCAAAATAACATTTGGCCGTGGGATCGTCCACGGCGCACAGTGGCCCAAAATCCAAAAAAGCTGGCCAAAAGTCGAAAAATGAAGTTCGCGCAAACCAACCAAAAACTGAGTATTTATATTATTAAGCATATACGCTTTAAGATAAGGTACTATACAGAGCATAGAATACGCCATGAAAAATTTTACAGCTGGTCAAAGTAGAGCATGTCAGGGTGATTTTGGCGACCGAAATTTTTCTGTGGAAAATAGCAAGATATAAAGCTTTATTAAAGAGTCGTTATTTGTAATGTTGGTTTTATAGTATTTTGATCCCAAAAAATGATCTTTATTGCATGAATGGAGATAAAGTTTGTTTCGTTTTATTTGTTTTTTAATATTTTTATAATTTTTCAAAAATTGTGCTGTTTTTTCATTAAATTTTATGTTTAACGTTAATTATCGTTTTTATCGACATCAGGCTACACGGAGTTATTTGCACTGTGTGGTAGAGAAAAGCATATAGAACAATGTTCAGAAGGAAATTTTTGCGATAACTTGCGATTCTAATTTTAACAACCATTTTTATTTAAAACCACCCCGGCCACTCGGGCCACAGTGGCGGCCACTAATGGGGTCTAAGCGAAGCAAGTATACAACTTCCGAGCAAAAAGACGACGGAATGCCAGTTCAATGACATTGGTAATTTGAATAGATGTTTTATGAATAACTTTTCATATTGATTTTTTCACATTCTACTTAAATGGCTAAATTCAATGTAAATCTTGTCGCAAATTGAAACTTCTCGCTACGTTGGCGGCTGGCGATTCCATGATGAGGAGGTCGTTGGGACGTTTCTCAGCAGAGTGATGGGCTAAAACATCTTTGAAATGATTTTCTATGAATTGCGGATTTCCCTTAGGCATCTTGAGCAGGCTGTGGTCGAGGGATTTAGGGGAAGGCTCGTGGTCATGCACGTGCAGCGGCATGCGCCCACGCCAGCTGGTTGAGGACTTGCGTCCCTCCGTGCTTGCTGGCCCCACAATGCTTGTTTTACAACCTTGCCAATAATGACTCTTTTCTACTTCCCCTAATCCATTCGTAGCTATCTCAAGTAATGCTTTTTACACCTTTTTTGCCTCTTTTTGCAGACTCTTGGCGCCACTTGTTCCGCCAAACGGAATGCTTACTTAGTTTCCTTAGGGGTTTTCTGGTTGTTTTCGCGTACCACATGCATCAGTTGTCCTAGAGCGATCGTCGAGTGAACATCCACTGTAAATGACTGCACTGTGGTTGCACAGATGTACCAAAACCAGGATGTGGCACCACAAACGGTGGTAACACAGTTAGACGCTGTTTTTCGGACCCTAAATTATCAGCTAATATTACCGGTAAGAGAAACTGACGACTATTTCAAATTAAAGAAAACATCGCTGCTGAAGTTAAGTGAGATTTTCAAGTTAATTTAATATTTTTCGGGGCTTCATGAACAACTGATTTCAAGGTTTTCAAATATTTTGAAAGCAATTTCAAGCAGTCGAGCACTAAATCACAGTGAGTTCAGAAAATAATGTCTAGCAACAGCGAAATTATACGTGAAGCAATATCCTTGGTATTATATGCCACCAACGGTGCACAAGCTTCTGATTCATGGTGCAGATATATCCAAGAAAGCAATTCTGGCCATCGGGCAGCCTCCAGAAGATGCCTTGGAATCAAGGATTAAAGATATTAGGAAATTACGGCAACACAATACGCGGAGGATATCAAGAGAGGCTGCTAATAAATATATATTTCGGAGATTGCTGTTCACCTCTGATCCCTTGATGTCTTCAATTTCATTTCAAAATAATAAATCGAAGGAAGATTTAGATTCAGAAGTGAAAAATTGACTATGGGAATGACGAATGTGAAGATGAGAGTGATGACGAGTCATCAGAGGATGAGTGACACTTTTTATCAATATTATTATTCAAAATATTTATTCAAGTTTTTGATAATATTATTGAAAAATATTTGTTTAATATTAAAATTTAAATAATAAATTATCATGGTCTCTGCCTCTGGCTTAAATTTATGTTGAATCCTGATCCCAGTAGTGCGACAAAAGTATAGCAAAATGAAAATGACTGGAACATAGCCAATTTCATACTAATTTTGCAATAAAAAATTAATTAAATATTTATTTTTTCGTGAAAATGTAATCTACTTAAGCTATAGCTAAAAGTTGTAGACATTTTAACTTGATGCAAGTTCATTTTCATCGAGAAACATATTTTCAATTCCTCCCATTCCGTTGCAGTAGTCATAATTTGTTAAAATGTATTATGCATTAAAATTCTGCTTGGAAAATTTTTTTACGGATTTTATAGCTCCTAGCATTATTAATTACAGTATTTTGATAATGATGACAGGAAATTTTGAATTAAAATTAGACCACTCAACCATCGAAATTAAGCTGTCATTGCATATTTAATGTTTATGCAATTAATAGTGCTGTATCCGTAAGATATATTGAAAAAATAATGATAAAATCATGTTTATCAGCCCAAAATACCTTAGAAATGCATTTCATGTTGCATATGGACTGGTAATTATTAGAGTTATTAATTTTGGCCAGCTTTTTTTCAGTTTGGCCCACTGTGCGGCGGTTCTCTCATGTACCCGGTCGGGTACACGTCTGGTAGGTTAAAACCGCGCTCATCAATGAAGTTTTTAAAACGTAAACTTAGAGGCTTTGTTGCTCTTATCCTCCTATTAAAAACGTTTAAAAACCGTGGGTTAAAAATAATATTGTAGCACGGGTGATTCTTTGCTGATAAAATCTTGGCAACATAGTTGCTTGTCAACATATCTCGGCGAGTAGCGAGCGGTGGCTCCCCCGATTCCGCATAAATACTCAGGACTGGTGAAGTCCTGAAGGCGCGAGTGGCTAACAGCAGTCCGGTATTGTGCACGGTTGACAATGGTTTTATATATGAGTCACGTGCAGAAGAAGACGCTACGCATCCATAGTCCAAGCGAGAGCGCACTAAAGCTCGGTACAGTAAAAGCATTGAAGTGCGATCCGCACCCCATGTCGAATGCGTTAAAAACCGTAAAATATTTAAAACCATCACACATCTGTCTTTTAAAACTTTAAAATGTTCACGCCAGGTCAAACGTTGGTCAATAGTCACCCCGAGGAATCGGATAGATTCTACATAGGGAAGTTCCATATGGCCGAGATACAGAGCCGGTGGAGCGTGTAATCCCCTTATCCTGTGAAAATGGACACACTTCGTTTTCTCCACGGAGAAACGAAACCCGTTTTTCTGAGACCAGTCGGACAGCTTGTTTAACGTTAATTGGATAAGTCTGGAGGCACTATTAATTTTTGACGATCGGCAGAAAATAGCTAGGTCGTCTACGAACAGGGAAGCCATAACAGGAGAACGGATGCCTTCTGCGACGTCATTATTTGCAATAGCGAATAGCGTCACACTTAAAACGGAGTCCTGAGGTACTTCATTCTCTTGTGGATAAAATCTAGGAAGATATTTTCCTGCTTTAACTTTAAAAACACGCCCGCATAAAAAATTCTTAATAAATATGGGTAGGTTTCCCCTAAATCCCCAATTGTGCAATGTCTTTAAAATCTTGTAACGCCAAACACGGTCGTACGCTTTCTCTAAATCGAAAAAAACGCCGATCACGTGCTGGCGTCAAATGAAAGCTTCCTGTATAAAATTGTCAGTTCGGACCAGGTGGTCAAGGGTTGACCTTCCTTTCCGAAAACCACATTGAATATCTGAGAGAAGGTTCCTTCGCTCCAACCACCAGACAAGTCAGCGATTGGCCATTTTTTCCATGACCTTGCACAGGCAGCTGGTAAGAGAGATGGGTCTATAGTTGTTTGCATTAATCCTTTCTTTTCCTGGCTTTAGAATAGGGACTATTACAGACTCCCGCCAGGATTGTGGGACAGTACCCTCCACCCAAAGTTGGTTGAGGGTGTGGAGGACTTCCGACAATGCGGCCCCGGGAAGATTCCGGATGAACGCATTGTGGACGCCATCCATTCCTGGGGAGGAGTCCCGGGAGTCCGCAATTGCGGAGGTCAGCTCCCACATAGTGAAGCATTCATTGTAGGCAACAATAGGACGCGTACCATTAAAATTAAAATTCAGAGCGGCAGACTCGGATCGGTCTTTAATCGCTCTGAACGCTGCATCGTAGTTGGCGTTACCGCAGGTCTTCGCGAGTAAACGACCAAACACTTCACATATTTCCGGCTGGGAGGTCACCATCTGGTCATCGACCTTCAATATCAAAGCGCCGTGTTCCTGACTAGAGCCACAGATGCTACGCACCTTCTTCCAGACCTGTGCAAGTGGGGTTCTGTTATTTACGCCGGACACAAATTCCATCCAGGAAGCCTTCTTTGCTTCCTTCACGACTTGTCGAGCTTTTGCCCTCAAACGTCGGAAAGAGGCCAGATTTGTTGCCGTTGGATATTTGCTAAAAATGCGCAATGCTCGCTTGCGCAATCTAAATGCATTGGCGCACTCCTCGGTCCACCACGGCACGGGTGGCCGACGAGCATGTCCCGAAGACCGCGGTATGCTGCAACTTGCAGCCTCAACTATTGATGATGTCAACACTTCGACGTTCCGTGCTGCGTCAATAGTGGCATCATGTTTAAAATTAAATTATTTTCTAAAATTCGGCCAATCCGCTTTCCGAGTGATCCAGTTTCTTGGTGTGGTGAATGTGTTATTAAAACTGCCCTCCTTGCGAATGAGGATGGGAAAGTGATCTCTTCCACATAGGTCTGTATGTACCGACATTCGACATTTCGTCATTAAACTGCAAGTGCACAAACAAAGGTCAATGGATGAGAATTCTCCATTAAAACTGTTAAAACGAGTTTTTTCCCCGGTATTTAGCAAAAACAGATTAAAATTGTCGATAAAATTTGATAAAATCCGCCCTCTCCTGTTGCTCTGTCCCCTGGAGCTTCCTCACATACGGTCATGGGCATTGAAATCGCCTAAAAGAATAAAAGGTTTTGGTAGCTGACGGACAAGATTCTCTAGGTTGCGTTCAGTGACTGGTGCTCCCTCTGGAAGATAAACGTTGCACAACGTTATGGGTTCCGGGGTGTGCACGGTCAAAGCTACCGCTTGAAACGGCGTGTTCAGTGGCACCCGAGAGGTGTAAAGGGCCTCTCGGGTGGCAACTGCCACTCCACCTTGGGCCCGGAGGCCACTGGTGTCGTCAAATCTAAAAACGTTAAAATGTTTTAAAATACCCTTGTCCGTCGTTTTAAAATGCGTCTCTTGAAGACAAATGCAGGGCGGATTAAAATCGCGAATTAAAATATTCATCTCCTCCTTATGCCTATAAAAACCATTACAGTTCCACTGCAATATACAAGCCATTAATAATATAAAAAATTAGAGAATAAATAAATAAATAAATTTAAAAATGTAAAACACAGTTGGAGGATCAACGCCTAATGCGATTTCTCCTCCTACCTTTGGTTCTAGCCCGGAGGATCTCTGTCTCCGAGAGACATTCGTCCTCTTCCATTGACTCCGGTAGATTGAGTCGGGCTAAACAAGATGGTCCGGGGGACTGTGAGTTTCCACGCTTTGTTTGCGCAGCCCCGGCGTTGGTTTTGGTGGGTTCTTCTTAGGAGAACCCCACCAATGGTTTTTCCCCAAGGTGGTTTCCGTCTTGTTTGCCGGATTTGTGGCCTTAGCCGGCGTGGCCGATTTCAGTGAAGAGTCTTTATTCTTTTGGCTCACAATTTCTTCCGTCTGTGTCGAAATGGTGACCTTAGCAATACGAGGGGAAGCAACATGGGCGAATGATTTGGAAAAAGTAGGAGCAACTTGTGCTCTGTACTTTTCCCGAGCCTCTAAGTACGGGATTTTGTCAATCGTCTTAATCTCCATTATTTTGCGCTCCTCGGTCATCTTTGGACAATTGCGTGAGTACACCGGATGTGCACCCTCGCAATTGACACAAAGAGGGTCACCTGTGCATTCCGCACCCTCATGCTTCTCCAGGCCGCAGCGGGGACAGATGGCCTTGCCCTCGCACCGCGCGGCTATGTGGCCGAATCGCTGGCACTGGTAGCATCGCATGGGTGCCGGTATGAATGGACGCACTGGCACCGATTCATAGCCGACAAATACCTTGTCGGGGAGCTGGTCACGCGCGAGTACAACAGATGTCGTGTTTACTCTTTCTCCGTTGCGCTTTGTAGTGAGTCGACGAGCATCGGTGACCCCCTGAGAGGCCATCTCCTGCTTGATCTCGTCGATCTCAACATACAAAAGGTCGTAAAGACTAATCACTCCCCGACAGGTGTTGAAGGTGCGATGCACCTCGACCTTGACGGGAACATCATGAAGTTTTTCCATTATCAACAATTTTTCACTTTGCGCTGTTGTTGCCGTTTCGATGAGCTGTGTGCCATCGCGAAGTTTCTTGGCTGATTTTAGTTCCCAAGAACGGAACCAGACAATATTCTACGAATAAGGAAGGGAGACACCTTTTTCAGGCTCTCACCTTCCTTCTGACACCTCATCACTAAATAGCGCTGATTAGCGCCGGGAACATTAACTCCCCCGCCCGTATCCGGGCGGGATCTTTTGGGAGGTGGAAGATTTGTTTCCGCCATTCCAAATTATTCTTCGTCCTCCGGGCTCCTCACCAACCATGGAGCCACACAATTGGAACGCCGCACCGCAAACCGGTGCGGTCGCCAGGGCTACCCGAGGGGATATAGCACCCTAGAGGTGGTTGTCTGTTTCGGGTTGGATCTTCGATGCACGGGCCCACCAAACCCGTACATCTCCGACCGCCCTATGCAGACCCCCACCTCCTTGGCACTCGCCACCGTTAAGCTAATGCCACGGAAGCCGATTGATCGGGAGTGGCTAGCTTCCGGCCGCCCGTTTACACAGAATCCGGGGCCAAAGAGGGGTATTGGCCCCCGGTCCATACCGGGCATCCGACACCCGGCTGGGAACCACGGACCTCACCCTCCAGGATCCCCTTCTCCTCCTTACGGGTCTCCGCATACGGCAAACATGCGGGTGGATCGCAGGCCAGGTGGTATGGCCGCTCACAGACAGTTGACCCACTAGACTGTCCGGACTCAACCCTTGCTGGCTCTGGGGTTTTTTTCCGGGGTTTCCTTCCCCGCCCTTTTAGTCGCCTCTTACGAATAGCAGGGATACTGCGGGAGTATTCTCAATCCCCCTACCCGCAGGGGTAGGGGTGGTTGGAGGTTCGACCAGAGTTCATAGATAATAAGGCTATTTTAATGTAATAAAAGTTATAACGTTGCTCCAGCACTGAGGCAAAGCTTCCGTAGCGCTGCTGACATGGGAATATCGGAAATTTGAAGGTGTCGGGCATGTTGCAGCAGCGCGTCCGCAGCATTTTGTGTTCACATGGGGTAAACTTTGCTTTGCTTTGCTTTGCTGTCCCGTAATCAGGATCATATAATCATGTATTGTTAAAGTGATGATGAGAACAGATCACTCCAAGAATCCACCAAAAGAAAATTATTATTTGCAAGGCTTCTGCCATATTCCCCACACCGTCCTTCGGGACCATTTAGGTTTGTGGTAGAGGGTAAGACTGGTAAACAAAGGATCCCTAGTTCGCATCCAATCCTCGGAGTTTTCCCCGTAATTTTACTGCTGTTTATCTAATCACGTTTGTTGTATTCAACACATATTCATAATTAAACTAAAACATTTTCAAAATATTATTTTCTTTATTTAAAAATTATTGGAGCATCAAACCGTATCTAAAAAAGAGTTTCATCATACTATATTGTGACGGCTCGGGTCCGTCACAGATTTACGCCCCAACCACACCCTAATTACCCAGTCACCGCCCCCCACCCCACTCCTTGGCTCTGGAGTGTAGCACTTCGCCGCGCAGTTAAGTGCATCGGCTATGAGTGGTTTGGAGGGATTCATTTGACCATGTATCGGGATATGGCGTGCCTTACGCCATACCCCCCCCTTTTCATCATGTGACCCCGGCGCCGAAAAGTATATAAAGACCGCGCAGGTGTCGCGGAAGCTCTCTTCGTTTTTTTTCCTCAATGAGGAGTGTTCGCCAGAGTGGTGACCAGTGGGCCGAAGAGGAGACGTTCTTCGTGCTTCGGGGCCAGGATCAGGCACGGTACATGGGTCCGATATAGATATCGGTCAATCCGTACAAGTATTTCCCGATCTACGAGGAAGCAAACCTATTGAAGTGCCGGAAAGTGCACTCCTTTGCAGTTCCTCTTCAGGTCTACGCAGTCACGAAGGCCACACATCAGTCGATGAAAGAAGAAGGCCGGGACCAGTGCATCCTAGTTTCGGGTGAGTGCTATCCGGGAGCCAAATAATTCCGAACCCCCCCCCCCCCCCATGACCTTCCTTTTTCCCCCTCATGTGTTAATACCCAATCATCCAGCCCACCAACCCCGTTTTTTTTCGCGAGACCTTATTATTTTAAAACTAAATTTCATATGTGGACGTTTGTTCCGGCTTTTAATTGGCCACAGCTTGCGGGTAAGAGTCGGGAACCGTCACAATATATAAGAACAGCCCGTTTTTCGTTTGGAACCACTAACCGCGAAAACTACTAATCCAATCTTTACGAAATTTTTAAACTACAGCATCTCATAGTCCTCGGAAGGTTTAGTAATCATAAAATCTACCGATTTTTCATTAAAATATTATTAGAAATGTGATAAATGATACGTGAATTCCCGTCGCAGTGTAGTTTGAGAATCCCTCACTAGATGGCGTGCGCCATTCCACAAGAGAGTTGGCAAGTTCAAGCTTTATATAGAACTCAAGGTTAGGCAATAATGAGATGTATCGATTTTCCTTTAAAATGTTATTAAAAAGTGAAAAAGAATACGTGAATCCCAAACAATATGGGAATCCCCGTATGAGAATCACCCACTAGATGGCGAGAGGCATTCCACGAGAGAGTTGGCGAGTTCACGCTTTATAACGAGTTCATTAACTTGCCTACAGCATCGCTCTTGATTTTAATCAAGGGATCTATTCCCTTCAAATATAACGAAGCACAATGTCTAGAGCTGCAAGAGCCAATATTGGAAGAAAAAGTTAAAGAGCTTATATTTCTCATAATCATAGTAAACGGGAGTCCGAATCAAGTAGGTATCAAATACTTGCAACCATACAAATTCGTTCGGCTCAAAATCGAATTCAAGAATTGTTGGGAAGATTATCCCTAAAATCGAAATCGTGCAGTGTTGGTAAGATATTTCTTTTCCATACCCTGTCGTACGCTTTTTCCAAGTCAAAGAAGACGCCGATCGCGTGTTGACGTAGAAGGAAGGCTTGCTGGATAAAGTCGTCCACTCTCACTAGATGGTCGGGGGTGGAACGGCCCCGGCGAAAACCACACTGGACTGTGGAAAGGACGTTTCGGCGCTCTAACCACCAAATGAGCCACCGATTGGCCATTCTTTCCATTATCTTGCAAATGCAGCTGGTGTGGGATATCGGCCTGTAGCTGGTCGGGTTAGCTCGGTCTTTCCCTTGCTTATAGATGGCGACGACTGCAGATTCACGCCAGGTCGGTGGAAAATACTCCTTTAGCCCAGACCTGGTTGAAAGTGTGAAGGACTTCACACAGTGAAGACTTCGGTAGATTTCGAAGGAAAACATTGTGGACCTTGACTATTCCTGGCGAGGTGTTATGGGATTCAGCAATGGCAGAGGTAAGTTCCCAGGTCGTAAATGGCATATTGTATTCGGCCGTTTCCCGCGAATAAACATTTAATGGGAGCTGCTTCAGTACGTTCCTTTACCGAGATGAATGCGGCCTCGTAATTGGCGCAACTGCTCGTTGCAGCCAGGGTTTGGCCGAACACCTCGCAAATTTCTTTTGGTGATGTCACCACCTTGTCGTCGACCTTCAACGGAGACATTCCAAATTGATGGTAGGTTCCAGTAATTCTCCACACCCTCTACCAAACCTGCACAAGGGGTGTCCTGTGGTTGATGGAGGAAACGAATTCCATCCAGGAAGCCTTATTCGCCTCTTTTATAACTTGGCGAGCCTTTGCTAAGTGATGGAAAGAGCGCAGATTCATTGCCGTGGAATATTTGTTAAAAATTCTCAAGGTTTTTTTCCGCATTCGGATAGCCTTGGCACACTCCTCATTCCACCAGGGTACCGCTGGCCTCGGCGTATTACTTTTACACCGTGGTACGCTTGAATTTGCCGCGTCGACGATGGATGCAGTCAAGGATTTCACGTTTTGCACTCCGTCTTCATTAGAATCGTAAATAAATGTAAAATGCTCTTAAAAACCGTCCAATCAACCTTTCTGATGTTCCAATTGCCTGGACGAATAAAATTGATATTGCGATTCCTGTCTTTTGTGAGTAAAACGGGAAAGAGATCGCTCCCGCATCAATGATCATGCACGGATGATTTAATTTAGTAAATAGGTTGCTGGAGCATGCACATAGGTCAATGGTGGAATATTCACAATTGTAACTATTAAAACGGATTTTCTCCCCGTTATTTAAAACAATCAAGTTAAAATCATGAAAACATTTTGATAAAATACGCCCTCTCCTGTTGCTCTGAGCCGTAAGGCTTTCCCATAAAGGGTCGTGAGTGTTGAAATCGCCGAGTAAAATAAAGGGACGGGGTAACTGACGGACAAGGGCTTCCAGGTTCTTACTGGTGACCGGTGCTACCTCCGGCAAGTAGACGTTACATAACGTTGTCGGTTCCGGAGCATCCACGGTCACAGCTACCGCTTTTAGCGGTGTATTCAACTGCACCCGGGAGGCGTAAAGGGCCTCTCGGGTGGCAATTGCGACTCCACCCTATGCTCTTTGGCCAGTGGTATCGTCAAATCTAAAAACTCGTGGAATATTGAACTGCGGACCATACCGGTCATTCGAAACCCGGCTTGTTGCCGAAAATCTCACCCACCAGGATCCCCTTCTCCCCCTTACGGGTCTCCGCATACGGCAAACAGGCGGGTGGATCGCAGGCCAGTTGGTATGGCCGCACACAGACAGTGGACCCACAAAACTATCCGGACTCAACCCTTGCTTGCTCTGGGGTTTTTTTCGGCGTTTCCTTCCCCGCCGTTTTAGTCGCCTCTTACGACAAGCAGGGATACTGCATGAGTGTTCTCCATCCCCCTACCCGCAGGGGTAAGATATCATCCAATTACATATTGATAATCAGTAATGCTATTCACTCCTCTGTGAATAATTGATGGGAACCTATATTATAGATGGAGAAAGTTATTGTTGGCTGAGATGAAGAGAAGAAGGTGTTGCTTTGTTTTATCTAGCACACTTAGTACACGTATTAGTTGTGAAGATTATTGTTTACTCCACTCTCTCAGTGCATGGTGATTTTTCAATCTGTTTCTTCAAAAAAAATGTTTTACTCATCGCCCCTTCGACCCAGTTCAGACTTTGGTATCTTTGAAGTGCATGGTAAATCCAATGGAGATGAAATGACACAAGTGTCAGAAAGTTCTAATAAATTGGTTCTTTTGCAACAAGAAAAAAATATTGTCCATCCTCTGCTACACATTCAGTAGCTTTCAGAATTTATGTCGCAATATAACTCAAGCCGAGTTAATTTTGGGATAATTTGTCCCCACCAAGAAGGTGTCTCTCCCTTCTTCATTTCCCCAAATTAAGCATTGCGGAAAAGCATCCAATTATGTGTTTCACTTCTGCTGTACTGTACGAGGAGGGGCTAGAGGAACAGGAGATAATCCATTCAAGTTGATTTTATTTTGTATTATGTGGTGCCTTTGCATTGCTGTTTTGAATTATTTCACATTTTCACAGAAAGAATTTCTTGGAGTTTCATGGCATCTTATCAAAAATTAAAACTTATTTAAAAATGAAGTCGTTATTGCTCGATAAGGGTGTGTCACTTAAGTTCTGAAGAGTAGCATTATTTTTTACAACAATTTCTCCAACCTAAGTAGTAACGTAAGCTCCATAAGAGATAGTGTTAGCATTTTGCTTTCCTCATTGGTGATTTAATTTGCAATAAAGGATGGGCTTTGATCTGAATTTTCCAGTATGTAATCCATTGATGTTTTCCTTTATACAAGACATATTTTCCTCTATATTTGTAGGCATAACAATGAGTATATGTGAAAAGCTATTCGCGATAGTGGCCTTCACGGATTAATATGACGCCAGGGATGTCCTCGCCCTGAACTGGGTGACAAATGACGGCATTTTAACGCTGCAATCCGAATGGATACACCATAATTTCTTTAAAAATACAGTGCATATGATACCCATTACTTTTAAGCTTCTCAGATGTTTAAAACCTATACCAATATGCTTTTACTTATACATATACCCACATTCTTCTAGTATGTATGGATTGAATTAACTATGTCAGTGATACACTAATCATAACACCAATGTAAGCCCATGTCCTTTTGTTCTTTTTACCAGATTTTGACAGTAGAATTTTAACTTCCCTGCAGATGACAATGGATTTTCTGAGGGAAAGCATGGAAGGATTGGAAATTAAGGTTGACAGGCTTGAGCTGAGAGAAAGCAATGTAGAAAGAGACCCCAGCCAAATCTTCAGTGCACTTCCTCTTTCCACAAGGGAAGAGTGCCTGGACTTAGAAAGCCAAATTCAAGATGAGGTTGTTATGAAACAATATATAAGTGAAATAATATTGGAAATTGTAGCACCACAAGATTGCAAATAAGATAACTAATTCCATTCATTGAGTTTGCATTAGAGACAAATGTCTTGTAACCTTTCCTAATTCCAGCTAAAAAAATTATGTTTGGTTGAGAGCTACTGATTTAGGTTTATCGGTTGCCGTGATGCGTATTGAGCTTGAATGATTTCCAAGGCGACTGTTAGACAGTTTATTAACATAAACGTATTGCATAGTATATATGACTATTAAGTGACATATAGGATACGACACCTTTGTATGAAGCCATCTCACTCACTAGCTTCTTACATACACAACAGTGTTGCCACCTGTAGTTCGCATCAGTATTGCCAACTCTCTAACATCTCCCCTTTTTAAAATAATGCTTATTGAACATATACATGACAATTAAAATGTTACAACACAAGAGAACATGTTTCTATTGTTGGTAACGCTTTGGTAGAATAATGGTTCTACCACTGTGGGTCATCTTATTCTGCACATTACATGGTACATTATTACTTACAACAACGTGTTGGGGATTCATATAGCATTCAGTTGGGGTTTCACGGACGCTCAAATAAGGTTCCTTAAGGCATTGTCTGCCCTACCGATAAGCGTTTGTGTAGCCTCCTCATTGAGGACCGTCCCAAATGTTTTAACCGCGTCCATGTGACGTCAAATATGTTTTTGATCCTAGATAAATATCGGGAAAAATACTAATGAGGCAAATACTTATGCTGCGATGATACAACGTTAATTTCCCGGGTGCGATCAATCTCCTCGGTAAGACACAATTGCCGCGATCGAAACTAAGAAACACGCTTCGTTGCCATGTACCTACTACTCCGGCTCCCCGAATCACCCCGTGCACCACACCCTTGAGGTGGCTCCATTTCTATTTCGTCGATGTAGATTGATACAATATAGCGAATGATGATGGGGCGTGAATCACAACCTTGTCTTGATTGGGGCAACTATGTCCTACCGAGAAGAGAGATCAGTTCTAGTTCAAGGGTATGATGCACATTCTCTTTGACAGCTGTGAGTGATATTAGCAAAATAGTTGTGGCAAAAAACATACTTTGAAAGTACGGAAACTTGCAATGGATGATGGGGCGTGACAAAACTTGCCCTCGATTCCATCTAATACCTACCGATCTGAGCCAACATCACTAAGAGCGATCGTGGCAAATGCTACTTACCGAGATGATCGATCGCATCTTTTGCGACCAAACCGGTCTACTGCACGTTCTTATTTACAGCTACTGAGTGGTGTAGACACGAGTGACCGAATTTTCATTTTCTGACCAAAAGAAGTATGGGCCTTCGGAAAGTAAACTATATGCATTTTTGACGCCCAACAAATTCATTAAGTTCTTACGATTAATTAAAGTGGCCAACTTTCTTTCATTAGATTCACTTCAATTCCTCCACGACGAAAGAGGCTGTCTGGAAATACGTCAAGGAACATGTGCCGGAGATCGAGGATTCGTCAGCTGAAATTGTGCAGCTAAAGGTAACCCGCGGAAACTATGCTTCTTTCCGCATTGCAGTGACTGAGGACCAAGTGAAAAGCTTCTAACCCATGTTTCTGGCCCAGAAATATATTCTTTGGAAAATATTTTTTCCGAGGGTCCGCCAAAGTACCTTGGAGACTTAGTGATGGGCAAACACACTAATAATATCAAAAAATGTGTATCTCTCCCAATTAATATTTTTATACTTAATTTACAGTACCTGAGGAACAAAACCCTGGATCTGGACTTGTTCCTACACTCTGCCAATTACGACATATTGTGTTTTACTGAACACTGATTACATGATCAGGAAACCCAGTTATACCAGTTACAAGGTTTCTATCTTGCCGCCATTTTTTGCAGGACTAAACATAAGAATGTTTGCGCATGTATATGTTTAAGAAATGACCTGGTGTGTAAAGCAATGGACTTGAATATATTCTGCATAGAATTGCATTTTGAAGTGGCAGCCGTGTACCTCAAGCATTTGGGACTGATAGTTGCCTCTGTATATCGCTCGCCTAATGGTGATTTTCAACTATTCTGTGAACATCTGGAAATGGTCCTGCAATATTTCCAGAAATTCAAGTCTAAAATTGCCATTAGAACTGATCTTAATGTTGACATGAGCTGCTCATCTAGGAATGGCTTGCAGCTTGGTATTCTTCTAAGCTCATTCGATCTGTATTGCACCAATACTGAGCCAACAAGAAAGCTGGCTTGTCTTGATAATGCAATAACTAATTTTAACGAGTATGATTATAGTGTAAATGTCTACGATCCTGTGCTTTCTGATCACTGTGCAATTTCAATGTCTGTCAACACTAAAGCACGTGATGATTTCTAAGCTACTCATAAAATTAAAATCCTACGGTTAAGACGACGACGTAATTTCCTGGATTAGAGAATTCTTAAGTAATCGCGTGCAAAGGGTTGTATTAGATGGCGCTATCTCTAATGAAGTAAATGTCACATCGGGTGTCCCACAGGGAAGTGTCATAGGCCCGCTTCTGTTCCTTTTGTACTTAAACGACATCGGTGACAAAGTTGACAGTAAGCTTAGATTATTTGCTGACGACGCAGTGGTGTATAGAGAAATTCGTAGCTTTTTGATAAGGAAGCGCTAACTAAGGACCTCAAGTCAATACAAGAGTGGTGCGATGCGTGGCAGCTGGAATTAAACCTGAAAAAATGCGTTGTTGTGAATTTTTGGAAACGGATTGCATAAGAAACATAAAATTAGACACCGTAGAATCGGTTAAGTACCTCGGAGTTAAACTGACTAATGATCTATCGTGGAGTAAACATATTCGAGAAATTACCGGTCAAGCTAATCGTAAATTGGGATTTGTTAAAAGAGTACTTGGCAAGTGCGACGATAAAGTTATGGAAATCAGCTACTTCTCCCTCGTTAGACCCCACTTACAATATGCCGCCAGTATTTGGGATCCTTATGAGATAGGCTTGGAAACTGAGTTATAACGCGTGCAGCGAAGATCGGCAAGATATGTTAAAGGCCGTTATGATAATCTCGTTAGTGTTACTGACCTTTTGCAGCAACTGGGATGGGAAAAACTTTCAGACCGTCGATTAAAATTTAGACTCAATCTATTATGTAAGTTCTAAACCGGTCTATTCTCTGACGACGTTGATAATATTTTACCAAATTTGACATACTACGGTAGATCAGATCGTGAGAGTAAAATTAGGGAACTAGACTGCAGAACGGATAGATTTAAGATGTCATTTTTCCCACGAACGATAAGGGACCATAATAGCTGCCATGAGCCATGAGCTGCATGTTGATGATTACTCACCCCCTGCCACACACCCCTGAGGTGGCTTGCAGGGTATTTTGTAGATGTAGATGAAGAGGCGAATGAACTTGGTGAACACACTTTGAAAATAAGAATTTGATAAGTTGGCTTTGTCCGAGCTGCTTGTTAATAATTCGCCATTTTCGTTTCGTAGTGGAATAACTGTTGATCTATTGCCTTGAACTTCCCTTACGTATGACCAAAATGCCTTTGGGTTGTCCTGTAATTGTTCTACTAATGTTTTTCTTTTAAAATCCATGAATTCATTCCGAAAGGCTTCCTTTGTAGTGGCTCCAGACAATTTGTATTTTTCAAATATTAAATTTTGATCTCTAGTGGACAAATCTCTACGGAGTTTTTTCATCTTGGCGTGGCATACTCTCTGACGTCTTAACGATTTTCTCACTTCTGCATTGTACCATCTTGGTTCGCTGCCCTCTTTTTTCACTTTACTTGGAATGTATTTTCTGGCCCCTGAATGTAAGATCGAAAGGAAAGCTTTCCAACTACCCTCCGTGTCTAACTTTAAGCTTGATTCCTGGAATTCGGGAAGAGAATTTTTTAGATGACTCTTGAACGCATTGAAATCGGTTTTTTTTAAAAGGTAGAATTTTCTTCTTTGTTTAAAACTTTTAATGATATTCAAAGAAAACATTGCGGTAGCTACTCTAGGGTCACTAATGCCCTCAACAGTGTTTACCTTAATTACTTGTTGCGGTATATTTGTTGCCAATAAATCAAGAATATTGTCCCCTCTGTTAGGCGTCGTTGCTATCTGATGTAAGGCATTTGATAAAAACGTGTGCAGCAGGGACTCACATATATCTTTGTCTCTTCCTCCTGATATGTAACTGTAGGTCGTCCAATCTAGAGAGGGCGTATTGAAATCCACCAATGATTAAATTTCTTTCGGTGTTCCTGGATGTGATGTTCTTTATTTGTGTTTCGAGTTCTAAAATTGAGGTGAGATGAGCAAATAAAAATTCTTCTTGTTGAGCATTTAATGGAACACCACACACTTTCTGACTATTGACTTTCTGACACACAGACCGCTCATCAAATTTATTTGCCACTTTATAGAAATACAGAATAATTATAAGAAATTCTGAGAATGCTACATCCTCATTATGCAAAAATAATGACAGACGTCTCGAAGATGACTGTTAGGAAATTTTCATGATTTTAAAAACGCAGCGGTCTCTCAGACCGCACGTCACCGGTTAAGGGTTAACCTTCCACTATCTGATGCCCCCGTCCACCCTCCAAAACCTCCCCCTTCCCCTCACCTTGCCACACGATCGTGGCTTACGGTCGCACAACCATCCTTTCCCCCTCCTGACAACAGAAGCCTACACTCCCCACAGCGCCCTTCTTCCTTCTTTTCTCTCCTCCCTTTACTTCCTCATCAAACTCCCCCCCTCCCCCACAACGCCCTTCTTCCTTTAACTTTTCTCTCTTTCGTTATTCATCCAACCTCCCCCCACTCTCCCCCAACCATACCCTCCCCCAGACCAACCCTCTCCCTCCTCTTCCAAACCTTTCCACCCCCTTACCCCAATGTACCTATATATATATATAACAGTTTCTCTCACATACTCTTTACTTCTCTGTGAATCCAACTACGGTTGATATCGAGAGACTGTTCGAGAGAGCTCCAAATTTGTGGCACTTCTCTGGGAATCCTACTGCGCTGACATCTGGAGACCGCTGGAGAGAGCAGTAACTGTTTGTAAGTACAAATTTTTGTACCACTTCATCCATAGCGGTTGTTAGCATAAATTGTTGCCGAAGCTAAAAGTGTGATATTAAGCGGGAATTCCGATTATTTGTAACTTTACGGAGACAATATGCCGCCAAAGAAGTATAATATTTCTTCTATATCATTCAGTGAGTTTTTATTGTCCCACGGCATAGACTTCCTTGCAGTAAAGTGTGCAGGAGACGGTGAAAGTAGTGTTTTTGGCGATGCGGCTGCAGAGCTTTTAGGGGAAAATAACTTTAACAATAGGCGCGCACTGTACGATTATTGGCGACTGAAGAAGGAAGTACGGGATTTATTCAAACAGGGACTCCGCGAGCTTGTGCCATTGGATGTTAGCAAAGGTTTGCAGTCAGTGAACCAGGGTAAACTTAGGCAATACAAGGGCTGGCAATTCCTACACACTCATGTAAAAAGTAACACCACCTTGGTAGTTACGTCTCCCGAGGAGAAAACGGAGACGGAAGTGGTCTGCAAATCAGTAACCGAGAAAAAGAAACGGACACCGGTTGGGGCGTATGTAGGGGTTGTTAATTTAACGCGAAAAGAATGGGAGGAAATATTTGTGGACGGTGCCCTTGTTGGAAGGAAGTGGACCGACGTCATAGCTAATAAATTCTACTCCCTTAATTCCGCGTGCGTTCTTTTGGTACACGTTCATCGCGTCCGCAAAGACAGGAGTACTGTCGTTCGGGCGAAGTGTAAGCATCCGAAATGCAAGAGATTCACCTTAACGATTATTGATGACGGATGTAATATTTCTGTGTCAGTTTTCGAAATCGGAGAGGAAAATCATGGGACAGGGAAATGTCGTCCCTTGTCGGGGTGTAATAGAGATGAAGCGAAAAGGGTTCTGCTGAAGGAAAAAGCGTTAGTTGTGCGAAGCAGAGCCATAAATGCAGCTGATGAGGACGCTATCGCCAGAGGCCACATTGTTGGAATCCACTCATTGGATGTTTTTCGCCAAGTTCGTAAAGAAGTTAGAGCATGTGAGGATTTGAGCAACGACTACTTTCTTGATGTGTTCGCTATGCTTTTGAAGGAGCACCAGGAAAGTCAAAGATATATCCAGGAGGTCGGACTTCCTCTTACCGTTAGCTGTTATTCATTGCAACAAGTTGAGATTCTTCGCTCCCTACGTAAAAATAGACCTACCTTGTACTTTGATGTAACTGGTTCAGTAGTGAAGAACCATCCGTCTTTCCGCAAGCGCATTCTTTACTACGCGGGAGTCATTAATGTAAATGGAGTTCTCCTTCCGGTAATGGAACTAATAACCGACTCTCATGACGCGGCAAATATTCTCTGTTTGATGACTAAATTCGTTCATTTCGCGGTGACAAAGGGGGGCATGAAATTACCATTCTTTGACGCTTTTGTCTGTGATTTCAGTTTTGCCATCATCAATTCCGCGGTTCGTGTTTGGACTTCCGCGCATTCACTATCTCGGTACTTGGAAATTTCTTTTAATTTTGTTTACTCCCAGGAAAATTTTAAAATTGATGTGCCAATTATTATATGCTGCGCACACTTTCTCCATTTAGTAGCTAAAGCAATATCGAAAGAGTTCCGCGACAAGAAATTAAAACATTTTTTGAAAGTCATCGTAGGACTTATGATTCGTGCGAATGACGTCCATCTAGTTGAAAGATTATTCATTAAATTTGCGGCCCTGTTACAATCTGAACTAAAGGGGGTGGCTGTTAAGAAAACTCTTTGGGGAACTAAAGGAAATCGTGAACAGTGCGGGAAAATGTGAACTACCATTAGAAAGGAAAGAATTTATCATTGCGCGTGTTCCTAAGGATAGACTTTTCAGAAGGAGTCCCTTTTATCAAAGATTTAAAGCACTTTCTAATGACGTGAAAACCGATAGCGTAGGCTCGGTGAACGCATTTTATAGCCCTAGGTTTTTCAATTTGTTTTAAAAAAGATATATTCCATACCTTCCCCTGTGGTCTAACATTGTAAAGTGTAAAAACGCAGGAACAGGATTCGGACCCCGGTTTAGCAATGCCGTCGTTGAAAACTGGTTTGGCGTGGTAAAAAACTTAATTTTAGAAGGGAATCTACATATGAGACCGGGACGCTTTATTCGCGCAATGAAACCACATGTACTTTCACGAGCTAAGGAAATTAGATTTAAAATACCTCAAGTCCAGAAAAGGCGCCGCAAGCGTTCCTTAGGAAAGGAAGAAAAAGCGTTAATGGCTAAGGAGGGGTGGGGAAAGCGTGTAAGGAGAACAGGGAAACGGAAGGACATCTCTTTCCGCTCCGAGGTGATCACTTTGTATTCTGGGGATGAAATCGAAGTTGCCGTAAAGCCAGTAGAAGACTTCATAGGAGGTAAGAAGTGTATTAAGGGGGGAGTTGAAATTCCCGTTAGACACTGTCCCTTGCAATTGCATGAAAACTGTATAGTTGCAGACATTAATTATTACAACTGTAATGAGGGTTTTAACAAGGATTTTGTTTTAGGATACCTGACTGGTAACACCCCAGTTTATTACGAAGATTTTTCAACCTTGTACTGTAGTAAATGGCTGTGCAATTTCATAATCGATGCTTTCGCGGCCGTAGTTTTGCACGAATGTGACAGCGACATTCTATATTTCCCCTGCGAAATTGCCACATATGCACTAAATGAAGATATGACCTCCGAGTCCAAAATTGTCAAGGTTAATTTAAAGGGTAGGAAGGTACTCATGCCGTATAACAAATCGGGAAATCACTGGTGTCTTTATTTTGCTGACTTTGACAAATTCATCGTGACGTATTTCGACCCACAAAGGAGCACCAGTGATCGGAAGGACTTCATTCGATTTTTGAAATTCCTAAGGATGCGAAATTATGTGAGCGAGGAACACATTAGGGTAAGGGATGGAAATTGAAGCCATTGCCTTTTTCTGAGCAAAGGGACGGGTATAACTGTGGTGTACATGTTTGTTTTCTCATTAGTCAAATTGCCGTTGGTAGGGGAACGAACGAGGACATTAATGCCGATGAATACCGCGATAGAATTAAGGTAAAGTTATTGAAGGGCATGTTCAAGGTTGAAGAAAAATGTTCAATATGCGATATGGGCACCGTACAACATGAGGGCTCTTGGGTTTTGTGTGACATCTGTTCGAGGTGGTATCATGTAAAATGCATAGACGGCAATTCGAAAAGGGAAGATTATGAGAAGAGGTCATGGGTTTGCGATCCCTGCGCAACATGGGTGAAAAGGAAAGGGAAACAAAAGGAAGGTGCGGGAGTTAAAAACATTCATAATTATTAAACATTACACATTGAAACATGATTAAGAAATTAGAAGACCACAGGGGAGGTGTAAGGTAATACGGAGTTCACTGCCTTCGAAACGCGCTCCAGGTTACATCGGAATCGGGTAGCCTGGAGGAGGAAGGAGGTTACGAAGAATAAGGTAGGGGAGGTGTAAGGTAATACTGCCTACGAAACCCGCTCCAGGTTACATCGGAATCGGGTAGCCTGGAGGAGGAAGGGGGTTACTTGAAATTAATTGGTTAATTGGGGGTTAAATTTTAATTGCTCGTCCTTTCCGTGGCACTTTCTCTCCGTGCAGGCATACATCCGTGTATGGGCAAGGATGTATATCTTGGTTTCTCATATGCCTACAGGGGATCTCTTTTCCGTAAGGGTAACGCCCTTTAAAAAAGAGAAACGCGTCTAACGGGTAACCTCTGAGGTGACGGGGAATAACCAGTGAAGAAGAGGCAAGACGTTAACACTCAATGAATGAATCAAGTCATTCAGCATCAATCAGTCATCTATAAAGCTATATGTTTTAACGTGCGGTCCCTTATTGCAACACCGCTTAAAATATTGAATATCTCACTTGAACATTTCATCCTGCGCATTGGTAAATATTCCGCAATGCCGCTCTGATAGGAGAGAAGTATAAACGCAAGGATACAAAGGAAAGTTCATGGTGCTGTCTGTCGCAGGCATCAGCCTTCTATTTTAATGTTGTGGATGCAATGTTTAACATAAAATCCTTCAGGAAGCTTACTGAAGTAAAGGAGAGATGACGAAAGGAATGGTTCATGTCGAGGGTCTGTTGAAGGAAAAGCTGACGCCTTGTTTATGTTATCCTCAGGATCTACAATGGCGACCCCTACTGTTTTCGGTCACCAACTGCTAGGGGACTCACACTTCGTGAGATTAGGGAATCGTTTGGGGTACCCGCTGGAAAGTGGTAAGATTATCCAATCCATATTTGCATAATTGAATTCCTACGTGTAGTCAACTTGTAAATTGTACAATATGTTATTCCCTTAAGTGCATCCACGGCGAATAGGGCTATGTGTTTCAGGCCAGAATGTGCAAGCGTTGAGAAAGGCCGTGGAGAGACACGGCCCATTCAGATACCCGGTGCTGGTATTGATCGGGAGCAACGATCTGCGGAATGTAAGTAAACGAAATGTACCACGATTTCCATTAACAGTCCGTTGCAAACATTGTAAACAACAACTCGTATATTTCAGGGCTGCAAACTGGGAAGCCTTCGGGGGGCGATGAACGGGTTCCTTGTGTCCCTCATGAGACTGGCGCCAAGGGTGGTCGTACTGACCGTTCCCCCGGCGCCAGCCATGTGGGAAAAACCCAGCTACCGGAGGACACTACTGGCGTTCAACCGCTGGTTATTCCGATATGAGCGATGTATGTTTGATGATACTGATAATATTGTAACTAATATCACTAGGAATAGAGTATATGTAGAAAAGGGGTGAATTAATTAAATGCATGGCATCCATATAGGATGTAATTTTGTATTTATACATAATGAACATACCGTTAACCTCGGTATGCAGGTATGTACATCAATGGTAACCGAATATGACTAAGATACGAAAGCCTAACATTCCACAATCCTCTTCCATAGACGGAGTGAGGGCCATTGACCAATACCCTTATCTAGTAAGAGAGAATGCTGTAAGGGAGGAGTATTTTGAGAAGTATGTTCCGCAACAGTGTCAAAAGGTTCTTCAATGGCCACCATGTAATGTTTATTCAAATGTATGGAAAATAATTCATTATAAAGAAAATATAATATTAATTATCATTAGAAATCTTAACTGAACGCGTTCTCCTTTCAGGTGGATGGGAACAGGGAGAAGGATCCGAAAGGATGGAATACACCTAAACTCGTGGGGGATGGATGTCCTCCTTGACATCCTCAAGTGGGAACTCTGGTAAATGCTACCAGGCGGTTTCTCATAGGCCTACAGGGGATCTCTTCCGCAAGGGTGCAACCCAATAAAAAGAGAAACGCATCTATCTGGTAACCGCAACGGGTGATGTGGAATAACCAGACAGCAAAAAGTGAAAGTATACATAAGGGGTAAGTACTGCAAAGTATATTATACACAAGAAAATGCACAGGTTCAGAATAATAATTAACAATGACAGAAAAATATGTGATAAAAGAAAAAAAGATAATTCCTATAATCTCTAATAATATCTCTGAAGAGTACATTACTGCCAGTAAGTACTATGAATTTAAATAAGATCTCTGGACGGATAACTCCGTAATAAGCCGATATATGGGTGCCTGCTTCGCGTGTGACTCGCGCTGGGCGGTGACGTGGTTAGCCGGCCCTCGGTGTCAAACTTGGGATAACTCCGTATGCAGTCGGAAGGTGACCCCTTGTCTCGTGAGGTGCTCGGCCGGTAACAAGCTTAGCTGGCCCTCGGTGAATAATATGGGATAACTCCGTAAGCAGTCGCCTACGCTTGCTTCGCGTATTTCTCGCGCGGGTCGGGAACATGGTTAGCCGGCCCTGGGTCACAAAGTTGGGAATATGAATATACTTTGTTTAATTCATCTTGAAGAGTACATTACTGCCAGTAAGTACTATCAATTTAAATAGGATCTCTGGACGGATAACTCCGTAATAAGCACGTATGTCAGCGCTTGCTTCGCGTATTTCTCGCGCGGGGCGGGAACATGGTTAGCCGGCCCTGGGCCACAAAGTTGGGAATATGAATAACTTTTGTTAATCCCATCATGAAGAGTACATTACTGCCAGTAAGTACTATGAATTTAAATAAGCCGATAATATAATAAGCTCCGTAATAAGCCGATATATGGGTGCCTGCTTCGCGTGTGACTTGCGCTGGGCGGTGACGTGGTTAGCCAGCCCTGAGTGTCAAACTTGGGAATATGAATAACTTTTATTTATCCCATATTAAAGAGTACATTACTGCCAGTAAGTACTATGAATTTAAATAGGATTCCAGGACGGATAACTCCGTAATTACCCAATAAGTCAGCGCTTGCTTCGCGTATTTCTCGCGCGGGGAGGGAACATGGTTAGCCGGCCCTGGGCCACAAAGTTGGGAATATAAATAACTTTTGTTAATCCCATCTTGAAGAGTGCATTACTGCCAGTAAGTACTATGAAGTTAAATAAGATGTCTGGACGGATAACTCCGTAATAAGCCGGTATGTCAGCGCTTGCTTCGCGTATTTCTCGCGCGGGTCGGGAACATGGTTAGCCGGCCCTGGTCCACAAAGTTGGGAATATAAATAACAATGTAATTTCTCATGTGTTTCATTCTCTTGGGTTTCTTCTATGTATACTTATTCAACCTTTTCTAGCAGATTCATATCCTAAAGCTAGGCTAAAATTATCCAAGGCCTGCGACACCAATAATTTTGAGTCTGCTGCAGAGAATGAAGGAAAACTGATGAGGAAAAGGAGGAAACCCATACGGTTTAGCCCTGAATCTCCTACATCTACGGACAGTGAAGGAGATGAGGAAACACCAATGCCACCCAAAGTAACCCAAAAGACTGAAGAATTGAGGATGGGTTGTAAAAAAAGAAATTAACTGAAGAAATTGAGCGAATACCTTCTCCTCCTGAAATTCCCTTGAGACTACCAGGTCACAAAAGTGTGAATAGTTGCAGGCAAAGTATGAATAATTTTGGTTATAATGGTCTAATCATAAAAATTACCATGAACTAGGAATTATCTGTCATGTTATAAGTACTTTTCTATCAATAGCTCTGCCTTAATGAAATGAAAAAATCAAATGATTGTTCAGTAGATGAGGAAACAAGCTGTGGAGAAGAGCCTGCAACACCTGGGCCGTCTTCTAGAGGTATCCGTCTCTCAGGGAAGTCATCTGAGGAAACAAATAGTAAATGCCAAGGTGATTTTTGTGATATAGAAATTGCATTACTTAAATACCCTTTTTTCAAGTCTTATAGTGCAAATTTCTTTTTTGCCTTTTTTTATATCCACCACCTCTTAGAAGCTCTGAGAACGTGCACAAAGAGCACAATGCAGTCTTCGTGGACATCAGAAGGTGAGTAGCTAGAAATCTGTGCCTATTTTATCAAATTCAATACTCAGTTTTTCCACTTGTTTACTTTTTGTATTGATCTTGATTTGCAGGGATGAAAATATGTCTGAAAGAAATTTTTAAAAATCAGGAGGACATCAAAGCAACTTTGAGAGCTCATAGCACCATACTGGAAAATATATGTGCTCATATTGGGAGTGAGTCTTCTGCTGAAACATTTTCCAAGCCCCAAGGGTGGCCCTCAGTGATGCCTCTCCCAGATCATGAGGCTTTCGAAAAATTCGAGTTTTTTCTGGGGAAAAAGAAAACTTCGATTTTGTGGTACGTATTCAGTCTGATAATGAGTAATGAACTAAATTTAATTTGAAATAATACCCATGGCAAACTAAAACTATTTTTTTACACTGCAGACAAAATACATTTCTTTGAAATGCTATATCCCTAAGGGTTATGAATAAATGAACAGGAATATTTGCCGTTTTATAATTTCAAGGCAGCTGAAAGTTAAGTTTAACTGGAGGGGAACGGAGCATAAGAAAGGCCTCTGCAATACTAAAACTGCTTCTGCTCTGACTGGTGTGTATTTTTCCTCTAGTACAGAATATTTGTTTATGGGCCTGTTTATTTTAATTCATTGAAATTCTTCCGTAATTTTTTCATTACAGATGCATTTCTTTTTAAATTCCCAGGCTCTGGCTCGAAAGCCATAGCCAAGGCCTTCGGAATAATCTTCCCTCAAATAAGAAACAAGCCTGCAGAGATATAAGAATCAATATTGGCTCAGATGATGACATGAGTCAAGATATTTGACTATGATGGTTGCTTTATTTCTAATTGGAAATATATTTGGGGTATTTCTCATAGCATAGTTTTTTATTTGATTCTGCTACAAGTGCAGCTGGCACTATTCTTTTATGTCATTATTTTTTAGAATTTGGCCTGTTCTTGCAATAAAAACTAATTATTCAAAAATCAGAGGAGATATTTTATTGAGTTGTTTTTAGTCTACACTAAAAGTCAATACAATGTGTTGGTGGATTAATGCTTCCCTTTATCCAATATATCATCCCCATTCTCTTTATTCCTTTCCATAATTCATTCATTCTTATCTCTGTTCTCTCTCTCAACAACCCCTAAAAGGATCCCAGGCACCATCAACGCCCATCAAGGCCCGATGTTGGCCCAATGTCGGCTTTGTGTTGGCAAAGTCGGCAAACCTAAGCCGACGTTGGGCCGACATCGGCTAAGGTTGGCCACTTTGCCGATAGAAAACCGACATTGGGCCAACACCAGCTTTGAGTAGCATTGCCGACACCACTTGCTTACATCGGTAAGATGCTGGCCCGATGTTTCATTTTAGAGTTCAGTGGATTCTTGAAAATCATCTCATGGCCACATGAGTGGAGGTGGATTATCGTTGTTTTGGGGGCTGCGGGTCATTTTTCAGGGCGTCTAGGGAGTATGGAATTAATAGATACAGTCGAACCCCGGGGTTCGGCAGAATTTCCCTTGGAAAATTTTAAGACATGAAATCCACAAGCACTGAATATTGAACTGAAGAAATTGAAGCTTGTGTTGGAGAACCACTTTAATGATTATCATTTTTTTCTACTTTCTCAGGAATTATAGGGGGTGGTCAGCCTCCCGCTCCTTAATATGCACCTGCACAATTCTCAGTCATTGTGTCCGAATGCTAATACTTACTCAAGAAACCCAAGATATATTCCGTCAGATTGTTCTTGCAGCACACATTGTAAAATTTGTTCACACCACCTTGTGATTAATATTTCAATATTTTAACATAAGTAATATTAGCTGAAAGATAGTTATCTGAATAATTTTCATTGTCCCTTCATAAAACAATGATAGCAAAATTAATCTTCTCACACAAAGACTGATGGGTGTAAACGTGCGATTAGGTTTACACATTGTTTTTCAGTCTCTTTTCTCTTGTTAAATGCTCCTACAATTATTTATTAACTCATCGTAACATTATTCATATCAATATGGATAATTTGAAAGTGGCGGTCTTTGTTTCTAGGTTTCACCGGTGGAATTGTGAAAACAATGAAGAAGCGTTATGATTTTGCGCACGTTTCCTGGCTTTCGGTTCGTTGATGGTTTATGAGACCACGAGATTCTTTCACTTCACCGTTCCTTCGCCCCGTGCTTAGTCGTGCTGTTCTCTTGCCTTGTGCTAATAACGTATAATCGACTGCGGTAATCATCTTAGGACCTTCGCGCCTATTATCACCTCTCTTAATTTACTTTATTTCTTATATATTCCTATCCTACCTCCTTATCCCGCGTCCCTTATCCAATTTTCCTGTAACCCGTCCTTAACCTTGTATTCCTCTCCTATCCTCCGTTTCTCTTCCTTTATTCATCCTTTCTGGTGATAGGTCTTTCATTTACCGCTGCTGGTAATTTTTTGAGTGGATCAACAGAACTTTCACCACGTGTGGAAGACTTAGTCACGTGTGGTGATTTTATTTTGCCCATCCAACCTTTTTTGGGAAAGGTATTTCATTACCTACGTCGGTAATTTGTGAGTAGGCCAGAGCGTTTACACCACGTGTGTAAGTGACGGTTCTACAAGGACTACGTCCAGCTGCACCTGTATCACCTGCATCTCCTGTATTCTGCATCACTAAGGTAAGTTTTGGTATTCTTTCTTGCTGAGCTGTTAAGGCGTTAGGGTACTGTGGATTTTTCAGGGCAGTTTCTGGCGCTCCAGCGGCCGTATCCCCGTTCATTGAACACTCAACTACCGAATTATATTAAAGATAGACCTATGATGTTTGAAAAGAAATATTTTTTTAATAAATGGAGGTGGGTAATATTTTCATAAATAAATAAAAGAGTACTCGTAATATTTACGGAAAAATGCCTTAGTAGTAAGTGACGTCCGATTCCCCCGCTTCCCCCCCACCTGTTTTGCGCCTTAGCCTTGTATTGAGCTTTTTCCGCATGTATTCCCTGTCAGACATCCTAGGGGTGGCTCATGTAGATGTAGGTATTGCTTGCAATGATCACACAAATATCGAATTTTTCAGGGGTCACTACAATGTCAGGCTATGATCGATTGTCGAAGTGCCGCGCAGTAAAGAAGGCAATGCGGAAATATACTCCGGCAACCAGCTCCTGTCCCTCTGCGCCATCATGTAGTCCTGCAAGTGATAGGTTTGTAACCTTGAACGATTCTGTGAGCTTCAGTGAGTGCAGCATCTCCTCCCAGTCCTTTTCAGGAAGCATTAACGCTGAAATTAGCACCCTACCTGCTGATAGTGAGCATGTAGGACGATGCAGTGGACAAGAAAAACTAGTATCTTGGGCATTAAAGCACAACATAACTCATGATGCCCTTAATGACTTAATTGCTCTGGGCATTTTTAACGTCTCTCTACCACGTGATGCCAGAACGCTGCTGAGATCAAATGCTTTCAGTAAGCATGTTGTCCGTTCGGAGGTAGAGGGGTCTAAGGGAAAGGGAACTTTCTGCCACTATGGATTGGAGAAACGGTTGAAGGCTGCGAAAAGGAAGAGTGGTGAGACCTTTAAGTCTAGGACAAGAATCAAGCTTGCATTTAATGTTGATGGTGTGCCCCTGTTTAAAAGTTCCTTCAGCCAGTTCTGGGTTGTGTCAAGCAGGTTGGTTGACTATCAATTTGATCCATTTGTGGTGTCAATTTATGAGGGTAAATCGAAACCAGCTGCCCCAGGGGAGTTACTCAATCCCTTAATTGAGGAGTTAAATGAACTGATGAAGTCTGGCATAGAAATTAGGAGTGCAGTCCACGATGTGGTATTAGGGGCCATCATATATGATTCTCCCGCCAGATCTTTCGTTAAGTGCATAAAAGGCCACACTGGGTACAGTGGATGTGAGCGGTGCATTGTGAAAGGTGAGATGATTAACAACAGGATGGTGTATGACGACATTAATGCAGGTGCAAGAAATGATACCTCATTTAGGAGTGGTATGGACAAAGGTCACCACACAGGGCAAACTCCATTTTTAAGACTCGCTGGTTTGGTGACCCAATTTCCCCTGGACTACATGCACCTAGTGTCCTTAGGTGTGATGCGGAGGTTGGTGAGCCTGTGGTCCAGTGGTCCTAATACTGTGCGGCTGGGACGGAAGAGTAGGCTGGGCATCTCAGAGAGGCTATGCTCTCTGTCTTTGTTTATTCCCTCAGACTTCAATAGAATTCCAAGGGAATTAGATACCCTAGACAGATGGAAGGCCACAGAATTCAGAACGTTCTTACTGTATACTGGGCCGGTTGCACTGAGGAACATCCTTTCAAGAGATCTGTATGATCAATTTTTAATTCTCCATGTTGCCATGAAAATTCTGTGTTCTGAGAGAATGGCTGTTGATTTTTGTGGCTATGCCAAAGACCTGTTAAGGTCATTTGTGCTAGGAATGAGTGATCGATACGGTACTGACTCAGTGGTGTACAACATCCATAATCTCATCCATCTTGCGGATGATGTTGAATTTTTTGGAGCACCGCTGGACAAGCTTAGTAGTTTTCCATTTGAAAATAACTTCTCCTCACTAAAAAGGATGATACGTTCCCCCAATAATCCCTTGGAGCAAATTTCCCGTAGACTTGCCGAGCATGATAATAATTCTTCTTCTTTTGAAGATACTAGTGAAGTTAAATGCAAGTATGGCTCAGGAAATACTGTTAAAGAAGTGACTGTGAGAGGTAGAAAGTTTTAAGTGAAAAAGATATATATATAAGAAAAAGATATATAAGATATCATGATTGGTGGTCAAGTGCTGAAAATTGGCAAAATTTATCTTGAGGGCGGTACAGTTGGGTTTTGAGCATATTACTTTGAGGGGAAGGAGGATTTTACACATACCCATGTGAGTCTTCACGGGTCAGTGTATACCGGGTGTGGAAACTATCACATGAGGTGAAAAATGTTGAGCTATCGCATGAAGTGACTAAATGTGTTGCATTTGCTGAAAAGCAGCATCATGTTGTCTTTTCTCTCTTAAATTGAGTTCCTTTTGTGAGTATCCTGTGAAGTTATTATTTCTTTTAATTTTAATTATTCATTTCTTGATTAAAAATATATTTTTTCTTTCCCAGTGAAAATGAGCCAAAAACAGTACTTAGTAGTAGAATTTGCAGATAACAGTGTGGAATGTTTTCCAAGAAAATGGCTGAATGGGGAGCTGAAAGTGCTGTGGCCCACAGGGCTGAGTGCAAAATCGTTGTAGAATGCCATTGCCAACCCGGAGAGTCCCAAGGAGGAGTGGGAAGTGTGCAGCCCTCGCAGGGTTTTGGCACAATCAGGTTATTAACATAGTGGTCCCCCTCTGATCCATGTTGTGAAATTTAGCGGCCATCAAGTAATGGAATTAGCGCCATTATTTCATAAGGCTGAGTTCAATTATTCTAGTTGCATGTCAAACGTTAATAAGTGTAATGCTTCCTTCTCCTCATAGGCTCATTCAGTGGTGCCAAAAAAGCAGCAAAAGCTGAGTACTCGTCATCTATATTAGATACAGACCCTGAGATTGAGGCAGGAAAGAGAAAGAGTGCACGCCCGGGGAGGTATTTAGAAATAGACACAATTGTGAAAAGAAGGCTGCCTAGACAGTCCATAGAAGCTGACAGTGATGGGTCGGTAGTGGACAGGATCGCTGTGCCGAGCTTCCCTGAGGGTGTTGAGACTAACGCTGGGGTTAAGAGGAAGGCTCGGGAGGTAGAAGTGCTTGTTGCCCAGAAGGGGAATGATTCTGACAAGGAATCTGTGGAAGCGACTGGTAAATTTGTTTCTTTAGTGAACAGCGTTATTTCATTAACAGAATCAACTTTAAACCTGTTATATCATTTTACAGTCCGTTTCAGAGAATTGTTAAAGAGGTGCAGGCCCTTGAATATGAAGTAAGGAGCCTTAAGGGAATGATGCTGCAGGCCCAGGCCTACAGAAATGATGGAAGCAAGGATGACGAAGCGAGTTCCTTGTCCACCCTATTGCCGGTGACCAATGATGGCCAGATGTTAGAGCTATGCAAGGGGCTGGCAGATGAAAATGCTAGAAAACAGCTGGTAATGATATCATAACATTTATCTCTTGAATAATCTTTGCATTTATCATTTACTGGTATTTAAAGTAAAAGATGTTCTAACGTAAGTCCTGTATTGACCTTTCAATCTCATATAGAATAGACTAGGCCTATTTTGTGGATTTGTAAATAATAACACTCCATTTTAATGATAGGATTAACTTTTGTTGATAATTGTTGGGGTTGCAACGGGGTCGTCACCTAGAATGGACCCTAGGTCGCCTCCGATGTTCAGTCGGCTACGCACGTCTCGGTATCTGTCACACTCCGTAAGGATATGCCGAATTCCGAGAGAACAGTCACAGTCATCACACCAGGGTGGGATTTTCTCTTCAGTGAAGAGAAAGGAGTGGCTCAGAAGGCTGTGCCCTATCCTCATACGGGTGATGACGACTTCCTCTCGGCGGCTCTTCCTGACGGATGTGGGCCACGCTGACGTTACCGGTTTAACTGTGCGCAGTTTATTATTTGAGATGTTTGTCCACGACTCCCTCCACTGCTGAAGGACTGCACTCTTTAGTGAAACTCGTAGGTCTTCACAAGGTACCAGCGTCGACTCGAGATCTTCAAGATTGAGAGCGTGTTTTGCGGCAGAGTCGGCTTTCTCATTTCCAGCAATTCCCGTGTGTCCAGGGACCCAAAGAAACCAGACGGTGGTTCCCTTCTCGTGAAGGGAAAGCAGAGATGAGTGGATACCCTGGACGATAGGGTGCATAGGAGAGGAGCCAGAAATGGATTTTAGGGCGCTCATGGAGTCTGAGCAAACCACGAAGGAGCCACCATCAACATCTATCTCATCAAGAGCCATTTTAATAGCAAACAGTTCCGCTGTGTAAATACTACACACCGGACTGAGTTTCGCTTTCATGACTCCATGGTGGAATGATACGACCGCACAGGCACAGGCTGTGTCTGACTTCGAACCGTCTGTAAACACGGGTACGAATTCGGGATGGTGGCAAAGAAACATTAAGAATTGTTGCTGGTACTCTTCAGCAGTGGTAAAAGCCTTTTGTCGGTCGTGAAGGAACATTTTTATGTTGGGAGCGGGAGTTAACCATGGCGGGTGATTCGAATGCCGAAAAGGGTAGAGTTCAGGTAATAAAATACCTCGTTCACGAATAAAATTACGGAAACGTACACTTACAGGCCGAGTGGCTTTTGTCCTGCGATTAAAAAGTTCTAAAAAACGAGGTTTAGAAACGAGGTTAAAACACGGGTGTGTCCTCATCGTTAAAATTTTGGCAACATAGTTGCACATGAGCAGGATCCTTCGGTGACACAATGGCGGCTCTCCTGCATCCACATGGATGCTGACAACAGGACTTGTCCGGAAAGCACCCGTGGTGAGACGGAGCCCTGCGTTGTGCACGCTGTTCAGGGGTCGTAGGTAAGACTCCCGAGTGGATGAATAAATGAAGGATCCGTAGTCCAACTTTGATCGCACCAATGCACGGTATAATAAAAGGAGTGTTGTGCGGTCTGCTCCCCACGATACGTGGCTTAAAAACTTTAAAACATTTAAGGATCTAAAACAGTAGTTTTTTAAAACTTGCATGTGTTCCCGCCAATTGAGGCGGAAATCGAAGGTCATTCCCAAAAAACGGACCGACTGTGCGTAGTCGAGATCTCTGCCACCTAAGCGCAGCGGAAATGGGATATGGACTCCCCTTAGACGATGAAAGTGGACACACACAGTTTACCCTGGAGAAAAAACAAAGCCGTTTCTTTGTGTCCACCGGTGTAAACTGTTTAGTGTCAGTTGGATCTGTCTGGAAGCAGTGAGAAGTTTGGATGATCGGCAAAAAATCGCCAAGTCATCGACAAACAATGATCCAATTACCGGGGTTTTTATGCAATCCGCAATATCGTTGATTGCGATGGCAAATAGTGTTACACAGCACAGATCCCTGAGGTACGCCATTATTTTGCCTATAAGGTCCAGTGAGGTGCTGTCCTATTTTTACCCTGAAAATTCGTTCGGATAAAAATTTTCTGATAAAAATTGGCAGACTGCCCCTGAAACCCCACTCATGCAGCGTGCTTAAAACCTTCCACCGCCAGACTCGATCGTAAGCCTTCTCCAAATCGAAGAAGACCCCGACCACGTGCTGGCGGAGGAGAAAGGCTTCCTGGATGAAATTGTCGATTCGAACTAGGTGGTCCATGGTGGAGCGGCCCCGACGAAATCCGCACTGAATTCTGGAAAGAAGGCCTCGGCGCTCTAACCACCAAACGAGCCGCCGGTTCACCATCCTTTCCATTATTTTGCACAGGCAGCTGGTTAGAGAAATGGGTCGATAACTGTTCGGGTCACCACGATCTTTGCCCTGCTTTAGGATGGGGATTACTGCTGACTCCCGCCATGTTGATGGAAAACCACCTTCAATCCAGAGCTGGTTGAAGGTGTGGAGGACCTCCAACAATGCCTTTTCCGAAATATTACGGAGAAAGGCATTGTGGACCTCGTCAAGACCCGGAGATGTGTTGCCTGAGTCGGCAATGGCAGACTTTAATTCCCACAGGGAAAAAGGAAGGTTATAGTCCGCTACACGTCGCGACTCATTGTAATTGATAGGGATCAATGCGCAGCGCTCTTTTATGTGTAAAAAATTCTTGTCGAATGCGTCGTCGCTGCTAGATCTGGAAATAAACTGGCCAAATGCCTTTCCGATGTCATGTGGTGATGTTAGAACTTCACCACTGACTTTAAGAAAAGAAACACCTAGCTGCTGCTGATTGCCTGATAGACCCCTTACTTTGCGCCATACCTGTGCAATTGGTGTCCTGCAGTTGACACCGGAGACAAATTTCATCCAGGAAGCTCTTTTTGCATCCCTTACGACCTGTCGAGCTTTCGCTCTCAGTCGTCGGAAGGAGGATAAATTTCTTTCGGTGGGGTATTTATTAAATATTCGCAACGCTTTTTTACGTTGGCGAATAGCTTTCGCACAGTCATCATTCCACCACGGTACCGCAGGCCTCGTAATTATACGGCGAGAGCGTGGTACGCTGCTGTCTGCAGCTTCGATGATACTTGCAGTCAAATTATTAACATTTTAAACACTATCATTGGTTTCGTCATATTTGAAATTAAAAGTCTCCTTAAAACGTCCCCAGTTCGCTTTCTGAACAATGCAGTGGCCCGTCCGAATAAAATCTGGATTAAAATGTCGTTTCTTGGTAATAAAAATGGGATAGTGATCGCTCCCACACAAATCGTCATGAACGGATATATTTAGTTTTGTAACTAAAAATGCTCGATACAATACATAAATCGATACTCGAAAAGTCGCCAGTAAAACTGTTAAAACGGGTTTTCTCCCCATTGTTTAGTAAAACCAAGTTACTATTACATATAAAATGGGATAAAATCCGTCCCCTACGGTTGGACTGAGCTCGAGCACTTCCCCATAGAGGATCGTGAGCGTTAAAATCTCCCATAAAAATGAAAGGCTGAGGACATAGGCCCAATACTACTGAAAAAACACTATGTAAAATCTTGTCCCCATGAGAAATGTACATACCTTGAAGATCTCTGAATATATGTTGACTCTAATAATAAGTAAGTCATTCATCCCCCATAGTCATGCGGCATCACTCTTTAACTAGTTGGTTTCATTTTTAGATCCATCACCTGTCTCTAGTTGGTGGAGTGACTGAGGTTCAGCTGATTAGAAACATTCTTCGAAGAATTTTGACAAACGATATATGCAAGTTATACAGCTGTTGTGGCAAAAATGGGAATGTCAGCCCTGGTTGTGTATAAGGTTATAGAGGGTAAGTCTCTTATCCGCTATGGATATTTAAACTATTTCTATGAATTTTCGCTGGTATTGCATTTCAAAAGTTAACTTGATAATTATATTCTTCATACAATGAAGAATGTTATACCTTAAATGCTGTTCTAGAACAAATATACTTATATTATTGCAGTAAATCTCTATGGATTCTTTCAATTTTGCTAATTCTACTGCATAGGAATGACTTCCATTCAAATTGTCAATATTTCATTCAAATGTCAATAAGGAAACAGTGACGTTTTTGACTGCTCCTGATTAAAATTGAAGAAAACTGAAGTTCAATTGTGCTTGTCAATGCTACAACTCTATCATTGGAGTAAGGCCTTCATTAGATATTCACTTCTTAAAATACGCTAATTGAAACTTTACATTTGTTCTCAAGATTCTTAAGCATTTCTTCTCTGGGTTATTTTCAGATGCTGTGAGGAAGAAGTTCCCCGAGGTTACAGATGCAGAGATGAGGGTCAAAATTGGTCGCTATTTGACAGGTGCAGGTGATAGAGATGGAGGGAGTAAGAATAGGGGTCGAAATTATCAAAATGTGTAACTTAAAATGAATAAAAGTAATTAGTACTTGAAATTGTTTTTCAATTAAAACTCCTTTTACTGAATGATAGTACGATTAATTCTTAAGTGGGTGATCAATTTGCTACAAGCATAACCATTGGCGTAATCAAGGAATTCTGGAAACAGAATATTGTATTTTACTACATCCTGTAGTCATGCCTAATTGAAAGTTTTTGTGCCATGGAAGGAATTTATCCCCGAGTTCATTGCAGTCATTTTGTCACCAAGATCTACCACTTCGGTAATACAACAGGTGAATGAATTAAGGTTTTCATATGGAACAATGTCTAGGCTAGAGGTGTCCTCTTTTAAAAAAGCTGATGTTCACCTAGGTGTGACTTAGGAGATGAAACCTCTGGGTTGACAGAATTGTTCATCTAACTGCTCTCTATAACACTCATGTGGTACAAATTCTACAAAATGTAGTCTTCTTTTAGACTGAGTGCATGAACATGTATATTTCTTCTGGTCTTCCACAACTATGATAGATTTCCTTGGTAATTTATTTCCTAATTCGATTTTAACACTAGCCAACCTTTCAAACACAAGATTGATCGGACACCAATCCTCTGAAGTTGTCATTTCACCACTTTATGTTGTCCCAATCCTGGCCTGGCCCAGTATTAAAAAACACGTGTTCCTTTGTATTTCTTACTCCTGTCTTCTCCATCCATCATTGGTATCCATTTTAAATAGAACCCAATGTTTTACCGGTGGCAGAAAACCATTCTAACACTTGAAATTATTTCTACATTAGACCGACATCATCCCGATAACGTTCCGATACCCCGCCAACATTAGAAGTCCATGTCGTTAACCACTGGCAAATGTTATCATTCCAATGCTAGGCCAATGTCGGAAGCCGACTTGGGGCCAACAGCCAACATTAACCGATGATGACCCGACATCATCCCGACACTGGGCCGACACCAGCTGACATCGTTCTGATACTGAGCCAACATCGGACGCCAATGTCGTTTTACCACCGGCAAGTGTGATCATTCCAACTCTGGGCCAATGTCGGTAGCCGACGTCGGACCAACATTAGCTGATGTTGGCCCGACGTTGGACTGACACCATCCCGACCATGAACCGACATCATCCCGACACCAGCCGACATCGTTCCGACACCGGGCCAACATTGGAAGCCAATGTCGTTTTACCACCGGAAAACGTTATCATTCCAACGCTGGGCCAATGTCGGCAGCCTACGTCGGGTCAATATATAACCGACATTAGCCGATGTTGGTCCGACATTGGGCCAGCGTCAAAATGATGCTTGGAATGGAGTAAGATGATGCGGTGTGGCTTCCATTACGCTTGAATGAAGGCTGGTTCATTTCCCAGGTTTCCACTGCTTTTCTGTTGAAAAGTGACTGCAGTTTTGCCTTTTATCTTCGAAGTACCGCAGAATACTGGGCAACACTTGTAACTTCTCAGCATGAAAGTGGTGGGAACTCAAGAAATGGGAAAGCCTTCATTATGCAATTAACTGCAGTTCTTATCATAAATAACCTAGCCACCAATCTCATATGTACTTCTGATCAATAGCCGAAGAGTTCAGGCCGTGGAAATTAATGTTACTAAAAGTAAACGACTTTGTAGTTTCCCCTTTTTTCCCCCTACCAGTTTTGATGCACTAAACCACATTCTCATGATTTGTCTCTCAAGCAGCTCTTGAAAATTATTCAAAGTGCATTATAACTAACAAGGAGACTTCGCCAAAATTATGTCAAGAACCAATATGAGACCTTTTTTTATGTGATAGTAGACTATTAGGTAGGAATACGGTTGATATGTTCTGGCTCCATTCGCCCTGGTTCGATAGAAAAATGTATTAGAAAAACTACAGAATTCTGCCACGCGCAATATATCCAGTAAATCTATCTCTCCTTTCCAATAACCCGTCAGACAAGGGGTAAAGCGTAGGACTCACAGTACATTGATAGGCATTGGTCCAGTGTTCGATACTCGGAACTGAAATATTCTTTCTTGTTTTCTAACTTTTAAGGTTTTAGTAATATGTATCAAAATCTTTAAACCTGTTGTTTTAAGTAATATGCAATTTTTTTCATCTTTGCAAATAATAGAAAATGCACTCGTCACTAATACTGATAGCTAACTCACCCTTTCCTCGCATATCGTACAACTGTAAATGGCTGCTCCGCATTCTTCCCCACCTCCCGCCGGCTTCCATTCGTCGCTCGCTGATGCTGAATTACATTCCCATGCTTATGGTTGCTCGCTAAGTGAGGGTCTGGGGGGGAGTTGGAATGTGCTTGTGTCGGCGTCAGCAGAAGCGAGGCGGACAGCGGATGCACGAAGGAGATGCGCGTGGAAGAGGCGGCAGTTGGGTTTTGGTTGTTGAATAAACCATGTCATAGAGCGTACGACTTTAATTCTCCCGCCAACTCATGACCCCGTTCCTTTGATGCATCTTCGACGAACCTACCGATCCTATATTGATTTACAACGTGTCAGAAGTGGGATCCAATATCGATTGATCGGAGAGCATCAATATAGTGGGTGGTGAGTTTGGAGAAACGAGATGGCGGGTCGCGTGAGTGTGGGAGGCCGCGAGTTAGAACTTCAGCAGGTGATCGACGAGTTTAGTGAAAAGTTAAGTCTCCTTACGGCGGAAAATGCGAGGTTGAAGGAAAGACTTTCCGAGGATGGCGTTGCATCATCATCGTCCCTAAAACGAAGCTTCACGCTCCTCTCCACAATCGATGCTTTCTCGGGGAGACCTGGGGAAAGCGTGGAAGCCTTTTTCGACCACCTGTAGCAGGTGGTCGACCTAAGTTCGTGGACGGAGGAGGAGACGCTCAAGGTGGCGAAGATTCGGCTGAATGGCGATGCAGCGGAGTTATGCCGGGCGAAGGAGGAGTGCCGCGATGCAGACACGATCGCCGCCTTTAAGGAGCACCTGCTAGGGAGATACAAATCGAAACGTACCGCTCGTTTCTACCGCGAGCTCCTGGCTTCAATCAGCATGGGGAAGAACGAAGATATAGAGGCCTTTGCTGACCTAGTGCGTGTCGCTAATGCGCGGACCTATGAGGCAACGGAGTACGCCGGTCAGAGGGAGGCCATCCGATATGAGGCCGACCAGAGAGGTCTGGACGCATTCCTTAGGGGACTTCCAGGGGAGTTAGGGAGGCTGTGTCGGTTGGCCATGCCTGAGACCCTGGATGCCGCCGTAGAGACAGCCGTCCGAATCCGAGAGGTGGAGAGGACGCCGCGGCCGCCGTCACCAGCGAGAAGGGTGTTTCGGACGCCGAGGGAGGCCGTTTGCTTCAATTGCGGGCGCCCCAGTCATTTCCAGCGTGAGTGCGAGAGCGGACGTCGTTGCTACACTTGCGGAGACACCAATCATTTGGCCAGGGACTGTAGAAGGGGGAACCAGCGCCGAAGAGGGCCGTTAAACGACCGAGGATTCGGCGGCGCCGTCCCCGGCGGATCCCTGTGAGTATGATTCTGCCCCGTATCGCTTCGGCGGCGGGAGAGGAAGATTTAGTGGCGGAAGTGACGGTGTGTGGGGTCCCCTCGAGGTTATTGATAGGCACGGGGGCCCAGATTTCCCTAATTTCCCGCGATTTTTGTGGACTGAGTGGCTTGAGGAAGCCATCGTGTAGGATAAGGGGGATTACGGGACAGCAAGTTTGGAACAATGGTGAAAGGACGATACCTCTTATGTTTAACGGTGGTTGTTACACCGGTAGCATGCAAGTAGTAGACTCAGTAGGGGGACATCAAGGTATTCTAGGATTAGATTTTTACGTAAATTTGACGGTGTTGTGGATGTTGTGAGAAGGACATTAAGATTAGGAAAGCGGGAAATCCCTTTGGTTGGCTAAGATTTGAAGCATGATAAATCTTTGGTGAGAGCTCCACGAACGCGCGAGGCGCAGCGTGGCGTTGTGGTCGAGATTCCGGTGAGGTTGGCAAAGTCGGAGGTAATACCCGCGAAATGCGAACGATTGTTGCGAGTAAGAGTAACGGAAGGTGGGATCAAGGAGGGTGATGTATTTATGACGGAACCTAGGGATTTATAAATAGAAACCTGTGCCATCGCCCGTAGTCTGGGGAAGATCTCAATGGAGGGGGAAATACTTTTGCAAGTAGCTAATTTCGGCGACGGGCCGCTTACGCTGACAAAGGGGACTAGTGTAGCTACGTTATGTAGGGGGAATGAAGTAGAAGTGCAGGAAAACGCTGATGAAGATGGCGTCCTGGTGAGAACCGTGAAGGGTAGCGAAAGAGTAGATTTTGAGAAGAAGCTGTGTCACTTGAAGGGACGGGAGAGGGCGGAATTACTTGCCTTGTTACAAGAATTCGAGGGAATTTTTTGTGAGACCGATTTGCCACCAGCAACAGATATTATCTATCACCAAATCCCAACGGGGAACGCGGCTCCTATTTACCGGCGCCCCTGTCGGCCGTCACATCACCAAAAGCCCTTGGTCGAGGAATTCATTGAGGAGCAATTAAGGGCGGGGGTGATAGTACCGAGTGAAAGCCGGGGCCGCTCCTGTGGTTATTGTGCCAAAGAAGTCAGCCGACGGGGCCCCCAAGTTCCGGTTCTGTGTTGATTTCTGGGCCCTTAATGCAGTAACGACGCCTGACTTGTATCCACTCCCCAACATTACAGAGACCTTAGACTATTTAGGAAATTGTCGATATTTTTCAACCTTAGATCTAACGTCGGGGTATTATCAGATTCCGATCCACCCGGAATCTCAGGAAAAAACTGCCTTCAACGTGCACAATGGCCACTATGAGTGCACTAGGATACCGTTAGGGCTTAGGAACTCCCCTAGTTCGTTCCAAAGATTGATGGATTCCGTGTTGCGTGGTTTGAAGACATCACACTGCCTTGTGTATTTAAATGACGTCATCATCTTTGGAGCGAAAATGCAGGAACACGCTTCTCGACTAAGGGAGGTATTTTTGAGACTGCAAAGGGCCAAATTACCGTTAAAATTAGAAAATTGTAATTTCGCTTTAGAAGAAGTCAAGTACCTAGGGCACGTTATCGGCAGAGAGGGTGTGAAGCCAGATCCTAGCAAGATAGAAGCCGTTATTACTTCTCCGACTCCCACCTGAGTCAAGGAAGTGCAACCCTTCCTCGGCTTAGCCAACTATTATCGGCGGTTTGTCAATAATTATGCCGTCATCGCGCGCCCGCTGACGCGCATGATGAAACAAGGGGTGGCTTTTGTGTGGACGCCGGAATGCGAGGAAGCGATGAGAACGCTGACGAAGGCCCAGACCACCGGCCCTGTGTTGGCTTATCCAAATTTTGATGAACCTTTTATCGTTTCGACAGACGCCTCCCATTTCGCCATTGGAGCGGTGTTTTCGCAGGAAATTGGAGGCGTAGAAAGGCCTGTCGCGTACGCCTCCCGGCAGCTCCACGCAGCCGATATCAACTATTCGACTACCGAAAAAGAGTTATTGTCCATGGTCTGGGCTGTGGCTCACTTCCGGTGTTATATATTTGGCCGAAAATTCAAAATTATTACAGACCACGCGGACCTAAAATGGTTGTTTGGGCTTAAGGATCCCAATAGTTGCCTTATGCGGTGGACCTTGAAGCTGTCCGAGTATTATTACACGGTGGAGTACAAGCCAGGGAAGTTGCACTCGAACGCAGACGCTCTGAGTCGGAAGGTAAGGAGGGTGGAAATTTTGGAGGAAAGCGACTTGAGGGCTGCGCAGGCACAAGATGAGGAGTGTGTAAAGATGATAGGTGAACCACGGTTTGAGATGCGTGATGGCCTATTATGTAAAATCGATCGGGGAGAGGAAAATAGTTGTCCCGAGGGAGGCACGGGTGCAAATTTCTAAAACAAAATCATGATCATCCGAACGTCAGGTCATTTGGAGGTTAGGGCAACAAGTGCACGAATAGGAGGCCAGTACTGGTGGCCTGGTTGGAAAAAGGCCTGCGAGGGGTATGTTAAGGGTTGCGTGATGTGTCAGCAAAGAAGCCCGTATGGTAGAGGCAAGGCCCCTTTACAGCCCCTGCCCATGGCTAGTGAACCGTTTGAATTCATCGCGCTAGACATTGTTGGGCCTCTGCCAAGGACTGATTTAGAAAATAAGTAGGTATTATCGATAATAGACCATTTTTCCCGGTGCCTTGTAATGATACCATTGCGGAAATGGCAGAGACAGTGGCAATAGCCCTAGTGAGGGATTGGATACTTAAATTTGGTGTACCATGTAGCCTCCTCCCAGACCAAGGGATTAATTTTACGTCCGATCTATTCAAAAGGATTGCCGAACTTCTAAAAATTTCTAAATTAAGAACTTCCCCTTTCCACCCTCAATGCAATGGGAGAGTGGAGCGAGTGCACCGAACCGTCGCCCAAATCCTGTCCCATTACGTGAACTGTAAGTCAAATTATTGGGATAAGTGGCTAGATTACGCTGCAACGGCTTATAACACCAGCTGGCACTCGAGCATTAAGTTTTCCCCACATGAGGTTATTTTTGGGAGGAAGATGAGGGGTCCGTTTGAGTGCGCAGTGCGGGATCACCCTACTTGGGACGATACTTACGTATCCACGTTGAACGAAAGACTGTACGATGTGGGAAAGATGTAAGGAAAATGGCAAGGAGGCCCATAAGAGACAAGCGAGGTCAGCGAAGATCACCAAACAGAGACATTATCAGGTGAATGACCTCGTTTATTTGAGTGATCCAACGGTGAGGAGAGGGGGGGGGTAAAGAAATTTCACAAACCGTGGAAAGTGTCTTATAAGGTAATCCAAATTCTTCCGCCCTCCAATTTGAAATTGCAAAACAGCACCGCACAGCGGTTGTTCACCGTGATCGCGTGAAGCCCCATCCCACCCACTTGTCACTTCCGCCCCCTCCTAGTGGGGAGAGAAAGAGGGGAAGGCCTCGAAAAAATGCGCCTTCGACAAAGAGGAAAGTTCGGGAGAGTGGAGTGATTTTGATGGTGAAGACTGCCCTCAACGCAGTGACGCTTTGCTCTTAGCAGAGGAAGGCGGAGATTCCACCCCGAGCATCCCTTTTCGCCCCCGCTCCGATCCCCCTTCACCACCGGACCCCGCAGACAGCACGTCGCCGCCGGCCGTACTACTACCGTACCGTATGCTACGGCGTACTACTCGTCTTATTCATCCTCCGAACCGTCTTGATTTGTAATCGGTTCTCCTTTTGTTCCTTTTGATTTTTTTGGTGAGGGGAGGATGTCATGTATTGCTGATTATAATAGAATTAAGATAATTCCAAATTCAAATGTGCGCGCCATACGCATGGCCGACGAAATTTTCATACACGCCTTCTATTTGTTGGATGTTCTTTTGTTATGTAATTGAGTTGTGTCATGTCGAGAATAAAGAGACGAACAGATCACACGTGTCTATTCCTTTAAGTGTGAACGCACAAAAGAGACAAGGAAACCTAAAGAACATAACAGATTGAAATTGTTTCTCTCCATCCGGATCTCAATAGCTTCCTTCGTCAGACGGTCCCAAAAATTTGAGGAGCGGCACAGCAACTTGACTCCATCAAAGTTGATGTCATGGTTGCATGTAATGCCATGCTCAGCCACTGCCGATTTCTCACGTTGTCCCAATCTCATGTGCCGTCGGTGCTCCTTAAGTCGAGTTTCAATTGTTCGGCCAATTTCCCCGATGTAGGATTTTCTGCACCCACATGGAATGCGGTAAACGCCAGGGGTCTTCAGTCCAGGGTCTTTGAGCAACACATGGCTACCTATCCTAAGAAAAGTGAAGACCAATAGGGAAAATTGGCGCCAAAATGACGACCACACAGAAGACACCTGAGCAACTATATATTGCGGACATCTTGTGGCATCACCATCAGCATCCCTAATGACGAGGGCCGTGTCCAGTGGCGGATACATATGGGGGGCGCCCCCCCCCCTTGCGGGGCCGCCCGCATTGCCCCCCCCGCCAGTTAGTTCGTGGGTCTAGCGGAGTTGACACGACGCTCGAACGAGCCGCTTTTTACCCGTGTAGCATAACGGAGTAGGAAGTTCCTACGTACAGAACAGAGAGAAGCTCAGTAGGGCACAGCCCATTGGGAGAGTGGAAGGGGTGGGCGTGATGGGCGGGGCTAGTTTGGAATATTACAATGGCGGTTTTTAAGTTACGCAACTCTTGAGCATCGCGTGATTTAATCGGGTCCAATAATATCATCTTTTTCCCAACGCAACACCTTAGCTGTTCATCCTATTAAAATAAAATGAGCAGCACTTAAAACTAGCGCTATTCAGCTCAGATGATACCAGAAGTATTTACGTTATAGCACTTATCATTTGCTGTAAGATGCCGTTGCAGTGCTTCCAGACTGTTCCGCACTAATAGCAGTGGCGGATACATATGGGGGGCGCGCGCCCCCCCTTGCGGGGCCACCCGCATTGCCACCCGCGCCGCCCCCGCACGCTATTCGTTCGTGTCTTTCGTCAGTCGACTCTGAGTCGAGTTATCGAGTAGTTGTACTTTCTTATGTAGCACGCGAGCGCGTCCGCGTCATCGTATTTTATATGTTTGTCTGGCACTTAGATAGCTAAGCTACGAGAAAATTCGCAGCCATTCTAGTGATCGATACGTTATTCTGTCTGGCATTTGTTCGAGAAAAGTCACGAATATTATACTGTTTGTATTTGTTTACACTCCTTAAAAGTCTGGAAGCGAACATTCTGGCACCGAATGTTCTCGAAACAACCGAGCTACATATATAAGGGAAGCAGAGTCACTGCCGGTCCCTTCACTTAAATGCACTTAAATCCTACTTAGCCACTAGACGGAGAGACTTTGCACTACTTAGGAGCGCCACCTGGATTCAGATTTGGAAATTAAAGGCACGTCACGACCGATATTTTAATACTGGTCTGACATCTGTTCTGGGTAATCAATTGTGATAGAATTCAAGGAAGTTCAATCGACAAAATTTCACCAGAGTAAATCCAGCCCAGGCCGCGATGGCGGCACCAGCCGCTGCTCAGGCAGCGCAGCCAGGACAAGGAGACTTGCCTCTTCAGGGAATGTTTCCGAAATCCTTCACTCTACCCACCGGCCCTGCTCATTCCTTCATCACAACACCCATTAAATCAACGTCTTCACTGAACGCACCAATCACCTCTTCAACACCGGAAGTCGCCACTCCGTCTCCTGCCGCCGCTGCCGCTTCTGCCGCTGCTCGCCGCATCATCATGCTTGCTGCTTCCAACACCAACATCTCATCCGGCCACCAGTCCACCTCTTCAGCGGTGAGTAATACTGTCTTCCCTGTCGCCCCCTCAGACTCCGTTCGCGGTCCACCAACGCAAACAGAGCATTGCCAGGGTGCCGATGGCTTCACCAAGGTTACCGGAAGAAGAGCCGCCAAAAGGCGTGCTAGTGACCAGCCCCAGCCCCCCCCCCCTTTGTCAAACTCCTTCCAATCCCTTTCCGCCGACCAGCCGGAAATGGAGGTCAGCGCTGAGCTTCCGAAGACGCCCAAGATTCCTGCCCTCGTCGTCCACGGCGTGAAAGAGTGGGTCTCGCTCGCCGCCGAGCTTACCGCAGCCCTGGTTGTGCCGCCAAAGTGCTCCCTGAAGGGGCAGTCATCAGTCGCCATCAATTGTTCCTCCGCGGCCGACTTCCAGAAGGCCCGCTCCATCCTGGCTTCAAGGAAGCTGGAATTCAACTCATACCAGGCTGCAGAGGACAGGCGCCCAGAATTTTGTATCCGAAATCTTCACGGCGACACTCCCGACTCCGCTCTGAAGGCGGAATTGGAAAGGAAGGGGTTTAAAGTATTTAGTGTGACCCAACTTCAAACCACCCGACCAACAAAAGCAGACCGACTGCGCGGTCTAACTTCCGTTCCCAAACGTTTAACCCCAGTTTATCACGTCATTCTAACAAAGGAAAATCAACCTTGCGATCTTCTCACTGTAGATTACTTGCTGGCTATGCGCGTTAGAATCAAACCATACCAAAAGATTAGCTGCAGTGCCACCATTGCCAGGGTTTCGGTCACAGTAAAAATTATTGTAACATTCTGCCCCGTTGTGTCAAGTGCGCCGGTTCGCATACGACAGCAGATTGTGCACGCATGACCGTGTCAAGCCACCGAGGTGTGTGAATTGCAGCGGTCCACATCCATCCAATTATCGCGGATGCCCAGCCTTCAAGTGGGCACACCAGCGCATATTGGCTGGTAACGCGAAACAAACACCCCAAGGATCAGCCCGAAGGGAAACTCAACCCGCACCAATTCCCACAAATAACGCTTGGCAGGTTGGTCCTGATAAGGACCATTTCAGAACCTCAAATGCCGGTTTTCCATCTCTTTCCTCTTCCAATCCTCTCCGTCAATCCCCTTCAAACCCGATCGTAACCCCTCAACCCTCTTCACCAGACACACCTGACAATTCACTTTTTTCATTTTTTATGACCATCAGTCAACAATTAAGTGTTCTCCCGACGATCACAGAAAAGAAAATGTTCCTTCTCCAGCAGATTTGCGCCCTGGTCGAGAATGAGAACTAATCGTCTAGAGAATATCTCACTATACAGTTGGAATTGCAACGGCATCCGACGCCGCCAACATGAATTCCTTAACTTCATCAACTCTGGTATTCCCGATGTTGTCGCCCTTCAGGAGACGCATCTTTCACCACGCATAAAATTTTCTATCCCCAATTATAAAATATATCGGCGTGGCCGCCCCTCCGGCAAACACGGAGGAGTGCTCATCGCAGTTGAACAGTCTCTTAAACATAAAGCACTGCCGTCTCCCGCCCTTAGCACACTAGAATCCATTGGTGTACGCTTCCAAACTCCAACGGGTACCATTGATTTCTATTATGTTTACCATCCCTGTTCTCATATCCTTGTTCCGGACGAAGTTCGTCTCTTGTTCCCGTCAGACCGGCGTGTCGTCGCGATCGGTGACTGGAATGCAAAGCATTTGGAATGGGGCTGTAGAGGTAAAAATCAGCGTGGCAGAATCCTCCACGACCTGGCAATTGACATATTTGCTAACGTTGTAGTACCGCTGTCTGCCACGCACGTCGACACCAAAGGTGGTGAAGATATTCTGGATTTCTGCTTGACTCTTAACGTTTCCCAACTGACGACCCCAAAAGTTCTTCGAGATTTCTCGAGCGACCATTTCCCAATTCAAACTGACATAAAGACCACTGTTTCTCTCATTCCTTCCACTCCTCTCCTTAAAACCAACTGGCAGTTCTTTGCAAACCATGCCCACGACACCTTTTCTTCCCTTCCGCTTCCCACTTCCAACTCTGACCCGACGCGATTGACAATCACGTCGACGAGATTACCAACGCATTCCAAAACGCCTTCTCCATCGCCTCACTTCCCTATTACCGTCCCGCTCCAAATCCTTCTCCCTTACCTCCACATATCCACGACCTAATCCACCGACGCAACCAAGCCCGCAGGCAATGGATGCGTCACCGACTTCCTTCCGACAAAAGACGATATAACTTCTTCGCATCTTGCGTGAAGAAGGAAATAACCATCCATAGAAACGCCCTATGGATGGATAAAGTAAATTCTCTATCAATTCAAGATAATTCTGTTTGGCGTCTAGCGAAGTCTTTAACTAAGCAAAGTCCCCGATCCCTTCCATTTCGACACAATGACCAATTAATCAACGATCCTTTCGACAAAGCAGAAATCCTAGCTGACACTTTTCAGACGCAATTTACCATCAAAGACGACTGGGAACTAACGGATGATGACTGGGAAGCGGAGGCTGTCTACGACAGTATCTCGTATCTCCCGGCACCGCCGTTTGTCCCGGTGACGGAGACGGAATTACGCTTAATTATCAAATACCTAAACCTAAAAAAATCTCCCGGCCTTGACCTCATCTCCAACCGACAACTCCGGAATGCGCCACGCTTGGCCATTCTTCACCTTGTAACCCTCTTTAACCACTGTTTCTCTTCCTGCTATTTTCTGTCTAAGTGGAAAATAGCAAAACTCTTCCTCCTTCCTAAACCCAACAAGGATCCTTCGGTCCCACTCAACCGACGTCCTATCTCCCTACTTTCAAACCTTTCAAAACTTTTTGAAAGAGTAATTAAAAACCGTCTTGACGCACATCTACGGACAAATGACGTACTCAGACCAGACCAAATGGGATTTCGCCAAGGCCACTCTACCGGTCTGCAAGCCCTACGGCTGGCGGAATACATCGCCCAAGGTTTTCAGAGACGACAACATACTGCCGTTCTCTTTTTAGACGTGGCAAAAGCCTTCGACCAGGTATGGCATCGCGGCCTCATCCTTAAGCTTTGCAGGGCAAACATCCCGCCCCACCTGACGAAAATGTTCGGGAGTTTTTTAAACTCCAGATCATTTCGTGTCACTGAGGGCGGCGCGCTGTCGGGCGAGAGAGTGACGAACTGTGGCGTTCCTCAGGGATCAACCCTTTCTCCTACCCTCTTCAACCTCTATGTCAACGACCTTCCTTCTTCTCCACAAACTCACTTTCATGTTTGCCGACGATACTGCCATCGCGGCAAGATCTTGGAATGGTAACTACGCCGTTCGCAAGATCCAAGACCACCTCTCTCTCCTTACTAAGTGGACGATCGCCTCGAAAGTCTCGATTAACGCTGCTAAGAGTAAACTCGTTAACTTTCGCAGGCGTCAAACTTTCAATATTACCAAACCCCTCACCTTTTCATCCTCTCGTATACCAATGGATTCTTCACACAAATTCTTAGGGATACATTTCGACGAGAAACTGACATGGAGCACCCACGTACAGCAAGCCCTGTCCTCTGCTCTCAATGCACGTCGTGCACTCTACCCCTTGCTGTGTTCACGCTCGCGCATCTCGCGGCGTGACAAGGTCACTATGTATAAGTCATTTATCCGCCCCAGGCTGCTGTACGGCTGCGAACTGTTCGGTAATTCCTCCAAATTTCATAGACAACAATTAGAGACATTCCAAAATAAAACGTTGCGCTACCTCATAAACCAACGCCTACTTGTACCAATGACTGATATCAGAAACGCACACAGAGTACCAAAAATATTACTTCATTAAAGGCACAAGCGCTTACGCTTGAAAAAGTCCCTTTCACAAAACTCTCTTACAGCTTCTCTCTGGGATTATCCCATTCATAAGAAACGCTTCAAGAGTTATACAGACTCCCAGAGGAAATTTTATTTCGACAAACAATCCGTTTTCTTTCCTATGCCTTTAATTTCTTTGAGTTTTAATGTTAAAAGTGTTTTTTGAAAATAGCCTAAAAAAATAAGGGCCACCATATATACTCCAGCCATAAGTATATATACCTGACCCTATAAATTCTGGAAAAAATAAAAAGTGAAATAAAACGTTAAAAATCAACAAAAAAAATATTAAAATCGTAGGGAGTGAAAACGTGTTGTCCTGGTGCCCGTTGGCACCAGAGACCCCAAAAAAAACAAAAAAATATATATTTTAAAATAAAATAAAAGTTATAAAATCAGTTGAAAAAGTCAAAATGATGTATATTGTTTTCCATTCTGTCTTGTTCAGGCGCCCGTTTGCCTTAGGTTTAGTTCTTTTAAATTTAGTGTGCACCATATAGCACCCGCTCACTAGTACTCTTTCATCCTCTTCTCCTTCACTAACACTGTAAAGGTAACACTGGTCCCTTCACTCTGAATCGCCACTTTTCCCCTATGTGCAATTGCACGGCCATAAACGCTGAAGAGGTGGACTCAAGTTGCACCGTTACAGCGCTCTATTCTTTGGGCCGAGGGCCCTGCCATTGACATTGCTGCTGTTGCTGCCAGGCAGTCAGTTTGAAAGCTACAATCGTCGCGATAACTTGCGCCCCCCCCCTTGAGTTTTTTCTGTATCCGCCACTGGCCGTGTCTGACCTCGAAACGTTGGAGACTATGGACCATCTCACCCGGCTGGAAACCCGAGAAGACCTAATTCAACTATTGTTACTATTAAGAATGTTAAAAAAAACTCCTGATGATAACGTAGAGCCCGAGATTCTAACTGTAAGTAGTGAAACTCTCGAGGGTGGTGAAAAGGAGGAGGTGCAACACTCTGATAGTGAGTCAGACAGGGAAAATGAGGACAATGTTGAATTTGACATGGGAAGTAAGTACTCTGTTAGATTTAGAAAGCCAAAAGAGTTTCCTGATTTTGTTTGCTATTCTGTTGCGGTTGATGAGCAACAGCCTGATAGTTTCAAAAGGGCTATGTCTAGTGGTAATATATACTTATGGAAGAGTGCTGTCAAGGAGGAGCTTGATGCTCTTCAAAGGAGTCACACTTAAGATCTCATGGACTTGCCTGTTGGCAAGAACTTGACTTAGAATAAGTGGGTATTTAAAATCAAGCAAAATGAAAATAGTTGATTGTGAAATTAAAAGCAAGATTAGTAGCAAAGGGGTAGATTATAATGAAACTCTCCTGCTGTGCGTTTTTAATTTCTATGACTACTGTTTGCATTATCAGTTAAGCATAATTGGTCAATTCACCATTCGGATGAGACATGTGCATTCTTGGCTAGGGAACTGGAGGAAGAAATTTATATGGCTCAGCCGGAATGAATTGTTAATAAGAATTGTGAAGGGAAAGTCTGTAAGTTAAATAAGGCAATTTATGGTCTCAAACAGGCCTAAAGAACCTGGAATGACAAGCATAATGCCATAGTACGTGCACTAGGTTTCTCAAAGTAGATTTTAGAGCCTTGTGTATATATAATTTTTAAAAATTGTGAAATAGCTATCATTACATTGTATGCTCATGATTTCCTACTGTTTTACAGTGATAATAGTTTATGTTCTGAAATCAAAGAAAGGCTTGTAGAATACTTGGATATTAAAGACATTGTTGTAGCTAAGAATGTGTTAAGGATGAGGATCCAAAGAACTGATGATGGCAGTCTCACTTTGGACCGGGCTGCCTACATCGAGAAGATGTTAAGAAATTTTGTTTTGTTAATTGCAACAGTGTTGCCACACCATTGGAGGAGGGAACCGACCCTCGTAAGCCAGACAGGTGTAAGGAAGACCTGAATTACCAGGAAATTATAGGAAGTTTAATGTATCTATCAGTTTGTACACGCCCAGATATCTTTTTCTGTAACTAAATTGAGTCAATACGACAATGCTCAGATTCAATAAATATATAAATATGCCAAAAGGGTGCTCAAATATTTGAAGGGTAGGTACTAGACTAGAGGTATTAAGTATTGTGCTGATGATGATGTAGAGCCACATGGTTTTGTTGACGCCAGTCATGATAATAATTTTGATGGTTTTGTTTATGCTAAGTAATGGCCCCGTGGCATGGGGATGTAGAAAATGGAGGATAATTGAAGACTCAACCACTGAGTCAGAGTTCATTGCAATGGTTCTTGGTTGTAAAGATGCACTCTTCCTCAAGCAACTTTTAAAAGAATTGGGAGACTGTCAACCCACTATCAAATATTTTGTGACAACATGTCTGCCATGGGGCTCATTCAAAAGAAATGTTTTTATGATAGAACTAAGCATATCTCTAGAAATGTATTCAGAGAAAATGTATTCAGAAAAATTGATTCTTTTGCATTATGTTAAAACTTGTGATATGAAGGCAGATATTTTAACATAAGCCTTGAGCAAGGAGAAACCTGAGTTTCTGTGCCAGAAAATTGGACTGAATGAAGTTCAGTGACCCTGGTATTGAGGAGGAGTGTTGGGTTTTTAATCGTGCCCCACAAAAATATTCTGTGAAGTATGTATAGTGTATTATTGGGTGTCGACAGTGGTCGATGATCAATGTTACTATTTTTTTGTGTGTATATTGTTTCCTGTTACATTAAATTAATGCACTTCCATTCTTTCACACTCGTGAGTCGTGTTCATATAGCACTCCTAAAAAATATCCCATAAAATCCTAAAATATTACAACAAACAGCTCTCATGGGACCACTAATACATTTTTCTTGAGTAAGTTAGCTCTTGCCCCCCACCCCCTCCTCATAGTTGCCTCATTCTACACATACAGCATCATAGTATATAATTTTAAATACTACGCCCAGGGATAGTTATATGTAGTCCATTGAACGTTGTGTTAAAGATTAAAAAGATGCCAACCTCCCCCCTCACGGATTTCCAAATACGGCTAACATGCAGGTGGAACGCAAAGCATCTGGAATGGTTGCCGAGTGAGTCTACGAGACATCCCGGGCCCTTCCCTTGCTGCCTAAGGGAGTTCCTCGGGTCCCCCCTTTTATTCGCCTCTTACAATCAGGCACTTTGGGAGTGTTCTCCATCCCCCTACCCACAGGAGTGCAGAAGCGAAAGGAGTGCAGCGATTCCATGGGAATTTCTTCCCCAGCCCTCATGGTCTACCAGTGGTTGCCCACCCCCCTTTTAGTCGCCTCTTACGACAAGCAGGGATACTGCGGGAGTATTCTGTCCCCCTACCCGCAGGGGCTGCCTGTTGTTGTTCCCCTTATTAATTGCCTCTTACGACAAGCAGGCCTACTGCGAGAGTATTATCTAGCCTTCTACGTGCAGGGTTATCAGAGTTCAGCCTTTATTTTTAACTCTTGCCAATTTGTATGTGTATGAAAAATCAAATATGCATAGGAATGTCCCCCAATATAATGGAGTGTTTCTGAACATATGTCAAGGGCCCAGGCTGTCTATGAAATTTAAAGAGCAGACAGGTTAGATGATATTAACAGGTATATTAAAAATAGTGAGACTGGGTACCTGGGGACTCTACATTCGGTGATTCCACAAAAAGGGTGCAATTCCCCCGAGCATTTTGTGATCCATACAATTAACTGTGAAATTTCACAGGAATTAAGTTATTCCCACCCTCATTTTCAGTGGCACAAATCCATCACTTGTGGGCTTCTTTCAATGTCTATTAATCCCCTGTTTTGGTTACAATTTTAGGGACCACGTTAACATCTTGAGGGAGAGATGTTTAACAGTTTTTCTTTTTCTAGTCGCTCGCCTTGGGTATCACACTACCAGATAAAGCTTTAACCAATTACCTCTTACCCATTCACAGATGAGAACTCTTCCATATTCAGTTCGTCTAGCAGGAAAACTTACCTTGGACCACTATCTGCAATCCATACACGACAGTTGGCTTCTTGCCCCGAGTTTTTACTCTTAAAAAAACTTTCACAGGGGAAGAAAGTGCTTATGTCAGGGACCATGTAGAATTCAAGGCAGGAAAAATAAAGTCAGGGAAAGGGCTCAGCTCCTTTCCATTGTCAACCTGATGTTTCCCACACAGTTTTGGTTGACATGCAACTGAATGAAACAAGAAAACGTGAGATTTTCCAGATGCAAAACTGACATAACTGACTTACGATTCTCCTAAAAGTTAGTGGATGCCTCATGGCTACTCATACTGTCAGTGGTAACATAGGGCCCCATTACACTTAAATAGGCACCTTATCAGCACTACAGCAACCAAATTCAGTATCATCCCTGATTTTGAACATCTAAAAAGCTATACATAAAAGTTTTAATGGGAGGTAGATAAAAGAGTTCAAATGGCATACTAAGAACAGCAAAAATGCCAGGTTTTCTCAAAGTAGTGCAAGATAGCCTCCCAAATTGATAAGATAGCCTCCCAAATTGATAAGATAGCCTCCCAAATTCACAAGATAGCCTCCCAAATTGACAAGATAGCCTTCCTCTGTGAGAGAAAGAAAATATTTTATAGTAGAGGGGAGAAGGCTATCACCATGAATACCAGAGACCTTATCAGCCCTGAATGCTTACTAACAAGGGCATAACCCATAAATAGAAGTAGGCCTTCATAATTGGACAAATTCAAGACTGTTAAGACTTCTTTTTTCTAAAGCTGAGAAAACAAATAGAAGATTATTTAATCATGCTAAAAACCCAAATCCAAATATTTTGGAGATTCCAATATTCAATGCATAATTTCCAAAACCTATAACATTCTCATGTTTGCCACCAGTTTTTTGACCGAACACCAAAGATTGGTTTTCTGTAGCTTTTCCCTATTTAACTTTTATTCATTCATTACAAGGCCCCATATTTTAAACTTCAAAAGTCCGTTACCCAGAAAAAATGTTGCTTCCATGGTTTCACATTTCTCCAAAAAACAGAGAATTGCTACACTAGGCCCAATTGACCACTAAGAGCTGGAATATCACTAGGGGGCTAACGTGGTGTTAGAAGGCAAGGCAAAGAAAATCCTAGGCATAAGAGGAAGGACTAGGACAGCAAGACTTTGGAGTGATTACTGACCAGGAATAGCTGCATGGAAACTAGAACAAGATGGCGGATTACATTCTTTCTCACTCTTGATAAATAGCCCTTTCATTTCTTTATGTCCTCCCAAAACAAAACTCACGGTGGAAGAACATTTACAATATAAAATGTCGATGTATAGGGAATAAGTAAAATGTAAATGCTCCATCGTTTTAACCAGATTATGAAGTTGTAGAATAACCAGTAAATAGAAACATAAGACAAGTTGCAAAAATTGAAGTACTAAAACGAACTTTAAAATAGACACCAGTGAAATACATTTAGGAAGTAAGAATTTCAGGAGAAAGTCTAATATGATGAAAAATTGTTGGTTGCAAACAGCAATGTCCATTTAAAGAGAAAAACACAAAAGAAAATTTTGCGAAACTTATGACTTTAAGCAGGTCGAGTGCTAGGCCCTTGACCCGCTCATATAGGGATATGGTCATAGCACATGCAGAGGGATAGTATGTACATTGTAATGCATTTTCATAGATTTTTCAAGACATCATCAGTCCACTAACTGGGACAAAAAAAAACAAAAACGTGAAATTTTACAAGATTATTGCTATTTTTTGTGCCTGAAGACATTTTTCAGAAAATTACGCTTCTGGAAGGCTTCTTTAATGAAATACACAGCATTTGTTACAATTAAAGGATAATTCATGATAATTTTTAACAGAAAGAGTAGAATAATAATTTACAAATAGTGAACTGATTCCCTTAAATCACAGGTCTATTTATTTCATGCAAAAGATGCAATGGAACATACAGACTTCCCGACTTACTTAATCTTGACTTCATAGCGCATGCTAACGGGCCAACTGTTTACACACATTGCTCATTTTATGCTCAAAGGTGCTAGCGCAGGACAAGTGACACGCTATTTATGCACATTGGCATTTGGAGCCGATTGGCAAACCCAAGCATCACAGGAAATTATAATGACGGCAGAGAAATTATTTCTACCTTAAGTGCTCATAATAACCAGACTGATTACTGTTCTCATAAAGTCAGCTATAAGAAGTGCAAATTTAAAATCTTATCATTACGAACAAAAATTTTGAACATGGTAGAAATTCGCAGGGGTTTAATTCTACAAATTTGCTCATGAATCATGGCAACGAACTGACTCTGTGAAGAAGATCATGGTACGAAATAATCGTTCACACTTAGACAATATGCAATATGTTTTTAACATATTTCCACCTTTTAATTAAGTGCACTGCTGAGTCCCAGAAGCAAATCTAAAGAGGCAAGGTATGGCTGAGTATTGGCAGCCAAGCTGGTGCTATATAATTGATACTATTCATGTTTCAAATTATATGAAGAGGCAGGAACTGAATTTTTCATGAATTTCTCATCTTCCATCAAGTAATTCACATTGCCCTACTATTTCTGAAGTTTGTTTATCAAATGCACTCCATTTCTAACACGCCACTTTAGACCCACATTCCACAGATATAAAATCTCCATGGAAAGAACTAAATATGCATAATGAAGTGCAAGATATATTATATCTCTCTGCGCTAACTTCCTCAGTGATTTTTCCTTAAGTCAATGTTGCACACCTTTAACAGAAATGCTTTAGCACCCTGAACAGCAGACCACCAGCCGTATTTCATTGACTGTTGAAACAAAAATGATACCAATTTTGCATTAGAAAATTTCTAATTCCTCTTACGTGACTTTCAAGGGGTTTATATATTATCTCATTATAGCATTTAAACACACTATCAGAGAATCAACAACTGCTTGTGAAATAGAAAACAGCTTAACTTTTTTAAGATTTCACAGAAAAGGTGAAAGCCCATTTTAATTTTCTTTTTCAACTCTTAAATAGAGCTTTATATGAAAGAGGTCCATCTTAATAACTCCTTTACGTATATTTAACAATTGATTTACTCACCTAATCAATACATTAAAGAGGGGATTACACACAATCTTTTAAGTTGGCGGGTCAATCAATGGCCAGCATGAATCATTCCACTGACTGCAGGGTCATAGTAAGTGCTTATACTGATGGCCTGATTATTTTTTCAATTCTATTCAACAGCAGAAAAATGCAGGGAACCAAAATTAGCCATTTCATACATTTCAACACATTACTCATGAACCACTTAGCCCATTATATTCATATACTGTTATTTTGTTTTATAACATGAAAAAAAGTCAAAATTACTCAAAAACCTTAAAATGGATAACAATGGACGAATAAAGGTCAATAACTTCTCAACACTCCTTTTCCACTAATCCCTCAACACGTATCTTTAATGTGTTGATTTTCATAAATCTAGTTCCCTTGCATCCTCCAAAATTGCCACAATAATTAGGAAGCCTGGGTAAAGTGGAGATTTGGACATTGGCCCAGCTAGCCCAAGGTCCGTGCTTCAAATTCCTGTCCAGGATGATTTTTTTAATGGCAATTTTCACGTATCTACAATGCATTTGAAAAAACTTGAAATGACATTTAACGAAACAAGATGAAGAAAAGAATTCTACTGTTATTCCACAGACATTGCTCATAGTAATGGCACGATTGCTTCCATTTTAGAAGAGCAAGATAATGGGGGAAACCAAAACTAGCCCTATGATATCTGTTGACACATCACATATGCATCACTTGGTTCATGGTATTCACAGACTTCATGAATGTCTCCTGCTTTATAACGTGAAAAGTGAGTAAAATAACTGAAAAACTTTGAATGGATAGCACTGATCATAGAAAGGACGACAATGTCTCAAAACTCCTCAATATATATCTATAATGCGATGATTTTCATAAATCTAGTTCCCTAGATCTCTCCAAAATTGCCATGGGAATAAGAAAGCCTGGGTGACCCTGATAAAAATGAAGTGTTGAACGAAGTGTCCACGAAGTGCATCGAAGTGTTAAAAGGCGAAACGAAGTGTTGCTCCCTAAAAATCTCGACCTTGCAACACTTCCCGTACACCCCGCGACCCGGACACTTCCGCTACACTTCTCCGACACTTGTAATGCACAGTGTTCACACTTCATTGACCGGTTTTTGGAACTTCAGAAGTCAGTCTTACCGAAGCTAGCCGAAGCGCTTCGTGTCAACTTACAGGAGTTTCTTAGTACTTCCCGTTGTCATTCACAGACTTTCAACATAATATCCATTGAGAGCACTGAGAATGTAAATATTTTTAAAATAATTGATGTTAATATTTGTAAAGTAATTGATGTAAATAAATTGAAAAGAATGCACACACATGTACTGTTAATTTGGTTCTGTTATTTAAGTGGTAATCAAGCCCTTTTTCCAACCCTCGCTGTTGCTTTGTACTGTGGAATGCAACACTTCATGAACGGTTTCCGGACACTTAGTTGTTGAGTCAGGACATCTCCTCGCCAAATGTCGATCCTTCACCGCCACCCTATTCAGATGAATGAGAACACTTTGTCGACACTTCGAGTTTATTCGCAGTAATATTGTAATATTGCATTTATATGCATACTATGTGGAAATATAGGATAACAGTTATCTGGCATTAATTAATGGCAAATAACTTTTATCAAGATTTTATGTTATAATTTCCTCAAACTGTCACGGAATTATCATTTAATGATTATAGTTCTCAAAGTCACATTTATCCATGGAAGTGACTACAATATATACGTCTTTCTTAACTCCTTTCATTCAGAATGAGATGAAAGGTTGGGTGCAATGAGTCGTAAGGTCGATAAACATGCGATACTTTACGATAGCGTTAGGTAGGTAGGATAGGTTTGATGGTAATGCAATATGGCCATTTCTCAATAGAACATTCAAAATGATTAATGGCAGGACATTTTTTTTTATTTTGAGAGAGCAGCGAAGGCAGTGGAGAGGTATTACGATATTCCGGCTCGTGAACGTTAAGCACAATAACCATAATAAGCACACCCATTATCTACTCATTAGATGTTGTGAAAATATCTAAGAGATGTGGTAATATGGACCTCGATGTCCACTGTTGGGCATCGCTGCAACGTTGTTTGGCGGGTCCTTTGTATATTTGACAGATATCCATACAACGTTAATTGGATTAACATGGATATTGCACGGATGTCATATGTTAACGACGACAACGTTGTCTGGATGTTGTAGGGATATCGATTGCTGCTTGGGGCCTATATCCCAACACTTCAGTGTTCCAAAAAACACTCCCCTGACTCCTCGTCAACACTTCGTTGATCCTTCCAGAACACTTCGCCAACACTTCGTGGCAATGCATTCCGGACACTTCGACGACACTTTATTTTTAACAGGGGATGCGGAGATCTGTGTATTGGCCCGGCAAGCTGTGGTTCAATTCATTTTTTTCTCATGGCAATTTTTGCCTATCTAGTATGCATTTGAAAAAAACTTGAAATGGCATTCAATTAAATTAGATAATAAAAAGGTAACAGTTATTTCACAGATTGCACGGTCATACAAAGTGCTCATACTGATTAACTGATGGTTTCAATTCTGGAAGAAAAAGCTCAAATATGTCACCCAAATCATTATGTTAATGCGGCCTGCCTCCTCCTTTATCTGTGTGACTATACAACCAAGCTTCGTTAGATAGAAAGTCACTTCTCTCAAAAGTAGCTCTTCTTGCATCCTACCTTTACCCACATGCTATTCCAACTTCATCTCACTCCTATTCGATGACTCTCCCTCCAAAGAGTGTCTCATGGCTATTTCATAAAGCCAATGACCCACCGTCAAAATTTTCCTGAAATTCATTCCGTGAAAATAGCACTACTGCCAAAACATTTTGAATTCATGCTGCATGTGAAACAATTTTTTCAAATATTTGAATAAATTACACACTAGTGGAATCTCTTTCCAGCAGTCTCCATAATGCCATTCAATTGTTACTCTGGAGAACAGCAAACTTCAAGCAGGAACATTTAACCCAAAAAGCCAAAGCAGGATTTCCACCCCATTTAAAGCATCCTTTCTAACATGTCTGATGTGAAATTTTAGTGACTTCAAATCATACAAATTCTTGTGATGGCACACAGCTTCAATTAACACAAAGATTTCATCAGCGTTCCACCATTGAGCAAACTAAGTTTTGAGGATCATCACATAATGTTAATGGCCAAGACCAACATAAAATCTGAACCAACCAACTCAGCACCATATGAATTAAAAGTAAGAGTGTGAATCACCATTTTGAACTTATTTCCTCAGTGATTGATTCTTTGAAAAATAAATTAGAAACATCTACACCCAGTTTGATCAAAATATCCTTGTTCAATTTTTTGTTTTAAATATTTGAACGGGGCACATTAGCTTAACTTGTATTGAAAAACACTGAGTCATAGCCTTTGTTATGTTCTCTTTAACAACCTAATATTGAGGAATACTTCAATTCTGATGATCTTTGATTAACTAACACAAGTTGATACTAAGTATATATTAAATTATGTATAAGATTATGTGGTGCAGTAAAATTCGATGACAACACCAGAGTAGCTACAGACCAGGGATTATACAATTCTAGGATTTTTCCAGGCCTCAATTTTCATTTCCCCAGGTGAAAACATTCATTCTTTCATGATAAGCTGCCTGTTTGACTTCAACAAAGGTCCACCATCAGCGCAGATGGTTATGGAAATGTGAATATTTGCCGGAGGAGACTGATATTTACAAATATTCGGGACAGAGAAGTAAAGGTATAAAATGGGATCCATGAAGCCATTGGCAAGTCTTAACTGACTCAGTTGGTCGTCTAAGTGTGTGGTGGAATGGGAAGCATAGAAGACAGACGATTCCAGTTTTCATAATGAGAAGTCGACAAGTTCTTGTTTCATCTCATTATTGAGTTCAATATTCAGAATATTTGCATATATATTTTATTTTCCTCAACATTATTTTCCACGACAGCATGTAAAAAATATACAAAATATTGACGACTATATTCATGAAGATATACCCAATGTTGCCTGTAGCTAATCTGGAAATCCTAGAGTTTTGGGTCAGTTACATGAAATTTGTACAATACAAAATGGCCTTGTGGAATGCATTGATATTGCAAAGAGGATGCACCGAATATATTTGTCCGTGGTAGATCCTATTACAAAACTTAAGAGCATAAATCTAACTCACTTCTCGGCGAACATTCTCAGTGGCTTATGCAGCCAATACATGGAAATATTGACCCCAATAGTCACCTTATTCAGTGACTATACTCAAAGTCAAGTAAGTCAAAGTTACGTTTTCATTGGCCAAAAAAAGAAAGAAATTTCTTGACTTATGCAAAGTATTAAGGCATTTCCCACTCCAGAGGAAATAGGAATTCCACCAGCAGAACTCTGTAAGCTTGGGGGAAGTCATTCTGGAGTAGTCAATCCACAGTGATGATTCCATCCACTGATGGTTTCAACGGCTTCACTGATGGGATTTTTGGTGAAGAGGAAAGCCAACACATTCCATTTTGGCCATTTACCTGGACACTGACTGCAATCATTGGGGCCATTGGTCATCCTGCTGCTTCTGCACTGGAGCTGTGGAACACCACTGGGTTATCGGTACGGGTTCGATTTTACACCATGTGGCTTTGTGCTCTTCAGAGTACTCACGAGGTGTATGGAATTTTGAAGGCCATGCAAGGCTTCAGTGAGAGCTTTCTTGGATTAGGCCAGGGCTCCCGTGAGCCAACCACTTGCCTGCAGCTGCGGGTTTCAAAATTCCCACAGTTGAGTAAAGGTTGCCACATGAAAGGAGACCACTTTGTATGGGTGATGCACCAAGACTACTCGATGCACCTCGAAAGGCAGTACCAGAGATTCCCAATGGCAATCCAACAGGAGGTTGTCAGGACCCTGTGCCAAACAATAATAGCAGTAAAACCCAAAATAAATTTAAAAAGACATTTCAATGGCTTTTCCATTGACAAGAATGCAATTACAATTGACTTGAGAAATTTGAAAAGACGTGCACCTTTGCAACATGAGTTTCTGATTGTTATGACAGTCAAAACATAAGAGTCAACAAGCCCTTTGCCCATCTCAACTGAGTGAGCATGTTGCTCTGAAATGCACAGCCCCAGCGTGATTAGCAAATACAAGTCCCGAGTACATAGTATCATGAAACACTCTGTGGAGGACAAAATGTTACAATACGAAGTACATGGCAATTGAAAATCACAGGGCGAATCACTGCTTTCATAAAAACTGATCAAAAAGTGTGCTGATTATCCAAAGTAAAGCAAAATTAAAAGTTAACATTGGTGAGTCATTTTTGGAGATTTTAAGCAAACAAGACTTTTGGCAAAATATTGTAGAATAGCCACCAAAGGCTACCAAGTAAAAGTGGACCACATTCCGCAGTTGGCAAAGCTTTGTTCAAATTTGGGTACCATGTAAATATGAATACATCTTTCAAATAAAGAGAAACATTGCCATGTTCAGCAATGGGGGACAATTCCTGACTCATGATATATCAAAATTTTGATAAACTGAGGTGGATTAGGACTGAATTTTACTGTATATAGAAACCACCTTCTGTTAAAAGAAATGGCAGAAATAACTACCTAATACACTATTCTATGTGACAACCCAACTGGAATGCTAATTACTGGCATCCACCCTTGAGATGTGTTACACATGTAACATAGCACCTAACCATTTGATTTGTGTATGGCTGGGAAGTAACATGAACACTACAGACTAACTCCCGAGTTCATCCTTCAAAGCTTCTCCCTGTCCATACCCTTCAGAGAGAAGGCAAGGAAAAAAGAGAATTGGGCCTACCTAAATAGAGCTTTTTTAAATATACTTTTCCTTATTCCTGGAATAATAAATGAGCCGTTGGGAGCAACATTGGTGTAATTTTTGGAAAATGGGGTTCAAAGTGGAATAATAAATAAAAAGTTAAACCCTAAGCACTGCTTTCTTGTGAGAAAATGCTGAATGTAGACTAACACCACTCAAGCATGAAACAGAAGAAAGGTATACCTCCTCTGCACTTCACTAAATACAGGCATGCCTCATTTAGCACAAGGGATGCATTCCTGGGGGTCTTTGCACCAATCGAATTTGCGTTAAACAAGATCATTTTAACACTGGGAAGTAGGGACAGAAAATAGAAGATATGCTTGCTTAATGTCATTTTCTCTCATGTAAAACATTTTTTCACTCATAGTCTTAAATTTTCCTCCCAGAAGAGAATTGTCCATTTTCTTTAGTATGGGTGAGCTGACATCTAGTGGCAAACGGGTAGAACTATTTACTCCAAGGGCTACGTATGGTTTGTTACTGATTGCCAGAGTTTGAACAAATGAAAATAGTTTTTTCCAAAAGCCAAAGAGGATTAAAACAAAAAAAAATAACCAAAGTAAGAGGGCAAGGGCCTAGCCACGTTGAAACACCGGTTCCCGTCAGATCGCCGAAGTTAAGCAACATTGGGCCCGGATGGGTGGCCCTCCTCCATACCTCTACCGGGGTGGATGAAGAGGTGACACTCATCCAGACATATACCGGTAGGGTAGACCCAGACTGGTAAGGTTGGAGTGAGTTGACCCTTTTCCATACCTGTACTGGGAAGGTTGGGGGCGGCCCCTCCTCCACACCTCCCCCGTGGTGCTCTTGTCCCCTGTCTGCAAGTGACAGGCAGGTTAAATGTGGGATGGCACTATGGACCAAGAGGTCTGAGTGCCAGGAGGGCTCCAGAAGGCCCTCGCCCACCCATACAATCTGATCTAATCTAAGAAATAAAATACGTAAATATTTATACCTCTAGATATGAACACTAATAGCATTTTTGTAGGTATAAATGAGAACGCTGTTACACAGTGTGCGTCCAGAAAAAAATTTCTATCAAAAATGTAACAATAATTCATTATAAGAAACGGTTTCGGTCGTAACTTTGTGGAAGCCTTTTATAGTAGGAAAGATTGATGAATTTTCAGCACAGCTTTTTCCACGTTTTATTTTTCACGACCATGGTTCTGGAATCTATTTCCCACAATTATTCATTACTTCATTTGCCTTATGCCATTAACTGCAAAGGAGGATATTTACTTAAATATCACAATCACATATGATTTTATTCACTTGCACTTGTTGATACCATTGGGTTAATTTTTTTTGTAAAAACTATAACAACCAAAGTTGTCTGGGTTTTAGCTGTATAAATCTGGCAAATTAATTCTTTGTATTAGGATATATGTACTTCCCAATCCTTGACATTCCACTGTGCTGCTGTGCTCGAAGTTGGATCATCCTTGCAAAATCTGATGAAAGCTGTCATTATTTATGATCTAGCCCATGAACGAGAACTTCTCTTGTGAATAATTTTTTTTCTTTCAACAAAAACATAAAAACTAAGAAGAGTAAAGGTTAACAATAATGTCAAGTCTTGCCAAGTGAGAGCAACTTTGTGGGTACTCATAGACTAGTTCACCTCAAGGGATAGGGGAAGTAAAGGGATGCAGATGGGCAGCACTAGGAAAGTCCCACTGAGAGACAAATTTGTGCCAACGGAGGTTGTGCTAAACGAGGCATGACTGTAGTGGCAAAAAACTGACTTGCAAGGAGACATTGCGTGACTTATGTTCGGGATCCAAATGAGGCAATTATTTTCTGAAACTATAGAGAGACTGCGGGAAAAGTGTCACGGCTTTCTTCCACATAGGCCCGGGTTCGAGAGAAAAATGCTATAAAAGAATCTTCTTCCGTATAAATTCTTTATAGTAAACGCGTCACTCAACAGAGGTCGTAGCCCAGTGGTTTGAGGTGCTGAACCAGTAATCCTCATATGGTGGCTGGGGTTCGACCCCAGGTTGCGGTATTTTTTTTCGAATATTTTCCGGAATTACTGTTAATTGCCCACTCCCATACATTTACGGCAGTAGCAAAAATTTTTTTAAATTTTCAGCCTCTTTGCTGGGTTTCAATCAACCTTCTTGGGAGACTTTCGAAGCTAATTTCGGGATTCTTGTTTGGCCGAAAAGAGGGTTCACATACTGACAGACCAGACTGAACACTAAATAGAGTTACAGAAGTCATTACTCGAACACGGCTCCTGGGAAATTTTAAGTGAGTAAATATTTGCTAATTAAAAAGTAATAATCCGTTCATTGTTTACGGCCTTGAGAAAGACCCACGACCAATCGAAGCCCATCCTATTCACGGAAGTATCCGTGTATTTTCAAAATCTTAACATATTAGGTCTGTCAGTATGTGAACCCTCTTTTCGGCCAAACAAGAATCCCAAAATTAGCTTCGAAAGTCTCCCAAGAAGGTTGATTGAAAATCCAGCAAATAAACTGAAATTTTTTAAAAATTGTTGCTACTGCCATAAATGTATGGGAGTGGGCAATAGAGTATTTGCACACTTTTGGGAAGTGACATCTAAAAAATCTATCGATACTTCAGACACTAAATTTTCATTCTGACGCTCGAGAGGCTTTTTGTTAATTTTTTATTAGCTAATAAAATCTAATAAATTATTATTGCGCCGAAACACTGGTCCGCCATGTTTTGTAGGCTCTGACGTCATCTCCCATAGTCGACCATTTGTTGATTTGGAGATTGTGTGACTGTGTAGTCATAGTGTGCGGACGAAAATTTAGCTATTAATTAGCAAATATCGAAATAACTTCGAAAAGGCAAATACTATTTAACTCTCAACGCACAGCTAGGCTATTTCGCTTCTGCTAATATGGGAGATGACGTCACACTACGAATAACTAATGGTTGGGCGTTTAGACCTAGGCAATTTCGATGCTAAAACAAAGCATATTAAAAGCTATTTATTAAATTAATTAGTTGGAATTATACCTTGGTATTTCGTACGTGGCATTTCGAAACCAAAAACTACTCGCTATAATAAATTTCAACAAAATACCTCACTTACGCAAATACTCTATTTAAAGTAATTCCGCAAAATATTCAAAAGAAAAAAAAATGCCTGGGGTCGAACCCCAGCCACCATACGAGGATTACCTGCTCAGCACCTCAAACCACTGGGCTATGACCTCTCTTGTGAGAGGTGTTTACTATAAAGGATTTATACGGAGGAAGATTCTTTTATAGCGTTTTTCTCTCGAACCCGGGCCTATGTGGAAGAAAGCCGTGACACTTTTCCCGCATTCTCTCTATAGTTTCCGAAAATAATTGCCTTGTTTGGATCCCGAACATCAGTCACGCGATGTCTCCTTGTTAGACCACTTTTGCACCCAACGACTCATATGACATGACCATATTCCGCTCTTTTGGAGTTATCATGCTTTGAATTGATCCAAAATATTCAGAACTACTTCGGGCATGTGCAGGGCTTAATGCCTAAGTGTAGAAGTACTGGAGCTCTGAAGAACCTGATGGGTCATGGGGGATGGAGTACTATCCTCCCACCTTGATTGGATAAGCTGAGAAGAGGTTCCCGAGCTCGACTCCATTATTGCAAGAAGTGCCGGAGCAGTGCTCCGGATCACTCTGACTGAAATTAAGCCCTGGGGATGTGCCACATTATAATATGAGACAAATATGCCTAAATGTGGATATTTGCATACCCATGTTGGCAGCTGTTATTACGGACTCCAATTTCTGAAAAATAAATGAAGATGCATCATCCACTTTCCATATTTCAACAGGACTCCTTCCGGAGGATTTCAAATAACTCCACTAACTTCTCTAAACCATCAATATAATTTGAGTCAATACTGCTATCATTGGAAATCAGAGTATGAGCAAAATCGATCATCTTTACATCAGCCAATTTAGCATCCCCATCACACTCCTGTGAAATACACTTTTGAAAATCATCACAACATTTACAGCAATTCCACACTTGCACAACATCATCACCATGTAAGGGACAAGTATCAATTCTCACATGATAATCATCCACTTTACATGTCTGAGAACTATTTGCTGATGATTCTCTGTGAGTTACCTCACCAAGCACTGCTTCCGGAGAACTATAATTCCGCAAGGGATGAGCATCATAAACAAAAAGTAGTGAGCTTGAATAAAACAAAAACTGTCGCTGAGATTGAAACCACTTCAATATTTTCCAAAGTTTGCACAAAAATTGCACGATTAGAGGATGGCTGATGGAGGAACTCCAATTTAAAAAGAGTTTCAGTGCTGTAAATAAAATGAGGAATATTCAGTGGTATTATAATCCCTACATAATATTCCCAATGCTTTACCATTAGTTATTTGTCACTTAAAAATACATACCATTTTTAATCCCATTCCGGTCCAACTGTTTTCCGTATTCCTTTCCATACTTAATAAGTTCATGACTAGTGATATCATAAAACTGCATCCCGGGTATACAAAATCCACATTCTCGCTTTGACTCCACATATTTTTCCTGAAGTACAAATAGAACAAAAGTAACATTAACGAAACCAGTTGTTAACTTTACACAAAGAAGATTAATCACTTCTTACAAAATGTTGGATTCTAAGATAATTTCATGCTCTACTATACTCCGTCCACTATAACAGCATAGTTGAGCATTCAAACCTATGACCAATAGGATACCCACTTTCACAGTCCTTTCGGAAGGCAGATATGATGGAGTCGTGATGCCATCATGGACGAATAGCTGCCAACGCGATTTTCAATAATGTTTTTTTAAGCCATGTTATTCAATGCAATTTCAGTGTCAAATGCAAATTATTAGATGGTTAAGCATTATCATGACAAGGATTATGAATCAAGTGTATACCTAAGAACACAGGCATAAAGTCACAGGGAAGACTTTCTGTTAGTACTTCAGAAACTAAAAAGAGAAAGATGGCAGCCAATAGAAACCATGCAAGGTCGAGTGATTATAGTGAAAGGTTTGACAAGTAAACATAGATGAGAACGAGCTGAGGAAAACTAATATGGATATTAGAAATGTTATTAGCTAAAATTCCAGTTCCACCATTGTGTACTGGGCATAAAATATTTAAGCAGCGTCATCATGGCGGCAAAAATATGCCTAGTTACTTAAGAAAAACCTTAACAACAATTTGAATATCATAAGGCTACAGAATCTATTGATTTGGCAAAGAAAGTAAAGAAAAGTAATCAATGTTTTCACAATCATATGATGTAAACAAAGGCCTCCATCTTGGATTCTTTAGTCACGTGATTAGCTTCCCCAACCGGCATTGAATGTGCTCACTGATTGGCTAAATTTCTAACTGTCAACCGCACTATTTTAATGGAAAGAGTATAAAGTAAGAATGCTAAGAACATATTACACATTTTCTCAACAGAGGTACAGCAATAGCAAAGCTTGGGTGAGTCACAAGAGCAAAGCATGGTATCAAAGAGGGGAAGGCACACATGGTAGGGGTAGGCAAGGGAGTGGAGTAGAGGAGAGAGCCCATGGAAGACAATGCTGCCAACATGATTGCTCTTAAACTGAGGGTGGGAAAGTGTCTCCAGCATGTCACATTACAATATTCATGATCCAAAAAAAGCCAAAACAAAATTCCCTGGTGGTGTATGCAATCCATCAGATAAGTCCACTGAAAAAAATAAGATTAACAAGAACAACTTAGAGTGCTTTAGTTGATGCAAATAACAAAAAGAGCATTTCGAAGTAGGTGACCAAGTAATACTATGGCAGAACATCGGTTGCCTCACACAGAGATTTCCTCATTCCCCCATGCAGCAGTAGTTTACAGGCATTAAACCCACTCATAAGTGACTTCAGCACAAGTGTTACCATGTTCTGCTGCACCTGCACTCATTCACTCCCACTAAATAAATACTTATAACAATAATTAAGATAATGCTTAAAATAGGAGACAAATGAATACCATTCCTTAATATTGTGCCAAACCCTTAAAATGACAACTGATTAAGCTTTCAAATGATCCATTCAATTTGATGCTGGAATTGTCTGCTGCTTATACATAATAGCATTTGTAAACCACAAAAACAGGAATAAAATATGGTGAAAGCATAATATGAATAAATCTACAAAAAAGGCATAAAAAGCAGCCAATAAGAACTAAGATATTACAATTTTCCACAGATAAAGTTTTAATCGACCCGGGTTTCGATGCACTGCGTCATCATCAGGTGTGATACAGCCAAAGCATTAAGTAACTACTCCCCCTTACTTTCTCTATGTTCTTCTTTTCCTCCGAGGCATTGGGCTCCCATGTTTGCTTTCCAATTTTAACATCCATGACACATGGCTCAAGCATTCCCTCAGTCACATTTTCCAAAGCAATACAGGTTATATCTAAAATACAAGAAGCACACATTCACTCAAATCATTACGAGTATTCTGAAAGTGAAAATTATTTCCACAAATCATGACAAAATAGCAGTATACATTGGGAAGAGGGGGGAATTTAATAGTGTTATGGTACGTTAGATATGATTGAGTGTACGACTTGGACAATACTGTTTTCTTCTTCCCATAACCAGAATTGTTTGGGTAGCTTTGTCCCCCAAGCAATACAAAACACAATGATTTCACTTAGGCAGAAAGACAATTTGACATGATACAGTACATACAAATAGTTGATTGATTATACACTCATACCTCGGTACTATGGACTAAAAGGGGGTAACATCAGTCCAATAAAGCTGATTGTCCATAGGTACCAACACTAAGGTTAGGTTACGTTAGGAGTAACTAATATCAGCTATTACATTATCAAATATAGGAATAAAAACATTTCTGCATCTTAAACCAAGTACACTAGCCAACCTGAGAGTAAAATACCTGTACACAGTAAATAAACACTATAATACAGTTTTTACAGAGACTATCAAATTGAGTCGGCTGCTCCAGATTTTGTCCGCTGCTTCCAAAATCTGTTAAATGGAGGTCCGTAGTACCAGGGTATGAGTGTAATGCATGAGCTGAGTGAATGTTGAGAGAGATTAAATTAGATACCATTCGTTATTTCTGAGTGATAAAATCTGTCATGTACATTGCTCATAAGATCTCTTCTCAATATTTCAGACTGATCACTCTTGGTTGGTTAATATTGAGGGTAGGCGAACAACAACTAATATAATTCACACCATAAACAATTGAAAGGTCTATTTTTAAGGAAAGAATTACACATGGAATGGAGGAGAGGTCAGAGAGAAATTCGACATTGGTAATAGCCAACTCCCATCAAAAGGTATCAAGTCGTCCAAGGCTTTTTATGTCCAATCTTCCTCAAATAGATGCTTAAAAGTGTTATCCATATTCTCAATAATCAACAGCCTTATATGCCTACATAGTAGAGGTGTGTTAACTGCTTTTATGTAGAAGAGTTCATTTTGATCCAGCTCTGGCATCAGAATAACAGATCCAAAAGAACTGTCACAGCATTCCAAATGTGGGGAGGGTAGCAACTTTTGAAGTTTTAATTATCACAATGGCACATTGAGATCACAAATATATTTGTAAAATGAAGCTAAAGAGAGTCTTTCATCCAATCCAACTTCCTTAGGTCTCATGTGATCGCTCATAACATGCAAATGAATGTAACAATAACTGAATCAACCACGGTATAACATTCAATGAGTAGCATCTCCAATTCTTGTTATTAAATATATTTTCTTCATCCAACAGTCATTTTCACTAAATGATTGAACTTCAAGATGGAAAGTAATTAGAAATAATGACTTCAATTAAAAATAATCAGTCAAAAAGTAAATGATGTTACAAAATGAGAATTACTATCAAAACTACCTTCCATTATTTTGAGTGTTATACTCTACCTCTCCACATCAAGTTTTATTTTCTATCACAGTCATTCAGTAAAAGGTTTTATAAAAAGGCAGAAGAATTAACACTTTGATTGATTCATTGAGCTAAGCCTATAATGATGAATGGCTTTTCATCATTAGTTGTCCAGGTTGAATTATGCTTTAGATAAATGGATATAATCTTAAGATGCTTAAAATAAATTTATTTTGGAATAATTTAGTCTCCTTCCTCTTAACTCAATAGATTACTCTAAACTTAGAATACATTTCCTAAGTCAAACTAAAATGCTCACTCAATTGAGCGGTGAGTCCACAGAAATTCAAGTCAATAAAACAGTCGCATTTTCATTTTTCTTTGAATCGTCACTCCTCCAACATAGAAGTGAAGAATGCATGATTAATTTCCAATTGGAATAGCATCCACCTAGGTACCTAGGTACACAAGTTTTTCCGAACGCTACCATAACTGAAATCTTTTCACCCTGCAGTTCAACGAATCTTTTCAAGCAGTTCTGCAGCTGAACTCTTTTGAGCATGCCAACGAATCTTTCCGATCACTTACACGGCTGAAGTCTTTTAAGCATGCTGTTCAACAAATCTTTCAGAGCAGTACCACAGCTTCCACCTTATGCAGTTCAGCCTCTTCTTTCTTTCAGCTCAAGGTTGAGGGTAAGGCCCCAACCATGAAGGGTGTTATTGAATGGATGGGTGGCTTGTGGCTCCAACCCCCAACTCACCTAAATGACACATCCCTGTTCTCTCCATCTGTTTGTACTTTAAAGAGCTTCATGAACCCAAATCACGGCCTGCCGCTGCTTCGTGCACATGACAGTGTAGGTCTTAGCTCTAACTTTAAATTACTGAGCGGAACAGGCAGTTGGAGTGAACAGTTCATTTACTGATCAGTTCATTTCTCGGACCTGTTCCATTTGAATTGCTCAGTTCTTTTCGCCCCATCTCTACTACATTGGATGAATGTCACATCAAAACTGATTCACAAGAATTACAGCTCTTTTTCTGCACTTTTGAATAAAAATTACTGCAAACATATCTTTAATATAAATCTGATTTTCAGCCAAAAATATAGACTAAAACCCACGACACAAGTATTAGTCCAAATGAAGAAACTTTAATCCCTCCCTCCCCATGAAAATAGTGAACCACTAAAGGTTTAAGCATAAATATTGAAACAAAATGCAGCAAACATAGAAAAAACAAGTCCAAATTCTACATGAAATTCATCGTAAAGTTTATTCGTCATTGAATAATCAGCTCAGTAGATGTCATCAGCATTCCTAGATGCCATTGCCAGTGTTGCTGCGGGATGAGGCATGTGTGCATCATCATCTTGATTGGGGGCATCATCTTCCACAGCTATTGCAACAGTAATGATAATAGTGTGACAGTTGGTAGCACTAAAGGCAAAACTGGAGGTTCATGAGTCATGTGATGCATACTTGCAGCATAAGACGTTGCCATAAAATTGAATATTAAAATGGAAGTGAGCGTTTGGACAGAATCAGACTCCCCAGATATTATTAGATCTGGCAAGAAGGATAAATATTACAGAGTTAGATGTGAAGGAGATAATAGAGAAGATTCTTTCCACAAGGCCAATCAATAAGTTACCATTACTGCAATTGATGGATTGTTGCAAATAGTTGCCAGAAGAGACAGATAATGAAGAAAGTAAAACAGACATGAGACAGCATTCATGAAGTCACATCCTGTACCAGAAAGCAAGCAAAGAGATCGAGATATTGTAACAAGAAGTGTTATGCTTACATTTCATCTCAATTTGAGTTTATTATTCAGTATTATTAATACCATTGCAATTTGTTTTATTCCACAGCTTGTAAAAAAATGCCCCATACATATGAAAAATTTTCCTTGAGATTTATGGTCCAAGCATGATCTGTAGCAAATCTGGGAATCTTAGTACTTTTTTGTTTTTTTCTACAAACAATTGGTAACATGGAATGGATATATATAGAAAACCTGAGGTAACAAGGGTACATACATTCATTTGTAGGCCCTTACATGAAATGTAGAAACAAATTAAAAGTGTTTCTTGGAGGATATTCTCTTTTGCCAATGCATGGAGAGAAAAGTATAATTTTTAACTCCTTGGATCAGAACAGAAGGGGATTATGTTCATTGTTTGTTTGTCAGCAGACTATTTAAGTTACTGAGTGGTGGCGCTGACGACCTCCAAGAGATGTTAAAAGGAGGAGTGCAGAAGCCGAAAGGTATCTCTCTATCAAGGCCCTGAAAAAGAACTATTCAAAGCATGTTTTGTTACAACCACATCACGGAGGTTCTGTCTCCTCCATTATTCTATTTGTTCTTTCGGATCCTGGATGCTTCATTTAACAGGAAAGTACTGAAAACTGAATTTTATTGCGATTTGTTGGATTTATCTTTCTGAAACTGTGATTAGTACTTCTTGCAATTTACTTCCCGTTTTTGCATTTCCCAACTTAGAACCCCTATTATTTGCTTTATGCTTTTCCTTTAAGTTCCCAACGGACCACAGGTATAATGGTGAAAAAGTGACATTGTGTCCCTCTCTGATTTTACAGACTTCACGGAGGTTTAAGTACCTCCTCAAAATGCAAACTTTTTATGTATTTGGGGCACCATGGTAGTAAATATGTTTGATAATTCTTCATTCCTATATATCAATATGGATGCATTAGACATTTAAAAATTTTTGGTAAAACACTACTCTCTCATCTTCTTATACCTACTTACACTCTCTCATGCAATAAGCTTCAGTTCCTCTTCAGTCATGATGCAATCCTAAAATATCCCAACAAATGAAGGAGGCAAGCCAGTCAGACATTTTTTCCAGGAAACTTTCAAGGGGTACAATTCCAAAATTTAACTCCAAAATCAGGAAGGGCTTTAACCTTTTCCAGCCCATATAATTTTTTCCTATATTTTGTAGTCTGGTCCAAACTATTTTACAACTTTTCCTAGGGATCTAAAGTTTTCTGTTTGGCTGTATGGTCTTAGGGATCTAAAGTTTTCTGTTTGGTCAGAAAAAATGAAATTAATTAGTCGATTGCAGTACATTAAACTAATAATTACATAATTTTTAACATCCTTTAAGTATAATGATACAACAAACTAAAATTAAAATTTAATAATACAAACTATACATGTCAAGTGACACTCAACATTAGACATAGTGCAAGGAAATGCACTGTGGAGTGGAGTTGACATTGGACTGGAAAGGGTTAAAATTGAACTGACTCCCACCACAGTTCATCCCAGTACATATTGTTTTGAAGGCCTTATCTATTCTCATGATACTCACTCCAAATTGATGTAGCTGTTTCGAAACATCAAAGGGTAATACACAACCCACATGATGTATCAATGGAGATGTACAACATGAAAATGCTATACAAATACAGAAAATGATGGCAAGTATTTCACCAGTAAATCCCAGACAATCCCAGTAAAAGAGTTTGCATTGTAGACTCTTGGAACTCTTCACCAGGGATGGATAGCATTCAATGCCTTCATCAGGAATATTCCTGAGAAGTCATTGCCAGAAGGTACAGAACACTTTTAACTAGATCTGGCAGAAGTAATCATTTCCTCAGTCCTCACAGCTTGAGTCCGCAATCATTCCAGCCCCCTACAGGGCAGAGGCAGGTCTGACCCATGTGCTTACAGCCCTATCTTCCCTTTACCAGTTGCCAGTACAAGTCCATGGAATGATGAATCATCAGATTGTTTTAGAGTTTAAAGTGGCAAAATGTTCTTCGTAATATATTCAGTCTTCCATGTCTTGAAATCCTTCACCCCTGATTTGTCTCCAAATGTAGTCAAAACTTTTGCAGGTGTACTACAACTTAAACATAGCAATAACACTGATCCAAGGTCTGGAGAATAAAAGCAGTCTTAAATGGTAAAAACTCAATCCTCATTTCACTGTGACCGTCAGCAAGGGACTTTTTGTGGCCTGGTGCACCATACGGTGTAGTTGAATTTCCATCTCATACTTCGTTTAATAATGTATGTTTATCCTGCAAAAGTTACGCCTTCTTGCTTTCCTCCTAGGGTCATCAGCAGTACTTTTACCAGGTCTTTTTGAACCTATTTCAAGAAATGAAAAAGGAGCAAAGCACATACTTTTTAACACCCACACAAGCCACACATGATGATCCACGAGTCACTGCTGGGAATAAGTGATTCTGCTCAGTATATTCATCAGCATCAGCATAATAGCAGATCAATACAAGTTGCATCTCAGCAGATGCTGACTGTCGGCATGTATCTTGTCAATGATAAAGATTCATCTTTGGTTACCTCTGTTATGATTTTCCGAGAAAAGCAACTAGAAAGTGCCGAGTAACTTCCAAGGAGGCATTTGCCATGATTTCAATGGCAGAAAGGCATTGCGTGAAAGACACTGCTGAGTGTAGATGAAAATTAAGCCAAATCAATGGGTATTATTTGTAAAACCATTCACAAACTCCATGACATGAAAAATAGACAAACCACTTTGGATTTATATTTTTAACTAGAATTAACTTGTAAATTACGTTTTTAGAGGTTGATAAAGTTGTTCACCTAATACCTATACATTAAGGCGAGCCAAGCAATTTCTGTTTTCTTAGAATTAATGATTTCATTCCAGTTGCCTTCTCTGACCCTCAGAGACAAAGGTGATGTACATTTTTAACTTCCCTGTGGACAGAAGATCAATAATAATAAGATAAAAGATTGTTTTTTACAGAATTTCAAACTGAACAATATGGTCTCATAGAAATTGATCGCTGAAATATTATTTCTTCATGGACAATCTCAATGGGAGAGCAACAGTAGTGAGAATGGATGACAAACCATAGTAGGGGAAGCAGGAGGTATAGGGCATGCTTCTGGGTGGTAGGATATACTCCTTGACTGATGCAGCAATTTTTTCTTTGGTTCCTTTGAGTTTCTTTCGGATGGTGCAGGGAGAAAGGAGACGTGAGCTCGTCACTGACCTTCACTTGAAACTCAACCCCTACCCCAATCTCCCTGGATACTTTATTTGGATTCACATCGCGTGACTGATAGTGCTTAATCATTCCGTGATGAGCAGAAGCTGAGAGTTCCTTTCCTCTTCTCGGCTCGTATTTTGGTTACTAAGATCCAACTTCAGAGGTCTGTCTTGGCGGAGGATCCCCGGAAGAGCTGAGTCAGTGCTTCCCTGACTCTAGTCTGACTCCAATTCTCCTTCTCTGAGCATGTTCATTCACTTTGGAACAACATCATGTGACAAATGTTTTTGTGTCACTTGTAATCCCTCTCATATATAACGATACACTGAATACTTTAATTCAATTATATGAAAATTTTACTTGCAGCATATCGTATTGATACTTATGTCTGAAATGAATAAGAGCCTTCGTTTTGATGATTGAGGTATTGTTCAGAAGAAGACGGCCCTCTCACTCAAGATGAAAAAAACATCAACAGTAATTCTTCGACAAGATGAAATTATGGAGAGCAGGACACATTCTGCGAGAACGATATTAGTCACTCAAGAAGATCACTCCTCCCCCTTATGTAAATAATGGATGTTTAAAAATTATTATTGTGATGACTAATTATAATCTCTGATTGAGATTCAATTTTGCTGTTTCTGGAAATTGGTGAACAGCATGAAATTGCAATTTTGCCACCTAGCTATCCCTATCACGCCAACAATAGCTGGAAACTAAGTTGTCATATTTGTCAAGTTGACAGATGAAGTGGTCAAACCCTCCGTCGGGTCCAAACAGTTCCCGGGCCAAAATTGGTTTTGCCCCCCCCCTCTTGCTCAAGATCATGAATATACATATGGATCTTAATCTTTGGCACCACTGTATGGGCAGCAGTGTTGCCCAGCTTTCCGCAAAAGATAGTTCGCACTGCAATCGGCATGGTTCCACTTCCAGGTGTCAAAAATGGCCAGTTTAATTGGGAGGCCAATTCTGGTACCTTTATTTCCAGTATCTCCATTTGAATCACGGCCTTTCCTTATTAGAACCACCTTCTCTATAGTGGCGGCGCTACAATCTGCTTGGTCCTGATTTTTCGGAGCATGAGGAATATTTGGCAACACCCACTGGGGGCAAGTTTAGGATCCATATGTATATTCATGCTCAAGATAAAAAGTTCTCACCTCTTATTCCTGAAAACAAAGAAATTCATCTACATGGGACACATTCTGCAAGAAAGAGATGGGTGTAGCCCAAGAAGATAATTCTTTGTCTTATCTTTGTTTATCTGCCCACGCCTAGCTTCACTTTTACCCATGAGGCTTCCACTAGAGGGAGGATGGAGTAAGTTTCCTCTTGGGAGCCTCCATAGCCTACACTGGGTTGAAGGGGCTGCTGCTCTAATTAACTGAGAGGAGCAGTTTTTTCTGTTGATTCAAATCACACCCTTTCCCCTTTAAGTGCTTGCTTCTCCATGTTAAACTTTAATCTGATAAAAGTCTCAATTAGGTCTACATTCATTGAATTTTTAATAAAAAATATGACAGTACGGTGATTTATTCGGGAACTTCAGGAATTTTCTTATTTTTTCTTGTTAGTACAGGCACTTCCAATGAAAAGTTACCACTGCAGAGCCGAAATTTCTAAGTCCGGATTTTTTTGTAAATTTGGCATCGCTGCGTCACGGCTTCCCTCTAGCGGAGCCTGAGGAAGCTCTAACCGTAAACAAACCCCCTTCCCTCCTCCGCCCTCCCTTCCTTTCTTATTGTTAGTGGAAGGGACCAAGGGATTACTGACGGTCGGTCTTTTTATCATGCCCTAAAGGTGGGCGTTTCTCCGAGTCGCGCAGCCAGACGTCTGATGTCCCGAACATACCTCTACGCTCGCCACCACCATCACGTATTGGCATAACATCAAAAATCGACGTTCACTTATTGTTAGAAGAGGAAATCACAAATCATCATTGTTCATTATCACCCCCAATTTGTATGTGTCCCTTGAATAATCGATGAATAATTGAATAATTAATTCCTTGGTCTATTTGTGTTGTTTCACGTTCGTGCTATTTCAGTGTGAGTTCATTAACATGTTTTATTCTCACATCGATGTAGTCAGAAGTTTTATAAATATGCGATCTCAATGTTTTAAGACTAGGAATAGTCTCAGAAGAAGAAAATAACGTTCCGAATTGTCGTAATTTCCATGAGTTTACCGTAGGATTTATGGTATAGACTCGTAATTTGAATAATAACAATACCCATTATATTACTGCTTGTATAATACCAATACACATCTGTTATTGACCACGACGCAGCCGTTTCCCTAAAATCTGGTCTAATATCTGCTGCGATAAGAGACGAGGGCTTCCCTGCGACAATGACGCAATATGGGAAGCTGCGCGAGATTAAGGACCTAGGTTGAGAGGAGAAGAGAGAAAAGACCTCAGGCAGGAGACCTTTCTCATGCGACTAGTTTCACCCAAGTCGTCGGCATATATATCTTTAGTTGCAATTCCTCCTATTTACGATTCTATTCTTCACCCGCGAAATTATGCGGTCATAAACTACGGCCACTATGCGCATATTCCTATAATTCATTAAAAGCAATCTTATAAATTCTGAGCCTCGGAACGTCGGAACTTTTTAGTGATCAGTTTTCTTTTCACTGGAGTAATGGGTTTTTGAAATTCGGTTCTAGCTAGGCAGCAGTTAAGAAATATTGAAGAAGAAATTGTGCCTAAGTGACTTTTCAGGATTTTAAAATATTTTTTGGACTTGTGTTTTTAGTTTTTCAAGCCTTTGGTAGCGCTTTCTGTTCATCGAATAGCAGTGGTTTTTATTTATTTTGTGGTCTATTCTTTTACAATGTGGGTGGAATATTTTTGTATTTTTAGTTTTCGAAAATATTTGTATTATCGACACCTCAATGTTGTATTGTTTTTCATATTAATGTCGTGATGTTTTTGAAATGTTATAATTGGAATCCTTTTTTGGTCTAACATTGTTCTACATCGAAATTGTATTTTATATGATTCCCTGGTCCTCTCGGCCCTTTGTCACAGGTCACTTCTGGCATTGGTGTTATATAATGGCTTGTTATGAATTATCACGTTTTCAGTTCGATTAAAAAGTGATAGAGGCGCAGAAAGTGTCAGTGACTAAGAAGAATGAGTATTTGATGGAATTTGAACGAAAATATTACATTTAGGACAACATAAGAATATTCCCGACTACTTATTGTTTATAGGAGACCTGCAGACGGTCACAAAATACCACCGACTTCTTCTGTCTATCTTAGGAAGCTTGAAAATTTAAATTTAGATAATCAATTATGCTACATTTGAATCTATCTGAAAATACTTATCAACAGGTTAACGTCAGGCTAAACCTGATCATCACGTGGCACACCCGAAGAACATTTTTGATCCACAGGTTAACATCTACATTTACGTAATACCGTGCAAGCCACTGCGAGGGCGTGTGGCAGAGGGTGGACTTTTGTTTTTCAGCTGTACTCATTATCACTAAACTCCACTGACTCTGTTTCGATGAAATCGCGAGAACCGTGCGACCGGATAAGTTTACGCGGAATCACGTTAAATTATTTTTCTTAGCGTACGCTCCGGGAACATACTTATTATTCACGCCCTTCAGCCCTTGAAAAGAGTGGAGTCTTTTTAGGGTCCATGAAATATTCCAGAAATACACAAGTTAGGAATCTTTTTCATGTTGTTCATACACACTTTCAAATTAAATAGAAATATATTTAATCACCGAGTGGTTGAACAGTGGACAACAGCTAGGATTCTTGGCGCATTGTGATTCAGTATGGGTAGTTGATTTACTTCGCACGTATTATCAGTGATTATTTTACCTTTCGGGTATCCTGCGCTTTTAAGTAGCAGTATTCAGCCATATCTATGATATACGCATTTGCAATCTAGTGCTCTAGTGGAAAGGGACAAGGGAGAAGTGAAAGCCAGATGGGGGGCGGCATGTTCCCTCTGACCACATTTTTGAGTCCCTGTGTTGAGACAATGGGGATGGGGAGGACCGGTCTCCGCGAAGAATAATTTTCCACTGCCCAAAAACCTTACTCCATAAGTTTTATTGCACCCGCGACCCCTTCCACGCGGTATACCTCGGGTCAGCATCCTCCGAGTTTATGCCCTTGCAAGCCAGTGCCCATGCAGAAGGGTTGATCCGGAAGCAGGTAAAACATTAGAGACGTCTGCCCATCAACTCTTACACTTGAGTGATTATAAGTTTTTTTCTAGTCACATTACCAGGCGAATATTTCAAAACATTTAAATATCCACGAGTGAACACGTTTATCAAAATGGTTTCTCGATTTAGGTGTGCTGGTCTCTTATTAATTTCATACGTGGTTTGAAGGAAGTAACCATTCACACAAAAAAATGAATCGATTCCGTCCATTTAAGAAATATATCCAAACATTTTTGCGGTAATATTTGGTGTGCAATATGGTCGAATAATAGACCACCTGTCCATCAGAAGGGAAATAGAGGAACAGAATATTACAATTAGTATTCTCAGTTGCGATTTATGTTCGTAAGGAAATTTACTAACTGCTGTCCACACTTTCTGCAATCGGAGCAATTGGCCCCTCGAGAGGAGATCGCCGGGAGCACGGTCGTATATACCGGGAGGCGGCCGGGTGCCCGCATGTCCCGTGTGCGAACCCGGGAAATTCCTAGCTAGACATGCTTCCTCGCCGCCCCTCCCCTACGGGAGGAGGAGAATAGTGTGTGGCGACGCTTCGGCAGGGGTAGGAGGACACGCGGCTCAATGCCACGTTTGGGCACAAGGGTAGAGCGAGAGTCGGGGGTATTTTGCGACCGTCGTGAGAAGAAGCATTGAAAGAAGATGGACCGTCAGTAATCCCTTGGTCCTTTCCGCTAAGAAGGGAAAGGAGGGCGAAGGAGGGAAGGGGGTTTGTTTACAGTTAGAGCTTCCTCAGGCTCCGCTAGAGAGAAGCCGTGACGCAGCGATGCCAAATTTACAAAAAACTCCGGACTTAGAAATTTCGGCTCTGCAGTGGTAACTTTTCATTGGAAGTGCCTGTACATTAAATTCGACCCCTGATAATTTGAAGTCCAATTTTTCCGGTCCCTTGAATTTGGAATTAACATGATTTTAGTGTACACAGTTCTAACATGGATAACGCAAAGCAGAGAGAAAGGATTACTGGACAGGCAGTCAATAGGCTAACCTGTATTTTGAAGTACCATGCATTTATAAAGGGCATAGACAAAGCAGATACGTACTTATCGCACTGTACCATCATGAGAAAAACAATGAAGTGATCAAAGAAAGTAGTGATGTGGTTCTTAATCTGTGCTCTTTTCAATGCTTTTAGGTATACAAATTTCTAAATGGATCAAGCAGCTTGCAATTCAAAGGATGTCTGCTTGAGTTTGTGAAGGGGGGGGGCAGTGACCAAAGATGAGTTCAGTGTGTCATCCTCCAATGAGGACAGTGTAGATAAATAAACTGACCAAATCCCAGCATGAGATCACCCAGATCGCCTATCAAGAGACCTATGTAAAAACCTTCAAATGCCTATTGAGGGAAAGGGAAAGAAAAAATTTCACCCAAGGAAATATAGAGTATTTGCTTCTAGAAAGCTCTGGAAAGAAACAGTATGTGTTCTACATGTGCTATTCCTTCGGCACCAAGGAAAATGCGTCATGGAGTATCACACAAGGTAGAAATACTGAGATTAATAGTATTTCACAAAAGCTCTATTGCAAAATAATAAATTTGAGACAAGTTACTTCATGTTTACAGATATACAGCATATTTGAAGACAGGGATTTCAAAGTCACCAGAACAGAGGTTTAAAATGGATTTAAATACCCTGGTATGCAATATGTTACTTAATATAATTTAATTGAACTGACTAGAATAATGCATGAAATATTTCTAGTAATATATATTGTATATCCACTGCAATTATATGATCCATATAAAGTTGATTCATGAGGTGCAAAATGATCACAGCCATTCCTTCACCCTGAGTATACTACTATTGTGACTATCCTTTCCCACCACTCAACATCAGATGTTATTTATGATTGAAGAGATTTGACTCCCCCCATCAAACCTATGCATAAAAGCTCCCAATTCTCCAAAAATAGAAACATGTATAACTCTTCTTTAACTCATATTCTGTGCCTACAACATTTCAATTTTAGCTTAGACAAGAATTAATGATGGCTATGGCCTTTACAAACTACTAGATAAAATGACAATATACAATTTCTGTATTCAATAAAGATGAGTACTTTAACGCTTCAAAAAAAAATGATACTACGAAATTTAAAATGATATCACATACATGGAATCATTACCATCGATTGAGATGACTATCTTACCTCTTCCACTCAACATTATAGTCCGTGTTCCATAAAATTTGGGCACGAACTCTCGTAATTCTTGTGAAACTGCATCAACTGCTGAGTTCAAGTGCTTGTAAAAACGTATTTCATTTTCTCCTTGGGTTTTTTTTTCAGCAGGTTTCAAAACACATCCATCTGGGTGTAGTAGCATACCTTTCAGAATAATGTATATTTGGTAATATATAATGAATATATAATGAATACACCAAAATTTTATGAGCACTGTGTGGAGAAAATGAATTTAATTTACATTTGGGGCACTCAGTAGAACAGCACTAACAGCACAACTGGAAGTGCGAACAGAAATCACCATGTGCACAGCCAGTTCACCATCAACATCACTGGTATATGCTGGGTCAATTTCCAAAAGCCCCACTATTGTACAAAGAAAGGTTTGACTCCTGGTTGAAGAGAGAACAGAAATTTTCCTAATAAAAAATTCTAACTCATGTTACCCTCAAATCCATTCTGTTCCAATCATACATTTCTTTAAAAATGCTAAATACATATTAGACTGCCATTCTGAATAATTTTAAGCCGGTGTCCCACGGTCCAATGTGGATCCAATTTTTGTACCCAATTTGGATATAAGTGGAGTGCGCCGGGTCCCACGGTGAATTTGTATTGATTTCCTTAATACGATTTCCTTTTCATCCAATCAGTTTCATCCAATTCCGTTTGGTCCAAACAGATGGGACATGTTCTAAATTTCCATCCAAATTTACGAAAACAGCCAATCAGAGGGCTGAAGAAAAAGAAGCATCGCTATGCGTAGTAACCTAGGTGTTCACTTCTTGCAGGGAATACTTGTTTTGCAATTCCGGTGGATAGCGTGGTCAGGTTCATGTGTTGTAATTATATTAAGACATGACCAAATGGGACACAACATGAAAAAATAAGAAACGAGACACAAAATGAGCGAAGGCGCCCAGCCTGAGGCAGTTGTTACGCTCATCAAGCAAATGCAACAGAATGAGGTCATGTACAATATGAAAGATGTGATTTTTCGCAACTGGAATGCCAGTGGAGGTGTTTTGGAAACTATTAAATATTATTTTTTTAAAAGGCTAAAACTTTTGAGCCTCCATTACTTTTTTATACGGAGAAGTACGATGGAAGGGAAGCTAATTATGAGCCTCTTCTTCATTTAACACGAGTGGCAGTGAAGCAGCAAGTTAATACTTAATGAAAAAAGGAAACAGTATTAGCATACTAATAGGTTTTACACTGCTGCTGATATTATGCTAATGAAAAACGCTCGAAATCAAAATAATTTTGGAAATAGACTAAACATGGTGTTATGCGATGTAAAAAGAAGGTATGCATGTATTCAGTTAAAACCTGCTCTTTTAAACAGTAAAAATTTGTTTCCAAACCACTTAAATCACACCAATTTCCACTTCTCACGAATTCCATGATACCTCTTTTCCTGGAGGGTATTCATAATTCCCCAGAGCCGCTGGAGAATTGACTACTTTGAACCCTGGAGCCACCCATTTTGATTCAATGATTAATAGATGACTAAGATCTTCTTTGCGACTGCTTGAAGACTAATTTGGAAAGACAAATGTCATTTCAATGAACGTTTATAGCACTACAGCGGCATAAGTATAACATCATCGCAACTACTATGTCCGTTTTTTTTTATACACCTTTTCCTTGCAGGAATAAACCACCTCATATTGGTGCCCTGGCACTTTATTCTACCCTCAACCAAGCTGAGAAGGGACATGAAAACATCCTCACTTATTCTCAAGTGATTCCGATAGTTTTCGGGATCATCGGCAACCAGCTCTTTCTCCAAAATGATAAGCACACCTCTTCCGATGCATTCATCTTTTCTTTCCAGCCAAGGCCGAGTCCACCATTGCCTTCGCTTTATTTTCTTTGCCTCTTTTATTTTTAATAAGCCTGCGCAGCCAATTCCGACTTATAAAACTGCCAAGACGGCATCCTCACAATCCGTAACTTCCATATTTGTTTACTATAATATCGTATTTCATTTGTTTAACATCTTTTGGTCCAAATGTGATGCACCATGGGAAATACCATTTACGTTATACATAAATTTTGGACCAAAAATTTGGATACAAAAATTGGATACAAATTGGACCATGGGACACCGGCTTTATGATTATGATACGAGTATCATATATGATAACAAGAGCAAAATTGTCAGTAAATCATCATCAACATCTTTTCAGAAATCATCATTTTAAGCCAGTAACTGGGAAGCAAAGAAAAGTTAGAGAAAATGTGACCAGAGTATCATTTCACACTATCCAAAAACTTTACCAAGGAATTCATTGGGACTAAACATAATTATCGTGAGAGATGACACTAAATTTTCTGCACATCATTCTAGTAACAAGAACTTATTGTTAGTAGACAAAAAGCACTATTTTGTTATGAAATAGTCTCCAATCTATGACTTAAGGGGTCTATTCTGTATTTAAAATCTCCAGAGCGAACTGGCAACAAGATGTTAAATTAGTCCCTAGCTCCAATTCCTATGATATACTAAAAATATAAGAGGAAGGCTACAAAGCCTGAGAAAAGGAGCTTCATTTAGCTCAAACACTGCTAAGTTGGCATCTCTAGGCTCCGGACCCTATTTGGCTCCCCAAACTATTCTGTAACGGTCACGAAGCTCTTTTGGGAGCCCCAGCCTGGCTCAGATGGAGCTTCGGATACCTCCTTCCTTGAGACATCGCTGAGAGTTTTCTCCAGTGGAATTATGTGCATTCCCAACACTGTTTTTTTATTTTTCATGAAGTGTGCATGTTGTCGTGAAACAGCTGATATTATTTTCTCATTATTGGTACTTTTTCTTGAGAGGATGACATTTTCTACTGCCGCAGAAGAATCAAGATACCCGAAGGACTGATTTTTAACCTATTTTTACTAATACATCCCATCCCTTCTCACGTTATGGAAAAAGAATTACACAACCGATCTTGCTGCCTTACTCTTTTGGAGATCAATTCATAAATATTCATCAATCAGAATACGTTTGCATGTATACAATGTTATTCCATTGAGTTTCCTTGTTGTGTATACTTTTAAGAATTGTTTTCATAATAAAACCTTAGGCAAAGGAGAAAAGGAATTTGATGAACATGCCCAACCCATCTAACATGGGATATGACTTGGTGAAAGAAGCAGAAGAGGATGATTTTTAAGGTCACAGTGAATGGGAGGGAACAGCAGGTAACACAATATGTACAGAAGAATATTTGTAAAAGGAAAAAGTGACATGAAATAAGCCCCACATCACTTAAGGGAATTAAGATGATTTTTAAGGTTTAGGGTGATGTCAGAGGTAAGTCACCAGCTGTGTATGTGGGAACAACAACATTAACACTTACATTCTACAGACTCTTCCACAGAGTTGAGAGAACGATTAATGGATGTTAAAGAAAAGACTTGAAAACAACAAGATAATTAAAAAACCATAGCTGCATTCTACATAGAGCCCGAGAACTTAAAATGAGAGGGTCACAATGAAAACTCCAGAAAAACAATCTAAGACCATCACTAAGAGCTGAAAAGAATACTACAAGGAACATATCACTCAAAGAAAAGACGAATGAAACACTAAAGACCTCAATTCAAGAAAAGGTGCCAAAGATGCAACCACAGTGCCACTACAAATTCACTACTGCAATTACATATATGGGAGGGCTTGGGGAAATATTTTGTTCAAATTCCGTGAAGTAGATAAATGGTCAATTGAAAGAGCAAAGAAAGGAACATTGGGTGCTAGAGATGAGCCTTAACAACAAAATTTTAGGACAAGGTGACTTATGAAGGCAGGCCTATAAACCTCATGAAAAATTACTCCAGGACCATTAAGATACAACCAATGACATGTTACAGAAAATCTGAAAAGTTAATACTCCGAGCAACCTTGCATTCATAATACCACTGTAATTTAACAAACTTTATAAAACTGATGATCTCAGGCCTGACCTCGTGGAAATTATGGATATCCATGATGAGAAAACCACCTTTGTTAATTCCACAAACTTTCTTACGCTGGCACGACGCGCGTTTCACCACACTGTGGCATAATCATGTGCATTTAGCGGAAGGTTGCGTGGGAATATATAGCCTGGGCTTGCGTTGAGGACAGGAGAGGGGGTGGGTTGGGATGGGGGAGGGGAGAGGATTTCCGTTAAGTTTAAAAATGAGTACCAAAGATGCTATGGGTTTCTCAGAAGACTGCTAGGCGACTCCGATGGCTGGGGGGAAGGGGAGGGCTGGAGTGTTTAGAGGGGGTTTCTAGGGGTGTAAGGGGGAGGTGGATGGGGTGAGAAGGGGTGCATGGTGAAGGAGGATTTGGGGACCAAGCGCTTGAAAAACCGCCGTGACCACCCTCTTAAAGAGGAAAGGTCTAATTATCACTAACAGAACTATATAATACACACACATTTTTTAAAAAAATCACCGTCATTAAGGTGTCCGACTTAAACTTTACACAAACAAGTAAACTAATTCTTCTCCCTAACCAACAAAATTATCTAGAGTTAATGGCTTACTGGTAATAAAACTACTGTTAACTAGATGAACCACACTCGTCACTTGCGCACAATGTGTACCTCCTGTCCATATGAAAAAATTGAATAACACACATGTTAAATCACCGTCCTTACAGTGTAATAATAAAAGGAGGTACACATTGTGCGCAAGTGACGAGTGTGGTTCATCTAGTTAACAGTCTTTTAGTCCCCAGTGCAACAACTGCAAAACTTATTCCCCATCATTTATAACTAGATGCCACTTGAAATCAATTAAATCTCGCGCTGCAGGAATCTACTACTGAAAAAAGTTGATTTAACCTGAATCACACGGTGATTTTTCACTTTCAACTCCAGAGATCATTTAAGCTGTAGCTAGGAAAGTGTTGCTTTAGCCATCAGTTCTCCAATATCACAGTCAATTTTGCTGTGAGTAAAAAAGCATCATTTCCATGTTTATAATCCTTTTTTGATTAAATCTCACAGGTGATGTCACAATCCTTATTTGCTGCTGATTGCTTTGATTGGCTGTCATTCAATTAGCAGAAGTGTTCCAGGACAGAAATGGCTTCACATAGCCATCATATGAGTAAGCTATTATTAAACTTGTCCGAGAACAATGACCTTGTGATTCAGGCTTTACAGCCCAAATAATTCTATGTGATAACTGTGGTCTCCACAAGTCTGTGAACCAAGTGTTATTGAGCACATAGGTATGCATTACTTTCCGTCTATAAATGTATCTTTCCATAGAATAACAACCATTTATTTGAAATAAAAGTCCACTTCTAAAGATTAATACACAATAAAAAGGTTAACATTTATCAAAAATGGATATTGCAAAAAAGGTTATGGTACAGCTAGTCTGCTCTGTTCTTCCAGTATCGATAATTTGAACGATGACGAATTTGACCTGATCACGTCTGATTGTTTTTTCTTCCACGACGTTCGCAAAGATTTCTAACCGTTGATACCCACGTGAAAAACTAAAAAAAAAATGTCTCACTGATGACTTGGTTGACGAATCTATCTCTTCATACGTACAACGAGATTCTCCCACAGGATAAGTTTCCACTGCACTGAAGACACTACAATGACTACAAGACTAAACGCCATCCATTTGTACGAATAGGAATGGAATACGAACATAAATAACCTTGCATTTATCAACAGCAGAGTGGTCCATGTATAATGTACCATTTTAGACGCTCACCAAACGACCAACAATTCGCCATATAACTTTTTATAGGCCGTTGAATTTCTCAGCAACAATTAAAACAACTTTCTACAGCATTCGCAATCGAGTATGCAGAATTCATTGCCATTGAAGGCTTGACTTAACATTGTCCATTATCAGACGTGACTCCAATCAAGCGAAATTCTCAGATTATATAATATGAGCCATGCACCCGAACAATTCCTTGACCTCAATATCTTAACTATAACAATTAGGTCACCTGACGACGCAATTAAAGGCTGGACGCAAACATTGGGATAACAACAAGGACCGTCAGCAGCATCCAATTTCTAAAATACTGCATTAATTAAGTTCACGACAGTGAAAAAAAAGAACACCCATTTAGTCCGCGCAACTAATATGGCAAAAAATATTCCAAAAGACAACGGTTCATTCATGAGCCACTGGCAATAAATGAATTCAGTCTCGCCCCAAATTATGACGCGCGACAGGTAACATACGGGCTAATTAAGTACTCACAGGTGACCACGCGCTAAATTCATCTCACACGCACTTTTAGATACAATGAATTCACTACCACTGCCTTGACAAGATCAATTACCTCCTGGTAATCACCATATCCCAACAACAGACAGCAATAAACGACCGTAGACCATGAATGCATAGACCACTTGATAAGTGAATACAATGAAAACAAAATAATATTCTGTTCCCGCAGCTTCATTAATGCCTACCTAAAGATGATTTGCCATTTGCAGCGGAATGCCCAGCTACTTGTGATTGCAATGGTTGAAACTCCTCCCGTGTTCGATGCTCGTGAAGTATTACTGGAACTTCAGCAGTAAACAGAATTCCATTACTTAAACTTGATACTCCGAGAGCTTGATCCATAACCTTCGTAGACCATGAAAAAAATTAAAAATTAATCCTGCTATGTATCCAACGATTCGTTTGACATAGAGTAAAGCAAACGTACTTCAAGCACTGACATCATCAGAATGGACTTCTTGGGATTTCTCCAGAGAACGGCAATGGAGCAATATCTCATTACGTGAAGCTTATCGCGAAGTAGGGAGAACTAACTGATCACAGCCCATAATTTCGTAACATGATCAACTGAAATGTGTACCGAGCACGCATTTTCCTGTTCTGTCCCTTCGCTATCAGCCTGGAACGACCGCAAGGTCGATTTCACGTGTTTCTAAATGAAAGCGCATGATTGATTGAAGCTGAAACATTAATGTGGAATTTACCAACCATATCAAGTGCCAGACAGGTAATTTAGTCACGTTCGCAGCATGGGGGCGTGGCAGTAATGACGAAAAGGAAACATTGACCGCATTAAGGGAATCCATCCTTGACCGTCAGCAAAGTCGTTATCAGTCGTTATCCGATGGAGGTGGAGCAGGTAGAGCCACGCACTTGTGTAATGTAATCCGCCATATTGGATCGTATTTACAGCGGGAGTTCAAAGGTTCATAGTTTGATTGCAAATGGATGAAATACAAAGTTTAAATAAACAACATATATTCCCTTTTATCAGAAAGGTAAAGCAAAGAAATTTTCTAGATTAATAGGCAATACCATGTTACTACGTAGCAAATTTTTAATTCCCGTGTTAAGTATTTGATTCGACTCCAGAATAATTGTCATACCTCAGACTGCGAACATCCCATTCGGGCACGCGGGTTAACTTGGGCACAATAAATATTTCCCTCAATAGACAAGATCATACGATGAAATTTTCGGAGTCAATAGGTGATGATAAGCTACTTGCATATATGTTTAGACTTCTGGGATGAAGTCTCCGGTTCGACTCCAGAGAAATTATCAAATTACCCTTACTCCAAACAGTGGCGGATCCAGGACCACATCTCGGGGGGGGGGGAGTAGGGAGTATGAAATATCCCCCAATGGATTTACTATGTGTTTTTTATGTGCAAGTACTATGAGTTTTTTTGTCTCCGGGGGAGGAGGGGGGGGGCAATTGCCCCCTTTGCCCCCCCCCTGGATCCACCGCTGACTCCAAACGTCGCACTCTGGTACAAAGTAAACATGGACACAATTAAACAGGAACACAAAGTATGTAAGCAAATAAATGGATGACATGAGTTAAATAAACCACGAATATTTTCCTCAGCAAGCAAAGTGAATCAATGAAAGAGGCAAAGAGAGGGGGAAGAAACAGCATCAATAATGAGAGTTTTTGGGAAGTAAACAAGGTCATTAAATAAAATTGAAGAAATTGTATTTTTAACATTTTTTGTGAGGGGAACTGTGTGTGTGGTAAATATGGTAGGAGGGATTTGGGAAAAGCAGGAGGGAACAACAATAAGAATAAATATTGCAGTATTTTTTCTCTTGGCCTAGGAATAGAAATGTAGCAAAACTATTGTTAAGTGACTATTGACAGTTCCTCTCAGAGAATCAAACAAGGTCTAAACTGCTAAAAAATAAGCTGTTAAACGATAAAAACAACTTTAATTTTTCATTCAGAGAAGAACGGATTTCTTAAAGGGGAACAGCAAGCAGAACTGAAGTAATTTGAAGAATGAAATCGGCCATGACCTGATGGATGTCTTTAAAATTTGCAAGTGTGTTTTGTATCATTTATGAATGTATATTGCCTACTTTAACCTTTTCACTGCTAAGCTTCATCCCAGAAAGCACTCACCGTAGCACGCACACTTTCGTTGTTGGTATTTATACTCCTGCTTTTTAAAACGCAAATATGCGTGCGTAGCACTTTGATGGCACTGCTCTGCCCTTACGCAGTTATACGTGCATAGCAGTGAAAGGGTTAAAGGAGACAACAGACATACAGGAATTCCTGTCAACATCTTGTCATCACCGAATGGCTGTCTCTAACCTCTCTTTGAGCATCATGTTTTCGAATGACTGTGTGTGTACGTGAATTAATTAATGGTTATATATATAAATATTTTAAAACTTTGTCGCAAGTGCGACTAAAAGGTAAACACATAAAAAGACACTCACACGGGTTATGTAAATTTTTGGTGGATCGCCACCATCTTCTTCAGCGAAAGGTATGGGATGAATCAATATATATATATATATATATAGATAAATGTTCCCACAAGTGGGGTGGAATTAAATATAGACACAAAAAAGGAACACTCACAAATTAAGTTCTGATATTTCGATTGCTTAGCAACCTTTCTCACAGATGGAAGGTGACACACTGGTGGAGAGGCAGGGTGAGGTAGGAGGAGGAGAGAGGGGTAAGAGGGGTAAGAAGGGGGAGAAGAGGGGAGGGGCCGGAGGGGGTCAGAGGAGGAGAGAGGGGTGTGGAGGAGGAGATGAAGGGAAGAGGCGGGAGGGGGTCGGAGGAGAAAGGGATGTGGAAGGGAGAAAAGGTGAGGGGCGGGAGGGGATTGAAGGAGGAGAAAGGGGAGAAGGGGCAGGAGGGGTCAGTGAGCCCGATTTAATCTGGGGGGATTGTAGGCAGAAAAAAGCCAGATACAAGACATCTCTAAAGTCCTTAATTGAAGTGGAGAGGCAGAGGAAGGGAGGGAAGCTAATACACCTACTCGGAAGCATTTGTCAAAACTGAGATTGTGGGAGGAAGCATGGATCGGGACGGGAAAGGAGGCATTGGGTGAGGACGGCTTGCAACTATCACGGTGGATGGTTAATCTAACACTGAGGGCATTAGTAGTGAGTCCAATGTAGTAGGAATCGCAAAGGTTGCACAGGAGGATGTAAACAATGTTCTGGGAAGTGCACGACCGAGAGGGGACAGAAGGAAGTGGGTGGGAGAGGAATTTAGTGGGAAGGGGGTCGGTGATAAGGATAGGGCACCTTTTGCATCTCGCACGATGGCAGGGGTTGGGTGGGGTTTTGGAGCTGATGATTGGTTTAGTCAGCGGTTTGGTGGTGGTGGTTTAAGGTTTGGTGGTCAGCGGTTTGGTTTGGTGGTATATATATACACACACACACACTGATATATATAGATAAAAACACACCTGGTCACCACATACTTAAAAATATGAAAGAATTCAGTTGAATACACAAAAATGAACAACAACGATATGCCCAATCATTCATTACAACAACAATTTATTCAACTAGAAGTAATAATCAGTCTTATTCAATATTTTATTACATTTGGTCCAAATACCATCCTTTCAATGTGTATTTATAATGCCTTCGTACAAATTCAGCATAAGATGAGATGAATGTAGGCCTACTGTGAAAAGAAAAACACCATGATCTGGGAAAATATCATGACTTCTCATCGATAGGCCCTACTCTCTTTTCCAAAATGACATTTCTCTTGCTGACCACAATATCCACAAATTACTTCAATTAAAGAAGATTCTTCATTAACAAAATATTTATTTAAAATACTTGATGCATTTATGCTTTTCAACAGCCATAGCGTTTTTCAATTTCTCCAGTCTTGATAGAAGTCAGTTTCACTTCTTATATGGATAGAATCCTTCTCCTGATTTAACTCCAAATTTTCCTTCTGCCACCAATTTGTCTACAATTTTGATTGGAGCAAAGAGGGGATTCTCTGGATACTCTTTATGCCATCCTAAAAAGATAAAAAAATTCAAAATTACTACACATTATTTCAAGAGACTATTCTGAGGAATATTAGCCCATTCATTTACCAAAAGGAAAATATTATGTATTTGCTCCATATCAAGAACTTAAGTAATCATTACAGAAAATCTTGCCGTTGCAATAGCTGCACTGCTTAAATGAATCTAGGAATTTGTGAGTCCACTGATTCATATGGTTGTGAAGGATGGAAGTCTGTGTGAAGGTGAAGTGAGCCTTTGGATGGGGGATGGAGTGACTGAAATGAAAAGGACTACCATGTTCGTGTTCTGGCAATTGATAAATTGTGGCACCGAGGGCTGGAATACAAATTACACAAATATTTACCAGAAGAATACTATCTCTTGCTAGAGTCGTATATTACGGACCGTCACTTTCGTGTTAAATGTGAAAAAGAATGTTTGGAACTGAAGAAAATATCTGCTGATGCTCCTCAAGGAAGTGTGCTGGGACCCATAATGTACCTATTATATACAAATGATTTGCCAAATAGAGAAGAAACTACTGTTGCAACATTTGTTGATGATACAGCAATCATCGCAACGGGCGAGAAAGTTGAAATGGCAACAGATAGGCTCCAAAGATCTGTTACAGAAGTATCTGAATGGACGAAAAGATGGAGGATAAAAATCAATTAAGCTAAATCAGTACATATTAATTTTACCAAGTAGAAAGAATAAGAGTCAATATCAATGGACAGGTTGTGCCCTATGCCAACACAGTAAAATATCTGGGTATGACGCTGGATACCAAACTCAAATGGAAAGAGCATGTCAAGAAAACGAAGGAAGAATTAAACATAGAATATAGGAAAATGCACAGGCTCTTAGGAAGAAGCTCGCAATTGACAGTCTAAAACAAATTGTTGTTATACAAACAAATACTGAGGCCTGTTTGGACCTCTGGGATCCAACTATGAGGATGCACAAAGAAGAGTAACATAAAGATCATACAAACATTCCAAAATAAAGTACTTAGAATCATAGTAAATGCACCTTGGTACATCAGAAATGACAATCTCCATAGAGATTTAAAAATACATCTACATCTACATACTACCCCGCAAGCCACCTCAATAGGCGTGTGGCAGGGGGTGTTAGGGCACCAGCCGTTTACATATAATAGAACATGTTCCTGAAATAGTTCAAAAATATGCAGAGCAGCATGGGCAACGAGTACAGACCCATGTAAACAGAGAGATGACGAAAGTGGTGGAAGAAGCTCCAGTCTTGTTAAGGAGACTCAAAAGACTGAAGCCCTATGACCTAGTACAGCAAGGGAATTAACCAGAGAAGCCTAATGTGAAACTTACCGTAAAAAGTCACAATACAAGGGAGTACCCAATGGGCTGTACCCCATCAATGGGAGTAGCCAGTGGGCTATATCCTATCACCTGCGACGAAAGCATGAAAGAGAAGCTGCTAGATGAGCTTGCTCAGTTGTAGCCAATGGGAGGTGTTTTTAGTGGGTTAGAGTCCCACACTACTGTGAGCTACGGGGCTCACAGTGTCTAACAAGAGATTTTCACCTACCCTCGTTAAAAAAAAAATGTTCGTGTTCTAGTCCATGTTAAGGTGTACTGCTAGCCGTACTCAAATTCCCCAAAATTTATTATTAGAATTTATTACAAATTTACAAATGTTAGTATGTATATTTCAAAATATCAGAGAGAAAAACAAGATACATGTTTAATACACATTCTACGGAGCTTGCAGCTCAGAGTAACAGATTTAATTTCTTCCCACCATCCAGAGGCCCCAATTCAGGCCTCCATCTCCCATCCACTGGCCTTTGAATTTTATTATCACAAAAAAGTGAAATACATACCATCCAAGATGTACTTGGTCGTGTCTAGGCCGACATAATCAGCCAGCTCCAAAGGTCCCATCGGATAACCAGCACCCAGCTTCATAGCAGTATCTATGTCTCGAGCAGACGCATCACCTACAATTAAAATTTGGGTGGGACAAAATTAACTGGTGAGACACTGGAGCATAAAATCAAAGCAAATCCCACTCGGCAAAGCATGGAGCCACAGTGAATCAATGTCATTTTGCTCCAAGCAGAGTTTCCTGCACTCTGGATTTGCCAAGTGGATAATGGCACTGAATAACACTTAAGTATTATTCAATATTGAAAACTTATTATGCTGATAAAGAGCATCCTTCATTATTAGGATGAAGTTTAAAAGCAATGTAAGAAGTATGTCATCCAATATATAAATAGTGAGTTTGCAAATTATACTTTTCCCTTGTAACAACTGCCCAAGTATGTGGAAGAAGATACTCACCTTCATAGATGAAAAGTTATAATATTCCTATCTAATTACACTTTTCCTTAAAAATACTATTCTCAAGCAGCTACCACCACCATCTTATCCTCTTTGGTGCAGGTGATAAGAATTTGCAACCATTTACAGTATCCCTAGTGAATTTTGCTTCCGCATATCACATTTGCACCCCTCACCAGTGTTTGAAATCTTTACACACTTAATAAACAAACTGGAATATCATTTCATAGGCCTTATACTTCTGTGAAAAGTCAATGAATTCTAACAAAAATTAATTTATCTACATAATCTCAAGACACTTTATTAAACCACCAGCACTACACACAGTGGACCTGTCAAGATTAACCAGGTCTGCAGTAGGGAGGGTCTATTGTATATGATATATTTATTTACCTCTTTCCAATAGCCTACAAGCTTCAGCCATATAAGGAACTAAAAGCCTGTTCACTACAAATCCTGGAGTGTCCTTACAAGTGACAGTGGTTTTCCCAATTGCCTTTCCCCATGCTAAGAACTTATTGTATGTATCTTCAGAGGTCTCATCTGTTTTGATGACCTGGATACAGGAGAATACACAGAGATAAATACAGCAGGTACATAAAAAATAATAATGCAAAGCATAATAATATAGGGAGAGAAAGGACACTGACCTCCAACAATTTCATAACTGGAACAGGGTTAAAAAAGTGTAAGCCCCCAAACTTGTCTTTCCTCTTTGTCACAGATGCAATCTCTTTGATTGATAGAGATGAAGTATTTGAAGCAAATATCGTATGTGCTGGAGCAGCCTGTGAAAGAAATAAATGGAAATAGATGTGTTTTTCACAGCACTAATTCATTGAACACTAAAGTAAGAAACTAGACAGTTTGTTCACCAAAATTTTGAAATATATATTGATGATCTCTACTATTATGTTAAATTTCTCTTTACAACTGAGGGCAGGAATTTGTGAGAAGTTTGTAATGCAGGGGAGGAGAGGAACAAATCAGACTACATACAGGAGAGGGCACTTTATTGATTAAAAGCACCACTCTTTCTACTCTTCGAGGCAAACACATTGGCTAGTCAAGTACTCTGCAGCCGAGATTAGAAAACGATTCTGAAACCTACAGACAGGCATGAGAGATTGATGTGGCAATGCTTACTCTTACTTCCTCACTCTGTAGGACAACTTCCCCTTCCTTGGTTGCTGTCTCTCCCAGGTAAAATGTGATTGGAGGAAGGCTTAAGCCCTGGTTACACGATACACTAACTTGTACAAGTTAATGTGTGAATGTATGAATGCGAGAATGAATGAGAAAATTCACCGTGTAAACACACCAAAATGTATGAATGCATGAATGCGTGATCAGAAAATTGAACCTGTTCTAATTTGGTTCATGCATTCGTACATGTTGCGCTCGTGCTTCAGTGACACCTTGTGGTAGATAACGGAAATAATGTTTTCTGCTTGTATGGTGTTTGTATACTTCTAAATTTTGGTTTGTTTGCGTTTGATTCAGCTATTAGTATTTATTTTGACCTCTGCTCTATTAGGACTTCGCTCTACTATTTGAACCTGGCACTGTTAGCACTTTCTGGAATACCTGTGCACTACGTTTATTGACCTCTCGCTATCGTTGGACCTCTCCTGTTATAGACCATTGCCCCTCGCTTGGACTACCCTCCTACACATTCCGTCGGCATTAGTAGAATAAAGGTTCAAATGCATTAATTAGAAGAGCAATCCTTGCATTTTGCGTACTTACCTACTTCTTTTCAGAGCTAAACACTTTCTCAACAAGGTCATGAATGCCAGGAGGGCTAGTCCAGTACCAGAACAGTGAATTACAAAATGCCTTGTTTGTGCAGTAAATATTTGAGAAGCTCACGCCACGAATGTGTGATTGGCCGTTAATTATTTAGTTTTTTACTTTAACAACAAATTATGCTTGTACGACTCTCACATAGTTATATTTTATCGGATACTTAGTTCACTGGCAGAGCATCCAAGAAACAGCTTTGTGCTCGAAACTGGATCAGCTGTTTCCTCATTATGAGTATAAATATCATGAGCGAAGCTATCACAAGTTTTATTTGATTCTGTGTTTGTAACAAAAATTTTTGAGTAACAATTTGGGCATAGGGATTTTCCAGGAATTAAATTTAGTCTTAAATGAGAACCATTGGCACTTAACAAAGACAAATGTTCAATTTTTATTTCCCTTACAACCTTGTTAATTGGCTTTTTTGTACTTTGAGCGGGTCAGAACAGTTTTTACCAAAAATATGATTGTACTTATCTATGTATTTTCTTTCATGATAATCACAGATCGATGATACCGAAGATCTTACTCTTAGTTTAAACAGATTTTGTACGTCTTCTTCAAAATCTTTTCAATGTTTTAAGTTTTTGGAGACTGGGCCATAAAATGTTTTGTAGCACTCTTCACTTAATTACTGTCTCACCAATGGAACATTGTTGCTCCATGTTTAAAATGGCATTTTACCTGTTTTAGGAAAAAAGAAAGGTGTACGTGTCAGTGAAGACACTATTGAAAAAGTTGAGTTTTTTGAGAGTGATGAGAACAGTAGAATGTGCCCTGGTAAAAAAGATTGCATTAAAGTCATTATAGATGGGGCTAAAGTTACCAAACAAAAACGCCCTGTGCTGCCAAATCTAAATGAGCTATATGTGGCTTTTAAAACTGCCCATCCTGAATGCAAAATAGGGATGTCAAAATTTTGTGAACTACGCCGTAAGTGGTGTATTTTGGCAGGTGCATCCGGAACGCATTCAGTATGTGTCTGTCTGTACCACCAAAATGATTCAAACTTATGATTGGTGGTGCAAAACTTAATGTTGATTACAAAGAGTTACTTGAATTGTTAGTCTGTGATACCAATAGTCATGACTGTATGATGAGCTTGTGCGAAAAATGTCCTGGTAAAGAAACCATTCTTGAGATGTTTAAAGAATATGAGGAGGAGATGGCAGACAATGTTATGTACAAACAATGGGGCACAACGGACAGGGCTGAAATGGCTACTTTGATAAAACCACAGGAAGAATACTTCGATACTTTAATTGAAAAGTTGGAAAGCCTCAAAAGCCATCACCATATTTCAAAAATTCAAAATAGATTTTTGAAGGAAAAAAAACATCAACTTTCTCCAACTGAGTGCATTGTTTTGACTGATTTTGCCGAAAACTTCACGTTCATAGTACAGGATGAAATACAAGGTTGCCATTGGGTAAACGATCAAGCGACTGTACATCCATTTGTTTTGTATTTCAAAAATGAATAAGATAAAGTTTGTAGTCGATCAATTTGGATACTAAGTGACTACTTGGAGCACAACACTTTGGTCGTCCATGCTTTCCAAAAGCATGTAACACAATTTATATCAGAAACACTTCCCAACATTGAGAAGTTGATATATTTCTCAGATTTTTATAGGTATATAAAAGGTATTACTTTCTTTTTCATCAAGAAAGAAGAAATAGCATCTCACACTGAAACACTTCAAACCAGATTTGAAAACTCTTTACCAATAAAAGGGACAAGACAATTTCATCGATTTCATGGTGTTGCAGAAAATGTAGTCAGGTGCTATGTTACGTCAGAAACCAAAATTTATGAAGATCATTGTGTTAGTAAAATCTCAACATTGACATTAAAAGTAAGTGACATAGTGGCGTGTGTGTACGATAGGCAATGGTGGCTCGCTCAAGTTGAAGAGATAAGTCTAGAAAACAAAGATGTACTTGTGCACTTCTATCATCCTGCCGGGCCAAGAACATCATTTAAAAAGTCTAACAATGATCGTGTTTGGATTAAAATGGAAAACGTCTTAAGAAAATTATCAGTTCTTGAACTTACAACAGTAGCAGGAAGATCCTACTCTATCTTACCTAAACTCTGTGAAGATATAAGTGTAATGCTTAACAATCACTTGGGTTAAGCAGTAAATAAAATGTAAGTACGGTACTAATAATTATTTTTACTGTTAATTTCTAAAATAATACATGGTAATTTTGCTCATTTTATGTGTTTATCAACCCAATAAGTATCCTATTTCAACACTTTATATGGTAACTTTTCAAATTAAGACAGTTTAACATATATTTGATACTAATAACTGATATACATAATTTGCAAAAATGATGATTTCCCGCATTTTCAAAAATTCATAACTTGGTTCAGAGTCAAATATCAATGTTGAAATTTTTACTCCTCTTTTCTATCATAAAGGACTACATAATGCGTAAAAATCGTGGATTTTTATCCAGTCCCATCTGAGATATGCAGCCTCAAACTTTACAAAAATTTAAAAAATCCAAATTTTAAAAATCCATAAACAATTAACGAGTGAGTTGTCAATGCTGATACTCTATAAAATGTGAGTACCCAATGATATCTTACTACAAAAAAAATATTAACTCTGATAAATTTCTCCTTCATGGTTTTTTTAATTTCTAAACAGTTGAATTCTTCAATTTTCAACCCCCTTCTTTGGAGACCATTTAGACAGGTAAGATTTGCATAGGGAATTATGGCTAGTATGAAACAATATTGTAGGGAAGAAAGTACTAAAAAAAATGATGCCAGTTCCAATCTTGTAGCATGATGCAGTATAGAGATAATCAATTTAACGCAAACGTCTTCAAAGGGAAAAACGCTACGTGATTCAAAACAAAAATGGCCGCCACATGTAAACGGTGTAAGATATTTTTTTTTTAATCTGTTTTGAACTTCCCGTTTGTCTAGTAAAATCATATAAAAAATTTAAAATATTAAAAATGGTCAAGCAACCAACCTATTTTTTTTGGATCACTTCATATGGATTGACCCGAAATACCTCACGTATCATACAGCTAACATTTAAATAAGATTTTCATCCAATGTATTCATTCTACTACAATTATTCAATTTCAAAGTAACAAATATACCTCACCATAACTGCAATATAATTCCCGAAGCGTATAAAAAGGGACTAAGCAAGTCCATTCGAGTATCTTTCATCTGAGGAACTACCACTCAGGAAAACAAATGTGGAATTTTCGATTGTTACCGCTGAAAATCGGAATCTGATTTTGAAATATTAAGTATATGTAATTATAATATGCTTTATAGTAGGTATTCTATATGTAAGTTGACTTTATGAATGCTTGAATGGTTTGAATGTTGCACTTAGTAAAGAGAAAAATAACAACAGCAAATGCGTACCCTGAAAATTGTGTGAATGCATGTGCGGTTTCATGTACCGTGTAACCACAGATTCATCCATTCGTTCATGCAAATGTACATGAATCCGTTAACGCAAATGTACATGAAACCATTCACGCAAATGTACATAAACTCGTACGTGTTAATGTATCGTGTAACCAGGGCTTTACAACCTTTCCTTCCATCTTCAGTCATAAAAATAATTTTACAGGTGATAATTAAGACAGTACTTACAGCATCGATTTCCTTAAAAAGTTGATGCTTCACCTCCATTTTTTCAATAATAGCCTCAACCACTAGGTCAGCTTTTTGAACTGATTCTCCAACCTTTGTGGATAAATTTAGTCTCCCCATGGTATCAGAAACGAACTTTTTACCATCTTCAGGTTTATCCTGTAATCATGAAAAACATAATTATTCAAAAAGTGATTTAGAAATTTAGATTATGCTGACTTAATATTCGCAATTAAAGGTTCATTCTAGAAATATGAATACCCATTCCCCTTCTTTTAAGAGGACTTCCCCACTTAATCTACTACTGGCAGGAAAAACAGGGACAAGAGGATATCTTAATAATGCTATTTCTGTATCGACTTAAAACTGCAATTAGTTTCCACTGACTTTGAAGCCCCAAGCAGATTACCTTATACACTTTCTTTGCAACACGTTCCAGACTGGTTTGGATTCTGGACTGAGCTTTTTGCAAAGCAGCATCATTAACTTCACAAATGGTAACAGTATTTCCTGCCTGAGCTGCAACCTTAGGGAGTAAAGAAAATGGGTTTCATTAGCAAGTAGAGAATGTCTGAAAAAATTACCATAAAGCCCCTGACCTAATAACAGTTAATGCTTGAGGGGATCACACTGAAGATGAGCATGTAATACATGCTAATAGCCAAAAGATTAAATTAAGCAATGATTAAATTAAGCACCCACTTCCTCAGGCATACCAAAAATCTGATATAAAAACTAGGGATAGTACTGTGAAAGGTAGCCAATTTCCGATTGTCCATTACAGTGGAAGATCATTCGTGAATTTCTGGAAGCCTGCCACCCAAAAGGCTCTAGGGTTAGGAAAAAGCTTTCAATCAGCTGGTTGGCTTTGCTTTGCTCCTAGCCATCATAGTTATTCGGGGAGCTGACCAATAACTGAGGTTATTTGAACCATTAGGGATAGGGTGTTTGGTTAGTTTGGGAAGATTGCTTGGGATGTGGAAGAAGGGTGGAGAGTAACTTGGTCTCAGTGAAAGGCATCATCAATCAAGGGGTCCATAGTTCTATGTCTCATCCAGGTGGCAGAGTACTACACTTGGGGTGCTCTCCATATCGCTCCCTGTAACATAAGAGGTTTGAAGCAGCCACAGTATCACCTATCGTTCATCCTCTCATAAAACTCATGTAGGCATGAGAGGGGGTTATAAAAGGAACTGGCCTTGGTCATTGGTGCTATAGTCCATTTCAAATCACTTGGCAGCTGAGAAATTGGCCATTCTCGTCAGCTCTCGCTTACTCTTGCACGGCAGGGGAAATATGTGGAATGGGCAAGGTGGGGGAGGGACAAATGTGATGTAGAGGAGGGACGAATGCCAGCAAGGCATTGCCACAGCAACAGCATTCGCACAGTCATACTTTAAATATCGCTGATGTAAACGCAGGACACGTGGCAACACGGCAAAGAGAGAGTAGATCTTTGCACAACAGAAGGCAGAGCAAGACTGAGGTCCTGGGAGAAGGAATTTCCCCACTCACACTCCTATTGGCTACCCCAAGACCACATGACTGGGCACAAGCTCCTCCCCCCCCCCCTTCCCAGCCGCCAAGTCATTTGAAATGGACTATAGCTTGTTCACGAGCGGGACGGGCCCTGGATGACCGGCCGCGACTGTTGCTTCCTCTTCTATTGGATTCAATGTAGCAAACGCTAATGAAGAAAGGTTTTGTTTCGCTGCTCTGTGTGGAGTACCCGCTAACCAGGTGCTAGCTTGTTGTTCATGTTTGTGCAGACCATATCAGTTGTATGGGTTTGTTGCTATCTTCCTTCTCTCATCCTACCCTCCAGTTTGTAATTCCTATTCATAACATTTTCCCTCCCTTAGTTCCCCTTCCCCCTGCATTTTCGGCGATGAAACTTGGTGCTTGAGAGCACCACCATTCTGAAGGAATTATGGGACAACCATATTCATTTACATGCCCCCTCCCCTGGGCCGGGGGAAGAGGGGGCCGAATTGTGGCCTCACTCGGCCCAGGTAAAATAAAAAGCAAGTCCAGTCCAGTCCTATTCAGAGTGCAGGCAGAATCCCCTTCCCACATTCCCTTAGTTGTGCTGGCACCCCACAATTTCTCTTCTGCCATATGATCCTCAACCGATCAGCTGAGCAAATGGGAGGTGACATCACAACCCCATTAGCTATGTAGGTTCTACATTAGTGTTTGCCACTGCTGGGAGTCAGGATGGGATGCCAGTACTCCATCCTCAAGACCAACTCAATCCCTTTCTTTATGATCAAGGATTGGAATGGTATATTTTATGGGAAGCATGCCTATTTTAAGATTTTGAAGAAACAATGTTTTAGTACAAGCTATACTTTCAGTCCCTTTCCCCACTGGGATTACGCACTATCATTTTTAACTAAGTCCAAGCACTACATAACATCCAGCCCAGTGATACACCAGACAAGTTTTTTGGTCAAGTTACTGTAGTGGCTAGAGTACTGGCTATACATCCCCAGGGCCAGAGCTCGAATTCTGGCGGAGGCAGAGATTTTTCAGTGGAACCCTGATCCCTTCTTAGGTGTTTTGTCGATACTCCCATTACCACTTGGATTGGGCATTTAACTGTGGATCCCTTGGAACATTTTGCTAAGAATAGGTTAATACCATTAATACTGATACTGGGTTTCTCTCTGCCCTTTCTCCATTACCAACTGACCCACCTATTCATAATGCTGCTAATGATCTAAGTAGTCACGTCACCTCCCCAAATAACAAACAAACCAAAATTCATTATTTTTATAAAGTATGTATATACAGGGATTAGCTAATTCAATATTATTTTTTATTTTCATAGCAAATGGATTTTTAAATCATCAAACAGCCAACTTACTCAAAGTGAAAAGGATTTTTTTTTTAAGTTAAGGATTTGCAAAATCTATTCCCTCTTTTTTCTTCATACATTCCACTCCAATTTGGACCCAAATTACTTACAGGTTACTAAATTCAAACACCTAATGCCAACGGACAAAGCATTCTCTGGTTTCCCAGTGAGTGATGGTGATAATTTTCATTTTGACAGCTAAGATCTATATTGTATCTAGTATATTGCTACAGTGGTATTCACCCTTACAACAATGACAGAATAAGCGATCAAAACTTTATTGCCCATTAAGACCATCACCTGGTGGGGAAATGGAGAACACTTCCTGAGTATTCCCTGATTCAACCTGAAATACTTTACCTAAGACCATTACAATCTGGGACATATGGACAAAAGGTAAAAAAAAGGTTTTATTGATTTTACATGGAATGACCCTCGAGTTAAGCTAGTTGATTTTGCAAGTCTGATACATAAAAGTTGACTTATTTTCACAACACTTATTTCATCAAGAATCAAGAAAAAGACAATTGTTTCCTAACAATGAACAATGAAGCAACTTCCTTAGAATAAATTTTACCATTTATAAAGAACCACAGGGTTCAAGTTTGCAAATTCTATGATATTTTAATCGGTGTTGATAGGAAGAATGATTTTTAAATTTGTGACAGCTTCATATGAATGCGCATATATTGGTAGAAAGTGTGAACGAAAATTGGTAACAATTATGAAATTAGCAAGTGGGTACGTCAAGCACAAATTAACTGTTAACGTTATTGACTATGGGTACACAAGTCTAATTCTCACTACACTAAAGAGTCCCTCGTGACATCCAGGTGTAACCTGTTTATTGAGATTCTTAGGCTCCCATCACCAAATAGATATCATTTTAGGAAAGATTAAAGCGTATTTACCATGGGGCGCAGAAGATCTACGATAATTTCAACCACAATGGAACAAATACTAGTTTGCCAGATCATTCCAGCCACCTCTACTGGCCTTACTTCAGGCAGAGAGGCTGAATGCTATTATTTACCTCATTGTCGTCTTTTAACTGCATAATTGAAAGTCTATGTCTAAGTCTAAGCTAATGATAAAATTCGTCTCTGAGATGATCGGTCAAATTCCTGGGAGATTAGGTAGATAAGTTATTCGGGATTGATTTCGCTAAGGACGAGTCGAGACCGCCTCAAACAAGAATGCAAAAGTTACTACCGAAAGTCTCTCTTGACCCATTTCATTCAACTGGAATGTGTCGATGATGTGTTTATACACTAAATGAACCTTCACCCCGATAATATATGAAGAGGAAGGTGAAAGTAGAAGGAGAAACTACACTACAGCACATGAGAAAAGTTTTGTATCGAAACCCATTCGGCTTGATTAATATAAAAAAGATCTATGGCGGACATATCTTACCCTTCACAATACAACTGGCTTGGAACCACGGACTTAGAATAATAGACTGGCTTGGAAAATATTCAATTGGGGCATTATGTCAAAATGCTGCCTATTTATAGCACATTAAAGTTCACTAAGGAACAGCTGATCGACAGCGTAAGCCGACAAGTCCACATAACTGTGTGTTACTGAAGACCACTTCAGCGAATAGACTTACAGTAGTTCACAAAAACTAAAATGAATGCTAAGTAAATTTTTTCTCGACGCACATCAAATTAAAGTTATAAATTAGCCGACTTACCTGGGCAATTCCCGATCCCATTAACCCTCCACCGATCACCGTCACTTGGTTTATAGCTGCGGACATAGCTTTCGATGAAGAAAATCCTCTTTTAAGGATAGAAAACCTGGTAATCATTTTGCTTTAATTATGTGACAACAAGAGGATGAAAACTTTACCAGGGTCTTCCGCACAGGATGACGAAGCAAATACTAGAAAGAAAACTAAGAGAGTGGCCCGATTAGCACAGCAATCACCGACAGTGAGACCGGTGATACTACCACTACGCCCACACTTGGAGTACTTCCAATTACTCAGTCTTCCTCGATATTTATGTAATAAGATTAGCGGTTTAAACGTTTAAAGGTCACTGTCGTTTCCAGTCTCAGAAACCATAGTAGAAGAAGGATTTAACATACCACAAATGTGCACCACTCAAGCGCTTTAGCGGCTTTAGCTATTACTAAAGCTCAGTGCTTTATTTATCCGCTTTATTTTAGCGCCTTGATGACATTTGGCGCCTGGAGCAAATATCATCAAGGAGCCTTCATAGTTTCTTATTACAAATCTTAAAAAAACACCCAGCGCCTTCGATGCCCTCCCAGTTAGAGGCTGACGAGTATTTTTCCGTGGCAGGATGGACCGTCGAAAATATTCCCATCATTTTTTTTAATATCCATAGTTTTCTAGCTTGTAAATTGTTATACATCCTTATACCCGAGCGCAAGCAAGCAGGAGCGATTTTTTTCCATTCTAGATTTCTCTTAGTAGTTATCTTCATATTGTTCATTTTCTGCACTAAAATTATTGGGAACTTTTCATTAATTACACCATGAACATGCATGTTCGTGAATTACACAATCAATTACTAAGCGCAGATGGGAACAGCGCACTTCAATCACTTCAACGGCTTCAGCGCCTACAATCCCCACCCGGGGATGAATGGAACCAATAGAACGAATTTCGCTGGTGAAACGTTTGGTAACCTACCAGTAGGTGGCATTCTTACCAACATGCAAGTGGATTCAAAAGTGTTTAAGTGTGATACTGGTTATTCGACGCCAAGAAAGCTTGGAAGATTTACTTTACTGACTTCAACCACACCGTAATCACCCGAGTCTATACCAAGAAACTAGGGCCAGTTATGATTTTAATTATTTATGGTAAATGTATATTTTTAATGATCACTACCAACCTAACAGTTTTAGTTATTATTATTTATGTATACATTTACATAATATATTTACATTGTTTAGGGAATCATCTATTTCTTTCTCTAAAAATTAATTTCTTCCTCTAATAAAATATTTTCCTTCCATTCTAAATTATTATCACTGCATATAGCTAATTAAGAGGGAGCATGGTGGCCTAGTGGTAGAGTGCTTGGCTACTCGAAGAGATCGAAGGGTCCCGGGTCCAAATCCTTTGGATTCCCCCGAACATGAAACCCTCGGAGTGCGAGGTGGCCCAGGAAAAGGAACTGGCCTCCCTACCATGAATGTGTGAAATTCACACGCCTGTGGCTTAGTCCAGGGTGAGCTCTACCCTCAACTATCCAAACCAAGCTTCGGGTTGAATCACTGAGTGAGTGATATCTAATTAAATATTTTTGCGCTAGCATTAAAAAGGAATTGCTGACATTGGCCAATATATATTATTTAGGTGATATATATGTTTCATCATCATACAATGTGTGTGATTATTTATATCATCGTGGAATTTACTGACACAGAAAACAAAGGTGAAATTGGTGGATAGGAAGCAGGTTTTCTGAAAGTTCCCCAAGTAACGAGTATGTTTGGTGCATAAAATGCAAACTCACACACTTAAAGGCAGAAGTGATTCTGCAGCAGATTTCTGGTTTCTTCCTAAATATCTACATTGTTATAATGTTCAACCATCCTAACATTTTCTTCTCGTTTGGACGAAACCGTTTGAGGATAACGTTAAAATAACTTAGTTAAAAACGTGAATATAACTCTTTACCTGCTGGTATGTAGATCTGGACTACTATGTATGGTGTCCATGGGCTCTCCTTCTAACGTTATCATTTTTTTAACGCAAGGATTTTCTCGTTTTACTACCTAGACCTATGATTTCACTTTTTTCCCCATTCTTTCTTCTGTATGTTTGCTCTTGCTATTCTCTGGTTGTCTCCTGAGTGTATGGCTCTATATCCACTGCTCCAGAAATCATCTGCATCAGCCCAATTTATTCAGCCAATTGATGATGTCTATTTCTGGCATGTCTATCTCCATCTCCATGTTCTCCATTTTCCCACTCACTCTGAGAGACCTCATGTTCCATGTCCAAACTCTACGTTTGACCTCCTCGACAGATGTTCCCCTTTCAGTGGTAACCATATGGAGATCCAATTAGGGGACCATTTTACCAGGAGGAATGCCATCATGTCTTCTGTGACTGCAAGGCTGGATCTTCTAGGGAGGATAATGTGAGAGTTTCCCTGCACATTGCAGTATTTTGGCCATTTCTGTGGATTTGAATCTCACCCGCACGTATTCCAGTTGATCCTGAACTGATCATTTTGAATTGATCCATCAATGCCTTCCGGTGAAACCACTGCCTTTCACCAATAGTGCAGCATAGCAGTCCAAAGGAGAATTTCCTCTTTGCTCTCTCATTCCCAGAAATTTTCAAGATAATATTTACTTCTTAACCTTCATTGTGCGGATTAAAATTCCCACTTTGGATGCTGCCGGCCAGATTTAAATTTGAAAACTCAGTAGAAACTCTATGGGTTTAAATACCATATCCAGCATACAATACATTGTACACACAGTCATAGAACCCCACATCCCAGCATACAATTATATGTATTCTAGTCCTTTAAAGGTTAAAGTAAAAAAATATTCTCCATCCCATGAATCTTGAAACTAAATCCTTTGGATCAGCAGTTGCACAAAATACCCTAAGGCCATCCAAAAATTTTATTAAAAAAGGCCCCTATTTTAAAAAATTAATTACAATTTTACAACATTATTGTATACAATATTATTAAAAAATTAAATATATTTTTGTTTATAATTTTGGCTCCTCACCTTCCTAGGACTGATGCCCAAGTAGCAAAAGAATGTTGAAAAATTATTTTAAAATGATTTTAAATAATTTTAAAATCAAAATATCATAAGATGTCTAAAATCATGAGTTTTTCAGGATTTTAAAATAATTTTAAAATAATGTATGATATTAAAGTTCTGTATCATGTCATCACTATTTGTTGATAACATATATATGCATATATAGGAAGTACTGAGACATTTATTTGCATGAAAAGTCTTTTTTTAATATTTCATGTTAAAATAATATGATAATATTATTTCAAAATCATTTCAAAATGATTTTAAAATTATTTTAAAATATTTTAAAAATGATTTTTAAATATTCCTAAAATTATTTTAAAATCATTTTAAAATATTTTTAAAATGATTTTTAAATGTTCTTAAAATGATTTTAAAATTATTTTAAACAAATTAAAAATTATTTTGAAATAATTTTAAAATTGATAGATTTTTGTAATTAATTTCCGCTGTACACTAAATTATTGTTATGCTTTCATTGGTACCTTCATCAGTTTTCTCATTTCCACATTCGTAACATTGATTCTACATGCATATTCACGTTCGTAACATTTCTGCGAGTAAGTTACGTCTTCATTGAAATGTAAAAAACGTGTGGAAATTTGAAAAAATATTGTCTATTCTCATTAATATTGACTTTATATGCATGTTATGTGGCAACATATGTTTCAATTAATTAATACCTGAAAACTGTTATCGTGATTGAATGGTACGTTTCTTCAAACTGTCACGGCATTGACATTTGAAAGTTAGTTCTCGCAAACACATTTACGCACGGGAATGGCCGTATATATACAACTTTCTTAGAGCGCATTTCTAAGTTGCGAGTAGGATATGACGTAGGTAGTTGCGAGATAGGTATACCATAGGTAGATGTGAGATTGATGTTGAGTGTATAGAGTCCGGAGTTAGGTTATATAATGTTGTCTATGGGTATAAACCATTTTTTTACAGTTTGAAGCGATCGTGAACACGCTTGTGCAGCGCTCCTGACACCCGTTAGCTGCAACAGGCCCTCGCGGTAGCTGCAGCGCTACTGCGCAGCGCATCACATGCGCATCTGCAGCATTTTGTGTTTACTGGGTAGCTTCTTAAAGAGTTAAACATACTTAAAACTTATGTTAAAATCATTTTAAAATGATGAAAAAAAGATTTTAAAAGCATAAAAAGAGAGAGCTAATATGTTTTCAAAATAATTTTAAAATGATTTTAAAATATTTTTGCAATAATTTTAAAATAATTTTTTCATGAGATATTGCTACTTGGGTGTGTGTATGTTGATTTAAGTATATCGATCAATGTATATTGATTGTATTGTAGCAGCTAGCCTGCATGGTCTGCTGGGCGCAGTCAGTATTATACGTGTCACCACCTAAAGCGGTTGTTCTTCTTTATCCTGATTCCTCGCCTAAAGGTCCAACGGGATCTAACAAGGACAAGCAGTGATAGAGGTGCGTAGCATTTGACATCTGAAGGTGCCTACAGCTATTGAAAATACCAGATTTACAAACTTGACATCGTGATGTGAGGTATGAAAGATTTGATTATGAAATTAAAGTAGCATAACATCTTGTATGATTATTATTCACTAGTTGAAAAGCCTGCCAAAATAGGCAAATATTGGCGAAATAGCCATAAAGAAATGAATAAAGTGAATAACTAATAAAAAATAAATTGATGTGTGGTACAACTCAATGTGGTAAAACACTATGGTAAGCATTAGATAATATTTAAGTGTCAAAGATTTATTTGAATACAAAATTTTTGGTGAAGCAGGCAGAGCTGTTACTAAGCGGTTCCTCTGTGTGCATTTTTAAAAATGAATACACTCAAGACATGTGCCTGTTAGTGGAGAGTGTACATGGGAGCTCGCTTGCCATCTATTGGTACACATCTAAATCATTATGCCTAGCAACTGAATCAGCTCAATCATACGTACATACAGTAGCGTAGCCAGGGGGGGGGGGCGTGTTCTGGCGCCCCTAAGTCACTAAGCCTGTGAATATTTCCATCTTAAGTCCCAAATACATAGGTACGAATAAATGTGCATAATACGTTGTCAATTATCATACTTTGTACAAACCCATCCGCCTATTGTATCACAGAAATTGGTAAAGTTTAGTAAACTGATTAATTTATGAGTCGGCGCCCCCTGGACCCAAAACCTGGCTACACCACTGCGTACATACCCATAGCTTTCTTTACTGTAGACAAAAGGAAACGTTATGATCTGTACAGTATATCAATCAAAACTGAGATTTCAGAATTATTCTGTTGACCTACTCCCCCACATTATGCGAATATCATTCATAAATATCAAGTACTGTTTTAAAGTAAATTAATCCAGACATTCTGACCTCAGGACATGGTAATTTTACATGAAATCCATAAATCTGCAGATGAGGGAAGAAGGTTGTTCAGCATTGTATAGCTTTTCTGCTCAAACATTTATTAAATATCTTTGTACACATTTTTTAACAAAATTTCAGTTGTTGCCTTCTGCAAAATGCTGTGCTAGGGCTCTAACACCCTCCCATGTTTCTTGACCGGTCGACTCAATTTGTGATGCTGGTAGAATGAAACCATGCATGCCAGTATCGGGTAGCTCAATGGTATAGGCATATTTTATGCTAGCAACTCCTTTTGCCCAGTCGTCTGAAGCACCTGAAAAAAAAACAAAAATATGTTAATAACGTTGACGGTAATGCACAATCGATCTTATGGTGAAGCAACCTTATAGAAATTACGATTATGCCAAGGATGAAAATATTATCCTACAATGGTCGAAGGACTCACTCATCAGAGCACCAACTTTTGGTGAAATGTCACACGACAGATATCGAAATCTGCTTCGCGTGTTGCCTAAACACGATGATTGCCTGCCCAATGAAAATGATAGCTTGGAAAACATGAGGAGGGAGCATAGTCGACAATCTTTGGAAGCCCTTCAGCAGGGGTGCAACAACCCCCCGAATCGTGGGATCGTGGGGGGGAAAACTCCTTGAAAAATCTGTATAAGCTAAGCGGGAGGGGGGGGTGGGGGGGGGGGGCGAAGAGATTTTTCAAATGTGGCAGTGTCCATTAAAAAGTGAGCCACAAACTCTGAATTCCCCCCCCCCTCCCCACAATCGTGCTTGGCCTACCCCCCTCCCCCGTTGTTGCGCCCCTGCCCTTCAGACACGCCTTTGCCCCTTTCCAGAACTTTTACAATGCCGAAAGTCTCCTGTTCTTCAAAGGAAGTTTGTGATTAGAACGCAAAGGACCCGTAAATCTCAAGCGCGTTCCGCGAAAGTATTCAGCGCGGGACAAATTCCCGGGAGTAATTGAGCATAGGGGTAGCGAGTCTGCCACAGAGCGCGCCGCAACGAAAGGGCTAAGACAGCAGCCGCGTAAAGGAGAATGTTATAGGGAGGTTAAAAGGTGAAGTGAATTTCGGCAGTGTTTTCAGTGGATCTCAGCTTTTATTGTGATCATGGAGTATAGAAAATTTTCTAATATCCTTGATTGAGGTCACTTATTGTACGTGGAAAGGACGAATTTTTACACCTATCTGTTTGACAACGTATCTTTCTTATTTTATCTTTCCTGTCGGACCTTGAGATGTAGTGTGGCGTCAAAATAATATTCACTGTCACACTGAACTAGCACACTACCTGTCATGAATTTCTCAAGCAATCTAAGCCCAGAGGTACGGACGCGCATCAATCGTAAAACTGAAATGCTTTCGGAAAACAACGTTGAAGCATCATTCGGAGAAAATAGGGCGCTTTAGACGCAACATGGAGACGATGACGCAAAATGTCGTGAACAGTTACAGTACTTTTATCTTGTACTTAAATAAAACTGCAGTAATTGTACTGTCCACTTAAAATTTAAAAGGGACCTGATGTAGACCTGATGATGATGCCATAAGGAACGTCGAAACACGTGTAGTGTAATATTTACATTAAAATTTAAGTGGACAGTACAATTACTGCAGTTTTATTAAAGTACTAAAATGCTGTTCCACCATACATCGCCAGAGACTGTCGAATTTACTTTTATTTGGCCGTATTTCCATATTACCGCTGATTAAATACACATTTACGAAGGTTGAGTGATGATAGTTAACTTTTTTGACAGATGGGTTAAGATATTACATATTTTACTGTTTTAGCTTATTTATAATCACTGTTAGATCTCCACGATGAAATTCTGCACCGCATCGACGAGAAATTCGTTGTAATTTCCTCTTTCATGAGCCTTATTTTTCTCTGCTTCAAGTTACTCTTGGTTCTGGTCGTTCCCTGCAATGTTCGCGCCAGTTAGCACGTCAGTACCACGGACTTAGGTCAGTACGGAAACAATCGGACCACAAGAGCTTGCCGACGCAGATGCACTCTCATCGGGTCTTGGTGCTCCTCCATTTACCGCTGCCTTTCGGCTACAAAATTCTATCAGTACGCTATCTTTGAAAATTATTTTGCAGCATTCCCTAGGCATTTCTGTAGACTTTCCTTACAACTTAAAGCACTTTTTAAAAGGAAATTCAACATAGTTCTCAAAGAACTTTCCGTAGAAATTCCTTTGCACACTCGGTAGAATTCCGTAAAACATACTGTATAAATTGTTTATTATTTTCTGTCATAAATTATTAGATATTCTATTTGGAATATCTTGAATTCATATTTTGGCTAAAGTTACTTAATTTATAACTTTGTTATTGAGTTCATCATTGTGAAATAATTGAATGGACATGAGTAACTACTGACTTTCTTAAAATACTCCGAAAGAGAGATAACTCGCTGAGGAATGCTGGGAAAGTTTCCATGGATTTCTTAAGGGTTCTTATATTCTACCAAAACTGCTTCCACATAATAATTGCGGAAGATTCTTATAAAAGGAACCGGTGATACAGAAAGCGTGACAATTTCAGTCGAATTCCTTACATTCCAGAGAACATTGATTTTGGATTTTTTTTAGCTGGGACACTCGACGCGTTTTCTAAAAACATGGATAGAGCACGACTTCTCCGCTTTTTTATACCCATTTTTTTCTTTTCATTTCATCCGTAAAATGCTGATATTTTCACTGTCACTTGTGGCACGTGTTTTGCTTTGCTCGCACACGCAATGCTACCGTTATCTCCTCATGCATTCGATAGAGCTGATATAGCTCATTGAAAAACCCATGGTATGAGTATGTCGGCTGCGAATTCAGGGGAGGCGGATCGACAACTGTGGTCATTTGCACCAATGAGAAATGGTGGGTGGGTTGGTGGAGAGAAATGCATGGGGTTGGTAAATCCGGCGTCGACATTAGCCAACTCAGTGGAAGGCGCCGAATGGACCAAAGTTTAACGGATTAGGGGAAAGATGAGCTCTACGGCCTCTAATGTAGCACACTAAAGATGCAATGGAGTGTTTAATCGTTATTTTGCCTCAAATTTTAACGTCCAATCCGACGAACGGAGTACCGCACCCGAGGTGTTCTTTACCTAATTACCAAGTAAGGATTATAATTTCACTGAAATATTTCTGGCCCGGGAAAGATGATCCACACCCTGGCTTTAGGAAGCCAGTACTCTGGCCGCCACACCAACCCTTGCGTATGCCTGCTCGTCTGGTCTCTTTCTTGAGGTCAAGAAGCTTGTACTTTTCAAACATTTATTTCCATAGCTCGATTCTCAAATGCTGTGCAAGTCACTACGAAGTGCTTCGCATGACCCGTTTTTCATTTTTTTCGTTTACAGTGCTCGCGCACGGATTGGGAACAGTCTCATGTTATCATTATCAGTAATGGACGGAGGGGGGATCCATTTGAAGACTTAAGGCGTCATATGCTATCTTATCAATAATTCCACAAACCGACCTGTTAAATAAGATTCTGAAGAGTGGAACTGTGTCATTATTTGATAGGGTTTTGGAAGCATGAGCTTGGTATAGGCATAGGGAAACTTGGTGGAACTCGATGGTAGAGAATCTGAGGTCAGTGAGGGTGAGTAAAAGGTCGATGAGCGGGCAGAGACTCCGAAGGACTCTTGCAAGGACATCTTGAGGGACCCTCGAACCTTTTTTTCCACCTCTCTTACATACTTTCCTGTTCCTGACGTCATGCTCTTCTCAAGTGAGTGCCACCTAGTTTTGACACCCCTATATGAAGGCAGATAATCGAGATTTCACTCAGCTTCCCAAGTTTTCTATTGAGTTTTATTAATTTTACCTAATTAAATAAACTCACAGACACCAATTCATATAAAGAGTGATAAAATTCGAATCACTAACACATCTTGTTAGTGTCTGTTTTTTTTTGTGAGAATTCCAATTTTTAGTAAACAAATTTGCCCTCCATGACAACTCTAATTCTTTTCAAATGTTAATTTATATTAACATTTTGTAAACTAATTTAGTACGTCAACATTTTCTCTTATTTACTGCCGAATGCCGTGAATGAATAGCGTGGTTTCCCAGTTAAGGAAAAATAAGCCTGATAGACGTTGGTCTGGCAATTCTTAGCATCTCGGTTGGTAATGAGTCACCAATAATGGAACTAATTTTTCTGAAATTAACGACATCCAAAAGGGAGGTTGTAGCTGCTATCACAAGAGATTTGTATCACATCCTAAAAGGTTGGGGAAATTCGCTATTTTCTTGATGCTCTGAAGCTCTGTTTGTGTATTTAGGAAGGAGGAAAGGTGAGTTCCATTGGAGCTGCCGCGGCATTTTTAATACTTTTGAAGAAGATTCTTTAGGTCACCTCAACACAATATATAAATGTGTTCTCTCACTCAACAATAACTCACTAACATTTGCAATAATAGCAAGAAACGTTGCTTCCGGATTCTTCTGCTCTACCTGCCCTTTCAGAGGCACACTTACCTTTGGCGAAGTTCGGAGCTTAAGCTGTGTAGGGGAGCATGTAACAAGTCTATCGGTGCCAGGATAAAAAGCTGCAACCGAAACGCGCTATGACCTGAACGTGAGCGATTCTTGAAAATTTCTCTCGAAATTTCATTTTTAAAAAACATTTAAGTTTCCAAGTTACTTTCATTTTCTAAGTTGAGTTTGTCGATTGGGCATAGGAAGTGGATATCAAGGAACGGAAATGAAAATTGCACGAAAAATTGCTAATATCCGAGGTACAATCAATTTTAACTACCGAAAGAGTTAAAAAAGAGTTTCTTCTATATGAATTTGATTTACTTCCTCGTGAAGTAGAAGTGCTCTCCTGAACATGTTGTAGTAGTGCTATAAAATAGAGTTCACGTAAAAATATGGGTATTGTAGCATCACCTTTTTCTGTTTCAGTCGTTCAGAGACAGCGCTGCTCTCCCGCCTAACTGCGCTGCTTGTACTCCTACCCGCATTTTCAAGGGAGTCCTAATTAATCGATAAATGGTCTTTGATTATTGCCATTATCAGTCAGTTCTGATGTAATTTTGGATGCACTGCATTTAGGTACCTATATACTTAATAAGTGAACTGGCGAAGCCTCTGACATTATTCTGATAAACTTTCATGGACTTTATTCTTTTATCAATATTCTTCAGAAATATGAATTATTCAAGAAATAAGTCTTCTGATATTGCAAAGCATAGGGTCATACATTTCAGAAGGAGTCTTTCATTTTTCACTGTCTCTTTTATTCCATGCGTTTTCGTCGTCATTTTGTCACCACTTTCTAAAACCGGCTAACGCAGAAAAAATGCGTTCGTTTCTTTCTGCTTAAAGATACAGCGGGAGTTCAGTGAATTCCGAACTCATCCGTGCCTCGATGCTGTCAATCCGATGAAATATTAGCTGCGGAGTCATTGACACGCAGGAAAAGAGTTATATGTACTCTATCGAGTGCGCTCTATGGTACTGCATGATGTTTTATGAGGGCTCTACTTGGAAGTATACTTTTTATGAGAGTGGGATTTTAGGCCCAAAAGTGATTATGAAGACGTAATTAAAGTTGCATTCAGCATCATGACTGAGGTAAGAAACATCCTAGCAGCAGGCTTGAAGCCATATAAACTGCAAGCAATGAGGTTTTACTGGACTGTTTTTTTTGTGAAAATTCGCACAATGCCATGAGAGTCTAGTCTACCGGAAATAAATCCAACGTTTATGAAGATGGCTTACTGAAATATCTCAGAGCTAAAATTCGCAGGTCAGCACTTGTGTGAGCGAAAGTACCGTCCAAGAAAAAAATAATGCAGTACCTTTAGATGGCCTCCTCGCAAACATTTTCCAGCATCATTTTTTATGAGCTGAGGACCTTGAATCGGTGCATAGTGCGTTAGGCGTAACGAGTTAAGTGAGGATTCTTCAATCGCTTGTTGGAATCACTCCGAAAACGGTATCAAGTTTCCTGTTTGAGTAATAGAGGTTTGCAAGGAGGCCCTCTGCACAACACAATCAAGTGTTGGATTAGTTTTGATGAATATTGTTTCATAATAGCTTTTTAAAATTTAAATATTAGTAATTTATTTTCATATATAAAACCACCCGCCTTACAAATGCTAATGAATACATCCAAAACTTCCGATATCCAACCTAATTAAACCCATTCTATCATATCTCTATATCACCAGTGCATTCAAAATCTATGCGCCAAATTCACCTGATCTTATAGAATTAGACTAATAGGATATCGATGCATTTGCATCTGTCTGAATTTCACTCTCGAGAAAGAAACAGAGGACTGAGATAGAGGACGTTTCGATAGGAGACTTTCCTATCATCTTCAGGGCTGCCAAAACAGTATAATACGTACTCGCAAATATTATTCAAATACGGCAAATGCAATGCTTGCATCTCGAAGATACCGTCTTTGGGACTGGGCACTGCTCGTCTTCAATTGTGAATCGGACGATATTCCTATTAACATGTAGCTACGGTATGAATGCCGTAGTTTAAACAAATACCGATAATCCCGTGTACATGGGGCCTTAATAAATGAAGGTTGAGGCACATTACACTAATTTTATTAAAATTACATGCTACCTAATTAAGCCGATGGGTCTCATTAGGGTCGATTCTATAGCAGGAGGCATGTTATCTCACTTTTTCATTGAAATTGAGTCATTGCTATGACTTAACCTCAAAACTGCATTTAATTTACACTTATTATACAGTACACCCCCTTTTCCTGCTTTTAACCAAGAATTTACCCTCTTCCTGTACCATTTCCTAGACTTCATTGTTTTCTTCTCGGCCTACCCGTCTCGATTTCTCCATCGTTCTCCAGCTCCACCTCTCAAAACCTTACAATCCTTTTCTCTCTGAAAAAACATCACGCTGCTGGCTCACATCTTCACTGGTGTTTCCTTGCCGTTTTCACTCAATAATGCCTGTCATTGATATCTTCATGGTGATCAACGAATTGGTCCCGGGCGTTGCTTCCCCCCGTCTGCAAGCAGCGGGCACAAAATTATAAATGACCTTGTCTATCGAAGCATGTCAAACTAAAAAATACTGATGCCCACGAATATCTTATTTTGTATTCAAGTTCTGTGTAATATTTATCCCGACTTATCTCCGATAATGTCTCAAATACAACCGGAATAAGCGCTCCATTTGATCTCGTTAAGATTCCTTTGAATGCTCAATTCAGCGTTGTTTTTTCGTGAGAAACTTATTATTTCAGTTTCATGATTAGTTCCCATTCAACTTTCTCACACTGATTTCACTGGGTGCAGAAGTTTGACTAGATTTTGATCAACATCTTGAAAACCAGCAAATACAGCTGGTTGACTAATTTTCCTGAAAATTAACATCCATCTCTTTCCCCGTTGGGAACGATACTTGATAAAACATACTGCAACATACTGCTCCGTATTTTTCGTGGTAATGTGTATCCCTACATTATATCTTAGGTTTCGAAACAATTTCGCTCCTATTGGCGAATAAAATTACAGTGAAGCCTGTCTTAGCCTGAGCTAGACGGAAACCTGTCTTTCCAGGAACCTGATTTGGTCCCGGCTGGGATCAATATGGAAAGCATACCTTGTGTTGAGCGGAAACTGTCGAATGCGGAAAGGAAGGAAAGTATTGTGGATTCCCGGACGCTTGAACATGTACTGAGCGTAATTCCATCGACCATTTCCATGAAAAAATTAGTTTAGTCACGTAAAAAAAAAAATGTTGGAGAATGTGAAAGATTTGACAGTTTATAGTATGAATGACGGCGATTCCGATAGCTTTAACTTATTAAACGGGGTAATTGGCAATATAAAAGCTTATATTACATGAAAAAGAAAGGAAAAATACAGGCGTTGTTTGCGGAATATGTGCGCAGTTTGTAATTAATTATGTGATTTTGCGGAAATAAAAAAACCTTTATGAATCCTATGTGACAGTCCTCTTAAATTATTTATTACCACATACTACCCTACAAGCCGTCGTGGGGACATGAGGCAGGGGATGTAAGGACACCAGGCACGAAAAAAGAGGGAATAGGGAAATGGAAGACGAAAAGAACGAAAATAAATTGAAATTTCTAATGCCCTGCTCTATTATCGTTATAGTCACTAACGATATGTGGAAAGAAGGAATTTATATATATATATATATATATATATGTTCGGCTGCACATTTTTCGTACTTTCGTATTTTTCATCTCGCGCCTGACAAAATATGGGAAGTGTCAGGCTATGACGTATACCGAAGAGACAATGTAGGCGGAACGCGAGCCGTTGGCGGTGTGGTAATTTTAATTGACAGCAGTATAAAGTCATATCCACTGCAACACATTAATACTGTGGCGCTGGAAGTAATAGGTGTGGTAATAGAAGCCTTTTTCGGTAATTAAAAATTTTTCTCATGTTATTTATCGCCCACAAAAAAAATGATTGCCTCTGATTTCGAAGAGTTGATAATCGACAACGAACCAACCATCATTGGTGGGTATTTCAATTCTAAACATGTGACCTGGAATTGTCCGGTAGAAAACAAAAATGGCAAGCTATTGTACGACTGGGTGCAAAATAGTAACGTCAATGTCCTTGCGCCAACTGAGCCGACAAGAGTTTTCGGTAGAAGCGTGATAGATATTGTATGTTTGTTTTTTCGCTGTATGTTTGTTTGAGTTGATGTGAGTGATAGATATTGCACTCACAAAAATCTTGAGTAGGCCAGCTTCTGTGAGGATAGCAAATGATCTTACTGGTGACCACTATCCCGTCCTTATTCAATTAGGGCGAGTGTCCGTAAAAACGCCCCAACAGGTCCCAGACTCTGCTATGGAATTGCAGATTGGGGAAAATTTGATGATATAATAACAACTGAACTGACACAGGTTGACCGTGAACCAAACCTCCCGGAGGACTTAAATAAAATGGCGGAAGACCTTGCGAAAACAATTAAAAAGGGCAATTAAAACAAATGAGGTGAAATATACGATTAAATTAAGGAATTATGTAAGACGAAAACATAAAACCCTGGGAACACTAGACCTCAAAAATGAATTGCGAGAGCTTAACAAAGAAGTGAAGCAGATGATAAAAACCGCACGTAAGGAACGATGGGAAAATATCCTAAACAATATGACAAAAAATGACAGGTCTTTATGGAAAACAGCGAAAAGAATGAGAAACGCAGCTCCCGCTTACCCAATAATTCGTGAAGACAATTCTACTGCACTCGTACGACCAATTGACAAAGCAAATGCGATGGCTGATCATATTGAAAATATTTTTACACCTGGACGACCCGGTAGAAAAACGCCGGTAATAACTTTTGACAAAGCTCGATGGGCCACTGACAGGAACACAGAGAATGTTCCAACTTTTAAAATAAGTGAAATTGATGAAGCCATCAGCAAATTGCAAAAAAAGAAAGCGACTGGGGATGACGAAATTCCCAACGAAGTGTTGAAAAAGCTCCTGAACTCGGCCAAACTATACCTGGCAAAGATAATCAATAACTGTCAGAATGGGCCACTATCCTGCGCCGTGGAAAAAATCAATAGTCACTTGCATTCCAAAGAAAATGGGGCGTGCCCTAACTAGGGATGACTTTAGACCAATCTCCCTAATTTCCCACATTGGGAAAGTGGCGGAAAGGGTATTGGCAAGATACATAAATAAATGCATTGCCAGTAATCATATCATCTCTGAGAAACAATTTGGTTTTAGGCAAGACAGGTCCACAACGCACCAAATAAATAGATTAACTAACCATATAACAGATGGCTTCAATAAAAATAAAATAACAGCAGGGGTTTTCCTAGACGTATCAAAAGCTTTCGACAGAGTTTGGCATGACGGCCTACTTTTTAAAATGGACGGTTGGAATTTCCCAGATGGCTATTACTATGGACACAATCCTACTTAAATGACAGACCCTTCTGCGTGTGGAAATGCGAGAGTAGCGCTTGAAAAATGGCAAGAGGTGGGGTGCCACAAGGTTCGGTACTTGGGCCGCTATTTTTAAATCTTTATATGGCAGACTTCCCAAAATATGACGAAAACTGGCTTATTGAAAATGCATTTTATGCGGATGACGTCGCAATCATCTCCAGCAGTAAGCGGGCGAACAAAGCAGTGGAATATTTACAAGACGCACTCGATGAGGCAGGTAAATGGTATAGGAAGTGGCGCCTGACGCTTTATACAAAGAAAACGCAGGCAATAATCTTTTACAAGCCCTTTGTAAGGAAACCACGGTGCGAGTCACTGAGAATTGGAATACAACCGATCGAATGGAGCGAGACCATTAATTATTTAGGAGTAAAACTTGACGAAACATTAACAATGGAAGCTCACATCCAATCTATTAAATGTAAATTTATGTCTTCAAAAACTGGATTAGCTCCAATTTTGAAAAATAAGTGCACCCCACTAGAAATAAAAGGGAGAAAATATAATACCTACTTACATTAGACCTGTTGTGACTTAAGCTGCGCCAGCATGGGCAGGCTTATTGAGCAAGGGACGAATTAATAAAATCGAAGTTATGGAAAGAAAATGTCTTAGATCGATTTTTAATATAAGACTAGGCACAACTAATGATAATCTGTTTAAATATGTTAAATTAACGCCAATTATGGAGGTGATGAAAATTTTAAGGGAGGAATATAAGCAAAAGACTAGTAAAAATGAATCCGAAACCATAAATTTAATCGTCAGAGAAAACGAAATAGGTAAATACAGGACGCCAGATAGCGAAATAGGCTCTGTCGTCCGAAATAAAAATGTTATAAATTTCTAATTCTCCGATTGTCTGGCTGGCAAAATAGAGGCATAGGGCAAAAGTTAATGCTCAAGTTAACGCACCCTGAAATAAATGTCCCAACTTAGGGGCGTTTGACACGGCATCGTACTTTCCGCTTCTGTCAGTTCCAGCGCGTTGTTGAAATGAAATGTCCCCTTTTTTTACTCTGAAACACGTATTATCTGAGTTTTTCGAGGAATCATAGCCTAACGTGTACCCTCCGAGTCTCAAGCGACTCCCAACCCAGTCCTTTCATCAGCTATGTTGCACACACTGTTCGTTCGTAGCCGTTTTTTACGAAGAGTGCGGCTTTCCTTCGCGTTTTGTTTATTGCGCGCATCGAATATTTCTTTGTAGGCTCGCGGTGTATTTTAGGTGCAGCCTTACGAGGGCGAAGTATCATGGTACTACCCTTACTCCATCTCTCTTTCACTTTTTCGTCTGAGGACCGTCCTACTACTCAACTGATAAACCCTAGCCTCTTCAACGCAGCGTCATAAATGTTTTGTATGTCTTCCCCACGTTAGGCCTGAAGCTATGGTGATTCCCAGACATTTGGGGAATAGAAAAAGCCTAAAAAGAAAACAAGCGGAGGCATTAGCCAATTCTTAATGAAGAACACCAAGGGGTCCTCGGTACATCGTATTCGAAGATCCGAGCACGTCCCTTTAGGAGGGCTTCTCATAGCACCCAAGTAAGAGCCGGGATACCATTGAAAAATCTACACCACTTCAGGCATTCAAAACCGGGATCTTTGTGATAGGCAGCAAGTACTATGACCTCATCACCTTGGTTTAAGAGGGGTGCTCAAATTGATCAATTATCAGATGATTTCACCATTACGCTTGGCTTTCAATAATTTTCACTGAAACAAGATCCTCTCAGTAAAGGCGACTTTTATCACTGACGTGATAAAAGTATGCTGCTTCTATGCTGTTTCATGGACCATTTTCATAACTTTTTGACAACTGATGGAAGAAAACCTCGCCACAAAAATGTAACGGTGTGTATTTTGTACTTTTTCTCCATTATTAATAAAAAATATTTATCACTCATCGTAACACTTCATTGCAAAAAGACCTTCGGCTGTAAAAGCATTTTCAGTGTCCGGCGCGAAACAAATAAGTCTATTTAAAATTTCTCATGCGTATATTTAGTTTATTTCTTGGAAATTCAGCCATCAAACAATTTTTTTGCGTCATTAATATTAATATTTTTACTTAAAACTTCCTTCAAATGCTTAAATTTATAATTGAAATTCAGATAATTTGTTGATTATGGCTCGAGAAGAGTCTCGCTCCAACTACTTTATAAAAAGTGAAAGATGAAATTATAAAAATGACCATGAAAACGCCACAGCCAACGAAATACACCTCTATAGCCAGCAGTTGATGACTGAATTGAAGGACTTTACTCTCTAATCCAGCTGAATCATTTAAAACCGCTAAGCCTAAGCTACTGGTTAACGTACATACCTGAGGAAGCGTATATGAGTTCGGCAGATGTCCCCAGAAGGTAATCGGTGCCTCTTACAGCCTTCAGGGCATTCACTCCCTTCTCAGCGAGCACAAACATATCGTAGTAATCGTCAGGCTTTTCAGTCTCTGTCCATCCCCATGGTATCAGCCACATTTGCGAATACGAGTGCAAAGAAAGGAAGAGGACGATTTGGTCTTTATGCCTCGTGATGAAATCCGCCATAGCACGGGTTTCAGGCTCTGAGAAGGGTTTGTGGCCGGCAAAATTATCATCACAGGGATTTGTGGAGCCACCGATCTTCATCCACTGATAGTCCCAGTTTCTGTTCGGATCAACGCCCACACACTTACTCCGATAACTGTACGGTTTCGCGTGGCCCAGCGCTGGGTGCGGCCGCCTCTTCTTCGAGCCCACTGGGATGGAGCGTGTTTTGCGCCAGAGTCGATCGTGTACGTGGGAGTATTCGTAGCCGTCAGGATTGGAAACCGGCAGGATGTACCAGTCCAAATTTTCCAACAAGTGGGGGTGATTTACCCGAAATTCGACCAACTGCAACAGAATGTATGTGACAGTAGCGGGCGAAATCCATTCCCGGCCGTGAAGACCTGAAAAAAAATATTTTTTTAAACCAAAAATTTGTAAAAAGATGATTCTCTGTGAAAAAATCTTTCGTAAACATTGTAGGCTGTCACGTGCGTGGATGCAAAATGTAGCAATAATGTGTCGAAATTCAAAAATGATGATTTTTTTCGTGGTGTATTTATACAGATTGGTGTAATTACAACTTCTTAAATTATTGCAGCTTGTTGTTGTCTGAATAAAGCGCATCAGCATTTTCACAAGTTCATTACTTTTATGCCACCTGCTTCATTATTCATGGATATTTCTCTGATAAACGAAGTAATGATTCATATGGTTCATTTTGTGACAGGGATGGTTTTTGTCGGTAATTATAAATCACATACTCGAAACCTATTCCGTTGCTTGCTACTTTTGGTTTGTGATCAGTTAGATATCAAATCAACTGTTTTTCCGTTTAATCCTCACGGTTTTATTTCGAAGTTAGTTACGAGGAACCTGATGAAATTCTTTATTGAAATCCAAGAAAAACGCGTGAATTTACTTTTTTGTTTCACCTGATTTTTCAGTCTTTTTGTACTTTACCTTCCAATAATGACTCACTAAATTGATTTCTAGAAGTAGAGGGATGTGTGAGGCTGACTTCTTGATTCTTCTAGTTCAGGTTATTCCTCTGGAACTGTGAATTTTCACAGTTGATCGAGAGTAATTGTTTAAGTATCCCTTCGCAAATTATACAAGATTCACGAAGGACAAAGTCACACTTGAGGTCTTGGAGGGTGTACATGCATTCAAATATGTTATTTCAAGTTTTTGCTTTGGAGATGTTGTTAGTGGCTGCTTTGCTACTTTTCGTGTCGTTGAAAAATTTACAAAAAAATACATTTGAAAATGAATCCTAAATTTCCCTGGGGTGGGTCAAAATAAGGTGGAGTAAAGGAATATTTTACGCCTACAGATGCATTGCGAATTTTTCCAAGAGCATGCAATAGATGCAAGTTCTGAATAATGGACTGTAAACTACGGTGTATCAACTAACCACATCCATGGAACTTCACATTTGATCAAATATTGGGGCAAAGGATTGTAAGTACCATTAAAAAATTCAGAAGTTAAAAACAGCCATTCGGTGATGCACATAAGATGTAAACAGGAGAGGAGCTGACAGACACACAAAAAACGACGAAACAAACTGTAGAAATTAAGTCTCAAAACAATTTTCGAGACTTAATCATGTCTCGTCCTCAGGCGATGAGAAGAGGTATTCCTTTTGATCATCGCTTGAAGATGACACATGAATAAGTCTCTAAAATTTGCAATGCAAGTATATTTCGTCGTTTTTTGTGTTTATATTCGAGACTGCCTCTGTTTACTGATACTGAGTGCCTCTTCTCATCGCCTGAGGGCGAGACATGATTAAGTCTAGAAAATTTGCAATGTAAGTGTCTTTCGTCATGTTTTAGTTTCTGTCGGCTCCTCTCATGTCTACATCCTGTGTATATGGACACATATATTTATCTTTCCTTTACATACATATTTCATTACTTTAACAGGTCGTTCATGCCATTTATAAGGCATCTCCGTAAACACTCTCGAGGAGAAAAAATCTTTCCTCACTTAAGTGTTTTAATTTGGAGAGCTTTGAAGCCTGAAAGTCGCCGATAGTGGCCCGCTATGGACGCGGATCATAAATTGTCAAGCGGAAGGACGCCGCGCACATTTCCACTTGACGCTCAATCGTGCTTTAATACTGTGGCTTTTATAGGTGGAAACATAGATCCAGGGAAAGAAAGAATGGAAGACGCCAAGCCTCACGAAAGTGATTCCCGTACTTTTAGGTCCAATGATCCAACAAATACGGCTCGCAATTGTTCAGTGCGAAATGAAATGCTATAATTTTTGGGAGTTATTACTGTGTGCATGTTTTGGGACAAATAGTCACTGTAAAGTGACACCGCCCGACATACCATTAACGCATCTTCGAAATGAAACTCCTGTGTTTTTGAAGTATTATCTGGAAATCCGATCCAATCAATGTAACGATGACGAATTCAAATGGTCTCAATCTTCCCCTTGTATATGGTGTATGACTTCTTTGAAGGCATTAGCTGATATACCCGGAAATCAAAATTTATTTCTTTAAGTAAAATTTTGCTCTGACGCGAGAATGTACATCCCTAGAAGCAACAACGTTTATCAAATCCCTAGCCTTTTTTTACTCTCTAAATTTTTTGCGCATTTTTCAAATTTGAATGAGGCGAAAATCAGCATGCAACAAACTTCATTGAAAGGCTCGGGATGAAATACATCGGCATAAAAGTAAAATAAGACTAAAATTTTATGAACTGTGCTGTAACACTTGCAGAGTACAAAAAACACTTCAAGTAAAGACCGGTCCTCATTTTCAATAAAGTATGAGTATTCTTCTGTGCCTGCGCAGATTATTTTAAGTACCTTCTGTTAAATTGTCTGTCCAATGATGTCTATGAAAACCACGTAAATTTATCCTGTGGATTAATGCAACAAATAAATATTCTAATCAAGATTTCAGGCCGTAGTGTCGGTTTTAATTTATCTTTAAACTCCTGTGAAATCCTGTTGCCGATGGAAGGGTGTTGGACGGGAGAATGAAGTGTATGCAAGAGAGAGTGAGGCGGGAGAAGGATAGGGATTTTGGACGGTATTCAGGAAGATGATAAATACGCCCAGTTTACAGTTGGTTTGATTCAAGAAAATTAATACACTGTGACATTAAAGAAAATTTACTGTCGTCGGAGAAATTATAGGTACATTGACTGTTCCGACCTTGACGAACACATGAACGTTCTACTTGACACAATAGATTGCTTACAGGTGGACTATATTTTTCGAGTGATTCTCCGAAAAGACTGGGTGATGTGATGTGACCTCGTTTTTCGTCACAGACCAGTCAATTAGGTCGTCGGTGGAAAGAAATCCTATTCACGTCACAAAATGGGCTGTGGAGCTTTTATACATGTACAGTTTTATACCCACCTCCATCAATCCATATTGCTGGCTTCTTTGCTCCTCCGGATGATACTTTCAGAACCTTAAGGGCTCTCCCTTCGGTTGACGTTCCAATAATCACAGTCTCACATATTTCCTTGTAAGTGTGGGCCAGGTAGTCGATGTAACTTTCAATATCTGAAATAGGAAACTCACTTTGGTAAGTCACATTCCGAAAGAAAATGTACAGCATTCGTAAACCAATGTTTTGATTTAGCATGATCATGACCGACTAAGTTAATTCACTAAGTAACGCCTGAGAATATCAATTTCATGGTCATGACCGTTGAGAATATTGAATACCAGCACGAATGACTTACCTAATTCACCTAATCTCTAATGGAATAAGATATTAGGTGATTAAGAGGCAAGTTTCATTTCATAAGTGCATAGAAATAAGCCTCACTTCCCCATTTTAAAGTAGTTGGAGGGCTAGTTCGTAGGCTTCTACCACTTAGTGGCTTAGCTAGGGCTTAAAATATCTGCAAGTTTAATTTAATTGTCGTTTCATTAACGCCACCAGCGTGCCACTCGTGAGCAAAAAATTAAGAATTTGACAGCAAAACAAACGGGATTCAAAGTAATTTATTCGCGGAATATTAGAGGCCGATAGCGGCCACTACTAATATTAAACATAAAAAGAGCTCTAGATAACATAATATGCAGGTAAAAATTCATCCTATTTCACGTATTTTCAGGGTTTTATGCAAATTCACCAATCCTCAAAGTTTAAATAACATTAGTAGGATATAGTGTATAGCATGTGGGTGAATCCTCACCCCCTGCGACACACACATGAGGTGGCTTGAAGTTACTAAACAAATCTAACTTTGTAGTTAGTTTGCTGTATAAATCTTTCATTTATTAATATAATAAACATTGCTATAAGGACATAGCACATGCTTCTACAGACAAGCTAATTTCTTCTACCTCTTTGCACGCAAGCATTGAGATAAATCAAAGCACTCGTGGATCTTAAAAATGTTGTAGCATATGGCGTAGGGTATGTTTCGCTGTCGAATTCCCAATTTTTTGTTCGCGAGTAGCACGCCAGTAAAACGACGATTGAATTAAACTTACAGATATTTTCATCCCTAATTAAGGGGCTAAGGGATAGATCGCACCAGTCTTGAAATCAGATTTTATTTATAATGTGGCACGCATACCAATATTGGTCGCCGACCGCTGGTTAAGAGCAACAGCGCCCAATCTTTGACTTGCGTACCCTTGCGCAGCTTATTTCCCTCGAATGTTCCCCAACAAGCTGGAATCCATGCAGCGTGGGAATTTGCTTGCCACACCTTCACCGCTATCCTTTTTTTTCACGTACCCTAAACCACCAAGAGCATACCTTTGAGGGTACGCATATTAATGGTTTAGAACCACTGGTCTAGGCCTTACTCTGGCATACGTTTCCGGTGATCGTGTTAAATTTTTGTGATCTATCTTTAAATATCCATGGGAATACGATGCTTTGAGTGTTGTGCAAGGTAATCTATGCCTACTGGTCACAATATCCATGCATCCCTGTTCCTGCCTTGAGTACCCCCACCCACAAGCGCGCCTGGCCATATCTACTCCATTTCCTTTTACTCCCCTTGGTTTTTATGCATTTTCACTTCATTCTGATTTTTTATAAAGATATTTTGATAAGGAAAATCACTTATTTGCTAGATTTTAGAAGCTCTCGATGTTTTCAAGTCCGCAAGATTGCCTGGTGACTCGTGATGGACCACGAGGCAATCTTGGAAAGTTATGAGGATTTAGGATAACATAAGGCAATTTTGTCCACTTTGGAACACCCTTGCATTGGAAAATGTAAGATTTCATAGACCTCTCCTCCTCTCCCAATGTTTCGTAATCTGTCATTGCTTTTTGAAAGCATGCGAACACATTAAATTTACGATGGGCGATGTTTGGCGAAATACAATCCATGAGGATAGTTAGCCTAGGACATTACAGATCTTCGTCGGGGCTGTGCAGTGATCGTTTACCGCCTATCGAATTGAAACTCTTCGGCGGATATAAATGTGTAGATCAATTCTCATACTACCGACGGACACAGAGTTTGGTCTTGGAAACTGTTTAAAAATAATCCGGAAACAATTGAAAGTTGCTTATTGTCATACTTTTCAAGGATTGAAATTATATTAAATCAACGTATTCTTAGACTACGCAGTTTTTATTATTGATGCATATTTGTCGCGCTCACAACGCAAATCATGCTAGATCGCCCCTTGATGACAAATGCTTATGAGGGCAACTATACGCTATTTGCAGCACTACAAACTTAGATTTTTTGTCCGACGATAGTGAAAAAAGTGATACAAATACCATTTCAAGAGCAGCTAAAATCATATGCAAGATGATCTCGGACCTCACACTCTCTTACGGAAGACGACATCATAAGAGACCAACCACCCTTTCCTCCAAAATGTCTTACGTAATACTTGAAAGGCCTCGTATTCCTGGGCGGATTTTCAAGGCACCCAGTTTATTTGTTCATTTTCGCGACGAATCACTGATCAGTTACATTAAAGGCTATTATTTATTTAAAATATGGTATTTTGGGCCTCAACTGCACCTATGATGAGGGCTTCACGTTTTATAAGAAGGGTGTATTTTGGGATAGTCACCTTTGTAGCGGTGATACCTCCGCCAACTCATCCGATGGCCACCCCTGTTCTCCCAAACTTCACTCTCTTCTACGGCCGGTAGAGGGTTCTCGGAGCGGATTGCTTCCTGTAAAAAAGAGAGAAAGAAATCTCAATTGTGCTCTCGGAATAATGGAGGTTATTTTCCTGAGCTTGGATTTAAGCACGGGTGCACAAAAGTTTTGGCTTGCGGTCAGTATTTCATAAAGTTTTACTTCGGCAGGATTTATAATAGAAAAAAATTAATCCTTCGATGAAAACATATGAATGGCATGTATTAAATCAATTTAAACAAACCCGATTTAACTGCATATTTGATACATGTTCACAATGATAATATATATAATCATATAATCATATTCACAATAATAATATATATAATAGTAAGCCACTCAGATAAGAGCGTAAATATATAATGGAAAGCTTTATTTTTCCTTAGCAAACACTTGCTTTTCATTGGTGTAACACAATAGCTCAGTCTCACTTTTTTCAACATTACCAAGCACAAACGCAAGAAAATTATCGCGAGCCATAAAGTAAAGAGATTCTATTTTTTTATTATGATCTCATGGAAACCCTCTAATATATCTAAATACACCATCAAAGTAGGCATGTTAGGTGATACATCCGTAGTGCATAATCATACAAGTGTGTATAAAAATATTCATAATTAACATTCCATGAAACAAAAATCATTCATATTGTAATGGATTGATAAATGGTTAACAAACACTCCCTTCTGATAAGTAATAACCTAAGCTCTTAAGGAAGATTGAGTGCGATTGAGGTAGAGACAAATTCAGTCGTGTAGGACCCGGATTGATAAATTTTCCAGCGCTTCTCTTGATTAGGTAAAAAAAATCATGCAAAATTGCCTATGCTTCAGGAGAACCGACAGGTTGTTACGTGGTCGAAAACGACAACTCAATAGTTTGACGTCAATGCACGGTATCGCTTCTCTGCCCTGCATGTATTTAAATAGGTGAGATAAACTGAACCTAGTTCATTGTCTTTTATTAAGGACAAAAACTATAAGATTTGTTAAACTAGTGTAACACATCTGAGATTCACATGGACACGCAACGTAATATTGCCAAGATATATCATCTCCTGATGTCATCCGTCGTGTTTCCGATGACGTAGTATTTTGATGCCGCCCAGCACGAGTTATTTTTAACAAGAATTATTCACCTACAGCATTATTTGTCCACAAAATATATGACCTGTAAAGTTACACATACAAATGGTCAATCGCCGATTTAAACACAAAATGGCAACCTTACGCCTCTCAGTAATGTGTTCTTCCACCTTGAAATGTATTTCTATAGACTCTGTGGAAATTCCTCTCAGTTTTTTGCCAACTTTTAAAATTTTGAAATATAAGAAGAAAGTAAACTTGAGTAAACTTTAAAGGGACATGGGGTTTCACATAGAAAACTAGTAAGAGCATACTGAAACTAAACAATGGACGTCTTCCACACGGTAAAGAATTCCATATTCTGCCGTCTCATTTGATGGAAGGACTATTATAACTAAATTTTTTCGCACTAAGTAAGCAATTCTGGTCGAAATCCTACGGAAAAAAAGCCAGCACCGAAATCGACAGCCAAGAGAGAATTTCCCAAAGCCGCAAAAATCATTATAAAACCATCATTCTAAGTATTTATTGGAGAAACAACACAACCCTCCCTACTTGGACTACATTCTTGCGCTACTACAACGGCTGATACAAGGGCTACGACAAAATGGAAGACAAAGACGAAGAGGAAAGCATTGGTAAAAATAGGGACTTGGAATGTTAGGACAATGATGGGGGCAGGGAAGCTAAAAATTATTTGACAGGAGATGGAGGAAGGGAAAATAGATGTTTTAGGGTATTGCATAGTGAGATGGAAGGAGAGTGGAGATTATTGGAGTGTTAATTATAGGATTATCTTTTGTGGAGAGGCGAGAGTCAACGTGGGGTACACTTGGTACTAAACGCAAAATTGGGGAAGAGGGTGGTGAACATAGAACAGGTGAGTGATAGAATACTAGTGGCTGAATAAAAGCGCACCTGACTAATTTATTAGAGGCACAAGTTTACATGCCTAAAATTAACCATTGGGAGGAATGCATGGATGGTGTGTACGAACTACTATAAGAGATAATTAGAGAAGTTTTAGTGCAGAAGCGTGTACTCGGAGAAATGAAGACGAGAATAGGCTGCAGGTGTTTGAGTTTTGGGTAATGAGAAGAATGGAGATAATGTGAAGGACAGAAAGGAAGACGAACAAGGAAGTGCTTGGTTGGCTGGTGGTTGAGGAGAGGATACTTCCGAAGGAGATTAGGAAGAGTAGGTGTTTGGAACGGAAAATGAGGGGCGAGGGGATGCTGAAGGCTGTGATAGATGAGAGTATGTTGGGTAATCGGGGAAGGAGAATAAAGAGTTCTATTGCCGGAATGAAGTGATGTAGAACGTATGCTAAGCTCACGGAAGAAATCCTGTTAGGGCATAAGGGCCTGCACGTGTAAAAGTCAAGAACATATTTACCGTCTGAACCTACCTCGACCAGTAGATCATCCCTAATAATAATAATACTAATAACAAAACCTCATGGAGATAAAAGTATAATTTAAATTTAAATAATAAATAAGACAAAAATAAGTTCTGTGCTTGGTTCATCTTCATTCAACTTAAAGTGACTCCATGGAAACGAATAAGTGACTTTTCTTCAGACATGACAAAATATCCACGCCCTTGCCTATTTTGAAATTCCGCACGTGCTCAAATGTGTGCCTCCCGTTTTGAAGTTCACTCATCCTACATTAATGAGGTTCCTTTCCTTCGGCATCATTTTACTAGATTTATCACACCCCTCCCACACCTATTCTGCGATGTGCTCAACGAAAGATTTACAGAGCAAGTAGAAGTTGTTTATTCGCAAAAGCACCTGACTTAATCAGCTGTCCACTCAAATTCAAAACTGCTTCTGGCATTGCCTTCCTCTTCTTTTCCTCGAGGCTAACTTTAGCTTAGACCAAACTGGACAGCCCACCATGAGCTCGGATAGGCTCTGTCCAGTCAATCCGTGATCGAAACGGAACGGCGTTTCTCAAAGAAGATTGTCCAAACCAGAGGAGCATAAGAGAGTCTAGAGAGATGCTATTAAAGTTGCAACCCAGATTTCCGTGACGCTTCTCATGTAACTGATGCATTTTGGCAACACATCAGCTACATTCTAAGAATATCTCCCATGAATTATTACCCTTATAATCAGCATTAACATCTTATTCCGTGTATCGTACGCAAGCATATATAATGAAGTAGAACGGTCTTAGTTTCATGTTATAGCTTGCCATTTTCCTCCTGTCAGGTGTTTGGCCAAAACTATGCGGCCAGGTAAGCATGTGGAGGTCGACCTTGAAAAGGAACGAGTATTGCACGCCTGGTGTGGAATAGCACCATGCCATTACACCATGGTAGTGGCTTTTACAGCACTTCATAGATATAGACGAATCCTCAGCGTGAGCTTGTGTATCGGCAACGACAGTTTCTCTAGCCATCCTGCTGGCTCTTTATACTGTTTAAAATAGACGATTTTTTCCAAACAACAATATAGAGTTCAGTCATTTTTTTCTCTTATATTATTTCTATTATAGTATCTCTCTTATATAACGCCCTTTCCGAGGTCTGGGTGTTTCAGTGCTGCCAATACCCATAAAAGACCTAAAATATCAGGAACAAACGCTACCGACGTGGTTGCTGTTTTACATAGACATAAGGGCGTTCAACACCTCGTCTGATAACGCCGTTACAGGCTCTTTACATTTCATGTTTCCACTTCTGTCGCGAGAGATACTTCGTTTATATTTTAATCATAGGTTAGAGCAAATTTTAAGTTTTGCAGTCCTCAGGAAAAAGTTTTACCTGATGAGTAAATATGTAGAAATTGCATCAAAAACTTGACGAATTTTGTCTTTTTTTCGACACCTATTACTTGATGATAAAAGAAAAATTTACCCACCAACAGATTAATTAATCCTTCATCTATGAGGACAGCTGATTACCAAGATTTCATTTCGGAATAAGGTGCGATGTGACGAAACAGATTGACATCACTCAAATTATACAATGCCTAGATGCAGGCTGTGGTTGCAAGTTGTGTAAATTTATACTTGAATACCACCATGGCATTAATATTGGGTTTATAAGAGATTGGATCATTCATTGGGTTAAAATTGATACATCAACGATTTAAGGCAAAACACTAGGCTTTTCATCGATCAGCTACCTAACCTAAAGCAAATGGGGAAGAAAATTAGGCCAATGTAATGGCGATGAACAAACTGATCTTATGTGAGGAAACAAGGGAAATGACGGCTGGATATTTCCATTGGAGCTCACAAATTCAGGCTTAAATATTGACACCGCCCACAGATAAGTTAGCATCCAAGTCCATGACTGAAGTTGAGCTCGCGTTATTCACCCATGATATAAAACAATTATATTGGCTAAGGAAACATTTACAAACAGAAGGGAGTTAATGAGTCAAGACTGAGCAAGGACAAGAAGATATGGTTGGTTAAAACGCTAATGTAGCGCGTAGAGTTGTATGGCTCAGAAACTTGGTCTCCGCCGAAATAAGTCTGGTGTAGACAGTTTTTGAGACATGGGTGTGAAGAAGAATGGAGTGGGTGGGCAGGGTGCTAACGTAGGCAAACAAGGAAGTGTGGGAGGAGGTGGGAGAGGAAAGAAAGCGGGTTGTGAAGACTACGGAGCAGGCAGGGAAAATAGGCGGAGGAAGTACTAAGAAGCAAGGGTATGCTGAAGAGGGTATTTGAAGGAAGGATGATATTTTAGCGGAGAAGATGAGTAATTTTAGCTGTGGACAGTATTAATGGGGGCAGAAGCATTGCGGAGCAAAGGAGACTTATTACGGAGCGAACTGTCATTGATGTTAGGAAAGGTTAGAGACGACTCTGCTATGTGGATAATATAGGTAGGGCCTCTCCAAAGAGCTATTACTTAATAGGCAGATCAACAAATTAACAAACAAATAAAAATAAGATATACATTAATGAGGTAGCACATCTAAGCTTAAAATAAGATGGGTGAATTGTTAGTGGTATCTTTTTCTCACTAAGGTATTCTATATTTACCAAAACATAATTTGAATTTGCTAAATAGTATACAAAAATTACTGACCCACACGGTTTATAGGTAATGAATATTCATAGTAAAAAATGATTTCGCTGGGAAGATGAGGTGTATTCCATTGGAGTGGAGAAGCAAGCTGGAATTCTCCGGCTGACAATGAGTTCTATCGCCAAAATTATTTCCTTTCATGAAACATATGACATGCCAGGGAAAGGCATCAAGATGCTTTCTTTAGAGAAGAAAGATATAACTTGATAGCCCTAAACATTTCCGTGCATACCTCCGCTAAAAATTATCAATCATTCCGAATCGAACCGTTCTCGTGCCGAAACATATAGGTAGCTCGGTGATTTCATATAAAGCTTGTTGACCTACACTCTTGAAATCTACACCTAAATCAATGCTAGTTTACTTATGAATACACCTACTGTTAACGTAAAAGAACTAGATGCCCCGATCTCAGAGATATGTGGTCCAAAAAAATTGCCTTCCCCATCTTCTCTGAGACCATGGCAGGAATAGGATGCGTACAGTATTCCGCGCCACCATTTTTAAGGGCAGAGTTTTGGGGTGGGAATTCGTTCCCACCCGGGAAGTTTAACAATTTCTCGTTCCCAAATCCCGAGAAATATTGGTAGAGAAATTGAGTGAATTGTTCCTAGGGCATAATATTAATAACGCGCAAAATTTTAAGAAAAACTCAAATAGAACAGAACAAATCAAAAATGGTATTTGTTATCAAACACGAAGTGACTCTGCTCAGCGTACCAGTCATTCGGCACTAGCCTTGAAATTCCGCTTGACCTCTATTTAGAAGCTTGTGACTCTGCACATTTTACTGTGTGGCTAAGTACCTTTCATATGAGCGTCTCCGCCCCTTTGCAAGACTGCCCGCGCCCTGGCTACGAGCTTCGGATGTTCCGTCCTACCTACGGCTTAACTGTGAATTAACAGTTACTGTGAAGTCATTACTACTGATGACTTTGGAAAATAAAGGAAAAATATTATTTCCAGGACACATGAGAATTATACATCGTCACTCTCAGTATACAACATGTAATGGCTATCATATAAAATATTTAAAGTGTATTTTTAATTTTTGTCAAAATCGACATTTAAAGACGCGATTTCGAGCAAATACTTTTTGCATTTTGTGATATGTAGCGTCATATTCAGTTTGATCATGATTTTTTGATCGCTTATAGTCCATTTTTTATTTATCAATTATATTTTCTATTTTAACTTCAGCCAAAATGATTTTCATTTAAATGAACCTGATGTATCATTAATCCTGCTTCTTTCGAATGAGACAGCGCCATATACGAGGTGGAACACATGTATTACGAGGCGTTTGGAAAGCTTAGGAGTGAATTTGAATAACGAAACTCCGCAAGCCTTAGGCAATTAGCTCAAAGTAATTTTCACCCATTATAATTATATCGGATGTGTAGTTCAAGAATCTATCGCCGATTGTTGTGCTATGTCGAGGGCTGCCATCGCTGCCCATCTGCTACAGCTTTCCCTTGCTTTGAGGGTCCCCTTTAAAATTTCATGGAGATGTCATAAATAATGGAAGGCTCAGGCTAATGAGTAAAGATGGGTCTTATATAGGTCCCTACTCAGGGACCAAGGGTTTTTTCTGAGGGGTTCTTCTTGAAAAAAAATATTAAATTAATGGGATGTGTTATTAATTCACTCCAACCTTTCAGTTAACGTCATAGCTATAAGTCCGTTGCAATCTCTTCCAATGATAATTCTCCTAATACACACTGAATTTGGTATACCTATCGGATATACACTGATACTTTTATACCGAACGATTTTCACGGAAACGAGAAGTAGGTCAAAAAACGAACTTCGCATATGTGATACAGGAATGAATCTCAACGACATATGTAATTTTAAACAGAAAACTCGAAAAAAAATGTTACGAGCATGAATGGGTTAAAACAAGAGGTCTTTATGAAATCCGAAGATTCTCGCGAAATTGAGTGGAATTTATACATGATGAAAGAACAAACCGTGCAATTTTACACGATCCAAAATTTACTTTCGACTCGGGTTTCAATGTTAATGCATCATCATTCAGACCTGAAGATGATGTATTAACAGCCCGGGTCGAAAGTAAATTTTATATTTTGGAAAATTGCACGGTTTGTTATTTCATCAAGAGGTCTTTGCGCCCGCTGCCATTCCCCTTGCAGTGGCTCACAGGATGGTAAGCAAACGTAGAAATGAAATATGGTTGGTTAAGTAACCAAATAATGATAAACAATGGGTGACAGGGATCGGGATAACAAATAAAATTTTCCACCACTACTGTACTCGAACTGGAGCCCTCTGAATGGGAGGGCAGAACTCAAGCCACCACACCGACAAGATCTTTAACCATCCATCATTCGCTTGTCCGTCTAAAAAAATACATACTATCTTGTGAGCCGCCAAATGGGTAATGGCAGCGGATGTATGGACCCCTAGTTTTAAAAAGGTGAATCGGTAGTGAAAGGGGACGAAAAGTGAGGCGTGTTTTGGTGGATTAGCGTCTTGTTCTTCATACTTTAAGTCATGAGCGGTGGCATGAAATGAAGATGAGTCTATATCTCTAATTTTGAGCACTTCTGTCAGCCTTACAGATGTAGTGAGAGGCAGAAAAATACCCCCCGTTTCAACCTGAAACTCGTGAGCTTCAAATCTTTTCCGTGTTATCAGTCTTGCGTGTTATCCTAGGGTCTCTAACCGCCCCCCACCCATCATCATTCAGTAATTTTTTTTCACGCTTTCTGTTCACCCACAGTTGTTAATTTTATTACAAAACGCGCGATTTTCATTTGTATTCTCTCTTGAAAGGCATCCTAAGAGAACATGAAACATTCAGATAAAACGAATTACAGGGAGAAAGGGAGAATCTTTTATTATTCTTTTAACTCCGCACTACATCTCTGAATCTGATAGCGGCGGCAAAATTGAGGTGATTGCTCTGCCGAATTGATAGGTTCAAAAATTCCTTCGGCCTATGCATTACCAAGGACTACAGCAAAAACAGACCGAGGTACTAAAACGGCTCACGTTTTACTTTCCGTCCTTTCTTTCCTCTAACTCCTTTTCCTATTCCGTCCCATTTTCATGGCTGGTGTCCTCAAATCTGATCCCTGACACGTGCGAACTAAACTTCTTTACCTACCTCAAATACCTGCAGCTAAGTTTGAATGCTTTAAAACACTAAGATAGGTAGGTTCCTCGTGTCATTGACTTGGGGTTTCCTGAAAGTATTTCCGACGCTTTCCATTTTTTTCATAAATGGAAGTTGTATGTTGTACTACAATATTATTTTTCAAGTAATCTCGAATTTGATCCCAATTTATTTCAAGTTTCATTAGAGCAAAAATATTTGGCAGGATGTGGTCGAAAAGAGAAAAGAGGATACGTTCCAAAATAAGAGACATCAATATGAAAAAACAATGATGATTTTCATACCAACGAATTCAGGTTATGAAATTTTGTAGCGTTTGAAAAAGTTATATTAAGTTCATTTTACGGCGAAACCCCTCAACAGATCAGAGCTGGAAGAAAACAACCTCTAATCATTTCCCTCAGACACACGAGCAGTGGCAAGCTTCAGAAACTTCATAATTTTTACGACGGATGTAACGCATTCACAGAAATGTACCATGTGTATTTTGGTTTCTGATAATTGTATGCAGACCTGTAGCTAAGTGATAGTTCCCATTTGGCAGTTGTTATTACTTCAAACAAAGACATTGATCCTTTTAGAGCCACCTGATAATGAATTGTGCGTACTTTGAGCGTAATAAAAAAGGTTATTGGAAAATTATAAAGGCTAGTTAAAAAACTACACTACACCAATATCTCCAAAAAGTTTTCACCTAGGTGTTTGGCAGTCAAAAAGGCCTGGATATTAGATGAAAAGTCGTCATAATTAAATAGAAGACCATGTTTGATACTAAGAGAATCAGATAAATATTCTAAGGAAAAAATAATATATTTAAAAAAATAATAAAAATAATAGAATTTTGATGACGTCAACATTAAATCCTTGATAATGTGTGTATTTACTCTTAAGCTTCAGGTTTGGATGATGCGAAGGAAATAGGACTGCAGTTCATTCGCTGAGCGCAGAAAACCTCGTCATGGGCGGTGATCAAGAAAAGAAAACAGCCGTCGCTGGCTCCAGCAGCGGTGTGATAACGTGGAGGTGCCTTTAGAGCTAAGCATGTTTGTGATGTTCTCACAACCACGCTCCAGAGCTCTTCCCAAAACCTTACGCAGCCTAAATCGAAAGCTACCTCCACTTACAAGGAAAAAAATATAAACTGCTGTAATCACTACTCATTCATAGGTATTTTCGTTGAAAGAAATGTTTCCAAAGACGCCTCCACAAATTAATTGAAAAATAAATGTTTATCGCTGGTATTTTTCATAACAAGACAATCTGACGTGCGAAAAACTCGCTAACTTTTACCTTGGGACTGATGAAGAGAGCGAAGACATAATAACAAAAAAAATCACACTTCTCCGTAATTGTAAGTTATATTAATACAACCATACTTAATATTCAATACTACATTGTCTCCAGATGAAATAGTGTTTTTATGTAGTACGAAGTAAATCTGAAGATGATTTAGTATGCACTATAATGGAAAAAAGGGGACTGGTTTACTGGCCAACGAATGCCACTCAAAGACTATGCAGCACCTCAAAAAGACATACATACCCATCATGCCATCCCCTTTAGGAGTAGGCACGGTTTAAAGAGCTTAACTACTGCTGAGAGGCCAAGGAAACTGGCCCTATTTTCATAAATTCATCCAAACAGCCCTACCCTATTTTGCTTTTGTCACATTGATGCATTATTTCATGCACGCTTAATTCTTTTGAAGACTCCTAATATTCGCGTATTGAATGTCTTCTTGTGCTTCTCTCACACCAATCACTTCTCTATCGTGACCATTCTCTCAACGTGGCCAATTGAACAGTGCCCGCTCCTTTCTTAATGTCCATTACTGCAGCATTCATTCCCTCCCTAATCTTTCATAACCCAGTCATTACTAACCCTATCCCTAATGACTTTTACGACATACCCTTCTCAGATACCCCACACCAACTGAATTTAGACTACACTATTCTTTATCCACGAATACCCTATTTTTACTTTCACACAATAAAGTGGGGAGGAATGCACAGTAGTACCTATACAGCGAATTTTGCCTCTGTTAACAGATATTTTGTTTAAACAGAGAGACTTGGTATGTTCCACATGCTGCCTACGACTTTTCTTCCAGCATCCATACGTCTCTTACTCTCTTCGTCTATCTTGCACAATCATTCGGCCTTGGTGCATAAAATCTTCCAATAATGCAATTCATTCTTCCCACTCCTTTAGACCAAAACCACTTATTTGTTTCCCGACTTATTCACCCTCTAATTCATTCTCTCTGCTGCTTCATAGAAGGTATCCAGGAGCCCCATCAATTCCTGTAGGCTCTCATTGTCAGACAGCTAACATCGGCATTTATTATAACTCGCACATTTCTCCTATCATTACACCGACATCACTCAATGCAACTCTAACATACCCATTCATAAAACCATCAAACATAGCAAACAAAAAAATTAAGTTAAGATTTTAGGTAAGTTTTAAGGAAGATAGATAGGGATTTTTCTTAGGCCATAAACCATATTCAACTTTTATTTTTAAATTAAAACAGTTGTAGAGGCAAGAATAAAATAAATAAATATAGAAAACAACCATTTTAAGTTAAATAATTATTTCAGACTTTTACTTGTCTTCCCACTATATTTAGCACAGTAGCTACCGTTCAGCTGGCAATTATGCACAAGTAGTGGCACGATTGTATAAATATGCTTTAGCTCAGTATTGTCGTTCTAAAGCAGTGATACCAAATAGGCATGGCTCGGTTTTAAGCTAAGTATTTCATCCCACATCCAAGGGAATGCTCTGGGAAAATTTTAATATGACCATAGAGTTCTGTCATCTCGATTATGAGATGCCACATGAGTGATGGGGCAGAAGGGAGCGGTTTTTCCGGCGCCTCTAGCTCGCGCATATTTCCTTTGCCTCTCCGCCCGGCCATAAACGTGCACCCTGAATCATCCAATGGCGTGCACTCTTTGCTCGTCAGCTGCTGGGATCTCAACTCATTATTTAGATCTATTCACACACACCTTGAGTTCCAATTAATTTAATAAATGAAATTCCAGAAGAGGGAGTGATCGTTTGCTCCGATAGGCTGGACTGACACGTGAGGTTAATAAATTGCGCCGTACCTCCGTTTTCACAATGATCGTTAAAAAGGAACGTCAACCTCTCCATCAAATTTCCCCATTTCATCCTCCAGATCAAACTCAGTTAAATGTTCAGATGAGCCCAGTCGCCATGGTACTAAAACAACAAAATGGCGCACCTCCCGGTGTATCCCTCCGCCACGGGCAAGAAATAGTCCTCGAACTATTTAAAGCTATGCAAGACCGCGATACTAGTATCTCGTGCTAATTGAATTGTAATATCTTGCGATTTCATTCAGAAAATTGCATCAATAGATATGCTTTTATTGAAGTCATTTCATGATTTTAGAGAAGTAGGTGTTTCGATTTCCGATTTCATGTGGTTTACATTAAGGCATGCGTTTCCTTAAAACCAGTAAAAAAATCTAATTCGGTTTTCATTGTATCCAAGTCGCTGCTCTTGGTCCTTCGAAAGTTTATGGACTCTTCGGGTACTCATAACAAAAAAATACTTAGTGATCCACAGTTTAACATTCATCTGACGGACTGAGTACTGAATTGTTCTCCATATGACAACCATGTAAGAATTCTGATTCTACAGTTTAATATTCGTCACTGCCAAGATTCAATTCCAGATTATTGAAGTCGGAATCCAATAGTCTATTCACCATAACAATCCCACCTTCATACACACATAGGTATGATCTACAATATCCACTCGCTTGAGAAAGGAAAACTCTGATGGGCAAGAATAAAATCCTCATCCACCGTCGCCGAAAATATTGGTTGGCTATTTGGGGGATGCGAACGACAACTGAGGTTATTTGCGCCATGGAGAATTGGTGGGTAGGTAGGTAAGGGAAGGATCGTCGGCAAATGGAGGATGGGTGAAGAGAAACCCGGCGCCGGTATTAGCCTGCTCTTAACGAAATACGTCAATAGGACCACGGTTTAACGTCTCATTCGACAGACGGAGTGCTGCACTTTAAGTGCCCTCCACAAGACACCCAAGTAGGGATCGGGTTTCCTCAGCAAAATATCCGCCTCTGCCGGGATTTGAAACCGAAACGTACGTATGGCAAGCCAGTACTCTACTCCAGGGTGTCCCCTGCCTTCCATTTACGATGGTGAATTAAAGTAATGAGCGAAATACATTCCGCGCAACAGCACCGGTCAGGGAAGAAAGTCTGGTACCTTTTTCGATTCGTTGATTTTCAACATCAGCTTCATTTAACTGAGATGATGCATCCTTCTTTGTCCGTGGGCCAAGTAGAGGTCCATCTCCAGTGACCACATCGCAATTAACAATACCGCTTTGCTTTAATAGTTTGAGTAACACCCTTTCTTTAGAAGCATCGCCTGCGAGTCTCACATCCTCACTACGCAATAGTCAAATGACTTTCAGCTGTTGCTCTTAAGTCATTTCTAAGTCACATGAATTATCGGAGAAAGGCGGAAAAGTCTGGTTTCTCAACTTATGAAATTTACCACTCTGGTAGAGGATGATAGTAATATTCGAATACCTCGTCCAACATTATGAGTTTCTCTGATAATTTCTCTGCAACAGAATATCGCACACTACTTATCTGCAACAATAATTATTGACACATGTGTTCGCTGGTAAGGGGAACTCAGGGATGGAATCATAACGATTTTCATAATACAGTTTGCTGACGGCCAACCAACATAATCAATGTAGTTGCTGTAAATATTGCTGCTGAACGTAAGCATAAAGAATTTGACCACGCAAACCCTAAGTCGCGTGGAATATCTATGAAATGGATAAATAAGGGTTTCATGTTATTGTTATTAGGACAATTCCTCCCTACGTGTAGCGCATTGTCCCATTCCATATTCCTGATTGGTCACTGCTTAAGAAAAAATAGAGCCTATCCCAAAATCGGACTCAAACACAATTGTTTACCAGAAAGCAAACGACCTCTGCGTTACATGGTATAATATTTAGCTAAAAGCTTGTCAGCACTTAGTTTTAACTATATAGGTATTAGCTAGGTTTCTAGCTAGCTTGATTAGGTAGATTAATCTTAGCTAGATTAAGTACATAAATTATCTAAATAAGTTTAGGTATTAATTCATACTATCACAATTTGCACCATATAAGCATCCCTTTACAAATCAATTGCCTTGGATATTTCTCGCTATCGAACTGGGAAAATCGGAAACGACGGTCAATCTGGCTTTCCAAAGAGACAGATATTATTTTAACTTTCGCGAAAGAGTACGCTAAAAATATTTCAAAAATATTCCATTTAGAGTCATTATATCAGAGTCTAATGAGATGAGGCTTTCGTTTCGTCATTGTAGAATCGATTCCTTAGTGATAATACTGAAACGATCGTCCCTCTAGGAAACTGGTACGAAGGGCATGGCTTTCGGTAGATGCAAAGCTACGGCTCAAGCTCAAAGCACGTGCTTGGGACACACCGTGTTGGGACACACACACCGAACATCGTATCAGAAGATTTGAATTAGTGAAAGGTGGACCTATATATGTTTGAAGATGTCTCTAACAATCTACATTGTTACGGTGAAGCATGGATTCCACATTCCAATGGCTATCTTTCGGGTTGCTGGCAATCGATTAGATTCGCAAAGATAACCAAGTTCCACAGCAGGATTACAATTCCTATGATTGAAGAGGAAAACGAAATAAATGTAGTGAATGCCAGGAAACGAAGGCATATCGCTGCCCGACTATTTATTTTGAGGTGTGATATGCCGGAACTCCCAATCCTGAGTTAGCAGCCGTATATAACTATAAACCTTCCTTTCCACTATGAGATATCCGGACGATTCTCAGTCCTATCCAATACCCCATTCAACGCTCAATTGGAGGGATTAAATTTTCATAGGGCCTTAAGATCACGGATTAGAGTACTTTGTAGGATTATATACACGGCTTCTCATAGAAAATTTCGATCCCTTGCTAACTCCAAGGAGTTCACACTGGAAGAGGACGCCTTAAGAGCTTAAGGCCGTGTTCGAATACAAGTATAACTGGTATAGCATCCTAGAATAAATGCCATAAGCTACCGTAAGTAAGAGTTTGGCCTGTACCGACGAATTCGAGTAGACCACATGCGCTTGTAAGGTGGTGTGGTCGAATAAGACCATTGAGCACTAAAGGTGGTGACTAGAGTAATGAGTGACGATGGCCGTCATGTTAGAAGCTCCAGTGTAAAAGTGAAGAGGAGCAATGGTATCGTTCAGAGAGAAGTTTATTGGACCAATTGACTCTTGAATAACTCAAAAATGGGAATATAACCAAAAGTGTATTCAAATTAACCCACACGACCATTCACAACACTTGATGCCAAAGGCGCCATTATGGACCAGCACGACTGGTACGGCCAAGATGGCTGGCTGGTAAGCCTTGTCTTGCACTATTCCATACCGACTCCCCAGGGTCGTAAAAGCAGTCCAGAGGCTGAGATCATGCCGTCACTTGAGCAAAACTAAGTGCGCCTAGAAATCTTTAAAGTCGATTCGAACACAGACTCATTGTATAAAACACTCGGCTCGCATGAAAGAGGACCGGGATCGAATCCCAGACTGGGCAAGTATTTTTTTCTCATAGTGAGTCTCGCACATTCCCACAGCCGAAGGGTAGAAGGACGACTGTCTTACTTGAAGGTCATCGATGAGGACTTTGTAGGGGATGTCCCGCTGCTTCAAGAAGGCGACCAGGCTGTCTACGGAGCTCGGAGGCGCGAGAATGTCCGCGGAGCCGTTGCGGCGCGCGAGGAACTGCGCACCCGGCAGCGCGGCCACCGTCTCGGTGACAGCCTCCGCGCCCACCAACACCCGAACCACTTGGTACCGCTCGTAGGACACGGGGTCGGCCGCCAGGGCGCACGCCACGGCGGCGCAGGCCACCACGCCGATGACGGCCGCGAGCCGCTTGGGTGACTCCATCGTGATGTCGCCGGCCGCACCGGGGCGCCGCGCTTATATATGCATGTATATGGCCGCATCATCATCATCATCTCTTCGGAAGGGGTAACCCTCCCACCACTCCTCGGGCAGGCGTGCGTGACTCACGCGCGGCGAAGATGCGCACGCGTGTGCCGAGTACACGGCGACCTTTTTTCCACCCTGCCCGTACACCCACGGTGAGTTGGTGGGTGGGTGGACATGAGATGTGTTGCGGTGGAGGGAGGAGATTTGTATGATTGACGCCGTCACACAAATGCCGCAGGGAGAAGGGGTTTTACAGTCCCGCATCTCGGCGAGGCAGTGATGTGGGCGACGTTGAGGCACTTTCCATTCCGTCCGTCGGAAGGGGTTAGCGGTCGTGTACATCGTGCTGTTGGCGACGCCGTGGGCGAATATTTCCACCCTAATGAGGTCCCACGATAAAATGAATAAAAATGTTTTTTTAATAACATCGGGAATTTTCCATTTCAAGGCGTTTAAGTAATCGAAACACGTCAGCGTACATCGACTCAAACGAGGGACGATAAATCGGACGATCTGCACTGGATGCAACCTGTAAGTACACAGTAGTCGCAGCTGAATATATTTAAACAGGCATTGCATATGTCCAAGAAAAATACTAAAAAAGGTAAGCTTTTTATCACAACTTGATTAAAAACACTATGCTATCCACGTTTGACGCCTTTAGTGAAAATCAACATTACAATCGGTGATGTGAGTATCGAAGTTCTTATCTTCTTCAGCCCACTTCAGCACCCTTTTAGTCTCCGGTCGATCCGTTACAGTGTGCCCTTCCAAGCGCACAGGGTCTGAAACGAATGAAAATCAATTCTGTGGTTGTGTTTCAAAGTAAGCGGCGCACTAGAGCGAATGCATCTATGATTGGACCAGGTACAAAAAATCTGTTATCAAAGAAGTACGATTACTAGTGATGGAAAAACCAAGAGTGAGATAGTTAACACACCAGCTCAAGCTAGGATTACACAAAAAGTGACTTAATACATATTTGGAAGTAAGGAAGCACCTTTACGAAAAATATCACGCAATGAGTAAACATAGTGGTCGTTTATCTTCGGATTGGAACAATTTGAATTGCTCCATTTATTGCTACGTCTACGGTTTGAAAAATTCGAACGCTAAGTTCGTGTTACTACGAAGTTTGTGGTCACTGGCGGAATGCCCCCACCTCCCACTCCCTTCCACACTAGGAGACTTCCCATTCCACGAGGGTCTCGGATGAGGGAGATCTGCCGAGGTGAATCTCAAAACGAGTTAGCACTCTCAAAACTAATGTTTGTAGCATGCCCTACAAGCTATACATGGCATATAGGTAGTGTAGCTTGGATAATACCAATTGCAGAGCAGAGAAGCTTGGAAACGTTCAAAAGGGGGTTTTACAGAGAAGTGATGAAAATCATGTAGATCAAATAGAATGTGAGAAACACAACGAAGAAGAGTATCACCGCGGAGGCCCCAACGCAAAATAAAATAAACGTAATTTCTTAATTGTGAAACTGGAACATGTGCATTAGTTTTCCCATCTGAAAAGTAAGATTATCATTGATGAAATAAGCTAGAAAGATACAGAATAGTATACAGAATAACCCATGTGAAGAAGGCTTCCTATCAGAAAAAGGTACTACTGAAAGCTAAAAACACGAGCTGGGAGGCTAGAAAGACCTACATTAAAGTATAAGAATGGAGCTTGAAATTATATGGCAAATACATTTGGAAAATAACTGTAGCGGTATGAAGAAGATGGGGGCGATGAAAAAGAGGTGTTTAAAAAAAAAGTGGCAATCATATGGATGGAAAAAATCAACAAAGAATCGAGGCAAGCAAAAACATTTTTGTGAAAGAAAAATTTCAGTTAAATGACACTTGTGCATAAACAATGTATCCAATCTATAAATGTTTGTTATCTGGGAAATAGGATCACCAGTGATGGCAAAAACGGGAAAAAACTGTAGGAAGAGCTGTGCAAGAAAAGAAAGCATTTTTCCAGAAGAAGAGTACTAATATCCAGCAACATAAGGTAGGAAGAAAGGAGGAACTTCATCAAAACATATATGAAATGGTAAACTCCGCGTTGAAACTTGGAAGATAAAAGCAGTAGAACTAAGGAGATTGGAATTCATGGATATTCGGGGTTAACGAAGAATAATAAAGATGAAATGTATTGGGAAAATCGCCAATGATGAAGTCCCACGAAGAGCTTGGTAGAAAAGATGTTTAATTGAAACAATGCGAAAAAGAAGAGAAAAACACAGAGGACACAACCCTGACACAAAAGCCTCTTAAAAAATGAGTAGAAAAGAGAATAAGTATTGAGGAACACCAAGGACAAAATGCACGGAACATATAAAGGGTGGTACTAAAATGAACACCTATCAAGGAATGTAGCAGCTCGCTGAAAGGACAATGAAGCAGAAAGATGAAGCAAGACTAACTCTGGGCTAATGACTAGTGATGATGTCACTTAAAGTAAAACGTATCCTCTCTCTGGTAACATATCAAAAAAATCCTACCATCTCTATTATTTTTTGTTACAAATGTTGCTTGACATTATATGAGCTTGATGGTGAGAATGGATAGATGAGAAGAAAAAGAATTATTTTTCGTACATACGAATGAGATAGGTTCTGACAAAAGAAGCGAATATTTTCCGGAAATTGAATACTGATAAAACGTAGTCACCATCCCATTACATGTTTTCAGTTATTAGCAAATAAATACCCAAATTGATGCCAGAATGCGTCAGTTTAATTAACATACAGGCGCTGAATTTTACTCATCCGACTGGAAGAATTTGATTTTAATTGGTTAGATTTATACAAGCTGATTGGTCGGTTTTTGGACAGTCCTGACCTTTCCTAAAGCTTTTCCGGTGTCGTCTTCTTTCCAACTTTCCAACAACACCTTTCCGGTGTCGTCTTCTCATTTCTTTCACACTTCTTTTTCACCATCAAGTCTCTCTCCACTCATGCCCTCTGCCTCTCTTTATTGTCTTCCAGTATCCCCATTCTCTTCCTTCCTATTCTGTGCTTGTCAGGCATTCTCCCTACCATCACCCTCTTCAACATACCCTTCATCTCCTAACACGTTTTCTATCCATCTTCGCAATCTTCACCACCAATTTCCCGTAAAAATATTTTGATCGACTAATATGCATACCTAGTATCTTACTTTTTATTTCGAGTAGGTGATACGAGCCATCTATGAAAGTAGTATTTCCTGAGAAAAACAAATAAATATGTGGGGTTTCTCACTTTTCTCGGCCCACGCAGTTGCCCGAGAAACACCTCATGCTAGCGATAAGAGGTCAAGTTAATAACTGCACTTGATGAAATTGAGCAACTTCCACAGTGATAGCATTTATTATACGACCGATTTAGATTTTTACAGCATCTTTACAGAATCTAACTGCACTCAATTTCATTAAGCGCAGTGGTCATGTGGCTTGAATCCCGATTCGAGCATGATCCAGCATTTGTAATGATTTAAACCCTTATATTCATCAGGCATGGAACATATTCTTATGTGGAAGTGAAGCTTGAACAATAAAAGCTGCAGAGCCAATAATATTGGAAACAAGAGGAACGTGCTGTTTTAGAAGTATGTTGATGATCAAATTGACGCAGAGAATTGCCCACGAAGAATTCCCAAGAAGACTTCGAGGAAACAAACAATAATTAAAACTTTGAGGAGGAGAAGATGGACACATCCCGCGACACGAAACCCTCTTGAAAAAGAATTTGAATGGAGGAATGAAAAGATACAACTAATAAGGAAGACCAATGGTGCAATACATCAAGCATACTATTAGGGACGTTAAACTGAAGACAATGAAAAAAAACGTTAGCTGATGAACGGAGAGTGGAGTCGAGACCTACAGTAAACCAATATTTGGATTGATGACTACTGATAATGTACGATATCAGTTTTTCAATCCAAAATTTGGTTCATTCCTACTTATTTAATACTTTCTCACACCCTGACAGTGTTTCTTCCCTACGCTCGATTGCCTTCCTTGCTTCGCTCTCAAGTTGGTCCGTATACCTGTCCCTTGGTCTTCAATACACTCTATTTCACCCGGTATCTGCATCATTTGAATGTATCGTTCTAAGTGTTTGTGCCCGATCCATCTGAGTCTTCTTTTCCGTAAGATCTTCCCTAGGATCTTCTCATCTTCTACTTTTCCCCATACTTTCTCATCCCTTACTTATTTCGTCTGGTCTTGGTTAGGTGGTTACCTTACCAGCTTCAGTAGATGGATTACCTAACAAGCAACTATTCTCAACTCGGCCACCATATTCGTGTTGACTGACAGGAACGTTGATAAAAGAAGGGAATATATGGCGTATTAGCGAGCGAAAGTGAATTGTGTTTTATGTGGAAAATGATCAACGCAATATGGCTTTCACGCGAAATATGTCAAGGAAATTTAATAAAATGCTATGTTATTGTAAATCATTTTCGGTTTACATTGATTTTGATAAATAATCACAGCACAGTGACAGTTCTTTGGCTAATGCCTCTATTTTCGGCGTATTAAGCGTGTTGAGTGTATTCAGAAGAAACGGTATGGGAGGCATGGGGGATAAGGAGGTAGAGATAAAGGTAGGAGGGGAGCTGATAAAATCAGTGAGATTTGCAGATGATTAAGCATTGGTTTGTCAGTCTGCCAAGGGGTTACAGTCAATGATGAATGCATTAGAAATGCAGTGCAAAAGATATGGGATGAAGATAAACCACAAGAAAACGAAAGTAATGAGATTTTCTAGGAGTAAGAAGGCGGGGCTAAATATAAGTAAGGGTGGGAGGGCACAAGAAGGAACAGGTCAAGCAGTTTACGTATCTGGGTGGTATTATGGAGGAGAATGGGTTTAGTTGTAGCGACATCGGCTCACGCTTGAAATATGGGTTTGGAGAAGGATGGATAGGGTGAGCTGGGTGGCGAGGAAGACGAATGAGGAGGTATTGGATTTGGTTGGAGAGGAGAGGAAGCATGTGGTAGAGGTTCGGAGGACACAGATGAGATGGATGGAGGAGGTTTTGAGAGGGTAGGGCATGCTAAGAGAGTGGTAGAAGGGAGAACACTGGGGAAGCGTGGAAGAGGAAGAAAGAGGATAGAAAATCTGGACGAAATAGGAGGAGGTAGAAGATATGAGGAATTTAAGAGGGACATCCTTAAGGTGGGAAAGCGAGACAATGATCATAAATTGGGATGCGAGATGGGGACTGCCCAAGAGCCTACAAATCAGCTGGTAGAATACTTGAATGTAAAAAATGAGCGTTTTATACCTTCTCTGAAAACGCCACCGCAAGCTTTTTTCTCAACACAATTGTAAAAGTTCTTTATGTCCATTTTCGTAGTAATGTGGACAGAGCTGCAAACGTGAAACCTTTTTCAGTTTCTCGATAAATATCATGGCACCCTCGCAACGATTAGTATTAAATTCGGTCTTCGGAAAAAAACAAAATATGATTCACGTGGTGATCGGGTTAGGGTAGTCACCAAGTACTGCCTTCCCATCCCGGGTTCCTATCCCGGAGATTTTTCAGTGGAATCCCGATCCCGACCTGGGTGCTGTGTGGAGAGTACCTAAAGTTCAGTACTCCGTCCGTCGGATAGGACGTTAAACTGTTGTCACCTTGGCACCTTTCGCGAAGAGTAGGCTAATTCCGGCACCGAGTTTCTCTCCACACTTCCTCCCATTCTCTTATCAGCCAACTTACCTGTCCTCTATATCGTAAATGACCTCAACTCTCGATTGCATCCTCCAATGAGCCAAATCAACCAATAATCCACGTCTAGCACCATTTCACCGTTAATATTCAATACGAGTTGTTCGCAACTATATTCCTTAGCACATAAAAGATGAAACTGTCGAGCTATCAACGGAATATTCTGATTCGGGTTATAAACCGATGCAACAAGCGATGAAAAATTACGATTTTTTGCAAATTTTAGCAAATTTAGCGGTAGTAATTGTGAAGGCTCTAGTAATATTTATCAAAAAATAAAAAAACTGTAGCTTGAGCTCAATGTTTTATCCTCATTGCTGTGGAAACAGAAATTAATTATCTCTCACCATCTGTCCACAACTATGCTCAAAGGAAGAGCATGCAGAAAGAGTTTCAGTGGAGGTATCCAACACTTTTTACAGAATAACTGATGCATACAGTAATGCTGATTGTGAATTCGAGTGGCTTCAAAACTCCCGTTTCATAGTACTTTGTGGTTCCACCAATTCACCTAATTGATCTAAAGGTAGAAAGTCTTCCAGAAGCCATAGCACTCGGCGCGTTATCGAGGGATCTGTGTTTGTATATTTGTCTAGACAAATGACTTTTTGCTGTGGAGCACATTGCTCTCCTCAGCAGGTGACAATGCTAAAGTTACCTTCGCAACATTTCCAGCTGCGTCTTCGAAGGAGCTATACACTATTTTTGGCGTCAACGGAGGATGAATGATACATCACGCTATGGCTTTTATTCATGAAGGCTAATAAATATTCATTCCGCAAAATGGGTCGTTCCAGCATGGGTTGGGTCGTTCGTAATTTGACCAGCCAGCAGTGCCGGAAACACCGAGGATCCATTATTTTTTGGCACGGTATAATACATTTTATTGTAATTATCTATAGAATGACGTAAGTCGGTGATAGGTTTGATGAGGTGGCTAGAGTAATCCTACCCCAGGTTTGGTGATGAATTTCGGTTATAGTGGACAGTTTTCAATAAAATCGCGATCCCTAATTGGGTGTTATAGGAGAATACTTCTATTGTAGTACTTCATCCGACAGAAGGAGCCTTTCGCTAAGAACATGCTAATGCGGACGCTGGGTTTCTCTCCACCCTTCCACCTTTCCACAAATAAACAAATTCTTCCTTCCCTTATGAACATACACAGCTGACCTTCAAGGCGCAATTTACTTCAGTTAACCGTCACCTCCCCAATCAACCAACCAACGACGAAATTCGAAGATTTACGAGATAAGTCTTGACGGTGACTTTAACGGGCGCCATCTTCTGCGGAGACGCACGAATGCGCGCAGTGAAAAACTCATTCGCCTAGACATGAGTCCGAACCCGGATCACCCGAATTCCTAGAATTCACATTGAGAATTATTCACATTCGCGTACTTCCGCGCTGGGAGACTGGCGTTGAAGTCACTTCTGCGGCTGGTCCCGCACATTCAGAGCCCTAATCTGAAGGGTAAGTGCTTATACCCTGAGGAAAAAGTTCTTGGTGAGTTCAGGATACGCGAAAAAAACCTGAATGATGTCGGATGTACTGTTAAAATAGCAGGAAGAAAATGAATAGTAAATATGCCTCTAATATAAGAAGTACGAATTTTGGCCAACCAAAGGGGTTAGGTACCTCTAAGCTAGCGTAATCAAGCATGCGTTAAGTGGTTTTTAACCACTCGGACTCTTGCACCATGCGCATGAATGTGAGTGCGTGGCACATTATGCTCAGTATTTTAATGGAGCATAGAGTGCTTTTATAACCTGAATAATATTACCTAAACGAGTGTCTGATTAGCGTAATTGGTTAAAGCACTCGGCGCGAATGGGGCAAACGGGGTTCGATTCTCAATCCAGAAGAATGCTTTTTCTTTCACTGTGAACTTCACAGGTTCCATAGAAATCATTCCGTGGAATCCATTCCGTACATCTCATTTAGACCTTGTTAATGTACCTTGATAATAGCATTAGGTGCTGAAACCATGGTCGGTTAACTTGTTAAAATATATTGAGTGTGGAAAGTTACTATCGTTTTTCATTTGAAATGAATCTCATTTAGAGCATTTTATCAATTGACATCGCATTGTATAATATTACATCGCGTACCATGTTGCATCTCATTTCATTGAATGCTGGATATCAGGTTGGTGTAGTGGCTGGCGTTAAGGCTTCACATCACGAAGGATCTGGCTTCAAGCCCCGGCTGTGTGAGGAAAGTGCTCAGAGGAATACCGATACCTACTCGGGTGCTTTGTGGAGAGCACTTTAAGTACAGCACTCCGGGTGTCTCTCCATCATTTCTCCATTTCCGAAATAATCCTTCCCTCACCAACATACCCATCTCCCAATGGTGCAAATAACTCCAGTTATCGGTCGCTTCTCCAAAGTAACCAAAAACATTGCATCGTCCTATATTTCCAATTAAATCACATGGCAACGCGATATTTTTGCATATCATTTTAATTCTAGCACAGTTAAATAAAGTTGTATCATGGCAGATGTGGTGGAACACATTCATAGTAATGAAATTTCTTAGCAGTTTTCTACTTTTTTTGGTTAAATATAGGTTTGTGTGACTAGTTTCAATGTATTACATCATTTTCAAGCCCGTTATGATACTGAACAAATACTATTTACATATTTCAAGATGGTTGTTAGGGAGTGAAAGAAGAAGGTTGGAAGTAATAACGGGAGGCTGAAGCTACTATTGTGGGAATTTAATGGAGAGTAAAGGGGAGTGGGATTGAAATACATTTTCGTTCATAGGTGGAATTTGGAAAAGACTGTGTTGAATTATTTCTAGCTGCTCAAAAATATCTAATTTGTTTCTTTTAGATTCCAAATGCAGTATTTTTGGTTGGAAGTTGTAGTCATGGTTAGTTTCCATGATATGTTTGGCTATCATGGAGTTGTCATTTCCGTTCCTTATGCATCTTCGATGTTCTTTAAGCCGTGTAGTAAAACTTCGTCCGGTCTGTCAATTATAAACTTTAGGGCATGTGTCACAACTTAATCTATAAACTCCACTTTTATTTAACTCTTAAGTTTTGTCTTTTTGGTTGAATAAAAGTTTAGAGAGGTTGTAAGATGTCTAAAATGAAATTTTGTATTTTTCTTTGGGGAAGATTTTTGCAATTTTGTAGGAGAGGTGGCTTAAATAGGGAATTGACGAAGTTTGGTATTGGTGGTAGGGAGTAATGTTAGAGTGAGAGTGGTTATTGTGCTAATGGCCTTTTGTTTTAATTTCTTCCTAACTAATTGGTCAATGAGTTTTGGGTTATAACCATTATTAATAGCTATCGTTTTTATGATGTTTATTTCTTCAATATATTTGGTTTTTTCAAGTGGTATATTGATTAGTCTGTGAACCATTGCCCGGAAACTAGATAATTTGTAAGCATTGGGTGTTGAAAATCATTTGGTATAACCTGATCAGTACAGGTGGGTTTTCTGTAAATAGAAAATTTATGTTTAGTTCCTACTCTCGAAATACTAATATCTAGGAAATTGATGGAGTTATCTTCTGTTTTCATTGTGGAATTAAAATTTTTGTGTTAATTGTTTAGGAAATTTTTGAAAATATTTAACTGTCTATTAGTCCAACTCCAACAGCAAAAAACATCATCTACATATCGAAACCAATAAATTTTATTATTTGTCGAATTTACATTGCAGTTGAAGATCTTTTTCTCAAGGTGATCTATAAATATTTCTGCCAGAAGTGGAGAAAGAGGGGATCCCATGGCTAAGCCAATGGGTTGTTTATATAGGTATTTGTTTTTCAAATATGAAGGTATTTTGCTCAACACATAGATTCATGAGGGAATATATTTGGTTGCATATATCATTGGGGGTGTTGGTATTTTTCATCTCAAGTGCTAGTTGTGTGGCTTAGAAACTGGGATGGACGAGAATAGATTTGTAACATCAAATGATACTAATAGCAAATTCGTAGGGATATTCAAGAGTTTTAGTATTTCAGTTAATGTGATGGAGTTTTTGATAGCATATTTCGCCCTGAAGCTTGTCATCTCTCGAAAAATGCAGTTTAGTTCAAAGCGAGTTTGTAAGTGGGAGAGTTCATGTTAGATATTACAGGTCTGATGGGTATATTTTGTTTGTGTAGTTTTGATAACCCGTAGAATCTGGGAGTTTCAGGATTTATCGATATTAAGTGGTATTTTTCTTTGTTTGTTGCAAAGAGTGTTTGGCAAGAACTGATTGTAGTCTTAACACGCAAGTTAACTGAAGGTGTGGGATTTTTTATTTGAGTGATGCAATTGTTTTGTCTGATGAAGTCCTTGCACTTGTTTGTGCAGTCGCCTCGTTTCAAAATCACTGTTCGATTGCCTTTGTCACTTATGGTGATGATCAGGTCCTTTTCTATGGCGATCTTGCAGATTTTTTGAATGGTGGGTTGATGGTTGACTGGGATCCGATGGTGGTTGTTAGATGCTCCCCCGCTTATGTAGTCTGATATGACGTCTGCCAGTTGATGTTGATAGGTTTATGAACGAAAACGTATTTCCATCCCACTCCCCTTTACTCTACATTAAATTCCCGCAATAGTAGTTTCAGCCTCCCGTTATTACTTCCAACCTTCTTCTTTCACTCCCTAACAACCATCTTGAAATATGTAAATAGTATTGTTTTAGTATCATAACGTGCTTGAAAATGATGTAATACATCGAAACTAGTCACACAAACCTATATTTAATTTAAAAAAAGTGGAAAACTGCTAAGAAATTTCATTACTAGCACAGTTAGTTTATTTAGATCCCCTCCGAAAGATAACAGATAGTTTAAAAAGTTAAACCACTTGGTGCGTGGTAAAGTGACCTGTGTTCGAAAGTTCTGCACATAAATTTCAATATTGCTTATCATATCTTGCATATCCCGGGGAGAAAATCTTCGCAATGAGATATCTCCTGTATTTCACACTCGATGCATCGTAATATCGCACAGTTACTTTCGGAGAAGATCCATATGTTATAAGTACATCCGCCCTCGTCGAGCGACGTAATTGACACGCGATTGTGCTCCGGTGCGATCGCTTTGCAGAAGCTCAGCATCCTCAACTTCGGGGAAGGGCGGCACTGCGGCGCCGTCCGCGCTCGTCGACGATTTGCAAGTGGGCCAATGTCGTAACCCAAACCGCTCCCGGCTAACCGGGGGCGCCCTCAAAATAAAATAAAACGCACGCGAAAACACAAACCGCCCCGATGTTGGACGGCGACAAAAAGTCAAACCACCTTATCGCCATTTTAATTGCTCCGCGCGGGAGCGTGCGTGGGTGAATGACTGGGTCAGGCGGCGCCCGCAGTCACTTAACGGTCCTCCTTTTAGTGTGCCACTGCCAGAGACAGGCACACACGCTCACGCGCGACCACACTCTCTTCGGATGCAACTGTAAACGGAATGACCCATTGACACGGGCGACTGGGGTACACATGCCACCGACAAGTGCAATCCTTGCGACAGCACTTGTCACACGCCGGGGACAATTGAGATCGCTTTCCTCCTCTCCGCCGTCTCCGGCTAACCCCGATCCGTGCCGTAATAGCGATCCGTGGAAGCGGACACATGTCAACAGTTCACCTGTCGGGCGGGGAGAGGCGATTGCTTTCCTCGTTGTTTCTCGTTCGCGCGAAGAAGTTTGGCAAACCATAGAGGTATCTCTTGCGCTCTTATTGAGGTACCCGATGTGGTCTCACTCTATGGTCTCCTTTCAACAAAATGTGGGCCACGAAAGACGACTGCGCATTTCACTGATTTAAAAAGCGTGAGCAATGAAGCTTAGTTACAGACTCGTATCAGCGTTAAGAAGATGCGCACATCTAGAAATCAGTAAAAGGAAAATAACAGCGTTGGAACATAGGCACAGAGAACATCGGAATTACCATACATATGTCGATTATTTAGATATTTCAGTATAAAGAACATTCTTTTTCCTTAAGGAACCCAAGAAAATTACTCATAAGGAAAAGGCATAGGATTATTATAATATATTTTTTGAATAAGTTCTTAACTAAAGCAAAGGCTTTGATTCACAAATAAACATCATGCACCATTCAAGATGAACCTGAAACATCATAAAGAATATGTATTTTTGCTTCTAATACGTCGCGTAATACGAAAAGTGCACTGGCATACCAGCGGACTTAACCACCAGGTACCTATAGGTAATGAGTTAGTAAATATTATAACGAGTATATTCTGAAATTATAAATATTCTAAGAATTTAGTATGATAAAATGTAGGTTATTCCATTGCTGCATATTTGTATTGATCATATTCTGAATAAACCACATTCGAGCGAATGGGGACTCATATCGTTCGCATAGATGGACTGAATGGGAGCAACGTGAAGGGCGCAAGTATTATTTTTGCGCTCTTCGCCATTGAAAAGTAGAATATTTTATTACTTAGCATTGAATATTGAACAATCCTACTCAAGGAATAACGAAACTTCCTCAACCTCCTTGGTGCCCTTATAATTATGGGAGTTCGATACGTTCTTGCACAAGCGGTATTGTTAAACTAGCATGATGTGATAATGAACTTTCAGAAAAGAAAATTCATGACATGGTAGTACCCCTTTACAAGACATAATACGATTCTGCAACCACTGAGTTAGACCAAGAGCAAGTTGTCTCAACTGTATTTTGCTCGTCGAATGAAAAATAACCTCGGCTGTACTAGGAAGAACGGACATAATCCCACGATAATTTAGTCTATATGTCAAAGGTAACCAACTGATTCCCTGGTCCCATTGATTCACCAATGATTAGAAATTCATTAAGTCCATTTTTATTTATGCGTCTCCGTGCCCTCATGACCCGCATATTTATCTGCCAATTACTGCACCGTCATGCAGATAGATGATATAAAGAATTAAGGAAAAGGTGAAATATTGGCATTATTATCGGCTCGTTTTACAATACCATTCTCTCATCTGTGCCTTCGTATTTTACAGCACAGGTATTGTTACTTGCGTAATAACTTACGGGTATACGATACCATTTCCCGCTTCATATAACGGAATTGATTCATGAGGACTAATCAAATAACAACTTCCACGTTATTAGTTTTATTCCTTTGCGGTTAAAGATCAATATACGTTTTCCAAAAACTTGTCTTCACTGCAAGTGTTTTAGTTCTGCTGGAACGTTTAGTAGGATTAAACCGCCAAGGAAACTTCCCATGCCGTCTTTGAAAAAATACGCAGCATATAGTCTACTGCGTATTTTCTTCGGTAATGCAGTGATTCCACCAAGTACTTATCGCTTAACAACGTTAATTTTATTAAGTGCACTTGGACCGCTAAGAAGGTGACACTATACCTGAGACTTCCCATTCCGTGTTTCATTATAACTACATACTAATCACAAATATGACATATTAGGGGGTTATCTATCACAAAATCGCAACCCACACGATGACATACTCTTTAAGTTCTCTGCGGCTGATAAATAGGCTATTGAACAGATTACATTACCCATCCTCTCAAACTCGTTGCAGGCTTGCAAAATTCGAGAGGCCACGACTTTTTCCATTAGGAGGCTGCTATCTTGCTTCATTGTTTGTTCCGAAGACTCATCTACCTTGAGGCTCGCTATTCGCTAAGCGGTTGCTGATAACTGGATTATGCCGCGTGTTCATTTTGGGCTTATGAAGATGGGTGAAATTAGGGGTGGAGAGACCTTCCTTGGATTCTAAGCGAAGGGCTCCGGTGATATGTTCGTGGACTCTAGATTGAAAGATGCTAGCCTCCCAAAGGGCGTCATCTGGCGACCAAGTTAGGAGGTTACCTCGCGTCTGGGTTAGAAAAACAAATAAGAAATTCACCTCCATTTCACTTAAATAAGACGGATGAAATATTTTTCTAGTGTATCACAGATTTCATCCTTAAGTCCATACAATTTAGTGTTTAATTTTTGGAAACAATAGTGTGGAAAGATAAGTCGGTGTAACCATTTGAATGTTTTTCGGGTTGAATGAAACTGTAAAAAAATACTATTATGCACTGAATCCTTCATAGTTAACCTCGGTGCATATCAATTGCGTGAGGGAGGCGTGCCCTCAAGGGACAGGACATGTACTAGCGCTCCGCCAACGAAGCCTCCGAATGTTTCAGCACACTTAAGGGGGAAACCTTCATTTCAACCTTTCCAGATTAAATACATGTACTTTATTTTTTATCTTGCAGCTTAATCAGTCCTTAATCTGAATAATTTAACGTTTGATGGTCTTGCTTGGCATTTAATGGAGATATACGTGTCTGGAAAAGGTCAATTTATGCCATAGTCGCATTTATTATACAGAAGAATGGCGTATTTTTCTTTTTATTATGTCATTTCGGGGGAAAATTCCCACTTACAGACATTCAAAACTAACAAAATGCGCGTACAGAACATTTGATCTTTTTTTAACAAGCCTCAGTTGTGAGTTGATTAACTTAAATAGGTTAAGAGAACGGAGTTCAGGTTATTTCTAAGACTCGATGACATGATACCACGAGAGAAATGGTAACTACGATTGGCAATTCGGCAACCACCTCAATGATTGCAGATAAAAAATTATTATCTTCATCACTGTAAATTTATTTTGACCAATTAACACGAAAATACTTCCCATCCAATCAATTTTGACTAACTAACGAAAAGAATGTCATCGAAAGAGTATGTATGTCCCATGATTACGCATTTGAGGTTTATGCAAACGAAAACATTCATTTTGTCAAGTCAAACCAATTTTTGTTGATATTTTCTGAAAATATAAAAAATACAACTATGACTTAAACGGCCGAGTCAATTAACTATTATTAGAAATTAATACCTTATTTTATTGTAAATTTCCAATAATAATTCGCTTACTGGGAAGTTGAATTCGTACACTCTCCCGAAGGATAAAAAATTAAGTATTCAATAATTTTTATTAATTCAAAATATCTCAATAAATATGAAAACGACGGTAGATCATTGATTTAGTGAAAATACAGCATGAATATCCCGACTGTTTCTTTGAAATGAATCTATTTATATTTTACCATGAAATTACGTCAAAATATCGACGGCAAAAACGCAAAAGAATATATTCGTTCGCAGTGCATGTTCCCCTTTAATAATCGGGAAGGGAGGGCTCTCTATGTCGGTGAGAGGAGCGTTGACATAGAGTCGGCCCGCAGGCACGGGTCGCCGCTGCCCTTGGCTCGCTTGCCGAAGGAGGCCGGGCGAGGGGAGGACAGGTGGCAGGTGCTGCCCGAGGTGCGAATCGGGATGAATGGAACGAAATAAAGTGGGCCTGATGTGCGATGTACTAAATCAGGATTGCATCATCTAGTGAAATATTCAAAAAGCTCCTCCGATAATTCTACCGATTATGAGAAAAAAGTACTTTTTAAACGAGAAACGTGAATAGTTCATCTCGAAATTGCATTGCGTAAGCCAGAAAAATTGTGCAAATGCTACCGCTGCATGGATTCCACGAACATTAAGGTGGTAAGCTATTTATAAGTTTACAATTAAACAAATAAACTTTGATCTTAATTGTTTATTGCGTCACATTTTGTATAGGCATTAGTCTTACTTTCGGTAAAACCTAATAGCATTTATTGAGCGCGAGATTACGCCGACCCTACGGTCCTTATTGCCTGTCAGGCAATAATCAAAGCCGGCATAAGGGTCGGCGAAAGCTTGCGCTTAAAAATGCTATCAGTGTTTACCGAAAGCAAGAATTTGGTATGCAAAATATATAGACTGTATATTTTATATTACTGCACTGCACAGCCCCTCGACACGTTTCTTGGCCTTCGCGTCATTTTCAAGAAGAGTGCATTTTTCATAGGTGACTTTTTATTAATACCATGTCGGACTTAAGGAGGAAGGGTGTAAGGGAAGTACTTGGTGGTTGGGGATGAAAGACTAAGGCCGTGAAGATTGGGAAATATTTAAGGGAAGAGAGGATATAACAAAGATTTGAAGGCCAAAATATACTTAAAAAATTAGTCTGAGAGGAGGGAAAGATACTTAAAAAAGAGGTTGATTTTGTTGATATAGTGTCATTCAACAATATAAGCACAAAAAACTTGGCCTAGGGCAGTGGTTCCCAAACTTTGTCGATTTGCGGCGCCTTTTTCGACTTGTGATTTTCCTAAGGCCTCCTACTCTAAGTAAAAGTGTGACTAATCGTAAATATGACGTACAAATAAATAAAACTCGTAAACCTGCATTATTGAACAAATTCGTCCATTTATTTGTTACTCATTTCATTAACATTTAATTAATAATGCAGTGTTACAGCAGTTACACATGTTATGGTAGTTTGATTATTTTAGATTTCAACAAAAATATGAGACTTAATTTGCTGTAAACGAATTCTTCCTCTGTACCTAATTAATTAGACTCTAATTAAATATGAAGCTATTTCAATATTTCGCGACGCCCCTGTGAAGACGCCGTGGCTCTCCGTGCCGCCGTGGCATACACTTTGAGAATCAGTTGTCTAGAGCATAATGTTGAAAATTTATTGAAAATCCAGCTTCACATTTTAATCGCAATTATGAAAAACGCCAGAATCAAAATCATACATTCGGTTGAAAACGAATAAATGATTTGCAAAGACTGTCTTTTCGTCGCAATCACTGATAGAAGTTTCCATTTTACTAAGTTTAAATTAGTATGTCTACACCACACGAAGCCAACTCGCAAAGTTGTTAGACTGACTATAAACGTGACGGGCTCATGAGGCCGGGAACAGGACTTGGGTTACATGCCTTCTGCGTAGGAATTCAAGCGTGGCACCAAGGAGCAGCCTGTCCAAGTAAAAAGCCCGTTCTGATTCTTAGAACGCTCATCTACTTGTGTTCTATTCTTGTGTTTACACATCTATTCACACATATCCGACTCGCACCGGAAGTGACTGTGAAAGCAGGCATTTTGGGACAGATCCACATGGAATCTTTTACGCTAGTCTTTCTTCAAATTTGGGAACGAATGGAGTAGTAGTCATTGAAATCTCCAGTCCTGTTAAACACAGGACTGGAGATTTCAATGACTTTCAATGATTTCAATGAGGTTTCGTAGTTGATTGCAGAGTCGATTGCGCACGTTTGTGAAAAGGAAAGCGATGGCAGTTGTCCAAATACTATTTATCAATGACCTTGGCATTATTTTCCATTATTTCATTTGCCACGTATCATAATATTTACCTGGTGCAATTTATACCATCATGATGCGCAGATTATTGAATTGTCCACTATTTGCCATTAGTTCCATAGCTAAATTATATTCAATCACCGTACTCGTAAACGACTGAACATCGTCAGACACGTCGTACGCACGTTTTTCTTTCCTGACCTTCAGCTGCTCAGCGGTTCTTAATTTATCCTCGTATTTTATTTTCTCCTACCCGTAAGTTATATCTTTATGAGCACCTCGTCTTTTAAAACCTCCACCTATCCAATCTATATTTTTACTTAGCACTGTCCACAGCATCTTCCTGTCATAAAAGTGATTTTCCTCAGTAACTACAAGCTGCTCGTATACCATTCCACTATTCAGTTTCCTGTCAGAAAATAGCTGTGGCAAAAAACTTCCATCGAAACGGCAAGTGATGAAAAGTCTTTCCTAATATAGTTTTTGAGAACACCTCCTTGAGAGCGCAAGAGTTGTGTACGAAAACTTGATAACATTTCAGAAACAAGGCTGTATTTCAACCAAAAACCAAGATAGGTGTTTAGGGTAGGTGATCAAATTGTATCGAAAGAGGCAATGAGCGTGAAAACATGAAAAGAAGCATTTGTCTGCAAGAAATAAAGGAAAAAGAAAGCTTTCAAAAACAATAAGATTAACGTTCCGATCTTACCCAAGCGGATATAATGCAACTTATGCGAAAAAGAAAGGGATTGGGTTGGGACTGGAGTACTTACTTCCCATCTAGAAGGGTCCGGGTTCAAATCCCGAAGGCGGAATTTTTCAGTGGAATCTCTCTCCCTATTTGGCTGCTACATATTTGGAGCAAAAAGAATGCCAAAGGGCAGCGGTTCTCTGCCTGTGATCTGCGCACCCTTAGGGGTGTACGTGCTTGAGGGGTTAGGGGTACATGAAAAAACTTAAGCAATCGCGGGTTTAAGGTTGAATCAGCAGTAATAATGAAAATAATAAAACATTTTCTTGCATAATTGATAGAAATTTTAGTAATGGGTTACTAAGGGGTACGCAAATGAAAAACGTGTGGGAACCGCTGCTATAGGGCTTTGATAAAGAACATTTCGAAAACTGCCTTCATATTCCAGGATACAAACAAGCCGACGCTTTACTGCATTTGATGGGGCACCAGAAATTCGCATAGCGATGTGAGATTTCAATGTGAGGCTACCATGGCTTCACTCCATTTATCTTAGCAATCCTGAAATCGAGTGTAAGAAACTTAAAGTATTTCACACTATAATGCACTGAGCCTAGAAAATATGGTAACCATGCAAATTAGCGTGATCTGCATCGATTCTAAGTCGGCATACTAATAGTTACACTAATATTAGGGGCCACTCAAGTGCCTAAGGGTCGAGAGGAGCCCATTGAGTCTTCCAGAACTATTTTCACGTCGCGTAATTTGGTTGATAGAAAATTAGTGGTGAGGAAAGTCAAGAACTACTGACTACTCCACATGCCTATTACCTAACTAAATGTGGGAGGTAACAGCTGCCACTGCATCCGCGACCAGCACTGTTCATAATAATGTTGTGTTTGAGTGCTTGACGAACTCTTTTTTATAGCGTTACTTTAAATATACCCCGAGTGTTAAATATGTGAAATGAGTGCCATTCTAAGCGCTGAAGTGTCTTTGTAATGTATGCGCAAAACACATTGGCATACATTTTGTGTTACAATTCCATGAAGTCTTTATGGCATGGGGGCTAGGAGAGGAAACTGCTGTGGGAGATTAGGAGGTGGCAGAGTAAGTGTGTTACTGTCCCATCCGGGTTCGCGGATGTAAAATGCGGTGGTTGCATATGCCCAAAACACTCAACTAATTTATTGCTTTAGGGTTGCTGTACAGCACACACACAAAAATGTTCCGCTCGTCAGGGTTGCCTCCTCCCCCTCTTGCGGCCGGCCGCGACTGGAGAGAACCGCTTCTTCCCTCCTCCTCGCTCCCGACCTTCGCCACCTGGCGGCCGTCGCCGAACCGCCCAAAACACGGCCGTCCACGACTAGGCGGCCTATACAAAATTGGTCGTTACAAGTGGGTGGAACGAATAATGAGGGGTGTAGGGATGTGGAAGACCACGGAAGAGGGGAGGATGTTGGGCAAGTGGGAAACGGGAAGAAAGAGAAATATCGGCTTTATGGACGGGAAAAAGAGAGGCAGGACGCATTGTTAGCTCAGAAAGGAATCGTGCGAGGAAGTAAAGTGCCTGCGATGGTACAGGAGTGTTCAGTGATAAGTTACTCCCCACGAAAACTACTTTAATTGGTCAGCAGAACTTCTTTCGTAAATCTAATTCAATATTTACCTCTCATCTCCTCTCTACCTTTTATATTCTCATATTTTCGTAGAAAAATAAAATAGCACCAAAATTCAAATCATTTCGTGAAATTAAGAACTGTTAATTTAAAAGGTGGCAAAATTTAACATGATACATTTATTAATTTTAAGTCAATAAAAAATTACATTCACTAAGATTCATAATTGAAATCCACTATTAGGTTATAACTTTGATAATTTGATATGCCAGATCAGTCGCTATGTACAGCCAATTGTTCAAGTGCAATTTGGGACCTGTTATACCTACATTTACTTTTCTCCATGTAAGAGATAAATATATCTTTATAAGTACCATCGGCAGAGAAGTTCATGAGAATAAGAGCAAACACACACCTACAAGAACCTATAGTCTATGAACATTTACAAAAATGATTTACTTAACATAAAATTAGAACTGTCATTAGAAACCTTGTGCAGTTTTACCAGCGAGAGCATGGGAGTAATGGCGAGAGACCCCAACTGCTATAATGTCTTTGAAAGAGATACATTCCTGCCATAAGTTTAATCCTGTTTATTCAGTCCTGAGTTTGTAGGACTTAAGGTTTTCCTTGAATCTCCAAAGAAAAAAGAGCTATTAGCATTTATTATCGTTATAAAGTAAAAAGATAAATATTAGCATTTCTGAGCATTGCAAGTTCTAACCCTGCGGGGAATACACTTCTTCCTTCCGGAAGGTTCAACGACATCTTCTGGTACAGTTGCTTTCACCGAGCATCCCTGCCGCTTTTATCGCTTAGCTGACTGGTTAATTGGGGGAACGACAACTGAGATAATTTGCGCCATTAAGGTGGTTGGAGCGATTTTTATCAATGTACAGATTTGCGTGAAACTTTTCATACATGATTGACTTGTAAAATTTATTGATAAACGTGAAAAAGTTTCCCTTTATCGATTTGTTTTTGGAAATCCAATGCTATTGGAACACGTAGCCCTATGGCACACAACTTATATTTCATAATAATTTGATTAAATATATACAGATTTTCTTATAATCGCGACAGGATACATTTTATATTATCATAATGATTACAGACAAATATCAAGGTGTCACGCCGAGTCCAAGATTCGAAATAACATATTCAAATATAATTTTCGCCTAAATTTCAAATGCCTCGCGGAAAACTATCAATAGTTCAAGCCATAACATACCTACTTTAACTAAGGCAAAAAAGTAAAATAGAATTTTAGTCTAATTATCCATTACTGCATATTCAGTGAGTTCCACAGTGTTAACTAGATGTACTTAAGTTAAATATTTTAGTATATAACCTGGTGTTTTTTTTTTCTTGAAAAGTTTTAAAATGTGCACTCAATGACCTAAGATTTCCTTTCCAGCCGCATTAAGCCTTGGTGGGTCGACTGATGAGGGAGGAGATAACGAGGAAGTCTTCCAAGTCCCAGAATCATAATATTTTACTTTTTAACTATTAATGTCATAACATGTTCCCTATATAATTGTTTGAAAATTAATCATGGAGTTAATTGCAACACATATTCCGGGTCAAAGAAAAGGATGCTTTTAAAGCGACAGTTTTCGACACAAAAAGGGCCTTCCCCGGAGGTGTAGTCACATGTCGCATTCAATGTAAAGTTGTAGCACTGCTTATTCACTTCTCTACAGTTCTCTCTTATAATCATAATCAGGTAAAAATAAATCATGACGTAGCATCTTACTAAGCGTAACTATCTAACTTACCATAAGCTCTTTATGGAAAGTTAATTGAATACTACGGAACGATCAAGAAATGTGTTTCTTGGTCGTACCGTAGGAATGCTTATGAATGCTTATGTTCCATGTAGAATAGTAGAGTTAAGTAATAGCAACGATCGGAACTGCTATCTAAGGTGGTGGAATCCATACACCGTTCTTACCCATTTTCCTAAAAATACCCGCGAAAACCTCAGGAATGTTAAGGGCTAATTGGGACTTCTAGACGTAGCATATCATCAAGTAACAGAATGAACAGGTAAGCATCCTTGTTGCTAGTGGTTCAGAATGATACCTAAGCACCTATGAAAGCAACAGGGACATGCTATGAAAGCCGCAATTCAAGGTGTCATTCATCTTTCCGATTTCAAAAAGTTCATCCCGTAACATATTCCTATTCCCATGCATAGGCTAAGGAGGCAATACTTGTTGATTGACGTTCACCGTTCCATTCACAGGTATAGACTATACAATTCTGTTTTTGACTACGAAAATTCAGTCTGAGAATAACATTTGATAGGTAGCTAAAACGTTTTGCCTCATTTCGCATTATTCCATTAAAATATTAGCATTTCCATGTTATATATTTGTACCTTTATTCCAGTTAAGCTGATGTCTAGCATACATGAGGTATCTACTGCCAAGACGTTTGCTTATAGGTAGGGACATGCAAAATTCGCAAATGCGATAACGCGAATTTTTACGCGAATTCAGGGGTTTTTCAGCGGAAACGCGAATTTCGTATATTATCGCGAATTTCAGCATTTCAGTCGCGAATTTCAACATTTCCAACGTGAATTTCCTCATGTTGGCGGTCTCTTTAATTTAATTTGAGACTGTAAACATTTAGTTAAGCGGTACATACTTGGAAATGGCCTTTCCGGTACTATTTTATTTAGAAATGTTACTCGGATATAATATGTCAATCAAGTTTTGTGAACTTTAACAAAAGGAGTGAAAAATGCATGCCAACATTTTGCTATACAGGCAGTCCCCGAGTTACGTAAGCCTCAACCTACGTTAATATGTACTTAAGTATGTGGGAACCTTACCCAAAATGACGAAAATTACGGAAGCTACGGGATGCGACGAGTGGTTGCCTACTTTCAAGGGGCGTGTGTTATTGCATCAGCATAGTGATTTTATTTAGTGACAGTTTTATCACATTCAACAAAAATCATAATGCCTAAGTGGAAGTTGACGGAAAAACAGCGTGAGGGAGAATTTTGACAACATGGATTACATTGTGTTGATGATAAAACAATTCTTTGTCGTTTTTGTATCACAAATGTCTCGTGGAAAAGGAAGGACAGCTGCGCGAAACACATTTTGAATGAAAAACATAAGGCTAATGTTAAAAAAAATTCTGCCGGTGGGAGTGGAATAAAACGGCAAGCATCCATAATAATATTCAGGTGTTTTTGTTTTAGAGAACTACTAATTCCTTGCAAGGTATGATAACTTCTAAGGCAGAAGCTGTAAAGTCAGTACTAGTGCAGATGGCATCAATAAAACTTTGTTCTCTTATGGTAGAAGACCAAACTAGAGTAAGATTTGAAAACAGTTTTTGACCCTCAAGTAGTTTTCACAACGGAGGTGAGGTGAGCCCTGACTGAATCACTAAATTGAAAAAAGTTCATGGCCGTTAGTAAATTGGGGCGGAATAGTTGACGGTTTGGGAAATTACGTCAAATATTAAAGCAACAGAATTTCCATGGTTCAGTGGATATAATGAAAGCAATTCAGGTACTAAATTTGTTTGAACCATCATGTGTATTAACGTGCCTTGAAGCGATTTGGACCCCCTTTGCAAATGTGGACTCGTAGAGACTTCTTTCCTCCATTCCTAGAGAATGTTGTACACTGTGCTAACAAATAGAAGAACAAATCTAAAAGAAGAAAATTTGGCCACACTGGCAATTTTTTCATTTGAAAATGCGAACATTTAACTGTGATTTGGCTCATTATGTAAATTGGTTAGGTATGTGAAATGTACAAAAATATAAAATGTGAATACAGCATGGTATTAATTGTTTAAATTTTCCCGAACCAATGGTATTCAACATTTATTGCCACCAGGTGGGCCTGCCTAAGAGAACAAATTCACGCCAAATATTTTGTTGTGAAAATAACAACGATTTCAGGGTAAAATAACACCGCTTTTGCAAAAATAACACCACTTTTGGCTATAAAATAGCCCCAACTTTTGCTGGTCTCTACTTATAGGTACTGTTTGAATTATTGGGATGAAGGATTTATAATGGCAAACTCATACAAGCGAAGTCATAAGAAATATTAAGATCAATCAGCCCCCCATAAGGAAACTAGATTAACAAATGATTAAAATAAGTAAGATGCGTGAAAAATACTAATGAACGTCGTTTATTAGAAAGAGTAAATAGATGGAATTGATAGGAAACTTCTTTACCTGCTGAACGGAAGAGATTTATCTTATTTTAATCATAATTCAAAACAAGCATTGCAGTTGACTTGTTCATATTTCATTCGCAAGGAATTAAATTGTTCGCAGTGCAAATAAGCAAGTAACTAACACGAACTATCACTGATTTGTTGCTTGAAACCTATTATTACGTCTGCCATCCTCGGCGAAGATAGGAAATATTGAATGCTTGTTGCCGTACTTTTATCCAACGAAACATTGCAGGGATTATTAAATCCTTGTCATACATGCCATCCTTGTCATCAATGATTCATTAAATTGCACGACTAAAGAGTGAACACACTCCAAACTTATCTTTCTCCTACGTTTCCAAGTGTACGTAAACCTACGCTGTCCCGGCATAGGGATCGACTTCTCTACGACCGTGGGATCGACATGAAGCGGCAGCTGACGTCACGAGGCTAGTTCACTCACTCGACGTCACAGGGGAACGTCGCTAATATACATTTTGGCACCATTCAAAGCCAGTGTCTTTCGTCGCGCATAATGATGAAACCAAGCAGCGTTAGAGAAGTTAGACCAACTGGCTTTAATTTAAGTTTTCGAGCTAATTACGGCGAACTTATTTTTAAAAATTAGTAAACTTCCCCATTTGGTAAATGGAGGAAGGGTAGAGAGTAACCCGGCGTAGACATTAGGCTACTCTGAGTACTGCATCTGAAGTGCCCTCCACCCGTGGGCCCTGCTCCATTCTGCTGCCTCTCCGTTGTCCCGGGAAGGCTCGCTGAACTCGCCCGTGTTTGCACGACCCACCACGTGTCCCGTGAGCGGCCTTGGCATCGCGATCTCCGCCACAGCAGCGGGGCGCAGAATCGTGCTCTGATTAATTTATATTATACAAATTCGAGGTTGTCGACCCCAAAGTTAAATCATTAATCGACACGTTGTTCCCGGAAAAATGGTCCCGTTTGGGCGAAATCATCCGCGCCTTTCTTTTATTCTATTATTATTTCGCTCCGCAGTGAGATTTGTTTAGAGGCGGTTGCCATTTCCGCTTCGAACCGCGATCGCATCGCGATGGACAAGGCGTCACAAAAGCTTTCCTCCCTTCGCTTCGGCCAGGCAAGCGGGTTTCCAATCACCCCCGGGTGGTGCGCTGCCTTCACAATGGCCGAGAGGATAACCGCCGCCTCCACAACGGCCTTATCCCAAAACGTGCCGTTCAAATCATTTGCTCGCAAGCGAAACGGGATCGACATAACTGTTTGTATTGATTATTTTTTTCGTTTCATTTCAGGAAACTATTTAAATGCAACCAGGTGTTCCTTTAAGCCACGCTCTCTGTTCGTTTATTCTCAATGTATTATTTTTTACTTCTGACCTTAGTATTGCCACAATACCGGTTTCAGCTCCAGTTATGCAAGTGTATTTTGGCAGGAAGCGCGCTCCACGCACCGCCATGCATGCTTCTGGCCGGAGGCAACCCGATGGGATATTTCGGGTGGTGAGGGGGCGTTACCCTTAGCGTGCCGAAGCAAGCGTCCGCAACCATCATCTCACATCAAGGATCTGGTTGCTGAGGTGGCTAGAGTACTGGCTTACCATTCATAGGGTCCGAATTCGGTACCCGGCGGAGATTATTTTCAGTGGAATCCCGATGGCTACTTGAGTACCATGTTGCCATTGCTTAAGACATTAAGAACATGTGTTTCAGTATGACACAGAGAATATAATTTTGACGTCGCACTACATCTCTAGATCCGACAGAAGCGACAAAATAAGATTGATGCATTGCCAGAACTGGTAGGTACAAAAGTTTGTTCTTTCCACGCACAATAAGTTGCTATAATAAAAACTGAGCTCCGCTCAAAACACTCCCGAAGTACACTTCTCCATTTCATCTCTCTTACACAGTCCCCTTTACAACTTTACACGGCTGGCGTCCTAACACCCCCTGCCACACGCACATTCGGCGGCTCGCAATGTAGCATGTAGATGTAGAGAGCACTTCAAGTGCAGTGCTCCGTCCGTCTGATGAGACACTAAACTGCTGATTCCTTGGCGCCTTTAGTTAAGAGTAGGCTAAAGCTGGATTTCTTTTAACCCTTCCTCCACTTCTCATTTAATCCCTCTGTAAGCATCCTGCCCCATATCATTAACGGTATAAATTACCTCGGTTGTTGATTTCCTCCCCGAGGAAATACTATACCTCGGACCCGCGCCTACTCACCAGGAGACTTCAGTTCAATGCGTTCAGTCAATAGCCAGATATCGACAAAGAAGTTGGCACTCCATATGCTCATATTTGCAGTGTTTTTATTCCAGCGAGATCCCTGCGTTAGGAATACCTTTTTCTTCGGTGCTAAAGATGCATACATGCTTACCCATCACGCCATCCCTTTCGGGTCAGGCCAAGTCAAAGAACTTTGTTATTGCTGTTAGCCCTAGAAAACTGGGTCTCTTTAAATAATTACCTCCTTAATGCCATGTCCTTGCATGCCACTTTTGCTTCTCTTACACTCCAACATTGCTTGATACACGCTCTCTTATTCTTTATTCTCCTAACACTCCTCGTCTTAAGAGTCTTTTCTGCCATATTAACCCACGACTTCCTTCTTCTTCCTCTCACACCATTCACTCTACCATCTTATTCATGTTTCGTCATTCGACTCTCTCCCACTCTCTCAACATGGCCAAACCAACGAAGCTCACACATTTCATACATGTCCATCACTGGAGGAGCATCCTACCCACATTCTTGCATGTTCCAATCATTCATTACCCTATCTTTGCCCTACCCTATCTTTTTGCATTTTTTGCGTTCCCCTATCTATCCACCCTAACTTTGCAGCAAACATTTCTCAGGTACCTCATTTCCACTGCATTTAGTCTGATTTTATGCTTATCCTGATATTCTAAGGTTTCGCTGCCGTATAATAACGTCGGTGAAATAACGCGTTTTTAAACTGCGATTTTCGCTTCCCTAGAGAGACACTCATTCCTAGGTATGCTCCACATGCTACCTAAGACTTTCTGGCATTAGCGAGCCTCGTAATCTCTTCATCTATCCTTCCATCTTTTGCAGACATTCCGCCGAAATCATCCATTTGTTCAATTACTTCATCATATAACCATTCTTGCCACTCTCCTTATCAAAAACGACTACTTTGGTTTTTGACGAATTTACCCTCAAATTCATTCTCCTGGTTACTTCACAGATGTTATCCAGAACCCCTGTAATTCCTATGATCTCTCAGACAGCAACACCGCATCATCTGCGTACAATAGAACTCGCACATTTACATCTTCAACAATTGCACTGACGTCATCCCTACACGCATCTCTCACTCCTTTGTCCATGAAAACATTGAACAGCCAGGGTGACATTACACGTATTAAAGATTATTTAAAATCAGATTATTTGAATTTGCATTGGGCTGTTAAGGGTTATCCTGTTTTCAAAAACTCTTGGAAACCTTATCCTCGTGGCCTCGGCTGGATTCAAAATGGAGTCCGTCTCTATAAAGGATGAAATTTATGAAACGTATGTAGTAAGGTTCGATCATTAGGTGAAGTTGTGATATAAATGGCTAACCCCACGCTCTTACGTCCTGAGTACAAAAACAACATACGCCGCCTATACCTAGAAGTATACCTAAAGTACGCAAAAGGGATAAAACTTGCGGCAGAGACATTAGTAAAAGCAAGGAATTACCTACCTAATACTCAATTTTACTTTCGGGATGGACATTTCCTGTAGTCTCCAACTTATTGTCAACGGAATAGTATCGATCCTGGAATCAATCAAAGAATAATACATCGTGGCTGAGGAGATATGACCACGACTAGGAGTGATTGATTATCACGGCTGCCCAGTACTGCAATTCCGCGGAAATTTAGATAATATGCAGTCCAGGCATTCTATTGCCCAAGAAAAACACGAGACATGAGAATTTGGAAAAAATACTTAAGGCAATTTTGAAACTTCGATTTTTTTAAATTCGAAAGTTTTTAAACCTCGATAGATATCTCGGGGATTGATATTCCCATACATAAGTGTTCTATCAAATAGATGGTGGTCCATGGACAGTTTCTGACAGTGGACTGTTTTCTCTGACGTTTCCTCCCTTAAACTCCTTTTCCAATGACAAATTCCTTTTAACCATTAAAAGACAGATGTTTGGAATCTAGCTAGCATGATCTAGCAAGATCTAGCATGTTTGGAATAGCAAAAGTATTTTCTGTGAATTTCCGTTTATACTCTGTGCTCCAACCATTTACAGCAGAAACATTCGCTGGGACAAATGTGTCCCGTTATTACTGAGAGGGTTAAACCCCTCGTATTGTCTGCCTCACGTCATACCGTCCAAGATTCCTTTTCTTCTCCTCCCACGCTTGCACAATATTCTCTGCTTTATTACCCTCTTCAGCATGTCATTACACCTCAATATGGTCTTCGGCCAACTTTGCTTCACCCTTCTAATTTCTCCTTTAAGTTTTCTTTCCTCTCCTACCCTATTCAGAATTTCATTTGTCATCCGTTCAACCAACTTACTCTTTTTATCCTACTCACCTCTTGAAGGTTTCTAGTGTACCCTCATGAAACAAAAATGTTCAATAAATATGGGAATATGCCCTATCCATATGTGATATGTATATGCTCTCCAAACAATACTTTGCTCTAACCACTGAAGTTTCATCAGTTTTGAGTGAATGAGCCAAAAGCGCATTGCATGAAAAAATTCGAGGTGCTTTTCAAAATGAATTAGTAATATTTTGGATCCATTATGAAAAATTGTAGTTTGAACAAAATGAAAATTAATATTTCTCTTACGTACTTAGTAAACTATTTATTTCACACGCATTCAGCATTTTATTTGGCTGAGATGTTTAGATTAATTACTACTACCACATAGTTATAAATATATTCAGCACGTCATAGCAAACAATATGAACATGACGTAAGAAGATGGAGCATCTAAAACCTCAATCTACTTCTACCATCCGAATTAGAATATAAGAATTGATTATTCACAGAAAAACTCGCCATTTACTCGTCAGAAAAAACGTAACTTCTACTTACATTTAACGTATCGGAAACTTTTAGGGCATCACATTTCTTTATGTGCATTTCGCTCCTATTTTAGAATAAACTGCAACCTTTTCTATAATTTTCGGAATATGAAATATAATTAAAAATTGCGAAAGGAGCGTTTTTGTCACCTTTTCATTGAGCTTCTTATTATGTATTTACCATTTTGCATTCAGTAATCTTTACATTTTGAATGTAACATAACATTCTTTCACAGCGATTTTGGAGTTTTATAAGATGTTTTATGATGCATATTTAGAAACTTCAGAGTCATTATCTGTTTTCCATCCCGTGAAAGCGAAGGCAAATTTGGGCTAACTGCTCAAATCTATCATTCTTAGGGCTTCTTCTTCCTCTAGGTATTTCTACGCCATCGGCGAACGATCTAACGTTATGGTACACGTATTAACCGGCTTCCTTTCTAAATTTGGAAACCACCTCAAACCCCTCTGATCCACTGTATTGTATCAGAGAACCAGGTTGATGTGGTGGCTGGAGTACTAGCTTCCCATCCCGAGGGCTCGGGTTCGAATACAAGCGATGACGGAGATTTTACTATGGAGGCCCAATCCCTTCTTCGTTGTCTTTTAAAGTGTAGTATCCAATCCTTCGGATGGGACTTCGAACTGTGCCCCCCTTGACGCATATTATTATGATTTGTTAGGTATAATCTAATGCCGGCGCCGGGTTTCTCTCCACCCTTAATCCATTCCCCATATAATCCTTCCATTACCAGCTTACCCACCCATCCCAATGACGCGAATGATCTTAGCTTTAGGCCAAATCCCCAAATTACGAACCGATCAATGTTATGTTCAAGTTGAAGAGCCGTAACTTCCGGGATTTCCATTGCGTTTCTTTATCTCTCCTCTCTTTTCAGCCTATGGACACGTTTGAGGTGTTTTTTTTTAATTTTCGCTTTGCAAATGACAGCCATCAATGAGACGAAGATATGATGGCGCCTTCCGCACAAGGGAAAGGTAAAAATAAACACGGACTTCAGGGTACATCGTGAGTGTATATAATTTATGCGTGCGACGTTGGGCGAGGGGTTGGCTCCTTGAGGTATGCACCACGCGAGCTGCCGCTGCGGGAGATAATCCATCTGAACGATTGCTGCTTTGCGGCATGGATGTGATCCTTCCATTCAAGCCATTAGTCATGGATTGGTTTGGCACAGCTCTCCTCTCAGTTCGACTACACACTTCACGTTTTAATTTATCTTTGCCACCATGCCCATCTAAGCATTCGTTTCATTAATGTAAACCACGATCTTCCAATGCAGTACTTGCCATTCAATCTTCCTTGCAAAACTTCTCTCTATACGAAGTGCTCACCTTGCCACTTCGTTTGAACGATAGTTAAACCAGCGTATTACTGATAGGTATAATTTTGGGTTAAATGCAATGGGTATTGGGTACCTGAGAAGTGGTAGAGTTGGGATTGAGTTGCTCACGAAAAAAAGTGAAACGAATACTCCGGTAATGGACACAATTGAAAGTAGCGTGCTTCGTTAGTTTCACCCTTGACCTTGAGATTATGGTTGAGAGTCTAATAACGAAATATTTGTGATAGAAGAATGATTGAAATGTGAGGAAAGGCTAGACCAAGAATTTCATGGGTGAATGTGGTGGAAGATACTCTTTAAGAGGAGGAATATTAGTAGTCTTAAGAATAAAGGTTCGTGTATAGAGCAATTAGTCCGGGCATATTACGGGATCAAAAGAGGCACAGCTCTCGCGAAAGCTTATGGCGTTCGAATGCGCTGAAGACGACGTCGTGGAGGGGTAAAGTTTGGTGGAAGGGGTAGGGAAAGGGGACGTAGGGGAAAGCGAAGACACGGCATTTGTGCCATGCATGAGTGCATTTCAAATAATGGAATTTGTATGATGTGGACAACACAAACGCCGCGCATCCGAACGCCATAAGCTTTCGCGAGAGCTGTACAGAGCCAGTGTGCCCTACGCATAAAGCAATAATCAAATTCTATCGATTGTGTCTATGCTTAATGGGAAAGGTGTGATGGCTGTTTACTCTTCCCTTGACTACCATTTACAAAGAAACTGTTCCTTAAATAGATGCATGAAGTTATTTATAACTGATATATGCATAGTCAAAATTTTTCAATCTCCCAAATTTTATCTCTTCTCAATCCATGGCGAAAATTACTCGATTGATCTGTTACGCAGTCACGCGAGCGTGAGTAAGACATAGCACAACATTATGAGAATTCATCCAAAAGCAGTCGTCTGACTTTTATTACCTTACCGGCAAACGGGAGATCCAGGTTTGAATTCTGGAGAAGCCTTATGATTGATTTTTAATGGAGAATTTCCTCACTTTGGTAGTTTTATCCACTACCTTACATGCGTTAACATTGGCTTCCACCTTCTCTGACAGAAAGATTTCTTTCCTCATTTTCATTCGAGTCGCCTATTCAATCTCCATCATTTGGAGGTAATTCATTTCATTACTTTAAATGACACTTATTCCACAGCCCATGCCCCACCACAATAGAGTAGAAACTCGACAGATAAATATTAATGGCTCATTTTCTTATAGGATGAAATCATCTGGCATATTATGAAGGAAGCCAAAATGAAGACTAATAATAAACGGATTGATGTAGTCTAGAGGTGAATTTCTTATGCAAATACGAATACGTACTATGGGTGGTAAATTTTTAAAATTTAATCATATGAAGGCAACAAAAACTGTAAAGCAAGCTTTGCTACATTTTTGTAGAAAACACGTCTCAATCTGATGTTTCCTTATCAGTTTTTTAAGTGGATTAAGATAAGTCTTCATCACCGACAAGGGACAACAAACACATGCACACATTTTGAAAGCAATTAAGCTGTAATCCATCATTGGTAGCCCCAAGGGGGGGCAGTCGGGGCAATTCCCCCCCCCCCTTAAAAACCCAGCGTATTACTTTGTCATTGGCCTTAAATGAAAAGGCTAAATTATTTTTTTGCTCTTTTTTATTGAAGTTTTGGTGATTTTTGCTCTAAAATCCAGTTAAATTTCAAAAACTAAAACGGTTTTGACAACCACAAGGTAAATATGAATGTAAATAAAAATAATTTTGGAATTAGTCGAAACTTGGTGCTAATCTAAAAGGGAAATATGCATTTGCTCTTCTAAAGACGCTAACTTTTGCTTCCAAACCACATATAACGCGCCATTTTGCACATAGTTTGTTACGAATTTCCGGGAATGGAATACCCACCTTTTCCTGGGGGTCCCCCCCCCTTCTCCCGCCCCACGAACTTCTGGTTTGGAGCCACCCTTGTAATCCATAAATGAATCATAATACGGCCCCAGTAGTGGTAATTCGACAGATCAGGCTCGGAAACACTGGTGATGAGTAAGTTGAAGATAGATAGGGCCGGGGAGGGGAGGGAGGGGCTCAGGAGATGGAAGGAGGGTAAGGTGGAGAGAGATTCGAGGTAGGAAGATTAGAAGTGGAGATTAGAGGAGGGCCGAGATAGGGAGACGAGTGGAGGAGAGGAATCAAGGAAGGAAATGCAGGCGCCCATAGTGATACGCACAGGAAAAGGCGAAGATAAAGAGGAGTAAGGAATGTGCCGAAAATAATAACAAAGCTGCAAGTCAGTGAGAGCGGTCAACGACCGCAATATTATTTTCGTTGAGTTAAAAAAATACCTAATGCCCTTCAACAATGGAAGGTAAAATTAGGGTGTACATCTCTAATAAAGAAAATTTCAATGGGATAAGTGTAGAGGTAAAGTTTAAATTCGCGATATTCACCCGAGCCGAGCAGCTCGCGAGTCCAGGTTATCCCGGGGTCTATTCTCCGAACAGATTGTGCAAGTATCTGGTGACATGGATTAAGTTACATTGAAAAGTGATTTGGTAAAATAAGTGAAGTGTATATTTTTTTGGGAATTATAACGGTTGCTCATGACTACATCATTGCGGTTATTTAAGTGATTTATTTAAAAAACTTACGGGCAAGACAAGACTGGTTCTCTCAGCGTAAATAAATTGGCAACGGTGATTAATATTCAATGAATAATGGACTTCATGAAAGCCTACGGCAAAGTTCCTCACAATATAAGGAATTCAAAATATTGTCGATGAAGTTGGTGGGAAAATTATCACACATAGTTAACCTCTCTTCGTATCGCGAATTAAAGTTTTTCCCTCCGTTATCCCATAAGTGAAATTGATTATGCTGCTAAGAAGTGCGTCCACGGTCGCACGATTAATAGAAGAGGCAAAAGAAAGGATTTGAATACAGCAAAAAAATTCTTACTATTAAGAGATTGGATCAAATACAATGAATAGAACACCACTACATTCAAAACAGTAAGAAATTATTAATTAATAAAAATGAACTAAATAATATGCATAATATGCCATTTCATAAAATTGTACTCCTCCCCACCTCGTTGTGAGGTAGGGAAACTAGGGTTTTTAAGGTTTTTGCAGTGCAGTAAGTAAATAAGTGCGGGCTAAATGCAGTGGCAACCACATGCCTGATTGTGAGAAGTATTTGCTATTAAAGTAGAAGGTATAGAATTTAGATGAGTGAGTCATGAAAGTATGAGTGATGGATGGTCCGGTAATGGACACAAATTAAAGGAGCTTGCGTCTTTGGCTCGGCCATGTTGAGAGAATGAATGAGAGTGGGAAAACTATTCAGATATATGAGAGTGGAGTGAAAGATGTGAGAGGAGGGGTTAGACCGCTGAAGTCACGGGTGAATGTGGTGGAAGAGACTCTAAAGAGGAGGAATATTAGGACTCTTAAGAACGAGGAAGCGTGTATGAAGCAATGCATGGATGAGGCAGAGGCGATGGAGGCATGCAAGAATAGGGCAGTATGGAAGAAATAAGCAAAGCAGGGACAGTTCCCGGGGCTTGAACCAATAATGAAGCTCTTTTGGCTGTGCCTACCCCAAAAGAGGATAGCGTGATGGGTGTGCACTACGTAAGAACAAGTACAAGTGTGTTACTCCAACCTTCCCGAGAGTGTATCCGTTGGAATTATATGGAGGCCAGGTTTGAATCCAACTGGTTTCGTATCATGATTGTGACGTTAATATGACAGAAGTGCAAGCGAGTCGTGTTTTTTATAGGCAGGACCGCATTTAGATTGGTCGAGAAGTTTTCTAGCCCCATCAGAACAAGGTTTACAACAAGTGAGTCACATGAAGTCGGAAGAGGAAACGCAAGACCAGTATTAAATATTTACATGAGGAAAAAAATGTCATCGATTAGGGAAACCAGAATGGGAGTTCTCCAAATTACCGTGAGAGGAAGCAGGAGTTAGTCTTCTATTAAGTTACAAGGGTCCCGAGTTTACTTCTGATACTATTAGAATTCCAATTTATACCGGAATATTTGAGAATATAGGAGAGAATAATAGGTATCTGTACCATAAGTGTCTTCCATCATTTGCGCCAGACTTGAAAGTGGTTTTAGTCACGGGGAAATCATTTATTTTTTATTTTTTGTCATTCATGTACTTCTCATTTCAGGTGTTACCTTCCGCTAAAAGCCCAGCTACGGGCACCACAATCATTGAATTACGTCATGAATAGCCTGAAGAGAGTAATACTTGTAGAACTCGTTTATTTGTAGACGCGGTGGCACGGAAGGATAAATTTCGCGAGAAGTACAAGCAAAATATCGAGTGTTGCTCGAAATGTAAAGTCTGCGAAATAAATAAATAGATGTAAACACTTTTTCCACTATGAAAGTCGTGACCGAGCGTATTTTACCCAAAGCGTCAAGCATAGGTGGAACATAACGTTTTCCAATTACGAATATATGAACTTATTCCTATGCAATACTTTATTTTAAGCTACACTAAGACTAGTTTGTTACTGATTCTAGCCTAACGTCCTGGAATGGAACTCAGATTATTGTATATTTACGGTAAATTCGTTAAAGCGTTTATTCCACTGTCGTAAAAATCACTCGGATAGTATCATTTTAAATTTCTCCAAAGGACACATTTTCCAGCCGCTGCGAAATGCACAAATGATGTGGCACGCAGTCACGCGTACGGGTGCAAGCATACACACCAAGGGGATGAAATTCGCCGAGAAAAAATACATCTGACTTGACCGGTATTCGAACCCGGATCTCAAAATTACCGGTCAGATGTGTTAGCCACCGATTTAACTTAACTCTAGGTGAATTTCAGCAGTTGTTGAATGAATTAACATGACTTGTTGGCATAACTGGCTAATACACTAACCGGCAATTGAGAGATACGGGTTCGAATCCCGGTCAGGTCAAATGATTTTTTTATGGTGAATTTCACCCTCTTTGGTGAATCTCCTAAAACATTATTTGCCGACATTAGCACGCATATGGCTGATTCAAGGGGCCCTAGAATCGTCCAATAAAACGAATGGCTTAAGATGTAGGATTCACGAATTTTAAAAGTTTTACCTCACTCAATTATTTAGTACTTTGCATTTACCACACTCACACATTCCCAAATATGGATTCGACAGTAACTGCTATATAAAGGCGAGACCGGGGGCGTTAGAACCGGTAGAGATAATTTCGATCACGTAACTCAGGAGTCACGCGATGTTATCACAAACAGTTCAAGATTTTGGTGTGCTTCAGTCACTCGAGTGGATAATTTAAGCGTCCGCCATGTTGTTCATTGCGTTTGTAAACAGTATTTTCAACTCGATCAACAATGACCCGGTGAGAAAAACTCGATCGGGAAGACTGCGTGAGATTGCTACGAGTGAATCAAGCATGCTCAAATCTCGAACATTTCGTGACTGTACCACGTGACTCCTCTGTCACCTGATCGGAATTATCTCAAACGGTTCACACACGCAGAGTGAGGACATTAAAAATTACTAAATAAATGAGGAACGTATTTTATACACACAAATTTAAGCCGGAAACCCTTCAATTTGTAAGTTTTACCTCGCGGCAGAAGCTATTTCTCGACGGTACAAATTGGAAAAGTAGATTATCTCCGTAGCGGAAATGATGATTGCTACCTCTATAGAAGTGGTGAGACTAGATATACCGAAGAGGTACCGAACTCTTGTCTCTTAAGAGCGAGGCCACATCTTCTCCATTGCTCACACACTCGCCGTCATCTAATTACATAGATCACGAAAGGCATTTTTAAAAACATTGGACTGACATGATATTTGCTCTTTGAAAATTGTTCTCCCGTATAAGGATGCTCAGAGTCGCAGTTTAAGTTGGAGATCTAGGTCCTAAAATGATTCAAATACGAAAAAAACATAAGTTTGCTTCCTTTGAAAATATGGCCCTAGGGAGACCAGCGGGGGAGGAAGTGAGAAGGATCCACGAGGATGAGAAAAGCACACGAGTGCACGTTTTCAAGTTTCTTGAATGAGTGGCGAAATTTTCTCATTACGTTGGTGCATCCTTCGTTGCAGGGAAGCAATCTTGGATTATCGTAAAGAGGGCTATTTTAGTAGACAAGGAGAGGACGGACTTGCAATAGACGATGGCATTACGCCTATTATTGAAGCACATTCGATTATCTTTTAAAAATAGGATTTTCAAGCTTAGGATGTTTTTAATTAATTCGGTTCTTCGGAGCGCCAAGACTTACTTTCCGTCGGATAAAAGCTGATTACCATTACGCTGTCTTGCATCATACGCCATCATCTAAACCCGCTAAGAAGGCGTTCTAAACGACAGAGTGGATTTGGGATGCGCTTACCTAGTTATTTGACATACGATAACCTTTGTTTGATCAACACGTATTGAATTGGAGCAGGTGGATAGGTGTGGCTTGTGTGGATGACCGACAGTTGCAGATGGCGTGAAGGAATTTGGGAGCGTCTTTACATACCATGGGTTCAATGCCATTCACAGGAAAAGGGATCGGGTTGGTCGAGTACTGGCTACCGGTCTCGAGGGACCGGGTTCGAACCGTGGCCGTGGTGGAGATTTTTCAGAGGAATTTCTTGTCTCTACTAGAGTGTTGTGTGGATAGCACTTCAAGTGCAGTACTCCGTCCGTCGCATTAGACGCTAGACTGTGTTCGCCATGGATCCTTTCGTCAAAAGTAAGGTAATGCTGACTGCGGTATTCTCCCCACCCTTCCTCGAGTTCTCAAAAAAAACCCAGCCCTCGACAATGAAACCATCTTTCCGCAAAGGCGATTATGACTTCACTTATCGGTCGTCATCCCTCATTGCCAAGCTACCAACAAACTGAAATCCATTTGAACTTTCCAGCCGAAGAAAACCCAGCTGAATAAACCAATTACTGTGGGCAGTGACGATTATATCAAGTATATTTTATGACGAATAAAAGCGTATCAGGCTTAAATTTGTGGAAATACTTTATGTCCATTTCAAATAAAACAATATTGGTAAATTTACACACAGTATATTATAAAAACACAGTTAAAATACACCACCGACCAAGGTTTCGGCACGTAATTCCATTATCAAGGTACAACTTTCTCAGAAACTCCGCCATATATACCCCGGGATGGAGGCGAGGGGTGGGGGGGTATTAAGTCACAGAGGGGGAACACAGGAGGAAAAAGGGGGGGGGAGGTAGAACACAGAAAAGCCGTTGGTGGTGAAGGTCAGGATGCATGGTCATAAGATTTTCGGACGGGAGGGAGAACAAGGTTTAACAGAGGCGATCGATCATAAAAAACAACATCATTACATAACTAAGCCGGGCTATGAGTGATTTCATATTGCTCAAAGAAATCCAGCTTAGCCCCTTCGTCAAAATGGTGTAAGACTTCCGTGTCAAAATTACTAAAATGGTTAAAATCACTCAAGTGTTTAGCAAGACAGGATTTATCGTCACAATTAATAAAACTAGACCTATTCTCCTTCACTCTATCCTTAAATCTTCTGCCTGTTTGGCCAATATAACAAAGATCACAGTCATTACACTTTAAATATAGCACTATATATTCTGTCATAACACTATTTATGAATGCAACCAAATGTCTCCATTCCTCGGAATCCGCTGATTGATCTCAGTCGATAGTGACGTCACCCTACGCTTAGAAACTACGCAGAAAGAGAAATAAGTCTGAACGTCCTTTTCTTCATTTTGGACGGCAAGGCCTACGTCTGCGGAAATCTGCGTAAGCATATCGCAGTTTTTCTAAACTTCCCTCATTTGCTACGCAAATTTTCCCCTCAATACTTACGAATGTATTCACCAAAGATGACGTAAGACCTATTTTTCTCCCACTCCTTTGATTTTAACTTTTTCTGTGTAATCCCCACCACAAACCTCCCCACAAACGCCTTTTTAGGTACAAAAGGACTGGAAAAAAAGCAAATATGCCTAGGTAATGACACAAATTCGTCAAAAGCCGGGATAGTTGAGTTTATTTTTAAAACTAAGCGCATACATGTTACAAGGGTTTATCCTACCGACATGAATGTTTTACGGCTATACGTGAGCTTCAAATAGGAAATTTGATCATTGAAAGAGCAATTAAATACTTCTAATAAGGTAATATCATAGACCGTAGAATACATTCCATTCTCTTCTAATATTCTTTAATATATGGTAACACTTAAAAATCTTGCCAAAAGGATTACAAATCTAGCATTTTTCTTTGAAATTATAATTAAAGTTTATTAATTGATTCATAGCTGCACGTAAAACATTTGCAATCTTCATATCATACTGGACAGTAGAGCTAGTAAAGAAATACTCCGGTTCTATTTTCGAAATCATAAAAAAGAACATTGCGGAAACTGGTCGCTAAAAACAACGGATTCGGGGAAAAGTCAAAGAAAAAAATCCAGGTATATGGGACGTGCTACTAAACGTGCGAAATCTTCTGCTAAAATTTAACCAAAGAGGCGTTACTTAGTGGGACTACATGCTCGAAGAAATTTAAGTACTTCTTATGGCCAACAAACAATGCACAACCTGTACGATTTTCAACTGTTTCACAGTCATTTTCAACATTTTAAGGCATAAAAATGAGATGCATAGCGAATATGTACCTGTCCACGGCCTTAGTACACACTTAAGTACTCCAACTCATTGCTTTTAGTTTTTAAAATGGCTGCAAAAATAATTAAAAATCATATTCGGTAATAACTTGTTAATGGACTAAAATAATTATTTATAATCTTTCTGGACACCCATTAACGCCCAGTGGATCATTAGCGACCCATGTTGAAAAAACATTTTAACTGGGAAAGTAACCTTGGATGTACTCTTTAGATATTTTTATTTACTTTTTCAAGCATAAAAGTTAAACCCTTTGCAAATTTACAGCTCTATGCACGTACTACTTTTTACAGTTTTTGAAATTGAATATTATATATAGAGAAAGTCGTGTCACTGTATGAATAATTAATTTTAAAACGTGTTATCGATAAAAATTTGATGCTGATTTTTATTTCAAAGAATTTTAAATAAAATAAAAAATTACTAATTTGTCGAGTTACTGTCGTAACATTTATTATATTGCTGTATAACCCTGTGTGGGTCAGTGAATTCCATGACGAGAAACCGCTTTGAGGAAATTTTAAGATTTCTCCATGGATGCAAAAATGATTTTATAGCTCCTGGTCACAGAATGGCTAAAGTGCAGTCATTTTTAAATCAATTTAACGCAGCTTTCATTGCACAGACGAGAGACGCGTATCGGTTGACGAGTCCATTACTCTATATTTTGGAAGGAATGGTTGCAAACAGTTCATTAGGGGAAAACAGATACGTTTCGGTTGTAAAGCTTGGGTAGCAGCTGAGACACAAGGGTATTGCCTTGATGTCGATATGTATCAGGGAAGGAAGGCAGGGAACATCCGACCAGGCAACATATGTAGGCCACGGTGAGTCGGTTGTTCTAAGAAGAAAAGCAAAGCAAAAGCAGTGTTGAATGGATTCTCGATTGGGTCAATACGCCGAAAACAGAGGTATAAGTAGAAAATTCTCGTGACCCCGTGGGAATTTATCTGGACGCACGTGATCCGGGATTAATGTATCAAAAGCGTAGAATCTAATGAATGACACCGGGAAAATGTTGCACATACCCATATTGGGTGGATCATCTTCAAGTGCAAAGAAATTCCCTCATTCTTGAGCCAAAGCACTACATAATTTGTGATGATTGATTTGAGGCTTTCCCGGCGAATGGTCCAGGAGATTTCTTCTCGGTTTTCCCACCGGATTAATGCCTGTATGACGGCCGACGTTTCGACAGGAGACTTTCGTATCATATTCAGGGATGCTGATGATCAACAGCCCTGAGGACGATAGAAAAGCTTCCTTGTCGAAACGTCGGCCATCATACAGACATTAACCTTGGTTGGAAACACGAGAAGAATTCACCAGAACCATCTAATTCCCCTCTGAAATCAATGTAAAGTGCAGAGAAATAAAAATATTTTTCTATAAAGAGAATAGAGTAGACAACTCCAGGACATAAGTCTTCCGATTGCTGACTGCGGATAATGAGAGCGTCTTACTTCGCTCCTAAAAACGCTCGCTGCAACGCGATATAAACGTTCAGCCAAATATGCTCCAAGCGCAGCATAACTGGAAAGCCAAATCAGCATCCAAATTAATAAGTGCTAGGTATGGTGGGTGAGGGGAAACAGTTGTTGGAAGAGATGAGGAGGAGACAGAGTAGGTGGTTAAGGCTGGTAATTAGAGGGGAGGGGATGCTGAAGGTCGCGATAGAATTGGTAAAGGGCGGAGGTGAAGAAGGACAATGGACCTCATGGATGGGATGAAGTAAGGTAGGATGGATGCAGAACTGAGTTAGAAGTGCAGTAAGCGAACTGAAAACGTATAATGGAGAAGTAGATGCCTTCTTGGAATGATATATACGAGCAGATGGTAGCACTTATATATCCATACAAACTTAAATTAATCGGTAACCTACCTCTAACAGTTACTATGATCTACGAAGTTGCGGATTTATTGGAAGATCGACTGGGTGGCCACCCAGGGCCCATGAATGTAGAAGAACCAACGTAATCCTTAGCAAAGATAATAAAATATTATCCTAATTTGTAATTGAATAATTCCTCATTTTATCAAGTCTCCTACCCACATTTTGCCCGCTGAATCTCAGGGATCCCAGCGGATGTCAATGATCCAGTGCTGTGTGTTGAAACAACGACGTCGCTCTGAGTTTACATTTTTAGTGCGCGTGGTGATTAAGAGAAAATTATTTAACAACACATATTTTGTTGTGCATGTGCTTATTTAGTTTTAATTTTTGATTTAGACATAAAATACTCAGTTTGTTTATAAGTGGTATTTAAGTATTCTTCAAGCCGACCTCTAAACTTATCAGCAGTTATCAGAACTGGAGATATGTTTCGGAAGCTTTACCCGGGGACGACGTTTCAAAAGAACATACAACCTCGGCATGCACATCATATAGGCGTTTTTCCATTGTTACTAGAATTTTTAGACAATTATACCTGAAGAAGCTTAAAGAAAAAACTATTAAAACGATATCTTGCGAAGATTATAATCGAAAATAAAATTTATTGCATGTTTCGGTTCATAATTTAGAGGACATGACAGGGGTCATACTTTTTATTAAAAGTATGTATTAAAAAGGCAACTACGTAACGAGTGCGGAGTATATAAAAGAATGCAATGAATTTTAAAAAGATACATGGAAAGGTATAGGGATCGTGGATAATGGAATGTGAACTAGTTATCTCATCAAACATGCGGTGCATTTATAAAAATATTCTGTATTCAGTCTTAGTTTACATAGTAGAAGTAAAAGCTATAAATGTATACAGTATTATTTTGAATTTGATGCCTGATACTTTACGTATTGATTAGCTGGCTATTATTGTCCGATAGCTTCTTCCAACCACCTGTATTCCTAGTTCGACTCACTCATTACATCTCGTTTGTAACTTTGCTGCATAAATTTCTACTTTTGTTAGTCAATATTATTTTTTGTTGCAATATATATAACGATATTTATTTCCTGAACTCATCGATACAATATTTTGCGATTGCGACAAAGAATTCACGGTCAAATATTTGCTAATACAAAATGGTGAACGCTGACCAAGATTTTCCTATTTATAAATGAAGAAAAGGAAAATATTCGACTACTGATGCATGAAAGGTAGCGTCATACATGAAACAAAAATTTCCAAATGTATAAAATATTTAAATTATATTTCAAGCGTTGCCCATATCGAATAATTCAGTCAGACGAACTTTTTATTGTTTAAAAAGAATTAAATTTTATCCAAGAAAGAAAAGGGATAAAGTAAGATTAAGTTCAACGAAAATCTTTTATTTCGTGTATAAATTATTAAATCAACTCAAATGTGATTAAACCACTGAAAATTTCGCAACAGAAAAGTCCCAAAAAACTTATTAAAACTCTATTTAAACGTTTCAATTCTTGTCCGTGGTTTTATGACCGATGATTTCTATTTTACGCAAAAAAAATGTTTGCTAGGTGATCAAAAAAATAATCGAAATATAAAATTACAGTTATTTTCATAATCACCATTGCTTTTAATAAAATGTCTTATTAGATGAAAAAACTTTTTCCTCACGAACATTCCTCATTTCCTAATGTCCGACTCTCAAAACCATCGGGCAAATATTCACGTCAAGTCTTTTTCTATTCCAACTTTAAAGATCTGTCTGCTAGAACAGTTTAATTTTATAAAATACTTTCTCTGCCACTAACCACAACAAGCTTAACTAAATTCCTTCCCACTGGAGTGCTCGTTAAGTTGTTTTTCATGGAAAGGTCACAGGGATAACAGGTGTCATGAAATTTGTTTTAAACTCTATAAGTAGCACATACTGAAAGAAATGGACTTCAAATTTCAATTTCATATAAATATAGCTAATTTACAAGAATTTATTGAAAAAAATTGTGAATTCATCATTTGTAGATTTACATCCCAGTAGGGCTTGTCTTTATCCCTAGTTGTTTCATTTAACTGCTTACAATCCAACCAAATCTGTAGATAAGTTGACGAGTTATCCTTATTTATAACGCTCGGAAAGTAAAGTTAGTGCAAGGTTTTTTGGGGAACGCAGGAAGGGTGATTGATCCTGACGTCACAATTGGCTGAGTTACCGGTTTTTCCCGAAGCCGAATTGCGATGACCGAGCATTGGCCAACACCTTTTTTTGCTTCGTGGTCATTTCAAGCAGCCCTTGGCTGCACCCTCGATTTACTTTGTGGAAGTTAAAATGATAAAATTAACGATAGAAATACATTAAAAACATTGCTTTATACATTTCCGGGGTGAACTTTCTTTATGTATTCTTTTTAGAACACCGATATTGAAGGTTCCTCATGAATGAGTTTGAATTTCTTATGATGATTAGTTTGAATTTCTTATGACAACCGAAAATGATAGAGCTGCCCTGTGATCAAGATAAAGAAAAATCATTTTCAGAAGTCATTTTTTTCTCTCTAATTCTAGACAGTTTTAGCGGTAAATGAGAGACGGAGTGCCATTATGTCAGCCGTGTTTGCATTGGAAGTGCGTAATATTATTTGTAATCGATGATGAATGTGAACCACATTAATGAAGAATACTTTAAATTAGTCATATATTCATGCAACGCTCACGTCGTCCATGGCGAAGATGTTTCTGAATAACGTAAATGTTGCTCCTCATTGGCTGTCTGAACATAAATTCACTCTGCCTGAAGCACGTCATACCGAAAGGGGATGGATTTAAAATAGCGACCCTGCCATATGTATCTCACTCAGATTCAAAATTGCGGAGAGAGCCATAATGCACGGTGGAAATAGAGCCCCCAGATTCAGAATAGTATCCTGGAAATTCACCACACACGGCATCTAAGGAGGGATCGGTATTCCACTGAAAATTTTCCGCCGCTTCCGAGATTCGAAGCTGAGCCCTCAGGTAGTTGAAGCAGGAGGGAAGTTGTCTCTCCAACAGGACCGCAGAGGACCACCCATCACCGATCAAGAGTGAGATGTCAGCGGCGGATGGCGGCTTCAGTCTCCGCCGTGCGCTCTGCCCAGTTGTCGGGTGGACGCCCGGGCGGCCCCTGGCGACGAGGGGGTCGGAGGGGCGGTGGCGGGGGCAGCGCCTCTTCCCTCGACTGCGAATCGCGCGAGGGGCGGAGGGCCGGCGGGGGACGGGAAGGTGGGCGGAGGGGCGGGGAGCGGCGGAGGCACCGAGTGACCCGCTGTATAAAATGTCGGCGCGGCTCTGGTCGCCACAGTGCATCGACCCTTGAGCCGTGAACACTCCGGCGACGACCGACAATGGTGGAGGCGAGGAGTCGCGTGTCCTGGCGCCTGCCTCTTCTTCTGCTGCCGCTCTCCTGCTTCTTCGCCGGCTCGCTCCTGCCCCGGGCGCTCTCGCTGCCCGCCCAGGACGAGGCGCCGGCGCCCGCCTCATACGCGGGTGCGCAGCTGCTGCGCGTCAACGTGTCCACGCCCGAGCACAAGGATGCGCTCCGGCAGCTCGAGGAGTCCGGAGGTATGCACGCACCATCTCCGTCCTGTTAGTAGTGATGCTTCAGCTTGACCCTTCAGCTGCTGAGGCTCAATTTCATTTGCTGCCGCAGCGTGCGGGAGAAAGTTAAGTTAATTCAGGCCCAGGCAAGGAAGTAGCAAGTAGTGCACTCTTATCATCGGGGTCGACCTTTTTCCGCCGTCCGAGGGAAGCGGTCAGTGATGTTATAGCTAAGAATTGCCCAATTTCATATGACATTTTTACGAATATATACTTCATATTTTTTTACTTTGCTGTTTTTTGGTGTATTTGACGGTTAGCATTATGCAAACTCCTTCGTTTTTAACCATAATAACCAATGTTAAAAGTGTGTAAAGTCATAAACACCGCCCAAAGAACGCGCATCTTTCACGAATTGCCCAAGAGTAGAGGAGGGTCCAACTCCGAAAAAAAAAGTGTGGGGACCTATGTGGAAAGGTCTGGCTATAAAACTTGGGCAGGGACTTGAAGAGAGAAGAAGGTCACGGTCGAATGTGAAAGAACGTTTTCCACGTATTCGCCTAAGAAAACGAAGAACTATGTTTCCCGCGGCTATTGGGTTAACAGGCTTCAACGTCATACGGCCGATTTACGATTGGTATCAACTACCAACGTTGACCTTGAGTGAGATCCTCATCCTCGACTTCGATATGCTATTTTCCGTCTGCGCGAAAGTCCGTGGACCGTCGTTGTCCGTCTTCGGTTGCATCTGACTGTTTACATGAGAGACAGCACCTCTATCCACTAATTTGATTTAAACGGCCAAAGCCGATAATGAGCAAATAGCTACCGTGGTGAATACTTACTAGTCGAGAGCGAGTAAATGAATAAGCATGATCATCACCCCTTTTCTTAAGTAAATGACTGACAATTGAATATAAGAAGCCGCTGCCTCGCGATGCAGTCCTCACGGCGGGCAAAAGCGTTCCTCGAAGTCACGAGTATATTGGCAGTGAAAATAATCCATGCATCAAAACTGATATTTGGACCCTTAATTAATACTCGCCAAGTTATTCAACCAATTCAGCTAATTAAGTGCTCTCTCTGCCACTGTGATTTTCATCTAGGCTTTAAAGGAATTTAAGTTCTTACGGAGTACTTACAGTGAATATGCCGCAAAAAACCATAAATGAATTTCTAAGCATGGTATCTTTAATCGGTGTCACCCACGGAGGATTCACCAATGTGAAAAAATCAAAAGGAAATAATTCTTAGGCTGGGCTGGGATACGAACCCAGATCCGCCAAATCCACCTCAAGTGCAAAAACCAACTTAATATTAGATGAAAACACTTGTAATGGTTGGTTGAGATAGTATTTTAAATCTCTTATGATGAAGTAATGGTTAACAAAATGGTACTTTGATGAAGGACGAAGGCGTCTTTAGAAAATTATGTCGGATCGCAGGGAGTCTAATGCTGACTCTTGGCTTCATCCTATATTTGTGATTGATATATTTTTTCCATTCATCAGATTGCGTTTGAAGTGCAGGATCATTTAATAAATTCCGCCAGTCTGCCTCATTTCCGGGTGACTAAGCAATTATTGACTCCAAGCTTACCGTTAAATATAGTTTAACTAAAAGCTGATACTTTTTGAAGCTCCATCAGATCGATAAACAATAAAATACGTAGTATATTTGCATACAAGTTTATTTTCCATGACCTAGCTGCGCGACATCATTAGATGAAGACATCTGATTTAATGAGTTGTGCGACAACGAAGCCCAGGTCGTGACAAATTAAAATATATGCGGACATACTATGTCATGTGCTACTTATCGTAAGTTAACCATTTAAGCTAAGGCAATAGCTTTTGATGCAGATTTGCGGGATTTGAGTTCGAATCCCAATCCAAGGGAATGATTATTTTATACTGGATTTCGTACACCTGCGTATCCCTCGACAGGCTCCTCAACAGATTTTCCTTCTAGTGATTGTCGCTGCTAGTCTCTCAGCTGCAATGGATTCGAAGGCGTTTCTCGTTCCACTGCTCTTCGAGTCAATCTCCCTGGCCACCGATTGAAAGGAATCGTAGAAGTCCCTCCGTTGATTTTTCCCTTCTTTTCGCGACGAGTAATTAAGTCTCCTCGGCCAAGTTTGGAGTGTGGTACTACTCCGGTGGCGAATCTTTTATTTGGATTTGAGAGAAATGGTTTTAAGCCTGAGTCGTTTTATAACTAAGTTGAGCTTTGTTCAGTCCATAAAAGTTAGTTCAGGCCGTTTATATTTTATCTTAAGAAAACTGTTTGATGATACAAATTAGCGACTTTGATTCGGTGCCAATGTTCACGCTTTCAAATATCACGATCACTATTTCGATATTTCACTTTGCGTTTACACTGCGCAGAGTAAGTAACTAATTTTTTTCGGCTACGAGATGATCAAAATCAGGGTTTTTCAGCAATCGATAGGGAAGGGATTGTCTCTTCCATTCCAGAATAACTCCTTGAAATCGCTTATGAAACGTCAACTATTGCTCTATTAAACCTAGCGGAGATTTGGTTGATTCGGTGGCTAGAGTGCTTGTTTCCCATTTCGAAGAGCCCTGATTCGAATCTAAACAGTGGTGGATATATTCAGTGCAATACCTAGCCGTACTTGTGAGACACGAGGAGAGCGCTTAAAGCGCAGTAATCCGTCCGTCGAATGGGACGTTAGACAGTGGTCCCCGTTGATTAGTTTTATTTAAAAGTGGGCTAATGCTGATGCCGGATTTCTCTCCACCCTCACGACTCTCTCCACGTAGGTAATCCTTGCCCCACCCACCAATCCCAAATGGCGCTCATGAATTAAGTAGTCGGTGGCCTCCCCCATTAACCAAACACCTACTTACTGCGAGCGGCGGATGCCTTCATGGCGGACTCATAAAATGAACGAATCACCTTGTATCAATTTTCTCTCTCTTGTTTCCATTCTTGTTTTATATTGAAAAAACAGTAACCTTGTGATTCCACTAAAAGACTTTTATCACGACACTACCCGGGTTTCAACATTAAACGTCATATTCACGTGAAGGCTCTTGAAAACATTCTTTTTTATTAGTTGGTGTTTGAGTAATCCAAGAGGTTGAAGACAGAAATGTGGAAGGGAATTTCTTTACACAAACCCACCCCCCCCACCTTCCTATCTTCCCGCCCCCAACCTGAATGCATGTATAAATAAGAATGTCTGTAAGAGTCTTCAACTGAAGGTGACTAAGAACGTCGTAACCCGGGTCATGTTGTAATAATTGTTTTTAGCGGAATCACGAAGACACTGTTTTTCATTCCAATACGAACCAATTTCATAAAGTTACGGATGTGTTTAGCGAAAATGTCCAGAGCAATGCTCTTGAAGCACGATGCGCGCTAAAGAGATTCGACAAAAAATGTGATGATACAAAAGCAAGTTTGGCCAAACAGGTTTAAGTATCCCATGGCAGGCAGAATTGGAAGAAAATGTAATTTTATTCCTAGTAGTCACTAAATTAGTAAAATTGTCGAAAATGTATTATTTTCTTCTTCAAATCTTGCCTATAAACGATGCTGTAAGAGTGAAAGTTAGGGCAACCGTATGCTCAAATTCTTTGAAAGAAAATTCTTCCGCCTCGTTGCTGGGTTCTCCGGGAGCTCGATACAACATAATATTTCTCAACAGTTTTCCGAGGCCAAAAATCCCTGGATTCTTCCCCTATGTTTTCTGACAAACATGCTCTTATTTTCTGAGTTCGCTGAGCACAGTCTATTTGTTTATTTCAGCATCACGAGAACTGAATACTGTCACATGTTCCTTAGCGGCAAGTGAAATTTGGAAGGTTCCAGTAAATGAATATGGATAAAACTGCAAGATCCGTGCTGTTTCGTTATTTCCTAACTTTTTTGAGCATTATCACTGAGAAATGTAGGTGGAACTCAAAGATAAATCCTTACTCCAATACATGAGATAATAAACCGAATCGTGGTTATGTCTCGTCAAGAGAAATATTGCGTCAGTTTTTCACAATTGAGGCTGGAGCCATGATAGCTAAGATTTTTTTGTTAGGAAACAAGTCAAGTTCAAAGCACCAAAAACTTAATGAAAAGAAGATGAGAATTAAAAAAAAACTTATATTGCGTAATTAAAATACCTTCATGGAATGTGAAACGATAAAGGCTATAGTTTTGCTATTTCGCTTTCCACTAACAATGAAGTTTTTTTCATTCATTTCCCGACGCTCAATTGTAGAGTTAAAAGTAACGACATTGCAATATTAAGGCCCAGTTTAATTATGCCTGGTTTAATAGTTCTTCATTATGACGACCATAAATCTCAAATGCTTTGACCCTGAACAATAGGGTGATAAGGCAGTTTTCGCAAGCCTCGGAATTCTACTCGTACAGGGAGGCTCGAGCTTTTCACAAGCTCTCTCTTCCCCTCATATTTGTCAGTATGCTTTTTTGCCCTGTTATCCTTACTTTTGTTCCTCATTGAACACAAGGACGTGTGGCAGGGGTTTTTAAGACACCGCGAATACAAAGGGAGGGTACAGGGAAGGGAACTGACGGACGGAAAGGGCTAAACGTTGACGTTTTTAGACGAACTAGCGTCTTACTATGTTTTTTAATCATATAAGGTTTTATGGTTATCGGGATGACAAAATCGTTAAGCTTATCCGTTCGACGGTGAATTTATCTTATTTTGTCACTTTTCTCTACCATACAGGTTTAGTGCGGGAGTAAAATAATATGCGTCTCGCCAGAATGAATTGCCTTGGATACGAATTTTCTAGTAATCTCAAGTAGGTGTCCCAAGGTCATAATTTTCGATAAAAACAATGAGATTGAGATGGTTGCCTGACAGGACAGGCGAAATTCGAAGAAAATGTGATTTCATTCGAACTCCTCGATCTCACAATCGAATTCATGGAATCACCTTGCACATTTTCTTCAAATTCTGCTCATCGCTGGACACCCAAGCCTGCTCGGTCAAATTTTTATGCGAAGATTTTGACCGCGGGACATCAGCTTTACAGCCTGGCGGGTAAACCTTTGAGTCTCAAGAGGCTCCCGATGACGCGAGAACGGGGCATGAGAGGAAGGAAGACGCTCGAGCATCCGGGTATCGCCATCCATCCCCTCCACGAGACCCGCGTGGGATTTGGCGAGTGAAACACCGTGGAGAGACGGAGGACGGATCGTTTGTAACAACATTGGGGGGAGAGAGCGCGCGACAATCGGCCGAATGCTTCCACGGCGCCCCGGCGCGCGCGTTGGCGGGATCCCGTTACTTGGTCGCGCCAATTTGGCCGACCGCCCCCCTTTCCCCCCTCCCCCCCACCAAAATCGAATGGCAGTGAGTCGAATAGCTCCTCACGCCTCTCACCTTGAACTCTGTCCAGCTTCCAAACGCCGCCCGGGCAACAAGGGCGATCGACCGACGCCCTTCTCGCGAAAATAAAAATAAATATCCAATTGGTCGGAAGAGGTCACCGACCATCCGAATCCAACTCGTTCACTTCTGGGAGCACAACGCTGGTTTGTTGGTTGGTGCCTGGGATACCTACAGCTGAGGCCATTCACGCCCGCGGATTAGAGAAGAATAGATGGAACCATGCGGTAAAATAGCACTGAATGATATTGAAGCCATTAAAATGCGTATTCGGCCATATTCAATGGATCCGTTGTGAAGTTAATACGCCGAAAACAAAAGTTTTAATGATGAAATCGCCGAGGTTCCGTATGATTTATCTGGAAAAATGCAAAAAGGAAATAATTTCCCAAAAAGCACAGCTTTATTTATAAAACTCATTTAAAAATTCCGCGCGACAACCATTTTAGGTACATCATTGTTCACAACAAATCAGTATTTACCGTCGTGCGTCAAGATGACATGTACTCTTCTTTATTCTATGCTCACACCATTTAGACTAGGTGGGCAGGTTGGTAAGGAAAGGATTACCTGAGCAATGCAGGAAGGGTGGAAGGAAGCCCGTCGTCGGCATTAGCCCACTCATAACGAAAGGCACCAATGAACACAGCTGAAGGTCCCAGCCGTCGGTAGGAATACCACGCTTGAAGTACTCTGCAAATAGCATCCAAGTAAGGATCAATTTCTCCCAGTAAATTTTCCGCCACTGCCGAGATTTGAACCCAGGCCCTCGGTAGCCTGTGCTCCAGTCACCAAAACCAACCCGGACACCTTTATTGTTGCTATTGTTCGTTATAACCAGAGACGCCGAATCGTAACGAAACTAAAAGGAGCGATTCTCGAAGAACTTTGAGACAGGAGCATTTCTTATGCCACCGAATCGTAATGTGAGCTAATTATTACGATCCAAGCTGGAGCAGACTTAAAATTTGAGGAAACGTTTTGGAACTACATGCTGCTTAGAGCAAAGAAATGGAATTCCAGTTCGGGTTCTCGCGTAGTATATCATTCCAAATTGTTTATAAGATTTAAGGCATCGACTAAAGGTAAGAAGTTAGGGCCGCCTGACGAAAATATGGGCCATTTGAGAGATACCACGGTCATATACCGAAATTCAGATCCGGGCATCACAGTTCAGGGCCTCAGGGACGTACGCTACGCCGCATGCAACTATTTTCGCCCGTTCAAGTTTCTTGAGGATTCCACAAAATTTCCATCAACAGCTTTGTAGAATAATAAATCTTCCTGTGAGGTTTCTTTTAATTTCATGTCAATCTGCCTAAAGTGCTCTGTGCCTGGAGTGAAACAGCATTGTTTGTTGACAAATGGTTTCCCTCCAGAGAGAAACAATTGATGCAGATAATATAGCTTAGCTCCATACATAAGTAAAACTGATTATTTAGTTTAATTTCGGTTAGCATTCAGGACAGTGACACGCTAAAGGATCCCTCCTTCCCGAAGCCAACGCTTGAAAGATTATTTTTTAAATGTTTTTATTAGGTTGAGCTCTTGTTTGTCTGTCTGGAACACATTTTACAATCGATTTTAAACTAACTTCCCGATGAGCTAGAGACTAGAAACTTTAAACATAACTCAGAACTGGAGGACAACTCAATAATATTTAATAATATATATTATTACATATTATTGCATTATTACATATTTTATTATTGCATTCATTATATTGTTATATTAAGTTATAATATATTATAAGTGATACATACAATAGATACATAATATAATGTAATATAATAATTAATAAAATAATAATTTAAAACGTTTAAAAAGAGTTTTTATCGTAAAAAAACGTTTTTTTTCTTTTAAAATAAATTGAACTTTTCAATAATTCCCCGCTTATGTCAACCTTCGTCCACTTTTGGGAAACCGGCGGAATACAACTACTACCCCTTGGATTGGAAATAATACTAGCGAGCAGGAATCGAAAAGAAGGCTATAATAGAATATTCAGAACGTAAAATGGTATCGATGTAGTTGACCATCCCATTGTATTCGGTGTTTTCGTGTCCTCAATCAGGCAGATAATCCATAACCTCATGGAAGAGCACCGATTTGCGGTGAAGTTCTGAATGGCCTTGGCCTTTCCTTGGTTTGGTCTCCCAGCGAACGAACTAACTCGTAACCGGTGAAACTATGGCCATCGGAAACTGACCTCATTGATATCCCGGTGTAAGAGAGCGTGACCAGGTTTTTAAGTAAACCCCACAGCGATACGATAGGAAAGCATTCCTGCTAGATTGGTTTTTATGCGGATGCATTTTCTGATTTCTATATTCAACCATTACAAAATAAACTGTCTTCCACCAAAGGACGTGCTTTCTTAAAAATTCCCATTCGATCATTAAAATCAGAGCTACATAAACTTTTTTCTATCTGCAAACTTGTTTTTTAAATATTTCTAATTATTCCGTATTTTACCCCATTTGATGCAAGAACTAATATTCCGCGACCAAACAAGTGTAACAATATGAGATGGGATGAATGAAATTAAATTAGTCCGATTTTCCAAGACCCACCACATTTAAATGATTCTCACCTCATAAGATTCGCTGCGCTAAAAAAAATCGAGCACATTGAGCCTGGTGTCATCAATTTACAGCATGTATGAGTGCCTATTCATTCTCAGTCGTTATTGTAAAGAAGTTGATGGGGGGCTTACACAGCCGGGCATTGCAGTCCCTCCACTCGTCCTTTAAACAGCATTCCCATGCCAAGGAGTGCATGAATTTTCATATCCATGAACGAAGAACGACGGCTTGGATACAGAGACACACGCTCTCAATATTTGAGTGTGAGTTTTTTCTTAAATGCATGCTTAAATTAACAACAAAGCGACAAATAGTGGAGAAAAATAATAAAAGTGATAAATAGTTGACGTCAAGTCACGCATATCTCTTATAATCACAAGATGACCGCAATAAATTCATGAATTGCGCCGCAGTTTTAGAAAAAAAAATCACGACGCATTAGTCTTCACGTCGCACGAGATGCTAGTGCCGCGGTCGTGCATCACTCGAAACCGGTCGAGAGCAATTCTTGTCCGTGGCTGAGGGACACAACGGGAGATGCCTCGTTGCCCCAGTGTCACGAAGACTCGGCTTATCTGTACTTCAAAACATGAAATGGAATTCAGTTTCCAGAAATGAATGGGGAGTGATAGAGAGCTCTACGCTACTTTTTAATAATCAGTATTTAAAAAAGCTTTGCTGCCCCAAGCCGTCTGTTCTAGGGTCATTGGAGACTACCGATAACGATTCATCTTTATATTTTTAAGATTCAGTCCAATGTGAGTGTCTTCCGTTTAACCGTTGAAGGCGTCAATCAGGGATAAGAAAGGTTAAATAGTGTGTAAATTTAAAATATTCATTCAATAATATTTTATTTACGCGCAGAAAAAAAATGGAGCGCGTGGATAAATATATTAAATTAATACACCATTAAGGTGGAATACATAATATATTTATACACCCATAGATTTATTATCATTTCGCACACACTTTGTAGTGAACTTCAAGTGCCTTAATATGTTGATTACACACAGTTCGGCAATGAGTAGAATCCAGTGACGATAGGCGTCAGTCAGAACAGGTATCTAAGTCTTCGTTAGATGTTATCCATATACGAAGTAGATGTAATACAAGCTGCGCTGTCTGAGATGCTTCTCAATGCAATCGGAAGGATTACTATGACAAAATACGATTTAGATAACCTTTTTCTATCTCAATAATGGCTGATGAGGAACAAGTAGTGTGTGTGTTTCACAGTTTATCTCCAGATTTTATAACGAAACCAAAGGGTGAAATAAAATCGGCAGTCACAACAATTGGGCATACACTTACTTCGACAAGTATATTGGGATCCAGCAAAAACTTTGACAATTTCTCCATTTTATTCCTGCAGAGTAACATAACTTCATTAGGTTCATGCATTGAAAAGTAGATGCATAGATGGAATAAGATAATTATGCAAAATTCATGAGATGAAAGTCAGTAATGGAGATAACGTCAAATAATGATAATTCATTCACACTTATCACTCACCGAGAATACAAATTAGCATTTGAATGATACGTGCGCTGAATAAAAACACTAGCCCCATACAGTCGGAAAGTACGGGTAACTACTTATTCGTCCAGGATTGTTATTTCATTTTACCTGCCATACATTTAGTGCACGTGGCAGGAATTCCGAAACACACCGGCGAAAGTGCATACCTTCCATGGCATTGAATTCTGAAGTTCTCAAGACGCGTCGACTCAGTTACCAAAAGATGTTACGATAAAAATATACACGTGACTGGTGGTGAGGGCCGCGGGGCTGGTGAGCATACTTGAATGCGAGTCCCTCCAATCACAAAGTGAGCACGACAGTATGAATAAAAAATAAAATAAGGGAAACTCTCGCACTGATGGAATTTAAATGATCCCTCCGGTTGCCTGGCGTTATTCCCGATCTCAGCGGAGCCAAGGTCAAGCACCCAATGATTTGAAATCCATAGCACTTTTACACCGCGCCTACATGCGGTCGCCAACCTCCAAGTCTATTACAACATCTATCACACGATCCAGCCCTCGGGCCAACACCACCCATCTGAGAATTCTATCCGGCTCGCACAGGAATTGCAAAAAAATTAATTTCGGCATGCATTCTGTTACTTTATCTTTATGAGTCTACTACATAATCTTAAAAAAAAGCTAAATTGAGCTAATGAGTCATGTATACAAAAAAGCAAATTCAATAAGACCTCTCTGACACACGGACAGTTTTCAAATCCCGGGCTGAGTTGCATGCAACTTTGCTGGACCAGACCCTCTCAAATACGGACACACTGACATATGTACACGGGCGCCTTCAGGAAATAACTTTTTTACAAAACGGGCCTATTTTAGCGAATTTCTTTAAATCTAAATAACTATCCATACATGTGTATAACACCTTACATTAGCATTAAAGTTTTGAGACAATTTTAATTGCTATATCTGTTTTAAATTATGATTCCACGAGCAAACCTTTTGGACAGTCGTAAATTCCTTTCACACTTTGATGCATCAATTTCATCCATGATGCAGAATGTACAGCTCTCGAGAAAGCTTATGGCGTTCGCATGCACAGAAGAAGACGTCGTGGAGGGGTAAAGTTTGGTGGAAGGCGTAGGGAAAGGGGACGTAGGGGAAAGCGAAGACATGGCATATGCGCCATGCATGAGTGCATTACAAAAAATGGAATTTGTATGACGCGAACAATGCAAACGCCGCGCATCCGAACGCCATAAGCTTTCGCGAGAGCTGTATGTACCAATTTGCATGTTGAACCTTGAGGACATCTCTCACACATGGGCGTATTCTCATGGACTACTGCTGTCCGAAAGGTAGAGGTTTTACCATATTTACTAAGTATTGGAAAAATCCATTATTTGAAAAAGCAAGAAAAAACTTAGTAACTTCCACAGATATTTTTTATTTATTTCCGACCAGGTATCGTTTCATATAGGGAACAGTCCCAATAGGATGGCCATTCATAGACCAAAAAAGAGGGAAGTGCATAAGGAGAACTACCAGGGAGTGGGGGAACTAGTATTAGATAGGGAAGGATGGAGGACTGCGGTAAACCAATCTTAGGATTGAACGACCAAGGTCGATGAGGTTTCGTCGAAGAGTCGACATTATTCACTTGATGATGTAGACTAAACCTGCTCGGAAATAAATGTAAAAGACTTGTGGAAGTCACAATGTTTTTTCTTTGTTTCATCATGAAATTCAACAAATCTGAGCCGGATACTGTTTCATTTGTGATTCACATCGATACGCATCGGTCGATGCCGATACCGCCGATCACTCATGCTACTGACCTATGAGATATTTCATTAAACCGGGCAATATTTCGGGATTTGAATTTTTACAATGAAAGAAACTTGGTGGGTGTGTCAGTTTATTTATTTTATTTTTTATTTTAAAGAAAGATAACCACATACAGCAGGGTGCCATTTTATAGTGGCCAGATAACATTACATACATTTGAGGACATATACAAGCAAATTTAGTCCGGTATATCGGTTAAATCGTACGGAAATCCAATGCTTTGAGTTAATGGTGACTGGTGGTTAGCCACTTAAAATTTAAGTTTGTATCTGGGATTGCGATATTTGTTGAAAGCTGTTATTTATTTGTTTATTTTTTCATCGTCCTGAAAAAAGTTCCTAAGGCCTTTACGCTGGCTGATACAATAAGCAATATCGAACGAACACCTTACCCTGAGTGGTGAATAACAACAGAAACGGGGCTCAAGCCTGGCTTTTCATGATTAATAGAACCTTCATCCCGTTGTCACTAATTCTGAATACTGTAATCAATAGTATAGTTATAAATAAAGTATGTTGCAATATGCATTTATTTGCTTGATAAAAAGGAGAGTATTTTACAAAGTTGATTAAAAATCTAGTTTTTCGACTCATCAGTACCACATTGATAGGGTTGGAATACCGCAAGCAAAATGTGGATGACGGATTGAAACGGAAAAACTTGGAGTTGCAAAACCTGATGGCACTCATTTTTTAGGAGAATGGCGTCGGGGAGAGGAAAGGATGCAAAAGAGAAAAGGGACCCTCCAGATGTCCTCGCAGGATTCCGTTGATACTCAACCTCTGCCCACTCATCCACATTTTTCACCATCATTGACCTCAGACTTTCCGCTAGCTAGTGCCACCAAGTTTTGCCATGCCTCTAGCAGGCCAGCCCAAGATCCAATTCAACTTTCGTGGTAGCCTACGGATTAGTACGTAGCGTAGACTCACAACGGTAACAGATGTAGTAGAAACGATCAGGCAGGAGCAATTAAGAAGCTTGTAATATAATTAATCCTTGTATATAGTTACCTAGTATGATTCAGCCGTGGGCTCACATCAAACGCAGCAAAGAGCAAGGAGGGAATATCGTGAAACTGGGAGCATCATCCTGCAAGAATCGTGCTATCGGGAAGAAGCAAGCGAAAGTGTGGCTAATAGGCGAAGGGATTATTGGAGAACTATCGAGACTATAAATATAGATTACGGTAACCACATTATCTTTACCGTTACACTTGCTTGGAATCCAGTGTTTCTCATTCATGGGAGAAGATGATGGTTGAAGGTGGTGAAATTGAATAAACATTGCGATAATGGAACCATGGGTAAATTATGAATGGCTATTTCCGCAATAAACGATTGGATTTCCCCCTCTTGATATTAATTATAGTTCGAGACAACGTGGAGCAAAATAGGGGTGTAAAGGTGCAACACTGGTGGGCACGTCGGGTCCAAATCGCGAAAGACTTGTAACAACACTTTTGGTCGCGTTGGGTCTTAAAGTGAAAATATCATGTGACACTGGTGATCGCGTCAAAGAAATAGCTTAACCTTTTAGAGTCAAACTGCCCAGAACAATAAAGTGACCCAAAATTGGGGACTAAATGGAATGGAAATATTTTATAAAATTTCTTCATAGAAAAAGTCGCCGGGTTTTTAAGACCCGATGTGAAAAAGGGTTAATGATTTTGATATAGGCAACCGCAGAGCCGTTAACTCGGAAAACATCGCAACGCAGCAGATGACAATCATGACTGAGCTCGTTTTTCACGAAGCTACAGCGACCGCTGCATGGTTGATTGTTTGGGAGGGAGAACGACTATTGTGGCCCAACGCGTCATTACGTCAAGGGAAGGATGAAGGGATTGAAGGAAGAAAAACCTGGCGTCGGCATTAGCCTACACTACGGAAAGCGAAACGAGATATACAGTTTCACTATCCCATAAAACAGATGGAGTACAGTAATAAGTACTCTTCACATAAAATCCAAGTGGGGATCCGGATTCATCAGAAAATACTTTCTCACGTCCGTAATTCGAACCCAGGCCCTAGGGTGGTTAGCTAGTACGCCGAACTGAATTCTCCGGATCCCTTTAAGATATATAGCTTTTGATGCTAGGAGGAAATACTATAAACGAGAGTAGTTCCCATTCATTATGCAATGGTTATTATATAACGTTGCACACAACAAGGAAACAATCTTTGAAATGAGAGTAAGGGTAGGTACATTTTTCAGTGAGCGAAAAGTGAGTGGACGACGAGAGAGTTAACCCCAAATGATTCGAAAAAACGCAAAATTTGCTCTGTAGAGCACCGGTGACAAACAAAATTACACTCCAGCACCTCTATTGATTTGAGTTGAGAAATGGAAAGAATAAATCGAAATAAATGTGAACCCAAGTTTTCTCTGCTCCAAATGCAATCATAGATACTCGCCCAGAATTATTCGGGTTCTTACTTACCTATTGCATGGAGTAATTCAACGTTATATCGGTAACGGTCAACCCTTTAAAAAGAATGGTTGTTCAAGTCAAGTTGCGTAGTGAGTGGTTTTTTTAGTTTTTCATTATTTTGTCCATTATCTCACCATTCATTTCTCTCTCTAAAGAAACGTTCGCCTGGAATATCATTGTCGAGAAGAAATGCCATAAAGTCATTGATTAGCGATTCTCGACTCGCAACAATATTTCACCTATAGAAGGACGATCATTTTAGAGAAATGTAAAGAGCTGTTTGAGAGCCGCGGTACTTCGAGTGGTTGTGTAGCCGCTACGATCTGGACCACTTCCTGCTATTAAGAGAAATTAGCATAATTACTTTCATATTACCATCCTAATTTTGGTTCTCCCCTAAAACTGGCGTCAATTTTCAACTTATCATATGTGATCCAATGTATATTATAGCTACAACAGCATTTCATTTTCTATCAATTGCTCCTCGGAATATGTATATGCACGTCATGTCCTGTGTCTTGAATGCATGAGCTAAATATTGTCAATCTTCATAGATGGTATACACCAAGGGGATGAAATTCACCATGTAAAAATAATTTTACTTGACCTGGATTAAAACTCCGATCTCTCAATTGATGGTCGCACCACCAAGCCGTAATGCAAGTGATGTAAAATTTTCATAGATGACGTTTGGAGAAGGTCTGAGCAAATGAGTATGCATGTGGGTGATTGGAGGACATACATTTACATGTTATCCATACGTCTCGTTTCTTCGATAGCATTATTTACTTGCTCAGCATTTTCTTCTTCGCCAAAGAAATTATTTGATCTACTACGAGAATTGGCCAGTAAATCAAAATTTTTAAAATACTCAGTTTTATTTCTTTGCTGATCCAATTACTTTAAATGTGCATCACTTTGGAATCTCATCCATTTTTTTTATTTTACAGAGGTGGACTTGTGGTCAGGAATCGTCAGTCATAAAAAGACAGTCGATGTCTTGGTAAAACCTGATAAAATTCAAGATGTCAAGAATAAGCTGAGGAAAGTTAGAGCTGAGTATGCAATCGTCATCAACAACCTTCAGGATGCCATACAAAACGAAAATCCGGTTATATCAGAGGAAGAAATGCTCCTTTTGGAAGGACGAAAAGGTGAGAAGATAAGTATAAAATTAGATAGTATTTAGCAAAAAAGTTATACAGATAAGGTGAAAACCCGTCCATCTATTTTGACAACATGATTGTTTGGTAATTTCACTTGCTGTGATTTCTTGCATAGCGAAGGAACTGCACTTAGTAGAGTTTCTGATGTTAGCAATCACTTTTGTGTGCAATGAAAAAATTAATATGTACTTAAATAGTTGCCCTCTAATGATAAGTAACTCAGAATGTGGAAATCAACAGTATGTCTCTAATAAGATGATTCAGACTTCAGGGAAAACAAAGAATACGGACATTTCATGAGTTAACAGTAAACGTATTTCGAAGTTTCTTGATCGCAAAGTAATTTTCCATCCCTGCTTTGGCTAAAAAAAACTTAATGTAGGTTTTTAAAGGCATCGTTATACTGCTTTCAGTAGCTGCCAGTGATGATTATATGGTGTGATTTTCAAGTATTATCAGATTGGTATTATGTATTTTCTTTGTTTTCAGCTAAATATGTTTCAAGGAAAGTTGAGATGTTCAATTCTATTTGGCATTGCTGCAGGGTCATTGCTGGTGAGAGTTGTCAATAGGTGATTAATCAGTTGTCCTGTGTGCTATGTGTTGTGGCACTAACAATACTGTGTTTTGTACTGATATGTGTAAAAATGTCAATAATCATTGCTACAAAATTTTCAGGTCATTGATGCCTTCATTCATTGATTGTTTAGATGACAAAATTTTCTGTTCTATGATTTGCATGTAAAAATCTTGTTCTGGATACAGATAAACTTCCATGGTCGTATCTAGACATTGATTTTTCACATTTAAAGAACCAAAAATTTTTTTCATACGGAAAAACTGAATAGCATGCTATTTTTTATCATTTTGTCTTTTCGGCGTTGCGATTAAAAAATGTATTGTGAAATTTTAACGGCTTTCAAAGAAATCGATGACTTTAAGTATGAGTATGCTGGATATGCGGGATAGGTTTTCGTCATACACTAAGGCATAAGCGGTGGAGTGGTTGAAACACATTTTTATATTTATTTCATGGAACCAGCTGTTTCTATTCATTAAGGTCATTCAGAACTGAGCAAAATATACGAGGGTAATCAATAAATGATTTTGATGGAAAATGTAGGATTTTAATCACTTTCCAGAGGTGCGGAAAGTTGACAAATAAGTGATGTTCTCCGATGTCACGCCTGCTTTCAGTGATGTTGTTTTAGTATAGAAATATAAACATTAAAACGACTCTCGGATGAGAGAAAGGAGCTGAGGAATTAGCGTTGCAAATGGAAGTAATTTTAAACTCCGATGCACTCCTTTGATGGTCATTAGGGTCAAGTATAAAAACGCTGGGGTAAGATGTATGACAGGGGTGATTAGAGACTAAGTGTTTGAGGATAGGTGAAAAAATTGAACATGAAAAATAAATGGAGACATTTATTAATATTCCATCAATTCATAACTACACAGGAGATTCTCTTCAAACAATTATTGAATAATTCCATCCTAAAATTATCCCTTTCTCTCTTCAGTTTCCATTTAGTTGAATTAGGAGTTGAACAAATTAGCCATTTATCGATAAAGTGATAAATGGTCAGGCAAAGTTTAGTCGTGTCTCTCCCTACATAACTGTTGGTCATGATGGGAAAGTAACGACCCACTATCTAAGAAAATTCGATGCACTCGATAAAAGAATAAAAAAAAATAGGAAGCAATGATTTAACAAAATCGTACATATGTGTGTATCAATGTTTATAAAACTTACAACATAATGAACTGGGGCCACCATACCCGAATTCTACATGTCCTTAACTTTCCCAGTATGAACTAATATGAAACTGTCTTCGATGTTTTTGTACATGTAATGTCTAAAGAAATCTGTATAGATTGCATGAGTGATACTCAATGTTTTTCAGTATAATCATGTAATGCCAATATGTCTTTATGCTGATGAAATGTTTAGCGAAAATTGGATATTGTGTTAACTGTACTTATGCATCTATTTCACCTTTGCTTAAAACCATCCTATTTTATTCTAGAGAGTTTTCAAAACATTTTCGATAGAGAAAACTTAAAACAGTCAACTTAAAAAAAAATAATTGACAACAATCCAAAAAGAGAAGTCATGCAGCTTGCGCATTTTTCAACTTTTCTTAAAAGGAAATGGGCATTGAAATTTCAAAACATTTGTATTTTGTCGAACTTTAGATCAATGAATTATTTTTTATCAATCTTCTGATTCTTCGGCTCATCTTTTTTTGGCTACAAGTTTTTCAAATAATTTTAAATTTAATAATATGTAATATTTTTCCACTCTTTTAGGTCATCGAATGACTTGGCACAGCTACCACCGCATGTCGGATATGCATGGTTACTTAGATTTTCTGGCTCAAACTTACCCACAGCTCTGCAGTGTGACCACAATCGGAAGTTCGGTCGAAGGGCGGCCACTAAAAGTTCTTAAAGTATCACCACCTGGTAGTACAGGGCAAAAAGCAATATGGATCGATGGAGGTATGTTCATTGTTATAATGTCCTTTTATTTTTTTAAACCGCTCTTTATCACATGTATGTGTGGAGGTTGAGTAATAAGCCATAAGAATATGGGATCTTCCAAAACTTTTCGATGAAGTGTGAAGATTTTACCCAAGTCAGCTCCAGGTATTTAGACGGTTTGAAATTCAGCTTTGAGTGGTCTCACGACTGTAAATAAACAAATTACGCAAACGTTATGGATTCCACTTCTTGCGAGATTTTATTCCAATTCAGTCACGAAGATTAAAGGTGTCACTTAAGTAATGAAACCAGTGGTACCATAATAAAACGTTATAGATATTCCAAAATTATATTTATTTTCAAACCATGGGTTTCACTTGAATTACATTTATCATCTTTAACCAAAGAAACTAACCATAGGGTAAACAAAACATTTAGGACAGAGACCTGTGACATTTTTATAGCCATGCCAGTACATGGACATACTGCATACAACCTTTGCTGGCTTCATTCAAATGATTATTACCACTAAGGCATGATGCTTTTTATGGTGATCAATTGAGACCTTAATAATAGTAGCAAAACTTGGTGGCAACTGCATGTAAAGAGTATGATATCAGTATTAATATTTCCTTTACTTCGCGAATTAAATCTTTCTGAGCAGGGTCCCTAATGATCGCTCCGTATTCGAGATGTGGAGTCACCAGAGCAAAGTGGTATTTCTCTTTCAGTTTTTCTTCGGAGAACCTTCGTACTATTTGATTGGTAAATTCTTGTTTCTTCAACGAAGCGCCGCGAATGTTTTGTATATGTCTCCCCGACACAAGTTCTGAAGTTACGGTTATTTCCAGGTATTTGACGTCATCTGATTCCCTTGTATTTACCTATACCACTTTCTAATTATCCTCCCGAAGTTTCCACTTTCATCTCTTCCCATGCTGTTCAAATCACACCCTTTGAGTAAACGCACAAAAGCAATGGCGATAGCAAGGACTCCTGCCTCACTCCACGTCCTGTCTTCACCCATATCGATCATTCACCGCTACCCTGACCTGTACCGCCTTTTTCATGCAAATATTTCTAATAAGACGTCTATCCCTCCAATCCACGCCTAATTTTTATCTGCACTTCGGTTTTAATTAATATCCATACTTGTTATCTAACCCCTTCTCTAAATCTATGAAACAAATGAAAAATCTTGGCCATATTCACAGTTTAAATTTATTGGCGATACTCATCACTTATGAAGTGTGTTGAAAGAACATACAAAGCATTTGTGGCGCTGCATTTCAGTGCCGGAGATCGATCCACGGATGTATGCTTTCCAGGGGCGGGTGGCTTACAACCTGAGTCAAGCTCATAATAGTATACCATTCCCCTTGAAAGGCACCCGACCTCCCATAGAGCTTCTCTTTCGACCACTCTGCGCTCAGATTGGGCTGAGCTCTCAGAGGGTGGACATCATTTGCTAGTGGACACGATTTAATTTTTTTCAGTTAATATTTCCATGCACAATTTCTTTGTTGTTAGCTGCCCAATGAAACACCATTGGGAAAATAACTCCGCATTGAAAGGGCTAAAGAGACAAGGATATATCACGCGAATTGTAGAATAGTTCTCAGATGAAAAGTGAAAGAGAGAGGTTACGTCGCTGTATTAAGGGCACACATGGAGTACATTGAAAGCATTATGAACCTTGCATAGAAAGACTTGATGAGCGAAATAAATAAAATGCCAAGGAGTGCCACACGCCTCGATATAAAATATTTCAAGGGCGAACAGAAAGTTTTACACAGCTGATGGACTACGTTGGAATCCGCAAGAACCTCGGAGGGTACACTTTAAGCCAAGATTACTTGAAAAATTCAGATTATACGAGTTTCAGGGTTAAACGGGGGATGTTATTTTAACCCCCTCATTATATACAGAATTGATAGAAGCAACAGAATAAGAGAGACATGATACCGAACCGATAGGTACATGCATACAAACATTCCTTCGTTCTACGCACCAATAGCAAACATAGATATTCAATATACTGCTCACTGTCATCCTCCCCTCCTTAAATTCATTTTTCCTCCTCCCTCCGTTTTTATGGCTGGTGTCCTAACACCCTCTGCCACACTCCCCTGTAGCAACTTCCAGGATAATATGTAGATTTTGAGAGCATTTCCCGTTCTCATCACCATCCTAAGCCCTTACCTGTAAATGCGATGGTGGGTGGCGTAACATGGTGGAACTCCTTCATGATGCACTAAGGGTTAGAAAAAAGACTTTGCTGTTCCACAAAATAAAATATATATTTCAAACCTCACCCAACATCACATTCTCGCCATTCACCACCGTTCCATGTTTTTTCCGCGAAACCATTACGGATACCACTCACCACTCCTTAACACCCCCTCCCCCCTTTTTTCGTCATCCCACACCAACCCTCGGCTACCCCGTGCAGTGACCCATCAGCGACGTACTTCCCAAACCGACCTTCACCTCTTCCCACCCTCTGCCCACTACCCTCTCCAAAAAAAAACCCTCCCCCCCCTCCCCCCCCCTTTCCCCACCTCCACTCCACCGCCCCTCTAACTTCTTCAAGGTTATAAATTCTATGTACAAATATGTGAAATTCCAGATGATGATACGCCGTATCGAAACCGGTCGCAAATATATATTTTATTTTGTGGAACAGCAAAGTCTTTTTTCTTACCCTTTGTGCACCCTTACCTGTAGTCATAGAGGTAGTCATTAGATCCGCAACTAAGCGTTAGATCCTTTTTTTATAGAGGTAGTCGTTTGCCCTGTTCTTTAGCCTTCAATTGGTGTACCTAGGAGTTACTTTAAAACGTGCGATATCAAGCTTGTTTTACTACTATATCTTTATTAATTTACCTTGCTCTTATTATTAATTTCCTACAGATCCAACAAATAAGTCATAAAAGATATCTTCTCCCGCTCCTCCCCAAACTCTTGACAAGTTCTGCAGGAATGTTCTCTGTTCCTACCGCCTTGCTCTTTTTTGCGTTACGTAGCGCACTTTCCATATTACCATCAAGCACTCCGAGTACTATCTCCCTCGTTGTCACTTTCCAGTTACATATCTTAAGCAATTGGTCCTCTGTTCTAATCATAAAGCTCTTCAACATAATACAGCCATCTTTCCCGGATTTTATATGATTCAGTTGCTAGGATTACTGTCTAACTTCTTATCGTTGGATTTCCTCCTTTCTCTATACATATCTCCGGACAGCCCTTTCACTTCCCTACACAGTGCGTCTGCTCTTCATTTCTTTTGCAATTTTTCAATGAGTCTATCTTTCCTCTCACGAGATACCATGCTTATCCCTCTTCGTTCCTTGTCTAGGCTTGTCATTTAATACCCCATTCATTCTTTCGTCAAAATCCGTGTTCACGTTTTTCCATTGCCTTCTCACTTGTATTCCCTTAATCATCTCTTACGCAATGGATGTTGCTCCAGTTCTTGTTGTATTTACTATACCCACCTTTGGATTTTTTACCTCACTCGATGACAATCTCACATCCCGCCTGTGATTTCTCGTTTCTAACCCATTATCCCCTGTATTATTCACTCCCACTGTTTACTCCCACTATGTTACTATTACTCACTCCAGCTGATCTGATACTCTATCCACCTCTTTCCCTCTATGAATAAAATTTGGCATGTATACCCAAATTATAACTAAATTCGTTTGATCGGCCTCAATGTTGACAAGTAGCACCCTAATATAACCGTTTGAAATAACTATTCATCACAGTTATTTTACATCTCAGTAGGTTATTTAACAGTCTCCTGTTAAATAAACTATCCCACGCTTTCATTTCCTCCGCCATAGATCACTCTATAATCTTCGTTCGAGCAGACGCCTGCCTCTATCTTAGTTCCCTTAGTTCTTACAGACGCATAATGTCTATACTACCGTCTCCACTTCTTGTTTAATATTTTCAAACTTCCCCATTCAGCTTGGTCCTAACATTCAATGAGCCATTCTCACCATTGCGGTCCCCTTTCCTTCCCTCTTTTCTTCAGTATTTGCCACTGCCGCCGCTATGGGTTTCCACATACTGGCATCTTACTCCTACCGCTGACAGGAGAGACGCCCGCCCCAAGTGAGCTGAGTCCCGCAATCGCCAGGGTCTATTTCCATTTCCAATTAGATGAGTCAAATTTTATTGTGCTGTCTTTTTCGTTTGTAGTATTATGAGATACCAATACTTGAGAAGCCGCCCAACAGGGACCATACGCCTTTTGTGGACCCCTCGCTGAGGTACAGACGCGAGGGTTATCTTTCGTTTGTCTCTTGGCCTTCCAACTATCTGGCAGGGATGGCCGGACAAGGAGCAATCATCATAATTCCCTAAGGTTCATATTAAGGGGTCATTGTGATAAGCAAGCCATGGTAATCGAAATGATACATCTATTCAGCAAAAGAGAAAGATTTACTGGACGATAATTGTAATTTTATTTTTCATCACAAACTTACTTTTCTTTTCATGACTCTGACTAAAATATCTACCTACATATAGGTAATTTCAATCCTACTTACCATCCATCTAGCAATAATGAAGCTCAAAAAGCTATTTATGCAAGAACACTTCCTGTAGAAAATGTCATCAACGTGAACTATAGATATCCTTTTTATAAATCTATAGCATCTGCACTTAGATCTAACCTCACACATTGCTTACACTTCTAAAAATGGCTTTGGCCTTCAGAGACCCATCTATTTTTATATTTGAGTGTTCTGAGCACAGTTCTAAGAGGAGACTAATTGGAGAATGAAGTCTAAATATCTTGGGTGAAATGAACCCTCAACAAGGTCAGCACGTAAAGTTGTCCAGTTATGTCATATAAAATTATTCGTTGTCCTTTAATTAATCTCAGTTTGCAAGTGTGTTGATAATTTATTTAGGTAGCTTGATAAATACTCAACTTATACCACTGTTTAAGTTATATTGCCTGCACAACTCACTCACTCAATAAAGAAGAATTCGCATTTTAGCTTCATTATCCTCCCGTGCTATAGTTTACTTATTATCTTCCTTAATCTTTGCTCATGAACAATGAAAATTCTCATTTCAAGGCAGTCGGCAATTTTTTAAGGCAAAACTAACTCACGATATTCATGGTCTTATGAAGCAAAATAATACTGATGACTTTTGCGTTGGCATTACTAAGTTTTAGAAGTAAAGCTTGCCTTTTAAATTGTATACCACATGAGATGTGTCAATAATACCTCATTTTCAGGCAAATAGATGAAATTTCCCCAAAAAATGTTTCACAGGGCTGCAAACCACGGAAAAAGTATTTTTTTACATTTCACCAGTTAACTTAATAAGCAGTGGGAAATTCTATTTTTCTAATCCAGGTATTCACGCCCGAGAATGGATCTCACCTGCATCTGTATCCTTTGCTCTAAAAGAGGTAGTCGAGAATCACGACGCCCACTTCCACGGCCAGGAATCAACTCTTGGGTCAATGGATTGGTATTTCTTGCCAATTTCCAACCCCGATGGATATGAGCACTCCCACTCACAAGACCGACTGTGGAGAAAGAACCGCCGTGACTCCCACAAAGGCTCCTGTGCAGGAACGGATCTCAATCGTAATTTCGGCTACCGGTGGGGAGGAGCCGGCTCAAGCCATGACCCTTGCCGAGAAATCTATGCCGGAAGGAGTGCAATTTCTGAGCCTGAAACTTCAGCAATTACCAACTTTGTCAAATCCAAAGGTTCAGCTATAAAGGTAGCAAAAACATTACTTTCTACTTATATGAGTAATTAAATTAATACCCTTTACCGATCAAAACTACATCATGAAAATCGATAATCATCAAACGACTCAGTCTCTTGAATAAAGGCTTCTTGGGTCTCCAACCGGGTGAGATGTTTCATTTTCTCCGTTTTGAGGGCCAGAAACATCTCACCCGGTTGGAGACCCGAGAAGCCTTTATTCAACTGATTCGCCGGGAAAGTATAAGATCTTCCATGACTTAATCTCCTATTGGCCTCTTGATATAACCATCAAGCAGTTCAACCACATCATGTGTGAAGAAACTGAGAAATGATTGTCATATTTGAGAAGTTTCTAATGTACAGTTATGCCTTGTTTCGAGCAAAGGATATGTCCCTAAGATTCTTTGCGCAATTCGATTCCGCGAAACACGACGACACTTTAACTTGATGAATATGGCTGATGTCTATTTAACACGAAAATCAGACTAAACTAAAAACCAAGCGTCTTTGGATTAATAATTTTTGAATTAGTTTTATCATTTAGACAGTGATGATGATGATTCGATCGAAGGCAGCAAACGTGCAAGTATTTTTGATCAGCCATAAAGTTCCACCTCCATAATCTAAATACTTCCTTTCGACGAGTTGGTCTATTTTGGGATCCCGCGCTAGTCGCTTTCATTGACTTCCTCTAGCAGTTTCCAGAACTGTTTACTCATGGGCGATTTCCTTAGTTGTATTTTTTTACGGGGACGAAATGTGCAGAAACGATTGAGATAACATTACGAAAACTTTCTGTATTCAAAATAACTAATAATTCCAAGAAGTAAACCAATTTACATCTATTTCTAAAACAAAGAAGCTTTACTTCTTGCGCTCAGGAACCGAGAACAACAAGATTGGCATCATTTATTTAGATTCACTGGCTAGCGATGTGAATGTAGTACATAAAGTAGAGTGATAAAGTAAGGCACACATTACAAGCATTTAAAGATGTGTGTGCCAGCAATGTGGCAGGAAAATATGATCATAGTCTCTGGAAACAATTTCATTTTACTCAGCAGCAATTCTGTCATTGCAAGCAAGGTCTGATGCACCACAATCACGACCGTATCACAAGCACAACCATACCGGCGGGGTAGAGAAAATATGGTGGGGAATTTTATGCGGCAGCCAAATTCACGAAGCTGCGCTCTTCGAAAAAAGCTATGAACAAGGCATTACTGCATATAATATTTACGCTCATTGTCATTAATATCATATCGTTTTGAAATAACTGACGTGAATTTTGGACTCCCACATACTTTCCAGTGTATTTGCTTAGGAAGGTGCCGTTGCATTCTTTGTTGATCCTCCTCCATACCGTGGGTTCACGATAATTTTTATACTTGCTTTCACATCATCTCGCAATATTTGTCATTGTTCAGTACTATTGGAAGCGTGAACGCTCTTTCCGCTTATTTCATAGTGTAACATTTAGCCTTAGCTTCAAAGGACATTTTGCATCTAATTGAGACATTAAATTGTTTTGAAAATTTCAGGCTTATGTCACCTTTCACAGCTATGGGCAATACATATTATATCCTTGGGGATATGATCGTAAGGTTCCTCCGGACTACCGGGATTTGAACAGAGTGGGACAAAAAATGGCTCAAGCAATGAGAGCTGTTGGAGGAAGTTCGTACACAGTTGGCTCATCAGCAACAACTTTGTATCCCGCTTCAGGTAACTTCATTGATATTTTGCTATCTGCTAGTTCTCCTTTTAGTTTTGAATAGCATAAAAATGTTCAAATCAGTTATTTCTCATTTAAATGTCAAAGAGCATTGTACTTTTGACAAATTAATTGGTTCCTCTTTTCTTTTGCAGGAGGCTCTGATGACTGGGCAAAGGGATCAGCGAAAATAAAATATACCTACACTGTAGAGCTAAGAGACACTGGGCGATATGGATTTGTTTTGCCAGCTGAATATATTACACCAACTGGGAAAGAAGCTTTAGCAGCGCTAAAAGTCGTAGCAGAGGCAGCTTCTCAAGAGCCATAGTAGTCCAGTAGAGTTTTTATAAATATGCATACCGGTCTGACGCTTATGATTTTTAACTTATCATTTTCAAATGAGAAAAATCTATTGCCTCAAAATCTGGTGCACCAGTGGTGAATTTAAACTTTATGATTTGTAGGAACCAATTTGAAAATCTACTTTAAAGCCTCCACAGGGGAGCAATATGATGATGACTAGGACAATTCTTCTTTACTCTTCGGAGGTCTCTAATGGCCACTCGTGTACCTTTGATTTCTTCATTGGCCAGTTTTGGCATATCATTAGGTTTATAAAGGACCAATCTGCTTCAATTAAAACATTTTAAAGTTTGTCCTTTTTATGACACAAATCCTGGTTTAGTATTTCTAATTAGACCATTCGCCTAGGGTGCTCGAAAGAACCCTGGCCAGCTGGTTTATTTATTAAAACTTTACACTAGGCACATGGACCGAATCACCGAAGTATATATGGACTTTTTATCCAAGTTACATAGGTTGACTGGTTTGAATGTACTGTTTTAGAAGAATGCTTAACATTGAATACTCATCTCTGGTTTCTCCGAAAGTAGCTCTTAATTTCAGTTCTACAGACTGAGAATCCAGTGAAAAAGGACATCGTTGGACATCATGGCATTCTTGTGCTTTTGACTTAGTGATACAAGTTCTTACTTGATTTTTTACTTATTTTTAATTTGGGTGTGTAGTAGTGTGTTATTTATTCTTTATGTAATTTATAATTTAATGCAATGACATCTAAATTAAAACAATGACATTCAAAGTTTCAATTACCTTCAATACCTTAAATTCCTGCCTCTAGAAATTGAAATATAAAGGTTTCGTCGCCGATTTCTTATCGTCACATAAATTTATATTATAACGCAATATTTGTTTGGTTTTAGGTTATGCAAAAATGTATTGCTGTTTATTTCATGCATCACTGTCCGGAGCAAATATCAAGTGACGGCAGCAGCTTATATGACCCATGAGTAAATTAAAATATTATAAACCAGGAAAGCCACAGTCCTCATCCAAGAGGCAGGTTGAATTGGCGTCAACAAAACTTACCTTCAAGTAGCAGCCAAAATTCAGATCCTTTAACTGCTGAACTAGTGGTTTTCAAGCAAGATATCGCTTCCCGAAATTCACACAGATATGGTTACCACAAGGGCCAAATTAGACTCAGGGCACATGGAAAGTAACCTAAGCCCCAACTATCATGTTCTTATTGCAGCGATGCATGTGCATGAAATAATTCAATAAGTGTTAATATCTGCGTATTTCAGTGGCTTCATAGTTAACCACATGCAATCACACATTGAAGGCACATTTACTCCCAGGTGATTTGTATACTCCCACACAAGAATACATTTTCCTACCATTGCTGTTGCACAAATGATGTCGTATGCAGTTAAGCGCTGGTGTGTGATGATATAGACCAAAGAGGGTGAATTTAACCATGAAAAAATCCTTTGACTTGAGCGTGATTTGAAACCAGATCTCCCAACCACCGATCAGGTGTATTACCCAACTACACCACTAAATTATTTGAGCATGAGATGAAATTCAGCCTAAGTTTAATCGAGCAAGTTGCTCTCGTCCACAGCCTACACTGTAAGCACAGGAGACGTGATTGTGCATTATATTCCACAGTCGCGGAGAATTAAACCAACATTGTCGCTTTAGAGCGAATAATTTTAGTCTAATTTGGGCTTTTGTGGAGGCGAGAGAATATTTTGTCTGCTAACTATTCCAATACTAACTAATTTTTTCCTAGTTGCACTTCTTTTCATATGCCTTCAGTAGTGAATGAATATGTCATAAATGGATATTTAGCATAATTAATAACATGAGAAAAATTCAACAAAGACAACTCAACGACAAAATGACGAAATTCAACAATAAGTTTTCAAAAAGTACATATATTTTAACAGATGTCTTAAGAAAGCACACTCAGTTGATTCAAGGTTAGTCCTTAATTCATAGCTGTACTTTATGAGCACTGCTAATGCATGAAAATTTAAGCCATTTGAAAATATTGCACACTAGATTTTCCATTCACCCGTCCTTTTGCATATTCCGGAGATTCCGAGATGAAAATGATTCTCTTCACGGAAATCCCGATGCGTCTCAGGACAGACTTAATTCAATTTAAAATCACAACACAATATAAATCTCAAAACAGTAAAACCAAAATTAAACATAAAGAAAAGAATTTTCTGAGAAATTTAAATTAGCTGGAATTCTACTGGGCTCCCGGAATCCCGTCAGGGAAACCCCATTTATTAGTTTAAACCCTTGTAAAATCGTAGTAAAATTAATATTATTAGGCGCTGTATTTTGCAATGCTTCACCTACCGCATAATGCAAGAACTCAAATAGATACCAAAACAATTAGTTCATTATGATATCTCGTGTCACAAGGCAAAAGAGTATTTATAGCACCTAAAGGTAAAATACGTGCTGCTGGGGCCATATTAGTAAAAAACGAGTCGTATTCTCTTACACATTGCATTTACACATATTTGATTTCAATAGAAGGAGAGAGGTAAAAATAAATCCCCTGGCATAATACGTTAAGATTAAGCTGACTCTGACGCCGACTCTATCCTCTAACCTTCATGCATTCCCCATCAAATTCCTCCTCAACCGAAGTGCTCACCTGAACTTAAGGAAGCAAATCATCTAAGTTTACGGTTGTTATCCCCATGTAAACTACTTTTACGAGATAGCTTCACTCCTTAGAAAGCACCTTAAATCATTATCTTATTTCTTTTTGTGAGCAATCAATAGAATATAAATAACATTCTGCTGTGACCTTTTGAGTGTCCTAAACTATAAAGAGTTCCATGAGAGATGATAGGCAGCAGAATGCTTCCATTAGTCAGGGGTCTATTTTCATCGGACGGAGACTTACATTGCTTATTTTTGGCCCCAACATTCGTACTTTGTATGAGATAATTCCTCAGAAAACCGTCCTTCCTTGGCTGTAGTTGCGGCTACTAAAGCACCTTCGCCAGCCTTAGAGAAAAATTAGTCAATCAAAGCGTCACTCGTTACTGCGTCCTTTCAACCAGTGACATAATTTCATAACGATGACAACAGCGTCGCCAAGCTACTGCCAAGAAAAACGAAGCTTGAACGCGCAATGTGGAATTACAAATTACGAATCGACGTTAGATACATATTGGGATAACGTCGGTGCAATGGTTGGAGATTTAGATGTGCAAGTTCTATTGCACGGCGATAATGCTGTGTTGCTGTCTAAGAGCTCACAGGAATTACTAGAGCTCCTGGAAAACTTTTGGGAAGAAACAAGGAAGATAGATTTGAGGGTAAATTCGTCAAAAACCAAAGTATTTGTTTTTGATAAGGAGAGTGGTAAGAATGATTGAGGGTAAAAGATGAAATAATTGCACAATGGATAATTTTGCGTGCTTGGCTGAATATCTTCAAAATATGGAAGGATAGATGAAGAGATTATAAGTTGTGCGAATGCTGGAAGGAAAGTCGTAGATAGAATGTGGAGCATATCACGGAGTGTTTCTCTAGGGAAGCGAAAATCGCAGTTTACAAAAGCGTTATTTTACCGAAGTTATTACGGCAGTGAAACCTGGGAATATCAGGATAGCCATTAGAGTAGGCTAAATGCAGTTGAAATGAGGTACATGAGAAATGTTTCGGCAAAGGTAAGGTGGATAGGATAATGAATGATTGTACAGTAAAAGAATGTGGGTAGGATGATCCAGTGATGGACATATATGAAAGATGTGAGCTTCGCTGCCATGGCCATGTAGAGAGAATGGCCAATAGACGAGTAAAGAAACAGGTTTATGATGGTAGAGTGAGTGGTGTGAGAGGAAGAGATAGACTGCGAAAGTCATGTGTGTATGTGGTAGAAGTGACTCTAAAGAGGAGGAACATTATGAGTTCTAAGAATGGGAGAGCGTGCATGAAGTAGTGCATTAGTGTAAGAGAAGCGGGAGTGGTTTGCAAGGATATGGAATTATGGAGGAAGTTCTTTAAAGAGAGCCAGTTTTCGAGGGCTAACAGCAACAACAAAGTTCCTTGACTTTGCCTGCCCCGAAAGGATACGGCGAGATGGGCATGTATATTTTTGAGTGACATGGCAAGTGAAAAAGTATTTAACCCAGCGACAAAATTAAAAAATAATCAGATCGCGTTTACTAGATGCATAAGATAGCAAAATGATCTTACATTGCCGGAGTGAAATCGGGGTTACAGTCCTTTGAAGCATATGTTACAGGGAAATCTACCGATTAATTTATACGCTATCAGATGAAAATATTGAGAGAAACACCTACGACCGTATTCATAGTTACTTTAGACTCCGTCCAATGCAGGTTGAAGGAGGTTCGACCGGAAATCTCGTTAATCCCGTATTCATTGTGTCGTTTTAGGGCTGACCGACCTTAGCCCCGGTAGCTTTAGCCCGTGGAAAGTTAAACCTATGGAATCACGGTTTAGCGACGAGTTTAAGCTCCTCGCATAGCCGTTTTCTCTTCAGCGTTTGTGGTGTAGTGCAGTAATTGTCAAATGTGTTATTTGATTTATCGTGAGTGATCTCTTCGTCACAGTCAGTTTAAAGGGTAGTATTATTACTGTCTGTGAAATGAGTCAAGATCCCCGAGTTTGAGATGTTATATCTTTTAAACGAGAAAAAAAATTAATTTGGTAGAATTCATCAGAAACCTTGTTTATTTTTACGTTCATTATTGTACACTAAAATTTAATTATGACTTAGCTGCAGTTTCACTAAATTTTATTTTCTGAAACTCACTGTTTTTGGCACATAAAAACTGATAGCCCATGTTTGAGCGCTCGGTATTCTGTTAATTTTCAACCTATTTACTTACACTTTTTAAATAAGAAAGACAAGTTTATTTTAAACAATTTGCCGATGACTAATTGTTAGTATTACAAAAATGCACAATTTGCTGTAAAAATGTAAAACTCTGCTAACGTCAAAACAAATGGTACGATAGAAACTTAAATGGGATAGCGTGTGTGAAGCAATATTCTTGTGTGCTCTAGAATGTAAGAATTATAGATAATTGGGCAAAAAAGTTGAATATATTGTATGGTTAATACTGATTTTTATTTATAATAACATTGCGCATACAGTATAGCCCGCTTTAGCACATTGTCCGGTCCGATTTTAGTAAGCAAGCAACAATGTGAAGTCCCTAGAAGCAAGAAATGAGGGGAAAGGGTTTGTAGATAACGCACATCCCCTCACGAGACGCTGAAAACCAGTTATTAATTCCGAGAAATTCCCTGCTACCTGACGAATAGCGATGTTACCAAACGTTCCATCTTCGCGCAGCAGGCAAGTCTCGGAATGCGTTAGTTCCTCGACTCAAGAGGGTGAATTTGACTCTATGAATACAAAATTTAGTTCCGTTCTACATCACACTTAGGCCGAACTAAGATAAACCTCTTAACCCCACCCTTAACATGAAATACGGCCACTAGGGTTCACCAAAGGATAAATTCAAATATCTACCCCTTAGGATCTGATAAAGTCTTCCTCAGGCCGATGCTCCAAAAGGTGGAGCACCTTGACTATAGAAAGATACGGGAGGGAAATTCTTATGAAGATTCGAAATACATGATATGAAAGAATTACACTTTCCATTTATGTGCAACCCTTGTGAGCTGAACCACACCCCGTAAATACCTCATCCAAGAAAATTATTGACCAACCCATTCCGCCAGTTTCCTCAGAAAATCTGCATCCAAGCTTTAAAGCATCCTTCCTTCGGTTGTCAAGGGCAGTTGCTTCACCTCTTTTTCCCCACCTGTATGATAAAACTATATTTTGCAAGCTAAAATATAAGAATAGGGTTACCAGACGCCCAAGTTTTCCCAGACAGGTCCAAATATTTAAGTCACAGTCCGGGATTGGCGGGCTGTCCAAGTTATGTACAGGTTTTCGTGATTACGAGCCATCGTCCACTGTGGTGCTTCTACTAGTATGCAGCTGCTACATCTCACTATAATTCACCGAAATATCTATGGAGAAATTGTTGGAGGGCTGTGTCAATTGTTGTCAATAACTTCGCAATTCATTCATTAGAGTAATCTACCGGTTAAAGGCAAGTTATAATGAAAGTTTGAGAAAATCCAACAGATTTATACACGTGAAGGGCCCTATCTGCCTCTAGTCATTCTTTCTTTATCCCAGTGTAAGTCCTACCTTTCTTTATCTCGTCCATAAAACCTATTCTCTTTCTTCCCCTTCCTCGCTTGCCCAACATCCTTCCTTCTATCACGACTTTCAGCAAACCATCTTGCCCTCATTACCGCTTCCAGCCACCTACCCTGCCTCCCCCAAATCTCATCCAGAAGTTTCCTCTCCTTACCAGTAGGTCAAGCACTTTCTCATTTGTCTATTTGTCTTCCTTACCGTCCACCGTCCTCCTCCACACCAACATCTCGGGCGCCTGCAGCCTATTTTTGTCGTTTTTGTCGCAGCCTTTCTCAGAGTCCACGTTTCTGCCCCATGAAACGCCATGCTTCATATCAAGCTCTTCAACGGCCTCTTCTTTACAGCTTTACCTAAGGTCCCCGTCATCACCTCCTTTCTATTACTGAATGCTTCCTTTTCTATCGCTATTCTCCTCCAAATTTCTTAGCAACTATGCCCATTTTCCTACAGCGTACTACTAAAGCTGTTTTATAAATGTACCAATGAAGTGTACCAATTGTTCTACTGGCTCCAGTTTGAGCCCTCCTGCTTTTTCTGACCAGCCTCGCTTATTTGTTTTAGAGAATCTCATTACTTTTCTTTTCTTGTGATTTAACTTCATTCCGTATTTCCCGCACTGCTTTTCCAATGCATCTACTAAAGCTTGCAATCCCTTCGATGATCGACTAACCAACGCCTGGTCGTCTATGAATCTAACTGACATCAGCTGGCATTTGTTTCCAACATCTAGTTCTACCCATGCCTCTCTTACCATTTCCTCAGCATAAATGTTAGAAAGCAAATGCGGCAACGGGCACCCTTGCCTAACCGCACGATCTTAACTGCCCACCCTGATTCACCGTCAGCTACCCTCACCTGTGCACTCTGGCCCACACATAAATTTCAGATGAGCCTCCTATCACGTCAATCTATTCCTATTTTCTTTAATATCTGCATTAGTTTCTCCCAGTTTACTCTGTCAAACGCCTTTTCGAAATCCACAAAGCAAGAATAAAATCCTGATTACACTCTGTGTTTCTATCGATAAGTGTCCTCATTACCTCAATCGCATCCTGAGTTCCCCTCCCCGTTCTGACCCCAAACTGGTCATTTCCTAAATAGTAATTTTCTCTACGTTCCAACCTTCTATTTGCTATTCTAAGCAAAACGTTTGCCGCGTGCGATATTAAACTAATTACTCAATACTCCTCGCACTCTGACGCTTTTTCTTCTTTGGGATAGGTATTAATACTGTTATACGAAATCCTCTGGACATACTCCTTCCTCGTAGATCCTACGAGTAAGTTAGAAAAAGGATCGTCTCCCCTTACTACCTAAATTCTTCAGTAACTCCAAATGTAAATTATATGCTCCCACAGCTTTCCTTCCGTTCATCTCCCTTAATGTTCTCTCTATTTTGCTGTCAAGTAACTCCAGTCCGAGGTAATCTTTATCTATTGCTCTTTCATCCTTTGTATCTAGGTTCACAGATCTATTATCGCTGTCATATAGCTCCTCTACGTATTCTGTCCACCTATCGTGGATATATTCCTGTTCGATTAATATCTTACCTGTTTTGTCCTGAATCTTTAGTATCGTTTGTCCTCTCTTACCAACCGATAACATTATCACTTTAGCGTATATAGTACCAGCTTCACCCTCTTCCTGCAGCTTTTCCATATCCTTGCATTATCCCTTCCACCAGTTTTCCTTTGCCCGATTGGTCACTCGCTGGAATTGATTATTTAATTCTTTGTACTTACCCTATCCTAGGTCGATGTTGACGTTTTCCACATTCTTCTCTCCTCCATTTTCCTAGTAATTTCTTCGGTAACCCACTGCTTCTTTACCCTCCTATTTTCCACTGTATTTATTGTTTTATCTGCCGCTCTTATTATGCCTGCTTTTAGAATCTCCCATCTTCTCTCGATTGTTCCCATCCGCTTTGCTTCACCTATGTTCTCTTCCACTAGCTCCTGGTATTACCTCCTTTTCAACCCTTTCAATGCTTCCACGTTCCACCTCTTTATCTTTCTACCTTTACAAAGCCTTTTGAAACTAACTTCACAGTTCATCATGACTGTTATGATCTGAGTCCGCATCCGCCCGTAATTAGTCTCGCAAGTTCTTTTTACACTGTTTTTAAATGTCTGCATTACCATACTATAATCAATTTGATATCTCCCAGTATCATATGGATTTTCCATGCGTACCTACGCCTGGGGTAATGTTCAAAACGAAGTGTTTGTAACTACTAATTTATTTCTTCTAAAAAAACTCAACTGCCTTCTCACCGCGATGATTACTTTTCCCTAGCCCATACCATCCTACTTCAAATCCTTCCCTCCCTTCTCCCACCACTGTATTCCAGTCGCCCATCACTATCAGGTTTTTCTTTCCCGAGACTTCTCTAATTAATTCTTCCAGCTGTTCGTATACCCCATCCATTTCTTCCTCCCTATGGTTGCTTGTAGTCATGTATACCTTGACTAGTACGAAATTCGTCAGGCGTGCCTTTATTTCAACCATTAGTGTCCTATAAATAATCTGTTCAATTTTTACTACCCTCATCCGCAATTTTGTATTCAGTACCATAGCTACCCCACGTTGACTCTCATCTCCTCCATTATAGTTTACACTATAACTATCACTCCAATAGTCCCCGCTATCCTTCCATCTCACCTCGCACAGCTCTAAAACATCTCTTTTCCTTTCTCCATTTCCTGTTTCATATTCCAAAGCTTTCTGGCCCTCATCATAGTCCTTACGTTCCAAGTTCCTATTTTACCACTGCTTTCCTCCTCCTCTATCTCTTTTTCTTCTCCCTTCTATTCTTTGTATCCTCTGATGACAATGTTGTGCAAGAATTTCGAGTGATGACGACCGCGGAGGCCTTGCCTCCCCCGCTGCCGGGCACGAAACCCCCCTGATGGGCGGCGACCCGTAGTTGCTCGGATTCAAATCTCTGTAAATGACTCTCATATTCTGGATAATTGAAAGTTGAGAGGGAGTCCCACTCTCGCTTCCGAATGATATTTTTAACGTGACACCATCATGGAACTACCTTGCGTCCGGCTCCTACCCTTCGACCTATCTGGCATGGGTAGCCCTACCGGGGAAATATTAATTACTCCTGCCAGTTCTGCTGTAGGGGTCATTGAAACACGCAAGTCTTTTCACCACGTGAAGGTTGTAGTTCAAGGACAGAGAACTTTGTCATAAATCCCTCGAAATTCATGAAATATGTTTTCCATTGTTTGACGTATCCCAGAGAAAAAGCAGTTCTTTTACAAGCTTTAAGCATCGAGAATAACTGAATAAACACAGAAAATATACTGGATGAGATCCACTACCATCGAATTTGCTCTCAACAATAAGTTCAACCCTCCTTTACTCATCTACCAAAAATTACTAGCTTTTAAAATATGTTACTACAAATTATGTAATCAGTGTGGCTATAAATGAGCTTAACAAACCTCTCCCTTATTAACTTACTTCTAGGTTTCCTATTTCTTGACTTTCATATCCTTTTTATGTAATCAGCGATTTTTCTTCTTCCATAACTGCATGTGATAGCCATACATTAGAAGCAATAAAAAATATGGCTACCATTAAATATTTGGCCTAATGACCCTATTCTAAGGGCACACTTTGTATGGCACATTAGTTCCAGTTTTTTCTACTTATCCAAAAGGTCTTACAAAAGATGGTAACAGAAATACAATTATTCACTCATGTTAATGTAATCCTTGGTATTTGGCTAGAAAATAGACACCGAATCATTCTCATTTTAGACTTGTTAATATTCACACAACTCTAGGACCGTGCTACAGCTGTGTCAAATATAGTTTCCTCCAGTATTAGAGCCGAAATTAGACAAATAATCATCCACTGGGTGCTGGAAGAGGGTATTTATGGACGAGGGTGGAAAAGTACCATAAGGGAATGCCTGAGTAGAAATTTTATGGCGCCAGTTCAGGTAAAATGAAAAGTGAGGGGGGCCAGGTGGGAAAAGTGAAGAAGTAAGAAGGGAATTCCGCCTATTATCAGAATAAGAGGAAAAGGGTAACAACATATTTATGCATCTGGTTTCCCTGTAATTATCTCAGAACAACTTCGCCGTCAAGCACCGTTCTGTCGTCACCGAGAATCACTAGGGAGAGGTGGGTAGGGCGAAGTAAAATGTCAGGCATTGGGAATGGAGAACTGGTAGAGGAAGGGAGGTATTTAAGCGGGCAATAAACCAGGAAAACACCCAACTCACATCAAGCAGGAGAGATGGGGTACAAACACGAGTAAGGTAAATGTTTTGGGAACGGAGGAAGGTAGGAGGGAAACTCGGTGCAACTGTTCGCCCACTTTGCGAAAGACACCAAGAGGCTAAGAGTTTAAAGCCCCATCAGACGGTTGGAGTGCTTCACTTGAAGTGCTCTCCACATAATATTCAAGCGAGGATTGGTATTCTAATAATAAAATAGGTACTCAACACAATGGAATTCGTTTCCTGGCGCTCGGTATGAGAAGCCAGAACTGAATTTAGATTCTCCGAGTCTAGGTTCTAATGCTGGTGAATCTAATTTTTTTTTCATTGAGTATCTTTATAATTGTAAATTTAGAGAAAAGTTTTACTTGCAATCCCTTTGCTTTTGAAATAGCTCTTACTACGCCGTATTCAGAATAAATGGTTATTTTATGGGAAAACCGACTGAGCTCATTGCTCGCTAGGAGTCCAGGAGCAGGAGTTGAGGCATGTTAGTACGAAAGATTAACACTCATTTGCTTTTCTATGCAACATTTATTTACAGTATAAAATCATGTATTTAATCATAAAAATAAACAGAAGATATTTGAGTCTGATATAGGGCTTTACATTATCCCGGACGATGTTATTACAATTGATCTCCCGTATAATGCTTACACAGTAGATAACCAATGTTGAAATACAAAAATATTTGCCATAAACAGTTGATACTGCCTTTACTAAAGCAATACTTTCAATGTATGCTTAAAAGCTACGTATTTTCTATGATTTGAGTCGGGAAATTTCTACCGTCTAATTAAGCATTCTACATGAAAAATATTTGTTGTTTTCATGCGCCGGTAATCCATCAACATGAATCTAATTCCATTCACAGCCTTATTTGGTTGACACAGACATAGCGAGAGCAGCGATGCACCCTCCAATGGTCATGGAAAAGAGGCCATCATCATTGGTCCTAAAAAGGAAAAAGTAAATAAATGAGAACACACAAAATGAATTGCCACTATAGTTTTACGAGTTCTCTATAAACTAGTTTTATTTTTCCAAAGCTAGTTAATATTAAATAGTTTCATTGAGGCCGCTAATGTGAGGAGCTAGAACTGAAATGAAATGCACCACAAAAATATGAAAATGATTTCTATCTATTGCTCGAAAATATTTGCTACTTTGATAACTATAATGATTATTGGTATCTTACATTTTTGGATACAACATTCTGTTGAAGCTTGGTTCATCACTGGGTCCTTGCATCAAAGCCCTTGTCTGTAAGGACAAGAAAAAATATAATGAAGGAAGAGTAATTATTTGATGGCAATCAAAGTGTAAATTCGTGACGCTACTAACCTTCCCATTGATTTCGTTCTCATTATGGCTGCCTCTAGCTACTGATTTCATATTTTTTATATCACCTTCTACGACTTTATTTCCATTTGAATAAACTTGAGGCAGAAATAAAGTCCGAAGTGAAGAAGCCGCCATTGCTGGGTAATCTGTTGATAAGTTTCCGGAAGATATTGGTTTGTATCCATTATCTAATGGGACAAACTCATTAGAGAACATTATTGCATTGAAATTCCAATCAGGTAAATAAATTGATGAAAGAGCAGCAGCGCTCGTTGCCATTGACTGTATTGCGGGGATTTGAGATGCCATTTTCTCTGCTGAAAAATATTTCATCACATGATTTACCAACTGATAATTCTCTGACAGCTTGCCAGATGACGAAAGTACTGGATCAAGGACAAAACCGAGAGATTTCAGGTTTCCTTGAGATTCTATGGAATTGCTCACATGATTTATGGTCTGCTGAATAACCTGAATTGGCCTTATAACCGCTCGCACTTCAGACCGTCCAGAAAGGTGAAGATATTTCATTTTCTGGGCGCCAGATTTGTCTGGAACTCGTCGTGTTACCCGGTGTGCCTCATGTACTCGTCGTTCAGCAGGAGTGGATTTGTGGCGGAATAAAACCGTCCGTCGGTTGTCCACAATACTTTCATCAGCGTTCCATATTCCAACCTCCCTGACCGTATTTCGTGCGGTCTCTGTTATTCGTGATTCTCGTTGATCTCGGCGGTAACTAGGAGCATAAGAACGGTCTACTCGCTCCAATGTCGAGTCTCTAATCCTTAACACCGATTCTCGGCTTACGTCCCGTGCACGGCGCTGTAAAACGGTCTTGGAGCGAACACTCAGCCGTCTCGCTCCTGTAAGTTTTTTCCCATTCTCATACTCTCCAGTTCGTGGTATGGTGACCTTAAATCTTAACCCTTGAGCATCTCGCCTAAACGTAGGACCATTAGATTCCTCCCTTTGTTCAAATGGTGAATATATCCTAAGTGGGTCTCCTGATTTCCATTCAGACAGTCTAGAGACATCACGCCTATCGAACTTTACTCCTGTATGAGGACTTACTCTCCTTATAATTGATTCCACTGCCATAATTTCATGTTTGGCTATTGTTGCACGTATCTTTTCTTGGCTTCGATCTCGAGATGCCATGTTTCCGCGTTTCGATCTAGAGCGGAAAATGGTTGATCTAAGCTCATCTTCCCTTACGCGCACGGACAGTGGCTGCATGATACGAGATCTTGAATCCTTGATGCGTGAATCCACAGAATCTCGGATAGCCCATCGAGTAATGTCACGGATGTCGGACCTGACGCTTGAACCGGACCAACTTCTTCCAGCAATTCTCTCTGCGGTTGCAGATTCACGGCCTATAACTAAGGAATGTCTAGCAGACAATTGATTAATGCGTGAAGTTCTGCGTATTCTCCTGTCTGGTCCCAAAGTTTCTGAACGCCTGAGAGCATCCCTTTTATCAGAGTACCTACCGAATGTAGACCGAACATCCCTGATCATTTGGTCGTCCGTGAATCTCCTAGAAGCAAGTGTTGAGTCACGTTCTTGTCGTTGCGGCGAAAGAGTATTACTTCTAGCATTCATTTGCTTGTTTCTTGATACTTCGAGAGCTTGAATCCTATTGAGCGATGTTCTGTCATCGCCTCCTGATCGGGATTTCTCCACTCTAAACACTCTTGTTTCCCCAGTTACTTGAGATAAATCATCTGCCGAGAATCTAGAGAATGTCCAGTGTGAACCTGCAGAATACAAACTAGACCGACGCGAAAATTGACGAATACTGGACCTAATGCTTGGGAAGGACCTTGTTATTTTTACGTGTCTCTCTGTAGTTGTAGATTCGCGGCCTAGCACTGGTAAACGGCGTTCAGATAACTGATCAATTCGTGAAATACTGCGAATTTTCTTGTCTGATCCCAAAGATTCTGAGCGACTAAGGGTCTCCCTCTGATCAGCGTACCTTTCGAAGGTAGCCCCTGCATTCCTGGCCATTTGTTCTTTTACAAATCTCCTTGATGCCTGTGCTGAGCCATGTTCACGTCGATATAGTGAAGATGGCTTCGTTTGAATATCTAATCGTCGATTACTTGAGATCTCGGTGGCTGCAAGTGATATCCTCTCTCCGGCTCGCGATCTGGAAATATCAAATCTACTAACTCCCGTATCTCGTCCTGAACTGGGAGCCAGATATGAGTCTTCTAGAACTGACCTGGCGTTTGTCCTACGGGAATCTACCGAACGAGATCGCCGGGACGTATCAAGAATATCTGATCTGACTCTAGGAATGGATCTGGTTTTTCTTGTGTTTCTCTCCGCGATTGTAGAATCGCGGCCTAGCACTGGTAAACGACGCTCGGATAATTGGCTAATGCGTGAGGTGCTGCCTATTCTCCCATCTGATCGCAAAGATTCTGACCGCCAGAGAGAATTTCTTCTATCAGAGTTCCTTTCGAATACAGCCCGCACATCCCTCACCCTTTCTTCCTCTGTAGACCTCCTTGAATCAGGGGCTGAATCACGTTCTCGTCGCTGCAGCGATAGAGTATTAATGCGGATGTTCATTCGCTGCCTACGTGGAAATTCGATTGCCTTACCCCTAACAAGTGACGTTCTCTCATTACCTCGAGTATGTGAAACCCCAACTTTAGTCACTCTAGCATCTCGTTCAACGCTAGAGGCCTGATACCTTTCTACTGGAACGGACCTTGATTGTGTCCTACGTAAATCATCTGCATAATATGAAGTGTGTCGAGAAGCATCACGAGTATCAGACCTAACGCTTGAAAGGGACCTTGCTCTTCTTGTCATCATAAGTGCAATCCTAAACTCATGTTCCATCTCTGCGGAACGTCGGTTGGATATCTGATTCAGCTGTGGGGTACTGAGGACTCTCCTTCCTACATCCAAAGATTCGGAGCGCCTCAAATTAGTTTTTCTCTCATAGTTCCTTTCAAGTACAGACCGCACACCTCTAGCCTCTACAACATCTTCAAATCTCTTAGATGCTCTAAGTGCAACTTGTTCTCGTCGTTGTCCCAAAAGATATTGTCTCCTAATGTTTCGTCGCTCATTACCTGAGCGTTCCTGTATATCACGATAACCTGAGGTTGTTTTTTCTTGGCGTCGTGATCCGTTTATCTCAACTCTAAAAGCTCTAGTATCACGCCTAGCGCTAGAAAACTGACTTTTTTCTTCTGAAACGGACCTGCTATTTTCTCGGTGTGGTTCTGTTTCAGATAAATGAGAGCGACGGGAAATATCACGAACATCGCCCCTAACAGATGAAATGGACCGTATTTTTCTTGCAGATATTTCTGCTTTCGTATATTCACGGACTGACACGGGTGAATGTTGAAGGTCAATACGTGACGTACTACGAATTCTCCTATCTGTTCCCACAGTTTCTGAATGCCTTAGAGTACCCCGTGTCTCAGCGTTTCTCTTCAATACAGCCCGTGTATCCCTGGCCCTTTGGTCGTCAACAAATCTCCTAGAAGACTGCGCAGAATCATGTTCTCGTCTTTTAAGTGATAAGGGATTCGTTCGAATATCCATCCGCCAATTTCCTGAGATGTTGGTAGCTCCATCTCTAGCAAGTGATGTTTTCTTATTACTTTGCGTTCCAAAAATATCAACTTTAGTAATACTTGTATCTTGCCTTACGTTAGAAGCCTGAATGATATCTTCTCGAACTGACCTGATGCTTGCCCTGCGTGAATCTGCTGAAAAGGACCGCCTGGAAGCTTCACGAATATCGGACCTGACGCTTGGAATGGACCTCGTTCTTCTTGCGGATATCTCTGCGGTTGTAATGTCTCGGCCTAGCATTGGTGAATGACGTTCAGATAATTGGTCAATGTGTGATGTACTAACTATTCTCCTATATGATCCCAAAGATTCTGAGCGCCTCAGGGTATCCTTTCTATCAGCGTACCTTTCTAATGCAGCCCTCACACCCCTGACCCTTTGGTATTCGGTAGATCTCCTAAATGCCTGAACTGAGTCACGTTCTCTTCGTTGCAGCGATGGAGAAATTGATCTCGAAATTTCGATGACTGGGCTCCTACCAAGTGATGTTTTTTCGTCACGCCTTGATCGGGATATCTCAACTCTTGTGCCTCGCCTTACGTTTGAAGCATGAGATGATACCTCTGGCATGGCCTCGGAGTGCATCCTACGCGAATCTGCGGAGTACGACTGTAATTGCCGTGAAGCATCACGAAATTCTGACCTGAAGCTAGAAAGGGACCTAGATCTGCTTATTGTTCGATCTCCAGATGATGACTCATGAAAAGACCCTGGTAATCGCCATTCAGATAATTGATCAATTCGTGAGGTACTGCGTGTTCTCCTATCCAGCGTCAAAGACTCTGAACGCCTGAGATCACCCCTTCTCTCAGAATTCCTTTCGAATACAGCACGTGCATTCCTGACACGTTGGTCGTCAACAAATCGCCTTGTTGCTTGCACCGAATCACGTTCTCGTCGTTGAAGTGTAAGAGAATTTTTACGAATATCCATTCGCTGATTTTCTGAGAGTTCGTTTGCTGGAATCCTAACGAGTGGATTTCTTCCATAATTTCGAGATTGGGAAATTTCAACCCTAAAAACACTCGCGTCTTTCCTAATACTAGATGGCTCATATGTTTCTCCTGAAACGGACCGTACGTGTGTCCTCCGTGGATCTTCTGAACGGAAGAAAGACCGGCGAGAAGTATCACGGATACCATGGCTGACGCTGTGAACGGATCTTGTTCTTCTTGTAGTTCCTTCTGCGGCTGTGGATTCATGGCCAGCTACTAGTGAGCGTCTTTCGGATATTTGGTCAACGCTTGAGGTTCTGCGAATTTTTCTCTCGACTCCCATAAAGTCTGAACGCCTGAGGGAAGAATCACGAGCATCAGACCTGACGCTTGTAGTAGACCTTGTTATTCTTGAAGCTCTCTCTGCGGTTGAAGAGTCGCGACTTAGTAGTGGTAAACGACGATCAGATAATTGATCAAAGCGTGTGTTCCTATGCATTCTCTTCTCCAACTCCAAAGATTCTGAACGCCTGAGGGTATCCCTTCTATCTGAGTACCTTTCCAATACAGTTCGCACATCTCTGTCTCCTAGACCTTCTGAAAGTCTTGTTGAAGCCTGGAAAGTGTCTTGTCCTCGTCGTTGCCGTGATAGAGGTACTGTTCTGATACTCATTCGTCCATTTACTGAACGATCGTTCACAGAAACAACATCTGCGGCTGTTTTGTCTTTACCTCGGGATCCGGAAGATACAGCCCTGGACACAATTGTATCTCGCCGAATTAGAGATAATTCTTCTCGAACAGTCCTGGTGTTCGTACTACGTGAATCTCCTGATTGCATTAGAGACTGTCGGTAAGAATCACGAATATCGGACCTGACGTTGTGGACAGACCTTGTGTTTCTTGTGGATCTGGCTGCAGTTAATGGTTCACGGCTTTGGACTGGTAAACGACGTTCAACTAGTCGATCAAAGGATATGGTACTGCGTTTTCTTCTCTCTAGTGAAGCCCTATTTCCAGACCTGCGTGAATCTCTTGCCTCTCTCTCAGACAGACGAATGGTTTCATGGACATCGGATCGTACTTCTTCATGAGGTGTCTCTCTCAGAATCAGGGTTTTGAGGGTTCTAATTTCACGCCTAGCTTCCTTCATTCGCCTGTCTGATGTGTAATCACGACGCAAGGTGCTTCGATCGTTCATTCCAGCCGGCAACCCTCTTGTTCTCCTGGAGGACTCTCGCTCTTCAGAGTACCTGTTACCAGGTGGCTTGATCTCTGTGCTTCTATATGTGGCATCGATTCTCCTTGATACCATTCCGTTGTTTTTTTCTCGTTGTAGCTGTCGGCTTTGTGAATAACTACCTCCTCGCAGATCACACTCCTGGCATCTAGATTCTTCGCGCATTCCAATAGGCGTTACCGAAAGAGGTTTATTCCTACTTCTCCTAATGTCTTCCGATACTGCCCTACTTCTGCGGCTTAGGACATTGATACGGTGCTCCATTGAACGCCGCCTCAAGTCCATGCTCCCAACAACTGCCCTGCGCCTACCAGCGTCACATACTCTTCTGTCTGCATTGTCAGCAATGTCACCTCGAATTCTGTTAGAGCTGCTTTTGCCAGCGAGACTACCATGGTCTTCATTTGCCTGGCAATTGAGGTCGGATGATACCGCTGAGGAACGAAAAGTTTCAAGACGTTGAGGAGACATTACGGAGCCGGGAACGTCGTCTCCTTTTTTACACACTTCAAATGCTTCAGGCGGGACATTCTTGATCCTGAAAATAATTATATGGAAATATTATTTCTGATATCAAGTAAAATACCAGAAAAATACAACAATGGAGTTGTTTTTAGGGGTTAATTTTTATAAATACCATGGACAAGTTAAAAAAAGTCGACCATAACCCTAAACATTTTCCGTTCAAAACCTCCTCTAGTCCATTATTAGGAAACATCTTTCCAATAAATAGATGTGTGAATCCATGAATGGAATACCAATGCCAAAAAAACTAACCCCAAGGCGATCTGTTATGCGACTTTTCAATGTTCTTATTAACTGCACGAGCCTCCCGAACAAGTATGGTGAAATGGACCTACCATGCTCACTTTATCGAATATCTCGGAGCAGCCTAGGAAATAGCTGCGCACTTACAATCATCTATGTGGTCAGCTACGCTATTATTATTTATGAACGCATTTGTTCCAAATTAACTGCGTAAATATTTTTTTCGCGTTATTTATGTATCATAAACTCATGGTAAACTTCAGATTAAAATAGGAGAATTTGCACATTAGAGATCATGCTGGAAGAGAATCAAGATTCTTTCGAAGTATCCAATAGCTTTGTCTGTAACAGATATTGTATTCGACGCGCTGAACTCAGTGATTTGACGGTGGAACTTCATCTGGGGAGAAGGACGCAATATTTCAAACAACGAAAGTAAACAGTAACACAATTGATAGAATTAATAGATAACGAGGAAAATGATAAAATATAATTTCTTGATGTCTCTCGATTAATGAGTTGTCTACCTTAAAATTATTCTTTAAGGTATGAGAATGCGCTATGTGCTCCTGCAAGATATTTAACAAAACCTCTTTACTATCTGAAAGCACTTTTCCTTCGGATTCAACCTCTTTTTAATCCCATACTTTGCAATTATTATGGAAGATTGCCAATTATCGCCATTAGCGTACTTTGAGGTGGAGTCGGAATCAAAATGTTGACGCTAAATTATACTTAGCGCAAGCCCAATCGCCATGTTAAATGTTTTGAGAGTTATTTTGCTCAAAGAACACCACAAGGTATTGTTGAAGCTTTTGTACTGAAAAAGCTGTTGGCCCTCCTCCAAATCTCATCTGGCGCCATCAGCTTGATGATTTATGCAATTGATATCATGGGCTTTAGTTATTTTCATCGGAACTTTCCGCTGACTCAGCCCCACTAAGCAATGGCTTGGTAATTACCACGTTGGATAATTGAGGTAGCATCTAACATAATTTATCCTTTGATATCATTATGATTCAAATAATCATATATAAACTGGGCAGCAGTTATTATATTCATAGTCACGTAATTATTTGATCGTGGAGTTTTTATTTACGCCTAATTGCCGGTATGAAACAAGTGGTAAAAAGGTAAACACATAGACTACGACTATAGTGTTTGTGCCAACCCTTTACGCTAAAAATATTAATTGCCGAGAAATTAATGTTATGTCCTCCAAGTCCTCCATCGGGCTTCAAGAGCAAGAAAAATAAGTTTGCGGCCCCAGCAGATGGACATGAGCCAACTGTATTCTTATGTTCTATTCTCGTAAATGACTGCATTTATAATGTCAAACTTGTTACATTTTTTATTTCAGCACCTACAAGGAAAGGTTATTCCAGCCTTTCCTATCCACGTGCTATTATGTGGGAGAGTTTTTGGATGAAACTTACAGTTAAACGATTAAAATGCTCGAAACAGCCGCGATAACTAAAAATGAATAGCTAGTTCCTCTTTAGATTCAGGTCTAATGAAGGAAAAACGTTGTGAGAGCCTAAAAAACCAACAAATATTTAATGATATATTTCCCTTGGGCATCGTATGCCGAGTGAATTTTTATTAGGAAGATCTATGAACAAGATGTCCATAAGTGTTCATGAACACGTTGGCTCTAGTGCCATCCTTGCTAGTTAAGACACAGTATAGCTCAGTTTTTCCCTCACTTGCTGGAGCAAGTAAATCAATTAGGCTTGGTACGTTGTTTATGCGAGCGACTTTTTCACTACCTTCCTTTATTCAAATGTTAGATACAGTTAGATAGACTTAAGCCCCTACCCCAGCAGGATTACGAGTCACTTTCTCCTCTCTAACCCATTTTCATTTATTCTTTGGGGCATTATTATGAATTGAGAAATATTCCACATGGACGAATAAAGTTTAACAGACAAGTTATTTCTACTTTTCAAAATGCGATATAAATTAACAAAAACTGAATTACGACAAAAATACATGTTGAGGATCGCCTCGATTTCTTTATTACTGATCTTCCAGCGAAAGAGGGTTAATTTGGAGACCAGGGTCGCCGGACACAAGCAAGTAAATGCAATCCTACGTACTAAAACCGCGGGGGGTAAATAAATAGGGCAGCACTTACCTCGCGTGCGCGTGTGTTGCTGAAGCCTCGGTCTCACTAAAGCGTGCGGGCCGCACTACTTCCTCTGCTATCGTCGGGCACGCCAGCAGGAGCAGCGTGAACCCCAAAGTGGCCACACACCTCGATGGCAAGATTTTGAGCCGTGTTCGCCGCATCGCAGGGTGCTGCAAGAGGATAAAGGAGAGTTTTAGCCGCGCTCTGCAGGACGCTACCTCCCGCTTTCCTCTTCCCTGCGGGTTTTGGTCCACTGGTTTCAGCTGAGAGGGAAATTTTGAGGGTACAGCAAACTAGACGCGGTACTTTTCTCGCTGAGTCACCCTAAAGTTCACATAAGTACGAAAATTCCACAGAGGAAATATCATCCGCCTTAGCCGAGACCGGTTACAGAACAGTGATTATAACAGGCAAACAAATCTGCAATTTTATTGATGATTCTCATCACTTTAAAGATTTGAAGCTTAACATTACATTAATCGCATACTAAAAACATGCCAACGAAAACAGGAGTTGATGCTGGAGAATTGATTCGGAATTAGTAATGATCAGCGATTTTTGGGCAAGTGCTGTTTTTCAAAAGTAATAATAGTCGACTTATGTTAATATTAAAAGAAATTGAAGTGATATAAAATAGGTAATTTTCAGCCAGGACACATTCCAGGAGCTTTTATATTTTAAGATAGACAGACGAAAGTGACTCTGAATAGGACGCCGGCTATGGGACGTAAGCCTACTGTTCTGTGGAGTACCTCCACTGAAGAGGCCGGTAGGCAGGCGGCAGAGACCAGTCCACCAGACACCTGATGGACGCAACACCGCCGAACGCTTAGAGCAATAAAATGCAGCACCGCAGAGCTTTCAGAGACAATCATACTCTCTTCAACGCGCGACAGACACCTCAAGCTGTATTGATAGATTTCAATTGAAGCCAAAGCTAAGGAGGTTTTGCTTAGTCCTGGTCATCATGAGGACTTCAATTCGACTGAAAATTGTTTAGGGCTTTTCTGTAAGCTTTAACTTTCAACATTCACTCGGTTATCCATAGGTTTCACTGTGAGGAATGACACCATTCAGAGATAAAATTGCTTGATTTCTGGTTTTATGGAAACGCTGGAGGAACTTCCTAGGAGCTGGCTTCAGAAATTTATGAATGTAGCCGCTGGGGTTGTGCTCTCAACTCATCTACTTACGGGGGCCATGTTTTAAAAAATCTACAACCTTTCTAATGTAACGAGGAACAATTTGAACCACAGTATCAGAAGGTCTATTCAATTAAGTTGCTCTCAATTTTACAAGATACACCGACTGATTTTGAAAGAGGTGTGATAACGCAAATGAAAATAACTACGATTCACCATTGTTTTAGCCCATTAACAAACAACAGAGAGTAAACGCATTGAAACCGTACTTCAAATAAGTGTTCCTTAAAACAGATACAATTTTTTTAAATTCTTAGACAGCCTCATTTTCCATGGCGTAACGTTTCACAAGTCCTGACGTACAGTATTAATAGAACTTGATTTCTTTCAATCAGTAACAAAAAAACATTTAGAATTATTTTATTCGCTATTGTTAGTAATTATTTCATGAATATCAAAATAAATAACAATATTAATATCAATTTTAAAATACAAAAATTATAAGAGTAGTACCCGTACTTAAATTCCTGACCTGAATCCTGCATCGTGAAATAATTAACTACTCAGTCTATGGCAACCCTCTAGGGTAACAGTTCGTCACTGCACGAGATCAAAGTAGGGCTATACACTTTCCTTTCTATCGTGTCGGCACTTACTAGTTGGCGGATTCCTCCTCGTGCAACTCTGACCAAGAGTAGCTTCCGTAGAAATAGTCGCTGCTTCCTCGCCTGCTTCTAAAATGAACTCCTTCGGTAGTGGAACTTCCTCGGAGACTGTGACCATCAGCGGCCAGTGCATCCCATTTATACGAAATCCAGTCTCTACGTCAGCTCTCAATCGATATCTTTTTTGTTTGGAAACTTTACTTCAAACCGCATCACATCAATTTCGTCGGTCTAGTGAGCAATTTGCAATCTATTCCCAAGTCCTTTCCACGTGGGAAAAAACGGGACATTTTTATGGCTGGGGATGGAGACCGATTAGACTCCACCGTCACCCAGATCCGGCTTATTTCTCGGTCACACTCGTGCAAATTCCCGCGTATCCGCAAAACACAGCCCCTAAGGGAGGTCGCCCCTTGCGCCCACGCTCACCCCGAAAGCCTTCCTTCCTGCAAAAGGGGGAGCCATAACTCAATTTCGAGGCCCCTCAAAGGGAGCCGTGGAGTGCGTACGCGACAGTCAATAAAATTTCCAATCAATGGGCTGGGAGGCGGCTAACCGATGTGTCGCACGAATCCAGAGGTGTCCCGTGCTCCATCGGCCTCGCACTCCATCAGCCGCAAACCTAATCAAATTCTCCCTTATCTCGAGCGCCGCATGCGGCCAGAGTCGAAAGCACGCTTCACCGGGTTTCTGGGTAATGGGGAGTGGGCGAGCAGGCAACCAATCGGGGCGCCCCGGTCCGGCGGCCGTTGCGGGAGATAGTTCCACGAGGTTGCACGAAGGGGCGCCTCAATAAATTGGCGCGGGACCCAAGAAACTCCTTTGTGCGGCGAAAATGACACTATGAAAGCCCACGTGCGTCAGCACTGACGTCAACTCAGCGTATTAAGATTTTTAAATGTGCCCAAAGAGGGATGCGAAGCCTTGGAAGCAAATTATTCGTTTATCTACTTCATTTTTTCACGAGGCAAACTACAATAAAGTTTCGAGCTTCAAATTATGTTGGGCAAGGTATTTTTCTAATTTTTAGAGTAATCTACATAGCTGTATATATATATTGAAGCTGTTTTTGGTATACATATAAATCAATGCACTTCAATATTTCAATGAAATCCAATAGTTGAGTAGATATATCCTTGTTTTAGCCGCTCGCTCCTAATGAAATAATAATTTTCAATATTGAATATAATAATTAGCGGCATAATATACGCTAGAAAACTATTATTCATAAATTTCCATAAAGCACTATTACAGGCAGAGAATCAAGTGGGTGTAAACCCACTTGATATTATGCCATCAAAAATATATTTTTACTGAGGCTTATATATTTTCCGTCGAATTTTTTGTTTGCTTTGGAGAAATGGGATCCATCAGCATGCTGACGTCTAAAACACTCAAAGCCTTTTCCTAAAAAAGTTCTAGCATAGCCGCATTGATCGAGAACGTGCTAAAATAGCGCGTTTTAAACTTAAAGGCGCCAGAACTCGTTTTCCACAGTTGATTGCAGAAAGTTGCGTATTTTCTGTGAACCGAAAATATCCATCCCGATTAAAATTTATGTTTTGGAAAACAGGGATATTCATGCTGAATTACCGCTTTTTATTTGTATGATTCTGAAATTCCTTGCAAATTACACCTTTCACCGACATTCCAAAAACATTACATGGAATATCCCTGTCTGTATGTTACTTACAATTTAAAAAACATAAAATATGGTCCTACATGTTATCGATGACAAGAAATTAAATAAACTAAAGTCTCAAGCAGTGCGTCCCTCTTATTTTGTCGTTTCTGTCAGTTACAGAGATTCCTGAGAGGCTAAAATAATCTTTGAACTACCGAGCGTGCCACCGGAAGGAGGATTGGTGAGGACACCAGTCACAAAAAAAAGGACGGAATGGGTGTGAAAATGGGTGATTATCACATCTACATCTACATACTACCCCGCAAGCCGCCTCAATAGGCGTGTGGCGGGGGGTGTTAGGACACCAGCCGTTTAAATATAAAAAGGAAACGCTCAAGTGAAATTACGCCTAGCATTTATTAAAGTCCCTTATTGTTCGGGGGAAAAACCAATTCCCATACCTATCCGTTTGGCAAATATATCTCTTAATTTATCGCTTCTGTTGGACATGGAAATATAGTGGGGTTCTAATATGATGTTCTCCGTGTCGCTCTTAAAGATTTCTATTCTTAATTGCTCAAGTAATCTAAGCCTAGCGCGCAGCCTCCGAGTCTCTAGCGGCTCCCAACCTAATTCGTTTAACATCTGTGTAACGCTGTCTGTACGCCCGTAGTAGTTTTTGACGAATCGAAGTTGTTAAGTTGTATTAAGTTGTTTTGGTGGAATGAGTATCTCAATCAGCTTTTGCTGTAGTCGTGAATGATGCATGCACGATTTTGGAGTCCATCTGTTCAACGGCGTACCACAGAAACAGTCACAGCGTGCACTTGGCGTGACCTACGTGCATTTTTGCAATAAAATTGAAACTATGCAAAGAGCAAATATGAAAATAAAATTGGAAAAATGAAGCAAGAGTCATAATCTTGAAGTTGATGTAGAAATAAGGGCTTTCAGTGGCCCATTTCATATGATATAATGCCAATCGCCCCCATTTTTGCGCTCAAATTACTGGCTGCTTTGAAATTACCTATTGTTGAAAAAAAACTGATAGTTGATGAAATTTGAATTATTAATTTCATTCGCTCTCAATCATTTTTAAACTTCTATCTTTCTTTCTAAATTACAAAAGAGCCATGGTAGACTTGCTTTAAAAACAATGCTGTGAAAACAATGTGCACTCTAGTTCGTTTTCAACCTGGATGTAATAATGTCATTTTGTGCACATATGCTACTCCGTTGGCAATGAAATGAAAAATAGTCAAGAAGCTCGCGAAGCTCGGAAATTCCGGTTAGTCTAAAGGCCTATTTCTACCCCATATAATCATTGAAAATGTACTCCTTTCTACGGCACCCCGAAAGGGCAATTAAACAGTTTCATAACTAATATTGGATTTGTGATCAATAATAGCCTCTTCCTCAACCACTCTACTTATTTTAGAGGGTATTTGTTCCCCAATTGTGCATCTCACCTCTGTACAATAACCCAAGTAGAATTCGTAGTACCTCTTTCGAAATCGTAGAAATCGCATCGATCTGCTTTCCCTTTTTCACATCGCCATCTCCTAAGCTAGGGGTGTTCAACCTTTTGGTTTGCCTGACATGAAAAGAATTTCCTTGTAACACACAGCCTTCTATCGGAAGAAGACTACTAGCACCTAGCAGCACAAGCTTGGAAGCAAGAAAGCCCTTCATTAAAACATACACTCGGAGAATGCTCTTATATTGCAATAAAGCCTTGACAGTAGCAGCTATACAACAAAGACAAATAGAAGCAAGGGGTATGTCTTGTTTTCGCAGATCAAATGGATAGAGAATAACCAATGAGGAAGTCAAACGATGAGTTGGAGAAAAAGATGTACGATGAAAATTCATAGAAGAGTAGGAGACAAGCTTATTGGATACATTTTGTGACACAGCAGACTCTTTAATACAATAGCAATTTAAGTAGGCATGAGACGGTTAGCTGATAGTAGAGGTGAGTGGACAGATTCAGTAAAAACCCCCAGGGGTACGATTACGAGAAAAAAGTGAAGCCATGGGCCTTGCACACCCTGCCATGTTGTAGTACTCAAAGCATTTATATTATCGCTTTGCTATCATGCAAAGGAGGGATGATATAATAAAGTGATTCTTAATCGACAAACTTCTTAACGATACAAGGATGCAGTGGAAGGTTGCCAAGGTATGTTATGTACCACATTAGCTTGTTGCAAGCCTTCAAACCATCTATTAGTAATGAGATTATAATGTTATAATTCAATTTCTAGGCTATTCTTCTTCTGCCAAAGTGGTCTAGAAAACCCAAAAGGTTAGACACTCCTAGCCTAGGAGAAGGCGGCGAAACAGGAAAAGCAGATCGAGTCGGTTTCCACCGTTTCGAAAGAGGTTCTTCGAGTTCTACTTGGGTAGAGGTGAGACGTAGTTGCCGTTTACTTCTTGATTATGGCCGGTTTTGACAGCCAAAGACGCAAGCAGGCCCACACCTTATTTTGGCAACAACAAGTTAGCCCTACCATGTCAATATTCCATCATCTGTATAGCCTTGCGTACCAAGGGCACAGTATTTGTAACGCAATTCGCATAGGTATAATATTCACCGAAGTTGGTTAATATTGCGAAATTAAAGCTCGGTGAATTATATTATTACTCAAAAAACGCCAAAAACAGATGTCAACTTCACAATGTCATTGCATGGGAACCATCTTTGTTTTGAATATTAAAAAATGACTGGATGCGCAAAACCTAGCGAAATCATGGATTCATTTTTGGCCGCTTAAGGGAGCCCTTAATTTACCGCTGTGAGTAAACTAATTTTCAGTCTGAAGATTGCTGATGGGGAAACTTAATTGAAATATGCCCGAAATAATATAAAAAATATTATAAGTTATATCATTATTGCAATGCTAAAATTTCTTGCTTAGCCACATTTACTGCCGGCATAGACTAACTCCCAACTTCTTATGGATAAATTTTGTCTCTGGAAATTCTCTTGCGTACCTGATTATGTTAATTACAGGGAAAAACTATTTATTTTGGCTTATCAATGGTTTCAAGCGGCAACTGCAATACGCGTAATGAATGGTTTTTGGATATGGCTGTCACTCGAGTAAAAAAGGTAACGGTGGCAATAGCACATTACATACTTGCGTTAATGATCGCAAGAGACAAATCTCCAGGTAGTAAAAAAGTAGGGATCATTCCACTTTAATAGCTTGAAGATAAACACTTATCGTTTCTGAAAGCACATACGGAATACTCTCATTGCATCGTCATAAAGCCAGGCCTCGAAGCGTTCAAGTACGCCGAAAAAAAAGACTTGGTAGACTAAATGTGTGGCACAAATTACGGAAAGGGACTTGGACACCTAATAAGAGACTAAATAGACACAGATGTAAATGCCATCCATTTGCACAGCCAAATTATCATCAATTTGCACTTTTCTTTGCATTAAAGCTCACGCAACGAGAAATATGGTCAATAGAGTGTTTTTCATCTTTAGTTCAAAACCAAGAGATAGAATCAAAGATGGAGGCGTGAAAAGGCCTAATTCTATGGTCACTTATCTCCAAAGTGGAGTAACTTTTCAAATTGCAAACGTTATAGTTGAGTAAAATATTTGACTGAGGTAGTGATACTAATCGTTGTTAAATTGTATGATTTTATAGTTATTTAATTACCAAATATCGAGCATAATCATAAAAGTTGGACGTATTATCGTTTATTCAATGATGCATGCAAGACTGTTCAATGTTCATATCTATTGTCCCTTGAATCCCTAACACAGTACAGTACCTCAAAAGTAGGAAGACCGTAAAAATTGCAACAGTGCAATTGGCCTGGTCGTCAATTCTTTTAGTTATTAGAGCCCATTAAAAAAAGAAATAAAACCAAGCAAGTACTTTCTTCTAAATACTGCAGTTGGATCTCATCTGAAGCAAGAATAAATGAAGTATTGGTTTAAGGTGTTCATATCGTCACGTACTGCCTATGAAAAGTGCCTCGAGTATAGTTTGGCTTTTTCAGTGATTGGGGTTTGCCCATTTTTACGAAATTAAATGCATCAGTTAGAATGCTCGTATCTATCTTTACTGATTTGGTTTGCAAATATTTTCTAGCATTGCGTGGGGCGTTTACAATGGCAACATTGAAAAATACACGGTTTTCGGCGCTTAAAACACAAGTCCCACCTTTAGGTCATTGCTTTTACTTTTCAGCGTATAAAATACCAATTTTGCAATTCTTTATCCAGGAATGTGTTTGAAATTTAACAGGAATGTAGTGCTTACATGTCAAATTACGCATTATGTGTCGTAAAACATGTAAACCTCTGTTAGTTTTGAAACTATTCACGCGTTTGATAATAGACTCGTATATTTGTGACCGTAATGATACCAGTATTGCAAATATGCATCGAAAGTTATCAAAACATTTTTATTTATATCAATTTGCACCCGCCGAAAAGTCAGCTTGGGCATGAGGGGAAGAATTGGGGAGAGGACGTGGTGCGTCGCAAGTTACTACGCATTGAATTTTAATTTCAGGAATTTGAGGGCGAAGTGTAAATTGCTATGGATGTATTTGTTCAAAATATAATGAAATAAGTGTGTACTCTAAATAATTTCCTATCAGCATTTTCGTATAAGCTTCTTTGTTATGTGGGGAATATTCCCACATTAGAAGACATGCACCATTCTTCTAATAACGGCGAAAATTAAACCATCAAGTAAAATATATGGTCGCCCTAGCACACGCTGTCTTCTTCTTTGAGTGGGATTGTCGTTTCAAGAATTCTCTTTAACGTGAGGCTCGGAATTAGTACCTGATTTCAAGCTAATACCGACACACTGAGACCAAAAATTTACGCTGCAAAACGCTTGCCAAGTCGTTTTTCACACTTGGAAAAAGCAAATAGCTCTCTAAATAATTCTCACCTTCCCTTGGAGCAGCCTTTTCAAAACGTTTTCGACTTGCGTGAGTAATCCTGGCCACCCCATTTCCCTTGGCCTACTCTCTAGTACCCTAGTCAGTTGGACTCCTCACAATAAGGGGCTATGCTTGCCAAACTTCCTCCATTATTCAGCTATTCTCGCGCACCACAAAACCTCCGATCCCGTGCCCCTTACGGATACCCCTAAGACACGCCTATCTCATACACTACTCATACACTACTCATAAAAATACGACCTTAACTTACAGCGAGTTTCAGAAATTCTGTTGTAAGGAACAATTATGACGTAATGGATCTGATGCAGCAGCAGTGATCAGTCATGGAAGCCATCCCCTGCTTACCGCTCGTATTGATCCGCCACTTTCCTAGCGCCCAATATGAATGTAAATAAAAATCACTATTGATTAAACCGATATTTTTGACAATCTTTCTATCTCTGTAGCTTAGTCACAAACATCCACAACGAGTTACTGTCTAACGCCCTTGGCGCGATATCGAGGGATTTGGGTTTGAGTCCCGAGCAAGGCGGAGGATTTTTCCTGGGTGGAATATTCGAATAGTAAGACGTTTGCTGCAGACGACTGGTAAATTCTCCTAACTTTGTTCAAATAACTTGAGCTTGAAGTCGGCTGTCAACATTGAATATTGCAACTGGCTTTTCATTTAGTTAAATGGGCCCTTAAATTTTGATTGCCGCTCCCGATTGCACGTAACCATCACTAGAGTTCGGCAGTAAACTTCTTTGCGCCCGCCCCTGAATTTTGGCAACCAACCTGGATTTTCGGTAGCCACTCCTGAATCGTCGTAACCGCCTCTCATTGCGATCAATAGTAAGATGGGCCTTGCTCATAGTGGTCTCCGCGGAATTCAGGCTGAGCTCGACCACAGGATACTGACAGTCTCAAATGTTGCTCCAATTATATCGTGGTCGAAGTGTCTGATATACAATTACTCGGTGTGAACGCGAGACCTATGGTAATATTTTTGGAGACCTCAAATCCGTCATCAATGAAGATCTCGCTCAACACGAACAATAAAACGGTTCGTTTCCCTCAAGGTCATTAAAATGGATGCGTTGCTACAGCAAAAATATTTATGTGCCATATTGACTTCTCCGTTTAACCAAAAAGTGGAGAACACTAAAACAAATCCTTATGCTTAGCTAAAGCTTTGATGAGTGCTCTCGATAAATTATGGAGTTTACTTTTGTAACACATTTAAGTTTTCCCATTTTTACTTCAAATTATTTTTAAGGAAGGAGACTCTCTGGAAACCAAAAGAGCATTTATAGGATAAAGACTTCGAAAGGTAATGCATGGGTCAGATTACTTACTTTTCCTTTGTGTTCGCTCCACAAACGTTCTCATCATTCAAAATTTCATGCGACTTCATTTGAATGATTAGCTTGCGCATCAGCGTTGCAGGACTCCGGCATCAGAGACCACCAGCCGGTCAGTTATTCCTTTGCAATATAATCATCATCAATAATCATCAAGTAAAAGAATGGTTTGATGCAGCTATCCCCTTTACTCTTCAATTATCTGAGCATTTTATTCGTATAGAGGTATTCGGTTTGATGTCCTTCATTATTTTCCTGGTGTATTCCATCCGACGTCTTCCAAGCTAAATCTTCACATCCATTTCTCCTTCCATTACTGATTTCAAGAGGCTGTTGTGTCGCAATTATGGTCCGATAAGTTTCTCTCTTCTGTTATATCTTCTCTTTATATCTAGTCTCTCCAACTCTTTGTAGGAATTCTTCACCAGTAATTATTTCCGTCAATTTTACCTTCATCATTCTTCTATGTCCCCTAATTTCCACTGATTCCATCCATCTTTGCGTGCAGCCTTTATTGTCCAATCTTTACTGCCGTATGAGGGCAAGTTTTAGTGAAGTTTGACTTAAACATTTATAGCATAGTTTATTTTTTAATTATATCACCATAAAAATAAACATTTGGTACGATTCCACACTTTGTTATTGACACAGTCAATTTCTACGTCTCTTGCTTGACCAACAAGGTTCTGGACTTGGACTGGACAAGGACTGACATTCCGTTATATATAATGGCTATCAAGGCTCTTACTTTTCAGTGAGTTAAGTTATAATTTTAAAGCACGTGATCCAGGAATTTTTTCAACCATTACAGCCAAAAGTTTTTGTGTACGTAAAAATTTACTCAAGCTGTTACAAAACTGTAAAACTTTTCTAATTGAGAAAAATGTTGCTACTGTGATTAGAATTATGCCGTTGTCTCCCTAATGTCACCAGCGACGCAAGTGTGCGTGGAAAGTTTATCATAACGAAGCAGTATCGTAATTTTTAAATACTTAATATTTCCTTTACAAACTATCCATCTGCAACTTCAATAGGATTTTAGACGTTCATCCTAAAGCAATGTATGTTCATTTTTCAAGTCATTGTCTCAATTTCACTCTCAGTGAATCTCGAAATTTCCCACTCATAATAAACAGTCTTGTAGTTATTAAAGAGGTGTTCCAATTTTTCAGACAAAATACTCAAGCGGGAAATCTTTTTAAATAAATTTATTGTCAAAGTTCTACCTTTATCAAAAATGAAAAGATTGTTCGGCGTCTGTGACATCAGATTTATTGAACGTCAGGCTTCGGTTAAAGTTTTTGTTGAGCTGCTTTCTGCAATTCTTCAGAGTTTTCAGGAACTTGCGAATTTTGATAGGAGTTTCTCAAGCACTGTATCAACACTTTTAGCCGTCATGGAAAAGAAAGCTTAAAAAATAACTTTACTAATTTTTTAGTTTATTTTTCGCTGTACGTTAAAGCATTCGGTCTATCATCAAAATCCTCGACGCATCCTGTCCCCAACCCTTATCTATACAGCTATAAAATTCTGCGGAGGTTAGAGGACCTTCGTTCTAAAGATAGGTCTGAAGAACGAACGACGACTCTAGTTGAATCAAGATTCGTCAAAGATTCATAATTCATTGAGGAATCACATGAGTCGAGGACTTCAGTGAATCGTTAGGGAATCGGCGATTCTTCACAGAGAAGCAGACCCAAGAATCAATTAATGTTCAAGGAATCGGTTATTCCAAATGAAACCAGGATTCCTGACTCATTTTCAATGAATCTTGATTCGCACAGGGATATGCCATTTTTCGCGAACTTCCAGAAAAAAATTACGGGGTCTTTGTTCTGAAAAATTCAGAATTCCATGGTCTGTGGTGGTTATTAAGAACAAAAATATAATAATGTTACCCGAATTATTCATACGTTTTGGGGTTCGTCCAATGAAATACCGAAGGAAACGGTTGTAAGCTTGATTTTGTTGAAGTCATCCATTACGTAAGAGTTAAAATAACTTTGTTAACTCCACTAGTATTTATTATCACGACCCGGGTTTCAGCACTTAGGCACAGCACTTCAGGTCACCTGAAGATAACACCAAGTGTTGAAACCCGGGTCATAATAATAAATAGTTAGTGGAGTTAACTAAGTTATTTTACTTCTTCCGTGATACCGATCATTAACTTTTATCTTGAGAAAAATCATTGGAGAAATGTTCATAAACAGCTTTTATCGTATTTTTACCATAACTTTTATAGCATTGGAGAAATTTTCAAAAATATGATTGCTGCATTGGACGTAACGTTGTCAACCTCCGTTCGATTCCAATAACCTTCGAATAATTCCTCATTAATGTATGTGCTGGACTTCGTCCACTAAAACTCGCATTGGCAGAGTTTTAAGTTCCTTTATTTTCTGAATTATTTTAATTGTCACTTACACACCCAGAACGATTAACACTTGAAAGACTCCATTTGTCGTAATTTTTGGCGTTTCGTGTCATCTTTTTCAACGAGAGATATGACCCCTTCATTTTTTATTTGAATTTCATCTTTTTTTAGGTTTCATACATATACGTTTCAACAAATAGCATGATTTTTCTCACCGGCGACAACTTTTAAAGCATGCTCATAAAACACTATATTTGTGGAAGCTCTATACTAAATGTTTTGAGGCATATTGTTTTCTAAGGTAGAGTTAGCTCGGGTGGTAGTGCCTCGGGGAAAAGGAAAAGCGAAGGGAACATAGTCGTAATTAGGGTGTAACTCCTAACGGAGGTTTGGGTTCGAGGCGTATCCAGGGCGATATATCCTCCCCCTAGATGCCTTTCATGTATTAAAATGAAAAAACGTGTCCAGTCTTACCCCCCTAACCCACAAACGATGGATATATCCATTTTCACCTCAAATCATTCAACACTCGCCCGTTCCCTTTCCATTTGCCCCTTGCCGACAAGCGAGACGTCTTCGCCACCCCTAGCTCTATGGGTCTAATGAGTTTTCCATCGTGTGTGGATAAGTGGACATGTTCTTTCATTTTATGGAGCGTTTTAAATGTGTAAACACTTAAAATGCGGGATAATCTTCTGTTGTGTGAGGCTCCAGGAACTCTATGGCACCCAAGGGAAACTGAGGGGTCTAGGGGCCTGGTCTTGGGATTTTAAAAGTCGACCTCTACATTTTTTTCGCCCGGCGACGACAGGTCGCCCGAAGCTTTCGGGAACCATTGAAGTGTCCGAAGCTCATGGGCACTATTCATCGCTCGACGGCACAGTGGATGAAATAGTAATGTACGTAGGAAAGGAGGCCTTCGTCAAATTCCTGGCAGCCAAATGTAAGGATCAGGAGAGGGGGAAAGAGAAGGGATCTTCCAGTCTGGAGGGTCCACTGTGTACCTGACAGACAACCGCTTTGTTTCCTTTTTCATGCCATCGCCCCATAACCTTTTTTTAATCGAGACATTTAATATATGAGTCCAACTTGTTGTTTAATGTTTAGTAGCAAATTGCCTTCAATTTTAATTTCTTATTATTTATTGGTGTTATGCATTGACATAATAATCGTGATTCGAGAAACTTCCAAACTTTTTGAAAAAACTGTACTCAACCTTTTCGCGACGACGTACTCAAGTGAGTCTGGATTTAGTTCCCTTTTGTCAATCAAGACAGCATCTAGAAATAAATTGCTTGGGTGCACAAGCAAACATATGGATTGCTACGAGCAACTGGCCACGTTTTAAAAAATCTTATGTAATAACAAGAAAAAAAGGATCATGAGCTAAGTTGGCTAGAGGACATTTGAACATAAGTTTTAAGTTAAAAAAAGTAAATTTCATGCTTAGATGTATTTTTTGGGTTTATATATAACTTTTACTTTGTTCTGCAATATTTTTTTCTTTTTCATGTTTCAGTTTGATTTATACTATCAAAATATTGATCATACAAATTTGTTTTGGTCATCTTCACTTTCATTCGACTATAAATAATTATTTTAAGGGGCGCGAGAAAAAATGAAATTTTTAGGGGTGTGGGACATAAAAAAAGTTTGGGATCACTGATTTACGAAAAATGTTGAACGAGTTTCAAGAATCGACTCCTCTTACTGAACGACCGATGGATGAGTCGGTCATCGGAATGAACGATGTTGCCCATCTCTATGGCACAGTATTGGCATCTCCTGGTCGTGTAGAAAATGTGGAAGCTTCTAACTGGCTAACATTCCCTGCATGCAAGTCAAGAACGAGCGTGATATTCATACGCAATTCTGTCGGCAGGGAAGCCTTTTCCCATGGAGACTTCATGTGTGCCGTAATCAAAGAAAATGCCAAATCTTTCAAGAATGATGAACGATTTAGTTACCCTCCATTTAACTTGTGTAAAACGTACTCATTTATTCTGACCTTGCATTAAAACAGCGTAATGGGCACCTATAGGTTTTCCTTGTAATTCCCATGTTATTGCAAAGCCTATCAAATACATCAACTCCTCCTTTGTTATTATTGAAGTACACCACTATCTTAGGTTTATTAGAAACATCGTCAACCTCGCCTCTGCCATGCATAGAAGAGAGCAAAAGGACGTTCTTTTTTCCGGGAAAAAGGAAACATGCATTTTATTTCTTTGGTGCGAAAACTCTGATGACATTGCTACGCAATCCTTTGTACATATTAATGCTTTGGAGATATCAGGTTTGTTTTTTTCAAGTGTACTAACTAATGTGAGTTTCTGCTCCGCCAATCTGTTGACGAGTTCGATTGAAGAGAACAAATTATCCACAGCGACATTTCTGTTAAGGCCGTAAATCTCTTTGGTGAGTTCCATTATACACCTTGTCGGTATAGACATAGAAGGGTCTCTGATCTGTTTACCTGTGTACGGATTACCAGAGCAGAGATGAAAGGTTCTGGAATCACACGTTACAATGTTCAATCCATACTTGCCTGGCTTATTTGGTAAATACATTCTAAATGAACATCTTCCCCAGAAACTAAACAAGGTTTCGTCAACTGTCACATTAGTTCAGGGAGTGTACAATGTTGCACACTGCCTCGTGAACAAGTCCCAAAACTATCGAAAGGCCGCGAATTTGTCGTGGGCTCTTCTATTTGCGCGAGTCAACGTGCTATCAAATCTAAAATTATTAATAAAAAAATCAAATATATTCTTTGACAGTGTATTTCTGAAAATTGAAGGGCCTGTTACTTAAGAAAAAATATCTTATACACTCAACTTTGAAAATTTGAGGGCAGCCATCGTATAGAGGAGATAACTATATCTATGCCGATGTATTATAAATCAAAGCAATCGATAGCTGCTTTGATTTCAAATACATCGGCGAGTGAATTATGTCTCTGCTCTGTATTAAAATTCTGCGCATTTCTTTCAAACTCCTCATTTGTATTTTAAAAACCACTTTTTGCACCAATGCATCAGTAATGAACGCACTAAATAATTTTTCCTCACACACTGCACCTTTTGCAGCAACTTTTGATCCGCGGAGAAGCAACACCATTTTCTTGCCGGGGATTCTGGAATTTATTTCGTGAAAGTGTTCTGCAAACCACTCAGTTCCGTTTTTACTTACCATTTTATTGCATTCCTCTTCCACTAAAGTACCCTTATTTCTCTTCATCACTATTCTCGTCCAACGCTCTCTAAACGTCGTCAGGTAAAATTAGGTCTTCTTCCTCACTAGCCAACTCGTCGCCATCACTGCAGTTCAATATCTTCGAATTCCTGGATAAAAGCTCTCTTCTGATTTCTTCCTCAATCGAAACAACTCTCCTCGTCACCATCTGTATCCGACTCAGGCGTATTCCACTTACCGTTCTTGAATCGTTGTTGAATGTTGAGTGAAAAAATAAATTCAGCGAAGACAGACACGCCGAGCTGACACTTGGAAGGAAAGGTACTGAGACGCACGTATGCTCAGAGTGAACGACGAGGTTGAAATCGTTGTTGATGTGATGACGCGGGTCGGATCCGACCCGATGTTGTGATTCCCGACGTCGTAGTTAGAGAGAAAGAACGAAGACATTTACTGTAGTTAACGCAATTTTTTTATATTTACAGTATGTATCTGCTGGTGAACAAACGTTTTTTTTTAAATAAATTCAATGATCTATATAAATGAGAAAGTAACAATTATATGTGAGATGTAGAAGCAGTAACGTTGTAATTTTTCCTAGTTATTTTTATGCAGAGCTATGTTTGTCAGTATACTTGATTTTTAATTCTTACTTTAATGGACCAAACTAAGCTTCCCCAAAACAAAGTGACACAAATAAAGGTTATTTTGGAATAAAAATAAAATATGAGCCTTTGTAAGAGATTGTTTCATTCACACCTTAGAAACACTCTTTATCAAAATCCTGGCCACGTCCTTGAATTCTCCCTTTCCTGCTAGGCATTTGCACTCACCTTCCATTATGCGTCTGTTGCTGTACAACTGTCATTGTATAAAATTACTTAGCTGATAAATGAAATGTAGAAAATTCCGCAGACACTAATTTTGCGCTAATTTAATCTACCCTGTTTTATGCGTGTATAAGGTTTGATTTAGGACAAATTAGTTGTGCCACTTCATTACCTCAGGCTAAATAAATAAATATTTCAAACAATTTTTCAAGCACAGTACTAAAGTTACGATTTTTGCTATGTGAAGGCTGAATGGACAATTTCTTACCTTCAACTTGACTGTTGGGTAGTTGGTTAACTGAGGTTAACTCTGGCTTTAATTATGCTTAAATCGCTGCTATTAACTACAGCGACATTAGTAACTAATTAGCTCAAGACTAATTTTTCCCTTTTACCAGTTGTTTTGAACTGTGAGATTAAACCAATAATTGATTGTGACGTCTGGATCGCACATTTCTTTTGCTTTGCATAACGCGACAATACGGAAGCGAGTTTCAACCAGTGCCAATGCTAATGCGGGCTCAAGGTCTAGAATAAGACTAAGATGTGGTACGACGGGTTGAATTCACCGAAAATACTTTTTTAGCTAGTAAATAGATGCTCGTGTAAATCAAAGTCTTGTCGTTAGGGATTTTTTAAAATCAATATTCAAGCCAAGCCATCCGTGGTGCGAGCACCACGCGGCCGACTTACGGTTAACATAGGAAACGGTAGACTTAAATTCATGAAATTGCATCCATACAACCCTTTCACGAATTTCTGGGAAGACTTAAGTTGTTAATGTTGTAGAGTTCTATCTCCTTCTTAGCAAACGATCATGTGCCTAAGTTTTCACGATGCAATGCTTAAACTTACTCGGTGTTTTTGCTACGATTTATCAAGCGATTTTCTCCGTTACAAAATATACCCTTACTTTGGGAATTAAACATTGTAAGTCTATTATGGACTATTGCTCTGAGCCTTCATTAACTCTCTCATCTGCTTATCTATAAAATTCTTCACCCAAAATGATGGACGCTAATGATTTGGCTCTTTAACAGGCCATCGCAACCAGCTTTCATGGCTACGCATGCAAAAGAACTTTGTCAAGTTTCATCGCTAATTATTTACTATTTCCTACTAGCGTGAATGTCATTATCACGCTCCTGCCTAAGTAAAATTAGCGAGGACTAACTATAAGTATTTTCTAAGTAAAAAATGCCTGATTGCATTTTTTTAGATGATTAGGTCTTATGAAAGCAAAACGTGTATGGTGTTCTCCAGAGAAGACGGCTTGATTTATTAAGTGATTTACAGCATTTTTTTAACGGAAAAAAATAATAAGAGCATAAGTAAAAACCATGAGCCCAGTTCATATTTACAGCCCGTTTTAATGCTGCGTTGGAAATTAAGTGAACTCAAAATCAGCTCAAATGACTCCTCACAGCTACGCGGATTTGACCACCTGGCGTCTTATATACAGCTTCGTTTCATTAAGTGATGCCGCAGAGATCCCAGAGAGACATAAACCATTATTATGAGTATGGGATTGAAATTAGTACAATCAAAGGTATGTCAGGGATAATGAGTAGGAAGTTCTTCAGATACTACAGGTAAAGGAATCAAGGAAGTGCTGGGACTTCATGCCTTGGAAGTTGCAAAATATAATTTACCAAATCTAAGGAATGCCTGGCGAAGATCGTTCAACTTAACTTAATCTATTGTAAGGTAATTTATAATATTTGGTGTGAAAGTTGCAGTGCGTCCGACATATTGTTCAGACTGGCGGAATTTTTGTCAGAAAATAATTTGACAAGAAGTTGTGTGGGAAAATCTTGTAACGGAGAAGCGGAGAGCGCCCTCCAACTTCACAAGGACCATGCTGGTACATAACCATCGAATAGACTTCCATCAAGAAGTAAATTCGTTGATAGTGAGAAAAGCAAATTACATACTCATAAAAGTGTAAATGTTCGAAGGGTATCTCATGTCCGCATCTCATTTTTCCAAGTGACCCACAGAGCAACTGAAATTCCTCCCTTTCCTCCCCTAGTATAAGAATCATTCAAGCACTGAGCAATGTAAAATTAATTTGCCATTAAAACGACCGCCAGCCATCGCATATGATCGGAACTAGTAAACTTCAGCGCGGAAAATACAAATATTTAGTTTTTACTCCATTCCGCTGCTTATTGATAGCGGCCGCCGAAATTAACCCAATGGTTTTGTAATGTGTGTGTGAAACTGTAAGTGACAGGGTAGAGCACTCATAGAAACTTTTCAGACTCCGGAACCGTTGGCAACTAAAGTTGAAATTCAATATTAGTATTTTTTTCTTTAACGTGCTTCGACGGCTAAGGTCATTTCGCACATACTGTCTGCCAAGTGCAGACAGGGGCAACAGCACTCGGACGAATCGGAGGATCACCCCTCCAAACTCGAGCCGAGCCCAACGATACTTAACTTCGGTGACTGATCGGGAACCGGTGTTTCCATCGTGGCAGGCCGTTGCCTGAAATTCAATGGCTATGAATAACTGCACGATGGAAAATAAATCGAAACTTCTTGAAGAAGTTCTTGAATGTAACTATAAAACAGTTCACCAAAAATTAAAAGGCAATTACTGGCACAGGATGAGATGAGAACAGATAAAGTTGGACATCTTGTGCGAAAACGCAAAAATTAAGTGACGACAAGGTGTAGGCTTTGCCATAATCACATCATTTACATGTTCAATAAGTGTGAAGTTCATCTGCACCTCGACTGTTTTAAGAACTTTCATGAATCTACCTAGTTTCCAAGCAATTGCTGTGTAGCCGAATGTACACCCTTTTGGCCAGTGGTATATGAACGAACCGCTTTGTTTAACAATATAAAAGTAAAAATAATAAATTCAGCTTGAGAAAATATTTACTTTGGTCCATAAACAGTAAAGTTCAATAAAATGTTTGTTTTTTTAATATTCGGCCGATAATGGGTTAAAACAGAGATGAATTTCTTTAGATAAGACCGGCCAGATTCAGTGCACACCCCTGAACGACCGGCTGGCACAAATATAATAGGCCCACTATAAGGTCATCAATCTATAGATTAGCAATCATTACCATATTTTTTATATACCCAGCTTCACAAATTGGTTATATGCCATTCGTTTGACTTCATATTAATACAAGGAGTGAAGCAAAGGAAACCGACAACTTCACCTTCATATTTTACCAGAACATTCCTCTTCCAACGAATTGTAATGGGGAAATATTTCCTAACGAAGATGGATTAAGAGACTAACTTTCACTAGTTACAGGTTGAGGATGGATAAATAAAATATCCGAAACGTTGGGAGAAGTTTTTCATTTTTTATTATGGCCTAAATTCCTGATATTTACCCCATTTTGTGTTAAGAGGTCGAGAAAACATCATATGAATATGCCTATCTATAATATCTACCCTTGCAGCTCGTTTCGCTTGTTTTCATTTTCTCCATTTTTTATGCGTATTCCATAGCGCTACAAACTATAGAGTCTGAATGGAAAGGAGTTGTCGCTTATTTCGCTGGGAGGGGGTAAAGGAGAGTTGTTGTTAATGTCGCAACTTGGTCCCAACATTTCATGGATGCGGGAAAGTGGGGGACCCTTAGCCCAGCTTAACAATAATGAATTGTAAACTGAATTCTATTTAGGAAAACTAAACGGCCGATTTCCTAAGATGCATAGACAGAGTATGAAAAATCCATTTTTCTATCCACACGTCCCTCCAATTCTCTTACTTCCACGTTATCACGAAAAAATCCGCTATTAGAGTGTGAAATTCCAACTCCCGAACCTCTAAACCGTGATACCTATCATTCACTATCTTCCAGATTTCTTCCCTTTGTCAAATCAGACAGACGAAGATAAGTCACTGTAATATATACCGGCGTTGAGTTAAGACTGTAATCTACGTAATTTTTTTATCACTAGGTATGGAAAAATGGAGTCATAGGAGCAAAATATAACTTTCATGACCCTTTTTCTGAGCCTCGAATTATTACGCGAAAAGATTCGCTAATAGAATTTGAAATTCCTGCGCCCTTCGAAAAGTCGAACTATGAGACCTATCATCTAATACTTACCAGGGTTCACACCATGGTCGAATTAAAAGAACGAAGATAATTTACCGTAATCAGGGGTGGTGGCAAGGGGGGCTATAGCTCCCATTGGGTCTCAAATCACACTAGATAAAATGGCTTCAGGAAAATATATATTATTGACGGCTTTAAACTTTCACGTGTATTTTATTTTGACAGACTCTTATCATTTTAAAGACAAAGAAATATGGATTGCACTATATTTCACATGAATTTAACAGAGTAACAGCGGCAAAAAAATTACTACCTTACAAGTTTTTCTTCAATCTAATTAGGTGCGTAGATACATATGGTGTAGGTGGAATTACTATACACAATTAGCTACAATAATGTGCTATATTCACAATAAAAAAACGCTCGTCTGGATGAGATTTAAAACTGCATCACTCTATTTCACTCTGTAGTAACACGCAATGTCAAGCTCGAATTTTAGCGCACACCTATCATCGAAAAGTAGTCGGGAATAGAATTTTTCAGGGGCGATTTATTTATGCGCAAACCATAACTAATTAATGGTTTCATTTTTAAATAGTGAGCTTTCCAGAGTATCCAATATCATATCAAGTTCTTTCGACATACTTTTAACTATACGACTGCGCTTCTTTGATTTTACATTTTGTTTGACGATGAACAAGGAACGGTATTCACTTCAAATATCTTCGGATTGAGGTAGCTCGACGCTATCATTCCAATATTGGAATGCTTATGAAAATACTTTCGATCCACTCAATCATAAACTTAAGCCAGTTCTCAATTATTGTTTCGTGGTGGAAGTTAGAATACATTTCTTTGTTGTCATAAAAATAACCCGATGCCAATATTATCACATTTCCAGTCTCTTAAATACCTCTTTCAATCTAGTCAGTTAGTGAGTTAACTAACTCTATTAGCGAGGATCTTGGCATAGAGGCAACACCATTTTGGCCCTTCCAATCTTTCCCGGGAGAGCAATAAACATTCCGAACCAAAGGAAGCCCCTTACATCACCCTCGCTCGAGGAAAGGGCATACTCTGCCAAAAAGTGACAATGGAAGGGGGCAGCGGCTTTTAATTCGACTGGGAGTGAAGAAGCAGTGTTGTGATCGGTCGAGCTGTTTCTGCACATTATGTGGATGTGTGGAAGCGGCCGATACATGAGAATAGATGATCTCTCGTTCACAGCTTCTAGAAAGCGCGGAAACGCAATGCCCACTTCTTTGGTTTACATCGCCACAGCTCGTTTCGTTTTTTTATTAGTTTCCTGCTCGTATTAATTAGCGTTATTAACTAGTGATATGTTGACCCCTAATGTATCATTTACATTTTCTTGGTCTGAAATTCCTTACGGTATCAAAATCCCTGTTACTTTCAAAACGTCATGATTAATTATGCGCTTTTTAGAGGATATTAGTTCAATTTTCTTTACTTTGTCATAGAATATTTCCTGCTTCCGGAATTAAGTTAGGAAATGCCACAAAACGCATTGTAGGAAGTGCTATCACAAATGTTTTTCCTAAAGATTTCACATGAGAAAATTCTGGCCTATGACGAATAAAAAACGCAGCAATGGCCGTGAAGCAAGAGGGGGGCTAACTTGAACCTGATACGGTCATTGATTAAAGATGTCAGTCTAGTCATACATATACGATATGATGCCATTAGTGAACGCTTAAAATACACACGTATGTGAAGTTCCGCATTGATAGCAGCAAAATGACCGAATTCACCAAAAGCATGGGATGAGTACGAAAGGTGCATTTTTCAATCCGCACGTCCCTCTCTTGAGCCTCGAATTATCACGAAAATATTTGCTAAAAGATCATTAAATTCAAAGCTTATCATTTTAAAATGAAACAGTTATTTGCGCATAAATATATCGCCCCTATTATATGTTTTCCTAGAATACTTTGCAAGGAAATGTTTGCACAAAATTCGAGCCTGACATTATCGGTTACTTCAGAGCGTAATAGAGTGATCCAGTTTCAAATCCCATCCAGGCGATTGCTTTTTTCGTTATGATTTTCGTACATTCTTGAGGCTCATTGTGTGTTGTAATTCCACCTACTCCAGTTTTATCTACTCACCTTATGAGATCAAAGAAATATGTGTAAAACCACTTCATAAAATGATTTTCATGGTTTACTTTTATAACTTACTTTCGGAAAGAGTAACTAGGAGTGTGATTATAAAATTAAACAAATTGTGCCCAAGTCCGAAACGAACCAAATGGCTTAGAACATATCGCACATTTCAAATATAATATGGATTGCGATATCACTAGGACATCCAGATAATGAAGATACGTAAGGCATTTCATATAACTTTACGTTAATGAATACGCGTATAAATTAAAATTCTCATTAGAAACGAAAGGAACTCCGGGGATTGAGACCCTTGAGACCTAAGATAGGCTTTTGTTTTCCGTGACTGCTTGCATCTGTCGTGTGCGAGGGATCTTGGCGCGTCTGAACTATGCACATCTCTCTTTCCTTCTTACACATCACAAGAAAAGAAACCCTATCCCTCCCCTCGGAAATAATCCTTTTCGCAGATCAAAATTTGCCTTCCGTCGGCCTTTCTACTCGCCCAACTGCGGGGAGGAAGGGTTCTCGTTCCGCTTGGAGAGGTTAATGCACCCCCCCTCAGTGGGAGTGGTTCGGCTGTGTTGTCACATTGCCATCAAGTCGAGACTTAGAAATTTTTCGACTCCGAGGCGGTAAGTTTGTTAAGAACAGGGCTCAGAGGTGGTAAGTTTTTAATGAACAAGACTGTACAATATTGAAGGTTGGGGCAGGGGAGGATGTTTACAAATGAAGTGGACTGGTTGAGGTCAGGTGGATGAAGAGCGTTGAAATAAAATATGCAGGCTTGGTCTAAAGTTCTCAAAGTAATTGGAGTGGCTGTGGGGGTTAGAGAGACCAGAACAGCTACATTTTAGCAATTGTCAAATTTTGTAGTATGGGAGGTGGCGTGAGTAGGGACAGAGTGAGAGAAGTTTTGGGAGGATGGATTGCATGAGGCGCGATGATTATTTGTTCTAATATTGAGAGGTGAACTACAAAGTCCAATGTAGAAGGCCGGGCATAGCTTAAAAAGAAGTATATAGACAATGTTAGAGGTGGTACAACGAACCGATTCCCGAATAAATTCCTAAATTCTCACCTTCCTTCCGTTTCCTCACCTTTGTAAGCTATGCCCGGCGATGGTGGGTTGAGAGAGCGGTTTGGTAGTTTTTAGGATTCTGGAGAGGGTGGGGGGCCCCTGAAGGTAAGAGTGGGACATTTGGGAAATTTGTTTTTGGTGGTAAGATTGTCAGCGAGGAGTGGGAAAAGGTTTTTAAGGATTTTTTTGAGGGCATAGACGCCTGGGAAGTAGGTAGTACAGAGGAAGAGTTATATATATATATATATATATATATATATATATATATATATATATATATATATATATATATATAATATCTTCTGAGAAACCGCACTCGGCGAATAAAAACACAAATATAAATATACTTTTAAAACACAGGCACATGAAAATTAAAAGGACACTCACAGAATAATTTGCGGACGGTTCGACGGGCAAGCCGCCATCGTCAACGACAAGAGACTAACTAGTGGTCTGTTACCTCGGGTGGGGGGGGGAAGCGGAACAGGAGAAGGGAAGGGGACTGGTGGGGAGCGGGAGCAAGGGGTTGCTATTGGTCAGTGGGCCAAGTTAAGCCCGGGCGATTCAAATGCTCTTAAGCACCAGATGAAAGCCATCTCGCGAGTCCTCAGTTCAATATTAGTTGCTGATTCGGGGAGGGCTTCTAATATAGAGAGAGAGAAACATTTATTGAAGGTCTTACGATGGGAAGCGGTATGTGTGGGAGTGTCCTTTTAATTTTCGTGTGCCTGTGTTTTAAAAGTATATTTATATTTGTGTTTATATATATATATATATATATATATATATATATATATATATATAAACTTCTTGAAGAATCACTCGAGTGATAAATATAAAATATGCCAAGAGGGTGGTCGATAAAAATATAGAAACAAGCGAAAGACACTTTCAAATTAAACTTTCCAATATTTCGGTGGTATTGGCATCCACCTTACTCAGGGTAGAGAGTAGGAATCATTAGTAGAGTAGGTACTATGTATAATATGCAAAGAGGGTGGCCGATAAAAATATAGATACAGAAAAAAGGACACTTACTGTATCTATATTTTTATGGCATATTATATATTTATCACCCGAGTGATTCTCCAAGAAGTTATACATATATATATATATATATATATATATATATATATATATATATATATATATATATAAACTTACAGGAGGTGAGAGAAAGAGAGATAAAAAAGATTTGTTCTTATAGAACGTTTCGGACCGGTTGGTCCTTTTCTGCTTTAGAGTGAGCAGTAAGTACTGCCTTGGGGAAGGGGAAGGTAGGGGGGGAATGGAAGGAGAGAAGGAATGGAAGGAGGGGAGGGGAACTAGGAGGGAACAATGTTGCACCAGGCTGTCTACGGATGGGAGAAGTTTCAAGAAGGGAGAAGAGCAGCAATGTTGCACCAGGCTGTCTACGGATGGGATAAGTTTCAAGCAGGGAGAATTGCAAAAATGTTACAATACTGAGGGCAATAAATATTGAGGGTCAGTGACGAAGGGAGGGGTGAAATGGAGTGTGGGGAGGGGAACTGGAATGGGTATTCAGGGTGACAATGTTGCGTCAAGACATACAAAAGTAGAGATTTGTCGGGGGAAGTGACGCCACATTCACGGATTTTCCGAGGTTCGACCATGTCGAGTCCTTACTGAATATGCCCAAGAATCACCCGTAGGAAATTCATGCAAAAACTTGCTGTTGAATTGGGTGGAGAAACGAAGCGACGCAAGCGCAACACATCCAATGATTCAAATGATAGTTCAGAGGAAGTGAGTAAGAAAGAAGGGACAAGCGCAAAAATTGCCATGTATGAGCTAACTGTAAGAATAATCACAATATAGGTGCGTGCAAGAGATGCAGGAAAAGAGTTTGTAGAAAATGTTTGTATGTAATTTATTGCATGTGAAGTTAGTCATGAGCAGCAGTAGATAACTAAGTCCAATGTGCTACCAACGATTTCTAAGCAAACATTTTCTCATCAGTATTTTATTAAAATAAGTATGACATACTAAAATTATGAGTGTGATGGGAATACTACTCATTACTGCAACATCTCTCCCCGTCACGAGTGAAAGAAAACATGTAACAAAATACATACAACCTTCGCAAGAGTTTAACATTTATAATTTCTCGGTACGATTTGTGAATGATATTAACATTTAAATTTTTTGTTTCGCTAATGTTTTTGAACAACGAAAACATGAAAAAAGATATTTTAGGTTAAAATGTTTCAAAAGCAGAAAAATATTCGATAAGACGAAATCTGTAATACTTTATCCATATATAGATATATTACAAATATGAAAATATAAAAATATTCACCACATACACTCTTCCTCCAATTTCACCAATAATCATTCTTTCGTGGCATTACTCTCTGTCCCTACACGGAAAACTTAATAATATACACATTATGTGAGTTTTTTTCCCCATTTCAATCGATGTTATTTCGTTTTTAACACCCCCTGCCACAATTCACGAAGTACTCTGCCCACGGTTTTACTAAACGCACAGCTTTCGTATTTATTTCTTTCAGTGACTACATTCCTCTATTAACAGTTTATATCCATTGGAGAGAAAGATTTAGGAGTTTTATAAGTACAGCAATTTATGCTAAGCTGCATAGCCTCTCGGTGGACATCCGGATTTTCAAATGGCGTTTTGCAGCTCAACCTCTAGGTTTATCTCCGCTAAGTCGTTGTGTTTAGCTGGAATGACTCTAGGTTGGCCTCAGGAGGAAAACCGCGAAGCAGTCCAGCGAAACACAGAGACAAACCGGAGGTAAACCTAGAGATTGTTCAGCGAAACGCCATTTAAAATCCAAAAACAATACCTTCTCAATGCACATCAATTTTCATGAGGAAATCTGTAATACTTTATCCGTATATAGACTTATTACAAATATAACAATCTAAAAATATTCGCCACATCCACTCTTCCTCCAGTTTCACCAATAATCATCCTTTCGTGGCATATCTCTCGGTTCCTACACGGAAAACGTAATAATATACACAATATGAGACGGTTTCTTTTTCCATTTCAATCGATGTTATTTCGTTTTTAACACCCCCTGCCACAATTCACGAAGTACTCTGCTCACGGTTTTGCTAATCGCGCAGCTTTCTTATTTATTTATATTCAGTGACTACATCCCTCTATTAACAGTTTTAATCTACTGGAGAGCAAGATTTAGGAGTTTTATATGTTTAGCAATTTATGCTAAGCTGCATAGCCTCTCGGTGGACCTCCGGATTTTCAATGGAGTTTCGCAGCTCAACCTCTAGGTTTACCTCCGTTAAGTCGCTGTGTTTAGCTGGAATGACTCTTGGTTGGCCTCCGGAGGCCAACCGCGAAGCAGTCCAGCGAAACGCAGAGACATACCGGAGGTTATCCTAGAGCTTGTGCTGCGAAACGCCATTCAAAATCAAAGAACTCTTTTTCTCTTTCCTTTCATTTTTCATGGTTACCTGATACATCCGTCAGCTCGAAATGTTAGCCACTAAACTCCTTCTCAATGGAATACGAGACAGGTAACAGAAGTTTGTATCGGATTTAAATACAAACACCAGTTTTAATTTATTCATACGAAAACAAAAAAAATTGAGGATAAAGGACAGAATCATACACTAATAGGTTAAACGACGCATTAATGTCTCCAAAATGTCTGGCGTAACATAACCTAAGTTAAGACTTCGTATATTACACATCTATTAGAAATTAATGCCTCGTATTTAAACCATATAAAAACAATAATGGTGAACACACATTATTTCATGAGGAAATAGGAAATTAGAATTAATGGCTAAGTTGGCTTTTCAAAGGGGGGGAATTAAGGCCGTTGTAGAGCTAAAGATAGAAGACATTTAAAACATATGGTTGATTATGTGGAGTCAGCCTATTTGACAAAATTAGTGCGTGCCACCATTCACAACAAACTACTATCCACTACAAATTATAAGGTTAAAAGTACATACGTAACAGACACTTGACATACAATCAATTTGAGGAAAGTTATTTCTAGAGAGATTTATAGTAAATCAAGTTTTAATCTGCAAATAACAATATATTAATTCCATTAGAACCATGATAATTTGGCTACTTTAACCACTCTCCCTGTGATAGCTCCTGCATCCAGTATTGGTAACGATTCTGTATTAATTAATGAAAACACAAGAAAATAATGGAATTAACTATTCACATGCACAAATTATTGAATTACGTAATAGTTTAAGAATTATAGCATATGATATTGAGAAAGAAAAATGCTAAATTATTCCACCAACATTTGCACATGATCGATACACAAATAAAACATGAGAAAAAAATACAAATAAATGAGAGGGGTCTCTTGTAAACATTAGAAGTCTACACAAATTAGGAAACGAGGTTCAAGAATATCCAAACAAAATATGAAATATAACAAGTGCACCAGACGTACTTTTTCGGGAAATTAAATAAAAAACTGAAGACTGTACAATATTTATTATAATAGATTAAATATTGCAAAATGCTTGGATGGTAATAAACTTTTAGACATCATTCAAAAAGCGCATCTTGACTCATTACGTTACACGAATAAGGCCCTTAAAATAGTTTGAAATTATGTTAACTGGTAGTTTATGTTTAGTATAATTCAAGGAATAGGAATGAGGTGGAAGTTTATGAAAAGGTGGGCAAATTAATCGGTTAGAAGTTAGATATCTACTCCTAGATGTCGCTGTCGTAGAAGACGCTATACCAGTGGAGGGACTTTATGTACTACTGCCTCCTATTTCCGAAGTCGTCTCTGTCATGACTGAAGATCTTGAGGTTGGTTTTTCGGTGAAAGGTGTGATGATTGGCGACGATGTAGAAGACGCCGTGGATGACAATGAGGATAAGAAAGATGTAGATGTATGTTCAGTTGTAGCTGCGGTCCCGACCGATGGTGTAGTTGAAGGCCTATTGTGGATCGTCGGACTGGTTTCAGACGCCGTCTTAGTGCTCTGGTAAGTACAAGGTGAAGATTAAATAACTCTACTCGAATCTGAAGGACTAGTGCTTGTGCTTCCAATAGTAGATGTAGCAATTCTGGAAGGCGTCGAAGAAATGTCAGCGGAAGTCGTTGATGACGACAAAGTACTAGAAACTATTAGTGTTGGTGAAAAATATTTGGGGTTAGACGATGTAGTAGTGGACCGGCCTATCACTGTAGTAGATTTTTCAGTTGAAGAGGAGGTTTGAAATGATGTGGTGGAGATGGTTGATCCGGAGGGGGACAGTACAGTAGATTCCGATGGAAGTTGGGATGGTGTGCTTCCGCTGGAAGCGGAGGTTCCAGTTGACAATGAAACTACTCCAGGAGTCGACGTTGATTCGAACTTTGTGGATTCTGAAGTGACCTCAGTGGACGACATGGGGTATTCGTTAGTAGAAGATGAATGTGTTGTCGTCACTGAGGTTCTTGGTGATGAATTGGTAGAGGTAATGGTGGACGGGAAGGTAGAAGAGGAATTTGGTTTATCGATAAATGCAGCGGTGGTTGGCGATGACGAAGAGTATGTCATGGTTAAAGATGAAGATAGGAGAGAAGTAGATGTGTGCTCAGTTGTTGATGCTGTCCCGACCGATGTTGAGGTTGATGACATATTTTTATTCGTATTAGTAGCTTCAGACGTTGTTTCAGTAGGCTTGGAATTAATCGGTGTAATTAAGGTAACCTTACTGGTGTCTGTCGGGCTAGTGTTTGTGCTTCCAAAAGTAGACGTAGTATTTCTGGATGGGGTCGAATAAATGTCAGCGGGAGTCCTTAATGACGACGATGTACTAGACACTATTGTTGTTGGTGAATAATATTTGGTGGTAGACGATGAAGTTTTAGACCTGCCCATCACTGTAGTAGATTTTTCAGTTGAAGAGGGCGTTTGATATGATGTAATGGAGATGGTTGAGCCGGAGGTAGACAGAGTAGTTTCCGAAGGTAGTTGCGATGGTGTGCTTCTGCTGTTAGAGGAGGTTCCAGTGGACTATGAAACTACTCCAGTAGTCGACGGTGAAGAGAACTTTGTGGATTCTGAAGAATCATCGGTGGACATCGTGGGGTATTTGTTAGTTGAAGATGAGTTTGTTGTTGTCAATGATGTTGTAGGTGATGATTCGGTAGAGATTGTGTTTGATGGGAAAGTTGATGTAGAAGTCGGTTTTTCGGTGAAAGGTGTGTTGAAAGATGATGACGAAGAGGACGTCATCGATGAGGATGAAGATAAGAGAGTAGTAGATGTGTGCTTGGCAGTTGAACCATTCCCGACCGATGTTGCGGTTGATGGCAAATTGTGAATGGTCGTAGTTGCTTCAGACGTCGTTTCAGTTGGCTTGAAAGTATTTGGTGTAGATGAAGTAATCTTACTTGTAAATGTCTGTCGAGTGTTTGTGCTTCGAAGAGTAGATGAAATAGATGAGGACGACGTTGAAGAAGTTGCAGCGGGAGTTATTGATGAGGGCGATGCACTAGACACTGTTGGTGTCGGTGATAAATATTTGGGGGTAGACGATGTAGTAGTGGACCTGCCTATCACTGTAGTAGATTTTTCAGTTGAAGAGGGCGTTTGATATGATGTGGTGGAGAATGTTGAGCTGGAGATGGACAGTACAGTAGACTCCATAGGTAGTTGCGATGGTGTGTTTACGCAGGTAGCGGAGGTTCCAGTTGACGATGAAACTACTACAGTAGTCGACGGTGAAGAGAACTTTGTGGATTCTGAAGTGACCTCAGTGGACGACATGGGGTATTCGTTACTAGAAGATGAATGTGTTGTTGTCATTGAGGTTGTTGGTAATGATTTGGTAGAGGTAATGGTGGACGGGAAGTTAGAAGAGGAATTTGGTTTATCGGTAAATGCTGTGGTGGTTGGCGATGACGAAGAGTATGTCATGGTTAAAGATGAAGATAGGAGAGAAGTAGATGTGTGCTCAGTTGTTGATGCTGTCCCGACCGATGTTGAGGTTGATGACATTTTCATTCGTAGTAGTAGCTTCAGACGTTGTTTCAGTAGGCTTGGAATTAATCGGTGTAATTGAGTTAACCTTACTGGCGTCTGTCGGGCTAGTGCTTGTGCTTCTAATAGCCGACGTAGTAGTTCTGGATGGGCTCGAATAAATGTCAACTGGAGTCCTTAATGACGACGATGTACTAGATACTATTGTTGTTAGTGAATAATATTTGGTGGTAGACGATGAAGTTTTAGACCTGCCCATCACTGTAGTAGATTTTTCAGTTGAAGAGGGCGTTTGATATGATGTAATGATTTTCCACTCAGTCTGCGCTTCTGAAAATCACCGATGACATTCGAAGTGCGTTTGACAAGAGAATGGTGACGATACTCGTGCTATTCGACTTCAGCAAGGCCTTCGATCGGGTAGACCATGCTCTTTTACTTGAGAAAATGAGGAAGTTGAATTTCTCCTTTTCGGTCCTCAACTGGTTTCATTCTTATATATCTGACCGTCGACAAGCCGTGAGGGACACATGCGGGAATCTTTCCAGCTGGGCCACAGTCAGCTGTGGAGTGCCGCAGGGTTTTGTACTTGGCCCCCTGCTCTTTTCTATTTTCGTTAATGACCTTCCACATAACTTAAAACACACGAAATACATGCTTTACGCAGACGATCTGAAGATATATCGTCACTTTTTCCCCAGTGAAATTGCCGACGCTGTCAAAAAAATTAACGAGGATATAAAAGCCAATTCTGCTTGGTCCCTGCAAAATAACTTTGTTCTAAACACAAATAAGACCAAAGCAATAATTATTGGCAGCCCCAAGATCAAAAATCGCTTCCATCTTGGAAATATATCTCAAGTCTGTGTTGAAGGCACCTTCATTCCCTACTCTGACTCAGTTAGAAATCTTGAGATAACTATCAGCTCAAGTCTGTCTTGGAGTAATCACGTTAATAATATTTCTCGTAAAATCAACACCATCCTATACCAACTTAAAGTGCATTCTAAATTTCTTCCTCAAGACACTAGGAAAATGCTCATTTCATCGTTGGTTTTCCCCGTTATTGATTACTGTTGTCTAGTTTACAACGACTTAAATGAAGAAGATAACACCACACTACACCGTGCACTAAATTCATGCATTAGGTTTATTTTTAAACTTAGCAGAGATGTCCACATGACCCCCTACTACAATAAACTTATATGGCTCGATGTTAAAACCCGAAGGAAATATTTCCTCGGGTTCTACTTGTATTGTTTATTTCAAGAAAAATCCCCTGAATATTTATTCGACATGTTTTCCGTAAAACCTTCCACTAGGGATATGTGCACTAGATGTGATCCTGAGTATCTTTACTTTCCTAGTCATCGCACAACGAAGTACCAAAATTCTTTCTTGGTCACTGCGTGTCATCTCTGGAACACCCTGCCCAAAAACATTAAAAATTGTTCTTCTGTTGCTAGTTTTAAGATGAAATAATATAATATGTTACTTTCTGACCACTAAATGTAGTTATTATTTTTCATATGGTTGTAATTGCTTGTAGTAGTTGTTTTTGCGTATTTAATAATATTATTTAGGTGCTGTTTTTCTGTTGTTAACTTTAAAAATGTATGCAGATGAATTTGTTACACGGCATGATTTCCATAATACTTTGCTTTCAGCATTGTTAAAATTGTATTAATTTATATTTAATTTTTTCATTATGTTATGTCCAAATTGTTGATTTTTCTCTTTATGTTGCTCAAAAAATGTAAATCTTAATTGCTTTTGTTCTTAAGGGGTATCCCCAGGACAATTAATAAATTATTCATTATTCATTAATGGAGATGGTTGAGCCGGAGGTAGACAGTAGTTTCCGTAGGTAGTTGCGATGGTGTGCTTCTGCTGTTAGAGGAGGTTCCAGTGGACGATGAAACTACTCCAGTAGTCGACGTTGATTCGAACTTTGTGGATATTGAAGTGATCTTAGGTGACGTCATGGGGTATTCCTTGGTGGAAGATGTATGTGTTGTCGTCACTTAGATTGTTGGTGATGATGTGGTAGTGATGGTTTTTGACTGGAAGTTTGAGGTGGATGTTGATTTTTCGGTAAAAGTTTTGTTCGTTGGCGATGATGAAGAGGACGTCATGGATGAAGATGAAGATTAAAGAATTGTAGATGTGTTCAGTGGTTGAAACGGTTCTGACCGATGTTGTGGTTAGTGGCCTTTTATGGTTCGTTGCCTCAGACGACGTTCCCGTATGCTGGGAAATATTTGGTGTCAATGAGGTGAATGACGGCGATGAACTAAAAACTTTTGAAGATAGTGAATAATATTTAGGTGTAGAGGAAGTAGTAGTTGATCTTCCTGTCCCTGTAGTATACTGTTTAGTTGAAGAGGGCGTATGATAAGATGTGGTAGGGACTGTTGAGCGAGATGTGGATACTACAGTGGACTCCGTAGGTAGTGGCGAGCGTGTGCTTCCCCCAGTAGCGGAGATTCCAGTTGATGGTGAACTTAATTTAGTAGTCGACGTCGATGAGTACCCAGTGGATTCTGAAGTTGCAGTTGCAATCGTCGTTCTGAGTTTGTCCGTTGAGGCAATTGGCGTTGTTGTGTCTGAGATTATAGTTGTGGTGGCAGATGATGCGGTTGGTGTTTCAGAGTTATATGGTGTAGACGTCAACGGGTCATCGAGATATTAGGTAGGGATGATGATAAGATAGTGGTAGAGGTCTCTTCTGGTATTGAAATTGTTATTTCCGTTGTGGGCGTTATTGTACTACTTTTTATCCTCGTCGTCAATTGAGACGGATAATCCGTTATTTTGGAAGTACTTGACTTTGTTGAGGTGACGCGACTGGTAATGGTTTTGTGTGTCTGTCGGCGTGTGGTGTACGGCGGTTTGTGTGTTTTATATGGTTAATTGGTCCCGTAATTTTTTCGTATGAATTCCAATATCAAATCCTGAAGCACTGTTTCTACGTTAAACAAAAGGTAATTCATGTATATTCTATCGGGAATAATTAGCTCTTTGTTTATAGAATCTAAAATGAAGATGATAATAGCGCCTTTAATATTTGGTTGGCAGTCTCCATTTACCTCGTAAATGCATTTTTTTTCCTTCGTGCTGTATGCATATCCCTCATCACAGGTAATTAATCTTTTTATGTACTGCTGTGTGGGGCCATGCCACGTGCAGCGGTAATAGCCCTTACAGTTATATGTTGGTTTCGTTCCGTGGCAGTCACATTTTTCATGGCGTATATTCCAATCTACTTCTGCACCACATTCTCTTCCCAACAGTTGCTCTGATACGCATTTGTTTTCTTTTTTGCTGAAGCCATCACCTACAAGGCAAGCATGAACTCTTCTAGTATAAGTGTTACTTTTCTTCTGCCTTATGCATTCATAATATATGGAACAGTCGAACCATATTGAGTGATTTCCACTACTTACACATTCTAGAAAATCTAATTCGAATCCATATCCGTTGCTCAGTCCTTCGACATCATAGGTAGACGGACAGATATTTGGCGTAATAGAGTACGAAAGAAACAGGTCTCGTTTTTTTATTTTGTGCCCCAAAATTGTTTGCTTATTTTCCTTCATAATAAGGGATTTTTTTGTTCCGATATTTCCAATCGCAAGTTGCTTTTTATTCTCAAACAATGGCACGTTGACAATGCTGAACACTTGTTTCCTATGACACTTTTTCCTAACTGGTTCGAAAACCATCCTCGTCGGACACTGCAAACTAAGAAATGTTGAGAATATGCAAACTGAGTACTTCGCGTCATCTTCCAGGTTTTCTCGAATAAATTCACCTTTGCACGATGTGTCATAACGCACACGAATCACTGTTCCTCCTCCAGGAATTTTGCGGCACATTTTTTTGTTTTTGTCGAAATATGAACCTAAATCACAATAGTAAAGTGTTCCAACAAGACGTTCATTTAATTCTCTACACACGAAATAGCTCCGATAATTGAAACCTGGAAGGACATCATCTTCTTGCACACAGGATACGTTGAACATCCGGGAATCCTATACAAAAAAATAAAGCTTTGTAAACAATTATTCATAGTAAACATGAAACTATATTAGACATATGGAGTTGTATTAGGAAAAATAGTTTCACCGTTTGTTTGTCTTAAGGCTTTAAATGTTATTATTAAGGGCACAGATAAAATCACGCAATCACGGGGAAATCAGAATCATCTTTAAATTTAATGTCATCAAGGTAAGAGGCTAATACAGCTAAAGAGAAAACTACAATGGAGTTGCTTAAAGTTTGACGAGTGAATAACGGAACATAAGCAAAAACATCTTAAAACATATCAGCAAACTCATTGGAGTTCATGTAGACCCAGCCAGATAACAAAACAGCAACATCCGAGTAAGATGGAGATTAGAACAGGGCTAATAGGACTACTTTCTATCGGAGACAAATCTGTGGTTGTAACCACAGTATGAGAGGTAAGAGACATGTACTAGCGATGCATGACAAGGGTAGAATAGCAAAACCTTCATGAAATAAGAACCTGCATGCCTGCAAACCTGCATTTATGAATGGATGAAAAACAACCTCGGCCAAATATAATGTACCCACTCCAAATTGACCGTATTTGATTCACCAATAATAGGAATGCGCCTTTCTATTTTATACTCATGCAGGTTTGCAGGCCTTGACCTCTTTAGTTTCTCTGAACTGATTTGTGGCATTTTCTTCCCATATATGCAAAACACTGGCCATGTTTATCAAGAGCCTTCACAAACTGCTTCATAAGGCCTAGTTTTATGTGCAGTGGAGGCAAAATAATTTTACCTCATTTATCTAAAGGATTGTTTACGACGTTTTTCTCTCCAACAATCATGGTTTCTCTCTCAGGCCACTACTTTCTGACCCGGTGGTTCCTCTGTCCCTGCTATCCCAAAGACATAATAAATAAAGGTATTTTGTGTAGCCACTTTGTTGTCCAAGGAGAAAGTTAACCATTTTTAAATCCACACAAAACATCTATTGATGTTCGTGGTACTTTATCATCTCCATAACCAAAGCAATGGTGATGTATTCTTCTTTCATTTTTGTTGAATGTGCAATTGGTATTGAGCCAAACTTGTTGCCATTGTGAATGAGGACGCATTTCAAACTTCGCTAAGAACTGTCAATAAATAGACGCCAATCATGCGGAATATATTCAGGAAGACCCATTTTCTTCAGGAGTCCTCTAACATACACACAGAATACAAGATTGTCTTCTGGAGAGAAGAAGGGAAGCAAATCGTTTTCCCTTTTACGATAAAAAGTAATTTTTGTTCCTTGTTCCAGTAAATTCTTATCATTCAACCTAGAGGCATGTAATTCAGATGCTGTTTTTGAAAGGTTGAGATCCCTGACGAGGTCATTGGCTGATCTTGGTTGAAACGCATAGGACTTGATGGTGTTCTCTCATAATCAGGGCCACCGTTACCATTTGTATCAGAAGAAGATTCACATATATTCACTTAATCCTCATAGAGCTCTGGGAGCTGGCAAAACTTTGGAATAGGTACTTCATCAGAGTGTGGAACTGGGCATCTTGCAGAGGCTATATTAGGATATGTCCACTTTCTATGATTTTTCTGATTTATTCCTTTGATTTTCACCATGCAGAAATAACAGTCATCAACGTGGCTTAAAGGTGCCCTCCAAACCATAGGCAAACCAAATTTAAGACATTTCCTTTTACCAGTAGCCCACTGTCGTAAATGTTCCACACATGTCTTGCACATAATATGCGGTGCCCAAATTTTATCTTGATCACCGAGTTGAACCTCAAAATGTCCAAGATATGCCCTTTTTACAAAGTCAGTAATAGTTTTTCTGTTTTCTTTAAAAGTGTATTCCCCATAAACGTAGCAGAACACAGGATGATTGATACAGCTCCGTCGACTTGAATTCATTTTCACTTCTCACTCTGAAACAAGAGTGCACGAACGGTAATAAAAAAATGTTGTAATGAGAGAGGTTAACGCCCTAACTGTCATTTTAAAAATCATTAAAAAGAATATAAATTACCTTACACTAATTAATATGTACATGTACATACCTTAAAAACGAGGAATCTTGTAGCGATTAATAAAGTCTCCACATCATCAGGAGTTGTAGGGGATATTTTGGGAGATCCAGTTCTGACACAAGCACAAATAAAATCCGAGCGGAAGTTTCAAAAAATCAACTGCTCCTCAACACTGCAGAAGTAAGACTGAATGCTTTAGTGTATTTTTTTGGGGGCTAGAAAGCATTCTCAAAAACATATCAGCAAATGACCGCGTAAAGGGCCCCGTGGTGCCATAAAACGACCCTACGCCCAATCGCATTTTGGTGGGAGAAGGAGTTGCAATCGTGGGACCCCAGCTGTGGGCTGGCAGCCTCGAAAAAAATCCTATTGTGTGGCATGCATTCTGTTCCGTTGTAAGTCCACATTTTCGTCGGAAGGATCTGTAAAGCAGGTCACAAGAGAAATGCCCGCGGTACATCAGAAGAAAGCTGTCACCATCTCTATGATCTCCTATGTATCTCCTAGACCTCCACCCTACGTGATAAAATATGTTAATTTTCCGAGGTTTCTCTTAAGTGTATAACATGCAGAATGCAGAGTATTTTCACTTTATGTGTCTGTAAAATCAACATAGTGGAGTGGTTGCGGCAACAGTTCATTCCACACACTTGCCGCACCACCAAACATCGCGTTGACGGCGGATTGCACCAGTCTCGATCGCGCGATCGAAAAACTGATCCGAAATTCGGCGTCGCCAAAAGTGGCAGAATATCTCACCTGATTTAAACAGTGGAGGCTTTTTAAAGACTCCCCTTATAAGTTGCTTTGTGGTGCCCAGCGATGCAATCAACTATCAAACTTAATGCATGAAGAAATGCTGGCATGCCATAAGCGAAAAACTTAATACCCTATGTTCGTTTTGTTAATCTGGTTTATAAAAAATTATTTTGTTAGATAAATGTTTTTCTGGTAATATTATAATAGGCATAAAGGGAAAGTAAACATGAATCGATGCTAAAATAATTTAAATACAATATGTATGTGGGCCTTTATGCTAACAATTCCAAAATATCTATAAAATTAAAATGATTGAGGGATGAAAATGCAATATCTACAAAAGTAGAGCTGATAGAAAATAACTATTTTCATATTTAGATTCAGTGCCCAAAATATAGATGAAATCAGTTTCAAATTTTTCGACACAAAAAAACATTTTTTTTAGACCTGTGTAATCAAAAAAGCGATGATTTTATAAAGAGGCACATTTACTAAGGGTTTTCAAAAAGTATGCTTATTTTTTGTGAATAATTTTAGAAATCTTACTTCCGCAATTAGTAGCAGGTAGCAAGGCTGTATGTTATGGAGGTCTGAAGAGTTTCTAGAATATTTGAATACAGCATTCATTTTCTCTTTTTTTGGAAATGGTAACAAAATCAATTGCAATAACTACAGAGTTATGATACTATTGAATGTAGTACATAAAAATTTCACCAGTAACCTCCTAAAAAGAATGAGTTCGTTTGCCAAAGACATTCTGGAAGTATATTATTATGGCTTAAGATCTGGAACCAGATATACACAGAAATAAAAAAAGTTCAGCAGTGTCATGAATATAGCGTTGATTTGCATTTACCTACTCTTCATAGACTTCCAAAAAGCTTTAGATAGTGTAAATAGCGATGAGATGCACTGTACATTGAGAGGTCACGGTATTCCAGAAAAACTTATTAATCGGTTGTCCAAATATCAGTTTAGAATTTGATGACCTCCTCGGATACTCCACATTCACATGCCTACAATGGTGATTTCCTTCTTCGAAAAGATATATCTTGAATTCTCAAGCATCGTATATATAAAACAGGTCTATAATAACATATGATAATTATCTTAATTATATGAAGAACCCGGAAGCCGTCGGTATGAAAATTACGACTGAGATAGGGGAAGTAAATGTGTTTTGCTGTTACTTATCAGTGAGTAATAAGTTCCAAGAGGCGGAGTTTGAACTTTTATTAAAGGACAACACCCCAAAGGTTATTGGCGGCGATTTTACCTCGAAACATGTCCAATGGAACTGTTCTCGAGAAAATGCCAATGGACTGAAATGTTATAACACGACGCAGATCAATAGATTTAAGATAGTGGCACCCAATGAACCAACAAGAAGGTGTGGGAATAATGAAATTGATATGGTAGTCATTACACACATAGACCTGAGTGCTGATCTGGAATCTGGATAAAGGCTAGCACCCGCCGACAATCCTTTTTGTGACAACATAGGGATATAACATCACCAACTCCATCAACACTTGGTAACTGAAAAAAATACCTCAGAAATAACTACAGTTTTCTCCTGTTCGCAGTGCAATAGATTTTATCTTATGGCAGTAATGGCTTAAAACTAAATATGCAGACGACGCTGAAATGTAACTTTTAATTTAATTAATAACTTTGTAACTGAGCACCTTAGAGCCAACTGTAAGTTTTAAAATGTTTAATGTACATGGAGTTGCAATTAAATAGCCATGTTCGTAGTGATAAACTTCATTATCGCCGTACATTAATGCGCAAATACTGTTGTTACGTATACCAATATATAGCGGACTTGCCCTTCTGGATAGGTGGCGCCTCTATCGGCCTCCGCGGGAAACAACTTCTTTAAGGGAACATGCCTAGGCGGCCAGTTTCCAGACCTTCTCTTCTCTACGACCGTGGTGCTGACCACTATCCGGAATTAATCTATATTGGAACGGCTCCTCTATTCATTCCAGGTCAGTCAAAAAGATACTGTTACGGCCTTGGTGACTGGAAGTTATATGGGAAGAGCATTGGCGATTATATTGAATAAAATAAAAGTCTGCACCATGACGAAGGAAGTATTGACCCAATGCCAGAAGTCATTGCAAAAGCAAGTATAAAGGGCATGCAAATAGCCATACCGAACAATTAAAGAAGGACAGTGGACGAAATGAAAATGCCTGATGACATCAGGTCCAAAACAAGGAAACGTAACTATTTACGAAAGACATAAGCAAATAGGCATAACTAATATTAAAAAACCAGGTTAGGAAATTAAATAAAAATATAAAAGTAGAAGAAATAAAAATTGAGAGAAGAAAAGTGGAATTACCATCTTTCAACCATGAATACCATAGATGAGTTGTGAAAACACGGGAAATCCTTGAGAAAATTAACACCCCGTGAACCGGCCCTCGAAATCGGAGAATGGAAGATTTACCGGGCCAAAGAAAAAGCGGAAAAGATGGCAGAAAACCTCGAAAGTGTTTTTAGGGCGCACAACCCAAGCGTCCTAACCCCAAAAATAGAGGTTAATATAGACGCTTGGGAGGACGCCAAAAAGGAAGAGAAAATGTCGATTATCTCGTTGCAACAATTAATAAAAATGGTTCGAAAATTACCAGACAGAAAAGCGCCTGGTGAAGAAGAGATTCCAAATGAGGCCATTAAAAGGATACCCGTTGAATCAGGAGAGTACCTTCTTAAAATAATTATAAAGTCGGTACCAACGGAAATCTTCCCCAAAAGATGGAAGAAATCTATGGTTAAATCAATCCGAAAAAAGGAGGAAAGTCATTAAAACCTAACGACATGAGGCCATTATCCCTGGTTTCAAATTTAGAGATCGAATTTCTGGATAGAGCTACGGTACCGTGCGTTACACAATACGTAGAAGCGAATGGAATGAAGCCGGAAAAACAATACGGCCTCCGGAAAGAACATTCGACTACCCATTAAACACATCGGGTAGTCGATTTTATCTCTGACGGGTACAACAGAAAGGAGAAAACCATAGGAATTTTTCTATTAATTTCGAAAGCGTTCGATAAAGTTGATTTTTAAAATGGACGAAGTTGGTCAACCGAAATGGATAATTTCATGGACGGACTCGAACTTAAAAGAGAGAAAATTATTTGCAAAATCAGAATATGAAAATAATATTGACCGGAACGTGACTGCGGGAGTTCCGCTATATTTGGGCCTCTATTATTTAACTTGTACACTGCCCATTTCCCGTGCGATAGTGATCAGTGACAGTTACAGATTGGCACATTAGAATTGTCTTTTACGCAGACGACGCGACAATACTTGCAAAGAGCAAAAAGCAAACTTTGCCCTTGAATATGCACAAGACACTTGAGATGGAATATTTAGATGATACAGTAAATGGAGCTTACAAACGAACACTAAAAAAGCGCAGGCAATAAAATTTACGAGGCCAACTGCAGAGGCATCGAGGTGTCCTTGCATTAGAATAAAGCAACAACCGGTCGACTGGCAAAATACAGCAAAATATTTAGGAGTAACGCTTGACAGTAAATTAAGCTTCAAACACCATCTAGAGAAAATAATTGGACAGGCTCTAGGAACAAAATATTCCTTATTGCCAATACCAAACAACAACAGACTCCCCAAATTGCTAAGAAATGAATATAGAAGGCTACTATTATACTTAAACTATTTTATGCCATACCAACTTGGGTTGGACTATTAAACAAGGGATTACTGGAAAAGTTACTGAAAGGAAATTTATAAGATCTACATTCCAAATTTCATACCTTGCAAGCAACGACAGGCTGTATTTCAGAATAGGAATCACAAAATGAAAGATGCATATCCAACAACAAGCACAAAACTACTTTTAAAAACTAAGAGGAAGTAGTATCAAAAAATGTAATATCCTGGGTAAAAATAAAATTTTGTAAAACGATAAATATAAAAAGCCCGAAAGGGTTATCGTTAATTAAAGTCAAGGGTAGCCGTAAAAAATGGGAAATTAAAGAAGCCGGTCACAGAGCAAATGCTTTAACAGTTTAAAAAAGCAACCTCTGAGAATGGCTGCTTGACAGCATAGCCCACTGACGTGGGCTATGAGAGGCAAGCGATAGGCAAATTAACAATTCCAAAATCTGGTGTTCATCCCTTCATGAGATCCTGTTATTTGGCATGTTTGCAGGATATACGTCGTTTCTCGTCCTGAATTTCGAGTAATTAAATACACGTGCAAATTGGAGACGGTTATCAAACGATTCACGGACGCTTGATGATGGCCGAGATAGTTTTCATTGATCGATGATGGATATGAGGTGAAGCGACGTTTACCTTGGGCGGGAGGTGGCTTTCTTCTGGGCGTGCTAGCAGACTTTGCTGCGAGAAATACGTGGACGAGGCGTCGGTGGACGAGGTGGCTTGGGGGCAGGCCCCAAGAGCGAGGCAGAGCACAAGACACCAAGACCTCGCCATCGGGAAGTATCCTTTCGAATCATCTGAGAGCGTCGACCGAATGCATAATTATTTTAACATTTACGAGTAGGGCCAACAATACAATTTTCTACTGTCTTTTTCGCGCTATCCGAGGTTCAATGAAATCACGATCTTATGGAGAGCTCCGTGATGGCATGCAGGCAACTGTTGACGATGTTGATTCCACACGTGCGAGGAAAGAAGTCACGAAACTATCACTCCCACGACACGCAGCGATTAACTCTGAGAGTTGGCATATACTTCACGCCTTCCCTTAAAAGGTTTTTTTTTAGCATTCGCAGCAAAGTTTGCTCTTCAAAATTAACCATACATTTCGCGGCAGAGATAGCACGTGGAAGTTTCAAACCCCAGAATCTTTATGCCGTCTTCATTCACTTTAACTATTACGCGTCCGAATAACTCAGATCTCCGATAGCATCAATAACCATAAAAAGAATGAAAATATGTAATCCTCATATTTACCGGGAGTTGATGCGCAAAATTTCTCCTGTCCTAGTATTCCAGGAAGTGAAGCGTGTTAAAAGCAGTAGATGGCTCTTTTCCAATCACGCATCAGCAACACCATATGCTCTATACCAAACCAAATAGATTTTTGCCTAATTTTCGCTAGGTCACCATGTGCCCTTGCAAAGGATACTTGCTGTTGCGGGAAAATGTGATGATGTAAGGAACTAAATTCACTACCCACAATTCTTGTTATACAGTCCACTATATGTTTTCCTGTTTAATTTACTTGGATTCTCTGTCCCGATTCCCTAGGATACAAGGTTCGCAGAGAACTCCATTTAAAATTAATGTCTGCTTTTGATACAGAAGGGCAATGGACGCAATTGCAATAACATACATATGATTCCCATAATGCTTCTCCTTAGAGACTGTGCTTGGGTAAATCAATATGGAGAGTGCATCATCATCGTCGGTCATCGATCCAAAGAGTGGTTTACTGCAGCTTTCCGCTCTATTCCATTTTCAGCAAACCACTTCACTCTCACTTAATTATTCATTTTCACATCGTCTAAATTATCTTAATGAATATATCCTGGGTCTTCGTTGAAAATGCTTTCCATTCGTTGCTCCCTCCATAATAGATTCCTGGAGGCTGTGATGCGTCATAATGTTTCCCCACAAACTTGATAGTTTCCAGAATCATTCGCTCAGCTGAATAGTTTCGTAGGTAAAAAGACCATTATAATCAAAAAGCACTTGATATACCGGTATCGAACACCCCAACAAAAATAATTATCCGTCAAAACTATCCACATTGACATAAATATGAAGGCATTAATTTCAAATCACAATACAATTCAATCAACTTATGGTGATTTTCAATATTAGAAAACATTAGTAAAGGACCAACAGAATGTTCATAATATTATAAATACTCATTTCGCCAAAATGAAATCATTGATCAACCTAACTTGATCAAAATTGATCAACCTAACGTGAGGATTTTCTCGTGAAGAACAAAATATTGAAATGTGAATTCATTCCATTTTCCGAGTAATTTATTAAATGCCGAGATTTATTTCGTTCGTTTTTCTGGGATAACTCTAGTTAACCACAGAAATCATCCTTACTAGTATGGGATGAAACCTGAGAGGAAACGATTTGGACTAGAAGAAGGAGTTCGACTTAGACTTTTGAGCGTAGTCATAACTGAATTCCGTGGCAATTCCGCCGATGGTAGACAAGGAAATCAGAGAATATCTTATTTTGCACACCGTGATCACGCTAATTAAGTGGCAACAACGTTTCCAGGATTTAGCATCACGTACCTACATATGTGTGTTAAGCAGGGTTGTACGACGTGCTTGTCTCTTTTACTGTGCGGTTTTCATTTGGAACCTTTCCCTCCCAATTTTCGTAGGATTTCTTCATTGGTGATTTTCTCCGTCCATTTGACCATCAATCTTCGATAACACCACACTTCCATTCCATCCTATCTTCTAAGTTTTGGCTATCGTCCGAGCTTCACCATCGCATGACATCAAACATGGTGTATGCTTCAATAAAGTGCTTACTTACTCCCAAGCTTTTGATGCTAGGTGTCAACATGAATGAATTACTGCCTTCTTTACTCATTATTCTGTTTCCCCCCGGTTATTTTTTCCATTATATCTTCTTCTCTCATTCTTTCCTCCCAAGTAGTAAAAATCTTCCATGAGTTCAGATTTTTGCATTACCAGTTTTATAGTAACTTGTCTTCTTAATTTCTTCCACAAACAATTATTCGGGTTTCTTTACATTCATCTTCAATTTTCAGTTATTCACAGTATTTTTTTCTAGTAGTGGGTCATTATCACTACGTCTTCTCTCTTCTCTAACAAAATTGCTATTTCACCATCAAAGCATATTATTTTGATTGCTTCTACATGCACGTTTATGCCTGTTTTTCATTGTTTCTATTAGGAAATAAGTTTCTAAAGACATCGCTGTCGCATTGCTTTCCTTTGATCTGCCTCCTCCCCTTAGAAGCCGAGTTTTATCACTTCAAAGTTTTCTTCTAATAATCTGAATATTACTCTTGCATATTTCTTTTCTGTTACTATACACAGTTCCTATTCTATACGAGCAGCATTCTAGTAGTAGTAGTACTTTAGTTTAACGTGCTTCGACGGCTTAGGTCATTTTGCACTTAATATCTGCAACTGGCAGACAGGGGCAACAGCACTCGGACGAAGAGGAGTCTCACCTCTCCACATACGAGCCGAGTCAAGCGGTGCATAACTTAGGTGTCTGAGCGGCAACCAGTGTTTCAATAATATCAAATTCTTTTTCCTGGTCGAAGAAGTCTGTATGTGCGGGGTGGTAATTTTGCATCCTATGAGACCCAACCTTTCCTTGAACTACGACCTTGACGTGGTGGAAGGGCTTGTGAGTTCCAATGACCCCTAGAGCTGGACTGGCAGGAGCAAGTACATTGCTCCTGGTAGGGCCACCCATGCCAGATAGGTCGAAGGGTAGGAGTCAGACGAAAGGTAGTTCCGTGATTGTGTCACGTTAAAAATACCGTTGAGTCGCGTGGGATACCTCTCAACTATCTCCTCCCAGAACATGAAAGTCATTCACAGAGAATTGATTCCTGGCAACTACGGGACGCCGCCCACTAGGGCGGGTGTCGTGCCCGGCAGCGGGGGAGGCAAGGCCTCCGCGGTCGTCAACACACGAAATCCTTGCACAGCAGCATCATCATCGGCGGATACAAGGGATAGGAGGGAGAAGAAGAAGAAAAAGAGGAAGAGGAGGAGGAAAACAGTGATAAAAATAGGAACTTGGAACGTAAGGACCATGATGAGGGCCGGGAAGCTTGAAAATATTAAGCAGGAAATAGAAAAAGGAAAAATAGATGTTTTGGGATTGTGCGAGGTGAGATGGAAGGATAGCGGGGACTATTGGAGTGATAGCTACAGGGTAATCTATAGTGGGGGAGATGAGAGTCAACGGGGGGTAGGAATGGTACTAAACACAAAGTTGGGACTGAGGGTGGTAAACATTGAACAGGTGAGCGACAGGATACTAGTGGTAGAAATAAAAGCACGTCCGACGAATTTCGTACTGGTCCAGGTATACATGCCTACGAGCAACTATAGGGAGGAAGAGGTGGAAGAGGTGTACGAGCAAGTAGAAGAAATAATTAGAGAAGTTCCGGGAAAGAAAAACCTGATAGTGATGGGTGACTGGAATGCAGTGGTGGGGGAAGGGAGGGACGGATTAGAAGTAGGAGGGTTTGGGCTAGGAAGAAGAAATGATCGCGGTGAAAAGGCAGTTGAATTTTGTAGAAGAAATAAATTAGTAGTGACAAACACTTGGTTTAAACATCACCCCAGGCGTAGGTACACATGGAAAATGCCGGGTGACACTGGGAGATACCAAATGGATTATATAATGGTAAGGCAGAGATTTAGAAACAGTGTAAAAAACTCTCGTAGCTATCCAGGGGCGGATGCGGACTCGGATCATAACTTGGTGATGATGAAGTGTGAAGTTATATTCAAAAGGCTTTGTAAAGGTAGGAAGATAAAGAGGTGGAACCTTGAAGCATTGAAAGGGTTGAAAAGGAGGGAATACCAAGAGCTAGTAGAAAAGAACATAGGTGAAGAGAAGCGGATGGGAACCATAGAGAAAAGATGGGAAGTTATAAAAACAGGCATCGCAGCAGCGGCAGAGAAAACAATAGGAACGGTGGAAAAGAAGAGGGTTAAGAAGTAGTGGGTTACAGAAGAAATGATAAAGAAAATGGAGGAGAGAAGGATATGGAAAAACGTGAACACCGACGTAGGGAAGAGGAAGTACAAGGAATTGAATAATAAACTCAGGCGAGTGACCAATCGGGCAAAAGAAAACTGGTGGAAGGGACAATGTGAGGAAATGGAAAAGATGCAGGAGGAGTGGGAAGTGGGCGCTTTATACGCCAAGGTGAAAACGTTATCGGGTGGTAAGAGAGGTCAAGAGATACCAAAGGTTAAGGACAAAACAGGGAAGATATTAATCGAGAAGGAAGATATCCAAGAAAGATGGAGAGAATACGTAGAGGAGCTATATGACAGCGAGAATAGACCCCTTAGCCTAGATCTAGAGGACGAAGGAACAATAGATAAGGATAACCTCGGACCAGAGTTACTTGAGAGTGAAATAGAGAGGGCACTAAGAGAGATGAAGGGTAGAAAAGCCATGGGAGCCGATAACCTACCTTCGGAGCTCCTGAAGAATCTAGGTAGTAAGGGGAGAAAATCGTTTTTCGAACTTATTCGCAGGATCTACGAGGAAGGAGTATGGCCAGAGGATTTCGTGAAAATAGTATTAATACCTATCCCGAAGAATAAGAAAGCTTCAGAATGCGAGGAGTATAGAACAATCAGTTTAATTTAGCACGCGGCAAAAGTGTTGCTTAGAGTACTAAATAGAAGGTTGGAGGGCAGAGCAAAGTGCTATTTAGGCGATGACCAATTTGGGTTCAGGAAGGGGAGGGCAACCAGAGACGCGATTGCGGTAATGAGGACACTTATAGATAGAAACATAGAGCATAATCAGGATGTTTTTGCTTGCTTTGTAGATTTCGAAAAGGCGTTTGACAGAGTAAACTGGGAGAAACTAATGCAGATACAGGGGAAAATAGGAATAGATTGGCGTGACAGGAGACTCATCCGAAACTTATCTATGGGGCAGAGGGCTCAGGTAAGGGTAGCTGAGGGTGAATCAGGGTGGGCAGTTATAGGTCGCGGGGTACGGCAAGGGTGCCCGTTGTCGCCTTTACTTTTTAACATCTATGCTGAGGAAATGATAAGAGAGGCATGGGATGAGCTAGATGTGGGAATGAAAGTAGGAGGCCAGTGGATAAAGTCGGTTAGATTCGCAGACGACCAGGCGTTGGTCAGTCGGTCATCGAAAGGATTGCAAACTTTAATAGATGCTCTGGATAAACAGTGTGAGAAATACGGGATGAAGATAAATAATAGGAAAACAAAAGTAATGAGATTTTGTAGGACAAAGAAAGCTAAGCTGGTGATAAGAGTAGGAAGTCACAAACTGGAGCAAGTAGAACAATTTAATTACTTGGGTAGTACGCTGGAAGAAACAGGACATAGTAGCAAAGACATTAGGAGGAGAATAGCGCTAGCGAAGGAAGCGTTCAATAATAGAAGGGAGCTGATGACGGGGACCTTAAGTAAGGATGTAAAAAAGAGGCTAGTGAAGAGCTTGATATGGAGTGTGGCGTTGTATGAGGCGGAAACGTGAACCTTGAGAAAGGAAGACGAAAATAGGCTGAAGGCTTTCGAGATGTGGGAGTGGAGGAGGATGGAGAAGGTGCGTTGGACGGAAAGGAAGACAAATGAGGAAGTGCTTGACATGGTGGGCGAGGAGAGGAAACTTATAGATGAGATTAGGGGAAGACAGGGTAGGTGGCTGGAAGGGGTAATGAGGGACGATGGTTTGCTGAAGGCCGTGATAGAGGGTAGGATGTTGGGTAAGCGGGGAAGGGGAAGGAAGAGAATCGGTTTTATGGACGGGATGAAGAAAGGTAGGACTTATGCTGAGATGAAGAAAGAAATACTAGATGTAGAAAGGGCACGGCACGTGTAAGAGTTCGTCGGATATTCTCTGATTTTCATCACAACCTACCTTTTACCGGTAGATTACTGTAATGAATGAATGAATGAGACCCAAGCCTCAGTGCTCAAGCTATTTGTATTGCTCTCCACCTTTTCCCCAAAATGCAAGCTGGTCTTCAACCAGGAATTCTTCTATCTTTTGTGCCATCTTCAGGGAGAGATTTGTCATCAAAATTTCCGAAGTGTCATTTTTTCGAAAGCATTTGAAAACAAAATATAAATATTCCAGAGTTAAGGCATGGGTCTCCTATAAAGCCCAGACCATTAAGGGTCCCCATTACATGATTGAAGGCATAAGGAAAGAGCCAAGAAAACCAGAAACCTCTCCGCGGATATGATATTAATGAGTGAGTCTCGTGTGGTCTTATCTCTTGGTCGTGCCAGCTTAACCTCCCAGCACTCTTTTCTGTAACAGTTTTTGGCATGACTCAATTTCGGAGTGGACATCCAACTATGCTGCAATACCTCGGGGTTCTCCATGGCAAATAGCTCCGTAGCTATCCGTAACCAGTTGGAACATGCAATCCACTCCGTTCCTTGATATATTCCTCGGGTGTATGCAACACCCAGCATCTATACCTGTAATCAGCAGTCATCATTCAAAGGATTGATTTGATATTTCTCTCAAACAGCAGCTTCTTCTTCCTTCATTATTCTCACCATGACATCCTTAATAATTTGCTTAGTGCATTCCACCCTTGGTCTTCCTCAGCCGTTATTTCATTAGTTGCTCCTTCCATTATTCATCTACATCTCCGCGGTACCCTGCAACTCACCTCAAGGGTGTATGGCAGCAGGTGATTCTGCACCAGGCATGCACGAACATATTTGCTATTTTTTCAGCTATTAGTCATACATTAATTAGCTATTTTGTTTCCTAAATACCAATATTGTATGTTAAATTAAGTTACGGAAGTGGAAGTGACTCCACATTCAACACAGCTGGACCATCATTCTGCTAATGCGGGACAGACACTGCAATCAAACATCATGAAGACCAATTTTTAGAGTTCAGTCATGCTGACATGCGAAAAATATTTTTTTTTAATTACTGACACGTAAAGTAAAGTTAACTATCCTCTCATGCAGACAATGAAATCTGACACAATTACAATAAAAAGAGCATTGAAACAACGCCAATTATCGTTACCATCAACCATATAGGTGGCATGGATCGTAGTTTTTTAAATCCACATTCGCACGAGGAAAAATACATTTATCAGCTCCGTTCTGCGATCTATATTTCCAACTGTATGTATAAGTTAAAAAATGGAAACACCCAATTACTGGAGGGAACCATTGAACACATCCTACAAACCCTAGTCCCAAAGGACTCGGAAGAAGGATAAACAAAGTACCAGAAAGAAGCCAGAAGAGAGTATTATAAGGACAGCGATAACAGAAATATAGAAAATACGAAGGAGGATGTATTCACGGAAGTACAGCAAATTAGGCCAAAAAAGACACCCGGCCTCGACAATATTAACTGCACACTCATCGTTATGGCGGAACTTATAATTGCTGATTATCTCACCATAATTCTAAAAAACAGCATCTAGCTAAAATATTTCCCGAATACCTGGAAAAAGGAACTACTCTGTACAATTCTGAAGGATAAGGAAAATGATCCCGGAGACCCTACGTCGTGCAGGCCAATAACTTCTTTCAGAATTAGGAAAAGTCTATGAAAGAATTCTAAAAGAAAAATTTGAGGAAAATGCCAACGAAAACGAGCTAATTCATCCATCCCAATATGGGTTCAAAAAGGGAGGTTCAATGATTGACGCTTCTTCCAAACTCATCAACGAGATCCAGACTAGTAATTTTAAATACACCATAGCATATATTCATTGACTTTGAGGCCTATTTTGATTCCCTCTGGTGGCCTCAGTGCCTTAAAGAACTCAAAAAAATGCAATATCCCAGGAAACCTAACGGCAGTAATTCGGAGTTACGTTACCGGAAGAACTACTACTATTCAACTGAATAACCTGGCCACAACGAAGAAAATAACTAAAGGAGCACCACAGGGGTCAATCCTGGGGCCTCTACTATGGAATATTAGTATGAACGAGCTATTAGATACAACAAGATCTACCAGAGGAATGCAGATGAACGGCCTACGCGGACGACATCGCGATCAGCATTCCAGGAGACTCAAGAAGCGTGATAGAAAAGAAGGCCGGTGAATGCAGCAAAGTGCTTGAAAAATGGACTAAAAATAAAAAATTAAAAGTCATAATTAAAAATACAGTGTGCATGGTCTTTGGCGGAAAGCTGCGGCGAGATCCCACGGAAGTGGATAACCGGAAGAGCTTCAAAAGATGAACTCAGATAACAAATACCGAAAAATTGAAAAAAAAAAAACAAGAAGATAATCATTGAAATCACGAACAGAACCTGGCAGGCAGAATGGAATTCAACAGAAAAAGGAAGAATAACGTTTAAGTTCATCCTCAGCATTGAAAACCGACGAAAATGTAAACTCCAAATGGACAGATACATAACCGAAATCCTAACAGGACATGGAAGACTTAAGACCTATCTTAAGAAAATAGGAAAAGAAGAAAATGAAGAATGCAACTGCAACCTAGGACCAAACAATGTACATCATAGGCTGTACGATAGTTCAAAATACACAGAAGGAAGAACTGAACTTGAGAAGATCTTCGGAAATTGGCCAGTCACACTGGAAGAGGTTGGAAAAGGACTGCGGAATAAAAAAGCAGCCAAAGCAGTTTCAAAATTCACAAGACCGCAAGAAGGAGAAGGGACGTAGAATAGGACGTAGAAATCAAGAAAAGATGAGGAGGAGAGGAGAGAAGAGAAGAGAAGTAAAGAAGAAGAAAAAGAAGACGTAGAAGGGATGCTGGGAATGCTGAGAAGGAGGAAGAGGAAAGAAGACAACTATGTAATAAAAATACTAAGAAGAAAATTCCAATTGTAAAGCAAGCAAAGAAGATCGCAAGACACCCGATGAAGAAATCAATGGAGAAAGCAAAATAAAGTTTGTAAATAATGAAACACTTTGCAAAATTAAATATAATGAAAAACATTGAAACTTGAATTACACTAGAAATATATTAACCAGTTGTTAAAAAAGTAAAATTTAGAAAATTGGGGGTAAAATAAAAGGTACCCCAAATTTTATTGTAATTTAGAACAATAAAGAGGAACTCCGCCATACCCTTGTAAGGGAAGACGGAGTGGGAGAGATCTGAAACACAGCGTGAATTGTGGAGCTTGGGCGCCTTGGAGAGGGCGTCCAGCTACCGCCAGTGTTCCAATTCTCTCCCTTTTATTTTTATATTTTTTTATACGTATGTGACCGAACCTACCAAAGAAGCAAGGGGTTTTCAAAATACTCTTTATTTTTGTTTTTAGGATGCTGCTATTTCTTATAATGTGTAAAATAAATATATCAGTTCTACTTCTCAGAGTTTCAATCAAGCATCTTTTCTCCATAGCTCTCTGTACGACTTTTCATTGAAGAAACTCTCCACCCACTTGATCTTCATCACAACTTCCACAAAAGCTCATCCTGGTAAAGGGCTTCGAAAACTGGATAGCGCCATCTCATAAAGGGCAAAAAAGCCAATCAATTAATATAAATGTTATTGCTTCGCCATCAATTAATGGGCTGAACACCTTGACACCTTACGAGCATATCCACTGGCATATGGATTTATCAAACGTAATACTTTTTGCAACTGCACGGATGAAAATCAATAGCCTTCATTCCATATTAAAAACATAGGCATTAAAATGTCACCGGACGGTACAAATAAATGAATTGCAATTCACAAAAAGCAAAACGCATAGCATACCATATATATAACTGCGAGTCATCATATATAAATATATGATGACTCGCAGACATTCTATTGCAAATATCCGAACGACCGAAAAAATCATGTGATAACCATAAGATAGCGTTCAAGGTACGAATTACTGGAATATCACGCAATAATATTAGTTTTAATCATCAGTACCATAAAACCAAATACATTTATAATTCATAGCCACCACCTATCTCTCAAATATTGATGTTCAATTAAAAAAAGGTTCACTAACACAAATGTTATACAACAGGATTTCCACTTAACAATTATCACATGGTTGTCCTTTTCGCGGTTCAATTAGTAAAATGTATCCATTCCTTTTCAAAACGACGATGAGTTTCCTCAAACTTCGACATTTTGGGCAATAATGCAATCATTGATTAGTTGGCGCACGCTTATAAAGTAGACTCAACCTATTACGTGCTTACTAGCAATTAATTAGCTCTTGGTGGAGCAAAGAATTAAAATATATTTACAGATCATTCCAGGCACCAAATGATTAAATATATATAAATATGGAACAGTGTTAACATAACTCACCACTAACATTAACTCTAGCAATAATTTTTCAGGATACTGAGCAATTCTCTGTATGGATACGGACACAAAATTTGGAAGGCCACAAAATGTTTATGCATAACCAGACAGCGGTTTAGTAAATATTTTTATAATGGCCTAATTTATTTCTATTCCCAAAATTATTACTATAATACTTTTATCTTTAACAACCAAAGTATAAATCATCGTAGTTCCCTGTATTTTTACTTTACCTGTGATGAATAATAGCACACAAACTCTAGGCTATTGTTGCCATTTGATGTATCAATTATGGATTCACTGGAATCAAACCCATTGCTATAACATTATACAGAAGAACGAGGTTATTTTTACCCAAGAGCAGTTTCTGAAGTTTTAAAAATAAATTCATTTAGATACAATAATACTAATAATGAACGCTATGCTTAATAATTTACAAAGCCACTCTTCATATACAGAAGGTTTTTTGCAGATGTCACAAAAGATTTTCCTTTCAGGATATTATATATTCAACCATGAATCTTTCACATTGAGAACACTTTTCATATTTTTACCTCGAATAATCTGAAATTTGATTAATATATTCAATTATCATAATTTAACCTCATTTATAAAAATATCATTTCACGAGTATCGGAGTGTTTCATTGAGAGTTCATCATATTTAATTGAATGTTCTTTTTCATCCAAAGCTTAGATCTATACATGCGTCAAGAAGGGAACAAGTTATAAGTTTGAAACTTAACATGAATAGAATTCGTTTTCGAAAATAAATATAATACCCCATTTGTAAACACAAATCTTTTAGCTATAATAAACTCCTTGTATGATCCTAATAATCCAGCTAGTAGAAAAATGGTATTTCGCATCAATTCCTGCTGGTTTGTAAAAAACATATTCACTTCAATATAGCACATAAAAATGGTTTCAGGAAAACAATCCCGCACTCGTGGGTTGTGAACATGAAAGATAATTTGCTAAGGAAATTGTAGCAGCTTTAAGGTATCAGCAATATTTGATATGCATTCATTTCAATACGTACATTTTTTCAAAATTGTGGATAAAACATTTGATATATTTCAAAATTCAACGTTTGAAGAAAATACGTCCTCCGAGAAATATTCGGCTTCAAACTTACGGAAATGATTCAACCTTGATTTTTCCTTTTGATCTGGTAGATTCCTCAATTCCATAATTCATCAAAAATAATTAGACAAACTGCTTATTTGATATTAAAAACCTTTTCAAAAATCTAGCGTCGCTTCATCTCTTCTCTCTATCTCCTGATCTCATCCTTACTCGACCTATTCCCAAGGTGGATTATTCTGTGAGATTCCAACAGTAATACGCAGGGGTCCCAGACGCTGGCAGCATATTCAATGTGAGGTTTTAAGAAAGGAGAACAACCGCTTATCCACTTTTTGCCAAAGCTCCTCAGAATCCTTCGTCTTATAAAATATTGTTTATGAGGAGAAGGTGCGTCTGGTGTTTCCTGAAAGCGGTTCACCAAACTACTAAATAGTTATTCTGTAAGTTACATTTGTAATAGTGGCTAATATCTTTTGGAGTTTCGAGTTTAGTCTTCAAAACACACCTCTCGAATTACTTCCCACTATGTTTTCTTTGTTTCCTCGGATTTCCCATTTATCGTTAGCCTCAATGTGTGATAACATAATTTCTTTCACTAAGTAAAACGATTTATTTAAAAAACTTTTACCAACCACAGAAAAAATATGCACTCTCACACAAACACGACCCGGGGTTTCGGCGCTGAGCACCATCATCAGGTGATGAAGCAATACGAACAACCTGTATATATACCACACTGGAGGGAGGGGTGGGTTGGGTGGGTGGGGGATGTAGTAATTAGGGGGTGGACACGGATTGTACTGTGGGTAGTGGTGGATGATGGGGAGATAAGCGGTGTCGTGCAGGGCTGGTAGCGGACCTTGAGTGGAATGAGGGAGGAGCGGAAGCAGCGACTGCGTCAAGGATAGGGGAGGAGGCAGGGTACAAATATTCATTTATTACCGAAATATTCGGGTCATTAGATGCTTTTGAAATCTCCAGTTGCTCTAGTGAGTTCAACTCCCTTCTGTTATTAGACATATGTAAAATTTTAACAATAAAATCACTACTATGGTCACAAACTAAAAGATGCTTAGCGAAGTTGCTCTTGTCGTCATTGTTAAGTTTAAAAGCTTGTAAAAGTGAAACGGCGGGCTCGGCCGCTCGGAAGCAAGCGGCGGCGCAGAACACACTCCCTTCTATGTGATGTAGCGCGCTTACCGTTCATCGTATTAGTCTCAAAGTAGAATCAATTGAAAGCTTATGAAACGCACTACAACTTTTATTCATAGTCACTTTTTGATTAATTCCTTGATATTCATAATTCATTCAGAATTCATAATTGACCGTTCTTCATAACAGATGAATTTAGCGCTGCGAATAATTCATGTATTCCGTAACATTTAAAAATAACTAAGCAAATTCGAATCATACGTCACTTCTGGCCCCAGCTTCGAATTTCTGACTGCAATAAACATAAGAATAGCCGTTAACATCATCAAGTTACGCCGATATTTAAGAGAAAACAACAAGTTTTTACCCACGTCGCCATTTTGGACGCCATCTTGGATATCTCACTTTCGGCTAAGATTTTTACCTGGCAACAAGCATTTTCGTATTCAGCGGGTTGAAAACATCCGGAAACCACCTTTTACTTGCTTGTTACATGAAATGCTTCTTGCTGAACGTTTTTTCGAAATCTGTTCCAGACTATTATTCCTTTTCATGTCTCGTAGGGCTCTTTCAATTTCGCTATCTAGGATATCTGGTCCAATGCCATCTCTGTAGATGTCGTCTTCCCATTCTATATCTAACAAATTGGGCTTTATTTCTTTACCATACAGCTCTTCAACATACTCCTTCCACCTCTCCTGGATCTCTTTCGATTCTACAATAATCTTTCCCGTCTTGTCTGTTATCGTTGTAATTCCCCTTCCCTTATTACCACCCGTGAGTTCCTTCACTTTCCTATATAATGCATCTGATCTTTCCACTTTTTGGTATTTCTCTAACGAGTCGATCTGTTCTCTCCACCACGCCTCTCTTGCTTTCGTTGTTTCTCCTCTAAGATTTAATTCTCGTTATTTTCTCTTACCTAGCTCTGAGTTTACGCTCTTCCATTTCCTTCTCTCCTGCATCTCCATTATCATCTCCTTCGTGATCCCCGGTTTTATAATTTTAGTTGCACTGACTACGCCTACCGTTACTTCGCCAATTTTTCCAATCCCACTTTCTGGTCCACAAAACTATTGTATGGTTCTTTGTTGGTGTTTCGTTAACTCGATCAGGTATGCCGTCTAGTCTTCGAAATAATGCCTGTTTCCTGAATACTGATTTTGTCCTGAGCCATGCACGTTAATGCTCAGAGAGACCAAAGCAACATAAACAATTTTATTTTCAAGTGCTGGTATTTTCCCCAATCCTACTCTACAAAAACTTTACTGGCTATACGCTATCTTTCAACACCACCTTTACTGGCTATACGCTATCTTTCAACATGAGCAAATCTTTCAATCTTCTCAGTGGAAATGATGAAAGACGGCAACTCTGCCAATACACCCAACGAGTGACTCCATACTCGAGCTTATATGACCATAATAACGTGTTTTGTTTGATCGGACATAAATGAGAGACTAACTTGATTTTTCATCGACATTTTGTATCCTTGTGGGTAAGGGGAGGATGCTGAGTAAGAGAGAAGAGGAAAATGAGAATATATTTTAGTGATGGGAAGGGGAGGAAGTAGTGCGTATGCCGAAAGAAAACGTACAAGGAGGTAGGTGCCTGCGGTTTTCAAATATCGGTATAAATTATCTTATCTCCATAGTAACCGACCTTAATTGACGAAAGACCTCAAGGAAATATAATATCCATGGGTGGTAACAATGAGAAGAGCATCGATCAACAAACAGGAGGGCCACGGGTTAAAAATATGAAGATGGCATGTCCAAACAAACCATAGTTTTGCGATTTTTCTGAGCACCATACATCTACATCTACGAAGTACCGTGCAAGCAACCACTAGGGTGTGTGGCACGGGGTGATTCCACACCCCGGACCATAGCTTGCTGAGAACCAGAGGACCATAGCTTAATGGGAAATAATAGACAGCCATTAAACATCTAATTATTAATTTCGAATGATAAGCTAGATAAAATACAACAATTAACACATGTTCCCCTTGTTCTACTCTTAGAGAAATGATAACAGAAAATCCACGTAGTTTGAAAACTCAATACAAAACTGGCTATAAATCAGTTGCTATATTGACATCAGCTAATCATCCGTGAGAGTATTTTTTTACATTCAAGAGTAATACACAAACTATGATTTTCATGAGAAACTGAGAGTTCAAGGCTAAACTAATTTTCGAAGTGGCAAGGAATCTCGCATACTAAATTTCAAAATACTCACGGTACGCGTATCGGACAGTACCGATGGTACCAATCCAGGATTGTACGGAATACCTAAATACATTAGGAGAAACATGTTCACAGACCCGCATTACTTCAAAATGTCGATCTATTTTGACGTGCCTCGCACGAAGACCTTTCGAGGCATGACAAGTTTTCCACAGTTACCCTGACGAAGCAGCCGCACAAGATATCGCGTTGTAATTCCGTTGTAAGAAAGTTTTAAACGTGCTGTAACAGACCTCCAACAAGTCCACAACGTTGTCACAACGCACTTTCGTTATAACTTATTGCCAACGTCGTTACACCGCATTCATAACGTGACAATGCTCGTTATAAACATGTTGTAAGTACAATCTTGCAACGGGCCTGCGTTAGAACTCAACAACGCTGTTAAAGCACAATTCCAATGCGGCTATGCGTGTTGTAAGTCTGTAGTGAAAACGTCGTTGCATCGCACGTTCTTGCGCTGCCGGATATGCATTCGTAACACGGCAAAGCGCGTTGTAGAGATATTGTGAGGTCGTCATTGCAACGGGCATGCATCTATTCTCAACAACGCTATTACAACGCGAAGTCAATGGGGCTATGCGTGTTGTAGGTCTGTAGTGAAAACGTTCTTAACGTAAAAAAATCTTGTTTATTCTCAGTATTATAGCATTATATTCATACAATGTAGCAATATAGGTTTAAATTAACTAATGCCTGATAACTGTTATCGTAATGTAATGGTATTTCCTCAGACTATCACGAAATTGCAGTTGCCAAAAATTAGTTCTCGAAGTCGCATTAGGCCACGGAAGTGGCCACATATATAAGAGTTTCTTGACGATAATTATTTCAATATGGGTGCGAGGATATGAGCATAGAGCCGTGGGGCAGCTAAATATGCGAGACAGATGTAATGTCGTTAAGTAAATACAAGGTAGGATGACACTAATACATGCCATCGTAATATTAACATTCATTTTATCCTGAATACAAATTTTAATTTTTTTAGAGGCCACAAAATAGGGTTTCAACGTGCTCACAACGGACATGAGGATGGCAACGCGGCTATAAAGCTTTTACAAACAAAATCTGAGGTTTCAGGCGTGATGGAGTGGAACCGGAACATCACTGCAGTTAATGAAACAAGAGCAATTTCCACAAGTATGACATTTAATGCACGACCGGTTTCGCTTTTTACAGCATCTTCAGGTACATATATCAAGTGTGCTCAAGCTTATATAGGGATGCGGGAAGGGGGGGTGGTAAGACAGGGTAACGGAAGAAGGGGAGGGTAAAGGAGAAGGAGAGAAGGGTGGATAGTCATAGGTGCCTGAGGGTTGGGAATACCGGGGTAGGAGTCGGGGGGAGGTGGGTGACGAATTACACAAGCACATGAATATTCACAACAAACCAATACAAAAACTAAATTGGCATCATATGAGTTATCTGCTCTTTTCAAAGTTTGTCGAAGGACCCCTGGCTCGTCTTCCTGTACTGGGCTCTGTTCCCTCCCTGATGATTGCTCGACCGGGAAACCCTCGCCCTGGATGTCCTGTGGTGTCAGCCGTTGAGGAGGATCGGGCAAAATTCCGCGTCCCTGGTGGAAAAGAGAGGGATGGGAAGGGGGAGGAAGGGGGTGGGGGGAAGGGATGCTAGGAATAGTCGATGGATAGGAGGGGTGAACTGCTATTGTAGAGTAGTTCGTTAAGGACGGGTTTGTTTTTCCTTCTTCTCATGTTAATTTCCACTTGCTCCAGGGCATCTAGTTTTTTCCCCTTGCTGGCTATGTGGAGTATTTTAGGTTCAAACCTGCAATCATGCCCCGAATCAATCAAATGTTTGGCTACCATGGATGTTTCGTTACCCGTTTCTGTGCACTTTCTATGTTCTTTCATCCTGGTAGCGAAGTCGCGACCAGTCTGGCCTACGTAACTCGCTCCACATTCACAAAACAACTCGTACACCCCACTCTTCCTTGTTTCTTCAATTGCGTCCTTGTTCTTGCACAGAAGTTTGGTGAGAGATTTCGGTGTGTAGAAGGCGACCTTGTATTTGTCTTTGGGAATAAGGTTCACTATTTTATGTGATAACTTGTGATAAAACGGAAGTTTACACCACTTTCGTCCATTATTGATGTCTGCTGGTAGGAGGGAAGTAATCAAGCCTATCGCAAGCTTCTTCCGTTTCTTGGAGAGAAGAGAGTTAATCATCTCAGCACTGTATCCGTTATTCACTGCAATCTTCTTAATTGTCCAAAGTTCCTTTCTATAATTGATATCAGGCATAGGTATATTTCTAAGTCTGTGAATCATAGAATTGAAACGGGCTAATTTGTGAGGCATCGGGTGAGCGGAATCAGAAGGTATTACTTGATCGGTGTATGTAGGCTTCCTATAAATAGCAAACTCGTGCTTTGACGAACTTATTTTAATGGAAAGATCCAAGAAGTTAATCATTTTGTCATTTTCAAGTTCCATGGTGAAGGTGATGGATTTATGTATTGAGTTAAGGAACATAAGAAAGTTATTTAACTGCCTGTAGCTGCCCGTCCTTAACGAACTACTCTACAATAGCAGTTCACCCCTCCTATCCATCGACTATTCCTAGCATCCCTTCCCCCCACCCCCTTCCTCCCCCTTCCCATCCCTCTCTTTTCCACCAGGGACGCGGAATTTTGCCCGATCCTCCTCAACGGCTGACACCACAGGACATCCAGGGCGAGGGTTTCCCGGTCGAGCAATCATCAGGGAGGGAACAGAGCCCAGTACAGGAAGACGAGCCAGGGGTCCTTCGACAAACTTTGAAAAGAGCAGATAACTCATATGATGCCAATTTAGTTTTTGTATTGGTTTGTTGTGAATATTCATGTGCTTGTGTAATTCGTCACCCACCTCCCCCCGACTCCTACCCCGGTATTCCCAACCCTCAGGCACCTATGACTATCCACCCTTCTCTCCTTCTCCTTTACCCTCCCCTTCTTCCGTTACCCTGTCTTACCACCCCCCCTTCCCGCATCCCTATATAAGCTTGAGCACACTTGATATATGTACCTGAAGATGCTGTAAAAAGCGAAACCGGTCGTGCATTAAATGTCATACTTGTGGAAATTGCTCTTGTTTCATAAACTGCAGTGAAGCTTTTACAACGCGATTCTTCGAGCACAGAAATAGGGTTTCAACGTTCCCACAACGTGTCGAGGATGGCAATCGCGTTTACTACGCGATTCTTCACGTAAACAAACAGGGCCACAACGTACTCACAAGGTGATGCCAACGCGATAACTACACGATTGTAACATGCTCCCTCCCACGCACAAAACGGATTCACAATGGCATAACAACGCATCAGCAACACGATTCACAACTGACTCTGTCCAAATTTCACAAGGTTACAACGTGGTATTCGAGGCAACTGAAAGAAACTTCCAACGAGTTTACAGTGCAGTATAGCGTGTGTTGAACAATGTACTTGAAACATACTTCCTTTGACAGGGTATTCACAGCAAGATTCATAAATTAGTTTTTTGTGATACTGCCATCATTTATTTACACTTAACATGTTGCCAATGAACTTATTGAGTGACGCGTGAGCGTGACTGGAATGAGCAAGAAAAGAGGTGACGCTCGGATTTGAAAATGGCCCTCCGTGCAAAGTAGGCATCTCTGCAGTGAATAGCGAAAGAGAACTTTATTTCGAAAGCATCGTAAATAGGAGTTATTGGAGGAATGGAATAATATTATCTGGAAAATTCAGTTCTTTAAACTTTGGGACTACTCCAATAAAGAACAACAGTTTTACGTGACTTCGTTCATTTCGATTGGAATTTTCCATAGCGAACTATTCATAACATCTCAGAATAATGGCCGAAGGATTGCTCGTCAGTTTAAAAATAGCCCCGGTTTCCCAGAATGCTTCAACTAAAATCATCCAAAAACAACCTCGAGGAAACTGTTTCATCAATCTGCTCGCTCATGACGTTTATCTTCTCGTTTTCTCGGGGGCGATTGTTCCATGAGTTGCTTCACGGACAATAAGAAACCATCAACATTAATAATTACATGCATTCCATCACGAAATTCTCTCCAAGACCTCTATTTCATTGAGCACGAGGCAGTGTGAAAAATCGAGGAGACAATAGCTTTTGGGATCAACTCAGATGTATTCCCAATCCTTAAATAATCGTGCATTTTGGTTACTCCCTCAGTTTATGCCAAGCCATTCCTCCGGATGCTGCGATTCTGAAGCCTCTTATTCAAGTCAGCTGGCGCATCTGATCTATCCCCGAAGCGAAGTAGACCGCTAACAAGTTCAAAAGATAACCCCCATTTCACTAAGGTAAATATTTCATTCCCTCGTTTCCACTGGGGCCGCGATCATTGATAAAGTGAAAAAGCCAAACTTTATGGTGTTTTCGCAGTTTCCAAAACCATTCGCTCAGAGGAATAGTTTCGCAGGAAAACATACCATTGCTATCAAAAAGTACTCGAGATACCGGTATCTAACACCCCCAACAAAAATAATTATCCGTCAAAACTACCAAAACCATCCAAATTGACATAAATATGTAGGCATTAATTTCAAATCACACTTCAATTTAATCCACTTATGGTGCTTTTCAGTAAAAGAAATCATTGGTAATTGACCAATAGAACTTTCATACTATTATAAATATCCATTTCGCCAAAGTAAAATATCAACCAAACTTGAGAATTTTCTCGTGGACAACCAAATATTGAAATGTGATTTCATTCCATTTTCCGAGTAATTTATTAAATGCCGAAATTGATTTCGATAATTTTTTTTATATAACTCTAGTTAACCACAGAAATCATCCTTACTAGTATGGAATTAATCCTGAAAGGAAACGATTTGGACTGAAAGAAAGATTTCGACTTAGACTTTTGAGCATAGTCATAACTGAATTCCATGACAATTTCGCCGATGTTAGACCATGAAATCAGAGAATATCTTATTTTGCACACCATGATCACGCTAATGAAGTGGCAACAACGCTTCCAGGACTGAGCATCACGTACCTACTTAACAGGGTTGCTACAGACCAGAGATTAGGCTTTTCCAGCACTTCTCTAGGTTTTCCAGCCAAATTTTTTTCTCAGGGGAATATGCCATTCGTTGAAGTGTATTTTAAAGATGACGTAACAATAAGAGAGCAACACACTAACGCATGTACTGTGCGGGGGTATAGTTTTCCAACAAACAGAGATCCACCACTATGACTCTGGGAGAAAATCGGCTTCCTTTCCGATGATGTATGATTCTTAGGTCTCTGCCACTAGGCCCACGAATTACTTGCGCATAGTCAGAGGAGAATAAAATATTCCCTCTTCCTCAACATGGGTTTAAAGAATAGGACCAGAAAGTTTAGTTTAGGTGCATAATTACTTGATAAACACCAAATATGAGTTCCAACGCCTTATTCAGGCTAGATACTAAACCCTTAAATCCATACACCACAGACGGCGCCTAAATTGGAGCTCCTTACATATTCAAAACAATCATATTTTGACCTTGAAAAGCAAATTTCCATACTAATTTCTAATTTTCCATGACTTTTCCAGGTATTACAGATCTTTAGCAACCCTGGTTAAGGCTGTTACACACGAGGCACATAATTGCGCAGCTTAATGTACAGAAGTTGCGAGGACGCGGGCACGGAATCAGAGAAGGGGCACTTTACCGCTCTTTTGTTCATGCATTCGCGCAACCATTCAAGCAAGTCCCCAATTTACGCGACGCATTTTACGCAGAACTACATTCGCGGACGACCAGGCGTTGGTTAGTCCTTCATCGGAAAGGTAGCAAGCCTCAGTGGATGCATTAGGAAACCACTGCGGGAAATACGGAATGAAGATAAACCATTGGAAATAAAAGTAATAAAATTCTCTAGGTTAAAGAAAGAGAGGCTAGTCATAAAATTAGAAGAGCACAAACTGGAGTAAGTAGAGTTATTTAAATGATTTTACAGTACACTAGAAAAAATGGGCATAGTAGCAAAGACATTAGAAGGAGAATAGTGCTATCGAAAAAAGCATTCAGTAATAGATGAAATCTGGTTATGTGGAACTTGGGTGAGAGCACAGAGAAGAGGCTGGTCAAGAGCTTGATTTGGAGTGTAGCCTTGTACGGGGCATAAACGTGGACTATGAGAAAGGAAGATGAGAATATGCAACAGACGTTTCATAAGTAGGTTAGGAGAAGAATGAAGACGTGGTGGACTCCCTTTGCCCTCACTGTACGGAGATCTCGAGCGGCACGGGAAAGCTCAGGTATGCGTTCCCTCACCCCACTAGACCCGGTCCCAAGTTGAGAAAACTTCTTGTAATGGTTGGGGAGAAAAAGAAACTTCTGGATGAGATTAGGAAGAGCAAATTATGTGGTTGGAGGAGGTAATGAGGAGCGAAGGGTTGCTTAGGACAGTGAGGGAGGGGAAATTTGGGCAAGTTGAGAAGGGGAAGAAAGAGAAAAAATTGTATGGACGGAATTAAGAAGGCAGACGTACGCTGAAATGAAGAAAGAAATGTAATTAGTGGATAGGGTCCTGCACTTGCAAATATTTAAAGGATTCAACTCATTTCCATCTAAAACCTTCTTTAACCGGTAGATTACCATGGATTTTGGATTTTAAACCATGGATTTTAAACCATGGATTTTAAACCATGGATTTTAAAAGAAAAACATTAGGAGAACAATTACAGGACAACCCAAAGGCATTTTGGTCATACGTAAGGGAAGTTCAAGGCAATAGATCAACAGTTATTCCACTACGAAACGAAAATGGCGAATTATTAACAAGCAGTTCGGACAAGGCCAACTTATTAAATTCTTATTTTCAAAGTGTGTTCACCAAGTCAACGCAGAGTACATCCGTAAAGTTAAATGATCACTTCCAGCAAAAGATGCCGCCTATCGACATCTGCACTCACGGAATAGAAAACTTGCTAAAATCTATAAGTCCAAATAAATCCCCAGGTCCTGAAGAAATTCCTGCCCGCGTGTATAGAGAGTTAGCTTGTGAAATAGCACCCTACTTGCAGAATATATTTAGTAAATCCATCAACGAACACGAAGTACCCATGGACTGGAAAATTGCAAATGTCACTCCCATATTCAAAAGCGGTGATAAGGAACAGCCATCGAACTACAGACCGATATCTCTCACATCTATCTCTTGCAAAGTCCTTGAACATATAATTGTTAGTTCAGTTATGAGACACCTCGATATAGAGAACTTGTTAACAAAAACACAACACGGATTCAGAAAGGGAAGATCTTGCGAAACTCAATTAGCACTTTTTGCTCACGATATTTTAGTCTCGGGTGAACATAACGCTCCAGTTGATGCAATTTTTCTTGACTTTAAAAAGGCATTTGATAAAGTTTCACACATTAAGCTACTCATTAAATTAAAATCCTACGGTTTAGACGACGACGTAGTTTCCTGGATTAGAGAATTCTTAAGTAATCGCGTGCAAAGGGTTGTATTAGATGGCGCTATCTCTAGTGAAGTAAAAGTCACATCGGGTGTCCCACAGGGAAGTGTCATAGGCCCGCTTCTGTTCCTTTTGTACATAAACGACATCGGTGACAAAGTTGACAGTAAGCTTAGATTATTTGCTGACGACGCAGTGATGTATAGAGAAATTCGTAGCTTTAATGACAAGGAAGCGCTAACTAAGGACCTCGAGGCAATACAAGAGTGGTGCGATGCGTGGCAGCTAGAATTAAACCTGAAAAAATGCGTTGTTGTAAATTTTTGGAAACGGAAAAACGCTCCTTGTAACAGCTATTGCATTAACAACATAAAACTAGACACCGTAGAATCGGTTAAGTACCTCGGAGTTAAACTGACTAATGATCTATCGTGGAGTAAACATATTCGAGAAATTACCGGTCAAGCTAATCGTAAATTGGGATTTGTTAAAAGAGTACTTGGCAAGTGCGACGATAAAGTTAGGGAAATCAGCTACTTCTCCCTCGTTAGACCCCACTTAGAATATGCCGCCAGTATTTGGGATCCTTATGAGATAGGCTTGGAAACTGAGTTAGAACGCGTGCAGCGAAGATCGGCAAGATATGTTAAAGGCCGTTATGATAATCTCGTTAGTGTTACTGACCTTTTGCAGCAACTGGGATGGGAAAAGCTTTCAGACCGTCGATTAAAATTTAGACTAAATCTATTATGTAAGTTCCAAACCGGTCTATTCTCTGACGACGTTGACAATATTTTACGAAATCCGACATACTACGGTAGATCAGATCATGAGAGTAAAATTAGGGAACTAGACTGCAGAACGGATAGATTTAAGATGTCATTTTTCCCACGAACGATAACGGACCATAATAGCTGCCATGAGACTTTTATCTAGGTTTGTCGTTAGGTAGTGTAGCTCTTAGTAGTGGTAGTACTCCTAATACTTGAACCCTTATCTGTTACCTAGTACATACTAACAGCACGCCTAGCATGTTTTCTACATGGGTCTTGAGTCCCTGTCCATCTGTGTAGTTGTAGAATGCATGTATATTGAGGTCACTCTCCATTTTGATGACATCTGTAGTGTAGTGTTGCATGCTTGTGAGGCTTCGCCTCATGACAAGCATTAGCGATTTATGCTAATGCATAATTAGTCGTAGTTACACTAACTACACTAAGTTACACTAAGTTACACTATAGGGTATAGTGTAATGCATGTTGGTGAATACTCACCCCCTGCCACACACCCCTGAGGTGGCTTGCAGGGTATTTTGTAGATGTAGATGTAGATTACCTACCTAAAAATAATAATTCATGTGGTGCAAATTTCATGAGTTTAGGTCAAATAATTTTTTTATTTTTAAAATTTTGCCGACGTTTCGGATTCTTATTCATCCATCTTCAGGGCTTCAAACTCATGAAATTTGCACCATATAAAAAAAAGGTCGAGAATAAATACCATTTGAATAATAATACATCCATGCATACATACTGTGTAGCAAAATGCCTCGTGTAAAACGGCGTTCAAAGTTTGTTTAGGCAGCACGCCAAAATGTTCTCAGAAAGCCATACTTCCATTGATCATTCACTATAGGAAACTACAGATATTTATAAAGAGAAATTCGAGTAATTTTCGTTACTATTTGTCCGGTCACTATTCTCATGCGAAGCCTCTCATCTGTTAACTCTTACCCTCGTGATACAGTAGTTATGTGTTTAGCCCACAGCTAATGAGCGATTCGTTTCCACGCTGGATATGGAAAATCATGATATCACCTTTTTGCTGGGAGGTACTCGGGAAACAAATCGTCCATTAACGGTCAGAGTATGCCAATTAATGCCAGGCATGGAAACTATTTAACTCAGTGGTGGAAGACAGAACAGAGTGGAATGACTCCATATTAAAATACTCCATATTAAATTCAAGACGCGTTAAATCGCTTCAGCGTCATCATCACTTCCAGACTGTCTGTACCTACCTGACGAAAATACTGAAGCATTTAAATGCGTCATAACGAAAAACTATTGAAGTATAAAATTAACATAGACTCAAGTAATATATGTAATAAAATCCATAGAGATAGGTCCGCGGGGTGACATAAAAATTTCCAAATTAATTTGATTTGATTGCTACCAAATCCACCTTCCTTTTGGTAGGATCGTGAAAACGTAGGATAGGCCTTATTCCCTTAAGGTATTGAACGGCTATCATCTATTGTAGGGTAAACCGAGACACGTTGGCCCACTTTTTTTTCTTTGATTTTTTATTTTTTAGCTTTTCATGTTTTTTTTTTCATTTCTTTATAGGAAAAGGTTGGTAGAACCATATTCAATAGAAAATTACATTATTAAAAGTTCATATTTGTTTGTGAATATTTCAAAAAAATTATATTTTTAATGTATGTTACTTGGGCCAATGTGCCCCGTAATCGGGGTAAGTTGGCCCATGGGTTGGGGCAGGTTGGCCCATAAAATATTTTATGGCTGAATTTGATGTAGGAAAGGTGTAACGAGCGAAAACAATTATATACCAATGGGCAGTGTTCATTTTATCATAGCATTTAAGTACAGAGCTTACATTTGGATTATAGATTAGTCACTGTCTTCATCTAAAGGGACTAAAGGATCGTTACAGTGCAAACATTCATAAAATAGGCCCTTGACTTCTTTTTCTACACAAGTGCCCACCGCTGACAGCTTGAACACTGAATCCACTGGGCACCAGGCAGGCTGTTTGAGAATCGCATACTTTTTAAAAGGACCGTAAACACTTCTGTCCAATGGCTGTAGATTATGGCTACAGTGTGGTGGAAAGGATAAAAGTGTGATACAATTTTCTTTGCAAAACTCAAGAACTGCCTCATCGAGATGAGAGCTGTGGTTGTCTATCAAAACTAGTCAAGGCCGGTCGTTCGAGCAACGAGCGTGGGTGGCAAAATGTTTTATATATTTAAGAAAATTTGCCTCCATCATCCAGCCCGTAGAATGGACCGATCCATCACACCCTAACGGTCCATCAAGGATAAAGTGGGGTTTGAAGTTAACTCTGGGAAAGATAAAATATGGAGGCACGCTATTGCCAGTCCCACTAACCGCCAAAGCCATAGTCACTAATGCTCCTCTTTTGGCCGATGTTACTCGACTTATCTGGCGGAAGCCTCTCCGAATGACGATACGCTCTGGCCGTTGCACAGTAGTCATTTCGGTCTCATTTATATTACATATGTCCGCAGCGGTCACTTTCACGCCGCCCCAGGCCGGGAATATATGGAGCGATTGTTGAGGAATCGGTTCACCCCCGGTCCTATCTCATAAAACATGCAACGGAGTAATCCGGAGGAATCACGCGGCGTTTACCCTCGCGGGACGGCTACCGAGAAAAACGAAAAAACAATACGATCCGGAGTTTGCGCCGTTGTTCCCAGACTCTCGCGAATGGAGGCCACACCGGAGGGGGTCGTAGTACCCACCCGCAGAAGTACTAAACAGGAAGAGATATGAGCGACTCGTTCGTTCCCCACAGAAATTTCCCCCATAACATTTAATGTCCTTTTTGCCTTCTCTTGTTTTGTTGATTTTTCACATTTTTTCAGAAGGGGAGATGTGGCGGGTTCGCGTAGCAGAACATTTGCGAAAACCCTAGAGGTGATCGGTTACTCATGAAAGCAAGCGAGCGGCGCCAAGGTCGCCGTTTCTTCAAGAAGCGGCTGAACGAAGGTCCCGGAAGGAGGACTCCTATAAAAGCGGGAGTCAAACTATGAATAGGGCGAGTGTGTATTTTACGCTCAATGAATTGACGCCGCGGTCGTCTTTGTTGGATAAATGGTCTCTTTCGCAGAAGTCGCCGTAGAAATTATTTCAACCTCAATAAAGTGACTTTGAAAGGATATATCTTCCACTCTAACTTATTATATATACATATATTTTTGGAAGGATATGCCTTCTGCTATACTGTATTTTTACAACTATGTGCCATGTCATGTGTAGCCCATCCCGACGGTTGGCCCCATACAGCTTGACGTTGAATATAGGCTTCACTTCATTGGTAAGCCATAGTCAGTAAATAACATGTATAAATGCAAGTATTTGGTGTGTTCTATATAATAATTTTAGCATAAATTAATTCTTTATTTTTCAGATGTGAACTACTAGTGAGTTGCTTCTCCCTAAGGTATTCCACTATCTTGGATTCTATTATTGCCAGTTGAACTTCATTACCTGGGGTGGCTCAAATGCATTACAACTCGTATTTAATCATTGCCGCTGACAAGTTTGTCATATGAGATGCTAACACCACCTCATTGGTAGGAATAAGTCATCGGTAATGCATGTTATCATTAGTCTTCAATCAATAGTTTTTCGCATTAATCTTCCAATTTCGTTAATTTATTTAATTTCAGGTGTGAACTACTGTTGAGTTACCTACTCCTCCCGGATAGTGTCTAAGGTATTTCACCATTATGGGTTATACTATTGCCTGTTGAACGTCATTAGCTGCAGTGGCACAAATTAATCCATATTTGTCTTTAAGCAATGCTCTTAAAAATTTGGTCATGCGAAAAAATCGATCTCGTATCATTAGTGGGACAACATCTGTAGCTTGTTCCTAGAGGGGCAACGGCCTGCCACGATGGAAACACCGGTTCCCGATCAGACACCGAAGTTAAACATCGTTGGGCTCGCCTCGAGTTTGGAGGGGTGTTCCTCCGATACGTTCGAGTGCTTTTGCCCCTGTCTGCACGTGGCAGGCAGTAAGTGCGAAATAACTTAGCCGTCGAAGCACGTTATAACAAAAATACTAATACTTGTTCCTATAGTATAAGGTTTACTTTGAGATATTTACTTTTGTCAATGGACAAATTGTAAAACGATGGAATTAATGGTAACTTATTTTTGTTTCGGGTGGTTTCTAATGCAGATTGTGCCATCTGAAAATTGATTTTTTATGTTAATTTCTGCATCTTGTTCGGTCATTTCCAACCTCTGCCTCAGGTATGATTGTATCTTATCTGACCTTGTTTTGATTTGAATTATAATTCTGATACTGTACTGGACTAATTGGTGTCTCTTCGTAATGACTGCTATTAATTTTAAATTTTCTTTTTAATGCTGGCAAGATTTTATATATGTAGTGATATTTGATATCCTGCTGCTGGTGATCGTGATTGCAATAAATGCATGACATTCCGTGAATAATTCCAATGTTAACCCTTGCATTTATGTATTTTTCATAATAAATATATCATTGGTGAAATTTTGCCGCAACGTGATTGGATCGGTTTGGGTAGGCTTCGCCAACCCGTTGTACCTACAATGCGCGACTTCGGCGCGGAGAATCCACGGCCTGTTTCATTGGAGAAATGACTGGTGTCATGGAAAATGATTGTGTGGTGTGAATTTTTATCATTATTTTAGAAATACCTTCGCAATTATTTTTCGGTGATTATGACCCAGTTATTGGAATTTGTGCCTATTTGCATTCACCTAATTTCTGCTTAATTGGTGCAATGATAGAAGGCATCTTTCGCTCTATAGGGGTGACGCATATGGTTTATCCAAGTAGGTGGAGGAAAGTTTCCCAGAGTACACTGTATGTACGGAACAAATTGCATTCAATTATGATTATATATGATGCCGTTTCAATTACTGATGGGTTGGTCGTGATTGATAGAATCACGAGATCCAATTTTCTTAAAAGGTTCATCGATGAACTGGATCTTTCAAATGACCGAGGAGTTCATCTATACCAAACACGATAGGAATGATTGATATGACATCAAAAATCAATTACAGTTCTTGAATGCTCACGATATGTGGGAGCGGCAAAATCAACCGTGATTGATTTGTCTAACGTGAGATGCGTAAGTTGTTTGATCATTCGTGAGATGGCAGTTCGTGAGATGTAGGCAGTTCAGCCGTGTGAAAACAATGGTGAGTGATTTTTCTATTCGTGATTTCTCATCGAGTGAATGTAGTGAGAACTGTGAAACGACAGTATTGCGACTGACACGACGGTTCCTGAGATGTTGGCAATGATGCTATAGCGAGGTAAATCAAAAGTAATCCTTAGGGTTTTTGTTGGCAGTTTTGTTAGGATCTCACGTGTGAATGTGTCACTAATAAATATTTTCATTTTGGTTAATTGCGATGAATGTCTGGTAGTATCCTCACCTTCCTGTTATGCTGTCCCTGCATACATTTTAAAAATTATTAATGGTTACCGAACGTTTTCATCTTCATCAGGATCAAACAAATGTTTTCCTTCGTACTCTCATGTATGAAATAAGTATGCACCAGAAAGGATATTTGGGAATAGGATTTGTCTTTCAATAAAAGTTTGGTGTGTTCCTTTAGCAATTTACATGAATCTTCAAATGAATTTTATTGGTTAAAATTTTCTTTTTTGTCTAAAGAAATACAGATAGGCATATCTTTCTAAGAAAGAGTGACTATACCCAAGTAGAATACTGACGTTGTGAAGATGTCTTAAAGACGCAGGAATGGTTTTCACTTGGTAAAAATTTGCTCTTGGATGATCAAAAGCTGACCTGTCCAGAAATCTGCAAGACAATTTTTATCGCATACATGGATGTACCCTTCAAGTCATGAGCATTTTTGGCCAATTATTTTCTTACTGAGGATTAAAGCCATGTGTTGAGAGAAGTCTCATTTAGATTACTTGAGGTCTTGAAAACGTCTTCGAAGACGTCATTGTGTTATTGATACGTGTTTATTTGCATTTTTTTGCAACTCTACGTCTGTCATATACTTGAGGCTTTATTATAGATTAAATCCTATTGCTAACATGAGCAATGTTAATTATACACAATGCACACAGTAAACTATTGTGATAAATCTGATTGTACGGAAGAAAGAATAATATGATTTATTTTATCAATATCACTTAATTACTAGTACACACCCCTTACCTACATCCAGGAAATAGATTGAAAACTAAATATGCTCTTGTTACCGTTGTACATGTACAGGTTCGGGCATCTTACGTTGCTTCTGAAACATATAAGACCGAAAAAAATGTGCCGCATGCGAGCTGCGATCCCCAGTCTTTGCTGGTAGGCTTATTAACCCACTCACAGTCAGCCACCATGACTATTAACCTTGCCGGGTACTGTAAATCTTTTATTTGGAACAGAATAGCTGTGGAATTATCCCATATTGAAAATACCGCGTTGATCCCTGCATGGAAACGAGATTGCCCCGCGGAATCACATTCCCTGCTGGGAATAAAAACTTCCCTGCATGGAAACTAGATTTTCCTGCAGGGAATCAATTTTCCTCCGTGGAAGAAATGTCCTTGCGGGTACCATTGTTTTTTTTCTCAGAAAGAAGAATTCGTCTCATGAAAACGAAAATAATAATAAGACTTTACTGGGGCGAGATTGAGACTGGGGCAGTATTTTCTTCCATCTGTGTATCATCACCAAAATTTGTATTTAGCCGATGAATTAGGAATAGCATTTAAAAAATATCCGCATAGAATGGCTGGTAAAGAATGTTAATAATATATTTTAGTATTTCAAAAGCGATTAATATGCACATTAAGTTGACCATGACAGATATTATAGAACAAACATAAGATGTGCGTATTTCGTACAACGATACTAATACATACATACCAATACTAATACATACCAATACATACCACATATTCCGACATGGCTTGTAAACTGAGGAGCTTACACCATATTCATTTAAAATTTCAATCCTTGCCAAGGAAAAATCATAACTCCTGAAACTAATTAGTCATTACTGGCCCAAAACAGAAGGATTGATTATGTCAACACAATCCCATTTCGAATGCAATAATGCGATCAAATAAAGAGATGACTCTTAGGTGTCAAAATTTATTGAAAGAAGTATAATATAGAAAAAATTCACTGCTTAAGTACACAAATCAATCATTATCTTTTCACTGAGGATGTAAACTACCAAACGTATAATTCAAGAGCAATCCATGAAATCAGTAACTTAATTTCAATTCACATTGATTCCAAATTTTAGTTAAAGTTGAAGCAACGAAATAATTGCAGGTATACTTATCCGACTCTTGAGAAGTTAATTGAACACTAAACTATAAACACTAAACACTATCCAGTCATAACACATTAGGAACTTAAATCTACCTACTACAAACCTTTAAAAATAAAAATATCACCACCAGAACACAGGCAATACTACATCACAGCACATACACCTATAACATTTATAATCACTGTATTGCCGCAATTGCACTGTCACTTAAACACACGATAAACCTTCGTTTCAATATATTCCCCAAATATTACATCTCTTGAACAAGTGAAACTTAATGGTACCGACTGTAATTGAAAATTGAAATTCCGTGCTACAGTCGGATAATTTGCTTAAAATCCTTACAGCCAAAACAAGGCGTTTGTTTCAAACTATATTCCAAAATAAATTTCCGCAGCATTCTAGACTACTATTTTTGATTAGTGTCCATTTATAATGAGCTCTGAATAATTTTTAATCCATAAAATATGCCTCTCTGTAATAGTTTAAGTAATTAGCAGGGATATTTATAATATCCTCGTTAATTATACTTAAAATCACAAACCAAGAGCACTGTGTAAGAACAAAACAATGTGATGTCAATCGTGATTGACTGTCCGACTGAAACAGATCGCTAGTTGCAAACAACATCCAAGCTTGATCAGCCAATTACGATTGACTCTTAAATGTGAATGATTGACGTGACCGAGATCTCATAAAAGACCGACTTGGCACAGCACTAGTTTTAATGAGTCAATGCGAGTTCTGTGATTGTCAAGATGTTGAAGTAAGCCGTAGTCTTGTTAATCATTTATTTTCCTTGAGCTCTTTATAACACATTTCTTTTATATTCAGTGATGTGGTGAATCACCATTGGGTGTTCAGAGCTGCCAAAAATCAAGTAAGCAATAAAGGAACTATAAGAGAATGAAGACGCGTAATTACATTTCTTATTGTAATTTCATATATTTCCTTTTCCTGAATATGCCCCTTTTTAAAAAATGGTGTGCTCTAATGTATAAACTGAATTTTAATATTGTGCTCTTGATAACAGTTTTGTTACTGAAATTGAATGATTAAATTTGTTTCTTATAATATGCCTGTGCTTTTTTGTTCACAATCCTCAGCAATAACTTACAAGGACTTACCCCTTCTGTTCCTCTGTTGCTAAGTTACCGGGTTCTTTTTTCCTGTTAAACGAGACTTCCTTGGACATTTAAAATCAGAGTTTATACTAAGGTGTTTCTGGCTCTTCTTGAACGGGTTTTGTTAAATTTTGTTGTTGAGCCTCCTTAGAGGTAGTATTTGCGCGTTAACGTAAAGTCAGTGACACAAGTCTTTGTTCTTGATATTTTAATAAATAGCTTGTGAGGCAGTATAATGTAGGAGTTGCTTTGTGCTGTCTAGTGCAATGTAATCGGTTCGTTCCCGCGTTAATTTTCAATGTTGACAGTAGAGTTGCAAATCTTGAAAAAATGTTTCATAGCTATTTTTACTCTAGAAAAGTGGCTAGTTCCGCGCTGAGCATGGTAAATGTAGAAGATATAGTGCTATTGATGTATTGCAGAGCCCCAGCAAATATGATTTATTTATTTTTTACTATTATATACATAAAATTTCAAGTGTTAACGCGTTCATTTGTAAACGTCGCAGTTTGTAACGCCCACTTATTCTTTCGGAATCCCTTCCCGGAGTGCCCAATGCCGGGCTTAGCTCGTACACCAAAAACTATCAGGGTCAAAACCCCCAGAGGTAGAGTGGGGTGGGATCGACTCTTCGACTATAACTAATAAAAAAAGGACGTCAGGTGCACCCGAGACGAATGCACCGCCAAAGGACATCAAATTTTCGACACCTAAAGGAAATAACAGAAAGTGCTACTTCTAGGCATTTCGGTTTAACACCGGGAAAGTTCACAAAGGGATAGAATTTTACATTTGATTAAACTTGACAAAATGTTTGGGGAGAGACAAAATAAAAGTAAAAAATAAAAAAGAAAGAGGCACTCCGGGAGTGCCGACAGAAGTGAAAACTTGAAATAACGTGATCATTTTTTAATGTAGGGAATAATTTCTAATGAAGTGTTTTATGAATCAGTAGAAAGTAGTTTCATGTATATAATAAATTAAATATTCATTTATTGCGCTATTGTACACAATTATTTTACATAAAAATTGTACACTTCAGAATAATCAACTTTCATCCATTATTTCAACAACTCTTTCATCATCACCGCCATCATCATCGGCAATATCTAAAACTGATACAATAGGCTAATGGTAACTAAAGTAAGAAACGAATAATTTTGATTCGAATTTGCTTAAATGTCTTGTAAATACTGCATCAATATTAGTTTTATATTTCGTTGTGCCAAGATTGCGATCATTAGACATCGTTAAACCAAACTCACTATTTAAAAATTCAATCAATGGTAGATTTTTATCGTCTGCAAAGTTTATGTTTATGTATATATGAATAAGCTACTCAAATTGAACGTATTAAAAGAAATTGAGTTATATTGTACTAACCTTCACTATTTTTGTATCGAGTACACTCTCCTGCACGAGTATGGACTATTATATTATCCGGCACAATATTTGTAGCAACCCAAATTGAATGAACTAAACCGTATATTAGATATATATAATGCAATATGAATAAAATTATAATATAGTTTATTTGACGGTGACGGTGACGCGAGTCCAATGGTTTTTACCCATCCACAAGTACTGTGTATTTAGCGAGTATACTGTGTATATACAGAATATACAATTATACATATATTTAGCAGCAGTGACGGTGACGGTGACGCGAGTCCAATGGCTTTTACCCATCCAGAAAAGTGTATATACAGAATATACAATTACACATATATTTAGTAGCGGTGATGGTGACGGTGATGCGAGTCCAATGGTTTGTACCCATCCACAAGTACTTTGTATATAGCGAGTATACTGTGTATATACAGAATATACATAATTATACATATATGTAGTAGCGGTGACGGTGACGGTGACGCGAGTCCAATGTCTTTTACCCATCCAGAAAAGTGTATATACAGAATATACAATTACACATATATTTAGTAGCGGTGATGGTGACGGTGATGCGAGTCCAATGGTTTGTACCCATCCACAAGTACTTTGTATATAGCGAGTATACTGTGTATATACAGAATATACATAATTATACATATATGTAGTAGCGGTGACGGTGACGGTGACGCGAGTCCAATGTCTTTTACCCATCTACAAAAGTGCTCAACGCGACATAAGAAGTTTTCACTTCAAAAATTCCAAATCTCAGATCAACTGAGATACCCATACACACAATTTTTAATGTTCTTGGATCACTTGTACACGGATGTATTTTGACTTTATTAGAAAGACTTTTAAATTAATATACGATAATTCTCCTTTCGACATCGTTGATTTCTGTTGTTGTCAACCCCGAGAGCACTAGGCGGCTTCCTGTAGTCATTTGTTTCTTCTATTGTCTTCCATTGGTGGGAATAGGGTATGTGCCCCTCAGCTTCGGAAACACTCGGAAAATTGGGAGTGGGGGGAACATTGATTTGGAGGAGTTACCCAACCGACTGGAATGGCACCGACTTGCATACAGAATCGCTGAAATAGGCTCCGTCGGTAGCGGAGTCCAAGTCCGTACGGAATCCCAACCGGTCGGTGGGTTAGGAAGCGCAACGTATCGGTACGGAACCGACGAAATACAGAATGACCCCCCTGGAGAGGAAACACAGGGTGGGGCCTAGGACCACATGGTGGTATGACAGGCGGAAAATTCTCAGAGTCCAATCCCAAATAAATGACATGGTCATTATGACCAGGGGATAAACCCTGTAAAAACAAGCACATTGCCGCAATAGAAATGGAAAATTGACCAAAGTAATGAACGTAGCTGACATTCAACTGATATACTCATTTCATTGTGTAGCTGGCAACCTAAGCACGGGATAGGATGTAGGGAGCCCGTGTACTCACCAAATAACGAGTAACTCGGACCTTTTGGAGGAGCGGTGACCTCAGCTCTAAACTGCCAGATATGAAAAGAACGAGACCTGTCACTCGACGCCCAAACAGTGACCAAGGTGAGAGGGGGGAGTACTACAAGGGGTTGGGAGGAGAGGAAAGATTGGGAAATTTAGACGGCCACGCCGATATGGCATAGCGTGGCAACGTTCATCGACGTAGCCGCGCGACACACCTCAACCAATCGAGGTTTTTCTTTCTACGCACAAAGATATCGGGGTCTCTACGCTTTAGCTCGGCGGTTGGCGGGGATGAGCACACCGCGCCGCGACTATGGAACCCGTTTCCCCTCCGAAGGGAAAACAAATAAAAGTTAGTTGACGCCACAGCAACAACGACCCCCGAAATTCATATAAGTCATTAGAAACAGCAGTATTTTTTAATCATTCAGTATCCTGGTACAACGAAATGAATGTAAAGAAGAAAGATCTAAGACTTTCCCGGCGTATGGTGATGTTGAAGGTTGTTCGGGATTCTCACAAGGTTAAACTCTCCATCTCTGCCGACGTTTCGATGTACGTGTCGTCTATCGTCATCAGGGCATGCCGTGGGGTTCGAGATACCCGGTGGGAATCCCGAACAACCTTCATCATAAATGTAAAGGCTGAAAAAGAATTTGGCAATTACAGTCTACCCTCGGTGGATGTTTTCACTTTCACTTTGCGTGCTCTAAAACGCCAGCATTACGGATACTGAAAATGGAATAGTTAAATATTACCAGCATTGTCAATATTAGCTTTTATGTGTCTTAAATTTTAGCGCTGAGCACTTGAATAAATCACTCACCCCTATTCGTCAACGAACTCGACCGGTTTTCGGTGCAGGAGCTACGGAGCCGTGCGAATTTCCCGCCCCCACAGTTCTAGCACACCAAATCTGTCCGTCCTACCACTTTGGTACCACGTGACTCGCCTGCAATCACTTCTACGTTACGAAAATAAATTTCGACAATAGCCCCCCAGCCATTGTACTGATAACCTAAAATACATTAGGAGAGGCATGTTCACAGCCCCGCGTTACTTCAAAACATCGATCTATTTTGAAGCGTCGAGTGCGAGGACCTTTCGAAGCATGACAAGTATTCCTCAGTTATTCACAGTAAAATTCGTGATTTAGTTTTTTGTGATACTGCCATCATTTATTTACACTTAACATGTTGCCAATGAACTTATTGAGTGACGCGTGAGCGTGACTGGAATGAGCCAGAAAAGAGGTGACGCTCGGATTTGAAAATGACCCTCCGTGCAAAGTATGCATCTCTGCAGTGAATAGCCAAAGAGGGCTTTATTTCGATAGCATCGTAAATAGGAGTTATTGGAGGAATGGAATAATATTAACTGGAAAATTCATTTATTTAAACTTTTGGACTACTCCAATGAAGAACAATAGTTTTACGTGACTTCGTTCATTGCGATTGGAATTTTCCATAGCGAACTATTCATAACATCTCAAAATAATGGCCGAAGGGTTGATCGTCAGTTTGAAAATAGCCCCGATTTCTCAGAATGCTCCAACTAAAATCATCCAAAAACAACCTCGAGGAAACGGTTTCATCAATCTGCTCGCTCATGACGTTTATCTTCTCGTTTTCTCGGAGGTGATATTTCCGTGACTTCCTTCACGGACAATATGGCACCATCAGCGTTAATAGTTACATGCATTCCATCACGAAATTCTTTCAAAGACCTCTATTTCATTGAGCACGAGGCAGTATGAAAAATGGAGGAGACAATAGCTTTTGGGAACAACTCAGATGTATTCCCAATCCTTAAATAATCGTGCATTTTGGTTACTCCCTCAGTTTATGCCAAGCCATTCCTCCGGATGCTGCGATTCTGGTGCCTCTTGTTCTGCCTTGCCCTGGAGGCGGGCTCCATCTCATTCAAGTCAGCTGGCGCATCTGATCTCTCCCCGAAGCGAAGTGGACCACTAACAAATTCAGAAGAAAACCCCCATTTAGCCAAGGTAATTGACCAACAGGATTTTCTGGTTATTATAAATACCCCTATCACCAAAGTGTAATATCAAAGGAACTTGGGAAATTTCTGGTGAAGTCAAATGTTGAAATGTAATTTCATTCCATTTCCCATAAAATTTATTAAATACCAAAATGTATTCAAATAATTTTTTGGGGTAACTTGAGATAAACTTCTTATTTGGGATGAAATCTGACTGAAAGCAAAATGTACTAGAAGGAGGAGTTAGACTTATAATTTTGAGCTTAGGCATAACTAAACTCAATTACACAAGTCTGTCGATGGAAGACAGGGAAAACACGTGATATATTCTGTCACACCGTGATGAAGTAGCAACAATGCTTTGAGGCCGAGCATCACGTACCTACCTATGTGTGAAAGCTGTTTCACACGACGCACTTAATTGCGCAGTTTGATGTACAGTAATTGCGAGAACGCTGGCACGGAATTAGAGCATGGGCTCTTTACAGCTCTTTTGTTCATGCATTCGCGCAGTCATTCAAGCAAGTCCCCGCTTTACACGACGCAATTTACACAGCACTAGATTCGCGGAAGACCAGGCGTTGGTTAGTCCATCATCGAAAGCGTAGGAAGCTTCAGTGAATTCACTAGGAAACCAGTGTGGAAATGAAGATAGTTCATTGAAAATAAACATAATCTGAGGTTTCAGGCGTGATTGAGTGGAAACGGAACATAACTGAACTTAAAAAATTACATCCATGGCGAGGATATCCCGGCCGAGGGAGGGAGCTGTGCCCAGGAGAGGAAGACGAGCCAGGGGTCACCAGACCATCTTAAGGAGGAACCATCATTTTAGGCATGCCCGAAAACCTGCCCTGATTTTGACATATATTATTTTCCATGATTTTTCCTGTCAATTGGTGTAAAAATATTACTATGTTATCGGCCATTTAATGAAGATATATGGATTTGAAAATGATGGAATTTTACGTTGGAATGCATCGTCTTAATGGCAGAACGATGACCTCCCTTCACATAAAATTTTTTATCTCAAGTTTCTCAAAAATATCGTTAAAAAACTAGTATAATGTGCAAAAGATACCTAGGCACACAATATATTTTTTCAGCTTAGGTCATCGGCAATTTAGCGTCAGCATTGAAGTTTTAAAAACATACTTCCGGTTTTCCTCCGAGCAAGGAGCCGACATGCTGTGAACAGTGTGGCAACGTTGGAAACTGCTTGGAGGTAAAATATGAAATACTGCGCAGTACTCAAGTTGACTGAATGTATCTTAATCCTTATGGCATTTTTATAAATTGAATTACGCATTTTCAAAGCATACTGCTTGGCAGCACTGAATTCAAGTACACAATTTTTAATATAAATATCAACGAGAGCATACATAGAAGGCGGTTATCAGTAATTATCGTTGCCAACGGCTTTGGTTAAATGTATGCCTGTGCTTACTGCTGCGTACGTAACTTTATTGAAGGCTTTAAACTACGTAATTTCAAAATGTTCAAATCTATAAATTCAGAATTTTAAAACTTTTCTTCGTTGATGGATAATTTCAGTTTTTAAAACTATTGGCACGATCAATTAATGGCTTCACAGCTTTTCTCAATCACATTAGCGTAATATGTTACTCAAGATACTCCTACAAATAAGTATGTTTATAACATTTCGTCTAGATTACTATAATAAGAACAGGCTGTAGGATCATGAAACCAGATAACGAATATTTGATCGAATACGGAGGATTAAAAGAAAACCGGGTCTCAGACAGTGGAAAAAACAAGGTAGCATTAATTTCCTGGAAGAGAGCCACGAATCATCCGAACTTTGGATTTACCCTTGTCTTCAGTGAAAAAGGAAGTAAACATCACTATGTTGTGGTACGGTTAAAATCACAACGTTGTTGGAAGGTTTATACTGCAATGTTCATTCTTCACTTTAAGTTACTTTATCCATTGCAGGAAATGCACACGCGGAAATGTCTTTTGAGATGATGTACCAAAAATGGTAAATAACGATCTATGTGATTAATGAGTGGACGTGATGGATAACTGAAAGGAAATATGAAGATCAGCAAAAAGAAAAAGTGAAATAGAGAGCAATGCACAGATGCTAAAACGAATGACGAAAGAAATAAAAGAGTATGTAATAGAGAAATTAATAAACCAAGAAAATGGGAACTACAATGAAAGTAAAAGAAAATTTAATAAAGAAATGAATGAATTAACGAAAAAATCAACCGATTTCTAACACTTCCGAGTTGGGAGGCCAATCCTCCATACCTATACCGAGGTGCTCTTGCCCCCTGTCTGCAAGTGGCAGACAGGCATGGGGTTGGCACAATGGACCAAGAAAGGTCTAAGTGCCCGGGCTCCTGACGAAGGCCCCCCCAACAACAATCTAATCTAAAACACTTCGAGTTCGCAGTCACAGATCGCAGGAGACCATGACACCAACAGGCATGGGCAGTGTAGCACTCATTTGTTTACAGCCTGTCTCAGTGTTGCCATGTGCTAACTACTGATGTTATTACGCATAACAATAAGAATAAAACTGCAATATTAGATAATTTGTATAGAATTTTCGGGTTTTTATGCTATAAACTTAATAATTCTTCTTTACAGCCACAAATGTAATCAAAAAATCATAATACGTCGAAATAACAGTGACGGCTAGATGCAACACAACCACTGACTTACATGAGGTTATTAACATTCATACTTAGCTATATTTTCTGAGCAACATAACCCAATCGAGTATTTGGATTTCTTCGAAAAATAATAAAATGATATATTAGTCCTAAATTCCATCAGGTGATATTTAATTCTTCTTATGAATACAGTACTTCAGGGCGCAGGTTCCTCCTTAAAAGAAAGCAGATAATGATGTTCTTTTATTTTGAACCTTCTTGTACATGTATAATTCCTCACCCCACAACCCCCCCCCCCCCACCATCCCATCCCCGTTATTAAGTATTTTATAAACCCTCAGGCACCTATTTCCACCCTTCTCTTCTTTTCTTTTTCTCCTTAATCTGTCACTTCGTCTGACCACCGCTACCACCCTTCCCGCCTCCCATTATAAGCTTGTGCACACTTGATATTTTTTAACTGAAGATGCTGTAAAAAGCGAAACCGGTCGTAATAAATCCTATCACAGTGGAGGTTGCTCAATTTTCTCAGAGCAGTTATTGAAAATAAAAGTAATTAAATTCTCTAGGATAAAGAAAGAGAGGCTAGACATAATAGTAGGAGAGCACAAACTGAAATAAGTAGAGTAATTTAAATAATTGTATAGTACACTAGATGAAAATGGGCATAGTAGCAAAGACATTAGAAGAGGAATAGCGCTACCGAAAGAAGCATTCAGTAATAGATGAAAGCTGATCATGCAAACCTTGGGTAAGAATATAAAGAAGAGGCTGGTCAAGAGCTTGATATGGAGTGTAGCCTTGTACGGGGCATAAACGTGGTCTGTGAGATAGGAAGGTGAGAATAGGCAACAGGGGTTTCATAAGTGGGTTAACTGGACACTGTAGACGGTGCGGTAGACGGAAATGAAGAATAATATGGAAGGCAAAGTAGGTGGTTGGAGGAGGCAATGAGGGGCGAAAGGTTGTTTCAGGCTGTGAATGAGGGGAGGATGTTTAGAGGAGGATGGCAGTAGGAAATAGAAAAAAATCGCACGGTGCGAGAACTCGGCTGTACGGGGGGTTGAGAACAGTTGCGATGTTTGTTTGCCAAGAACTCGATGACGGCAGTAGCGACGTGGGGTCGCGCTTTATCATAATGCAGCTTCCAATTTCCTTTCAATTCAGAACGCTTTTTAGGGATACGGTCCTTCAAATATTGCGACAAAACGTTCAGATAATACGCCGCGGTAACTGCAGAGCCCCCTTTCCACCATGTGAGTGTACACAATACCTTTGTAGTCGAATAAGGTAATGACATCCCCTTCTTGGCCGTAAATTTTAGAGGCAAAAATTCAACACACTCTGCGTCACGCTGCTTAGAACGAACTGCTGCCACGTCGGCTACGAAACTTTGAGTGTAATACCATCTTGCAACGTAATTTCACATACTACCGAAAGTGCGGGCACGGTGAAGATGTTGCCGCGTTCGCGGGTCTTTATTGAATCCCCCTCGTAGCATAAAAGATGGCAGAACGTAAAATAATGAATGATTTGCTAATATGTCTCATATCAAAACATTGAAAAATACTTCTTAAGGCTAATTTATATTTTTATCCACTCGAGAAAATTCAATCGTATTCCTAAGTACTAAAACCATATATTTATATTATTTTTGAATTTGGTTTACTTAGGAATAATATACTTATTTTTTTCAAATTCTTGCAAAGATGATAGATCCTTACTGTATTACAGATCACTGCAAGAACGTTCACGATTTTTATTTAGGGTTACTTGATCCATGAAACAGTATTTAATGAGACCTTAAATGAAGCGCAATTTACTAGCATGATATCATCCGTTTAAAAACTACCACTCACGACCAATTGGATCCACCGATATAAATTCTCCATCTGCCGTAAGCCGACTCAAATCGATCACGTGATACCCGTGGCTTCCCGGCATCACTGCCCACAGGAGCCCATCGCATTCCACTCGTACATTCACCGCCTCCTGAATGTTTCTCTTTCCCGGGAAAATTTTCATAAAGAATTAAATACCATCAAGTATATTGCTGCTGTTAACGGTAATCGAAGGGAAGTTATTGACTAGTAGGTGCCCAAAAAATACCATCAAAAAGCCTTAGAACATTAACCGTTAGGCAAATATTCACGCGATGAGAAGAATTATCGGTGTTCCATCAGATTTTTGAGGATAGTAACGATTAGAATAGTGAACAAGTTTCCTAAAGAGAATCTACACTTCTTTCAAATCTACTGTGAAATCCAAATCCTTCCCCACAAAGTGTAAAGGCAACGAAGAATCTAAGAAAAGAAGTGGCATTTATGCACTCCTGTGTGGTGACAGTGCCAGTGAATAAGTGGGATAGACATTCAGAAACTTCTAACTGCGGAACAAAGAACACTTAAGGTGGTTTGAGCGAGTTGTTCAATCCACAATAGTTCCCTAGTCATAATTGAGACCATATTCAAATTTTATTTTTTTATTTCAGCGTCTGTAAGAAGTATGAAATAAATATTGTAATATTAATGGCGCAAGGATATATGACCAAAATTCTCAGTAATTAAATAAATAAAGCTACATAAGTCTCTAACTTTACTCATTTTTTCCCGCCATACGGCTGAAAACCCTTCAAAATAACAGGTTTTTTGCGATTCTGTGAAAATTACTGCGCTGAGTAATAGATTATTTTTTTATAAATAGTTGAGAAAACATGCAATCTACACACACTTAGTTTTTTGACGAAATCTAGGCGCTAGAAGTTCCTAATGTATTTAATATTCTCCCTCAGGAGCGCACAACCATAATCTATCACATGTAAAACAGCTTATATTTTTAGGCAAATTGCTCTGAAAGTAGTTCGGCAAGGGGTTGATATTTTTATATAATTGGAAATATGAGTTTTTTCTTTAAAATGAGGCCAAATTCATCAAACTCTAGGTGAAGTGATTTTCGTTACCTTAAGAGCTTTCACAAATCAATTGGAAAACAAAAGTAATTTTTAAACATTTGTTAAGGCCAGGACATAAAGAGCGATTTTAATGTTAAAATTTTAGCTTTAGTGGCCTCCCCCCGCTCCCACCTCCAAACTTCCTTCTAAAAGCTTCCGCATCCCCTAGCCATCACCGACCACCCCTTCCAAAATCATATAAAAGCACGCAATACCTTCTTCCATTGCCATTAAGCATCTGATGTTGATACAAATGCATTCAAATCTAGATGTTGCTCTTATTTTTTGACCACTGTGGATTTAAAAAGTAATTTGTCTTCATAAAATGGAATTCCACAAAATTACACCGAATTTTATTTCATTTATGACAATTGCCTGCCTGTTGTGGAATCACCCCGAGCCACAAACCCTTTAGGTGGCTTAAACAGTATTTCGTAAATGTAGATATAAGCATATACTACGTCTAAATCTACATAATACCTTGCAAGCCACCTCAATAGTGAGTGGCAGGGGTGAGTTATCACCAACATGCACTACGCTATAGGTATGCAACCAATGTTAGAGAAACTATTTGCATTGGTGTATTTTGCAGCAACAAAAACACACAAAGATAAAAGAGTCATGTAGAAAGCAGGCGAAACGTGTTTTTAGCACTTGGTTGCAGATTAAGAATTAAGCACTAGGGAGCTAATCAAATAATTAGCTACACTACCTATCGAATAGCCCAGTATCATTGGAAGCTATTATAATATCTTATCGATCACGGGAAAAATGAGATTTTAAACCAGTCTGTTCTGCAGTCTATTTCCTTGATTTCATGTAGCAGCACTCAGTCCAAATTAAATCTATCTCCATCGCCAAAGGTTTAGCGTAAAATTATTGGATGCACACAATTATTATATTTTTTATAAATACTATTGTCTCCAATACAGGTCTCCTGGAAGAACGTTTCCTGTCAGCGTGAAGATGATATCCTACCCGGTGTTGACTATCGGAGTTATTTCCTGTGCCAAGAGAAAAACAAACGTCTCATTGCAACCCCATACAGCTGTGCCACAGGATCGTATTTTAACAACCACATTCAGATGTGTTTAAAACTTCCTGGCGGAGGATTGGTACTTAATGAGCATCATGTTGCATCATGCAACGGTACATCGGTACGCGCAAACCACATGGACGATAAGCAATATTCCATTTGCATACACTCCACCTTTCTTCGCATGCATTGCCCACCTCGGATGTTTTTCGACACTCAAAGAAAACATTGTCGCTCAAACAAAATTATGACTGGGTACAATGCACTACTTAGAGGAAATATGGTTCAACATTTGAAAATGAATACAAATAAGAGAAAAATGAAGAACGGTCAAATTGGTCTATATTCGAACAAAAAACAAAAAAGGCACAAACGGCACGCGAATACATCGCCAAAGTCTTGTGATTCAAATGATGAATTTGAGAATATACTTGAGAAAAAAATGGAATTTGGAATGGAGTTAGAGTTTCTTAAATGTGAGAGACCTGGATTTTTCCCTATTAGGTTTGACTGTTCCATCTATTATGAATGCGTTTCAACAAATTATTGGATACTTTATACAAGAAAAATACACGCTTGCCCTGCAGGGATGGGATACAGTGAGAGAACCAGAAAATGTGTCTCGGAAGAGATTTTGGGAAAAAAATGTGGCTGTGAAAATGAATCAGTTGTGTATACAGAGAGATGTAAATGCTTAGGGATTACTCCTACCTACAACTGTAGAGGGTACTATGACTGCACATGGAATGACACAGCCAAGCAATTTAGAAAAAGAATTGTTGCCTGCAAATTTGGAGGAGTATATAGCCCAGAGCAAAAACATTGTGTAATTGGGAAGGAAACAGAATGCAAACCGAACCTTAAGAGAGCAATTGAAGTCAATTTGAAATGTACTGGAACTACAACGCGGACTACACCTACCAACACAACACGGATACACCGTAAAACGACTACAAAACATACAAAAATGACAACGACTATTACTACAACAAGGAAGACACCTACCAGAACCTACACAACGCAGAAAACATCCACAACAACAAATCCAACTACTACATCTATTAAATCCACACCTTCAACAACAATTACCACAAGAATTTCAACAACAAAGGCGAGCACAACTCAAACGCCATCAACGATTACTACCAGAGGAACACCAACTACTACAACGACGAAAACCTCCACGCAAAAGACACCGACCACCCCTACAACGGAAACTCCAACTACTCCGAAAACGGCAAGCACCACAGAAACGACGCCTACGACTACCTATACTACCACCACCCCAAAGTCGACCACAAGGGAAACGAAACCTACCACCACCACAACAGAAACTCCAACTACTCCGAAGACGGCAAGCACCACAGAAATGACGCCTACGACTACCTATACTACCACCACCCCAAAGTCGACCACAATGGAAACGACACCTACTACCACCACAAAAGAAACTCCGACTACTCCGAAGACGGCAAGCACCACAGAAACGACGCCTACGACTACCTATACTACCACCACCCCAAAGTCTACAACAATTAAAACGACACCTACCACCACCACAACAGAAACTCCGACTACTCCGAAGACGGCAAGTACCACAGAAACTACGCCTACGACTACCTATACCACCTATACCCCAAAGTCGACCACAATTGACACGACACCTACCACCAACACAACAGAAACTCCTACTACTCCGAAGACGGCAAGCACCACAGAAACGACGCCTACGACTACATATACTACCACCACACCAAAGTCAACCACAATTGAAACGACACCTACCACCACCACAACAGAAACTCCAACTACTCCGAAGACGGCAAGCACCACAGAAACGACGCCTATAACTACCTATACTACCACCACTCCAAAGTCGACCACAATTGGAACGACACCTACCACCACCGCAAAAGAAACTCCAACTACTCCGAAGACGGCAAGCCCCACAGAAACGACGCCTACGACTACCTATATTATCACCACCCCAAAGTCGACCACAATGGAAACGACACCTACTACCACCACAACAGAAACTCCGACTACTCCGAAGACGGCAAGCACCACAGAAACGACGCCTACGACTACCTATTTCACCTACACCCCAAAGTCGACCACTATTGAAACGACACCTACCACCACAACAACAGAAACTCCGACTACTCCGAAGACGGCAAGTACCACAGAAACCACGCCTACGACTACCTATACCACCAATACCCAAAATTCAACAAAAATTAAAACGACACCTACCACCACCACAACAGAAACTCCGACTACTCCGAAGACGGCAAGCACCACAGAAACGACACCTACCACCACCACAACAGAAACTCCAACTACTCCGAAGACGGCAAGCACCACAGAAACGACGCCTATAACTACCTATACTACCACCACTCCAAAGTCGACCACAATTGGAACGACACCTACCACCACCGCAAAAGAAACTCCAACTACTCCGAAGACGGCAAGCCCCACAGAAACGACGCCTACGACTACCTATATTATCACCACCCCAAAGTCGACCACAATGGAAACGACACCTACTACCACCACAACAGACACTCCAACTACTCCGAAGACGGCAAGCACCACAGAAACGACGCCTACGACTACCTATACTACCTACACCCCAAAGTCGACCACTATTGAAACGACACCTACCACCACAACAACAGAAACTCCGACTACTCCGAAGACGGCAAGTACCACAGAAACCACGTCTACGACTACCTATACCACCAATACCCCAAATTCAACAAAAATTAAAACGACACCTACCACCACCACAACAGAAACTCCGACTACTCCGAAGACGGCAAGCACCACAGAAACGACGCCTACGACTACCTATACTACCACCACCCCAAAGTCAACAACAATTAAAACGACAACTACTACCATCACAACAGAAACTCCGACTACTCCTAAGACGGCAAGCACCACAGAAACGACGCCTATAACTACCTATACTACCACCACTCCAAAGTCGACCTCAATTGAAACGACACCTACCACCACCGCAAAACAAACTCCAACTACTCCGAAGACGGCAAGCACCAAAGAAACGACGCCTACGACTACCTATACCACCACCACCCCAAAGACGACCACAACTGAAACGACACCTATCACCACCACAACAGAAACTCCGACTACTCCGAAGACGGCAAGCACGACAGAAACGACGCCTACGACTACCTATACTGCCACAACCCCAAAGTCGACCACAATTGAAACGACACCTACCACCACCGCAACAGAAACTCCGACTACTCCGAAGACGGCAAGTACCACAGAAACGACGCCTACGACTACCTATACTACCACCACCCCAAAGTCAACAACAATTAAAACGACACATACCACCACCACAACAGAAACTCCGACTACTCCGAAGACGGCAAGTACTACAGAAACTATACCTACGACTACCTATACCACCTATACCCCAAAGTCGACCACAATTGACACGACACCTACCACCACCACGACAGAAACTCCAACCACTCCGAAGACGGCAAGCACCACAGACACGACGCCTATAACTACCTATACTACCTACACCCCAAAGTCGACCACTATTGAAACGACACCTACTACCACCGCAACAGAAACTCCAACTACTCCGAAGACGACAAGCTCCACAGAACGGACGCCTACGACTACCTATACTACCACCACCCCAAAGTCGGCCACAATTGAAACGACACCTACCACCACCGAAACAGAAACTCCAACTACTCCGAAGACGGCAAGGACGACAGAAAAAACGCCTACGACTACCTATACTACCAACACCCCAAAGTCGACCACAATTGAAACGACACCTGCCACCAACACAACAGACACTCCGACTACTCCTAAGACGGCAAGCACCACAGAAACGACGCCTACGTCCACCTTTACTAAAACCACCCAAAAATCGACCACAATTGAAACGACACCTACCACCACCACAACAGAAACTCCAACCACTCCGAAGACGGAAAGCACCACAGAAACGACGCCTACGACTACCTATACTACCACCACCCCAATGTCGACCACAATTGAAACGACACCTACCACCACCTCAACAGAAACTACAACTACTACGAGGACGGCAAGCACCACTAACAGGTCGCCTACAACTACGACAACCTATATTACCTCCACCCAAAAGTCGACAAAACTTGAAACGACACCTACCATCTCCACAGAAGGAACTACAAACGCCTGCTATCCTTACACCCCCCGCCACACGACAATTGAGGCGGATTGCGGGAAAGTATGTAGATGTAAATGTACATGTACATCCACTCCGAAAACGACAAGAACCACAGAAACGACGCCTATGACTATATACACTACCACCACCCCAAAGTCGACCACAATTGAAACGACACCTACCACCACCACAACAGAATCTACAACTACTCCGAAGACGACAAGCACCACAGAAACAACGCCTACGACTACCCATACTACCACCACCCACAAGTCGACCACAATTGAGACGACACCTACCGCCACCACAACAGAAACTCCGACTACTCCGAAGACGGCAAGCACCACAGAAACGACGCCTACGACTTCCTATACTACCACTACCCCAAAGTCGACCACAATTGAAACCACACCTACAACCACCACAACAGAATCTCCAACTACTCCGAAGACGACAAGCTCCACAGAACGGACGCCTACGACTACCTATACTACCACCACCCCAAAGTCGACCACAATTGAAACGACATCTACTACCACCACAATAGAAACTCCAACTACTCCGAAGACGGCAAGCTCCCCAGAAACGACGCCTACGACTACATATACTACCACCACCCCAAAGTCGACCACAATTGAAACGACACCTACCTTCACCACAACAGAAACTCCGACTACTCCGACGACGGCAGGCACTACAGAAACGACGCCTACTACTACCTATACTACCTACACCCCAAAGTCGACCACAATTGAAACGAAACCTACCACCACCACAACAGAAACTCCAACTACACCGAAGACGGCAAGCACCACAGAAAAAACGCCTACGACTACCTATACTACCACCACGGTAAAGTCGACCACAATTGAAACGACACCTACCACCACCACTACAGAAACTCCGACTACTCCGAAGACGGCAAGCACCACAGAAACGACGCCTACGACTACCTATACTAACACCACCCCAAAGTCGACCACAATTGAAACGACACCTACTACCACCACAACAGAAACTCCAACTACTCCGAAGACTGCAAGCACCTTAGAAACGACGCCTACGACTACCTATACTACTACCACCCGAAAGTCAACCACAATTGAAACGAAACCTTCCACCACCAAAAAAGAAACTCCAACTACACCGAAGACGGCAAGCACCACAGAAACGACGCCTACGACTACCTATACTACCACCACCCCAAAGTCGACCACATTTGAAACGACACCTACCACCACCACAACAGAAACTCCGACTACTCCGAAGACGGGAAGCACCACAGAAACGACGACTACGACTAACTATACTACCAATACCCCAAAGTTGACCACAATTAAAACGACACCTACCACCACCACATCAGAATCTCCAAATACTCCGAAGACGACAAGCACCACACAAACGACGCCTACGACTACCTATACTACCACCACCCCAAAGTCGACCACATTTGAAACGACACCTACCACCACCACAACAGAAACTCCGAATACACCGAAGACGGCAAGCACCACAGAAACGACGCCTACGACTACCTATACTACCACCACCCCAAAGTCTACCACAATTGAAACGACACCTACCACCACCACAACAGAAACTCCAACTACACCGAAGACGGCAAGCCCAACAGAAACGACGTCTACGACTACCTATACTACAACAACCCCAAAGTCAACCACAATTGAAACGACACCTACTACCACCACAACCGACACACCCACTACTCCGAAGACGGAAAGCACCACAGAAACGACGCCTACGACTACCTATACAAACACCACTCCAAAGTCGACCACAATTGAAACGACACCTACCACCACCACAACAGAATCTCCAACTACTCCGAAGACGGCAAGCACCACAAAAACGACGCCTACGACTACCTATACTACCACCACCCCAAAGTCGACCACATTTGAAACGACACCTACCACCACCACAACAGAAACTCCGACTACTCCGAATACGGAAAGCACCACAGAAATGACGCCTAAGACTACCTATACAACCACCACTCCAAAGTCGACCACAATTGAAACGACATCTACCACCACCACAACAGAAACTCCGACTACACCGAAAACGGCAAGCACCACAGAATCGACGCCTACGACTACCTATACTACCACCACCCCAAAATCGACCACAATTGAAACGACATCTACTACCACCACAACAGAAACTCCGACTACTCCGAAGACGGCAAGCACCACAGAACGGACTCCTACGACTACCTATACTACAACCACCCCGAAGTCAACCACAATTGAAACGACACCTACCACTACCACAACAGAAACTCCGACTACTCCGAAAACGGCAAGCACCACAGAAACGACGCCTAAGACTAACTATACTACCATCACCTCAAAGTCGACCACAATTGAAACGACACCTACCACAACCACAACAAACACTCCGACTACTCCGAAGACGGGAAGCACCACAGAAACGACGCCTACGTCTACCTATACTACCACTACCCCGAAGTCGACGACAATTGAAACGATACCTACCACCACAACAGAAACTCCAACTACTCGGATGACGACAAGCACCACAGAAACGACGCCTACGACTACCTATACTAACACCACCCCAATGTCGACCACAATTGAAACGACACCTACTACCACCACAACAGAAACTCCGACTACTCCGAAAACGGCAAGCACCACAGAAACGACGCCTAAGACTAACTATACTACCATCACCTCAAAGTCGACCACAATTGAAACGACACCTACCACAACCACAACAAACACTCCGACTACTCCGAAGACGGGAAGCACCACAGAAACGACGCCTACGTCTACCTATACTACCACTACCCCGAAGTCGACGACAATTGAAACGATACCTACCACCACAACAGAAACTCCAACTACTCGGATGACGACAAGCACCACAGAAACGACGCCTACGACTACCTATACTAACACCACCCCAATGTCGACCACAATTGAAACGACACCTACTACCACCACAACAGAAACTCCAACTACTCCGAAGACTGCAAGCACCTTAGAAACGACGCCTACGACTACCTATACTACCACCACCCGTAAGTCGACCACAATTGAAACGACACCTACCACCACCACAACAGAAACTCCGACTACTCCGAAGACGGCAAGCACCACAGAAACGACGCCTACCACTACCTATACTAACACCACCCCAAAGTCGACCACAATTGAAACGACACCTTCCACCACCACAACAGAAACTCCGACTACTCCGAAGACGGCAAGCACCACACAAACGACGCCTACCACTACCTATACTAACACCACCCCAAAGTCGACCACAATTGAAACGACACCTACCACCACCACAACAGAAACTCCGACTACTACGAAGACGGCAAGCACCACAGAAACGACGCCTACGACTACCTATACTACCACAACCCCAAAGTCGACCACAATTAAAACGACACCTACCACCACCACAACAGAAACTCCAACTACCTCGAAGACGACAAGCACCACAGTAACGACGCCTACGGCTACCTATACTACCACCACCCCAAAGTCTACCACAATTGAAACGACACCTACTACCACCACAACAGAAACTCCAACTACTCCGAAGACGGCAAGCACTACAGAAACGACGCCTACGACTACCTATACTACCACAACCCCAAAGTCGACCACAATTGAAACGACACCTACCACCACCACAACAGAATCTCCGACTACTCCGAAGACGGCAAGTACCACAGAAACGACGCCTACGACTACCTATACTACCACCACCCCAAAGTCGACCACAATGGAAACGACACCTACCACCACCACAACAGAAACTCCGACTACTCCGAAGACGGCAAGCACCACAGAAACGACGCCTACGACTACCTATACTACCACCACTCCAAAGTCGACCACAATTGAAACGACACCTACTACCACTACAACACAAACTACAACTACTCCCAAGGTGACAAGCACTACAGAATTGACCACACCAACCGAAATTCCAACTACTTCAACGGAAATCACCACACAAACGACACGTGCCACCACAACAACTCCCGCAACTTCAACTACAGCAAGCACAACTACCAAGCTGGCCACCATTTCTACTACGAAGTCTAATCCAACGACTGAAACAACTAAGGTTTCAACAATCAAGTACACTAAAAAACCAACAACGAAACCAACTAAAAAACCAACAACGAAGCCAACTAGAAAACCAACAACGAAGCCAACTAAAAAACCAACAACGAAGCCAACTAAAAAACCAACAACGAAGCCAACTAGAAAACCAACAACGAAACCTACAAAAAAACCAACAACGAAATATACTAAAAAAACAACAACGAAGCCGGCTACAAGAAAAAACGAAAATTATTATTATCCACTATATGGGAGATAATGATAAACAAATCAGCAGTACTCCCTAGTACAACTTTAGTATTTGCAATGAAATAAATGTTATATTTGATCAGATTCTGATGTATACTAAATGTTACCGTTAATAAAAAATACTTTACATGAGTAAATTGTTTCATTCACGACCTAGATTTCGCTGTAGTACGACACCATACGGTGAAAAAAAAATTCCAAATGATCAGACGTATATTTATAGGGGCTACGCATTGGGGGAGGAGGTTAGCGAGTGAACCAGGAGGGGAAATCGGTGAAGGCTTTAGGAGAAGTACAGTGTCCTTGGCTGAAGTTAGGTACAAAAGAAGGGGAGTAGACGGGGTAAGGCCGTGTAGTGCGTCTCAGGGATCGAGTTGCACGGAACTGTTGCCCATGATTTTGCCACACTAAGGTGCGTGGAGCGGGCGGTTTATATAAAAGCAGTCATAAATAATGCATTTTCAAGGCTTTTTAAAATCTCACATTGTTCTACAGCGTTTTATGGTTCTATGTGAAGTGGATTTATCTTCATCAAACACGAATCACGCTCATTTGCCTTCTCCTACAATTAGTACCTACCTATTATCTCCACTTTTCCGATGTATATAGCCAGGCAGTCCTTCAATTATTTGCACATCCTTATCTTCTCATATGGTCCACTTTGCTATTCCTATGGCTAATGTTATTTGTCGAATTCGATTAATTGCGAAATGCAATAATGTAATTAGGGAAATGACATTTTATCCTGAGGAAAATATTACCCACGCCCGGTAATCTTTTACACTCCAATGTGTTGTCCATGGCTGGTGTTGTCCTTTACATGCCATAAATTTTTATTAGCTAATTTTTTCATGAGTTTTTCGATTAAACGTCATTGGCGGTTATTTGAGAAATTATACTGAAATCCAGTAACCGGTTCTCTGCTGACATTGGTAGAGCAATTGCAGTCTATTTATGTAGTAATTAGTGAAGTCGTGCATTCTTCTGTGACATATGGTGTCTGGAGGAAGCATAAAAGCTTCGGTCCGTGGCCATCCCAGACAACAATAGCTCATTCCAGAATATGCTGGCACATCCTGAGAATGTGCTGCTGAGCGCATATTGTGAAAAAATTCTCAGCATGTGCTGAGAATATGCTGCCGAGCACATGTGTTACGAGAACATTCTGCGCATGTATGGAGATAGTTATTCTGAGGACGCTCTATGAGAATATTTGGGTTATGTGCAGAGAATATGCTGCAAATTATATTCTGTGAACATATTCTGAGCTTATACTAAGCAACTTTAAAAAATTAGTTTTTTTTAAATATTCCATGACACATCGTTGTTTACCCTAATATTTATTTCATTCCTCTGAGCATGATTCTTAGAAGACTGACATCTAATAACAAGTTAACTACTTAGTAATATGACGACACGACCCACAGTCTTATTTTAACCGTAAAAAACACGGGATGCAACATTGCCGCGAGGATTAGGTACCTATATGTATTAAAAATTCGGTACCTATCCAAGAGTTGATATTTTACTACAACCATCTTGTAATTTCAATAGGTTCTCCCCCGATCATCTGCAACGAAAACATTATGAGAATCTTCATTGAATTTTCTGCCGAGCATGTATCGCAGGACCTTTCCCATACAGCACGGGGAGAAATATACTCGTGTACTCTCGGTCGATATACGGGGTAAGGGATAATTCCATAATTAGCCCTTTTTTACACGTGTTCTTTCAGTGTAAATTTTGGTCCAAATTATCTGAGTGGACTTCTGTATTTTACAGAATTTTGTACAACATGCCACTTTGCCTTTTTTCACATTTCCATGGGAATAACTGCATATTAAAGATGAGCTATACCCTATTATTCCGTTACGAAGAGATATCTCTGTTATAACATATGTTATATAGGTATGTATGTAACATATGTTAATTTAATATGCATCTACCAAAGAACTTTGTCTATTCGGAAATCCTGATAATCGTGAAAACCTTATTTGTACACAATGGGTGGATATATTTTTTTACAAAAAACGATGATTTTTCCATGCGATAAATACTTCATTTTTTGATCATACGTTGCATTTTGGTACAATTGTAACCAACCAGAAATAAAATCATGTTCCACGATAATATTATCTGCTTTCGTATGATTCTGACAGCCATTTACAAGCACATGTGAATATCTGCATTAATTTCTTGGTACCTAATATTTGTAAATATGTATTTCTCTCCAGGCCAAGCACAAATACGGAATAATTTATATTGGTCTGGCCGTGAATGCGGAGGAAATAACTTCTTTGCATTACCATCTTCAATCAAGTACTTTGGTGGCCGAGTGGGTTAAGGCGTAAGTGAGACCGAAAGAGTCAGGTTCTAGGGTTCACGGCTCTCCGGCGGAAATTTGTTTTCTCGGTCAAATATGAGTGTAAATCAGCCTCGAATTTTGCTGGCAATGCTGTCTAGCGGTCATAATACTAATAACAGTTTATTTTCCGTTGGTAAACATACATTTGCATGGGAATTTGCATATTAGGCAGGTTGTGGTCGATACACGTGTTTACACCAGAAATAGCGGACAGTAAACCGAATATTGACCATTTTTCAACCGTTCTTAGTCGTTGAAAAGCGGTTTTTCGACCAGATAAATCACGTGTTCTACTCGTGATTGCAACTAAACATGCACCGTGTGTGCTGTATGGGTTCTGAGAACAATGTTACTGAGCATATGCTACGAGAACATACGGAGCATGTTCTAAGGATATTATGCAAAGCACATATCGTATAAATAGTTTTATTAACTAATTGTGATTACTTCCTCAATCCAATTCATGACAACTCCTTATCCATGATTAAGACAGATCCTCGTGAGGTATTCGAGTATCTCTCCAAAATCCCTCTCCATCGTGCTCCTGGTCCCGATGGCCTCAGTCTCATACTCATCAAACACTGTGCATCCTCCCTCTCCCTCCCTTTGTGCCTCCTCTTTAACCATTGCTTTTCCCTCGGCAATTTTCCTTCCCAATGGAAAATCGCAAATATCATTCCCATTCATAAAAATGACCCTAAAGATGAAGTTTCTAACTATCGCCCAATATCTTTATACCAATACTATTTTCAGTTTGTGAAAGGATTATCCTTAACAGACTCTACTATTTTACTTCCCCTTTTCTGTCCAAGAATCAACATGGTTTCCTACCTGGCCGCTCCTGCCTGACCATCTTAGCAGTTTTTCAGCACCATGCAGTCAATTTCATTTTCAACAAAACCCAACTTGATGGTATTTTCTTAGATTTCTCAAAGGCCTTCGACTCTCTAGACCACTCTTTTCTCCTTCACAAACTTTCTCATCGATTTAACCTGCATAGCAATTTCCGAAACTTAGTTGACTCTTTCCTCAGCAACAGATCCCAGCGGGTAATACTTACCGGCTCCTCATCCCACTGGTCACCTGTAACGTCTGGGGTTCCCCAAGGAATTGTTCTCGGACCAAATCTTTTTAATCTTTTCATAGATGATCTGGCCTCCCTAGTTCCCTCCTCACAAGCTCATACCCTTATTTACGCAGATGACTGCAAAATTTTTAAGCAAATCCACAATTTTACGGACTGTTGTGATCTTATGGATGCCTTAAACACGGTCTCAGGGTGGTGCAATACCAGGAAACTCAAATTAAACCCAAGAAAATGCCATGTTACATCTATTTCCCGAAAAAATCCCCCATTGATTTCAGTTACAATATAAACTCACTAAATCTCAATCGCGTCTCCTCTATTAAAGACCTCGCCGTTTTGATGGGCCGCAAACTCAACTACTCTGACAATATTCTGAATATTAAAATTAAAAACAAAAATATAAAAAGTAGGTGTATATAAACAATACGAAGTATCATTTAACATATTATTCCTTTATATAACATACTTTTGGGGGAAATCCCTTTATAGGGTAGACCTCTAACTGATTACGTCATTATGCTTCCCCAGTGAGAAATGGGTGGTGGCATCAACGTGGGTTCCACGTTGATGCCACGTTGATATGTGGAAATACGGAGGTGGTGGATATTGAGTTGTTAAACCAACGTTACCATCACCATAGATCCACGTTGACTTTAAGTGGATCTATGGTGATGGTGAATAATATTAAATATTCAACGTAATTTCTGCTTCGTGGAAAATAACTCTGGTGACATTTCATAGTTTATCTGGTTTATCATCCTGAAACAGCGCTAGTTACGTTAAATGCATCGGAAATTGCATTTTACAAAAATGTTATTCGTGGAACTGGATTACATTTATGTATAATAGAATAAACCCAGTGAGAAATGGGTGGTGGCATGGGTGGTTCCACGTTGATATGTGGAAATACGGTGGTGGTGGATATTGAGTGGCTGAACCAACGAGGGATCCACGTTGACTTTAAGTGGATCTATGGTGATGGTGAATAATATTAAATATTCAACGTAATTTCTGCTTCGTGGAAAATAACACTGGTGACATTTCATAGTTTATCTGGTTTATCATCCTGAAACAGCGCTAGTTATGTAAAAATGCGTCGGAAATTGCATTATGTAATTATGTTATTCGTGGAACTGGATTAGATTTATGTATAATAGAATAAATGATTACGAAGAGGTATTTCTGTTATAACATGTTATATACCTATGCATATAACATATATTATTTCAAGATGCAAGCATGCAAGGCCGTTTTACACTGTATATTTGTTTGTACAAACTCTTCCGTGAACTCCTGCATGAGGCAAAAGGTATCGTGTAACGCGGAAAATTGTATGAAGGCTTGTGCGAATGCCTGAATGGAAAATAGAACATGTACTAATTTTGTTGAGACAAACGTACAATCTCACGTACATTCATTAGAACTACATCTTTCATCGTGTAAAACTGCCTTTAATATGAATTTTGGTACAATGGTAACGAACCAGAATTAATATTATGCTCAACGATAATATTACCTGCTTTTGAATGCTTCTTACAGCCATATTCGAAAAGCGTCCAATAGGCCTTCGTTTTTTAAATATTTGCAATCGAAAATGTTTTAAAACACCCTTGAATCATGCAACCCACTGTGCACATACTGGAATTCTCTGTGCATCTTAATTTTAATCATCATTGGCAAACAATTATTTCGGCTGACTACTGAATAATAATAATTTTATTACAGTTCCAACCTCCCCTAGAGCGAAATTGTTTTTCACTGCAAGTACAATTTTTCCTTCCCTATTGAAAATTCCCCATTGGTTTCCTATAGGAATTATGTAAATTCCTAAAGGAATTACAATTTCCTACAGGAACAATAAAGGTTCCTATAGGAACAATAAATTTCCTATAGGTACAAGAAAGTTTCCTGTAGGAAGAGGAAATTTCCCTATAGGAATGATACATTTTTCCAATAGGACGAATATTTTCCTATAGGAACGAGAAATTTTCCTATAGCACGAATATTTTCCTATAGAAATGAGAAATAACCCTATAGTTAAGAGAAATTTTCCTATATCATGAATATTTGACAATGGAAAAAGGTTTCCTATGGGAATTAGCAATATTTCTATAGCACAAATATTTACTATAGGTACAAGAACGTTTCCCATAGTGAAATATTGTAATTAATTCGAAATTAAAAAAGAAAACATTTCATTTTATTAATGGTTCCGCATTCTCACAAATATAATGCATACATCACCATTAGGGTGTCCCTTATTTTCCGACTCCGAAATTTTTGAACGCTCACCCTCCAATTTTGTTCGAATGACTCTAAAACATGCCTATTCAAAATTTTGTTGAGATCGGAGCATTCTAACCCGTGCCGACTTGAGCGTGAACTCGCATGAAGAAAAGTCCGGACTTGCCACCCAGCGCTGAGTCTGGCCTCAGACTGTCACTACATGCATTGCAGTCAGTTCTTTATTTGTTATCCATCGTGTCACACGTGTTTTCGGGTCACTCATCTAACATAATGTCACATCAATTGCCCAGAGCCAGGGAAAGTGTGTTTTTAATAGGAGATATTAAACACCAAATAACTGGGCATAAATTGCCATCAAATAGACAAGTGCTTGAAGTTTTATTTTGTAACATACGGGAGGTAAAATTAACTGTCAGTGTAATTGCTAATCTTGTGATTCGTAAGTGCATTATATTTTGGGAGAAAGCATAAATTCCGACAAGAGATATTCAGCATTGTTTACTACAAATACTAATTAACTTGCATTCGTAGTGGACAAAATTGCAAAAATACGCAATCAAGTGTGAAAATATTTTAAAGCATCGTGAAGAGGAGTTTAGAAATAATTTGGACAATCTATTTGATATTGCACATGCCAATGCTCTTCAAATGATCAAGTTGGAAGTAGACAGGATGCTTTTACTTCGGCAGCGAGAGCCAGGACGTAAAAGCTACCTTGCAGGAGTAGACCAAAAACCCGCGGATAAAGAAGAAAGGGCGATGAAAAGAAAATTAGAAGTAGAGAAAAGCAGTAAGCAACATCTACATCTTCTGCTGTTCCTACTTCTTCATCATCTGAAGATTCAGATAACGCACATGCAAGTTCCGATGAAATCAACGTTGTTAAACTTTTAGGAGTGACTTCTGATTTTTATCACACATTATCACACATTTTAACACACATTTAAGATTTTATCACACATTATAAGAAATTAGTGACTGCTTTGGATAGATGCCAGCTGAGTGTAAGAGAATCTGTATACATCCTTCTTGGTAAAGCAGAGGCACTTAGTCACAATACCGAAGAACTCTATTAATAGATCTCCTATTCATCGAATCAGACAGAAGAAGAGAAGAGAACGTTCTGAAACAATTAAATCTGCTTTCAAGAATGATAAACCTGCAATTCTTACTGTTCAATGGGATGGAAAACTGTTGCCTTCATTAAATTTCAGCGACCATAATGAAGAATGACTTCCAATTGTTGTTAAATTTGGGGACAGTAAGCAGTTCATCGGAGTTCCAAAATAACAAAAATCTCCTGGTAAAGGGCAACCCAACGCTGTTTGGAATGCATTAAGGTATTGGGGTATAGAAGACACTGTACAAATTCTCTGCTGTAACACAACTGCATCAAAATCTGGACGTTTTAATGGAGCATGCGTCTTACTTGAACAAAAATTGTTCAGGGAATTGTAGTTTTTTTCCATTCCATCATCACATAAATGATCTTGTATTTGAGCGATGTGTATTTAAATGTAAAGTATGGGATGTAACAAGCAGTCCTGACATACCACTTTGTAAACATTTTAGGGAAAGCTGGGAACGTGTCAATGCCAATAATTTTCAAAGTGGCAAAAAGAATGTGGAAATGTTTTTTTGTGGGTCGAAAATTAAAGAAATGTTAGACTTTTTTGAAAGTTAATTAGATAAACCAACACTAAGAGGTGATTATCGTGAATTCATAGAGCTCTCTCTAATGTTTTTGGGAGAAGAAAAACTTTTTACTGGAAAAAACTTAAAATACGCCCTCCTGGGGCAATGCATCAAGCTCGATGGATGGCAAGAGCTATTTATTGTTTTAAAAATATTTCTGCTAATATCGCATCTTAAACTATCCAGTGCAAATAAAAATGCTTTATAAGATTTCTCTCTATTCATTGCAACTATTTATGTCAAACCGTGGCTTCGGTGCAGAGCAGCTGTAAAAGCTCCTTATCAAGATCTCTGCTTCTTAAAAGTTCTAAAATCAAATGAAAGGATAGATTCCACACTTTCAAAAGCTGCTCTAAAGAAATTTAGTCACCATATGTGGTATTTATCAGAAGACTTGTCTGTCCTATCGATCTTTGATAGTGAAGTAGACATACAAATCAAAATCAAAATGGAGGCAAATTTAGCAAGAGAGAATCTACACATGGAAAAGAGATATATTCCTCTTTGTAGAGAATTGGATAGACAATTATATGGTAAGTTTAATTTTATCCTGATAGCCATTATTTAATTTTTTTATTCATTAGTATACATACATCTTCTTATCTTCATTTCGGTGAAAACAATGGACGACTTTCTGTCAACCAAAACTGTTCTCTTGCCTGAATATGGACAATAGTTTAATTCAAGAATGTCCTTTGACATTGATGAGCAACACTTGATATGTAGAAGCTCAAAGGATAGTTATGGAGTTAACAGCTGTGAATGACCGTGCTGAAAGGAGTGTTAAATTTATACAAGATTTTTATGGACTACTGCTTGTAGATGAGGATAAAAAGCAAATTGTGTGTGTTCAAGAAATCGTATACTTTACCCAGATTACAAGAAAGAAACATTGAAAAGAAAGTATTCACAAGAACCATAAAATAAATTAAAAACCATAATACAGAAAAAGGGAGGAATCAGGCGAGATGTTATGGAATATGAACATAATAAGAACTTATAAAAAGCAATTTTCCACAGATAAAAATTTTAATTCGACCCGGGTTTTGATGCACTGCATGATGATGCAGTGCATCGAAACCTGGGTCGAATAAAAATTTTTATCCGTGGAAAATTGCATCTTCCAAGTTCTTATTACCATAATGCAGTCTAAAGAGTGAAGATGTATTAAATTGTAACATAAAGTTACATATTAAACATGTATCAATAACTTTTTCACAGACTTAAAACTACAAAAACCTATAATTCCTAACATTCAAACTTTGCGCTCAAGTCGGCACGGGTTAATATCGGCCTATTGAGATGAAATTTTGTTTTTGAGGACACCTGACCGAATGGAAAATATTTAGGGGGTGAGCCCGAAAACATTCGCAAAAAAATTTTTTTTTGCCAAATAAGGGACACCCTAATCACCATACATGACAAGTTTTTACAATATTTCATTTCAAATTAAAACATTTGTCAATAAAGACCCCTATGAAAAAATTGTATAAAACCCGTATAAAAATTCTATACAACTTATACAGGTTGTATACAATTTGTAAACTTTGTATACAAATTGTATGAACTGTATAAAGTCACATGCTGTATACAGCATATACAATTGTATGCAGTGTACACAATTGTATACAATACAATACTTCAATAGACCCACAGAATGGACATTGGTCAATATCAATAGTAGCATTAAATAAACCAAGGTATAGGTCACAATCATTGCAAAAATGGTGTTTTATCAGGGACAAATTATCCCCGTGTGCAATAAGCAGTTGTTACAACCAGTACTTATTTCCTGGAAAACAAGTAGGGGTTGGCAAAAACTTTCTGATTAACTGCAATATGTCATCCAGGCATGCTTTTGACAGTTTGTCTTACATATAAAGTGATGACATCTATTACTGCCTCACACATGGCTTTTTCCATATATTTTCTCCCACATCATCTTCAGAAGAGTCGTCATCTTCAGATGATAATGAGGTGATAGCAAATTATGTATTTGCAGACTGTATCCAAATGTCACACAGCACAAAATCTCTGTACAGGCTGTATACAATCTTGTATACAGCGTGTATAAAACTTGTATACAGCCTGTATAAAACTTGTACACAATTTCTATACAGATTTATGCAGTAATATTGCATTTATATTCATACTATGTGGCAACAGGATAACAGTTATCTGGCATTAATTAATGGCAAATAACTTTTATCAATATTTTATGCTATTTCCTCAAACCATCACGGAATTATCATTTAATGATTATAGTTCTCGAAGTCACATTTATCCACGGAAGTGTCTACATATATACGTCTTTCTAAACCATTACTTCAGTAATGGGTGCGTTGAGTCTTAAGTTTGGTAATCGTGCGATACAAGTACCATATAGTTAGGTAGACACGAGTTAGTATTATACGACCTATAATATCATGCCGTTGCGCAATAGCACATTCCTCTATGAAAAAATTGTATAAAACCTGTATTAATGGTGTAAAAATTTTGTATACATTCCGTATAAAATTTTATACAGGTTGTATACAGTCTGTATACAAATTGTAGACAAGTCTTATACAACCTATATACAAGTCGTATACAGCCTGTATAAAAGCTGTATACATGCTGTATATAAGTTGTGTACATCCTGTATACAATTTGTATAAAATATATACTTATATACACTCATTTTTGTATATAACTTGTATAAAACCGGTATACAGACTGTACACAACCTGTATAAAATTTTATACGGAATGTATACAAAATTTTTATACAATTTTATACGGGTTTTATACAATTTTTTCATAGGGGGACATTTTAAGAAAAAGTTAGAAATTCATTAAAAAATGGTTCACCGGTATGGAACTCACATAGTCGGTTCAGTTGCCAAGTTCCATTCCAATTCCAGTGTAAAGGCCGTTTTACACGATGAAAGATACTGTACAAACGAATGTACGTGAGATTGTACGTTTGTCTCAACGAAATTAGAACAGGTTCTATTTCCCGTGCAGGCATTGAGACATTCGCACAAGCGTTCATACAATTTGCTGCTTTACACGATACATTTTGCCTCATGCAAGAGTTCACGGAAGAGTTTGTACAAACAAATATACCGTGTAAAACGGCCTTAACGCAAACTATATCTGGCATAACACATGTTCTTTTCCCTTTGCCTCTGTACTCTGTTGGTGTGCAGCAATCCTCTCTCTCTCAACTTTGAGTTCTTTTATCACAAAATACACTACCCCCGAAATTGATTCAAATAATATATATATTGATTATTTGGGCAAATGCACGGAATTTGTACTGTAGCGTCCACATATTCATGTCAAGTACTGTAACGCACTTTTTTCTGCGTCACGCTTAGCATGCCAAATTTATACTTATGAGATCGCCATTTCTCTAACGTAGATAGATGGCCTAGTGGTTAGAGTCGGCGACCCTCGGACAGAAGGTCCCTGGATCTAACCTTGGAGTGGAGTGGTGGAGTTTTTTTTTTTCATTTTATATATATGAGAATATTTTCCCATAGGAATTTTTTTCCTATAGAAAATTTATTTTCCTATAGGAAAGTGTTTGAGCTCCCATTGTCAAATTACTGTGGGAAAAGAAATTCCTATTAATTCAAAATAATAAACCCTATTTTCAATAGGGTTTATTATTTTGATATTAAATAAATTACACTATTTACAACTTGCAATAACTTTTATGGCCGACATGTTAATTTTAAATCAATAAAAATCTCATTTTTCAATTATGCTTGCAGTCATTTGAGTGACATTTTTCTATTCCCTAGATTTTATCAACAAAAACTTAATACACCCACCTCCTACATTGCAGTAACATTCTACATTTGATTCTATATGCAACTGTGGAAATGGTGCATTTATGAAGTGTTCTTGGGATTCCTAGCGTAAAAAGTATTTGTGCTTCTGTTTTTAAGTGATAATTATCACCCAAACTGCTATTCTTGGGAATAAAATTGTAAAATATTAAAGCATAATTTCTTACAGTGAACATTTTCATATTCATTAAATAAAATGAACATTAAGGTTTCTTTGATGATTAACAGAAGAATACCAAAACAAATGAGAGTGGCGACATGCACACAACTACAAGGTCAACAGGCAAAGGGTGAACCAAACAAATGCAACTGTTTGGTTCACCCTTTGCTATACCATAATGTATAAAAATTTCAGGCCTAACCTTTCAAATGAGTCAAGACTGGTAACCAAATAGTGATTGATTTACTGTTTTCCTGGTGCCACAACATGTAAGAGGTCACAATAGGTTCTTCGTCACCACTTATGCAACGTAACTTAGATGTACCATTGTGCAATGCTACTTCAAACTAAGGTGGGCGTAAAAAATGTTAGCTGTCAGAATTCCAAGAATACAAAAATGTCAGTAAAAGACTGCTTGCATAATTGAAAGACGGGATTACTGTAATAAAATTTAAATCCCAAAGATTTACTACCATAAATCTGGCTCGAAGATAATTATCAACAAATGTCAGTCATTTATATTTAGGTGGGTATTTATTGATGCGGCGGATAATTATTCGGGATTATGATGGCATTGGAAGAAGAAAGGTGTTGGTAAATCATATATGGCCCTCAAACGTAAACAACCCACATAGAATTACATACAGGATTGCTACAGGCCAGAGATTATGAAATTCCAGGCCTTTTCCTGGTTCTCCAAGCATCAATTTTCATTTTTCCACATGAAAATATCCATTCCTTCGTGAGCATTTTGAAGAAAACACAAGAATAGAAGCACAACATACATATGCACATACTACAGGGGAATAAAGGTTCCCAAAAAAGAAAGTGCAGCCACTGTCGCTCCAGGGGAAGACAGCATATTATTCTTAGATCTCAGCCACGATGAGAGCCACAAATTACTTGTACGCAATCTGATGAGAAAAAATATTCTGTATTCCTTCAAATGAGTGTAAAGAATAGGACGTGAAAATCTATTTTAGGGGCATGATTACATGTTAAACACCAAACCAGAGCTCTCCTGCCTCATTCTAAATCGTACTAATTGAAAACTATGTAGAACGTCAAAACTGGTTGTAGTGGAACGAAATAAAAGCGTGGAAAAGTACTAAGTGTTTTAATCATCATGAATCTGATCAACTTCCACAACGTTAACTCACCGACCATCAACTTAATCGGTAAGGGAAGAATTGCAAGGGGAATGGAGGATGGGTATAGAGAAAACTGGCATCAACATTTAGTCTTTTGTTAAAGAAAAGCACCAAGGGGTTCATAGTTCAACAGAATATGAACCAAATATGGACAGAATAGTCCATCTCAAATTGTTCTCCCACAAGACTCGAGTACAGATCGGCATTCTACAAAAACAGCATCGGGATAGGTAGCCAGTACTCAAGCCAATCTCTGACTGCTACTGACGGAAGGCAGCCACACTAATAACACCAGGTGTATGTTGCACAATTCATTGCTGGATAGATTTCTCCACTCTTTACTACTCTAAAACTATGCCCCGTAATGCTGAAGGTCCTCTTAGGAAACCAGCACCATTTGTATCCAATGTTTCTCCAATGATAATGAATCCAGAAAAACTGAACTTTATCATTATATATAGAGTAGATAGACATAAAAGTTTATCTTTCACAATAGGATGGATTGGTAAAACACCGGAAATTGACTGAAAATGTACTTGCATAAAGAAAAGAAGCTATAATTTCCCTCGATCTCATGTGAAGCCATTCTGATGAAAACGAGCTCTGCTGTGCTTAAAAGAGAGCTGAGCCTAAAAAATAAGCTTAAAAATGTTTCACAGAAGGATGAGCCTCAATTACATGACTCCAGATGGGATGAGGTAACTGCAAATGCACAAGCTATCAGCAATTTCGATCCATCTGTCTATACTGAGATAGCGTCCAAATGACTCCCCAAGAATTCCCTGAACCAACACTGGAATTCAGCAGCAGTGGTGTTCCAGGCCTATGAAGCTCTTATCTTACTACAAGAGGTGAGCAGCCAGGGCAGGTTTTCAGAGAAGCTAACATGATAAACCTCAAAAAGCCTTATTCCCTGATTGTGTGAAAAACATTTTTTAAGTAGTCAGGTTTGCCCGCCGGTTAAATGGCAAAATTTTGGATTTGATATAACAATAAAACATGAGTGTGTCTTCAATTCCACAATTTTAGCAACTAGATGGCTACACTTCTCTTACTGACTGCCGCACTGCATGAAGCGAACTATCGGGGTAACATGGCGGTGAGGGATGTGTGATCCCAGGGTGGGCGGTGGTGACCATCGCACACCAATACCGTCATACGTGCTTGTGGCGAGTCAAGCTTGTCTCCGATCCAGTGTGGCAAGTCAAAACGGCAAGTGAGACGGCCAACGCGGCGAGGCTGCCGCATCGAACCCTACGTGATGTTTTCAGCACTATATAAGACTGGCGGAGAAGCCACCGAAGCGGAGTCGACAATCACCACGCCTGAGTGTAACTCGTGTATTGTAATAAATCATATCATTGGAGCTGTTCGCATTACTTCCAAATTACCCGTCAGCGACACACAATTGGTGACCCCGACGTGATGCCGGACCCTGGGACTGCTATCGGAGCCGAATCACCCGCCGCAGGAAGTATGCTGGACTGAGTCGCCGTTCGTGTCCCACCCTTTTGGCCGGAGAAACCAGCTCTGTGGTTCGCACAGTTGGAGGGACAATTCCGACTTCGCGGGATCACGTAAGACGACACGAAGTTCTGGTACGTCGTCTCACAGCTAGAGAACAGGTATGCCTTGGAAGTGGAGGACATCATTAACGAGCCGCCCACCGAGGGAAAGTACGACAGGATAAAATCCGAATTCATTCGGAGACTTTCGGCCTCGCAAGAGCAGCGAATCCGGCAATTATTAGAGCGCGAGGAGATGGGGGACCGGACACCTTCACAATTTTTGAGACAATTGCGGACCACGGCCGGCCCTGGAGTGCCAAATGCCTTTTTAAAGTCGCTGTGGCCTACCAGCATCCATGCAAGCAATCCTGGCAACCCAAGGCGACGATGAACTTGAAAAGATAGCTCTGTTGGCAGACAAAGTGTATGAAGTCACCCCTAAGCACCATATCGCTAGCGTAAATGACGGGCCTCGCATCGTGACGCTCTAGAAGACAATTGACGACCTGGCGAACCAGGTGGCAGCCCTGACGAGCGGCACCCGGAAGCCCGGCCGGCAGAGAACGCGTTCTCTTTCGCGAAAACGTGGTCCGGACGAGAGGAGCAAGGGTTGGTATCACTGGCGTTTCGGTTCGAAGGCTAGGAAATGCTCATCTCCTTGTTCGCATTATCAGGAAAACGACCAGGGCCCTCGTTCATAGCGGCTAGCGAGCATAGCCCCAGTCAAAGCCGCCTTTTCATGACCGACGCAAGAACGAAGGAACAATTCTTGATAGATACAGGTGCCGATCTCTGCGTCTATCCGCGGAGACGCATTAAGGGCCCCCGTTTTAAGGCTTCATACGAGCTAAGTGCTGCCAATGGTTCACCGAACGCAACTTACGGTTTCGTAACGCTCAACTTAGATTTCGGCCTGAGGCGCGTTTTTGTGTGGAATTTTGTCATTGCAGACGTCGACAGGCCTATTATCGGAGCAGACATCTTAAGTTTTTACGGTCTAATAGTCGACATTCAAAATAGGCGACTTTTGGATGGCATTACCTCTCTTTCTACTCCCGGTCGCCCGGCGCACACCGCAGTGGGGCAGATCAAAGTAGTAACGGGCGACTCTATATAACACCGATTATTAAGGGAGTTTCCAGAAATTACACGACCGATGGGAGTTTTCTCGACACCTAAGCATGCTACGGAGCATTATATTAGGACAATGCCAGGCCCACCTGTATGTTCCGAGACGACTGGCACCCGACAGGTTGAAAGCACCAAAAAAGGAGTTTGATGCAATGATAAAAATGGGAGTCGCACGTCCATCGCAAAGCAACTGGAGTTCACCCTTGCATATGGTCCCAAAGAGAGGGCAACATTCTGAACAACAACATGAAGGGCCCTTGAGAGAATTGTTTGAGCGACAGAAGAAACAAGGCATCCTAATTAACCCCGCAAAATGTATCTTTGGAAAATCTGTTATCAATTTTTTAGGCTACACCATTTCCAAGGAAGGCATCAAACCAATGGAAGACAGAGTAAAAGCGTTGTCATCTTTTCCATTGCCAGGCACAGCGAAACAACTTCGGCGTTTCCTCAGAATGATCAATTTTTATCGGCGATTTATTCCGGATGCGGCAGCCATCCAAGCGCCAATGACCGAGCTATTAAAAAGGCCAAGTTTAAAAGGGCAAACGCATCTCGAGTGGAGCACGGAAGCACAACAAGCATTCGATGCATGCAAGACCAGTGTGACTCGGGCAGCGCTGCTGGCGCATCCCGACCCCAAAGCTATTCTGGCAATTGTGACGGATGCGTCCGATTGTACCCTCGGCGCCGCCCTATAGCAACGGAACGCCAACGGATGGCAGCCACTTGCTTTCTTTTCGAAGACAATGAGCCCTGCGCAGAGAAAGTACAGCGCTTACGACAGCGCTCTCCGTCTACAAATATGTAAAACATTTCCGTTACATGATCGAGGGGCGTCATTTCGTTATTTTCACCGATCAAAAACTTCTCGTCTTCGCCTACCACCACAAGGCCGATAAAGTCACTCCTCGACAATTTCGTCATTTGGATTTTATCATCCAGTTCACCAATGACATACGTCACGTGACAGGAAAGGACAACATGGTGGCAGACGCGTTTTCCAGAATCGACGAGGTGTCTCCAGCGATAAATTATCAGGCGCTCTCCCGATCCCAGGCGGAGGACCAAGAGCTGCAACGATTACTAGCGTCAAAGACTTCGCTCCAGTTGAAGTGAGTTCAGATTCCAGATTGCAAAGAGAGCATTTTCTGCGACATTGCCACGCAGACTGCTCGACCCTACGTCACAGAAGAATTCCGCCGCCAGGCTTTCAACACAGTTCATGGCCTCGCACATCCAGGTATCAAGTCAACAACAAAGCTTGTTGCCCAACGATTTGTGTGACCAGGAATCAAGAGAGACTGTAGAGCATGGGCACGGAGTTGCATCCCCTGTCAACGATCAAAAATTACGAGGCACGTGAATTCACCTCTAGGCTAGTTTAAGTTACCTTCTTCACGCTTTGAGCATATTCACATAGATCTAATGGGCCCCTTGCCAGTCTCCCGTGGTTTTCGCTACTGTTTGACTGGCATTGATTGTTTTTTCAGATGGCCGGAAGCTTTTCCGATTGAAGACACAAAAGCAGACACAGTGGCCATGGCATTTTTCGCCGGCTGGATCTCCAGATTCGGCATTCCCTTGAGAGTCACAACGGACCGGGGGAGTCAATTCGAGTCATGCCTTTTCAAATCTTTAACCCGTCTAACAGGAACTCAGCACCTCAGGACAACGGCGTATCATCCCGCAGCTAATGGACTCATCGAGCGACTGCACCGCCAGTTAAAAGCAGCCATTAAATTCCATGCTGACCAGTGGTGGGTGGAGTCACTTCCAGCTGTTCTCCTTGGAATTCGCGCGGCGTGGAAGGATGGCATCGGCGCAACGGCGGCAGAACTTGTCTACGGCGAGACCTTGCGTTTACCAGGCGAATTTCTGTCATCCCAGCCACATACCACCGAGACTTACACGTTCATCGACATACTCCGACGTCGAATGCAGAAGTTGCGGCCAGCAAAATTGCAACGGCATGGAGAAAGACAAACTGGTCCTGGAAGGACGGTCGGCGAGATTGGCGGCCGTTGGCATGAACCTCCAGGACGCTGACCGCGTCGGATTCCTTATTATGTCCAAAAACATTTTACAATACATTTTATCAAAGAACATCAATCCGTTACCGTATAAAACCGCCTGGTTGTCAATACACATTGTTACTTCACAATATTCTGGTTCATTTTTAAAAATATACATGACACTCTTCAATGCGGTGATGGCTCCTGCATAGTAAATAGGCAGTTGGTGTTCCAGGACCTCGGCATGCTCCAGGCCGAGATCCTGGCACACCACTACCCACTGCCAAGGAGTGGCATCCGCATATGCTCTAAACTGTAGAGCTTAGGGCGCACAACGGCGCACCTTATTATACAATCCTTGAGGGGAACGGCCAAATGAAAGACCTGGAAAGAGGGCAAGGACCCCTGGTGACACACCCAAAGCCCTGGACCCTAAGAAGGCCAAGACCACCAAGGACGGACGCTCTTACGCAGAGACGACGAATGGTGGTAAGAAGATGGCCATCATCTCCTCAAACTACCCTGAGACAACTACGTCTCAGGGTTGGTATGAGAAGATCGACCATGAAATCACTATGGTCTGGGATGCCATCCTCCATGGAGAGGAAGTGCCTATCTTTTAAGAGAAACGCCTGCTCAACGGGGCGATGGAAATACTGCGCCCCAACACCTTCACAGCAGACTGGCTAAAGGACATGGCAGCACAACTGGAAGAGATTGAGGGAGTCTCCTTCCAGGCAGTAGATTCTGACTCCCGCATCAAAAGGAGGCGGATGATGGTTTGGGTCCCTGGACCGACTTAGCTAAGCGCCGGGGACCTCAACAGCCGAGTTATGAAGGTCAACCCGGGTCTAAGGACTGACCTATGAAGGGTGTATGATCGAATCGAGACTGAAAAGGGCACTCGCTTCATCTTAGGTATGGACGAGCCCTCTGTGAAGAGGATCTCGCGCCCGACTTTTATTAAATCTGTCGGCCTACAAAGGGCGGACTTCAATATTTTGGGGAGGGTGACCCAGCCGACGGGCAGGAAAAAACCCAAAGCGGAGCCGTCCGCGGGAGAAAATGATGCAGCAGAGGTGGAGGGAAGTAGGAGTGATGGCAGAGCTGACCTTCCTCCAAATCAACTTCCAGCATTGTAGAGCTGCCTCGGGGGTTGTGCAGAGGAACCTCTCTGAAGGTAAGTCATTGGTAGCCCTAATTCAGTAACCCTGGGTTTACAAGGCCATAATTAGAAGACTAGGCAGGACACGAGGCAGGTTGTTTCAATGTAACACATCTCAAATACCTAGATCCTGCGTTTGTGTAAAAGGGGTGAATGCTAGACCCTTGCCACAATTCTGCTCCAGATATCTTACAGCGGTTGTACTGACCGTTAAAGATCAGGAGAAATAGACAAGAGATTTTGGCCTACTCCACATATCTTCCGTATGACTCTCCAGAACCTCCTCCATCTCGTGAACTGGAGGAACTGGTAAATGAATGTCGCGTTAGGAACTGGAACTTACTGGTTGGGTGTGATGCCAACTCCCATCACAATGTGTGCGGGAGTTCGGCTGTCAATCCCAGAGGAAGATCCCTCCTGGAAATCCTGATGACCACCGAGCTATTTTTCCTCAATAAAGAATCACAACCGACCTTTATCAACAGAGTTAGGAAGGAAGTGATAGACATCACACTATGCACTGAAGGCTTGGCCCATAGGATCAATGGCTGGAAGGTGTCAGAGGTGGTAACCCTATCTGGCCACCGATGCATCAAATTCACTATCAGGAAGGGTGAAAACCCTACAACAACATTCAGGAATCCTAAGACAACTAACTGGGATTCATACAGGAAAGAACTTGAAGGGGCTCTTTCAAAGGCACCTAGAATCAGGTTCAACTGCGAGGAAGAGATCGAAACATCCATGGAATACCTCCAGGATGCTGTTATCTCAGCCTATGAGAAAAGCTGCCCCCTTAAAACCAAGAAAGGAAATCATCAACCTCCCTGATGGGGAGATGAACTTAAAAACCTTCGGAAACTGACCAGAATTGCTATTCAATAAAGCACAGCGAATAGCAAAGCCTGAACATTGGTCCCCCTATTATGAGGTCCAGCGCAGGTACAAATCGACGACCAAACGTTCAAAAAGGCTTACATGGAAGACGTTTTGCGGAAATATTGAAGGGGTCCCCGAGACTGCAAGACTCCATAAGATCCTCTCCAAGGATTCTGAAGCTGGAGTGGGGGCTCTGTTGCTTCCCTCGTGGACTATACATCCTCCGACAAGGAGACATTAAAAGTTCTCTTAGAGACCCATTTCCCTGGCTCAAGTGAGGTACTCGAAACGCACTATACAAGTCCTCCCACTCGTCCTGGTGGGACGGACTGGAGATTGGCCTCTAGCATCATTACGTATGAAGCAACTAACTGGGCAGTGTCCAGTTTTGCCCCATATAAATCAGCAGGGAAGGATGGAATATTCCCTGCCCTACTGCAGCAGGGGAGGGAGCAATTAATACTCCCTCTCTCACGCATATTTTGGTCTGTTTGGCATATGGCTATGTCCCAAAAGCTTGGAGGTCAACAAAGGTGAAGTTCATTCCCAAACCTGAGAAGGGGGACTACACAAAAGCTAATTCCTTCAGGGGAATTAGTCTTATGTCCTTTTGCTTAAAAACATTAGAGAAAATAATCGACAGATATATCAGTGATGGACCTCTGAAAGAACATCCTTTGCATCTGAACCAACATGCTTACCAAATGGCAGGTCTGTGGAATCGGCTCTCCACAACCTGGTGTCCCGGATCGAGAGAGGGATTGATCACGGACTATTCAACATGGAAGCTTTTCTAGATATTAAAGGAGCCTTTAATAATACTACCTTCAATCAGATCTGCTGGGCAGCGGAGAGGCATGGAGTTCATGTCCATATCGTGAGATGGATCAGGCACATGCTAGTACAGCACAATATCACTGCCAGACTCAGAGCGTGCTCAATAAAGATGGCAGTGTCAAGAGGTTGCCTACAGGGAGGGGTCCTATCACCTCTACTATGGAACTTAGTGGTGAACAGCATTATTGCTCGGCTGAACAATGTCAGCTTCTACACACAAGGGTATGCAGATGACCTTGTCATCCTCATTTCAGGGAGGCATCTGGACACGATTTCTGAACTCATGCAGTGGGCCCTGGACACGACTCAGGACTGGTGTCTGAGCACAGGGCTAACGGCGAATCTGGATAAGACTGTTCTGGTGCTTTTCTCGAAAAAGAGGAAAACAGAGGGTCTAACTCTGCCCTCCTTGCAAGGGAAGACCCTTAGGCTCTCACCATCTGTGAAATACCTAGGTACAATTTTAGATTCTAAGTTGAACTGGAAGGAACACTTGGACTCAAGAGTTAAAAAAGCATGTACAACTATTTGGACTATGCGGCGAGCCTGTGGGAAAACCTATGGACTCAAAATCAAGGTCATGCACTGGCTCTATACAACAGTAATTAGACCCAGTCTCACACACTGTTCGATAGTTTGGTGGATGAGAACACGAGTTGGGTGCTATTAAAGAACTCAACCACATTTAAAGATTGGCCTGTCTTGGCATCACTGGAGCCATGCGATCTACCCCAACTATGGCACTGGAGACTCCACTGAACCTCCCACCACTCCATGTAGTGGTGGAAGGACAAGCTAGAGCCACCGCCTACCGCCTCATATACACCGGCCAATGGTATGGTAAGGGAAGTCTCTCTGGCCACAGAAAAATATCAACTGAGCTGGGCATGTCCAGCCCAATCTTTCAGATGGGCAGTGACTGGATAGTTGCAAGGTTCAATTTTAAGGACCCTCCCTTCAAAACAATCATCCCCTCCAGGGAACAGTGGAAGGAGGTAAAAAGTGGAAGGAGGAGAACAGCTGCATAGCAGAGCCTCAATATGGTATACAGATGGCTCCAGAAATGACAACAAAGTGGGGGTGGGAATTTACGGCGGCTGCCCCTAAAGATCGTTTTATTTTTCATTGGGAAAATATGCAACAGTTTTCCAGGATAAAATATTTGCTATTTTGACCTGTGCCTACATCATCATGTATCTATCCCTTACTAGAGGATCTATTCACATATGAACTGACAGCCAAGCGGCCATAAAGGCACTTAGCTCACCCTGGTGCACATCAGGCCTAGTGCAGGAGTGTAAGAGGGCACTATCAGAGCTTGCTAGGCATTGTAAAATCAGGCTTATCTGGGTATCTAGACATAGAGGGGTACCTGGGAATGAAAAGGCAGATGAGCTAGCTAAGGCAGGCACAAACCGTGACCCGACCGGTCCAGAACCAATCCTACCAATCACCCCCGCTATAGGGAGCTCGGAGATCAGAGGGTGGATATCCAGCCAACACTCTGAGATCTGGAACTTCACACAGGGACTCAGGCAAGCCAAACTCCACATTGTGGGACCAAGGCCTAGTATGACGAAGATACTTCTAACCTTGGATAGAAATCAACTTATGACGATAGTTTGACTACTGACAGATCACTACTGTGTCAATAGGCACCTCAACCTCATGGGAATAATTGATTCACCTAGATGCCGATGGTGTGAAGAAGTGGATGAAACAAAATCACACATTCTCTGCAAATGCCTTTCAATTTCCTGGACTTGTATGAGACACCTTGGGACTGTAATTATGGATCCCAAGGAAATCAGGGATATCCCCATACGAGACATCCTGGCCTTCAGCAAGGTCATAGGACTCTATGGATGATGATGCAATATTGTGGATGGCACACTGGACCGACAGGTGTAAGTGCCTTGGGACTCCCATAGGGGCAGCCCACCACTAAGCTTAATCTATCTATCGGGGTAACATGGTCCCAATACTTATTTTATGCTTCTATGTTGGATACTCGGTCATGGCATGCACTCTTCATAACCTAGAATTCTTCCTTCATCTTCAGACATTAACAGGAGTGCAAAGAATGCACACCCTCAAAATTGACTCAATGGAACTACATGCAGTAACTACTGCACTCAGCATCATCATGCATGTCCAGATAATACCCCATGCTCACCTTGTGTGGCAGTGTGACTTAATCGCTGGCATTGCAAGCTGTACATGGAAGCAGGAATGCAAGGATGCACAGGTAAGGATTTGTTTCCAATGAACATTTTGCCAAGGAGAGTAACATGCACAAAAGTTGTAGCAGATTAGCTAGAGCAAATCATAGGATAACGGATGTAGTGTTCTCCCATCACCGCAGTGGTCAGCAGGCATACATATCACCCTAAAAGATCCTCTCTCCATTTTCATTTCATCTACTTCCACATACAACAGGTCATAGTGACATAACTCCCTAGCTGGAGCTTGAAGTGCAGTGCACATCTAGCGACATAGGGTGAGGTTTTCTGATTGAAAATTATTTCTCATTCATTCAATCTAGCCCAAATGAGATAAGTGAATTTATTGTACTCCAAAGTGATAACAATACTCCACATTGATCTTAGTGAAGAAATACTGTTTGTTAACAGCCAAATTCAGAAGAGAAAGGAAATAAAGACAAGATTGCAAGGAATTATTACATAACTAATTACATATGCATTTATGGTCCAATAGAAGTTCACTTTCTAGAAGGAACATACATATTAAGTTATCATCTGCCACAAATTTCTCACCACAAACAAATGGAATTGGATCATAATCATCCAGCTCAATCAATAATAATGACACATTTTAACATTAAATGCCAACTTTAATGGCAGAGGTTGCCCAGTACATTAGGCAAGTTTTTTTCTGTTACATCATTACCATTGTTCTAAAAAATATACTCATTCAAGCATTTGAAATAAGACTGGACTTAGGAATAGCATTTGGATAATTCTGAAGTTCAGCAAGAATGGGGAGCAGAGAGAGAATGGTTGAGAAGAGGATAGAGTCTACAGAGGGAAATGAGAGTCACAGCCAGTAAATAGTGGTGAAAAATTGAATATATTATTGTTATCCACTAAGATATGAACATTACCAAGCAAAATAATATGTCACCCAGCGCATAAAAACTTTCGATTTACATGAGACAAAAATCAATAAAAACTTGGAAACAATACCCTCAAGAATGATGCATCACTTTCCTTTTGATATTCAAACATTTAAGTGCAAATGTATGAAGTCTTATGGAGTCTTTGGGGTGTATGTCGCGAGGAACTGGGAGAGAGGTTTTGAAGTCCGTAACAATCCTCATCACCAGGGATGCTGACCCTGCTGCCACAAATATTTATGCTACATGTACTGTTAGTCTTTGTTCAGGTGCCATTTGATTGGCTGTCATTTAGGTCCTTACATTTTATCACCAACAAGGTTTTTCAAAACTGGTTTCCAGATATTGCTTCAGGAATAACCAGAATCTCCATTAAATTTTTTTCCACCCAGATCTCAAAGGCTGCCAATGCCTTGAAGCCAGTTTTGAAAAACATTCAGTTGACGAGGAAAAATAGGCACCAAAATGACAGCCACTCATGTGACACCTTAATCAGACCTAAAGTACACATAGCAGCAATATTCTTAGCATCAGTATCAGCATCCCTGATGCTGAGGAATGTGACGGGCTTCAAAAGGTTCGGCATTATGGAACCTCTCACCAAGTTGAATACCGGAGAAGACGATGTACACCTATTATGCCAGGAGAGCACCAGATCCTTCATTAAGGTGCAACAGTTTTCTCAACAGGACAACATTTTAGGTCATATACTAAATGGTCAATGTGGGGTGCATAGGATTTAACATGATGCATGCTAATTACGGAAACCAGCCATGGGTTGCTATGGAAGCTTGAAAGTATAGAGCAGACAGTGTGGGACAAGTGGATGGCATGGCGGTACCATTCCTTCTTCTTCCAAGTCACTTCAAGTGATGGATACTCATAAATAACCCCTTCACTGCCTTTCACAGTAAAAGATTCACAGTAATTAAATCTTTGGCTCTCATCACAACTGATGATCCTATTTTTGGTTCTATCATCAAGGCCCATAAATATTTTTTTCTCAATTTCCTTGCACTTCTGACATAGAAGTTTGTCAGCCAACTCACTTTTCAATACCACCATAGTGCCATTCCCAGTAGGAACAGCAGATGAATCTGAGGGTGATGGAGAGGTCCTACCCTGTGATACTTTAAGAGGTAAAGAATTCTTCGAGAGATTTTTCCCACTAGAGACATTTTCATGCAGATGTAGCACTCCTCCAGTAAGGAACTTGAGAGCTTTACAGGCAGTTTCAATTCCAGGTTGACAGCTTGGGATCAGTCCAAGATATACTCTATCTGCTATATTTTGTGGACAGACCTAGATATAAAATGAATGAAAATATTCATTAAAAGGTTTGAATGGTCAAAAATTCTAAGAAAGAAGGCGAAGTAACAAGTTTCCTTTTTTTCATCATGAATATGCCTCTAACGTATTAGTTATTTTTTACATCAGACTTAGGTAGGATTTAATAAATATGGTGCATCAATGATGGTTTGGTCTTTTGTACCTCATACTATTCAATGTGGTTAAGATTTATTTCTTCATGCAAGTTTTGAAAATACACTAAAAGAACTCTAGTATATGTATAAGCAATAATTCAAAACTTGGAATCATATTTTGAATGGAACCACAAAGTGATTTTATGAAGAAATCATCACCTCTTAAAAAGTCTGGAAAAACATATTAACTTCATTAAATTATTGATGTGCTCTGGGTCATCCTCAATAAATTGTTTTTCAGAATAACTATCACCTAACACCCGGGCAAGGGCCAAGCCACCTTGAAACACTGGTTCCCATCAAATCACCGAAGTTAAGCAACGTTGGGCCCGGACGGGGATTGGATGGGTGGCCCTCCTCCATACCTCTACTGGGGAGGACGGAGAGGTGACACTCCCTCCAGGCCTATACAGGGAGACCGGAGGGAGATATACCCAGACCGGGAAGGTTGGAGGGAGGTAGTTCCTTCCATACCTGTACCGGGAAGGTTGGGGGTGGCCCCTCCTTCATACCTCTACCGCGGTGATCTTGTCCCCTGCCTGCAAGTGGCAGGCAGGTTAAATGTGGATGGCATAATGGACCACGAGGTTTGAGTGCCTGGAGGGCTCCAGAAGGCCCTTGCCCACCCTTACAATCAATCGACTACATACCACCCAATAGTTCCTCATCACATTCTGTCAGGATGTGTTTAATGCTGAGGCAGGAGTCATAATCACCACAATGGATGGAGATTTTATTCTCTATGACAAGGTAGGTATTACGGCACAATGCCCTGTCCTCAAACAGGTGACTACCTCTTTGGTGCAATTACTCCTGATAGAATTAGGCCACGTTGATAATACTGGCATTCCATAGGTAGTTTATTGTTAATGGGTCATTCCATGTCAAGTGGACCAGTCGTCCCCACTCGACCTTCTCCGATTTTGTTTAAACTTTTTGTGCATGTAGCTATATATGTACAAGTGAAACGAACTTCTACTAAGTTTTAGCTCCAGATATGGTAACGCTGGTGTTCCAGAGCCCCAAGACTGGAGACCTGATGGGTGCCACTGAGCTGCAGGCGAATAATTTGCAAAGTTTGGTGTGCTGCTGTTGGACAATCAATGAAGCAAGCACACTGTATTTAGCTGAACTGATTCAACTATTGGTGCTGAATAAGGCAATTGTCATGCTAAATGTCAAAAGGTACTACTGTTGTTACCATTGGGTCTCCAAGTAGCCAAGAAATGTCACCACTGCGATTTTGAGTCAACATTTGGTGATACCTTACTTTGAAACAAAACAGTATAGGAATCTGACCTTTCACCCATTTATCAACCCCTGACATGTCTATTGACCACTTCAACTTTATGTAACCATGTCCTTTATGTTCCCAGATGTTTGGATAAAAAAATGGACACAAATTTTTAATTCGCAAATTCAAACTACGTATTTTCAGTGCAAAATACATACATATCTCAATGTGGGACCCCATCAAAATTCCAGTTTTTGCAAACTTATCAATTGTTTGTGCTATCAAATCCTAAATTAAACATTTAAATGCAATACCATAAATTTCTAAATACTTAAAATATCATAACTAACTTTAAGTTAAATTGAGCTAACATGGATAAAACATACCTCTCGGTTATCTCCAACATGAATGTGGCACCTACGGGAAACTTTATTGTTGCACAAATTTTTCCTAAAAAATGAAATAAAAGCAAGATTAACAAACAAGTAGGTATCACAAAAAGGAGACTTGAGACCCTTTGAACCACATAGCCATGTGCAAAATGCCAGAACAAAAGCTAATGAGGTCACCAGGACTAACTTAACGGGTAGAGTACTGTTGTCATTAGGAAATATTTAATGTTAGTCTAACACAGTTCCACATCCTTTTGCCCCCCAAAATCACTCGGCTTAACCCACCCAACAAATGCCACAATGATGAGATGTAGCATATGCAGGGTTGGGTCGTTATGTGTAGACTATTATTTTTCAAGCACAAATAGATAGATAAAAATATTTCTGACACGAATGCAGGAAAAGTACACCTTTTTTTGCATTTCATTCAATGTATTTTTTTATTTTCCTGAGTTAAATAGATAGTTCACACCATTACCTTGAAAGTGAGCCAGTCACACCTTCTCTTTACTTTTGCAGAATTGCTGTCACTACTTTTACATTTAGGAACAACAATAAAAAAACTGAAATGGTAGCTGTCACACCATCACATGACATGGCAACAAATAAAGCCACTGAGAATGGTCGAGGCTTACTGGAGCATATTTAGCAAGCTTGGATGGTAGCTGAAGACCGTGCAATGAGTCATGCACCAAGGGCTCACAGACAAGTTTTCAACTTGTAGAATGGCACACGTTTGAACTTAAGGCCAATTATTTCTTGAAATCTACACTTCTAATTTCCATGATGAGTGAACTAGCAGATAACTGAAACAGTAGATACGGGAACCGTGAAGACAGGGGATAAGTGTATTATATATTTTCATGGCAAAATATCCTACTGACCCAACCCTCGAAATATGCCAATTGACCAAGGTAGCTGAGTTATACATAAACAGAAAATCAGGGGCTTTAGAGAAATGCCACCCCCTAGACCTTTACCCTTCACTCAAAACATATGCACCTACTGGAAACTTGAAGGCTCATCTACAATGAACCCTTTTTCTTTCCGTTTTAATCCACATTCATTCTGTTTCAAGCATAAGCCATTTTTCATGCAATAGTTGTTTTGTTTCACTTTAGCAGGGGATTCAATGCATGGAATGGAATGGCTTTGGTGTGGGCAGAAAGATTGATAAGAAACTTCAATTTAAAAAACTTGAGTTAGTTATTCGAAGGGTTCTCAGGGAATTTTGACTAAGTATTGCAAATACATAATAATATGACATTGGACATAATTTACCCATAAATATGTAAACAGAATTAGTTTTTGGAAAAGCAAATTAAATGGCTAAATAATCACAAGTCACTCTCGTTCACACGCTAAATCATGTAATGGAAAGTGAGTCCAAGGAGTGAAGCAGTCTCCATTTTATTTCATTCAGGTCATAAAGAAATTTCTTCACAGTTTTCAACCTCATTTTCATCGTTAAACAACAGCCTGATGAAATCACCACATCAACTGCACCAACTTTTCCATGAAGTGATGGGAGCAGTTATTATGCTCATAGCATGGCCCAATAAAAAGTGCATCGAAGCATGTGATGTGTGTGAAGCAGAATTACATGGAGCATATCAATGCTTAAGGCAATGAACATATGGCACCCAAGATGGTCTCAAACTTACTAAACAAGAGAGTAAATCTTTTTAACTATCAAGTGTAATAATACAAAGACAACGGTTAAAAAAGTCAAGAAGCTACCCAAGCTGTAGATATCACAGAAGTTGAAGGCACTTGCCTTTTTTATAGAGTGAGACATCAGGAAGAGGGAAGCACATGAGGATGGCAGGATAATGGGCATGAGGTTCCCCCTGAAGGTTCTTGAGGAAGCCTCAGGTCCCTATGTCCACTCATCCATGCTTGTTTCATACTCTCTGACCTCAACCTCACCATTGAAATGTATGTACAGTCCGGAATAAAAAATTCTTACCACCTCAGGATGGAAATTTTTTTAAGTCCTGAGTTGTTGTCGATGTGACAACACGGCCGAACCACGCCCCCATACGGGAGAGCAACAAACACTTGGACTGGAACAGGGACCCTTCCTCCTCGCAGATGGTGAGGGACCAGGAAGAGTCATGCTAGGGATGAAGGAAGAAATTAACCTGCGGAGGGATTATTTTCGAAGGGGAGGAGTAGGGTTTCAGGCTAGCGTTTGCTTATGGGAGAGTGACCGAGGGAGGAAGGTCTGCGAAGTTGTTGCGGAGGCCTCTTCTTTTTTAAAGCTTCTTGAAGGAAAGGGATCTATCCACCTTTTCGAGAATCCACCATGGTACGGTGGATTTTCCATCACAAATCATGCAGGAGGTGCAGGGTGACCATCAAGGATTTTTTTTCAAAAAAATATATGTTATAGACCAATAAGAGACATTAAAAAATCTGCCATTTTTATTTTTATAAATTGATTTTTAATGAACTTACAGCCATTTAAAAAAACACCTTAAATGGCCATTTTAACAAGCAAGGGGAAAATTGTGAATTTTCAAACGTCTCTAATTTGGCCAATAATGACGCTAGGATGTTGAAGATTTTTTTGTTTTGCAGTGCTTTCTTTGTATTTGTACTACATGCTTTAAAAAAATTGGAAGTTGAATGGGAAATGGAGTATAAATTTCACAATTGTTTAAAAATCAGAAAATTGTTCCAACTTTAACAATTTTTTTACAGCTATGAAATGCGCTAAAAGAGTAAAAATCAGTTATAAATGTATTATTTAGGCATATTAGTAACAATATATTTTTTAATAGCTCCGATAATGCTGCATTTCCATGAAATATGCCTTCAAAGTATGAAAAACTGCCATTTTTGCATAAACAAAAGAGGGTATATTAAAAAAACCATCTTTAAAAATTATGAAAATTGGCTAAAATATAGTAGTAATGGTGAGCAACAAGCCCATGCAAAAAGAGTGGGCAATATATTTGTTAATAATTATTTATGAATTTTATAAGTTTGTGCATTACACCCATCAGCCAAGTTGGCACATTCTGCCTGGTTCCCATGATATTTCCAATTTTAAAAAGCAATGAGGAGTTTCGAACTCTGAATTAGTCCTAACAGAGTTAAGATATTTATGACTTTATTTTAGCAATTAATTATTAGCAATTATGGTTTACTTACTCGCCATTCATTGTATCTTACATTGAAGCTTTGAGGCAATTCATTTTAAAATGAATTATCTCAATTAAATAATTACTTGATAACTTAGTTTGATCGCTTGTTATACATACCATAATGAAATTAGAACTACTCAAATTTAAAAATTAATTTTGTGCATATATTTCTTCAGTTGCCTTCACTTCGTTCTTGTCAAATTTGTGCAAATGTCCTTACCGGCCACAGGGAGAAGGTGGTGTATACGAGGTGATTCCGTCAAAGTGAATCGCAATAATTAACAACGCTCAATAATAACCAAGCACCAGTTACGGATAAGATTTTTTGGAAACAATAGCAAACAAAGATGTAACATGCATGACGAAGGGTAGAGACGTGCATTTTCATAGGAATTATGCCCTACAAGAAAGGAGAAAATCTACTTAAGTGTTGCAAAAATGTTTTGGCAAACACTTGTTTAATTAACGATTAAATGAAATCAGAGAAAAATGAATGATTTTGGAGCTCCAAAAACTTATTAATGCAAACACGAAGCGTGCAAGAAAGTTGAACGAAATAATTTAATACATGTTTTAAGCCACATGGGCATGCCTATCGTCTGTTTTGTCCACGGTCAACCATAGGTTCACACAGTGGAAAAACAATACAGAAGAAAGAAGTTGCGTTGCTAACTCATAAAATATAGGCTCAGGAGTCCTTTCACATGTTTCACTTTTCATTTACACATATTTCGTCCTTCTTGTCTATGTGCATGTGGAGGTAACAAGACCCTCCTTATGGGATGTTTCCATGGTCATATATTAATTTACATAGTGGATAAACTAAAAAACTATTTGCTCATACTTGGAAATTATAGGGACAGAAGTGCATTCCTTATCTTCCGCTGAGTATTCACAAATTTCAAAAGGAACTCAAACGTAATTATTAGCCAAATCGTTCAGTGAATCTTTTATGAAAGAGCTTTGTTAATAATTATCGTAGAGTTTAGAATAAAATTTTATAATGCACAGGGTATCATATGGAATGCACTCCCAAGCCTATACTTTCCAAATTGACAACAAGTATTTTTTTTAGTTTATCTACTGCGTCAGCTAATGGCTGACCGTGAACAAAATCCAAGAGTGGGCTTAGTCTTGAGGCGAAGGGTCGAGATTGCCTCCTCCCACCGGCCTCTCTCCCTTTGTCGCTCACCCATAAGCAAACGCTAGCCCGGAACCCTACCTCTCCCCTCAAAAAAAATCCCTCAACAGGTCAAATTCTTCCTTCGTTCCTCGCACGCGTCTCCCCGGTCCCTCCTCATCAGCAGGGAGGAAGGGTCCTCGTTCCGGTCCGAGTGATTATTATCCTTCCGCGTGGGGGCATGTTTTGACCATGTTGTCACATCGATGTTGACTTGGGACTTAGAAAAATTTCCATCCCGAGGTGGTAAGAATTTTTTGTCCGGGACTGGACCACCAAATTCTGCAATACCTATACACACGGATTGGCTTCTGGGGTCCTTCCCCACCTCATTCATAACTTAATTCAACAATCAGAGATACCGGAAGAGTATTCATCATTCCTGAACACAGAGAGAAAATGATTAAAATTATGACCCTGCTTTAAACTATAAAGCATTCGAATAAGTTGACATTTGAGTGAAAAAAATACAGAGTATTCTTGATAAGTACTCCGGTCGGATCTTTATTTCCTGAATGTGAAATTACATACGTTACTCTCATTATTGGGAGATTCTTTTGTTTTGTTTGTCAGAAAGAAAGTTGAAATGAAAGAAATAAAATTACGCTAAACATATCATTTATTGGAAAAGTATTTGTAGTAAAGTTGGTCCATTTGGGTGGACGACAGTTTCGGGCGCATTCCAGCTCCCGTCTTCAGGTCCAACTGATCTGCAGAGCATCATTTTCTTCCATATATATCTAGTCAGGTGCGCGCTGATACGTTCGGTTTGAATCCCATTGTTGGAAAAGCCGTTTGAAAGATGCAGGGAGAGGATAACCGTCTTCCCTGTTGAAGTTCTTTCCGTGGTTCACTATTTCTATTGCCTCCTTTATCAGCCGAGGGAAATATTTATTTTCTCTGGCAATGATTTTGGATTCGTGGAATTTAATCACGTGTCCGGGTTCTGACCATGCATGCTTGCACGTATCAGCGCGCACTTGACTTGATATATATAGAAGAAAATGATGCTCTGCAGATCAGTTGGACCTGAAGACGGGAGCTGGAATGCGCCCGAAACTGTCGTCCACCCAAATGGACCAACGTTGCCTTAACCCGGAAAATACTTTTCCAATTAATCACCGCGGAAGCCTCCATACCAATTTCATTCACCTCTACGGGGAGGAGATTTTCAAGAGTAGTAGAAGATTTGAGAAACTAAGGAAGAAGAAATTTAAACTTCTGTCTTCTTTGGCTTTTCTCGAGAGATGCAGAGACTCAGACACGATACCATCATTTCTCAACATTAAACATCCGATCAAGTCTAAGAAAGCGAAGAGGATTCTCCACCGGGCGAGTTCTGCTCTGCTCAGAGAACGAGTTCAGAACACACGCAGAGCTCTCCACTACTGTTCGACGAAACTCTACCAACTTCACTTGGAATTAAGCAGCACCTTGATGCCGGAGGATTGGGAGACATTGGAGAGAATTACCTTCATATTGTCCTTCAATGCCTTTACAGCAGCGAAAGAGAAGCAATTGAAGAAATTTGAAAATTTGGTTAAAAAGCAACATCCTTCACCGGAATCCACTTCCAATAAAATAGAACGAGTGGTTATAAATCTAACCCAGGTGAATCTGAGTGAAGCTACAACCTCAGTCCTATCCAAAGGACTAAACTTCGCTATAGCACCAAGGAATATTCCAAAGGAGGAAATAATCACTGGGGTAGAAAATGCTCTGCGCAAGCTACGAAAACAAGAGGCAGACGAAATTAGGGAGGAATTGAGCCATATCATACGGAAAGCGGCACCTCCAAAACCTAATTTGACAAGGGCAGAGAGACTAGCCATCAGCGAACTCAGAAAAAGCGAGGATTTAATAATATTGCCGGCAGACAAAGGAAACGCAACTGTAATCATCTCGAAGGAAGACTACAGAAAGAAGATTCACAGTTTGCTGGACGACCCAACCTACAAAGAACTGAAGTCGGATCCTACGGCAAAAATCCAGAAAAACATCAAGGAACTCCTGAAGCATTCATCAATACCTGAAGAGGAGAGACGCCCACTACTCCAGACCGCTCCTAAACCTCCACGACTGTACGGGTTGCCAAAAATTCATAAGGATGGGATACCACTCCGGCCCATTGTAAGTGCCATTGATTCACCCACACATAAGCTCGCAAAGTATCTAGCCCAAAGCCTACGACCATTCTCAGGCCTAGCTACCACCTACGTAAAGAACTCCTCCCATTTCATCGAAATTATACAGGAAGCCAAGATTTCGGAAAATGATCTTCTTGTCAGTTTCAACGTGGTGTCCTTATTTACAAAAATACCCATTAAAGAGGCAATCAACATCATTAAGACTCTAACGAAAAAAGGTCTTCCAAAGGATATTCCTAAAATGGTAGAATTTTGTCTCAATAATTGCTATTTCTCTTGGAATGGAAAATTATACGAGCAATCTGAAGGGGCATCCATGGGATCTCCTTTATCCCCAGTCATCGCCGATCTTTACATGGAAGACTTTGAACGCAAAGCCCTGGATTCTTTCCATCTAAAACCAAAACTCTTTGTGAGATATGTCGACGACACCTTCGTCATATGGCCTCACAGGACTGATGAATTGAATAACTTCCTAGAACATCTCAACAGCCATAATACTTCCATTCAATTCACAATGGAAATGGAGGAAAATAATCGGCTCCCATTCCTAGACGTTCTCGTCACAAAGAAAGCTAATGGCACGTTAGGACATTCAGTTTATCGTAAGAAAACGCATACTGACCGCTATTTAAATGCCAAATCCCACCATCATCCTGGGCAAAAAGCATCAGTTATCAAAACTCTATATCACAGGGCATATGCCATCTCAGATGCCGATTCGCTCGCGAAAGAAAAACAACACCTCCTCGCCGCACTCCAAGGGAATGGCTATAACCGAGAACTAATTCGAAAAATCGTGCGTAAGGAAGAAGAGAAACGTCATGCAACCTTGGAGACTGAAAGAGAAGACCATCAGAAGGCAAAGGCACATGCTATCTTACCATACGTCGCAGGAACTTCAGAGAGGATCGCAAGAGTTCTCGCCAACACGACGTCTTGACGAGATTTAAAAGCGTTAAGAAGACCTCTGACCTCCTTCGGAGCGAAAAAGATCGTCACCCATGTGACATATACGAAGGAGGTTATGAAGTGTTGTGTACCTGTGGTAAATCATACATCGGTCAAACATCTAGATCCCTAAAAATCAGAATAGAAGAATATCGTAAGGCAACCGAAAAGAAAAATTTTCGCCTTTCCGCGGTTGCAGAGCATGCATGGTCAGAACCCGGACACGTGATTAAATTCCACGAATCCAAAATCATTGCCAGAGAAAATAAATATTTCCCTCGGCTGATAAGGGAGGCAATAGAAATAGTGAACCACGGAAAGAACTTCAACAGGGAAGACGGTTATCCTCTCCCTGCATCTTTCAAACGGCTTTTCCAACAATGGGATTCAAACCGAACGTATCAGCGCGCACCTGACTAGATATATATAGAAGAAAATGATGCTCTGCAGATCAGTTGGACCTGAAGACGGGAGCTGGAATGCGCCCGAAACTGTCGTCCACCCAAATGGACCAACGCGGCCTTAACCCGGAAAATACTTTTCCAATTAATCACAGCGGAAGCCTCCGTACCATATCATTTATTCATCGAAATCATTAGCACAAATGGCTAACATATGAACAATTGGTCGATGGTAACTAATATGTTCTGCTTTCCAATGTTAATTTTATATTTCTTGTGTTATTAACGTCTAACTCATGTTTTCAGCTCTCCGTAGACACCTCGATCACTAAAATCAACCAACTTGTTCCGGAGATACAACTGAACAGAGCGTGCGCCATGCCCACACAAGTCCTAATTTAGACCCCCACGCACAGCAATGTGACGTCACCTCACAACCCCCCTCTGCTAGCGACAAACCATTTCTGGTAGTCGACGAAACGGGCTATCCAGTCATAGTTATACATATTCTGTAATCCTTATAGTTTTAGCACACGAGGCCCTCGAAAGTACACAATTATTGTGTTATAATAGGGCAGTTCAATTAAGTTCAAGTTCAATTAAGTTCAATTACGGCAGTTCAATTAGGATGGTATAGTGTGGGGAACTATACTATTTTGGGTGGTAATATGATTTCCACTAAATAACCAGGGTATTTCATTTCACGTCGTGAGGAGGCTCCGTCATTTCCCAAGTCTTCTCCTTCCCATCCCCCCACCCCCTCCCCTCTTTCCTAACCACTGCCGACCCATGGTCGAAGTCTAATTAAAACCATCGCAAGACAGCACCATTGCTTTACAGTAATTACGTGATATGAACATAAAGATATTGCACTACACCATCTGAAGCAGAATATAAGATTGAAAGTAGAGTCAAAGCATAAAAATTCAAAGCAGAGGAATCACGTGGAAATACTAATGACCAAGCTCCATTTCAAGAGCGGTGGCCTGCCTGCCACACTAGAGACAGGCTTCCACTAGATCACCAAAGTAAAGCATCCTTGAGCTCATCTTGAATTTGGATGGATGATGGTTCAATTCATTCTGATTGTTGTTGTCCCCATCAGAGACTGGTAGAGCATAATTTCAAAACAACCTAAGCTATCAAAGCATGTTAAACTGAAATACTACCAAGCTGCATATAACTATGAAGGTTGCAACTAGTGGTGAAATAAAGTGCTGCCGAAGCAAAACAGCTGCAGCCACACCTGTTTCAGTTGGACAACTTTTTCAAATAAGTGTTGCACACAACAGGTTAGTTTTGTGATCGTGCCGCAGCCGAGACATTGCACTCTGTGCTGTGCAGCGGCAACTGATAGCTGAAGCTGACTGTTTCGTCTTCTATTCTGTTCCAGTTGCACAGCACAAGTGGCTGCATTACGGTCATATGCTGCAATTAGTAGGATTTGAATCTGTTGAAGACGTTTGCTGGTTCATTCAGCCAACACATGTCCTCCTGTCGTTGCAGATAGAATTAGAACTGTGAATTATCTTTCATGAATCCAAATGAAATTGTTACTTTATTCAAGTGAAAGATTTCTAATTACATAGAATACAGAACTACCAGCCATGTTGTAACAGTGCTGATCGATCGCCTGTTGTTTGGTGTGCCTCTAGCACAGTGGTTCTCAACCTTTTTGACACCAAGGCACACATGAGGTGTTTGGAAATATAGACGGCAAACCAGAAAACAAATAAAATGTTTATAGATTTATAAAAAATAAAGTATAAACAAAACATCGTTTTTAAACAAAAATAACAAAATTGAAAATTGATAGTTTAATTTATTATTATTATTGATCTTTTAAGATTAATTTATGAGCATTGCGGCACACCAGTGTGTCGTGGCACACCAGTTGAGAATCACTGCTCTAGCACCTCCAACAGTTGTCCGCAACTGGGTGTTTCGCAGAGCTGTTTCGTTTTGAAACTGTTTCCGTTTAATGAAACTGCTGTGTTCCTTTAGTGCCACCACTAGTTGCTACATATGGGAGATCATGAAATTCCAGGACTTTTCCAGGTCTTCCAGGCCAAAATTTTCATTTTTCCAGGTGAAAATATCCATTCTCAGGTAGATGCATATTTCAAAGAAGGCACAAGAATAGGAGCACAAAAAATTAGCACACGTACTATGGGGGGATAAGGTTTCCCAACAAATGGAGCGCTGCCAACGTTGCCCTGGGGGAAAATCTGCTCCCTCTCTGATGGCATCTTACTTCTCAGCGATGACAAGGGAAATTCAAACACAGTGAGGTGGTGGACTTATAGTCCAAGTCAGTGACTGATGACCGGCCGCTTATTTACATGCAGTGCATACCCCCCCCCCATATTTACATATTTCGTAAATACCAAAAAAGAGTAATTATTGGATGAAGCTTTCGCAGGTCATCATAGAACCCCCCCAACTAAACAGATGCCTCATTCCCTTAGACAAAGTGACCAGCAATGGCCACAAAACGTCGGGTAACACACCTGAATAAGTACGCAGGGTGCACCCGAACAACAAACTTAAATCATAAAAGAGCTCCATTGCATAATTCAAACAAGGTACTAAAAACTCCACAGTCAACAGGCAGTGCCTAAAAAGGGACTCCTCTCTCAGTGAAAACAATTATATTTTGACTCAGAAAAGTACATTTAAAGGGTAATTTCTCACTTCTCGAGACTTCTACAGGTGTTCCAGGCCCATTTTCAATTTCCATGACTTTTCCAAGCCTTTAGCAACCCTGAACCATATAACTGAATTTTTGCAGTGCACTGACACATCTCGCAAGCCCCATTTACTATTCAAAAGTGTTACTTACACTAAAAAATATTATTATTTGCCGGCCTCGGTGGTGGTGGGGTAAAGTCCTCGCCTGCTAACCCAAAGGTCGCGGGATCGAGTCCCGCATGGGGAGAATTTTTCACCTCCCAGGGCAGGGTTGCGTGTGCTGTTTTATATTTATGAGCAAATTGTAGCTCAGAATTAAGAGTCATTATTAATAATAAAAAAAGCTACACTTTCACATTCATTTCAATTTCTGGCTTGGATCGTAGGAAAGTAACAGTTTTTCCCCCGTGTCCAGTTCCCAGAGTGTCAAAACAAATTTCCTTGCAGCCACATCCCAACTCCTAAAAACAGATTCAATCATCATTGTCCCTGGATGGTTTTCTCACCTCAAGGCCTCCACAGCATGAGGGTTCCACTCACAGGAGTGCACGTACTCAGCCTTGGCATGAACCAGAAAAGGAATGGTGAAGTACCCAATGCCTGCATACATATCAACGACAGTTTCATTCAGACAGTTCATCCGAGCCACTCGAAATCTCTCAGTGGCATTTCCTGGGCTGAACATGCAAAAGCGAACATCCCATGTGTACCTGAAATTTAAAGCCAATGTAATGAGATGAAAATAGTTGACAGAACAAAATATGTACTCATCAAATTGGTTTCAGCATCAGGAGACAGGGAGGGCTTGAATAAAATACAATTATATTTAAATTCCCTCTAAACTCTCGAACAAAATAATTGGAACTGAAAAGAGAAACTTCTATTTTTTTTAACAAAGAGCCAATCATAAAAGAATTAGAGAATTTTTGAAGGTCACCAATCTCATATTTTAGTCCTGGAAAAATATTTCAGTTTCCATTTAAAAAGTAGGTTGATGGAGACTTTCATTCATCCTCTATTTGTTTCCATAATCTTCAAAGTTTTTGTCTAGCAGGTCATAGTTTAGCGTAGCTTTATCTCCTCCTCAGTTTCCAACATTCCTTCCATCACACCAACTTTGGGCCAATAATATCTTTTCAGAGGCTTTTTTCTTGTAAATACATACATGAGTTACTAAAAGCGGCAACATTACACTTAGTAGCTCAGCTTGTTCCAAGGTCAACTATTATAACTTACTACAACTAAAATGTACTTGCTCTCCAATCACTTGTCAATACAAGAAGCTTGCTATTCCTTGCACTAGTCCATTTCAAACATCTTTGTGCTTCACCTTAGGGTGTTTTTGTGATGGCCCATCCATCTCAGTTTCCTAGGAGTAGTGTTAACCTCCACGACACATAGGTAATACATCATTCAAAAATGTTAACTTCAATAACAGTCCATCAGTTAATTCATTTAAAATGAAATTGAAGTTATGTACATTAGAATGTAACGATTCATATAATAATGTAAACTTTTCACTCCCAACCACTTTAAATCACTTAAATAGATGTTCAAAGCCCTGCTAGCCTATTTTTGGCCTTGGATGCCTATTGGTTAGGATTATTGATCCACATTAGTAGTAAAAGATAATCACATCATGAGAATTTAGTTTTTTGGGTTTACCAGTTTCCAGAGTTAAAATGGGCAAAATAGTTTTTCAAAATGACAAATACCTCTGCTTGAATGCAGTATTATACATCACTATATTAATAAGAATAAAGGAAAGAGAAGCATAAACAGAAAGATAGTTAAATTTTATCTACTACACAAGTTCCCAGACCATAGAACACCTTTATTAGCCACCAGAGATGAGCGTATATAACTTGATACATCCCATCAAGAGATATTGGTAGCTCAAGTACAATTTTCTTAACTGTGGTGACAAATTCAAGGATTTGAAAAAAATTGGAGATCAAATTTGCTCCTTGGAATGCATCAAGAGAACCATTTGAATTCAGCAAAAAAAGGAGAATTCAAGCAATTAACACACCGGATGCTGAAGTAAATCACATAAACCTCCGAAAATCATCATTCTAGTGAAACACAAGCACGATCTACCATTTCCACAATGTCCTCGGATGCCATTATGCCTCCAGTTTTGATTTATCAATTTTCCAGCAAGAAGACCTTAAACTCAATTACAGCACCCTTAATTCCAACATTGACTGCCCTGAACTTTTTTCACTCATCAATTTCAGCGTGCACTCACGTCCTAACTGAGCACACTCATTACTGGACATGTCCACCCCAAGATTATCACTCCTATAACTTAAGCTCTTCCACCATCTCTCGTCCTCAATAAATTTACCTACCCATTAGCAATGATCCCCTTTCACTATCCTCTGAAAACCTTTCCAACCTTGCCGTGATATATCTTTCTCCATATGGTTAGAAACCTCGCTCTTTCTTTCTTGTTGATGTAGTTCTTTCTAAGAAGATGTGTTATATGCTTATGTCTCTTATTTTATGTTTGTTAAGAGTGCAATATAAATTTTTCTTAACTAAGGTTAAAATGGAAAAATTAAAAAAATAAGAAATGATGGGCATGGGGTCTTGGCTGAGTTAATACAGAATAAATTTCATAATGAATACCAACAACTTTTTCATGTTTCCTTGGTACATTGGAAGAAATCCAAGCATTATAATTTAGCTTTGCTGAAACTCTTAGGCCCAGTTTTACAATCTCTGGTTCAATATTTTCAAGTAAATAAATTCTCTCATCGTTAAGTCTCACATCAGCTACCAGAAATTCTGATCTAATACATAAAATGCTAACTCTGAATTTATATCAAGTTAACGTAGAGGAGATTTATAAAACTAAGAGTGTCACTATTGTAGTGATTAGAGCACTTGAATGGTTCACTCACAAGTAAGACACAAGGTCCAAGATTTAATCCAAGGAGGTAGATATGTATGTAGATAGAAGGTGCTGGTGGATTTCCCTAGGCTTTAGATCTGTTCGTCCAATGGGTGCTATCCACTTTATTTATTTTTTACCCCCAGGATGTCTCCAACGGGTATATGCCTTATGTCCTCGAGTGCTGAGCATAGACGTGTGCAGGATTTTGCTATTGGGGATGCCAGCGATAAAAATACCGCCTTTTGCCCATGCCCGTGACCGCAACCATAAGTCTTAACCCCAAGTGTTCGGAGGAAGGCCAGTTCCATAAAGCAACTCCCATGACAAAATTAGAAGGCCCCAATATTTGTGTAAAACAAAAAATCTATATATTACATTTCTGTTTTAATTTTCGATGCTATGATAAGATATTTCTTAAAAAATACTGCAATAATATAAAGCCTTGATAATACTTGCATAAAATATCTATACTAGCCAGTTATTTACTTTTTATCAAATAAAAGCAGATTAACTATAGGGAAGAAAATTCGATTTATAAAATACGAAAAACTTTTCGTAATCAGCTTTATCAGAAGAGTGTTTTTAATATACTAAAACTAAAGTAATTCTCGTTTTTCCGCGCCCACAATCGGGCTCCATACCCTATTTCAAAAAAGCACATGAAATGATAGTTTGAGCAGTCTTATTGCAGTTCAAAAAATAAAATCAGATCATTTAAAAAATTTAGATTGATTTCTTTTCCAGTTCTTTTTAGCAGGACTCGCGTCCCCCAAGTTTTCTGTTCCATCCTAAGTTAGGCGCCCCTCCAAAATTTTTTGGGGGTGCTGCAGCACCCATGGCACCCACTGTGCACACGCCTATGGTGCTGAGACAGCTGTACTCAAATTTTGAGTCCAAGCAATTGCCAGGCAATCACGCGGTAGATGGGATTTGGTTTCCTCATCTTCTTCACACATTTAACACTCCGAGTGTTTTCCACTCTCAGTGTATGAAGGTGCTCCTTCACTCAGTATAGACCGGTTGACAGTCCCAATATTGTTCTCAGTTTGGTTCTATCCAATGATAAGAGCTGCCTAGCATAACTAAGGCTTTGTCCATCATTGAGCCAATCCAAGTAACACTACTAGACTAGCATAGAGTCCATCCAAGATAATAGAGCAGTTGAAACACACTGATTTGGCTTAGAAAGAAATGAAAAGTAAACAATTTTTGCATGATTTTATGAGGTTCGGTGGTTTCGCTCAACTTGAGAGAATTCGATGAAACTTGCTGGAAACGTTACTTTTGTTATCTTAAAGCTACTTGATTTTTTTCAGAATTATTTGCTGCAGATTTCTTAAGATATATGAACGAAAAGTGGGCATGAAATTACACAGGTTCTTATAGGAATGCAAAGCTTTTTTCATCATAAAGAGCCTTTTCTAATTATTCAATGCATAAAAATTTATATCATCTACAGAAAAATGAATAACCGATTTTTACTCCGAGTGCTTGAAGAAATCCCTCGCGTGTTGCAAACGATGTGAAATTGGCACCACAAGTAAGGTTCTTTAATGTGGGTGCATAACTTGCAGGATGCAGAAGAAAAGGCATAAGAACCCCTGTAATTTCATGCCCAATTTTCAATGAAATATCTTAAGAAACCCACAGCAGGTAATTCTGAAAATTTGCAGGTAGCTTTAGAACAATATTATTAATGCTTTCGGGAACTTTCGTTGAATTCTCTTCCGTTGAATGAAACCACCAAACCTCCTTAAACTAACATCATGGATTCTTCAGTCACATGATTCCCTTCCGCAATCGGCATTGGATGCACTTACTGTTTCACTGCATTTCTACCTTTCAACTTCGCCATTATCTTGGACGAACTTTAGGTAGAACCTATCCAAAGTCTATCTGAATCCAAAGACTTCAGGTATAGCAATTAATTACACAATAATTCAGTGGGGATAGTCAAACAACAGAAAAAGGATAATGTATGGACTGCATATCTCAAAGACATTAAGAGACCAGCTAATAATATTTTTGAAGATGAAAACTATTGCTGATCATGCCCTTTTGGGATTTCCAATAGGTGAGGTAATGAACAGCTGATATTTCAATGGTTACCTCTCCCATCATACCAGGGAGTGACTCAATGCTCGGAGGATGATAACAAAGCCCGCCAACGAATCATCAGCCATTCATTACCTCACCTGATAGAAATTCCAAGACTTGATCAGCATTATTCTCCAGGAAAGCATATCTTGCTCAAAAATGTTTACCTGAGATGGCCATCAACTACATTAACCCAGCTGTTGTCACCATAGATTATTTCCACTCTTGGTGACCTGAAGCCATCAGGTTTAATGCCATTCATTCGACCAAGCCTCTTCACCTTCAAGGCTTTGCACACCTCTTGCCACAAAGAGTCACCTAAATTATAAATAGAAAGATGAAATGGTCAGCGCACATGGTAATAATATCAAAATAAGAATCGTTTTACTGAGATGCCATCAAATGGTTCAAATTATGCTTGCTAAAAACAATGATGGCAAAAATATCTCTGCAAATTACTCAAAATACCATTGGTCCATACCCATACATAAGTCTAAAAGTGAGCAGCTACGTATGGCTGCTATGTTATCCAATACAGGAATTGGCAAACCATTTTTTGCATCAACTGGACTGTCAAGTTTTTAGTCCTTTAGTCAAGGGTCAATGAACTCTACATTGCTTCAGCACAATACTAACATAAGTGACACATCTTACAATGAATGTTCAGTGGTATTATACTGGTCTCGGTGAGCCTCAACAGAATCTACATCCATGTATTAGGTACATTTGCACCACCACAAAGGTATGACGCACGGGGTGATAAGAAATCGGCCAAGATGAAGGGAAGGAATAATATCTAGATGATTCCTCTTCATCATCTCTTATTTTTATACAATTATTGTTATTATTTCTTCTGGAGATATAGGCCCATGAACATTTATCTGCGGGATTTAAATCCTGATGTTTTCGCCTAGCTGATGGATTTAAATAGAAGCATACCCGGAGCCGGGATGTTTTGGACACTCACGGCATGCAGCAAAAGCATTTACGTGGACATTTCAGGCACGCTAGACATTTAAAGGTTAATTGATAAATTACTTAATTTCTCCTTTCCCAACATTTCAAAAACACCAAAATTTACAACAAAGCATTAAAGTTTGAAAGCACCAACAAATACAACAATTAATAAACAAACAATAAATAGCAACGAAGTCATATCATTAAACAAAAAAAATTCAGAAGGAACTCCATCTGAGGTACTGTGTAAAATCTAATGCACATATGTACAATATTTACTTTTTAACCCTTTCCTGCCGGCAACTACGAAAGGAAAATGTTTTCCGTGCTACGGGTAGCTTGCGAAAATTTTGGACCTCGCTCTGCGAAGCACTTTTTTGGGGTGGAGTGGCCCAGGTACTCTCGTCCCTCCGATTTGGGACCCTACTTAACGGGGCGCCCGGCTATTACCCCGGCCACTGGACTCGACCCTCCAACCCTTTCTTAGCGGGAGTCCATGGTCAACTCATTGAATTAGCAGTGTTTTTTAAAATTAAATATTGTCTATGATTTTTAACAGTTTACACTTATATAAGAATAACTTACATTTTTTCAATCATTGTAGAATTTTAAACGGATTTCTAGCGTTAATAATAACAAAGTTAGGACTTTTCCATTTTTACAGCTAGTTAGGACGTCTCGAAATTTTCTTTGAATAAACCTCCAAATAATACTTCCCATCCTTCTTTTTCGTTCGGGCTTTGGACCGACGTAGGCGAAGTTAAAAGTATGTTTTTACAATATACATTACCTAAAAATACCGGAATATGAGTAATTACTAAGGGGATCAATGAAGGAATCGGAAAATAGAGGACATATAGTGTAAATAGGCATTCAGATTGTAACAAACACATACGATATAGACAATAAAACGACAACATATCTCTTTTTGCGTATTTTTCATCGCATATGAACACACAAGCCTTTCACACAAGAAGCCCGTTAATAATAACACTAAAAATTCGTTTAAAAATTGCTTATGCACAGAAAAAAACAAAGAATTCATTTCAAGGTTATAAAAATTGGAGTTTGCAATAAATTTTTCTTTGCAAAAATCATTGACAATTCAACCACTTCAACACGGATTCCTGCTATTATGAGGATCGTAAATGAGTAGGAGGGTCGGCCCAATGGCCGAGGATAGCTCTAAGGTCTCGCTAAGCTGGGTCTCAGGCAGGGCCTGAATACCTACGACCATTGCTACCTCAGCGGTCACTTCCCATCCCCCGCGACAGCTATAGCCGACGTCCGTTCGTTTGCGCTGAAAAACCCACGCCAGCTATAGCCGACGTTCGGTCGTTTGCGTATGAAAATGCACGTCGGCTATGGTCGACGTCCGGCGCGAAAGGTTAATGTTACCACGTATCAAACTTGTATACTTGGCTGAATTATTGTACAATATGCTAAATTAATTTTTAAAGTAGTCCTGAAGAAGCATAGATATATATGTGAAACGTTGGCAAAAGAGAAATTAAAGTAAATTATTATCAATTAATGGACCTATATCCCCAGAAGAAATAAAAACTATAATTATACGTATATATGTATATGTAAAAGAGAAATTTAATTTCTTAATGTTTCTCTGTTTCTTCCTAGTCACTAATGGCGAGTG